>OX155892.1:62332268-63712268 GCA_944588485.1 Phosphuga atrata
GACTAGACAGACAAGACTAGACAGACAAGACTAGACAGACAAGACTAGACAGACAGACTAGACAGACAAGACTAGACAGACAAGACTAGACAGACAAGACTAGACAGACAAGACTAGACAGACAAGACTAGACAGACAAGACTAGACAGACAAGACTAGACAGACAAGACTAGACAGACAAGACTAGACAGACAAGACTAGACAGACAAGACAAGACTAGACAGACAAGACTAGACAGACAAGACTAGACAGACAAGACTAGACAGACAAGACTAGACAGACAAGACTAGACAGACAAGACTAGACAGACAAGACTAGACAGACAAGACTAGACAGACAAGACTAGACAGACAAGACTAGACAGACAAGACTAGACAGACAAGACTAGACAGACAAGACTAGACAGACAAGACTAGACAGACAAGACTAGACAGACAAGACTAGACAGACAAGACTAGACAGACAAGACTAGACAGACAAGACTAGACAGACAAGACTAGACAGACAAGACTAGACAGACAAGACTAGACAGACAAGACTAGACAGACAAGACTAGACAGACAAGACTAGACAGACAAGACTAGACAGACAAGACTAGACAGACAAGACTAGACAGACAAGACTAGACAGACAAGACTAGACAGACAAGACTAGACAGACAAGACTAGACAGACAAGACTAGACAGACAAGACTAGACAGACAAGACTAGACAGACAAGACTAGACAGACAAGACTAGACAGACAAGACTAGACAGACAAGACTAGACAGACAAGACTAGACAGACAAGACTAGACAGACAAGACTAGACAGACAAGACTAGACAGACAAGACTAGACAGGACAAGACTAGACAGACAAGACTAGACAGACAAGACTAGACAGACAAGACTAGACAGACAAGACTAGACAGACAAGACTAGACAGGCAAGACTAAACAGACAAGACTATACAAGCAACAAGATTAGACAGACAAGACTAGACAGACAAGACTAGACAGACAAGACTAGACAGACAAGACTAGACAGACAAGACTAGACAGGCAAGACTAGACAGACAAGACTAGACAGACAAGACTAGACAGACAAGACTAGACAGACAAGACTAGACAGACAAGACTAGACAGACAAGACTAGACAGACAAGACTAGACAGACAAGACTAGACAGACAAGACTAGACAGACAAGACTAGACAGACAAGACTAGACAGACAAGACTAGACAGACAAGACTAGACAGACAAGACTAGACAGACAAGACTAGACAGACAAGACTAGACAGACAAGACTAGACAGACAAGACTAGACAGACAAGACTAGACAGACAAGACTAGACAGACAAGACTAGACAGACAAGACTAGACAGACAAGACTAGACAGACAAGACTAGACAGACAAGACTAGACAGACAAGACTAGACAGACAAGACTAGACAGACAAGACTAGACAGACAAGACTAGACAGACAAGACTAGACAGACTAGACAGACAAGACTAGACAGACAAGACTAGACAGACAAGACTAGACAAGACTAGACAGACAAGACTAGACAGACAAGACTAGACAGACAAGACTAGACAGACAAGACTAGACAGACAAGACTAGACAGACAAGACTAGACAGACAAGACTAGACAGACAAGACTAGACAGACAAGACTAGACAGACAAGACTAGACAGACAAGACTAGACAGACAAGACTAGACAGACAAGACTAGACAGACAAGACTAGACAGACAAGACTAGACAGACAAGACTAGACAGACAAGACTAGACAAGACTAGACAGACAAGACTAGACAGACAAGACTAGACAGACAAGACTAGACAGACAAGACTAGACAGACAAGACTAGACAGACAAGACTAGACAGACAAGACTAGACAGACAAGACTAGACAGACAAGACTAGACAGACAAGACTAGACAGACAAGACTAGACAGACAAGACTAGACAGACAAGACTAGACAGACAAGACTAGACAGACAAGACTAGACAGACAAGACTAGACAGACAAGACTAGACAGACAAGACTAGACAGACAAGACTAGACAGACAAGACTAGACAGACAAGACTAGACAGACAAGACTAGACAGACAAGACTAGACAGACAAGACTAGACAGACAAGACTAGACAGACAAGACTAGACAGACAAGACTAGACAGACAAGACTAGACAGACAAGACTAGACAGACAAGACTAGACAGACAAGACTAGACAGACAAGACTAGACAGACAAGACTAGACAGACAAGACTAGACAGACAAGACTAGACAGACAAGACTAGACAGACAAGACTAGACAGACAAGACTAGACAGACAAGACTAGACAGACAAGACTAGACAGACAAGACTAGACAGACAAGACTAGACAGACAAGACTAGACAGACAAGACTAGACAGACAAGACTAGACAGACAAGACCAGACAGACAAGACCAGACAGACAAGACTAGACAGACAAGACTAGACAGACAAGACTAGACAGACAAGACTAGACAGACAAGACTAGACAGACAAGACTAGACAGACAAGACTAGACAGACTAGACAGACAAGACTAGACAGACTAGACAGACAAGACTAGACAGACAAGACTAGACAGACAAGACTAGACAGACAAGACTAGACAGACAAGACTAGACAGACAAGACTAGACAGACAAGACTAGACAGACAAGACTAGACAGACAAGACTAGACAGACAAGACTAGACAGACAAGACTAGACAGACAAGACTAGACAGACAAGACTAGACAGACAAGACTAGACAGACAAGACTAGACAGACAAGACTAGACAGACAAGACTAGACAGACAAGACTAGACAGACAAGACTAGACAGACAAGACTAGACAGACAAGACTAGACAGACAAGACTAGACAGACAAGACTAGACAGACAAGACTAGACAGACAAGACTAGACAGACAAGACTAGACAGACAAGACTAGACAGACAAGACTAGACAGACAAGACTAGACAGACAAGACTAGACAGACAAGACTAGACAGACAAGACTAGACAGACAAGACTAGACAAGACTAGACAGACAAGACTAGACAGACAAGACTAGACAGACAAGACTAGACAGACAAGACTAGACAGACAAGACTAGACAGACAAGACTAGACAGACAAGACTAGACAGACAAGACTAGACAGACAAGACTAGACAGACAAGACTAGACAGACAAGACTAGACAGACAAGACTAGACAGACAAGACTAGACAGACAAGACTAGACAGACAAGACTAGACAGACAAGACTAGACAGACAAGACTAGACAGACAAGACTAGACAGACAAGACTAGACAGACAAGACTAGACAGACAAGACTAGACAGACAAGACTAGACAGACAAGACTAGACAGACAAGACTAGACAGACAAGACTAGACAGACAAGACTAGACAGACAAGACTAGACAGACAAGACTAGACAGACAAGACTAGACAGACAAGACTAGACAGACAAGACTAGACAGACAAGACTAGACAGACAAGACTAGACAGACAAGACTAGACAGACAAGACTAGACAGACAAGACTAGACAGACAAGACTAGACAGACAAGACTAGACAGACAAGACTAGACAGACAAGACTAGACAGACAAGACTAGACAGACAAGACTAGACAGACAAGACTAGACAGACAAGACTAGACAGACAAGACTAGACAGACAAGACTAGACAGACAAGACTAGACAGACAAGACTAGACAGACAAGACTAGACAGACAAGACTAGACAGACAAGACTAGACAGACAAGACTAGACAGACAAGACTAGACAGACAAGACTAGACAGACAAGACTAGACAGACAGGACAGACAAGACTAGACAGACAAGACTAGACAGACAAGACTAGACAGACAAGACTAGACAGACAAGACTAGACAGACAAGACTAGACAGACAAGACTAGACAGACAAGACTAGACAGACAAGACTAGACAGACAAGACTAGACAGACAAGACTAGACAGACAAGACTAGACAGACAAGACTAGACAGACAAGACTAGACAGACAAGACTAGACAGACAAGACTAGACAGACAAGACTAGACAGACAAGACTAGACAGACAAGACTAGACCGACAAGACTAGACAGACAAGACTAGACAGACAAGACTAGACAGACAAGACTAGACAGACAAGACTAGACAGACAAGACTAGACAGACAAGACTAGACAGACAAGACTAGACAGACAAGACTAGACAGACAAGACTAGACAGACAAGACTAGACAGACAAGACTAGACAGACAAGACTAGACAGACAAGACTAGACAGACAAGACTAGACAGACAAGACTAGACAGACAAGACTAGACAGACAAGACTAGACAGACAAGACTAGACAGACAAGACTAGACAGACAAGACTAGACAGACAAGACTAGACAGACAAGACTAGACAGACAAGGACTAGACAGACAAGACTAGACAGACAAGACTAGACAGACAAGACTAGACTAGACAGACAAGACTAGACAGACAAGACTAGACAGACAAGACTAGACAGACAAGACTAGACAGACAAGACTAGACAGACAAGACTAGACAGACAAGACTAGACAGACAAGACTAGACAGACAAGACTAGACAGACAAGACTAGACAGACAAGACTAGACAGACAAGACTAGACAGACAAGACTAGACAGACAAGACTAGACAGACAAGACTAGACAGACAAGACTAGACAGACAAGACTAGACAGACAAGACTAGACAGACAAGACTAGACAGACAAGACTAGACAGACAAGACTAGACAGACAAGACTAGACAGACAAGACTAGACAGACAAGACTAGACAGACAAGATTAGACAGACAAGACTAGACAGACAAGACTAGACAGACAAGACTAGACAGACAAGACTAGACAGACAAGACTAGACAGACAAGACTAGACAGACAAGACTAGACAGACAAGACTAGACCGACAAGACTAGACAGACAAGACTAGACAGACAAGACTAGACAGACAAGACTAGACCGACAAGACTAGACAGACAAGACTAGACAGACAAGACTAGACAGACAAGACTAGACAGACAAGACTAGACAGACAAGACTAGACAGACAAGACTAGACAGACAAGACTAGACAGACAAGACTAGACAGACAAGACTAGACAGACAAGACTAGACAGACAAGACAGACAAGACTAGACAGACAAGACTAGACAGACAAGACTAGACAGACAAGACTAGACAGACAAGACTAGACAGACAAGACTAGACAGACAAGACTAGACAGACAAGACTAGACAGACAAGACTAGACAGACAAGACTAGACAGACAAGACTAGACAGACAAGACTAGACAGACAAGACTAGACAGACAAGACTAGACAGACAAGACTAGACAGACAAGACTAGACAGACAAGACTAGACAGACAAGACTAGACAGACAAGACTAGACAGACAAGACTAGACAGACAAGACTAGACAGGACAAGACTAGACAGACAAGACTAGACAGGCAAGACTAGACAGACAAGACTAGACAGACAAGACTAGACAGACAAGACTAGACAGACAAGACTAGACAGACAAGACTAGACAGACAAGACTAGACAGACAAGACAAGATAGACAAGACTAGACAGACAAGACTAGACAGACAAGACTAGACAGACAAGACTAGACAGACAAGACTAGACAGACAAGATTAGACAGACAAGACTAGACAGACAAGACTAGACAGACAAGACTAGACAGACAAGACTAGACAGACAAGACTAGACAGACAAGACTAGACAGACAAGACTAGACAGACAAGACTAGACAGACAAGACTAGACAGACAAGACTAGACAGACAAGACTAGACCGACAAGGACTAGACAGACAAGACTAGACAGACAAGACTAGACAGACAAGACTAGACAGACAAGACTAGACAGACAAGACTAGACAGACAAGACTAGACAGACAAGACTAGACAGACAAGACTAGACAGACAAGACTAGACAGACAAGACTAGACAGACAAGACTAGACAGACAAGACTAGACAGACAAGACTAGACAGACAAGACTAGACAGACAAGACTAGACAGACAAGACTAGACAGACAAGACTAGACAGACAAGACTAGACAGACAAGACTAGACAGACAAGACTAGACAGACAAGACTAGACAGACAAGACTAGACAGACAAGACTAGACAGACAAGACTAGACAGACAAGACTAGACAGACAAGACTAGACAGACAAGACTAGACAGACAAGACTAGACAGACAAGACTAGACAGACAAGACTAGACAGACAAGACTAGACAGACAAGACTAGACAGACAAGACTAGACAGACAAGACTAGACAGACAAGACTAGACAGACAAGACTAGACAGACAAGACTAGACAGACAAGACTAGACAGACAAGACTAGACAGACAAGACTAGACAGACAAGACTAGACAGACAAGACTAGACAGACAAGACTAGACAGACAAGACTAGACAGACAAGACTAGACAGACAAGACTAGACAGACAAGACTAGACAGACAAGACTAGACAGACAAGACTAGACAGACAAGACTAGACAGACAAGACTAGACAGACAAGACTAGACAGACAAGACTAGACAGACAAGACTAGACAGACAAGACTAGACAGACAAGACTAGACAGACAAGACTAGACAGACAAGACTAGACAGACAAGACTAGACAGACAAGACTAGACAGACAAGACTAGACAGACAAGACTAGACAGACAAGACTAGACAGACAAGACTAGACAGACAAGACTAGACAGACAAGACTAGACAGACAAGACTAGACAGACAAGACTAGACAGACAAGACTAGACAGACAAGACTAGACAGACAAGACTAGACAGACAAGACTAGACAGACAAGACTAGACAGACAAGACTAGACAGACAAGACTAGACAGACAAGACTAGACAGACAAGACTAGACAGACAAGACTAGACAGACAAGACTAGACAGACAAGACTAGACAGACAAGACTAGACAGACAAGACTAGACAGACAAGACTAGACAGACAAGACTAGACAGACAAGACTAGACAGACAAGACTAGACAGACAAGACTAGACAGACAAGACTAGACAGACAAGACTAGACAGACAAGACTAGACAGACAAGACTAGACAGACAAGACTAGACAGACAAGACTAGACAGACAAGACTAGACAGACAAGACTAGACAGACAAGACTAGACAGACAAGACTAGACAGACAAGACTAGACAGACAAGACTAGACAGACAAGACTAGACAGACAAGACTAGACAGACAAGACTAGACAGACAAGACTAGACAGACAAGACTAGACAGACAAGACTAGACAGACAAGACTAGACAGACAAGACTAGACAGACAAGACTAGACAGACAAGACTAGACAGACAAGACTAGACAGACAAGACTAGACAGACAAGACTAGACAGACAAGACTAGACAGACAAGACTAGACAGACAAGACTAGACAGACAAGACTAGACAGACAAGACTAGACAGACAAGACTAGACAGACAAGACTAGACAGACAAGACTAGACAGACAAGACTAGACAGACAAGACTAGACAGACAAGACTAGACAGACAAGACTAGACAGACAAGACTAGACAGACAAGACTAGACAGACAAGACTAGACAGACAAGACTAGACAGACAAGACTAGACAGACAAGACTAGACAGACAAGACTAGACAGACAAGACTAGACAGACAAGACTAGACAGACAAGACTAGACAGACAAGACTAGACAGACAAGACTAGACAGACAAGACTAGACAGACAAGACTAGACAGACAAGACTAGACAGACAAGACTAGACAGACAAGACTAGACAGACAAGACTAGACAGACAAGACTAGACAGACAAGACTAGACAGACAAGACTAGACAGACAAGACTAGACAGACAAGACTAGACAGACAAGAGTAGACAGACAAGACTAGACAGACAAGACTAGACAGACAAGACTAGACAGACAAGACTAGACAGACAAGACTAGACAGACAAGACTAGACAGACAAGACTAGACAGACAAGACTAGACAGACAAGACTAGACAGACAAGACTAGACAGACAAGACTAGACAGACAAGACTAGACAGACAAGACTAGACAGACAAGACTAGACAGACAAGACTAGACAGACAAGACTAGACAGACAAGACTAGACAGACAAGACTAGACAGACAAGACTAGACAGACAAGACTAGACAGACAAGACTAGACAGACAAAACTAGACAGACAAGACTAGACAGACAAGACTAGACAGACAAGAGTAGACAGACAAGAGTAGACAGACAAGACTAGACAGACAAGACTAGACAGACAAGACTAGACAGACAAGACTAGACAGACAAGACTAGACAGACAAGACAAGACAGACAAGACTAGACAGACTAGACAGACAAGACTAGACAGACAAGACTAGACAGACAAGACCAGACAGACAAGACCAGACAGACAAGACTAGACAGGCAAGACTAGACAGGCAAGACTAGACAGACAAGACTAGACAGACAAGACTAGACAGACAAGACTAGACAGACAAGACTAGACTAGACAGACAAGACTAGACAGACAAGACTAGACAGACAAGACTAGACAGACAAGACTATACAGACAAGACTAGACAGACAAGACTAGACAGACAAGACTAGACAGACAAGACTAGACAGACAAGACTAGACAGACAAGACTAGACAGACAAAACTAGACAGACAAGACTAGACAGACAAGACTAGACAGACAAGACTAGACAGACAAGACTAGACAGACAAGACTAGACAGACAAGACTAGACAGACAAGACTAGACAGACAAGACTAGACAGACAAGACTAGACAGACAAGACTAGACAGACAAGACTAGACAGACAAGACTAGACAGACAAGACTAGACAGACAAGACTAGACAGACAAGACTAGACAGACAAGACTAGACAGACAAGACTAGACAGACAAGACTAGACAGACAAGACTAGACAGACAAGACTAGACAGACAAGACTAGACAGACAAGACTAGACAGACAAGACTAGACAGACAAGACTAGACAGACAAGACTAGACAGACAAGACTAGACAGACAAGACTAGACAGACAAGACTAGACAGACAAGACTAGACAGACAAGACTAGACAGACAAGACTAGACAGACAAGACTAGACAGACAAGACTAGACAGACAAGACTAGACAGACAAGACTAGACAGACAAGACTAGACAGACAAGACTAGACAGACAAGACTAGACAGACAAGACTAGACAGACAAGACTAGACAGACAAGACTAGACAGACAAGACTAGACAGGCAAGACTAGACAGACAAGACTAGACAGACAAGACTAGACAGACAAGACTAGACAGACAAGACTAGACAGACAAGACTAGACAGACAAGACTAGACAGACAAGACTAGACAGACAAGACTAGACAGACAAGACTAGACAGACAAGACTAGACAGACAAGACTAGACAGACAAGACTAGACAGACAAGACTAGACAGACAAGACTAGACAGACAAGACTAGACAGACAAGACTAGACAGACAAGACTAGACAGACAAGACTAGACAGACAAGACTAGACAGACAAGACTAGACAGACAAGACTAGACAGACAAGACTAGACAGACAAGACTAGACAGACAAGACTAGACAGACAAGACTAGACAGACAAGACAAGACAGACAAGACTAGACAGACAAGACTAGACAGACAAGACTAGACAGACAAGACTAGACAGACAAGACTAGACAGACAAGACTAGACAGACAAGACTAGACAGACAAGACTAGACAGACAAGACTAGACATACAAGACTAGACAGACAAGACTAGACAGACAAGACTAGACAGACAAGACTAAACAGACAAGACTATACAGACAGACAAGATTAGACAGACAAGACTAGACAGACAAGACTAGACAGACAAGACTAGACAGACAAGACTAGACAGACAAGACTAGACAGACAAGACTAGACAGACAAGACTAGACAGACAAGACTAGACAGACAAGACTAGACAGACAAGACTAGACAGACAAGACTAGACAGACAAGACCTAGACAGACAAGACTAGACAGACAAGACTAGACAGACAAGACTAGACAGACAAGACTAGACAGACAAGACTAGACAGACAAGACTAGACAGACAAGACTAGACAGACAAGACTAGACAGACAAGACTAGACAGACAAGACTAGACAGACAAGACTAGACAGACAAGACTAGACAGACAAGACTAGACAGACAAGACTAGACAGACAAGACTAGACAGACAAGACTAGACAGACAAGACTAGACAGACAAGACTAGACAGACAAGACTAGACAGACAAGACTAGACAGACAAGACTAGACAGACAAGACTAGACAGACAAGACTAGACAGACAAGACTAGACAGACAAGACTAGACAGACAAGACTAGACAGACAAGACCTAGACAGACAAGACTAGACAGACAAGACTAGACAGACAAGACTAGACAGACAAGACTAGACAGACAAGACTAGACAGACAAGACTAGACAGACAAGACTAGACAGACAAGACTAGACAGACAAGACTAGACAGACAAGACTAGACAGACAAGACTAGACAGACAAGACTAGACAGACAAGACTAGACAGACAAGACTAGACAGACAAGACTAGACAGACAAGACTAGACAGACAAGACTAGACAGACAAGACTAGACAGACAAGACTAGACAGACAAGACTAGACAGACAAGACTAGACAGACAAGACTAGACAGACAAGACTAGACAGACAAGACTAGACAGACAAGACTAGACAGACAAGACTAGACAGACAAGACTAGACAGACAAGACTAGACAGACAAGACTAGACAGACAAGACTAGACAGACAAGACTAGACAGACAAGACTAGACAGACAAGACTAGACAGACAAGACTAGACAGACAAGACTAGACAGACAAGACTAGACAGACAAGACTAGACAGACAAGACTAGACAGACAAGACTAGACAGACAAGACTAGACAGACAAGACTAGACAGACAAGACTAGACAGACAAGACTAGACAGACAAGACTAGACAGACAAGACTAGACAGACAAGACTAGACAGACAAGACTAGACAGACAAGACTAGACAGACAAGACTAGACAGACAAGACTAGACAGACAAGACTAGACAGACAAGACTAGACAGACAAGACTAGACAGACAAGACTAGACAGGCAAGACTAGACAGACAAGACCAGACAGACCAGACCAGACAGATAAGACTAGACAGACAAGACTAGACAGACAAGACTAGACAGACAAGACTAGACAGACAAGACTAGACAGACAAGACTAGACAGACAAGACTAGACAGACAAGATTAGACAGACAAGACTAGACAGACAAGACTAGACAGACAAGACTAGACAGACTAGACAGACAAGACTAGACAGACAAGACTAGACAGACAAGACTAGACAGACAAGACTAGACAGACAAGACTAGACAGACAAGACTAGACAGACAAGACTAGACAGACAAGACTAGACAGACAAGACTAGACAGACAAGACTAGACAGACAAGACTAGACAGACAAGACTAGACAGACAAGACTAGACAGACAAGACTAGACAGACAAGACTAGACAGACAAGACTAGACAGACAAGACTAGACAGACAAGACTAGACAGACAAGACTAGACAGACAAGACTAGACAGACAAGACTAGACAGACAAGACTAGACAGACAAGACTAGACAAGTCTAGACAGACAAGACTAGACAGACAAGACTAGACAGACAAGACTAGACAGACAAGACTAGACAGACAAGACTAGACAGACAAGACTAGACAGACAAGACTAGACAGACAAGACTAGACAGACAAGACTAGACAGACTAGACAGACAAGACTAGACAGACAAGACTAGACAGACAAGACTAGACAGACAAGACTAGACAGACAAGACTAGACAGACAAGACTAGACAGACAAGACAAGACAGACAAGACTAGACAGACAAGACTTGACAGACAAGACTAGACAAGACTAGACAGACAAGACCAGACAGACAAGACCAGACAGACAAGACTAGACAGACAAGACTAGACAGACAAGACTAGACAGACAAGACTAGACAGACAAGACTAGACAGACAAGACTAGACAGACAAGATTAGACAGACAAGACTAGACAGACAAGACTAGACAGACAAGACTAGACAGACAAGACTAGACAGACAAGACTAGACAGACAAGACTAGACAGACAAGACTAGACAGACAAGACTAGACAGACAAGACTAGACAGACAAGACTAGACAGACAAGACTAGACAGACAAGACTAGACAGACAAGACTAGACAGACAAGACTAGACAGACAAGACTAGACAGACAAGACTAGACAGACAAGACTAGACAGACAAGACTAGACAGACAAGACTAGACAGACAAGACTAGACAGACAAGACTAGACAGACAAGACTAGACAGACAAGACTAGACAGACAAGACTAGACAGACAAGACTAGACAGACAAGACTAGACAGACAAGACTAGACAGACAAGACTAGACAGACAAGACTAGACAGACAAGACTAGACAGACAAGACTAGACAGACAAGACTAGACAGACAAGACTAGACAGACAAGACTAGACAGACAAGACTAGACAGACAAGACTAGACAGACAAGACTAGACAGACAAGACTAGACAGACAAGACTAGACAGACAAGACTAGACAGACAAGACTAGACAGACAAGACTAGACAGACAAGACTAGACAGACAAGACTAGACAGACAAGACTAGACAGACAAGACTAGACAGACAAGACTAGACAGACAAGACTAGACAGACAAGACTAGACAGACAAGACTAGACAGACAAGACTAGACAGACAAGACTAGACAGACAAGACTAGACAGACAAGACTAGACAGACAAGACTAGACAGACAAGACTAGACAGACAAGACTAGACAGACAAGACTAGACAGACAAGACTAGACAGACAAGACTAGACAGACAAGACTAGACAGACAAGACTAGACAGACAAGACTAGACAGACAAGACTAGACAGACAAGACTAAAGACAAGACTAGACAGACAAGACTAGACAGACAAGACTAGACAGACAAGACTAGACAGACAAGACTAGACAGACAAGACTAGACAGACAAGACTAGACAGACAAGACTAGACAGACAAGACTAGACAGACAAGACTAGACAGACAAGACTAGACAGACAAGACTAGACAGACAAGACTAGACAGACAAGACTAGACAGACAAGACTAGACAGACAAGACTAGACAGACAAGACTAGACAGACAAGACTAGACAGACAAGACTAGACAGACAAGACTAGACAGACAAGACTAGACAGACAAGACTAGACAGACAAGACTAGACAGACAAGACTAGACAGACAAGACTAGACAGACAAGACTAGACAGACAAGACTAGACAGACAAGACTAGACAGACAAGACTAGACAGACAAGACTAGACAGACAAGACTAGACAGACAAGACTAGACAGACAAGACTAGACAGACAAGACTAGACAGACAAGACTAGACAGACAAGACTAGACAGACAAGACTAGACAGACAAGACTAGACAGACAAGACTAGACAGACAAGACTAGACAGACAAGACTAGACAGACAAGACTAGACAGACAAGACTAGACAGACAAGACTAGACAGACAAGACTAGACAGACAAGACTAGACAGACAAGACTAGACAGACAAGACTAGACAGACAAGACTAGACAGACAAGACTAGACAGACAAGACTAGACAGACAAGACTAGACAGACAAGACTAGACAGACAAGACTAGACAGACAAGACTAGACAGACAAGACTAGACAGACAAGACTAGACAGACAAGACTAGACAGACAAGACTAGACAGACAAGACTAGACAGACAAGACTAGACAGACAAGACTAGACAGACAAGACTAGACAGACAAGACTAGACAGACAAGACTAGACAGACAAGACTAGACAGACAAGACTAGACAGACAAGACTAGACAGACAAGACTAGACAGACAAGACTAGACAGACAAGACTAGACAGACAAGACTAGACAGACAAGACTAGACAGACAAGACTAGACAGACAAGACTAGACAGACAAGACTAGACAGACAAGACTAGACAGACAAGACTAGACAGACAAGACTAGACAGACAAGACTAGACAGACAAGACTAGACAGACAAGACTAGACAGACAAGACTAGACAGACAAGACTAGACAGACAAGACTAGACAGACAAGACTAGACAGACAAGACTAGACAGACAAGACTAGACAGACAAGACTAGACAGACAAGACTAGACAGACAAGACTAGACAGACAAGACTAGACAGACAAGACTAGACAGACAAGACTAGACAGACAAGACTAGACAGACAAGACTAGACAGACAAGACTAGACAGACAAGACTAGACAGACAAGACTAGACAGACAAGACTAGACAGACAAGACTAGACAGACAAGACTAGACAGACAAGACTAGACAGACAAGACTAGACAGACAAGACTAGACAGACAAGACTAGACAGACAAGACTAGACAGACAAGACTAGACAGACAAGACTAGACAGACAAGACTAGACAGACAAGACTAGACAGACAAGACTAGACAGACAAGACTAGACAGACAAGACTAGACAGACAAGACTAGACAGACAAGACTAGACAGACAAGACTAGACAGACAAGACTAGACAGACAAGACTAGACAGACAAGACTAGACAGACAAGACTAGACAGACAAGACTAGACAGACAAGACTAGACAGACAAGACTAGACAGACAAGACTAGACAGACAAGACTAGACAGACAAGACTAGACAGACAAGACTAGACAGACAAGACTAGACAGACAAGACTAGACAGACAAGACTAGACAGACAAGACTAGACAGACAAGACTAGACAGACAAGACTAGACAGACAAGACTAGACAGACAAGACTAGACAGACAAGACTAGACAGACAAGACTAGACAGACAAGACTAGACAGACAAGACTAGACAGACAAGACTAGACAGACAAGACTAGACAGACAAGACTAGACAGACAAGACTAGACAGACAAGACTAGACAGACAAGACTAGACAGACAAGACTAGACAGACAAGACTAGACAGACAAGACTAGACAGACAAGACTAGACAGACAAGACTAGACAGACAAGACTAGACAGACAAGACTAGACAGACAAGACTAGACAGACAAGACTAGACAGACAAGACTAGACAGACAAGACTAGACAGACAAGACTAGACAGACAAGACTAGACAGACAAGACTAGACAGACAAGACTAGACAGACAAGACTAGACAGACAAGACTAGACAGACAAGACTAGACAGACAAGACTAGACAGACAAGACTAGACAGACAAGACTAGACAGACAAGACTAGACAGACAAGACTAGACAGACAAGACTAGACAGACAAGACTAGACAGACAAGACTAGACAGACAAGACTAGACAGACAAGACTAGACAGACAAGACTAGACAGACAAGACTAGACAGACAAGACTAGACAGACAAGACTAGACAGACAAGACTAGACAGACAAGACTAGACAGACAAGACTAGACAGACAAGACTAGACAGACAAGACTAGACAGACAAGACTAGACAGACAAGACTAGACAGACAAGACTAGACAGACAAGACTAGACAGACAAGACTAGACAGACAAGACTAGACAGACAAGACTAGACAGACAAGACTAGACAGACAAGACTAGACAGACAAGACTAGACAGACAAGACTAGACAGACAAGACTAGACAGACAAGACTAGACAGACAAGACTAGACAGACAAGACTAGACAGACAAGACTAGACAGACAAGACTAGACAGACAAGACTAGACAGACAAGACTAGACAGACAAGACTAGACAGACAAGACTAGACAGACAAGACTAGACAGACAAGACTAGACAGACAAGACTAGACAGACAAGACAAGACAGACAAGACTAGACAAACAAGACTAGACAGATTACATTTAATAGTATCGATTACAGTAATAGTTTACAATTTAAAAAGTAATTTAGTTCATCATCAAAAGTAGTTTAGGTCATGATAGTCTTTTTAATTTTGCGCAATCTGTGTTAAATGTCTGCCACAATTCACTATTTTTATCAATTATAGTGAAGTCCTCGCTTCTTGGCCAGTGACAACCTGCCCTAGGCATGCTGATTTCGCTTTGCGGTTGCCAGTTCTCTGTAAGCTCTCCGCATGTCTAGAGCGTTAAAATTAAATATTAGTTGAACCATGTGAAGTGTGTGTGGATCTTACATCAATGTCTTCATGTCTTCATGTCATCAATTCAATGTCATTTCTCAATTGCAGGAATAATGTTTTTAGTCCAAACTCCAGTTGTGGCCTTATCCTATCGCCCTTGCCGCCTTCTATGAATCTTAACACATAGTCCCAGTCCAGTGCGGCCGAAGATTAGACCTTTGTCGGATTTCTTGTGCCAACTGCCATGTCTCAAAAAGAAGCTCGGTTGGTTGTGTTATATATTTCAAGGTATTAAGAGCGGCTCTGCTGCCCAGCAGGCTTGAACATTCAAGGATTGATCTATGTTCCGATCTAATGTACCTTAATGCTCTGTTGATGGCTAGGAGTTCCGCCTGGAAAATGGAACAGTACTTGCCTCATAATCTACTCTGGTATCATAATCACATAATCATGTCTCTAATCAAGTCTCATAATTATCTATCTACTCTAGTCTCATAATTTCATAATGTACCCCGACCTCTTCAATATATACCACAAATGCTTCTCCTAAGTCTAGACAAACAAGACTAGACGGATAAGACTAGATACACAAGACTCGACAGATAAGACTAGACAGACAAGACTAGACAGATAAGATTATAAACACAAGACTAAACAGACAAGACTAGACTAGAGAGACACAATTATACAGACAAGACTAGACAGATAAGACTACCCAGACAAAATAAGACAGAGAAGACTAGACGGAGAAAACTAAACAGACAAGGCTAGACTGACAAGGCTATACAAACAAGACTGAACAGCAAGGGGGTAGACAGACAAAACTTGACCGGTAAGACTAGATAGACAAGACAAGGCAGGCAATACTTAACTGACAAAACTAGTCAGACAAAACTATACAGTTAAGACTAGACAGACAAGACTAGTAGCATAAAACTAAACACACAATACTAGGTTAGACACACGTTACTTGAAATAAACTTGATAAATACGGCTCTAAATATCTGTACAAGATTCAGCAAATAAGTTTATTGAGAAAATGCTCGGTAGAGAAAATTATCAGACAGAAGTAGATAGACAAAAACTAGGTCTATCTACACTGCGCCAACATTTTGTTTAATTTTTTTTTTTTGTTTGGATTATAATAAGAATTATTCTATTTTATTTCTACATTTTAGAAAATATTGTAATATATTATGTCATTAAGTTATTTAAATGAAGAATTAATTAGCCACCTATCTAATGAGGAAATTTTGTATTATTTTTTACTTAATTGAGTCTATTGACTCATATTTCTATAAACTAAATATACGATGTAACATAAAGTTTAATAAGTATTTTATATAACAGAAAGAATATACGTTTGGTTTTATGGTTAAAACTAAACATTTTTTTTTCAAAATAAATAAAAATAATCTGTAGGTTTGTGCGTAAGTACGCAATTTGCATTTAGAATTACAGTTGGATTTAAACTTAATGTAATTATTTTTTTTCTTATGAAAGAGAATTTAATTTGATTTCAATGTCTTATTAATGAATTATGTTAAAAAATGTAACATTTATTAAAAATAGATTGATGGGTAATAGAAAAACTATTTGTCAATAATATTAATTTGGTTAAAACAGTTATTAAAAAAGTAATATAGTATATATTAATAAATACAATCCATAGAAGACACGTGAAGGTTGCTCCTACCACACCGAAGGAGTTTACAGCTTAGCATGCCGTACTCCTTGTTCAACCAACGTAGTATCAGTTGCATTTGCGTTAATACAAGCAGCCGGTGAAAAGCTTTGCGTTCTTTATTCCTAACTACATTTCACAAAAATGTGCGCGAAAATGATTGCCACAAACTACCTAGTTATAATGAGTTATGTGATGTTTGTCTTCGCCGCAGATCCACCCGGAGGATATTACACTACTAGATACGATCACATAGACGTCGAGAATATTCTGAATCAGAAGAGACTAGTTTACTATTATGCAGAGTGTTTACTGGACAGAGGACCTTGTACTCCGCAAGGAATTGAGTTCAAACGTAAGATTTTTTTCGTCGCAAAACTTTCACTTTTTTGATATCTAGTTTTTTGGAATCTTTTAAAATACTTTTTTCGCGATAACTGGATTTATAAATACCAATAGCGCATTATATAAGTATTAAGCATTATATCTCTGACACGAAGAATTCTTAATTGACCTACAAATTAGCAAAACATTCTACTCGATCACCACACATAGTCTCATTCGTCAGATTTTTTTTAAGTAGAACAAATAAAAAATTACAATAAATTAGATAAATAAGGCAAGACTTACAAAATGGCGCAAATAAGCATAGTCAAGCAACAATAAATAAACTATAGATCTATATATATATAACATTAGACAGACAAGAGCAAACATGGAAATCTATATATAAATAACTACATACACAAGTCTCATTAAACCCCCAATTCCATTTTGGCTTCTAGAATGCGCTACCCCGGTATCGCATATTTCGCATTCGTTCAGGGTGGGCAGTCCGGACGGTTAGTGAAAATCGCCCTAGTTGTTGCCTCCCCGACCAGGAATTGATGACTTGTCTGTTTTGTAAAATCTAGTTAATTTTCATTTATATCCATAATTTATTTAGGAACAAAGGACAATTATCCTTGAATTGCAATAAATTAATATAGAGGTTGTAATAAACCATTGTTTATTTTTTTTTATGTTATGGTATGTTTTGAAAGATTTCAAATTATTTTCTTATTCACAATTTTGCGTATTTTTTATTTGCAAGACTAATAAAATTTACTATCATTATTACTAAAGTAGACAAGAGCATTAGACAGACAAGAGCAAACATGGAAATCCATATACACAAAAATACATAGACAAGTCTCACTAAACCCCCTATTCCACTTAAACTTTTAGTATGCGCCATCCCGGTATCACATATATCGCATTCATTTACGGAGGGCAGCCCGGATTGTTATTGAAAACCGCCCTGGTTGTATATTTTCATTATATATGAATATTTTATGTACAAACCTTAAACGTGAAACCTGAAACTATTTAAAAAACCGAAATAAAATTAGGACATTTGACTTGAAAAGTATCACCTTCTACGAGAATGCCAATATGTTACCATGGAAACGACCAAACCAACAAATAAATTTGTATTGACAGTTCTGACAGTTCGCTTCGAGTTGGATTTATTAGTCGAATTATGAAAATATGAAAGCGTCTTTTTTTGGTTAGGTGTGATTGCTAACTCGCTGGCGCTCGTGAATCTCTTGCTGTAAAATATACTATTATTGATAATGCGGAGGCAGGAGGCAGACAATACTAAACCGATATAACTTAACTGAAAATATTAAACAAAAAGGCTAGGAATAAAATATACACAAGATTGGGTTAACAAACGTAAACAGATGGACTTAAACAAATGATATTAAACAAACAAAAGTCAGATAGGCAAGTCTAGAAAACTAGATATATTAACATTAGATAAAGCACACATAGAAATATATGTACACATAACTATATAGTTCAGACAGTACAGATACATATAGTTCAGACAGAATCTAGACTCAATATAGACAAGATTAGTTACATAAGCTCAAGTATTAAGGAAATCTACGAAAATACAAGACATGATATATAAAACGGAACAGGCAACACTATACAGATCAATCTAGACAAATAAAATTTGATATTTAATGATAGACAGATACGACTAGATATGTAATACTAGGCAGACAAAACTAAATCTGTATGACTGAACTAAAAATATTAGATAAAAAGGCTTTGTATAGAAGACTCACAAGATTAAGTACATAAATCTAAACAGACCTAACAAATGATATTAAACAAACAAAATCAGATAGGCAACACTAGATAGACCAGATTCAAGACTAGACACATGACACTCAACAGACAAAACTATAGAGACAATACTAGAATGCCCAGACTTCACAAATATGACTAGTTAGATTAACACAGGAGACAAGATTAGACAGATGAAATAAAATAAACAAAATCAGACATACAAGACAACTTAGACAACGTAAGAAAGGATAACATAATACGTAAAACAAGACAGGTAAAATTAGGCTTAGCACAATACCAGACTATACAAGAATGCAACCATAAGGCCAAACCGAGAGGACTAGACAGGCAAGACTAAATATGTAAGACTACTTGTACAAGACTAGAGGGCTAAAAGAAGTCTAAATGAACTAGATGGAGACTTGATCCCCAAAACCTGAGAAGCAAAATTACGCAAGATTAGATCGACAGTTTTCTTTGTCAAATTTTGTTATAAACACAAGACGAGGCACAACAGAGTAAATATATAAGACAAGATAGAGAAAATTACTAATCAAGATGAATTATTTAAGAAACACTAAACAGAAAAGACTAGACAAACATTATTAAAACGCAAATGAAGACGATCAGGTATAGACAGATAAAAGATAAAATTTGGCTAACAAGACTAAACATAGTTGATAGACAGGAATAGACTAACAATACTAAGTGTATAAGAATATAATTAGACTAGACATTATTCTTCTTCTTTATATGGCATCTCCTTTCAGGAGGTTTGCAATCATCATCGCTATCTTCATCTTGGAAGCGGTACCTCGGAACAACTCTTGGGATGTGGTATCATACCACTCCCTCAGCCTCTTTA
This sequence comes from Phosphuga atrata, assembly GCA_944588485.1. Taxonomy (NCBI): domain Eukaryota; kingdom Metazoa; phylum Arthropoda; class Insecta; order Coleoptera; family Silphidae; genus Phosphuga; species Phosphuga atrata. The sequence goes on from OX155892.1 coordinate 62,353,165, forward strand.
CGCAGCCATTATTATCTTCGTCTACCACTGTTCCGTTTGCTTATTACTTTGCCCTGTATTATCAGTTGAAGCAACTCATACTTTTCTTCTCTGGAAATATGACCTAGATAGTGTAGCTTCCTTCTTTTTATTGTTTGTATGATTCCTTGTTCATGCGTTCCATTACTCTAGAGTTCGTCATTTTGTCCGTCCATGGTATTTTAAGCATTCGTCTATAACAGGGGACTCCAAACTACGGCCCGAGGGCCACATCCGGCCCGCGGACAGATTTTGTCCGGCACGCGGAGAGCTAGCATACTTGAAAACTCCTTTTAGAGAACATATTTTTTATAGCAAATTAAATTTAGTTTACTGAAGTATTCTAATTTTATGTTGAATAATTATTAATATGACATCTACATTGATATGGTCATGGGCTAACTACTCATAACATTGTTGTTCTAATTATTGAAATCCAACTAACATTTTATACACTTTAAATAAAAACATAACTTATAACAAGCATAATGACATATGAAATACTAATGAGGTTTATGTAATTGAGATTTTCCTCTGACAATAGTTTGTAGTTGTGGACTAATTTTACTTGTACCAATTATTAAAAGAGATTTAAGATGCTCATCAGTTAATTTAGATCTGTAAACATTTTTTGTGTACTTCATTTTGGAGAAGGTCTTCCCACACAAATAAGTAGTACCAAAAACAGAAAACAACCCACGAGCAAATTTATGCAAATTATCAAATTGTGTCAGTGGAAGACTCTTATAAAATTCCAACAAAGATGAGTTTTGATATTTGTTCTTAATTATATCACTGCACTGTAGATCAATCATTTCCATTTGAAGTTCCGGGGCCAGGGTTTCAATGTCAGTATCAAAAGGATTCTGAAAAATCTTAATTTGATTCGCAATGGCATCAAAGTCCGAGAAACGAGTATCAAAATTTATTTTCAAAGCACTCAAAGTTTCGATTGCAAAATCGATAGGAAACTCAGTCTCAGTGGTGTGGCTGAATATTTCACATGTTTTAAAATGTGAAAAACATTTACTTCGTAGTTGTGATTGAAACAGTATCAATTTCTTCCGGAATGATTTGAAATTAGTGTATAAATCAGTAAGATGCTGGTTTTCTCCTTGCAATCTCAAATTCAGTTCGTTCACATGTTTTGTCAAATCAACATAGAATGCTAACTTCCACAGCCATGCGTTGTTTTGTAATTCAGTAAGAGGGCGATGCTTTTCATTCAAAAAATTTTCGATCACTGCTCGAAGTTCAAAAAAGCGCAGAAGGACATTCCCACAACTAAGCCAACGTACGGCAGTATGATAAGGTAAGTCATTGTCTCCAATCTCTTCAATTAATTGTCGGAATTGTCGGTGATTCAGCCCAATAGTTCTGATAAAATTAACAGTTGATATGACTGGTTTCAGAACTTCAGACATATCCAAACATTTTCCGCACAAAGACTGTTGATGAATGATACAATGTAAGACTAATGGTTTTGAACCACCGTCATTTTCTACAGCCTTTGACACAAGAGCGACCACTGCTTTATCTTTCCCACTCATGTTTTTGCCTCCATCAGTTGTAATACATTTCAAGTTTTTCCACCGAAGGTTCTTTTGATTAATGGCCATTTCAACTCCTTTAAAAATATCTGTACCAGTAGTTGTGCCATGAAAACTATACATATCAAGAAGTTCTTCATGCACTTCATAGCTTTTATCTACTCCTCGAATATAAATCAACACCTGAGCAATATCTGACACATCCGTTGACTCATCCAAGGCCAAAGAAAACCACTCAACATGTCCATTTTTGTCGAACAGTTGAGAGGATATATTTTCAGCGATGTTTTCTACCCTTCGAGCCACAGTCTTTGCTGACATACTGACAGTTTTTAATAAATTTGCCTTTTCAGGGCACATTTCTTCGGCTACTGCAATTATGCATTCTTTGATCATTTCTCCATCGGTGAATGGTTTTCCACGTTTTGCAATTTCAAGAGCCACACGAAAGCTGGCACGAGTTGCAGCCTCTTGTTCAGTTTTGAGTATTGTAAATGAAGATTGCTGCGATTTCAATCCGCGCTTCATAGCTTCGAATTTTTCTGTCCGCAAACTTCCTGTATATTTTGAGTAATTTTGAAAATGTTTTGTTTCATAATGACGTTTAATGTTATATTCCTTGAGAACGGCTATGCTTTCATTGCAAATCAAACATAGCGCCTTGTTATAGCGCCACTTACATAGCACCACTGATCTTTGAATTTTCTGCATTCACTATCAATTTTTCGCTTCTTTTCCATACTACTAAATCACACACAAAAGCAACAATTCAAATCAAAATACTGTTACAAAGATGTCTTAAACTTAAACACGCACAAACACGTTTTAAGGAGGTACGCACTATTTTATTTCACAACAGTGTCATAGGAACTGACTTGTGGTTGCGCCACTAGCCTTCTTATATATTCCAATTAGTGCCATCTAGAATTGAGTGTAAGACACCAGAACTTTCTCGAACCAACGAGATTATTCTGTACGTGCTATTAGCGCCATTTTTTAGCGATAGAAGGTACTACCTATTTCCGCTTGTGTCCACCAGATGTCGTGTCACGTTACTCCTCATGGCTCGTACTCCACGACTAATCTAGAAATTACAGATAATGACAGGAAAATTAATAAAGTGTTGCCGTTTTGCGGACTTTAGTCCAATTTGCAGCCTTTTTTTAACGTTGCGTACTTTTTCGGACTTTTTTTTTCATCAGTGGACTATTTCACTTTTTACCACCTGCAACAATGATAATATGGTTTTGGCCCTCGGAAATTACTGGAGTAATCAGTATGGCCCTAAGGCTGGAAAGTTTGGAGACCCCTGGTCTATAACAACACATCTCAAAAGGCTTCTAGCTTTTATTTGTGTTTGTTTTAAAGTTCATGCTTTCATTCTATATAGTAGAATGGAGAACACGTAGCCTCTTAGTATTTTTGTACGTAGATCAAGTTTTAATTGTCTACACAAAGAAACACCCGCATTTTAAGGAATGTGCTTCTGGCCATTTCAATTCTGGTTTCAATTTCTAGGGTTTGGTCTATTGTATTGGCTATCCATGTACCAAGGTATTTATATTTAGCTGCCCTGCCTTTTCTATACGCGTGTTATCTATGTAAGTCTTGATATTGTGTTCTGCTTTTTGTTATGACCATGTACTTCGTCTTTTTTAGATTCATCTTGAGACCGTATTGTATACCGATGTCGTTTAGCTTGTTTGTTAAGCTTTGGAGATCTGCAAGATTCTCTGCTATAATAACAGTATCATCGGCATACCTTGCTTGGAAGTTGACCATCATCTGACCATGTATTGTGATTCCAGTGTGTTGTTCACTTAGCGCCTCTCTGAATATCTCTTCGGAGTATATATTAAACAGCATTGGAGACAGTATACAAACCTGTCGTACTCCTTTTGGTATCTGTATTTCGTCAGATTCGTCGTTGTTCATTTTTATCGTGGCTGTTTGGTTCCAGTAAAGTGATTCAATAATCTGAATGTCTCGCGAGTCGATGTTTCGTTTTTTCAGTAGATCTATTAGAATATCATGGCGTACATTATCAAATGCCTTTTCATAGTCTATGAAGCATACGTCTATATCTAGGTTCATGTCTAAACATATTTGCATTGAATTGAAAAATTCACTTTGTTTTTTACCACACTTATATTATGTAAAAATATTATATAACTTATTATTCATAGTTATATAAATTTCTACACATATCACGACTCGAGTTTCGACGTTTGACTGTCATTTTCAAGTGATTTAACTTGTTCTGTATATTGTTAAGTCACTTGAAAATGACCGTAAAACGTCGAAACTCGAGTCGTGATATGTGTAGAAATTTATATAACTATGAATAATAAGTTATATAATATTTTTACATAATATAAGTGTGGTAAAAAACAAAGTGAATTTTTCAATTCAATGTAAGTATGGATTACCACGTAGTAACTGTCGCAACCATCCTATTCATAAACATATTTGCGTTAATACATTAAAACTGAATAATGCCTCCCTTGTACTAAAAACAATCCTTAAACCAAATTGTGCATTGCCTATGTCATTTTCTAGCTTGTTGTATAGTCTCTTGTGAATGACTTTGAGAAATGCTTTCAGTGTATGACTCATATGACTCAGTTATGACTCATTAGTAGTGACTATAGGACTATTAGTCAGTCGTATAGTCACTACACCCTCTGGCATTTGTTTTTTTTGGTAAAGTTATGAAGGTAGATTTTATCCATTGTTTAGGTATCATTCCGGTTCTGTATATTGTATTAAATAGATCTACAATAATATAGAGCTGGTCCTCACTTATTAGTTTTATTAGTTCGCTTGGTATTTCGTCTGGTCCCACTGCTTTTCCGCTTTTTAATGTCTTTATAGCAGAAAGAACTTCTTCTTTTAATATGTTCGGTCTTTCTCTCATATTCTGCTTGGTTCTAGTACTTCTTGTGTCATGAAATAGTTCTTTTATATATTCTTTCCACCTTATTAGTTTTAGTGTTGGTTCTACTATGATCTTCCCTTTTTATTTCTTATAACGATGGTTTGCCTTTTTCGCGATGTTCCTGCTAAATCATTGATTTCTTTGTGTAAATTTCTGTTATCGTATTTTGATTGTAGCTCTTCTATATATTCACATTTTGCAGTTAGCCATTTTTCTTTTTCTTCCCGGATTTTTCTTGTTATGTTTCTTTGCAGCTCTTTATATTTTTTGGGGTTGGTTTTGTTTTTTTCTTCGTTCTTCCATAAGAAGGAGGTTTTTTTGTGTTCTTCTTTCGTCTATTAGTGCTGTTTTAATGTTTTCCCATTTTTTATCTATATCTGGGATAGTGTTTGTATTTCATTCATTTTTATATTAATCTCTTTTTGTACTTGTTCTTTTATATCCTTATCTTTAAGTTTTTCTGTTGCTATCTTGTTATTCTTTATTTTAGATTTAGTTGTTTTAATTTGATGTGAAATCGGGCGACTACTGGGTTGTGGTCTGAACCGATGTCTGCCCCTGGGTAGGTTTTAACTGCTGTTATGCCCCCCATTCACGATCAGTTAAACTGATCAGTTGAACTGACGTACATCCAAAAACTGACCGTGAGTGTGAAATCCTAACGTAAAATTTTGAACTGACGGCAACCCACAGATTTACCGGGCGCACCATAAATCCGCTGGCTTCAGTTCGTTTTCATCACGCCAAACTGACCGCGCATGCGCTTAGTCAGTCGTAGTTTAACCGGCACGGCGTCCGGGCGTACAATAACTGAAGAATTTGTAGAAAAATAACTTGAAATATGTACATTCGTCCATTCTAAAATAGTTATGCCAGTCACTCGGTTTCAGTGACAACTCATTTAACAAATTAATATGAGATAACTGATATTTCTCTTTTAACCATTTTTTAATTCCGTTTTTTTGTTTGTTGTTTTTCATTGATTAAACGAATTGTCATATGTACAATATCCTTCTCATAATCTGAATCAATTTTTTTAAGTCACGCGGGGAGAAATTTGCTAGCGAGATACAGCACGCGACAATCGAGAACTGAAGGCCGGTTTTAAGCCAGTGAGTGGGGAAATCATTTTGAACTGATCAGTTTTAACTGATCAGTTCTAAACATCAGTTCAACTGATCAGTTTAAACTGATCGTGAATGTCGACCTTTATACTATTTCTGAATCGCTTTTTTATGAGTATATAATCAACTTGGTGCATAAATCTGTATGATATTGATGTTTCTATTATGCGAAGGCATCTGTATCAGCATAACTCTGTCTGAGTATGGGATAAAGCTGGTCACTGATTTATGTATATTGTTATCCATCATGATAGCAACTCCATATTTATTAGATTTATCTCTACTTCCTGAGAAATATAGAACGGATTCGTCTGTGTGATGGATTCCAGTTCCTGGCCATCTTAAGTCACTTATTCCAAGTATATTCAGTTTCAATCTTTGCACCTCTGCTGTTACATGATCAATTTTACCTCATATAAAGAGGCTTCTAACATTCCATGTACTTATTTTCATGGATTTTTTCAAAACTGTCCTCCCCGGAGATCCGATTGGAGGACTTTTTACTCCGGTATATTTCTTAATCTTGATATTAAGCATGATGATGATTTTACTAGGCATATCCAAAGGGATCTTTACTTCAGTGGTTTCCCGTTGCCTTCTGCATCTTCATGCCGTTGGTCATTTCTTGACTCATCCGCCTTTAGGGACGATTTCTCATCCCAAGGACAAGAGGGTGCCCCTGCTCTTCTCAGCTCGTCCACCCGGAGCTATTGGCCAACAAGAGGTGTCTGCTTATCCCGGCAGACATTCGGTCTAACCTTTGGGGGTGATTTCTCACTCCTTGGACAACAGAATGCCCCAGCCCTATCCGCCAGGGATACCGTTGGCACTTGGTATAGGGGTGACTTCTTATACCGGAAGTCTCTTGGTTGATATGTCAAAATGACATATGGTTAATTTCAACGACTTGTAATTAACACTAATTTTCTTAACACTAAATATCTTCTTATAACGGAAGTCTCTCGGTTGATTTGTCAAAATGACATATAGTTAATTTCAACGACTTGTAATTTAACACTAAATTTGGTCCCTCCGCATAATATTTTCTTTAGAAAACACAAATCACTAAAAAGGGTCACTCTTTGTACAATTTTTGACTTTAATTTCGTTTTATATCTCTCACAAATTACATATTTTCCGGAGCAAAGAGAAACAAGTAATAAAAGATTAAAATAATTTTAATTCAAAACTTATAAAAGACATGATAGACGGAACTAAACAGAACAGACTAGCTGAACAAGATGAGACAGATACAAATAAGCAAGTGAAATTGTCAATAGACCATTTACTGTTGCCTTTCTTCTGTGTTGCTATCTAGTATTATCTGCTAAGATATAATCATATGGCTATCTACCATTTTACTCTCTAATTGTATTTTTCTTGTTAATCCATTCGTTATTGCATTTTTGCAAAAAAAATATTTAGACCTGGCTGTTTTATATGCATAATTTATTTAATAACAAAGAACAATTATCCTTGAATTGCAATAAATTAATATAGACGTTGTAGTAAACCTTAGTCTAATTTTGTTTTATGTTAGTATATGTTTTGAAAGATTTCAAAATATTTTCTCATTCACAATTTGCGCATTTTTTAATAGCGAAACTAATAAAAGCTACTATCACTATTACTAAAGTAGAAAATATGGTGTGGAAATGGTGTTGTATGTCAATGCACTTATTGTAGTATTGAGGTTGTGGTTGAGAAAATCTCGGTTGAGAGGAATTTTATTTTCTGTTCAGATTTTATTTCTAACCCACAAAGTGAATTGTTTCGAAATTAATTATTTATACATCCATTGAAGAATCGGTTATAAGACCTAGTTAATGATTCAAATATTAATTAATAAGAAAGTTTGCGAATTATAATTGTTGAAACTCATTGAAATGTTTTAAACATGTTTTACATGTTCAAATCTATTTTAGCATATAAAATTAATAGCTTCATTTAAATAATTTTATTTTGATCATTTTCTTATTAAACCTTATTATTTATTAAAACAAACATTTTCATTAATATTGTTTATCTAAATTATTAGCTTATTTGAATATTTATTCAAGTGGATTTTAACTATTTTCCTGTAATTTGAGAAAACAAAGATTTCTTTATTTTATATGCCTCAAATACCTTGTTTTATTAGTTTAGACTTTTTGTCTCGATTTTTTATAATTTAATATTATTAATTATTTAAAGTATTTTAAAAATAAAAGCGTTTATTAGAAATGTAGTTGTAAAATAATTTTATAGCTATAAACCGAAATTTAAAAAAATATATATTTATACACACACACACACACATATATATATATATATATATATATATATATATATATATTACAACTTATTGTTAGACCTTGACCACATAAAGATCACAGCAAATATTTTTTTTCGTGATTTGTAAATCAAGGAAAATATTATAAAAATTGCTTTTACCAACAACCTTACGTTAACGAATATATTTAATAACCGATTTAGTTATGTTGGAAATCCATGTAATTAGTTATTTTGTAAATCCAAGTTCGAAGGAGATAATTAATTATAAAATTAATACATTTGAATAGTAGTGACAATTTTTCCTTTTAGGTGAACTGGTCTGTCAATGCCAGTTTCATTTTTTCATCAAACGATCTAACCTGAACGTTTTGTTATGTCTTTGGTTATTTCTAAACAAAAGAAAAAAACGAGGAAGTTATCAAGAGACTAAAAAGAAACTTTCGGTATAACAAAGGTCACAGGGCTCCAAAGGGCTCAACTTCCGAAACGATATTATAGAATAAATGAAAGCTTTTCTGCATCTTTATTATATTATTCTAATCGATTTACTAGATTTACTTTTCGTAATAATTTAATCAATATATTTAAAATAAAATGTTGATAAGAGATTGTTTTTTCAAAATTTAAGATTAATTGTTTATTTAATAATTTCATGCATTCTCAACAATGCATGTTCTACATTTCTTTTTCTTACATGTATTTTTATTATTGAAGATTTTTACAATCTAATCAATAGGTATATTAGGAATAAAACACTTATAATTTTATATAGGATTACAATTCAAGGTTCAAGAGAATGGTCGTATTCCTGTTTAGTATATATTTTAATGATTGATAGTCTCATTAATAAAATAATATATTAGAGCAGGGGTCTCCAAACTTTTCAGCCTTAGGGCCATACTGATTACTCCAGTAAGTTCCGAGGGCCAAAACCATATTATCATTGTTGCCGGTGGTAAAAAGTGAAATAGTCCACTGATGAAAAAAAAGTCAAAAAAAGTACGCAACGTTTAAAAAAGGCTGTAAATCGGACTAAAGTCCGCAAAACGGCAACACTGCATATAATTAGTTTTCTGTTTTTCCTGTCATTATCTGTAATTTCTAGATTAGTCGTAGAGTAGGAGCCATGAGGAGTAACGTGACACGACATCTGGTGGACACAAGCGGAAATAGGTAGTACCTTCTATCGCTAACAGATGGCGCTAATAGCACGTACAGAATAATCTCGTTGGTTCGAGAAAGTTCTGGTGTCTTCCACTCACTTCTAGATGGAAGTAATTGGAATATATAAGAAGGCTAGTGGCGCAACCACAAGTCAGTTCCTATGACACTGTTGTGAAATCAAATAGTGCGTACCTCCTTAAAACGTGTTTGTGCGTGTTTAAGTTTAAGACATCTTTGTAACAGTATTTTGATTTGAATTGTTGCTTTTGTGTGTGATTTAGTAGTATGGAAAAGAAGCGAAAAATTGATAGTGAATGCAGAAAATTCAAAGATCAGTGGAACATTCAGTATTTCGTAATTGAGTCCAGTAACAAGGCGCTATGTTTGATTTGCAATGAAAGCATAGCCGTTCTCAAGGAATATATTATTAAACGTCATTATGAAACAAAACATTTTCAAAATTACTCAAAATATACAGGAAGTTTGCGGACAGAAAAATTCGAAGCTATGAAGCGCGGATTGAAATCGCAGCAATCTTCATTTACAAAACTCAAAACTGAACAAGACGCTGCAACTCGAGACAGCTTTCGTGTGGCTCTTGAAATTGCAAAACGTGGAAAACCATTCACCGATGGAGAAATGATCAAAGAATGCATAATTGCAGTAGCCGAAGAAATGTGCCCTGAAAAGGTAAATTTATTAAAAACTGTCAGTATGTCAGCAAACACTGTGGCTCGAAGGGTAGAAAACATCGCTGAAAATATATCCTCTCAACTGTTCGACAAAAATGAACATGTTGAGTGGTTTTCTTTGGCCTTGGATGAGTCAACGGATGTGTCAGATACTGCTCAGGTGTTGATTTATATTCGAGGAGTAGATAAAAGCTATGAAGTGCATGAAGAACTTCTTGATATGTATAGTATTCATGGCACAACTACTGGTACAGATATTTTTAAAGGAGTTGAAATGGCCATTAATCAAAAGAACCTTCGATGGAAAAACTTGAAATGTATTACAACTGATGGAGGCAAGAACATGAGTGGGAAAGATAAAGGAGTGGTCGCTCTTGTGTCAGTAGAAAATGACGGTGGTTCAAAACCATAAGTCTTACATTGTATCATTCATCAACAGTCTTTGTGCGGAAAATGTTTGGATATGTCTGAAGTTCTGAAACCAGTCATATCAACTGTTAATTTTATCAGATCTTTTGGGCTGAATCACCGACAATTTCGACAATTTATTGAAGAGATTGGAGAAAATGACTTACCTTATCATACTGCCGTACGTTGGCTTAGTTGTGGGAAAGTCCATCAGCGCTTTTTTGAACTTCGAGCAGTGATCGAATTTTTTTTTAATGAAAAGCATCGCCCTCTTACTGAATTACAAAACAACGCATGGCTCTAGAAGTTAGCATTCTATGTTGATTTGACAAAACATGTGAACGAACTGAATTTGAGATTGCAAGGAGAAAACCAGCATCTTCCTGATTTATACACTAATATCAAATCATTCCGGAAGAAATTGATACTGTTTCAATCACAACTACGAAGTAAATGTTTTTCACATTTTAAAACTGAGACTGAGTTTCCTATCGATTTTGCAATCGAAACTTTGAGTGCTTTGAAAATAAATTTTGATACTCGTTTCTCGGACTTTGATGCCATTGCGAATCAAATTAAGATTTTTCAGAATCCTTTTGATACTGACATTGAAACCCTAGCCCCGGAACTTCAAATGGAAATGATTGATCTACAGTGCAGTGATATAATTAAGAACAAATATCAAAACTCATCTTTGTTGGAATTTTATAAGAGTCTTCCACTGACACAATTTGATAATTTGCATAAATTTGCTCGTGGGCTGTTTTCTGTTTTTGGTACTACTTATTTGTGTGAGAAGACCTTCTCCAAAATGAAGTACACAAAAAATGTTTACAGATCTAAATTAACTGATGAGCATCTTAAATCTCTTTTAATAATTGGTACAAGTAAAATTAGTCCACAACTACAAACTATTGTCAGTGGAAAATCTCAATTACATAAATCTCATTAGTATTTCATATGTCATTATGCTTGTTATAAGTTATGTTTTTATTTAAAATGTATAAAATGTTAGTTGGATTCATTTCAATAATTTGTTAGTTATTATATACTGAAGTTAAATTTTCTGCATATTATACATGTCTTTACTCATTACAATTCTGTGTTTCTTTATCCAACTTATCACAAAAACAATAACAATAAGCCTACAACAATGTTATGAGTAGTTAGCCCATGACCATATCAATGTAGATGTCATATTAATAATTATTCAACATAAAATTAGAATACTTCAGTAAACTAAATTTAATTTGCTATAAAAAATATGTTCTCTAAAAGAAGTTTTCAAGTATGCTAGCTCTCCGCGGGCCGGACAAAATCTGTCCGCGAGCCGGATGTGGCCCTCGGGCCATAGTTTGGAGACCCCTGTATTATAGTGATGCTACTTAGTAGCATCAATAGTATCTTAGATAACATCTACTTACTATGATAACGTCTACTTACTAAGATAACATCTTAGTAGTATCAATAACTTTGTTTTTGTATAAACAAGATAGTCAGTAGACAAGAATCAAACATGTTGTAAATACAAATAAAGGGTGACAAATTAAGGGTGTCCTGATTTTAAACTGCAATTATCAAAGAACGAAATAAGTTGGACAACAATTTTTTGTTGCATATTGTAGATTAAAATCTAAAGTTTAATAACTGGTTATACGCTTAATCCTAAATTTACAATTAATACTTAAAAATTACATCGATTAGATGACCTCCGATTGCTTCGATGCATGACAGATCAATGCAACAATGAACGTAATGCACGCTGGAAAATTTCTGGCGAAATCTCAAAAATAGCACATCGAATGTTTCGTTTTAAGTATTCGAGGGTTTCAGGTCGGTTCTGATAAACTTTAGATTTAACATGATACCAATCAGACGACCAGGAAAGAGCTCTCGTAATACTCCCATGGACATGTTGCAAACATGAGGCCTTGCACCATCTTGCTAATACAAATTAGCGTTTATGGATAATCGGAGTAGAGCGATGGCATCCATTAAGTATGTTTGCAGCATCTCCACATAACGTTCACTATTTACGTTAACCCATTAAACTACTGCGTTTCTCATTTCATCTTAAAAAAAATATAGACCTAATACTCCAGCTGAGAAAATTCCACGTCATACAGTTACCTATTGAGAATGCAGCTCTTCTTCGAATATAATTTGAGGGTTTTTGGCAAACCGGTAACGCAAAGGTTTATTACTCTCCTCATGCAATTGAAATGTGCTTCGTTATTCATAATAATTTTGTTGACAAAATTTTCCCTTCTGGCCAAAATTCATCGACTGAATTCTGAACGAGAGTTTCGGTCTATTGGTAGAAGTTTCTGAGTCTTTTGCCTTTTGTAAGGCCGAAAGAGAATGCCATACATTTATTAGGCCGAAATCTTTCTTTTAAATGGTTTTCACAGACTCGCGTGGAATTCCTACTTGCTGGGATAAATATCTCACGAATTGATTGGAATTTTTGTTCAAATCTGTTCCTAACTTTTAAAGCATTCACTTCTATTTTAACCGTTTTTTTTTCTCCCCTGTAAGTTTAGTATCCTTAATAATTGATAACTTGTTCGTCGATATTTTTCAATCCATCTTGCAATTTGGCGGCCCTGCAAAATTAAACTGTTGTCGAAACCACATCTGAGCTTGAATAATGGAGTAGGTTCAAATAAAAAGCTCTACACAAGCAATCCTTTGTATAATCGGCCACCGCTCCATTTCCATATAAAGTTTGAAGGTTCACTGAATATTAGACAGTTAAAATTATGACAAATAAGCCATTACTTCTTTTTGTTTTCATTAAGTAAAAATAGGACACTTAATTTGTCACCCTTTAGATAAAAGTTAATTTAATAAAAAATAGTTATATTAGTCTCTTTCTATTAAAAAAACCGTTATCCCTTTTTAAATATATTTTCTGAATGTCCGTTGTATTTTCACCAAGGCTTTCCAAAATATTTAAGTAACAATATTTACAACGCAATATAAGGAAGCTAATACGAAGAATAAATACAATATTCTACACTATTGTAAGTAGCTATTTAACAGCGAGCAGGTAGAAGCATAATCAAAGCATTTGCTTGTTTAATAGATCATAGAAATATGTAGTGATTAATAAATTCCTTTATTATTGCAAAATAAATTGTAAGGTTAAGACATTTTTAAAATAATAATTTCCATAGATTAAAACATAAATTTGTTTTCCTGTACTAGTTTATCCTACTTTATTTTACCATATTTTATTCATGTTAAAGAAAAAAAATGAAAATATTTTTTCTAGAAAAATTTCTGTCTAATAACACAAACCCAAACAATTCAAGAGTTTTTGTTTAAAATTAAAGTATTATTTATTTACATTAAGTATCTTGCATTATGGATTACATTATGGAGAGAGTTTACTAACTAGTAGCCGGCGAATTTAGAAGCGGGCAAGTCAACTAGTATGATAGTGATGATAATATAAAAACTTTTCGCTCACTCTCTAGCCAACTAGTTAGCGAGTTGAAACTACTTTTTGTGAATAGGTTTTTTCTTTTGCTGAAGAAAAAGAACGGGAATCCGGGAAATTTGCAGCTTGTTTACCAACAAATAATTATAACACACAGCTAGTTTACTAGCTAACACGCCATTAAGTAGTGAGGAAAGTAGCTCGCCTTCCAACTTTCAATTTACTATTTGTGTAGTGAGTTTACAATCTGCTAGTTGTCTACTGAAAATCATGTTCGGACTTCTTGGCGAGTTTACTGGCAGCTAGTGAATTCTCAGGCTAGTAGCTAGTAAACTCCCTTAATGTAAGAACCTAATGCTCTTATATTAGGTAAGACCCTTTAGAATTCAAATATATTATCATATTTTCAAAAATTTTTATTTTTGCGAAAATGAGTGTATAAAGGAGTAGTCGTCCAATTACTTAAACATTACAGTATGTAAGCCTTTTGTTTATAATGATTTCTTTTTTCATCCTTGGTATAATGTAAATACACCGGTTTAATTAATAAATAAATAACATAATACTACTATTACTAATACTATTCAGAAATTTAATACCTGAGGCATAATATACCAAGCAATACTTAAGTAAAGTTTTATACTGATTCTGAAACAGTATTTCTGAAATAACTATAAATTCAGTGACTAAATAGATCAGTGACTAAATGTGTCAGAAGAAAACTATTGTTCATTTTGATTATGTTTAAAAATTCTGAATACAAATTAGTATTCGACGTAACAAGCATAGATATCACTATAAATAAATCTTCTACGCCATAAAAAAATGTGTATGAACCGGTGCAAAATTTGAAAATTAAAGATAAAATAAACAAAGTTTTCTTTCTTAAATTTCGTTTGTTGTTCGAACCTTGAGTTGCACTTAAATAGTCAAATACGGATTTCCTATATTCCACGTAGTGTTTGAATTTTATTAGGTTTTCAAGATTCGTGACATTGAATTAGTTAATGCAGATACAAGCCGCACAATTGCATTTACGTAACAGCCAAGTCAAAATAATTATCGACATTAAAATGAAGATTCTTATATTATAAACGAGACTTTTATACAAACTCTACAATTAATTTTTTGTTTTACTAATTTACATAATAAAAATTACCTTAAACGTTTGCGAATTACAAAGTAGTTTTACGCAAATCCCATTTTATTTCTCTTAAATCGCAGTAAACAAATAGTAAAAACGCAGTAAAAACTTTTCTTATGCAATAGAATCAAAACTTTACCATTTATTATATTGTTAAGATCTCGCAGTAAATTATATTTATAATATTTTTTAGAATCGTTCCTTTTAACCTTGACCAACCTTAATATTATTCTAATGCATTCTGTATAAAAGCAGTTTTTATAATTTTTAACTAACATGTAAGTGTACTGGGAAAATATCGAATCTATTTATAACAAAAGTCATACCATATAAATTTCTTAAATTATTGTTCGAACTTTGTCCTATTTTGTGTTAAATGATTTTAAAACTAGAAAATTAAAGAGAGAATTTATGAAACCATCCTAGGTTATAGATAATCAAAGAAACTATAATAAACGGAACACAGCCTGAATATATTCAGCCTTTCCGGAGCTCTATTATTGAGTCCTTTTAGGACTACCAAAACAAATCTCACATGAAATTTGTAAGTTATTTTATAGCTTTCAATCCACCTTCGTGGCACTCAACAAAAACCATAAAAATAACATTGTTTTTAAGATCATGTCTTCCGATACCTTAAGTGGATAGCTATCAGTGGACGCGTTTCGAGATTTATCTCTCATCAGCACAGCTTTGCTTCCATGAACATTTTACTGTTTACAAACTTTTGTTCATGGAAGCAAAGCTAAGATGAGAGATAAACCTCGAAACGCGTCCACAGATGGCTATCCACTTAAGGTATCGGTTAGTAGGTAGGTGTCGGAAATACATGATCCTAAAAACAAGGTTATTTTTATGTTTTTTGTTGAGTGCCACGAAGGTGGACTAAAAGCTTTAAAATAACTTAAAAACTTCATGTGAGATTTGTTTTGGTAGTCCTAAAAAGACTCAATAATTGTTATAGAGCTCCGGAAAGGCTGAATATATTCAGACTGTGTTCCGTTCGTTTTAAGTTTAGAAAATTAAAGTGATTTTAAAACTTGAAAAGTAAAGTGTTACTCTTTATTCAAATAACATAAATAATAAAAAAAAGGAAAATTTAGTTTTGTCTTATTTTATGGGATCTGGTTAAAAATAATCGAGCAAACGTATAATTTATGCAGAGAAAATAAATATTTGGTTTTGCTATTGTTTATGTTGTGAATATATTGCTCTGCAACTTTTTGTATCAAACAAACTATTTGTTTGAAACACGTATGGAAAAATGTTCTATTTTAGGAGAATATAACTAATTAGTTGTACTATTGTTAATTTTGTTATTAAATTACATTGCTTTGTTATTATTTTTCTTTTAATTCAAGCAAAAAATTTGTTTGTAAATATATTTATATTGAAAATATATTTTTTAAAATCTATACTAAACAGATAGTTTCAAGGTTACATAGGCCATTAACGCTAAACAGGACAGACAATTAAGTAGCGTTACCTTCCTCACAAGTATAATTTGGTCTTAAAACTGACAATATTTACACAAAATTTATTTAAAAGAGTTGTTCACCTGAACTAGATAAATAGTACAAAAATACACAAAATTAAATGGTATATGTCAAACAGAGAATATTTGACCTAATACATAATACTTATTTCATTTATAAATATTTTCATATTTACTTACAGATATATTATAGGTGCTAGTAAAATAATTCGAAAAGATTTCTAGTAATAGTTTTTTTATATTTTTGTTGCATACATAAATACTCTATTGCTTACTCTACTTATTATTAGCTTTGAATCAAATATGTACTTTAAATGCATTTGCCTTTACTAATATATGTTTCTGAAACTATTATCTAACCACGTTTTTATTAACTCGCTTTCTTGTATGTCTGTTCTCTTGTCTTGTCTGATTTTTTCAATCGATTATCAACATCGTGCGTGCTAAGAAAAGTTGTAAATAAATTTAAATTTAGATTTAGATATAAATAAAGTTATTTTACTAGGACAAAATAATTATTTATTTTAACAAACTAATATGTTGTTTGTAAATTAAACAATATATTTTTTTTATTTTCTTATTATTAATGCGAACAATACATATATGTCATATTTTCAAATTGTTTTACATTTCCTGTCCTCAATTGAGCTTCTAGGAATGTAAGTTTTCCCTTGAATGCATTCAACTCGCTAACCATTTCAGTCAATGCTTTGCTCTTTCCTAGAAGTTTCATATTTAATTCATTTAACTTTCCTGTAATTTTCCTCTAAAGAGAGAAAAGTAAGATTATACACCAACTTAACATCTTCCAATTCAGGATATTATTTATTAACCGTTTCCATACATTCTTTTATTTCAATAATTCTTTTTTGTAGAAACTTAGCACCTTGCGTGGGTTTGTAATAGTAGTTCCTAAACTCAGATTCACCTTTACTAATGCTCTGAATCTTTCTCTTTGCAAATTATTTGCACGGATAGATTGAACTATTTTGAATACGAAATTCATCACATCTTCTGAATTTTTAATTTTTGAGCAAAATACCTGCTGATGGATAAAGCAATGGTAGTTGGTAAATGAATAGGATGCTTGTGACAGTTACTACGTGGTAATTCATACTTACATCGACTTGAAAAATTCACTATGTTTATCATCAATACCATTCGGCCGCAAAAGCAGCCATAAAATCTGCCCAAAACACTTTATTAGATCCGAAATAAAAAATCTTAATCGGAGGAGAGAAACATTGCATTCAGAGTTAACAATTAAATTACATCCAGTAGAATTCACTATCTTTGATGACTTTGTTCGTGAAAATGTAAGTAAGGTCAACCACATAATATATTTAAAGTTAAAAAAGAAGCTATCCATCATCGTATAGAACAAAAAGTCCGAACCTCAAAAAGTAATGTTCAAACCGAATCTAGTGTCTAAATTTATCAATTTCTAAAAAGTTATCTTCAGTCCTATTGAACAATCTTATCTTTCCCAAAACCCCAACTATACTCCATTCATCAATAACAAATCCGATAAATGCACAATAATTGTAGTCAGAAATCGCGTTAAAAATGTGCAAGAACCTCTTATACCTCGAGCCAAAATAGCCGATCATATAAAATCGTACGCACGTAATTCCACCACAGACTCCGCATGATCAAATCGATAAAAACAAAAATTGAGTCCAATTCTTTAATTCTTACAAATTCCGATAAATCCATTTCGATAGTCGTCCTGGAAAGAGAACAGTACATTAATAAAATGAACTCATTTCAACAGAAAAACTAACTCCCTTGAAAAATGATCCCACATAAAAATTCCAATTCCAAATTAGAAGTCTTATTAGAAGAAATATTACAACTTGTTACAGTTCTCAGAATTTGAGAAATTTAAAATTATAAATCAGAATCCCACAGCTCCCAGACTCTATGGTTTGATTTAAACTCACCAACCCGATTCTCCCATTAGACCAGTTGTCTCCAATATTAACAGTGTAGCACGAGTTTTGGCAATTGAACTGAATACTCTTTAAAAAAAATACACCAAATTTACCCCAAAATATTCTGCAAAAAAATCACTCGCCCTCTCGGAACTCCTCAAACCAATAACAACTCCAATAAACTCGTATCTTTTGATGTTAGTAGTATGTTTTCTAATATATCTACTAAAGAGTGTCTCGAAATCATAAAATATTTAATTGATAAAGCCAATTGTCATCATCTTATAAAATCTGAACTTTATAAAGCCCTGGAAACATGTGTTAATCAAAATTACTTCAAATTTAATAACACATAACTCTCTCACCAAACGTCAGGTCTAACACTGGGATCGCCATTAAGTCCCATTTTAGCCGATCTATTCATGTCAGAATTCATGTCGAAGAAAACAATTTCAAACTAGATTTCTCCAATAAACATGTTTCATTTTTGTATAGATATGTCGATGACGTAATAGCGTGTTCTAGTGCTAAAGCACGTCAATTTGACCAATTTCTCAACCTAATAAACAACGTTCACTCCAAAATTAAATTCACCATCGAGGTAGAAACAGACAACAAAATAAACTTCTTAGACCTTACTCTGATTCACAAAAACAACAAAATAGAATTCGATATATTTAGAAAACCCACCAATGTCAACTCTACAATCCCGTATTCATCATTTCATCCGATAACACACAAATTAGCTGCCGATCATTCAATGATATTCTTAGGCCTTTTCAATCCCCTTTACCTCAGAAAAGAGATTCAAAGAGTTAAATACCATCATTTCAATCGCTACAGAGAATGGTTTCCCAACAAAACTCATTCAAAACATTATTAATAATAAACGAACCCAATTCACAATTGCCCAAATATATCCGAAAACCTCAAATTCAGACAAAACTTTAATCTCCCTGACATATTTTGGCAAAACAAGCGAACACATCGCAAAAGTCCTTTGAAAGCATAATCTTCAAGTAGCATTAAAACCTTCCTCAAAGTTGTCCAACATATTGTTTAATGCAAAACACAGAATCGACCTCCTCAAAAATTCCGGCGTATACGAAATTCATTATTCCGAATGCAATAGCGTGTACATAGGTCAGACAGGACAAAATTTCAACACGGTTTTCAGAACATTCTCGCGCGTTTCGTCGGAAAAAAGACACTAGTTCTTTTTCAAACCATTGTCTCGATTGCAATCATTCCCAGAAATAGATAATCTAAAAATCTTGCATAATTGCAACATAGGCCCGAAACAAAATCTCCTAGTCATTAGAAATTTTTAAAAAATCCCGTAATCCCTCAGTTAATCTCCTAAACGAGCAAAGCGACCAAATCTTTTCCCAAATTTTTAATCTCACCCATTCTCAAATAGATAAGTCCTCATCTACGGACAGATACCGCCCCTTTACCCACCAAAAACTATAAGGGTATATATTCAACCTTATCAATGTGTTAAGTCACTTGAAAATGACCGGCAAACGTCGAAACTCGAATCGTGATATGTGTAGAAATTGATATAACTGTGAATAATAAGTTATATAACATTTTTTACATATTATAAGTGTGGTAAAAACATAGTGAATTTTTCAACTCCATGTAATTGAATTTATAATTAATAAAATAAGAAACATGTTAATTAAAGCAGAACCTTATATGAAATGATGAACACAGTCACAACCGATAATTTTCGTTGGGATTGAAACAAGCACATTGTAACTAAATCGTGCAATAACCATTGTGATTACACTACACCAAGTGTGATTACACTTCCTTGCAGAACTAAAGTCAGACAATTATTGCAGAATGTCACTTCTAAAATCTAAAACGATCACACACACACACACACAACCGCTATGCACTACGGCCGTCACGTGAGTTTATATAATCTACAAGTCAACTTCCTTGCAGAGCCAAAGGCAGCCGCTTATTGCATAATGTCATTTCTAAAATCTAAAACGATCACACACGCACACACAAACATCCGCTATGCACTACGGCCGTCACATCAGTTTATATAACCTTCAAGTCACTTGTACTTGTTTAATTCGTCCGGATAATAATCGGCCAACTTAGAGATTGTGGGACCAGCATCAGATGTACACAAATCAGAAAGGTGGTCGACTAGGAATAGTTTAAGAATATTTCAGAATAGCGCTCGATGCTTTGACCATAGATTTGACCTCCTGCTATAGATGAATGATAAAATAACCAAACAATAAATTATCCATAGATTT
Source organism: Phosphuga atrata (assembly GCA_944588485.1). Lineage (NCBI taxonomy): Eukaryota > Metazoa > Arthropoda > Insecta > Coleoptera > Silphidae > Phosphuga > Phosphuga atrata. Next base: position 62,373,633 of record OX155892.1, read on the forward strand.
CTGATTAAAGACGGGAACTTTAACAAAAGGAAGAAAGTAATTCAACTGATACATCTACTATTGAAGAAGAAAAGGATGTACAAAATGAGGTTTCTTCAAAAGTTAATATCGAATTAATGAAACCTAACAGACCAAAACGGAAGTACTATGAAAGCTATTTCAATCTTGAATTTACGTCTATTGACAATTCATATGCTACTGATTCAATATGTGTTTTATGTCATAACACTCGCAAACTGTTTTCTACTAAATTTCGTAGGCACGTAGAAACGAAACATGCATACTCAAAGAAAAAGACATGCAAATTTACAAAAGACAACGCTACACTAGAAATATCATGTACATCACATCATTGCAATTGATAAAACTTAAAATAAAAATGACACATTTTACCATTTATTTAATTGAAGGGACTCATTAAACCATTTGTGAAAGATATTGTGTCATGTGTTATTAACGTGTAAGCTACCAAAAAAATAGATGAAGTAGAATTTTAAAATAATACTGTTTCACGACGCATCATAGATCATTCTACTAATATAGGGAAAGAGCTAATTCATGGACTTGGAGTTTACAGTGAATAAGAATTGTAAATGGGTGATCCATAGATGTTGCAGGACTGACTGAACTATTAGTATTTGTACGTTATAAATCTAATAAAAGTATTGAAGAAGTATAAAATTGGGAAAAATTTACTATGTCAATTTCCATATTACATTTTATACAATTTGAGATTAGATGATGAAGTCAAAATTCAGAAACGCGTCTATGCATGTTCATTATTATTAATATTTATCAGGTTATTAAGTGTTTTTAACAACCCACATGGTTGCTTAACCATAGCTCCTTAACCATAAGTTTTAATGGCTTGTTATGCATACTGGTAAGTAGTACGTATTATTAGTAGTACGGGTAAGTATTTTATCCCTTTCCGAAAATGTCCATAGTAAATTATTTCTAACAAATCGCATTTAAGAGCTGCATCCGTTTAAGTGAAGAAAGTCAGAGATGCTCAACATCCTGCTGCAATGATAGGGTCCTGCCTGGGTTATTACGTACCCATGTATCTTGAGCAGCAGCGCTGTACTTTTTGAATGGTCCAAACACTGAGACATCCAATGGCTGCAGCTTGTGGCTACAATGCGGTGGAAATGATAACATTACAATCCCGTTCTCTTTAGCCAAATTTAATGTCTTTACGTTTAAATGAGACAATTAACGAGTGATAAACCCACCCATGAGCACCGTGTTTTGTTAGTATTAGACACTAACAAAACACGGTGCTCATGGGAGGGTTTAACATGTTTTATAAAATGTTGAATAAAGTAAAAGAATTCTCCATCTGTAACCCATCCACTGGTATTGCCTGCTCCTATACATTCAGGGGGACCGCCATTAAGAAAGTGGCTCTTAAATTTTTTTCTGGGAAACACAAACATAGGAGGTATTGTGTTTCCATGAGCAGATACAGCAGTCACTACTGTAACGTTAGTGCCTCGCTCCCCAGAAGTCATGGCGCCGATGTTACGCTTACCCTTGGCAGCTACAATTTTATTTGGCTTCAGCGCGGTGGAAACTCCTGTTTCATCGACATTCCATATGTCTGACGCACTGAATCCATGCTTAACCATTACTTCAGCCAATTTGTCAAAAAATTACTTTGACATTAAGAGCATTAAATGATGTTGCCCTACCAAGACTTGTAGCTTCGGGTTTTCGAATAGATAGCTCCGGATTTCGTTTTAAAAACATCGCAAGGCATTCTTTTCCGGCCATCTTATTTGCAGTTCGGGAGGATGGCATTTTAATGTTGAATTTAACAGCACACTCATAGGCAAGACGACGAACGTCTTTCGGGGAATATCCATAGAAGATAGATGCCATTTGTAACAAGTATTTTTTTAAAGAATCCTCTTGCGCAGTAGAAAATACTTGCCTCGGTTTTACATAACCCATTGATAAATTACCAACTTCAGACTCTAATTTCTTCAAAAATCTTGTCCATGTCATGCGTTTTATACCGAATTCTTTGGCGGCGGCATATACACTATTTCCTTCATCTTTGACAGCCTTTGTAGCATCATTTAACTCTTGAGTACTGTATGAACCTCTTGAAGTTTTCCTTTTATAACTCCGCATCCTACATTAAAACAAAAAACATCCATTACGTTCGTACTAAATTATGGGGTTAGTTGAGCAACTATTGCTCAATTAACCCCAACCCGAACATTTTTAACAAAAGTGAGGTTATGAAAAAACTGTTTGAATTATATCCAAAACCTTTATACATATCAAAAATATATTAAATTTATGAAGGTTTAACACTTACTTGATATAATACGAATAATATTTGGCTCGTACAGAAGAAATATTCACAGTCACTGTCTTTTTACTTTTTCTGCGAAAAATAAACAAAGCGCACTCGTACTTCACTCGATGGACAATTGGTCACTGGCCGTTGCGGGATGAGTTTCCCTCCCGCAGCCCCTTCTTTACACTATTTAATGCGTTAGCGTGCAGTGTATAGTTTCTCAGATATCTCGATTGCCCAACTTACCCCTATGCTCAACTAGCCCAGCCCTACCCTACTTGCAATTATATTTATCTTATAAGTCATGAGTGAATTAGAGAACATAGTAATTTCTTAATTCTTTTCTTGTACCGAAGAAGATTTACACATGTGTGCATACCTACATGAGAGGAGAAATATTGAGAAAGATAATAATATGATCTATCCAGCATATTGACTGTTTCTTGCATAGAAAATTTATATGGCTTAAAGAAACCTTATATTTTGGAAAACTCGTGATGGCGGTTCGGAATGCATTTTACGTGACATTTAAGCCAGCATGCAACTGCAAGTGATTATGAAAATCTGATTTAATAGGTGACTCTGATTTAAAACAAAAACATACATCACAACATCATTCAACACATCAGTTATTAAATCATTTATCAGTAAGCGAATGTAGCGAATTTATCAGTAGAGCGGTCAAAAGCTATTGTCTTTCTTCCGTTCACTACTACATAATTATTTGAAGCAGAATTTTGAATCAATGACAGATCATTTCAAATCCATAAAGCAGCAATCAAGAATCTAAAGCAACGAAGCCAAAGGCCAGGGAATAGGCTCGAAGCCAGATCAGAAATTATTAAATTTAACTTATTGTTAGTAACATTGTGCAAATCAAGAAGATTTACAGTACGAAGACAGAAAGTAGATGTTGGGGTTAAAATTTTAAAATAAATACATACACTGCGGCAAACAATTAGCGGGTCACTAATTTTTGCCTCCAAAGAATTCTATCGAGAAATTACATGTAAATAAAATTAAGAACTTCTGAAAAACGCTGTAAAGAACCGGATTCTTGACGTTTCAGCGAACTAACATTCACAATTTTCAAGAGATATGTGCGTCCGTGCGGGTTAGGCGTTAGACACATACTGATGCATACATTCTTTTCAAAACCAACCCTCAACATCAACGCGGAATCTCCGAGAAAACAAAACAACATGTGCATTTTAATAAAGGCAGTGTTTGAGTGTATTGTACATTAAAATACAAACAAAATAAAATTTAGTTTCAACTTATATATAACGCACGTGGGACATATATAACCTACGCATCTGTGATGACGTGTGAATTATTATTACCTCATTATTTATGTTTGACTGACAAATGTTTCCCAAATACTGAAACATTTTCTAAACCACCCGGTGCAGAAGACTTGCATGTTTAAAAAAAATGTAACCAGTTGAATTCAGCAATAACAAAGCAGATTTAAATCCTAACTAATGAAAGACTAACTGAAAATAAATTCGGCTTGAAGGGGTTAAAGTACTATTTTATCAAGTGATCTGCCAAAATATTTCCTCATTTAAATACATTTTTAATTTATTGCTTAATAATTTATATAACTGACTATTCACACCTCCTATTATTGCTCAATGTTATTTTATCCGTTTAATTATACTTTAAAATACAATAAAATGTCACAAAATAGAACTAAGTTTAATATTAAAACGAATTGTAATTTAATTCAAAATAAATTAACATTTAACATCACGTCATGCTTTATCGATTACAATAAATGTTTGGATAACAAACAAATCGTGACACATTTCCTTATAGAAAATATATTTTTTGGCATACGTGAGTTGCTGCCAGGAACTTCCGTTTTCTGCACACTTTCTAAATTGACAATTACCATCTAGTTCTACATTAACAACCACGTTAAACAAACGTAATCACACCGTAACGGATTTAGAATACCCTAAAACTTTTGGAATATGAATCATGTTTAACCGAAATCTAATTTATTTGTACTCGTCATCAAACAATTTTATAGATCATATACAAGGTCGTCCATGATCATGGTCATCCTTGGTCGTCCTTATTTTAAGTTTAGTTTCAAACACAGTTATGATATTTATCGAAGGACTTTCTATAATTAGTCAGTACACTTTCGTATTAGCTTTAGTTTTAACTGAACTCAATTCTAATTATTTTCGAATTTGGGCAGATAATTGTATTCAGTAAATATGGTATACTTAAACAGTCTGGTTTAGTTAGCTACATTTCTTTAAAATTACGTAAATCGGAATAATTATTACATAAATCAGAAAATTATTTACATTGTTATTCTGCGGATACAAATTTTATAATAAATAGTTGTTACGTAACTTGAATATCTGATGCACGCATAAATGTTTTGTTATTGAGATTAATATTAGATAATATTTAAATGTTATCTAGGTTAAATTTTGTATTCTGTGTATAATTTTACATATTTGTTGTTTAATAAGAAAACATTTATTAATCTATATCAAGTCTCCAATACATTTTTAAACTGTTATAAGAATTATTAAGAGAATAATAGTCCATTTGACCCGTAATATTAAATATAAACAATGCATACACGGCAGACTGACAAAAAGAGTAACCAAAATTTACATAACAATTTGTTAGACCACGGACATATTATTCTATCACAGGCTCCAAACCAAACAATACAAATATATGCAGCGGAACGAATAGCCCTACTCATAACCAAAATCCCTCATTTCAACAATCCATTGCATAAATCTTCTAGCCAGCTACTGTACGACACTATAAAAATCAGACTCATCCTAGACAGATACACAGATCTTGCAATAATATTCCTGAATAGCAGGTCAAACTGGACTATTATAAAAGATTGATGTCTGACTCGTGAAACAAGACAATCAAACAGAAAACTTCTTCTTGGTGCCATATCCACCTAGCGAATTTTGACGATCATCCCCGCTATAATAACTTTATTGACAGCAGCACGGAACAACTCGACTGATGTCTTTCCATACCACTGTCTAATGTTCCCCAACCATGAGGTTCGTCTTATTCCCGGTCCTTTATTACCATTGATTTTGCCTTGCATGATGAGCTGCGGTATTTACTATTTCGCATGATGTGCCCCACGTAAGAGAGCTTCCTTATCTTGATGTTTGGCATGACTTCGATCTTCTTTCCCATTCTTCTCAGAACCTCTTCGTTTGTTATTCTGTCAACCCAACTGATCCGCAGAATTCTTCGATACACCCACATCTCGAAGGGGTCGATCTTCTTCAAGGATGCTTCTGTTAAGGTCCATGCCTCCATGCCGTAAAGCAAGACCGAAAATACATAGCATTTCACAATATGTATTTTTAACTTCAGGCTAAGATTGTGACTGCACAGCACGGATCTTATACGTATAAAGGCTACTCTCGCAAGTGCGATTCTTGTTTTTATTTCCGCCGAGTAGTCCCATTTCTGGTGCATGTTGCATCCTAGATATGTGATGCGCTGTACTCTTTCAATGGCTGTGTTGTTTGCGCACAGACCAGTATCTTGTGGATTTGCTACTTTGCTTATCACCATGTACTTCGTCTTGCTTGCATTGAGTTTGAGACCATATTCTACACCAGCTTCAGCTATTCTGCTTAGTAAACTCTGCTGTTCTTCAGGTGTGTCTGCGATCAGCAAGGTGTCGTCTGCGTAACGTATGTTGTTTATTGTTTCGCCGTTTACAATAATGCCTTTTTCCTTTAAATAGTTCTTCTGAATATACGTTAAAGAGGAGTGGTGACAGAATACAACCTTGACGTACTCCACGTAGGATTTCGATATCGTCAGTGTGACTATCCCCTACCCTGACAGTCGCTCTCTGCTTCCAGTAAAGGTTACCGATTATTCTGATGTCCTTGTCGTCCATTCCAGTTCTTAAATATTTCAAGCGTCTGCTGGTGTTTTACTTGTAAAACGCCTTTTCAAAGTATATAATGCATGCATATACGTTCTTGTTAACATCTTTGCATCGCTGAATGAGAACCTGAGCGGAAAAGAGGGCATCTCTGATTCCAAGACCACTTGTGAAGCCAAATTGATTGTGACCTATTTGGGTAAAGTTATAAATGTTGACTTGAGCCTATCCGATGGAATATTTCCGAAGTAGTAAATAGCGTTAAATAGTCTGACAAGTATACTAAGCCCTTTTTCCTGAAGTAGTTTCAAAACTTAACCCAAACTTCATCGGGTCCAACTGCATTCCCTTCTTTCATTCTTCCATGTGCTTTCTCCACCTCTGAAGTTGTATATAGCGATAATCATATGGTGTTTTTGTGGTCTTATATCGTCAAATAGTTCCTGGATGTAGTCTTTCCATGTCTCACACTTATCTTCTAGGCTGTGTATTGCTTGTCCGTGCTTGTCTACCAACGTGTTTGCGTTGAGTTTTCTTCGAGTACCGGTAATAAATCTGATCTTCTTATGAATGCCGTATATGCCGTGCCTTGCTTGCAGTTCTTCTAATTCATTGCAGTCTTTTTCGAGCCTATTGTCTTTGGCTGCTTTGATATCACGTCTAATTTCTCTTTGCAGTTTCCAGTATTTATCTGTCTTTATTTTTATATTGTCTCCGTTGATCCATTTTTGCCAAAATTTCTTGTGTCGTCCACTGCTGTTTTGCTCTCCGTCCATCTTTTCTTATTGTTTCATTTGCCACTTCAATCGTCGTCTTTTTAAATGTGATTCCACAGGTCTTCTACATCTGTCTCTGTGTTGTTAGCGTCTATTTCCAATTTTATCCGAAGGCAATCGGAGGCTTCCACCTTTACTAGAGTCCTTCAGTTTTCGGGTGTTTATTCGATTAAAGATTGTCTTTGCCATTTTCTTTGGCCGAAATTTCACATCTGCTATAAGCAGATTGTGGTCCGACGGTACGTCCGCGTCTGGGTACGTTTTACAAGACTTGACAGTGTTGCTTTAATCATTGCTTTATTCCGAAAAAATCTATCGGATTGCGGACTATGTGATCGGTAGTGTCCGCGGGCGATATACAGGTGTACAGTCTCCTAGCTGGTAATTGGAAAAAAAAGGGGAGAAATGTGACTTTCAGATCGGCGTAGAACTCTTCTATCTGCTGGTCCGTTGGGGCTGTTGTTGGTGCATATACTTGAAATAGGATAAAATCTAATGGACTTTTATGTATTTTAATCATAGCTATTCTATCTGACTGTGGCAGGAAGCTGGTGACTGCTTGTGAGGTATATTTCCTAGCTATAAAACCTACACCATTCCAATGGTGGTTACCGTCCTCTCCTGAGTAATACACTGTATGATTATCCACTACACAGCTTCGAGAGTTAGGCCATCTCATTTCACTGATACCTAGGACTGCTATGTCCAGTCTCTTCATTTCAAGGATGATGTTATGGATTTTTCCTTGTTCATATAAACTCCGACCGATCCACGTGCCTATTCTTTTCTTCACAGCTAACCAGGATATTCTTAGCACCCCACCCCCATTGAAGGAGGGCCCGTAACTAGGGGCCGTGTTTCAATTTGTAGCCATGGTGATGATTTTACTGCGAATGTGTTATGAGGTGGTTTCCCATTGCCTTCCTCATCGCAGTTTCAAGATCGGTTGAATCATATGTGATGTCCGCCCATGAATATCTGGTAACGAGCCTTTAGGGAAATCATTCTTCGATATTCTCGCCCCAGTAATAAGATAGCTGCTGCCCAATCTCATGCTACTTTTCGTCCGCCCCGAGAATTTTATTTTCTCGGTAACCCACCATATCTGGTGAGTGTCCCCTATCCGCCACCTGGGGAGGCGAATAATGGGAGTGTAGTCAACCCCTCAAGGGAAAACAGAAAACACCCATCTAAAATAGTTTACGAAGCACAAACGTACGACTACATATAACGACTACAGATAACGCACATGGACAGAACTGTCTTTCACGTTTGAACACTGGCAGAAAAGTCTGTGGTCCTTATCCAGTTGTACTTTGTACAATAAAGATTGTTATTATTATTATAAACAATGCAAAATTATTTTTATCATTATTGTTTAAAAACTACAATCTCTTATGTAACATAACAATGAATAGTTTTGTTCGTTATGTTGAAAGATGTAACAGTGTTGGTGCGTAGAAGGCTGCTCCTATAATAGGCACTGCTCTGTGTGTCTCCAATTATTTTTTATCGTATAGTTTATTCATCATGAGTGGTTTGTACTTTTTCAGTCTACTTATGAAGCTTGTTCTGTCCAGTAAAGGCGCTACTAGCGTGTTCGTGTGGCTGTCAAGTCTCATCTCTTAATTTGTGTACAGCTTTTGGGCTGCAGTTTTTATCGTATCTATGTTGAGGTCTTTATGTAGACGAGCGTTCGTGACGTACCATATATCGTCAGTTGTGGTCCTGGAAGCGTTGCCAGATTGCGATGTTCAAGTTGCTGGCCATACCCCAGAGCTGGATACCATATCTCCAGATTGGTTTAAGCAAGACCTTGTATACAATTTTATTGCGTAGTGGTAGTTTTGACCTTCTTCCTAAGAGCCAATTCCATTTTTTTTTAGTCGTAGATTAAGTTTCTTTCATTCCTTTTTAATGTGGCTTGACCAAGTCACCCTGCGATCAAGGTACAAACCGAGATATTTGACTTCGTCGACTGGTGGTAATTGCTGGCCATTTAATGAGACTGTCGGCCAGTTTTTTTCTTCATCGTGAAGGTGATGTGGACAGACTCGTTGTCGCTGGCTTTGATTCTCCATCTCTTCAGCCAACTTTGAAATGTATAATAGGTAGTATCATTGGTAATGCACTTTCTAGAAAATCGTGAAATTCGTTTCTGCTGTGCTGGGAGTGGCGTAAAGACTTGGCAAGGTGTTCTGCGAATATCTGCGCTTTTTTGCTGTCAGACTACGTTGCTTTTTTGATAGGTGGAATATGGCTTTGGGCGTGATTGATGCGATTCACCGTGTTTGTTAGGTTAGTCAGGTGCTGTTCGATATTATAGTTATTGTAGTCAGATATAATTTTTTCGAGCTCACGAGTTATTCTATTGTACATTATTTCGTCGATTGGATTTCTACTTGTCTGCCATTTCCATCCGGTACTTCTTTTTCCGGCAATTTTTTGTCCTATTTCTTCAGGATGTTTATTCCCAGTGGAGCTAGGGCAGTTGCCTGGTGCATCCTCCTATGCTGCGTCCTGTATTAGTTTAATGAGATATTCCGTTGCATAATCTATATCTATATCATACTCGTTTTCAAGGGAACTTTTAGATTGATATTTCTGTCGATTTTGTCTTGGAATATCAACCACTGGTAATTTGTGTGATGGTATTTTGTGTTTGCTGGTTATTTTACTATTTAGGTTAGGCTATCCATCTATGTCAAATATTTCAACTATATTCATCATATTCTAAATATGACAAGTCTAGTCTTGTCTGTCTAGTATTGCCTGTCTGGACTTGTTTGTTTAATCCTGTCTATCTAGTCTCGTCTGAGTATATTTGTTTCTCTAGTCTTGTCTGTCTAGTATTGTCTGACTGGTATTTTCTGTCTAGTCTATTCTCTGTGGTCTTCTCTGTCTAGTCTTGCCTGTCTAGTCTTGCTATCTACTGTTCTATCTGGTCTAATTTCTCTGTTAATTATTGTTTAGTTTGTCTTATTGCTCTAGTGTAATATAAGTGTTGTGTGCGGATTTAATGCATATTTATTGAGCTGTCCGTAAGAATTATAAGTCTCCATGTAATTCAGAAAATAAGTTGGCAGAGGAAAAATATTTTCCGCAGTTGTTGCAAAGTGTGCTGATATATCACGCAATAATTATTAAGACGACGCGGACAAGTTCTAGCTGAAAACCAAAAAGATTTATTATAAACTCAACTATAGTGTCATTAAAATATAGAAATAGATTCTTATAATTATTTGTCTAGAAATCTTTGTATAATCTGAAATATCTAAAGAATTCTTGTTTATTGTATTTTATCAGGCTAATCTTGCCTTTTGTTTATTGAACAAATCTTGTTTATTGCATTCTATTGGGCTAATCTTTCCTATTTGGAGTAGACAAACCTTGTTTATACGGTAGTCCTAGTTTTGGCTCTCCAGTGTCGGTTATCTTAAATCCAAGCTGGTAGTTATGTGAACATTTTTTTTTGTTTGGTCCAATCTGGATACCGGGTATTAATACCAACTAAAGTAGAAGAAAAAAATGCGGTCTTTCTAAAGCTTCCGTTTTTTCATAAAGGCCAATTTACCCCAGAAGAAGTTAATACACAATAGACATCAGTTGTTCTTTAAATTAAGTTTCTCATTTATCTTTACTAAAGCTCCAAGTGATTCGGCAGCTATAATCTTTTTCTCCTCTTTTCAATATTTACTATTGTAGAGAGAGGTACGCCACCAAGAGTATTTGGAAAATTGAGTGTTTTAATATAACAAGGAAGCTCGTTTGAAAATTAACTTTTAGGAATAGGTGGTTGAGTAAGTATTTCACTTATTTCACCTTTTTTGTATTGCAGCAATTGTCGTGGAGATAAGCCATCTCCCCATTCTTGACCATGACTAGTTTTGGAAGAAACTGTTTCAACTGAGTTGAAGAAATGCACAACAGCACAAATGTGTTTAAATTATAAATTAAAACATCATTCAGCTAAAAAATAAAATTCACATGCATTTTTTTAAACTTCCACATGCGTGAAAATGCATGTGGAAATTAAAAAAAATGCATTTTTTTAATTAATCATATTTTAAGATCCTTAGAGAACAGAGAAATAGTGTAAGAAATAGATACATACTGTTATTTTTACGTTATAATTTTGTGATGCACTTGTCTTAGCTACAATATTAGCAGTTGTGGTTACCATACCATTTAAGCGTTTCTTCTCCACAACATACAAAACATATCCGATATAATTTTTCACCTTTTAAGTCAGTTTGACCACGAAAGTAATGTATATTATCGGTCGAAAGCCGAAATTTTATTGTTTTTCCAATTTTTTTTCACGTCATTTCGTTTTCGTCATTTGTTTCAATTATATTTTTGCCCGTTCACTTTTGACACCAAGGCGCGCGAGTGTCGGCAAAAGTGCTGCCTCAATATTTCGTGCACGGTCCATATTTGAAATTATATTGATATTATTAATGAAATCCTAGAGAAATCTTAGAAATAAATAAATTTGATATTCTTTAAATAAAATTGAAATTTTTATGTGACTTATAAAATAAATAAATATAATTATATGTACAGTTTGGTTTTCTTCACTTTCATGCCACGAGCCACGAGAGACTATGTGGGTTGCTAAAAACACTATAACCTGATAAATATTAATAATTAATGAACATACATAGACGCGTTTCTATATTTTGGCTTCATCAGTGGGGATTTTGTCATCTAATCTCAAAACAAATCAAAATTAAATATAAAATACAACTTACTCATTGCAACAGAGAAATGGGCCATTTAATATTATAATTTTTATATACTAAGAATAGATATCTTTAGTCCACCACGTGTGCTTGCTGTACTAGCGGTCAATATAACATCAGGAAAAAATTATTATGTGAATTTTCATTAAAAGTAAAGAATTAAGAAATGATTACGCGTATTACTTAAATTCGTGGCACGAAAGTCCAGGAAACCAAACTATTTATAAATTATATTTATTTATTTTATATGTCATGAGTGAATTTAACGTAGTAATTTCTTAATTCTTTACTTTTATTAATTCTTAGTAAACTTTTATGTATTTAAAATGTGAAGGTTAAGATCTCTTAAGATAATTATTATTCTTTTGTAGTCGTAAATCTCGATGATAAATTACATGCATTTTTTTTTCGAAGAAGCTTCGTGAAACAAAATTGCAAACTGCAATTCTTCGAACCTGCAATCATACGGTTAATTGAGTCAATGATTGATGATAATTAAACTCGTGTTGCAAAGTTATCTCGAAATATTTTTCGAAATAAGTTTGTAATTTACAATTAGTTGAGTAGTCAAGCTAAACTTATCAATTATAATGGCTATTGCTACACATAGATTCACACAATATGAAATAGTTACATATAGGTAATAATAAATATTACATGTTACAATAATAAATTACTTGACGACATCGTTATTTACAAGAGACATATTTAATTATCTTCATATTTTCACACTTTTTTTTAGAAACTTATGTATATTGATATGTATCCACATCGCATCTGTATTGCCTGTTTAAATTAATCGAGCTCTATTTCTATCTTGACTTCCTACTAAAAATAGATTATTAAAGGGATTGTAGGTTTGTTATGAAGAAAAAAACCAAAACAGGTATTGTCGTTAACAAGTCTTATCTGAATTTGACTCTGGCCAGAAGAAGATCTTCCTTAATCAATATTTTTGTATACCAAAAATTACAAAAAAAAAAGAAAATATTCCAACAGTCAAAATGGTAAGCAAACTATTTGACATATGCGCCATATTGTAACCAGCCATGATTTTAAATCATGCACACGCGTACCATAGTTTGCTGACCGTTTGTTTTTGAACAAACCTATATATAACCACATCCACATACCAACACATTCATATATTCTTTATATTTTAAATTGCGTTATATTTAAAACGACCTTTATTGAAAGTTTTACAAAATATTTTGGGCGAACATACATTGATAAGTTTGTAACGTAAATAATACCCAGAACTAGAAAATGAACCTTGGGTTTATGACCAAATGTTCCCTAGACATGTTTAATTTTCCTTATAGACATGATTAATGTTCCTTATAGATATGCTTAATTTGACTTTGCAAGGAAAGGAAAAAATATTATTGATTTATCACAAACCCAATTGAGTTTTGATGCTATACTTCGGGTTTTATAATACGATCTTAAGAACACAATATTTAATACACCTTCCAGTAAAACCAAATACAATGCAATCTCGATAATGTGAACACGCGTTCATAATGTGAACAGTGGTAACCCCCAATAATATGAACGATACGTCATAAATTCATGAATAATTAATTGCGCAGTTCTAATATTCCTGCATATTCTTGTTTTCCGAGTCGGTCTATTTCTAGCAGTTAGAGACAGTGGTCTGTTTATTGCGATGCCGAACATTCGAAGGAAGTGCTTGTCTTTGAGTGAAAAGGCTAGAGTGCTAGAAAAATACGGTAAAATGTCTGTCACCGCTTTATCTAAAAAATACGGGATTGCAAAATTTAAAAAAAAAATGTTTGTTCTCTTAAAAATAAATAATCAATTATTAATGTGATCAGCAATACACCGAAGCCACCTAAGAAATGTACTCTAAAAGGTTCAGAAAATCCAGAATTAGAACAAGAATTATACAACTGGTTTCTCAAGCAAAGGGAGAACCATTTACCTGTATAAGGAGATATATAACAAAAGGCATTAATGCTGGGCAAGAATTTAAACACTCCTGCCTTCACTGGCAGCGATGGTTGCTTGCAACGTTTTAAATTTTGACATGGCACACGATTTTAGAAAATTACGGGCGAGAAGCTATCATCTAATCCTAAATTGCTTGACCCCTAGAAATAAGAGTTTATTCAAATGTGTGAAGAACATGATCTGAATTCTAACCAAGTTTATAACGCCGACGAAACCGGCTTATACTGGCGTTTATTGCCAGATAAAACCTACGTTTTCAATAATGAAAAGACTGCTTCGGTAATGAAATCATCAAAAAATAAATAACCTCTTTAGCCTGTGCAAATGTTTCCGGACTACAGAAACACAAAAAAATGCCTGGAATACAAGTCAAATTTTTAAAGATTAGTTCTTTAAAAACTTTGTCAAGGAGGTAAACCATTCATAGCAAGTCCTGATTGTTATGTACATAGTGTACATATTTTTTGTAGGCATGATTTTAAATTTTAGGTGAAATCATTTTTACGAAACATAAATCTGCAACAAAAAGCAATTCTGCTTTTAGACATTACGCTCTCAAATCCATCAGCTAAAGAGTTCAAAACTTCAGATAGCAGGATTTTTGTAAAGTTCCTTCCATCCTATGTAACCCCTTTATTACATCCTTTGGATCAGAACATCCCAAGGCTCACAAAATTATACAATATGAATATGTTTCTTAAGTTGTATCGCAAGTTGTAAGTTACACTGCAAGTGAGGAATCAATAGAAACAGCACTCAAAAACATAGAGATGCAGTTCTTTATTTGTCATCTGCTTGGGATAAATTAACATCAGAAACCATTAGAAAATGCTGGAATTTTATAACAATGAGGGATCTGACAATGCAGATGATGATCCAGATGACGATGTACCGCTGAATCTTTTGCTGCAAAGATGGAGGAACAAAAAGGCTAATGAAATTGAGAATGTCATAAGGGATACAATTTCATTGCTAGAAGAAGTAGCACCCGTAAGTGCAGTTTCTATTAAAACCGTAATTTATAAAGCATGAAAAATACAAATACATATTTATTCATGTACCTGATTTTTATTTGTGAAATTGATTACAGTATAAATCTGCAGATGTGGAAGAGTGGAATGAAGATGTAAATAAAAGAGGTGCAATAGAATTTCAAGAATCAGATAGCAGTGATGATGAAGAAAACTAACCACCAGTCATCAAAATAGCACATCTTGCAGTTAGAAACGTTAGATACTGCTATAGAGTGGTCTAAACAAAACGCAATCCATATTAGTGACCAAAGGGCATTAAAAAGGATACATAAAAAACCTGTGATAGCGAAAATATCACAGAAAAGGCAACTAATGAAAATAACTTCTTTGTTTATGAAAACTAATGAGTAAATTTTTCTACTCGAATATTTTTTTACGAAAATATGTATGTCCATAAGTAAATCTCTAAATATATTGCAAGCAACAGTTTTATAACTCATTATGGACACCTCCTTTACTGCGAACAATCTCGATAATGAGAACGGCCGCCGGGATTTTTTGTGTTCACATTATCGAGATTGCACTGTATAATTAATATAAAAAAAAGATGAAAATTGGAAGAATTGCAAGCAGTTTTCAAACATGAATTGAAGATTTGAAGTGTTTGAAATCTGCAGTTGCATATTTTGAACCCATTTATTTGTGATATTATTGACTTCTGAAATAATATTTGTTGAAGAAGCGGTTGGGGAAATGGTGTTATTAGAGATGAAACAGGATCAGACATTGCAAATTCAACAGAATGTACTTCTGCAATATAGTTGAACATTGTCTGAAACTTTAAATATCTACACTTAAGAAAGCTGCTTTTGCCGTCCAATTTCAATCTTGAGAACTACATTATGCTGTAAATATTTTTGCTCTATAACAAAGTACGTGAAGTAGAAATATCGTTCATCTTTGCCCAATAATCATCACACATTACAGTATAATCATAATATAGTTTACATTTTCAAGAAAATATTGCTAAAAAATTAGCTTGTAATTTGTCTTTAATTATAAATCAGGAAGTTAACACTTCCAATGGAAATTCGTCTGATTATAGCTTGAGACTTTATGTAGTTACATTAAAATCTCAAAAGAAATTCTGAAATTCAAGTATTATTTTGTGATTTTTCTGAAGCTTGAGGTATATTGTAATTCTGGTAATTTGAAATTTCAGTCCATAATCCATAATCAAAAACGAAAAGTTCAAAGCTTGCCAGTCGTTGCTTTTAGAATTAGGGCCCCTTTCACCATCTCTAAGTAAAGCGTTGATTAGTTACTTCCCAGTTAACGTTAACCTGCAAGTAAAAGTTACGAGTATCTTTTGTCTATTTCACAAACGAAAATAAAGCTTCGTGTAACAACTTACAGGTTAAGTGGATGACGTAACAAATTTACGTCACAGTCGTTCAATATACGGCTTGCTATTGGTGGACCGACACCACAAAAATCAGCCGCACTTCTTAAGTAGGATCCAGTAGCAAGATATCTTAGCGTTAGTAGCAGACTTGTTTTTGTTGCAACTGCTTGATTTCTGAAATAGTAGAAGGGATTAAACGTATGGTTACCTATTGCTAAGAAGTTCAGTAGATTTTATAGGTTATTAGTAAAATCACTTGAATAATGAAAAAAAATTCCTTACCTTTGTGAATTAGAGATTATTTTATGTTTTATTAAGTTAAGCAACTTGATTTACTGCATATTTCGATAGACGAAATCTGGCAAAAAAATCACTTTCATCTAGGTCCGTAAAATAATCAATACGCAATTTAAATACACGAATCCTAGGTACTCGTTGCGTCCTAGAATGTTCTAATTCATCCAATTGATGATCAATCAAATCAATTAAATCCATTTTTATTAATAAATTTTAAAATAATCGTTGGCGTTATGATAAATACCTACACAAAATGGCAAGTGACAATTTTTAACTGTAAAGTAAACCCACTAATGGGCAGATGTCGTGGCAAGTAAGTTAGGGATCGGTTAATTTTATGATTAGTGCTACTCGAACGTCGTGAAACTCGCACATGGAGTTACGGGTGACTTTAACTGACGGTAAGCCTACTCGACACTTTACTTGAGGATGGTGAACGAGGCCCTTAGTCTCTCAAGACAAATATCGTCTCAGTAAGCCCCTATGTTGCAAACCTTTAAATTACCTGATTTGGTAATACTGCTAGATTTAGCAGTATCATAGTATGATAATATAATAGACAAGACTATACAAGCCAAATATTATTATTTCGATTAGTTTATCTGATTTATTTATTTTGTAATCTCCTGCAATTAAATTAAAAAAATAGTCGAAGTTTATAGATCACATATATTTTTTTAATTTGTTCATTATATTTCCATTTGATTTTTTTAATTTAAAATTTATGATAATAATAATAACTACTATAATAATAACTATAATTTTACACTATATGTTTGCTTAACATATAATAATTTAATAAATGTTTATTACGACGAATATGTTTTTATAAAATATAAATAAAAAAAACTTATGGGAAATCCACCAATTAATTTGCGTAATTTAAAAATAAAAAAAAACAAACATTAATTATAAATTACTAGGTTTAATTACTCAGAAATTAATCAAAATAACCCAAACGAATCTCTCAAGTCTATGGCATTTTTTTGGCGAAATAATTATCTTGTTTTGTTTAAATTACGATTTTTTTATTTACAACAACATTGAAATATTTTTTTATTTGCCAACAGAACTTATTAAGATTTAATTTCTCACAGATTTAAGTATTTTCTTAATTAATGAAGTAGAAATCTACTAATTTATCTTTCAATACACTTCTATCTGAAAACAAATTAATCCAGAGACTTATAGGATGTTTTATTAAAATTGAAGTGAACTCAAAGAATATATATTTATTTCTGGTTTATTATATTTTAGATTGGAACATTTAATTCATTTAATACATGTAATAATAAACTATGTTATAATATGTGATAATATTTAATAGATCAATAAACCTTCACAAATTTTTCAAAACTATATGAAATGAGGGGTTATGGAATTTCCAATCATTTAAAAATTATAATGTTTCCAGCATTTTTCTCTGAATTATAAATAAAATTATATAAAAACACGTAAAACGGGAATTCATTAAAAAATGCTAATTGCTGCTGTTAACAAATTGTAAAAAAACTTGTTTTGTTCTAGTCTTGTCAATACAAATCATAGTATTCTAAACCTTAACTGTGCTATTTAGACCATTTAGATTTTCACTACCAAGTTGACTTAAAAAGCTATTTAAAATAATCTTCATAAAAATCAATTCAAAATTGAGTTTGACCTATGACCAAAATTTGATTTCTTTCTAGCTTCCAAGACTGACTAACTTTTTTAGTTAAATTAGATCTTGATGAAAAATCATTTTTTAGTCATCATCTAGTAGTCTAAATTACTACTATCTAATTCAAAGTAAAAGCGTTTCTCAGGTCTAATCTAGTGGAACTAAAAGTCTACTGTTTAGATTTTATATATATATATATAAAAAAAATTTATTATATATATATATAATTGTAATTTCACTGAACCCCTTTTAATTGGATAAATAAAATATAATTTTTCAAATTCAAAACAAAGGCATATTATTGGTCCACTATATCATTACCGAGAACAAAACTATTATAGAGCAAAACATTAGGAACAAAAAACAAAATATTAAGAACAAAGAACAAAATTGCAAATCAGTGTGACTGCAACTGTTGCCTTTTAGAAACCAGTTCGGAAATGCGAGGCTTTACCTTGGCAAGTGCCACACGCATGTCATTTTCGCAACTAAGTCTGTTCCTTTTCTTCGTTTTAATGTCCAGCATCCTCGAAAAGGATTGCTCGCAAAGATATGTTGTCACAAACGGTATCAAAATCTCCAAAGCTTTCTTCGCAATAGCAGGGTACATTACTATTTGGTTGTACCAAAACGATGAGAACGTTGTTGTTTTGAAGAGTTGCTGTTGAACCTGGCTCTGCCCAAGTTCAATGATTTCATCCAGGTATGTATCAATGACATCTGTTGTCTCAACATCAAACGTAAACGGCTACCTCAGCCATACTGGATATAACTCTCTTGAAGGGAAGTACCCTTCAAGATACTTTGCAAGCTCGTCTAAGTGCATGGAAATTGCGTGCTTCAGTTCCCCCGATACAGAAATATCTCCGATTCCAGGCACATCTTCGATCTTATGTACACATTCGTCTAGCAGGGGAAAGTTTGAAGAGTTACCATTTTCTGTTCGTCGTTTCCACAACGGTAGCTTTTTTTTAAACGCCTCCAGGTTTTCTTCCGCTTCGATGATGTTGACACCACCGCCCTGCATCTGTTGATTCAGATGATTGAGAGCTGCGAAGATATCAGCCATGTACGCAAGCATGTGAATAAATTCAAAATTTTTGAAGCAATCTGCATGACCATGTTGGTGCTGTTGCAGAAACAGGGCTAATTCCTCACGTATGGCAAAAACACGAGGTACAGAAGTACCTCGAATTCAGATCCCATTTCTTTACACAGCTCCTTGAAGATGCGGTGCCTCAGAGCATTATTTTGCACATAGTTCACGCATTCCTTTACAATTTTTAAGACTTCTGCTAGTTTTTGAGGCATGGTTTTTGTTGCCAACGCATGCCTGTGAAGAATACAATGCGTAACGACGATGTGTGCTGCATCGGCTTTCACTAGCGCACCAAAACCAGACTTTCTGCCCAGCATGGCTGGAGCTCCGTCCGAACAAACTGTTGAAACCATATCCCATGAAAGATTATTTTCTTTGAAGAAGTCATCCACAAGTTTCTTTACATCGGGTGCCTTAGTTGTTGTTGTAAGAGGCTTACATAATAAAAAATCTTCCTTTATCACGTCGTCTTTCACATAGCGCACGAATACTGCAAGCTGACTTAGATTGGAAACGTCTGTACTTGCGTCGAGTTGAAGGCTGAATTTTGCCGGGCTTGAAATGAGATCTGCAACTACTTGGGCCAAGATATCTTTGCTCATGTCGTCGATTCTGTCACTGATGGTGTCATTTGAAAGAGGAATTTGGGATAACATGACTTCAGCCGCTTTTCCCAGAATGATATTCGCCATCTTCAACACGGCTGGTTTTATGAGTTTTTCCTCAATATTGTGTGGTTTGCCCTGCTTTGCGACAAGGTAAGCAACTTCGTACGATGCTGTATCGGTTTGTCGATGGGTACAAAGCCGAAGACAGGCAGAGTACCTTTTACATCAAATCTGTGCCTCTTCACCTTGAATTCAGCGAGTGTTGTATTTTTGTAATTTCCATGCAGATTAAAGAAGTGTTCTCTTAGTTTTGCCGGTGCTAGACTAGAATTGCTCAACTTGGCATTGCAAATCATGCAATTAACTTGTATTGCGACATTCATAGAACTATTGTACCCCAGCCTCTTCCTCTTAGCCCATTTTGATGCACCTCCTTTAGTCCTGATTCCTATAGGAATTTCAGGATTTGGGTGGGATTAAAGGACTGAAATTCCTCTACGTTCGACACAGTGCAGTGAGCCCCAAGCTCCATTTGTTTATTGCGGAGCAGTGCTCCGTAGTCTTTGAGCAGATGTATAGGGGTTTCCTCTGCTTAGCCACAGAATCTGCATATGTTATCTTTCTCTAGGCCTAGGGCCTTGAGGTGTTTTCTAAGTCTGCAGTGTCTCGTCAGGACTCCTGACAGAATTCTAAGCTTGTTCCTGTTTATTTGCAGGCAAGTTGTGTTCTTTTCTGGTTAAAAGATCCCTCCATTACTTTGGATGGTCTTATCGGTGGAAGTTCTTTCCAGGTTTTCATCCATTGTTCTCTTATTTATTCATCTAAACTTTTGTGAATGGTGTTCATACTCATATCGTAAAAGGGTTCCGGACCTATAAAGGTATTACTGGATCCCTTATTTGCTAGGTGCTCGGCTTTTTCGTTTCGTCTATACCAGTGTGTCCTGGTATCCGGGACACACTTTTCTCTGCCGAGCTTGTTTAGCACTTTATGCAGGGTCGGCGAACTGAGCGACGGCACAGGGCCCCGCCTTAGGCGGGGTTGAGTTGATATTTTGTCTGTAGGTCTGGGAACGGCATCTATTGGCGTGCAAACCGCCTGCGCCGCAGTCTGTTGCGGCGGACACATTTAGCCGCTTAATTGAGTTTCTACTTTGAATACGCCGAACGTAGACTACTCCTTGTAACTAAAACTGATGTTACAAGTCTGGCAAAATTATTTTTTAATCCACTCGCAATATAACCCCAGAATGTCTAGCCGTGAAAGATACTGATGAAGAAAATATATTACTGGGTGTGAAAAACGTAAAAGGAAACGTGATAAGGAAGCGGCAAAAATACATCAATTTTCTATTTTGCGACTATAATGAAGTCATTAATGCACCCATATGGGTTCGTTAATGGCTAGCCGAGTGCGATACAATTTTCTCAACATGTATCGGCGATTTTTTTATTTAGAAATGTCCATTATAAAACTCCTCGCTACATACACTCTTCGTTTTCTAAATATGGACGCGTGCTGAAAAATCACGCTTATTGAACTCGTTCTTTAATATACCATTATTCTTTATTATACCATAATATACCAGGTTTATAAGGAAACCTTCAATTATTTCACCTATTTCCGTAAGAAATCCTGTTGAGGCGTTCCGGAAATTCCACAACAACACAAAACAAAGAAGTATCTGTTGATACATCATCTCATGAATGCCAAACAATCACATCTGGAAAACAAGAAAGTGAATCACAAAAGAAAAAAGAAACAGATAAATTATTTTCCACTGATGACCCAGCCACATGGCCAACGATGTTAAACTATGCAACGAGAACAATAATTTGTGGGTGTGAGTCCACGGGACTGGTCTTGAACTGGAGTCGACTTGCTGACTGCGCCTGACTGTCTTGTTTATTTGGGGTCCAGGTATTTATGTTATGTCCAGGTTTTTGGTCCCTCATCTGGGGGTGATTATTTTTCTATACTCGGCTATTTGTCGCTTTGGTGATTGGTGAAACCGATTCTCGGGAAAAACATCTTGTAGTAATTTCCCCGGGGATTACATCATTGACCCTAATAAGATGTTTTCGGAAATTCGTCCGAAATTATTTGGGTAATCACCGTAATGCCCTCGCAACACTAAAAATACAAATATTTATTTATCTGCTCGAGGATTACATTACCGACCCTAATAAAATATTTTCGGAAATTGTTCGAAAATATTTGGATAATTATTGTAATTCCCTCGTAAACTAAGAAATAAAAATGGAACGGCTCGTTGCCGCTACAAATTGTTTAATGTAGTCCACCCTCAACAAATAGTGATTTCCCAAATGATGGTAATAGGAGTTGCTTTTCCGCTACACATCATGTGAGAATAATGGCAAATGGACAATCAATACAGAAGATTGCTTGTATATTTAAAATCTTCTGACAAAATATTCTGTTTTTGCTGCAAGTTATTTTCCTCTGATCACAATTTTTTAGCAGATAAAGGGTTTTCCGATTGGCTGCACGTAAGTGAACGATTAAAATCTCATAAACGATCAACCGTACATATTAATTCATGCATTCTTGGACACAATTGTTGCAATTTAAAGACGCACAATACAATTGATCAATCGCGGCGAAAGCTAATAAATCATGAAACACATATATTGCATATAATGTTTTAAAAGTATTATCGCATCAATAATGTATTTGGCGGAACATAATTTGGCATTTTGAGGCAGCAATGATACGTTATATACAGCTCATAATGGTTACTTTTTGGCCTTTGTGGAATTAATTGCAGAATTTGTCCATGAAGTTTGAAAAGATAATTTAATGCTATACTCCGAGAAAATTCTTATGGGTAAAAAACAAAATTGCTACTTATCTCATATGATTCAAAATGAATTGATTGTTGATATGGGAGAACACATTAAAAATTATATTGTAAATGTGATATTAAGAGCCAAATATTTTTCTATTATAGGTACTTGTACTCCCGATGCCCGTCATCAAGAACAAATATCGGTTATTTTTAGTAAAACTAATGATACAACTGGCAAAGGAATATACAAAAAAATTAAATCACTATTAGACACATTAAATATTAAATTATCAGACTGTCGAGGGCAAGGTTGTGGCAATGGCGCAAATATGAAGGTGTTTATAAAGGATTTCGAGGATACATTTTAAATGAAAAGACATTTTATACTCCTTACGCTTGCCATAATTTGAATATGAATTTAATATTTGACGACATTGGAAAGTCGTTCCTTATGGGAATCCATTTTTTTAACGTTATGCAAAAAATATATGCCTTATTCGCTGCCTCAACGACACGTTGGGTTGTACTGAAGCAATTTGTTAAGCAGTTATCCCGTAAGCCACTATGTGAAACAAGATGGGAATGTAGATAAGAATCTGTTAGAGCTTTGTGTTTCCAAGTACAAGAATTTCTAAATACCCTTAAAGAGTTACCTAAAATTGTATCAGAAAACAATATTAAATTTTAAATCATTTCTATTTATTCACATATTGATTCATTTGAATTTATATTACGAACTTTTGTACAAAGTATACATTGTAAGTAATACATTGCAAAATAATAAAAGAGCTGTGGATGTTGTAATAAAACATATTAAAGAAGTATTGTCATCTTTCTTCTTTCCTGCCTTTCAGTATTTGAAATATCTTTTCAAACAGCTGAAGAATTACGTGAAGAATTGGAGATTGAAATCAAATTAAAAAATATACGTACCCGTTTAGGAGAGAAGACCCCGTTTCATTATTTTGCGCAGGGTCCCGCAAAATATAGCGGCCCTGCTTGATGGCATAAACTTTAACTTTTTTTTTACGTAATAATGTCTGTCTAGTTTTTCAGTCTAATTTCATCTATCAAATTTTGCCTGTCACTTTTTTTGTCCGCATTATCTGTCTAGTAATATAATCTATCTATTCTTATATGTCTAACCTTGCCAATCTAATCGTGGATTCTAGATCTTATTTTGGCCAGATGATCTAGTTTATACCTAGTCTATCTAGTGTATAACTTAGTAACTCTAGTGTATAATCTATATAGTCCATCTAGTCAACGCCTCGCAGTCTTATATTACGACGATAACATTAGTCTGTTTATACTTATGGGTTGCATAATTTAACACTGCGCCAATTAACAGATCTGCAAAACAAACTATTTGAGTTTCTTGGAATGTAACGAAAAACAGACAGGAAACTATTTTTTATTCATTATTTAAACGCAATTATCTGTTTAAGAAATAAATTATAAACTAAATGTTACATTTTTTTATATTCTTAGTAATTACTTTCTCTTTGCAAAGAAAGTTCTTACCTTCAAATATGGTTCAAATATATATTTTTTTTATCAATTAGTATATTACATGAATTAGAATCATTAATTTTTAAATAACTCATGTCTCTGTTCTGTAACTTCATATCTCTTGCCTTGTCTGCCCAGTTTAATCTTATTTAGTTCCAAACTTCTGTCTGCCTTGTAAGTTAGATTTACAACTTTTTCAACTTTCGTTTAAAAACAATAAAATATTAAACGTTATTACAATCATTTTTATATTTTGCGACTATAATGAAGTCATTATAGCACTCATATGGGTTCGTTAATGGCTTACCGAGTGCGATACAATATGTATATTTCGGTGATTTTTTTATTTAGAAATGGAATAAAACGGCGCAAAATAGAAAAAATAGCATAAGAAACTCGTCTTCTTTCGAATAGGCCTACTTCGGACCACGCTTGTTCAACTGTTGAGCTTTGACCTTTAGTCAAGTATTGTCGCATCTTCTGCCGGTGTACCTTTAGTTCCAGATTTTTCCTGAAATCCACGGACTTTCTTCAGGGTGCGTCTCACAGACTGTCTGTTTTTGAGATCTCTTATTCCCAGTTATTTAATATCCTTCTCGGTCTCTGTCAACCAAGTGGTACGAAGCTTCTTGTTTTGCCAGAAGGTGAACAGACAGTTGGTTAGTCGGTTTGGAGGCAATCTTTCAACGTGGCCATAGAAAGCTACCCTTCTTTTCCTTGCACAGTCAGGGAGCATCTCAATATGTTCGTAGAGCTCAGAGTTATGCCGTCTTCGGAATTCCCCATCTTCCTTTAACGGGCCTAGGATTTTCCTGAGGATTCTCCTCTCTCTGATTTCCAATTTCTCTATTAGACCCCATCGGTTCAAGGAAAGACACTCCATGGCATACAGGGCTTCTGGGCGTAAGACTGATGTGTAGTGCTTAAGTTTCAGGTTGCGTGACAGACATTTCTTATTGTAAGTGTTCTTAGTCAGCCGATAGGCTAGTTCTAACTTGCTGACTCTCTAGGATAATTATGCTCCTTCTGATAAGTTGGGTTCAATCCATTCGCCGAGATACTTACATTTCTCAGTCCTTTTGATGTTTCCCTGTTCTAGTAACATCTCTCTGTTTGCTTCTCTGATGTTGGTGACGAAATCTGTTTTCTCCAGCGACACTTGAAGACCCACTTTGGCAGCCTGTTTTCTGAGGCACTTTACTTGAATTGTTGCCATCTCAAGAGAATCAGCAAACAGTGCCATGTCATCTGCAAAAGCCAGGCAATCTACAACCAGTCCATCGTTCTTACGTCCCAGGTAGATACCACTCTGAGCACCCAAATTGTTCAGTTCGTTGCGCCATTCTCTCATAACCTTTTCAAGGACACAGTTGAAGAAAAGTGGGGAAAGTCTATCTCCTCGTCTCACTCCAGATTTTATTTCGAAGCTTTCTGAAATCTCGCCTCTAAATTTAACCTTGGAATGGGTGTTGGTCAAAGTTTCTAAGATTAGTCTGCGGGTTTTGTTGTCTAGTACTAGTTCCTGGAGTACTTTGTTAAGCGTTTCTCTATCAATGGAATCGTAGGCCTTCCTAAAATCAACAAAGGTGTCGACCACCTTGCGGTTTCTCATCATGGAGTATGCAAGTACAGTTTTAAGATTCAGGATCTGTTCAACACAGGATCGCGTCTTCCTGAAGCCCCCTGGTATTCTCCTAGTTGACTATCCAACTGATTTTCTGCCCTTGTTGGTAACGCCTTCGAGAGAATCTTATATGTTACCGGGACGAGAGAAATTCCACGGTAGTTGTTTAGATCCGTAAAATCTTCCTTTTTGTGAAGCGGATGGATCAGAGCAGATTTACAATCGGGTGGTAAGATGTCCTGGATGATCTGGGTTAGCTTGCGCACGGCATTGTTTCCAGCACCTTTCCACAGTTCAGCAACGATAGAGTCCGCTCCACCTGCCTTATTATTCTTAAGAAGTTAAATGATCTGGCCAACTTCTTCCAATGAAAGGGGAAGCGGCTCCGGGTTTGGTGTGGTTTGTTTATAGTCGAAGTCTTCGCTGGGTGGTTCACAGTTGAGTATATTTTTAAAATACTGAGCTAAAAGGTGGCAGTTGTCCTTGTCGTTATAAGCCAGTTTGCCTTGTGAGTCTCTGAAGTGGAGGCTTGGCGGAGCGTATTTTCTGAGTGCCTGCTTAAAGGTTCCAAAGAAATCTCTGGAATTATTCTTAGCAAAGCTCTCTTCGATTTGGTTAGTTGGTTTTGTGTGAAGGTTCGTTTGGTTCCTCGAATTATCTTGGCTGTAACCTTTCTTTGTTCCAAAAATGTATGCCAATTTTTCTTGGTCTTTTTAGAATTCCACTTCATCTAGGCTATCTGTCTTTGGGCTATTGCATTGTCACAGTCTTCAGTCCACCAAGGATGCTTCCTTCTTCTAGCGAGAGGGGCGTTGAACTCGTTCTTTAATATACTATTAAACTTTTAAAATATTGTATTTTTTTTGTACTTTTATTTGTGGAAAGAAATAAATATTAACGTAAATTATTTTTAGGTATCCTTCCCGAAGCTTTGCGAACGAACTGTTTACGCTGCACGGAGAAGCAACGATTCGTCACGATGAAGAGCATCCGTCGCCTGAAAAAAGAGTATCCGGACGTTTGGGGCCAACTTTCCGAAATCTGGGACCCGACCGGCGAATACTTCAAACAGCTCGAAGACTCCGTCAACAAGAAATTCAACAGATCTCCAGTCTTGCCATTAGCCAACAGATTCGGCGACACTAACGAAGAAGTTGCCGGAAGCGAAAATGTTGCAAATACCATTGCCAACAAACCAATTAGTTTCTCATCAACGACAACAACTACCACTGCGAAAGTTTCAGTAACTGCAAAAAGCGAAACTGCTAAGAATACTCCAACAACTATACAAGCTAAAACAACATCAACTACAACTAAGCCAACAACGACAACAAATATATTAACAACACCTAAAGAAACAATTGTTGTGACTAAACGTGTTGTTGGAGTTTCTTACAATTACGATTTTGCTGTAACTACCAAACCTGTCAGGCGTCAGCCGGTTGGTGGTCTTAATATTGTACTTAGGGGTGTCAACAATATTATTGCACCGATTACTGATATTGCAGGAAAAGTAATTACTGCGGGAACGGATATTGCTGGAATGTTCCTTAATGCCTTGGGAGTAAGAAGAACTTATTAGGTTACATAAGTCAGTGATATCTATATCTTTTAATGTATTATATATAATTTATTTCTGTGTTTGTTTATAATAACATTATTCTGAATTGACAGAATAGGAATCCAGAACAAGAATCGAGAAACAAAATTAGCCAGTTAAGATATAAATATGTCTTATATTACTATTCATACGACCGTACAAATTATAATAAACCCACAAGACTAGTCGGATATGACTATAGAAAGTAAACTTGACAAGACCGGACATATAAGTCTAGGAAAAAGAATAGACAGGTATATGATTCAATATATGTTCAAAGTCCTGTCTTTAGTTCCGTCCGTTCTATTTACTTTGTGCCGTTAAAACAGGACCTGTTGTACCATGCTACCAAACAAGAGTGGATCATGTCAGTCCAGACTAGGAAAATAACACTTGGCATAAAAAGTTAGATACAAGACAGAACCTTTGACTAAATTGTCAGGGAAAGACCGATAAGACAAGTACTCCTTTATTAACTACTTGTGGCTAGTTATGCTTTGTTTTTTGATATTTTTTTACGAAAAATAATACCATTCAATTAAATTATAATTGGTAATAATTACAGAATTGTGTTTTATAAAGAAGTTACTAAATATATATTAGTAATTTTGGGAGTAGAAGCAATTTTCCAATTGTTGGAGGTTCTTGCTATTTGTATTGCTATTTTTTGCTATATGACCTCCGGATAAAAACTTATATGTATGTTGTTTTGGTAACCTTTTTGTTTTGGTAACCTTCGTTTTGTTAACCTTTTTGGCACTTGTTTTTGGCGGACCAGAAAATCAAAGTTTTTTTTTAATGAGGAAAATTCGGAAAATAAAATTTTGTGTTTAAAAAAAAATTAATTCTAGTCGAGATTCTTTGGTAATTTTCTTACACAGGTGATTTTTTTTCTGTAAATTATAATATAAAAAAGGAGACGTTGCTAAACCGACCTAGCAGTGATATGGAGCCCCGAACTATAGAGGCTCCGAAGTGTGTAAACAAAAAGTTGAGCTTACCCGCAGAAGTCGGGTAAAACGGGCCCCCATTTTCATACAAGGCCCAGTAAGGACTAGGTACGCTACTGTTAAACAATGTAACATATTTTTGATATATAATAATACTATTAGTTATCTGTAAAGATTTAGATTTACTTTATTAATATACTGAAAATCAAATTACACACTCAAAAAATGAAATGGGTGAGAATAATTTATTTTTGTATACATGGTTTAATAAAATAATAAGAAAATTAAATAATGCTAATAATATTTCATCTCAAACATATTACCGAATTGGTCCACTTCGGTCATCAGGAAAAACATTAACTCTCGGTTACATATTTTTTTGCAGCACGCGGTGTAAAAATTGTTGCGCAGTAGTGACATCACTAAATAAAATGATCAATGTCTTCTTGTGGTAAACAGTCTCCCGAGGTATGCTGTGTATAGATCGTAAGGTCTAGCAGTTTTGTGGCTGAGTCGCTGCTATGATCACTATGATCAGTGATATATCAGATACCTTGCTAGTTAAGGATATCAATGCTAAGCATTTGTAAACACTACAAAGTTCGACGAAATGGATGTCTATTCTAAACAAGTAATCCTCTATACAAGAGGTGGCCCACCAGGCTCTCTTAAGAGATTTATTATGTGCTCATGACAAGACTCTCGATAAACAATTTTTTTTTTAATTTTATTTCCAATCAATTTTATGATCGAGCTTTTAAAAAGAATTTTCTGGAAATTACTTATTTCTTCTTCTTCTTCTTTCGAATAGGCCTACTTTGGACCACGCTTGTTCAACTGTTGGACTTTGACCTTTCAATTAATTCAGAGTTATGCCGCCTTCGGAATTCCACACCTTCCTTTACCGGGCCAAGGATATTCCTGAGAATTCTCATCTCTTTGATTTCCAATTTCTCTACTAGACCTCTTCGGTTCAAGGAAAGACACTCCATGGCATACAGAACTTCTGGTCATAAGACTGATTTGTAGTGCTTAAGTTTCAGGTTGCGTGACAGGCATTTCTTATTGTAAGTGTTCTTAGTCAGTCGATAGGCTAGTTCTCACCTCTAAATTTAATCTTGGAATGGGAGCTGGTCAAAGTTTCTAGTATGAGTCTGCGGGTTTTTTTGTCTAGCCCTAGTTCATGGAGTACTTTGTTAAGCGTTTCTCTATCAATGGAATCGTAGGCCTTCCTAAAATCAACAAACCGGTGACGACCACCTTGCGGTTTCTCATCTAGGAGTATGCAAGTACAGTTTTAAGATTGAGGATCTGTTCAACACAGGATCGGGTCTTCCTGAAGCCCCCCTGGTATTCTCCCAGTTGACTATCCAACTGATTTTCTGCCCTTGTTTGTAAAGCCTTCGATAGAATCTTGTATGTTACCAGGACGAGAGAAATTTCACGGTAGTTGTTTAGATCAGTAAAATCTCCCTTTTTGTGAAGCGGATGGATCAAACCAGATTTCCAATCGGGTGGTAATTTATCTGTTTCCCAGATGTCCAGGATGATCTCGGTTAGCTTGCGCACGGCATTGTTTCCAGCACCTTCCCACAGTTCAGCAACGAGTCCTCTCCAGCTGCCTTATTATTCCTAAGAAGTTGAATGATCTTCTTCGGCCACTTCTTCAAATGAAGAAAAAAAATATTGTAATAAAAAAAATTAGAATGAAATATAGAAATATTAAATTAATATTAAATTAATTCCAATTAATAAATTACTTATTTATTAATTGAAAGCAATTGTTTATTGAAATAATTAATAACTAATATAAATACAAGTAATAATAATCTTTATTTCCCTGCTTTATTTTCCGATGATCCCTGTCTGTACATACAACCCATATTTAAATAAATATAATAAAAAATATGTGACATTATTAAAAATAAAACTCAAAATATCATTTGCAATATATCATAACAAAGTTTACCCTATAACTTTAATTTACTTAAAAAAAAACGGCCAAGTGCTAGTTGTGACTCGCGCACCGAGGGTTCCGTACAAACTTGTAAGTAAGGTATCTTTAGGAGGACCTTACTGTATGCAACCCATATGCTTCTGGTGCCTGACAATAACACGCAACATATTTGTGTATTTTCATAAGTTTCTAATAGTTAATTCGCATTTTTCTTGTAATTAAACTACATATTTTTCTATTTACATGAGCTGTAGGACACCGCTTCTTGCCAAATTCCATGATTCTAGGTCAACGGGAAGTACCCTATAGGTTTTGATTCCCTTGTGAATTCGCAAAATATGCGACATAAACGGTTATATCTTTTGATCGCGTTGACTTACAAGTTTGACTTTTTGACAGCTGAAAGAGACCGCAGACCCGAGTATTTGGTACAAATTTCAACTTGTTACCTCTTCGCGTTCCTGAGAAAAATGGTCTTGACAGACAGACAGACAGACATACGGACAACAAAGTGATCCTATAAGGGTTCCGTTTTCGGTACGGAACCCTAAAAAGCGAGAGAACTGTTGGTGGAGAGCAGGGTTGCAGAGCATCGTTTTGGAAACAAGAGCGCAATAAATGATTTTCATGAAAGTTGCGGGCGCAACAATATGTAATGATATCATTATTGTCAGATTTTTTTTCCAATTTCCAAAGGGCTAATTTAGTATTATTTATAGGAAGGGTGGAAGAGATATATGCAAGAACAATAATCAAAGTGAGAGTGGCATAGAAAGAGACCGATTGGTTTGAGATGACAAAAGGAGTTAAACAAGGTTGTTCCTTCAGCCCCTTATTATTTAAGATATATTTGACATATATTGAAAGAATGTTTAAGAGGGCTCAAGCGGGAGGATGTGTGATAGGTGTGAAATTTGTATCAAATACTCGGGTCTGCGGTCTCTATCAGTTGTGAAAAAATCAAACTTGTAAGTCAACGCGATCAAAAGATATGACCGTTTATGTCGCATATTTTGCGATTTCACAAGGGAATCAAAACCTATAGGGTACTTCCCGTTGACCTAAAATCATGAAATTTGGCAAGAAGCGGTGTCTTACAGCACATGTAAAGGGAAAAATCTGAAAACTGTAAATATGTATTTTAATTACAAGAAAAATGCGAATTTACTATTAGAAACTTATGAAAATACACTAATGTTGTCGTAATGGTATTATCAGGCTCCAGAAGCATATGGGTTGCATTCACTTAGGTCCTCGTCGGTTAGGTCCGAAGGTTAAAAAGTATGTGTTGGCACCAAGCTGTTGTTATTCTGAATTTTTTTTGTTTATTTTCGTTATGCATTTCATCACGTACGCTCTATATACATAATATATACAGGGTATATATTATGTCTAAATTTTTCTTGTTTATAACCGACATGCGACATACTAAAGTCCCGTAACATCCTGTATATATTATATTTCGTCTAATTTTTCTTTATAATCTACATATACTTAAATCAGTCAATTGAACAACTGAATGTTAAGAGTATCGAAATAGATCTAGAAATAGTTAATATATTAGTTTATATTAGATCTAGAAATAATTAGATCTTAATATAAGTTAGTGAATAAGTGTAATACTAAAATAAAGTTTTCTTTTTATAAGTTTTAAAATATTCGCCTTATTTAAAAAAAATACCCTGTATACCTTTATACAGGGTATATAGGTATACAGGCAAAATTGATCAGTAAAAACAAATACTGAAGTTCCAGAACCCCTAAACACTCATAGTGAATGGGGGATGTATGATAATAAAATATAGGGCAGAATTCCATCGTACGACAGCGACATCTTGAGGTTATGCTTGCAGCGGTACTGAGATGGTCGTGATTTCAGGAGGGCCACTTGTCAAGTTAACTGAATCTGCTTGCTACGTCCTCCAAAAAAAAAAGATACCTTACTTACAAGTTTGTACGGAACCCTCGGTGCGGGAGTCACAACTCGCACTTGGCCGGTTTTTTTCGTCACGGAAGTCTTGAGTGGCTAAACAAAATTCGCGGCAAAGCTACTTTATTTGTTTTAAAATAATGAAGAAATCTATTCACAGTGCAAATAGTTGCAGCAGCATATACTTACAAAATTCATGAAGACTATAAATAAATTTAATCTCGATAAATGAGTAGTAAAAGTGAGTAGTAAGTTACGAAATAAGCTATTTGTTAGCAAAATGTTCAAGAACGTTCAGGGATAGTTCGTAAATTAAAGATGTATGATATAAGTAATTTATCATCTGTCTATCGTCTGTCTAAAAAAGTAAGAAAGAAATATATACGGTATTAGAGGAAATTCATTAAATGGGAGATTACATCAATGGGCATGATGACAGTAACCAAGAATCACAAAAATATAGTGTTTATCTAATGTGATGGGAATAATAGATTACGAAAATAGTATATTTTACAGCAAGAGATGAAAGTGGCGTTTTTTAGGTCAGGTGGGAGTTTGCTCACGGGCGCCAGCGAGTTAGCAATCACACCGAACAAAAAAAAAACACTTTCATCTCGAGTTGTAAATGCAATTTTTTCTACTGATTTCGGTTGTAGAAACCATAATTCGACTTTAATAAATCCAATTCGAAGCGAACTGTCAGAACTGTCAATACAAATTTAATTGTTGGTTTGGTCGTTTCCATGGTAACATATTGCATTCTCATAGAAGGTGATACTTTTCAAGTCAAATGTCCTAATTTTATTTCGGTTTTTTTAATAGTTTCAGGCTCATTTTATGTTTGTACATAAAATATTTCATTGAAATTAATGTAATTAATAAGAAAGTCCATACAAATTTGGTTAGTTTAGTGTTTTAATCGAGAAAATCATGAATTTAAAATGCTCATTTTCGTCTCTAGATGTGAAAATATTTTCATCTCTAGAATGAAAAAAATGTCACTTTCATGTAGGGTAAGCCGTGGAAAAAATGCCATTTTCACATATATCAGTAGAAAAATGTATTTATTTTCATATTTAGTACGAGATTGATAATATTTATAATTAAACAAAACTACAAAATACAGCAGTCCGCCATGATAACTTGAACAACAATCAGAATGAATTACGTCACGCGTTAGTAAACCTCGTACGAACTTGGACGATCTCTGCACTTTTCAATTGTTGTTACCTGCGTTTATAAAGTATTTACTGATTTCCATTAATCAATTGCTTAGTTTTGTGTTCACAAAACATGGAACAAGCTTTTACCAAGGCACATAGCTCTAATTTGCCTAGAATTGATTTGTTGATGTTGGGGGAGTTTTTTGCATCAAAGACTTTTGTTCAGCAGAGAAAAGTCAAAATTACAATGTAAGCATAATATTAATTTTAAAAAAACAATAATTTTAAATGTTGAAAACCCATAAATCAGTTTTAATAAAAAGCAGTCTTCTTGATAGATTGATATTGGAGGTTATGTTATGATTTATATATCATCAGCACAGCTTTGCTTCCATGAACATTAATTTGTAAACCACTCTCTTAAAAACCCATGTGGTGTTTAGGGTGCCACGAAGGTGGATTGAAAGCTGTAAAATAACTTACAAATTTCATGTGTGATTTGTTTTGGTAGTCCTAAAAAGACTCAATAATTGTTATAGAGCTCCGGAAAGGCTGAATGTATTAAGGCTGTGTGTAATAACGTAGGATGGTTTCACCAATTCTAACTAAAATATTGTTTTAACTAACTATAACACATTCTTTCATATTGATTTCTTTGTTTTAGATCCTCCAGACCACCTTATGGGGATGACGCTGTAAACTACCTTCAGTTTAAACGTGATGAAAATCTGTGCATAATAAAAGCTAAAATCTGCCCAGAACACAAGGTCCACGCACAGTTATATAAAGTCACATTAATAGTCGACGAAGTGGATGAAGGTGAAATCAGTAGAATGCCATAACTGTGTTGGTTCACAAGGAGTGCAAACATGCTATGTCATTTCTTATGTGGGTCCATCGCAGGAGTACATCGTCCTGTACATCTGTTGAATGCTACTGGATGAAGTCTAAATTATCCAGGGTTGGAACTACCAAAAAGTATATTTATTCAAAAGACTTATCTAATGGTAGATCTAGCTTGTCGTCAAATAATGGAGTATTAAAAAAAAATAGAAGATGGGAAGAAAAGGAAAGGAAACAATTGTCAGTTAATAAAATACGAGAAAGATTACGAGAATTACAAAGATCATCCATGCACAATTTGGTGCTGAAATACGAAGAAAAGTCCTGTGACACTTTCCTGCAAAAATTTGTGTTGACTGATGCAGATATAATACAAGTTGAAGAAGAAACAACACACTAACATCAAAGCTGCCTTTGGCATGAATTAAGATATGGCAGGGTGATGGCTTCACAAGCATATGAATTTAGCAGGTGCAAAACCTGTGATGGAACGCTGATTGCTTTAATAATGAGAGAAAAAAATTCTAGATATGCCTGCCAGGAAACGCGGTAGAATGTTGTAGGATGAAGTGAGGAAAACGGTCAGTACCACATTGGGGGAAAATATTAAAAAATGTGGCCTAAAGGTCTGTAAAAAAATATCCCGTGATAGCACGATCACCTGATGGTATCTGTGAAGCCGACATAATAGAAATAAAGTAGCCAGTAAGTGTAAAGACTGAAAAAATTATTATCCAACGACCCAAAAGTATTATGTGCAGAAGCAGCTACAAATGTGTTTGACAGGTCTATGAAAAGGTTACTTCTGTGTAGCTGATTGTAACTATAGATAAAATAAAAATGTTGATATCATAAGTGTTACGTTTGATTGATTGACAGTCATTTTCACTTGAAAATGATCGTCAAACGTCGAAACTTAAGTCGAGATATGTGTAGAAATTTATATAAATGTGAATAGAAAGTTGTATAACATTTTTACATAGTATAAGTGTGGTAAAAACATAGTGAATTTTTCAACTTAATGTAAATATATATTAATTATAGTAGAATTGTGGTTTTATTTAATTAAAGAATCTTGTTTTATTAAACCACGGGCAATGGTAATAACACCATCAAGTACTTTGATTAGATTATGATTTACACATGCATGTGGCGTTAACATACTAAATTCTCTTAAGCGACGAATGCCTCAACATGTATTCTTAAACTGGCCTTGCTTCAGTTTTTGATAGATTACATTAAACAACTTATGTCGCATTGTTTTGTTGAGTGAAACGGAAACAATTATTTGTTGACGTAGGTATGAATGCACTGACAATGAGGGATTATTAGGCACTGTTGAGTTTATATTGACGTATTAACGCACTGAGGGACCGCACACCACTTATACACTTTAGAATCCATATTTAACACGTAAAATAGCTGATTTATTTTTTTGGCTCCTTAATGTTTTCCGTCTATTTACCAACACCTTACGTCAGAAGCAGACGCCATAACACCAGCGATCGTTTTCGAGCTCATTTTAAACTTTGAATTTCAATTGCTTTTTTTGCAGAAATAATATATATTTTTGGAAATAGTAATAATAGTAGTAGTACGTATATTATATATATATATATAGATATATATATATATATATATATATATATATATATATACAAATCTTTTTCTTTTTAATTGTATTTGATGACAGAATCAAGGATCTTGATAATAACAAGAGAACAACAAATGAACTTTAAAGAAAGAATGAACTTTAGCCTGCTGAGCACGGTGGAACAACCAACTCATTTATTGTCAACTAGTTGTCTTTCATTCTGGACGACTCACATATCGATGATCTACTTGCAGACCTTCTGCAGGTAGGGCTGAGTTTTTAGAAATTGAAGTTTTGCTATATCTGTGTTCATCTCGTTGTCCCGCACATCCTGAAACAAGCCCAGTGTCCTAAAGTGCTTTTCTCTTTAGGGATTTCTAATCCCCAGGCGATATTCGATAGTCTCTTTATTATCGATAGTGTGATAGTAGTAGTCGAATTCGATAGTGTGATATTTATAGAAGTGTTTTTCTTTCTGGATTTAAAAAAAATGCTAATTGTAGCCTCATTAATGTCATTTTTTACTAGATAGGCCAACACTTGTCTAAGAACGATTGAAAACAAAAATATATGCAAATTAGCCAACTATTCAAATTAATTTTTTTGACTATCCTGTTTCATATTTTATGTTCCATATTCATTTCCTGTTTCATATTCATATTTTCCTATAAAGTTTCATATTCTGGACTTACATCCTTTTTCAAGTATTCTGTCGCGTCAATATACAAATGAAAAATATTATGCAACCAAGCTATATGCAAAGCATAAACTATGTCTACTTTAATTATACAAAACTGAAGAATAATGTGTTACAAGACTAAATAAAATAGCCAATATTCCATTTTTCAAATAAGATGATGCCAATTCATGACTATAGATAGATGGATTGGTATATTAATGGGCAAACATTTACATTAACTCATTATTGCGCTTAAATGAAAATCGAATGAGAAAAATACGTAAAATAGGGTTTAGAGAATGAAAACGAACGTTTTGACTGATTAGCGAAAGAATTTTTGACAGACAAAAGTAGTAAAAGGTGTAGCAAATTCCCGAAAATCGACTAAAGTTTGAGATATTGGGATGACGCCGGAGGCGGTGGTGGTGCGGCGCGATAACAAAATTTCAGTTGTTGGGCCGCTGCGCGGCTGCATTTAAACCGATCGCGACGAATGTAGAGCATCAGTAGCGCCGATTTTTGTTCGCCGATCGCACAAAACTGTCATCTCAAATTTTCGAGCCTGTACTGAAAATGTGGAGATAATTGCGAAAAACGAAAAAAAAATCTTCTTTTGTGACGTTCTATTGCAAGCTGACCGTTGAACGGAACGGAAACTCTTCTGTTTTGCAGATCACTCTTCTGTTTTGCAGATCCGGTTTCGTAGGCTCTTCCTCTCTGGGTCTGCGAAGAGAGAATATTTGCAAATATGGGTGAGTGGTAGATGTTTTTGCAATACCGGACGTTTGCGGCTGCTGAACTGGAAGTAGGTGGAATTTTCTTCTTCTACACCTAACTTTAGCAACTTTCTAGCAATTACAAATATTTCCTGCAAGGGTTGTAAATTTCGCTTCTTCGCCGGCTGCGGTTCGATGGGGGAAAATCTTGTAATTTTTTATAATTATATTTTTCATTGAATGTTTTTTTTTAATATTGTTTAATTTTCTTTTAAAACATTACAAAATTCTTCACATGTATACTGGAGATTCACTGAAGTCACTGCTGATAAGGTTTTTGTGTTTAATCTTGATGTTCAACTGCTTCAGAAATCATTGATGATTCAAAATACTCGTTCAACTGTCGCATTGGTACCCGGAAACACATTGTAAATTCAACAAGCAATTTTCAGTTTCTTGTAGGAATATGCTCATTTTTTAAATATTTCTAAAATTCTATCCAACGTAAACTAACATCTATTTTATTTTTCTTCCATTCATTTATTTTTCTTGTGGAAACAAGTTTTCGCTTACATGTTTTCAACTTACATGTTTTCGCCTAACTTCATCGAAGAGTATCAATAACAATTTTGTGGTTTTCTTTCACATAATGAACCGTGTTCAAAATCCCTTCCCAAATTATATTACATTTTAATAATATCCATCCAAAAATGTGTAGCTCTTTCTAAATAGTCCATTTTTTACATATTCAAAGGAATTTTTCTAAAAGCATTTAATTTCTATAACAAATTTTGCCCCGCATCCTGGGGCTCACTTTTCGATTCTATCAAGTTCCTGCGTTAACTTTATTGGAACAAATCCAGTATTATATCCAACCATTATTTAAGTCAGTTTACACCTCGGAGGAGCTGACACTTTAGAGCTTTCAATTTCTTTAATAGTGATATGAAATACAACAGCTTGACTATGAATGAAATGCAATGTAACTTCAGATAACTCGTTTTCGAAAAATTCTTTTAATATTTTGGGACACTGGTATAAACTTAAAAAAAAACTACGAATGCAAATGCTCAAACATTTTGATTACCCGTTCCACAACAGATGTTTGCGAAAGCCATCTCGTTGTGGAATATCCCAACATATTTTTTATTCTATTTCTGCTACCTTATAAAAATCTTTAAAATTGGTGACTCTCGTTCTTGCATTAATCTTTTAGTGTGCATACTATTTTCACCTTTACTTTTGAGCCCTCGAAAATTAATATTAGTTTTATCTACGGATAGTGCGATTATTTTATCTTTCCAATTATGTTAAGTTATTATTTTAAGAATGTACGCTGAGGGGAGTGCTGAAGTTTCTCCTGGTACAAAATCTAAATTTAATATTTTAACATTTACTCCAGTTTCGAAGGAAAAGTATCACACTAAAATGGGATAAATTTTTATTTGTTTATGATTTGAGGTATCTGATGAAATTGTAATATATTTTGCATTTTCCAAATATTGTTTCAAAAATTCGAATGTGTAATTTTGGAGTACATTATCTACTACTATTGCTTCGCATTTTGTTCGCCCACAATTAAATGTTTTTTGAAAGAGTTTGCACACTATATTTGACCTACAATCTAAACATATTACGAAACTATGGTTATGGCATATTGTATGATATGCAAACGTTCCCTCAGATATTTCTCCTCAGTTATTTTTCTAGTAGTCAATCACCTTTGACGATGAAGCTGCTGCATTAATATGAGTGCATTAATATGTTTATCACTCTTGCAATGTTTTGTTTTGCCGCTTTGCCGCTAATAGCAATCCTGAAAACTGAGCGACAAATAGTGCATTTTAACAGTGTCATCATTTTTGCTATCATCTTTCTCTATCAATAAAGCCATCAACACAAAAAAACAACTGATCATTAATAAAGGAAATATTCTAATGATCTGCGTACTGTCTGTCCGACAAATTGTTTTCACTATTAATGAAATTACTTTAGAACGGAGTCTGTTGGGATTCCCCGTGGTCTGCTTGTCCTGCTCATACGACACCGCATCTATTTCGCTCCAACACATTAACTCCACCATGTGTCCGACTCTGGCATCTAACTAACGCAGGGGTTCTCAAACTTTTCGAAGTCGGGGAACACTAAACTCTGATATATTTTTAAGCGGAACATCTACAATATAATATAAACGTTAAAGAAACCAAAAGGGTAAAGGGTAAGGTTGTCGGTTCATGTAAGAATGTTTTCAATTTTCCTTGCATACTCATATTAAGTATTAATGTAAACAAAAATATCAGCCAAATACGCCAAATTATTGCATCAATCATCATTTTTTAGATAATTCACAACATGTTTTTGATTTTCTGTTTAAAAAAAAACAAGTAATTCATTTTTTAATATCAACACACGATTTAAAACCTTTCCTCGTTACAAGCAAGTAAACACTCATTATCTGCTTCCATTGGCGAATAAAGTTGTTTGAAAATTCGGTTCTTCATCGGTCTTATTTTAATAAAATTAACCGTGGCAACTATTTGGTCAAATACGTCGTCTAATTT
The DNA here is from genome assembly GCA_944588485.1 of Phosphuga atrata. Classification (NCBI taxonomy): domain Eukaryota; kingdom Metazoa; phylum Arthropoda; class Insecta; order Coleoptera; family Silphidae; genus Phosphuga; species Phosphuga atrata. The sequence continues at coordinate 62,413,330 of OX155892.1, forward strand.
CTTCTTATGACAAGTACTTTTCGCTGCAAGAAACAATGATGAAATATTATATTTGAATTTATGATTTTAGTCAGAAATCCTTTCATTGATTCCGTCATTGACGCTGCTCCAACGCGCATCGGTACAAATACTGACACAATGATAATTTTAAAGCATTCAAATACATTGCTATTGCATCAAATAAGTTGTACGACCCAAAAGCTATTTGCAGCATAAACATTGATTTAGTATCACTTGTTCATAAATAAATTGTAGAGAGCCTAAAAGCTGCGCGTTTCCACTTATATTAGTTGAGTGTTTCAATGCTGCAGGACATGTCATTTACATACGAATCATATCATCAAACACAGTAATCTTCAAAATATGCTTATTTGCTTCTTCCCCAAACATAATTGTCATTATTTCACAGCAGGCAGGCAAAATGAGAGATTCTGCTAACGTATGTGGCTTTAATTTTAGTGCTACTATCTCGGCAATTTCATAAGACGCAAGTTGAACTTTATCACTTACTTTCATTGTTTTTTCAAATTATTTTATTTGTTTGCCTTGCATTTCTAAAAGTCTATTAAAACATTCTTTGTTTTTTGTTATTTATTTATTCGTATCAGAAGCATCATAATTTAAGAAAGAAAAATTTAAGAAAGCCTCCTGGTGGCAGTTCTTCATTCGGTTTCATCCAATGTTGGTTTGAGGTCTTTCCCCAAAAGTCCACTCTGGTTTTAGGTTCCTCGTAATCTTCTGTCGATCTCAGGAAGCTTCGCCTTGATTTTGGTCGCTGGTGGGTCGGTTGGAGGCCGTAGAGGGGGTGGCGTTCAGATACTGCTGCTTTAGATCGTTCTTTGGGTGCTGCTGCTTCTCTACGGATGGTAGGGGGAGCGATACCAGCTAGGTGGTGGATTTTGTTCAGGGGTGTTGGTTTTAAGCATCTGGTGATGATTCTGCTTGTCTTGTTGAGGGCGACATCAACTTGTTTTGCGTGCGCTGAGCTATATAAAACCGGGCATGAATACTCGCCGGCGGAGTGACAGAGGACGAATGCTGAGGTTTTGAGAACCCTGGGTTGGGCTCCCCAATTAGAGCTTGTCAGCTTACGGACTATATTGTTACTTCCGCTAACTTTCAGTTTGGTGTTAAGGCAGTGACGCTTGAATGTTAAGGCCCTGTCCAGAGTTACGCCCAAGTATTTAGGGTTGGGACAGTGCTCCAATGGTACTCCTTTCCATCCGATCTGTAGTTTTCTGCCGACCTGTTTGTTCCTGAGATGGAAGGCACATACCTGCGTTTTTGTTGGGTTTGGCTTCAGCTGGTTATTTCTATAGTACGAATCTAACTCTACTAGGGCAGCACTCAGACGTTGTTTCACCTCTTCGAATGTTTTCCCTTGTGATGTGGTTGCCCTATCGTCTGTATATATATATATATATATATATATATATATATATATACAGGGTGCTTCAAACAAATATATACACACTTTGAACTTCCATAGAAAATTTATTTACCGTTCTACAAAGTTAAATTTCAGGAAAATAGAAAGCTGAAAGTCCAATGTAAATGAAACATAAATAACAAATGTTAATACTGTTCAAATTGGTGACCTGCAGCATCAATACAATTCTGAGTACGAGTCACCACTGATTCTGTACATCGTATCAAAACGTCCAATGAGATTTCTCTACACACTGCTTGAATCTCATTCCAAAGAATGTCTAGGTTACGTGGTTTACGTTTGTACACCTCATCTTTTACTGTGCCCCACAAGAAGAAATCCAGTGGTGTAAGGTCTGGAGAGCGTGCTGGAAACTCGATTGGCCCCCTGCGTCCTATTCACTGTCCCGACAAATTTTGATCCAGGTAAGCTCGTACGTCCCTGTGATAGTGCGGCGGAGCACCATCTTGTTGAAAATAAAAATCATCATTACCGTATAATGCACGAATGGCAGGAAATATGGAATCAGCAAGCATTGTTAGGTAATTAATACCAGTTACAGTGCCTTCAAATCGAAAAGGTCCAATGAGTCCCCTTGAAGACAAACCGCACCACACATTTACACCAGGCAAATTTACAGCTTTTTCAATTGTAATGTGAGGATTTTCTTCACCCCAGTAAACACAATTGTGCCTATTGACAGTTCCATTAAGTTTGAATTGGGCTTCATCCGACCAAATGATGCTACCCATAAATCCCGGTTCACGTATCACCATCTCCTGAATCCATTCACAAAATTGCAACCTTCGATCTGGATCGTCGTCATTTAGCTTTTGCACCAGCCTTGGAATGTAAACACGATACTTGCCTCTCTTCTTCTTGTGTCATATGTGACAATCGATTCGATCGAGACGATGAAAAAATGATGAGGTTTTGTGTTAAAACATTTTTATGTTCAATTTTTGAAATGAGGCCTTAAATGACGGGCGCCATCGCGCTATTCGCAAGTTTCTTTCAACATACAATGTAGAGAGGTGTTGGACAATCTGTATTTCCGGTCCAGATTAATCCAAATTTTAAATATCATCATACAAACGATTGACATTTCGAATTGATTTAACAATTTGTGTTTTGGATTACGCAGAATTTTGATAACTGCAATTACATTTTTTAATATTGATTTTTTCGCGGAACACTAAAATGTGCATCGCGGAACACCAGTGTTCCGCGGAATACGATTTGAGAACCCCTGAACTAACGAACTGCTTGTCGAAAGTGATAACAGTGATTAGGCATTCACATTGAAAATACATAAAATCACAGTTATAATTATTAAGTTTTACATCTTATAAGAAGGGCAGTACAAATGCAGTGACTAAAAATTGGACAGGACACACAATCTCAAAGAAGGACTGTACTGCCGAAAGCAGTACGTCTGGTCACCATAGTATATACGCACAAACCAAGTTCTTCGATTTGCGGAAACGTAGAGCTTGTACCAAATTCAAAGAAGGGGTATAAAATCGCTTTTTACATTTTTCACTTTTGTGACGAAAGTGACCGATTTTGCAAAAATATGCATCATGTATGCATGGACTATCATATGTAGGACACATATGATGGTCCAAGTCTCAATTTTCTTTTCTATATGATTGGCGAGAGATTTGCATTTCAAAAAGCCTTTGAAGTAAATATTATTCTTGACGGCGTCCCCGACGAAGGTGGAGCGTTCAAATGTTGTCAGGGAGTACCTCTTATGTATATCCAATGTTCAGTAAAAATTGCATTAAAAGTCTTCAAGCGTTTATACATTTTTTTCAGTTTTTTATTATTTTGAAATTTTCGTGTTCGGTTTTTGTTAAAATACTTCATTGACGTATCTATTCAAAGAATCGTCTTAATAGGTCCCACTGCAGGTGGAACAATAAAATTGTACACATTTGCAGAGAAAGGATCAGACGATTAAATCACTGTGTCAGTTTTGTAAAATATTTTATCAATTGGTGGTAGTATCCCCACAAAGTCATAGCGGAACTGATGGAAATAAACTCATAGAGCTACTTTTAAATTTTATTTGTATATTCTTTATTAATCATTTTTATACACAATGTATTTATATAGTCAAATAATAATAATAATAAAACAGAGTTACAATAATAAAACAGAGTTAAACAGAGAACGTATACATAAGTGTAAATGGACAAAGAGATTAATGTAAAACAGACATTACATACAGTTGTAAAACATGACTTTAGACGTAAAATTTAAAGTTTAAAGTTTAAGGGAAAAGAAATCATTGATTGAGTAAAAGCAACTTTCTATAAGCAAGCTTTTGATTTTGCTTTTAAAAACTCGAATCGGAAGGGCCCTTAAGAATGAGGGTAGCTTATTATAAAGTTTTAATTTTAATTTAAGTGAATTTTTTTCAGATTTAGCTAGCTTGAACTGTGGTATGACCAGAAAGTCCTTGTATCTAGTGTCATGGCAGTGAACAGATGCATGAGTCACATGAATGTTCGACTTGGAGTGAATCTCAAGCAAGGAGTTATAAATAAATAGTGACGGTAATGACATGATTTTGAACTTTAGAAAGAGTGGCTTACAGTGATCTAAATATCCCGTTCTTGACACTATCCTGACTGGTTTTTTTTTGCAGTTTAAATACTTTAATCGCCGAGACAGAGTTTCCCCACAATACTATACCATAGGAAATCAGGTAGTGGAATAATGCAAAGTATGCAGAACGTAAGTTGAAGGCATCGAAATTAGGAAGTGCTAGTTTTCATATGAGAAAGATAGTCGAGGAAAGCTTGGGTATTATCGAGTTTATATGGGCTTCCCGGGTAAGGGTATGTTATTCTGTTAATGTTATTGGGCACTATATGTGCACTGTTATTCCCAAAAGTACGGCAGAAGAACCAGAGGTTACACGGTTGTTACTGGAAATTGAACTGATTCCATCACCAAGGATTGAGTTTTGCTAGCATTTAGTTTTAATAAATTGGAGCCAAACCACGATTCCGCGCGGGTCAAAGCCAGCTTGGTGGTTTCCATGGCCCGCTCTAAGTCGAGACTAAGTTAAGACTCCTGACATTTATTAGTTATTTATTAGTTTAAGTCACGAGCGTTCAACTTTTTTGTTTGTCTGGTTCACACTGGAAGAAGTCATGAAGCTTTGTGCTATAATTATCTTTCCATAGTATAAGATAAAAAAACCGGCCAAGTGCGAGTTGTGACTCGCGCACCGAGGGTTCCGTACAAACTTGTAAGTAAGGTATCTTTTTTCTGGAGAACGTAGCGAGCACATTCAGTTAACTTGACAAGTGGCCCTCCTGAAATCACGACCATCTTAGCACCGCTGCAAGCATAATCTCAAAATGTCGCTGTCGTACGATGGAATTCTGCCCTATATTTTATTACCATACATCCCCCATTCACTATGAGTGTTTAGGGGTTCTGGAACTTCACTATTTGTTTTTACTGCTCAATTTTGCCTGTATACCTATATACCCTGTATAAAGGCATACAGGTTTTTTTTTTTAAATAACGCGAATATTTTTATACTTATAAAAAGAAAACTTTATTTTAGTATTACACTTATTCACTAACTTATATTAAGATCTAACTATTTCTAGATCTAATAAAAATTAATATATTAACTATTTCTAGATCTATTTCGATACTCTTAACATTCAGTTGTTCAATTGACTGATTTAAGTATGTAGATTATAAAGAAAAATTAGACGAAATATGATATATACAGGATGTTACGGGACTTGAGTATGTCGCATGTCGGTTATAAACAAGCAAAATTTAGACATAATATATACCCTCTATATATTATGTATATTGAGCGTACGTGATGAAATGCATAACGAATATAAACAACAAAAAATCAGAATAAACAGCTTGGTGCCAACACATACTTTTTAACCTTCTGACCTAACCGACGAGGACCTAACTGTATGCAACCCATATGCTTCTGGAGCCTGACAATACCACTACGACAACATTAGTGTATTTTCATAACTTTCTAATAGTAAATTCGCATTATTCTTGTAATTAAACTACATATTTACGGTTTTCAGATTTTTCCCTTTACATGTGCTGTAAGACACCGCTTCTTGCCAAATTTCATGATTCTAGGTCAACGGGAAGTACCCCGTTGATATTGTTATAGGTTTTGATTCCTTTGTGAAATCGCAAAATATGCGACATAAACGGTCATATCTTTTAATCGCATTGACTTACAAGTTTGATTTTTTCAGAACTGAAAGAGACCGCAGACCCGAGTATTTGATACAAATTTCAACTTGTTACCTCTACGCGTTCCTGAGAAAAATGGTCTTGACAGACTGACAGACAGACAGACATACAGACAGACGGACAACAAAGTGATCCTATAAGGGTTCCGTTTTCGGTACGGAACCCTAAAAAGAAGCTGTATTTAGTATTCCGTCCTAATTCACACATTTTCTGGCATTTGATAATATTTCCTTTCCATTCAAAAATAAAATAAAAACTTTACTGTTTTGTGAAACTTCGTAACTGGTTAACGCCGATGAAACAAATATATTTAAAACAATGATCCTGGACGACTCAAATGTGCTAATTAAATAGTTGTATGCAACCAATTTATATACAGTATATAAACTCATTTATTGTCAACAACCGACTAATACATGCTACCGACTATACATCCGACAACCACTGAAATATATTCTAACAGAATATATTTCAGTTAGTATATATTTCAGTGCCGACAACCGATTATATATACTAGCCAACATATGTAAATATATAATATATTATTTGTCGGTATTATTTTGGGCCGCATTGTAACTTGTCTAAGACAGCTGGTTGGACAGCCCTGTTGTAAATGAATAATTAATTTATAGTTTACCTATGTTTATATAATTCTTGCTTTGAATCATAATAGTGATATAACAAAATGTCAAGGGGTACGATCAACTGATGTCATTAATAGACCTTTTCATAGATGAAATTTTTGTGCGCATGCGTCAAATTCCGCAATGTTTTCGGGCACTTTGTTGACGTATAACTAGTGAAAATAACAAAATGTGCCCGAAAGTTTTATATTCCTGCCTTTTAAACATGACGGACGCGCATGCGCTTAACTATCCGTAAAAAGGTCTATTAACATCATTACCAAACAATACACATACATCAAACTATTAAATTTAAACATTTATACCACATCGCATTTGTTTGTTAAAAAGTATTAAAAACAAAATCATTAGTACTTAGGTATCTTGAGAAGCATTTATTTGAGGATGGTTTTAAATTTATTGTAATTGACGATAGCCCTAGAGTCACCAGAAAGTACATTATAAAGCTTTATAGCTACCACATAAGAACAACACCCCATCTGAGAGGTACCGCAATTTGGTACTTATAGCTTATCAGAATTACGCGGTATATAACAGTTGACATCTCCAAACCTCACAAACTCTTCCAGGTCTCGTTTAACATAACATAAACATTTTAGTATATAGTTACATACTATATATTGTAAGAATTCTGTACCTAACAAATAATGGTAACACACGTCTCCGTAAATGGCACAGTGGCTAGTTCTAACGATTCTCTTTTGCCATGTAAATAAACTTTTTACTTGAGGTGAGTTACCCCAACAAAGGATACCGAAATTAAGTACAGAACCAACAGATGCGTGGTAATATATTAGCAATGTTTCCAAATTGACGACATTTATCAGCTGAAGGATGCAATAACAGCATTTTGTCAACATTGACCTAATGTAATTGATGTGATGTTACCACGTCATGTACCGATCTAAGACAATAGGGAATATACAAGAGATTTAGATTTACTTGATTTTTTTACCACCGATACTTTATGATCTTGCAATTACACCTATACCATTATTTTCTTATTTAGTTTGTATTTAATTCCGAAAATTAAAATCAAAAAGTCCAAAATATGCGAGCAAAATTCAAATTTGCGAAACGTATCACCATTGGTCGAACCGAAACTAAGGACTGTGAGGCACACGTTATCAGTAGCGTGGCTAGCGTCGGTCAATCGGGCGAATGCCCGGGGCCCACGGACTAGGGGGCCCCCACACCGGCTGCAGATCGATTCTGAGACGACTGACGTGTGGCGTTTCGCGAATTTCACATGGGGGACCGCACAACGTGGGTTTTAAAAAGGCTCGAACTTGACATTTTTATGCCGCCGGAGGCGGCAGATCTTGCGTATTTTAACCGCGCGTCTTCGATGAATTAACTGTGAATGTCCGTCCGGGGATCCAAAAGCCACCCTAAAATCGTGGTTTTTACGGAAACAGCCCGACGGAAGCGGCGGCGGCGGTGTAAAACGGGAATGTACATTTTTCCGGTGTAGAACCGAGATCCCCGTCGAGCGGTGCCGTTTTCGCGACTCAACTCCCCCAGGTTCGGACGCACCAGACCTAAAACTAAAATTACGATATTTTACTTTTGAGGCGCATTTTTGGTCGGAACTCAATTTTTTTTTTCCGGATCCTCTAGTCGCCGCCGCGCCACGTTTTTAGAGCCCTCACTTCCACGGACGCCCAGGACTTATTTGATGGGCTCCAGGTCGCCGGTTGGATTAGTTTTCTTCAGAACACTCGCGCGCAACCATTCCGGCAAGAATTTTTAAACTGCGACAACTTTTTGCAAATCTGCGGCAGTTTGAAGAGAAAAATGCGCAAAAAGTGAGAAAAAACAGAGGCGTTTTACGGGGATACATAGAACTTCGGAACCAATTGACGGATCGGAACCGGACCGGTGCCGCTCGATCGGCCATAGAACCTTTTAGTTTTGGGAGTTTAATACCGATTGCGCCGAAGATGGCGTCGCGACGCCATAAAAACGACGTTTTTTGGACATCCTGGAAAACTCCCACGGAACCGGCAACTTGAGCTCTGCGGGAACGGTTTCGCGCGATTCCCGCAGGGAATTCATCGTTTCATCTTTTACTGCAAACGGCATCGCGCTGCGTCGTTTGCAACCCAAACTCGCCGATTTTTTTTACTGGGGGCCCAGTTTACTGGGGGCCCGAATTTTATTTACTGCTGCACGTTATGACATTTATAGACGTCAATATTCACTGTGCTGTTTTGCTGTGCAATATTAGTGTAGTGTTTTTCTTGTGTGTTAGTACCTAGTGCCATTTTGGTCTATAGTGACATTATAAATTATCAAGAACAATGACGGAAAGTGGTTTTGTTAAAGCAAAATCGGACAATTTACCAAAAATAGATGCATCTATGCTGTGCTCTAAGAATAATCAAACTGCATTGCTAATATGTTAAATGATTTATTTAATTTTAATTTCTTTAATGTAATTAGTATGTCTATAATTGGAGTGGGATGCTTTCACTTGTAAGTTTTATTAAATGATATGATTGTTTGGGTAATAATATCAATATTTTAGGCTCTTTTCCTATAGCAGTTATTGTACCAATTCGCATTACATTTTTTAAATGTTTTTCATCCTACAAATCATCTTGCATCCAATATAATTCAGATGAGCTACATGATGCATAATCAGGGGATATCACTGAAGAATTAGAAGAAATAGATGCCATGCCACTATCAACTGGGTTATCTGTAAATAACTTCCTAGCTGATTTTATTGGTGACGTTGCAATATTTTGTAATGAAAGACGAAGAGGAGATAGAGCAACATTTTTCTCTTCCATTCTTAAATTTACTTGAACACTTTTACTTCTGTACTTTGACTTAATATTTACTTGCAGAGCTTTGTCATTAGTATTACTAGAGGCTTCAATCTGCTCTGTTTCAGAGACATCCATGCCAGAGGTACTGGCTCGATAATCATCACTTCCTTCAATATCATAACTACTTTGCCCGGCTTCATAGTAACTTGTTTTTGGTGTTTCAATTTGTAAAGCATTTGTACTTTTGACAGCTACTAGTGACAATCCTTGTCTCCGTTGTTGTTGGCATATTTTCATTTTGGCACTGAAATATATGAGGCACAACTCTTTCATTGAACCGTAGTATAACTTTTTGCCTTTGTTGTTTCATGATGTATTGAACATAATTTGTTGTATCTTCCTCAATCTGAAATAAATTCAACATTTAGTAAAATCCTGGAAGAAATTCACACCATGCAAACTCTTGAAATATAAAATACTTACATTAAAGTGATCTCAACAATATAAACACGATTTTTGAGATATTTTGTCTGTTCTTATAACTTTACACCATTCTTTACGCATATTCGCATTTCTTGGGACAAAAAGAAACACTTTATCTGGTGTACTTATAATAGTGTTTTTGCATTCTGGTACAAAGCAATATCTATTACATGGTTTTTTAGCTTTTTCCATTTTCGAAATAGCGATTCAAACTGAAAATACTTAACTGTCAAAAGTGTAAGTAACTGTCAACATTGCAAATAGTAAAAAACACAGAATGACAAGGAGAGCTGTGACGTCATTCAAAGCGCGCGAAAAATGGGACCGAACAGGTCAAATTTAATTTGACCTGTTCGGTCAAATAAAAAAAAACGGTATTTTATATAATTTTTTAAAAATTAATTGAAACACTTTCAACAGTAGGTATTTATATTTTTTACTATGTTAAAACGAAGTAAAAAGTGAATTAAGCAAACAAAAAAAATTGATGCATATTCCCTATTCCCAGGTATTTGGTATTTAAACACGGTTGGATTTTTCCTGAATAAACTCACAATAAACTATAATTTAGTTTATTGTGATTATTGGAACGATGAATACGTTCCGTTTTACTTGGGTATACAATCAAATACAATCAATATACAATCAATTACAATACAATCAGTTATTGACCGTTAATGTCAAAAATATGTTGTGTAATGTTGATATTGACGTAGTTGAGAAATTAAGGATTTTGAGATTTTTATTGAATAAGTCTATAAAAGTAACATAAACTTATGAACTTGAATTTAAATTTATAAAGCATCACTTTTTTCTTGTATATACCGAATAAATACATTAAATGTACTATTAAAACTAATACAACTCTGTAATTGGAAAACATCTTGTGCATATGACCACGACATGTACAAATCCAATAGTCGTCAATGTCGTTTGGATGGAAATTATTTCAAATAAAACTTCGAAGAAAATAAAATTAAGATAGACGCAATAAACATATAAAAATCTAGGACGAATCCACAATTACAAAATCCATATATAAGGAATAAAAGACATTGTGATTCAACTCAAACTATTCTACTTAAATACTAATTTGGAAAAATGACGCTATATCACAATGCTAAGACAAGATTAAACAAACAAGGCGACATAGATTATGTCTAGATTAGACCAGACTAGTTTAATTAAAGTAAATAGAAAATAGTAGACAGATAAGATTACACTGAAAGGATCAGACTGAGCCAAGCTAGATAGATGTAAATACATATGACTAACAAGACAACAATAATACAGCCAACGTTATTCGTCGGCAAAAATATTAATAAAGTTACTAATTAATATTTCCTGCACGTGTAATTTAATGCAGGTTCGTATGGCTTGTAATAAAAAAATTACATAAATATTATATCAATTTGTATTTGGCAACCCGCAGTTTCTTAAAACTCCTTCGACGGGAAAGCACCTTAACTCAGATTTCTAGCTTCCTGGGTTTTACCCGATTGAGCAAGAGTCATTGAATAATGAAATTATCATAAATTATTTTCAAAAATATAAAAGCATATTGATAGGGACAATGAATCTTATACAGAAAAATAAATATACTAGATTGAATGTTCAAGCTATATAAATATATCTAGATAGAAAAGACTACAAGAAAGACTACTGTACAACAAGATTACACAGATAAGACTAGACAGACTAGATTGATAAGACTAATTGTAAGCTGAAAATAGTAGACAGACAAAGCTGCTTAAACAACGCTAGACAGATAAGAATAGAAAGATATTTAAAGCAAGACAGAAAGGAATAGAGAGAAGACTGTATAGCCAAGCCTAGATCAGACATGACTAGACAAGACTAGACAAAACCGTCTTAAATATTTCGATAAATTGATTTATAATATTGCCGTTTGGTATAAAAAAGAACCAACATATTTATATTTTAATTGTAACCAATGTTAGCTAGGTATATAGAAACTTGACACTAATGTTGTCTCTAAATGAAATAGAAAACGATGTGTTTATTATAATATTTAATAGATCTGGTTAGATCTCTAGAGGAGACTCCCATAAACGTCCCAATGAAAATGAAAAAGACTCTCGCCGGTGAGCGCAGAATGTGGGTCAACTATAAAAACCATCGAAATGCGTTTCTTGTCACTGTTTCCTATTCGAATCACGTGAACTGTTACTTTCCTCCGACACCCCAAGAGACGCTTATAAAGACGACCCGAAGTTCTTTGACACACTTCTTCAACAATGAAACTCCTAACGGTCGCTTTAGTTCTGTGCTTAGTTTTCTGCGTTTCACAGGCACAAAACAAATACACAAACAAATACGACAATGTAAACGTGGACCAGATCTTGTCGAATAACCGCGTGTTGTCAAATTACATCAAATGTTTGCTGGAGGAAGGACCGTGCACGCCAGAAGGAAGAGAACTGAAAAGTAAGTTTTTATTCTGCAGAATTATTAGGAAAAAATGTTTTGCCAATAGAAATTATCTATTATGATTGTAGACAACCAGAAAGGAAATATTCAATTACTTTATAATATAATTAATACCTGACAAAATCAGACAAAGCTATACAGAACTATACAAGACCAGGCAAGAAGAAATAAGATATGATAAGAGAAGACCATATAGGACAAGGCAAAACAAAGCAATAAAAACGAAGGCAGATAAGCCAAGACAAGAGCAGACGAAGCCAGACAAGATCAGATAAGACTAGACAACACCAGACAAGATCAGACAAGGCCAGGCAAGACCAGACAAGATCAGACAAGACCGGACAAGACCAGACAAGACCAGACTAGACCAGACTAGACCAGACAAGACCAGACAAGACAAGACCAGACATGATCAGACAAGACCAGACAAGACCAGACAAGACCAGACAAGACCAGGCAAGACCAGACAAGACCAGACAAGACCAGACAAGACCAGACAAGACCAGACAAGACCAGACAAGACCAGACAAGACCAGACAAGACCAGACAAGACCAGACAAGACCAGACAAGACCAGACAAGACCAGACAAGACCAGACAAGACCAGACAAGACCAGAGAAGATCAGACAAGATCAGACAAGACCAGATAAGATCAGACAAGAGCAGACAAGAACAGACAAGGCCAGACAAAACCAGACATGACGAGACAAGACCAGACAAGACTGGTCAAGACTAGACAAGATGAGTTAACACCAGACAAGACCAGAAAAGACCAGACGAGAGCAAACAAGACCAGACAAGATCAGACACGACCAGACAAGACTAAACAAGACCAGACAAAACCAGACAAGACCAGACAAAACCAGACAAGACCAGACAAGACCAGAAAGGGCCTGACAAGATCAGACAAGACCATACAAGGCCGGACAAGACCAGACAGGACCAGACCGAACCAGACAAGACCAGAGAAGACCAGACAAGACGAGTCAAGACCTGTCAAAACCAGACAAGACTATACAAGACCAGATATGGCCAGAGAAGACCAGACAAGACCAGACAAGACCAGACAAAACCAGACAAGACCAGGCAAGACCAGACAAGACCAGACAAAGCCAGACAAGACCAGACAAGACCAGTCAAGACCAGACAAGACGAGTCAAGACCATTCAGAACCAGACAAGACCAAACAGGGCCAGAGATGACCAGAGAAGATCAGAGAAGACCAGACAAGACCCGACAAGACCAGACAAGACCAGACAAGACCAGACAAACCAGACAAGACCAGACAAGACCAGACAAGACCAGACAAGACCAGACAAGACCAGACAAGACCAGACAAGACCAGACAAGACCAGACAAGACCAGACAAGACCAGACAAGACCAGACAAGACCAGACAAGACCAGACTAGACCAGACAAGACCAGACAAGACCAGACAAGACCAGACAAGACCAGACATGACCAGACATGACCAGACAAGACCAGACAAGACCAGACAAGACTAGACAAGACCAGGCAAGTCTAAACAAGACCAGACAAGACCAAACAAGACCAGACAATACCAGACAATACCAGACAAAACCAGACAAGACAAGACCAGACAAGATTAGACAAGACCTGACAAGACCAGACAAGACCATACAGGACCAGACAAGACCAGACAAGACCAGACAAAACCAGACAAGACCAGACAAGGCGAGACAAGACCAGACAAGACCAGACAAGAGTAGACAAGACCAGACAAGAGCAGACAAAACCAGACAAAACCAGGAAAGAATACACAAAAACAGCCAAGTATTCTGACCAGAGGTTTAGAATTCAGTTGGACAAACTAGAAAATTGTAATACAATAATTGCTTAGCAAATAAGGTGAGACTAAACTATATCAGAGTCAGAAAACGAAAAGAAACCTAAGTTTATATATTAAAGTAAGTAATATATTCATTTTGAATTATTGTCTAAATATTGAGTATAATTTAATATCGTTTAACTATTTGTCAAGCTTTATACTTTAAATATTATTTGAGCAATATTTAGTTATAAGAAGTGTAGAAGAAGTAACATACACGATAATTTAGAATTAGTTATAAAATATTTAAACTTAATAAAGACGGAACAAAGCTTGAATATATAAATATACTCAACCTTTCCGGAACTCTATAATACTAATGAGTCTTTTTAGGACTACCAAAAACAAATCTCTTATGAAATTTGTCAGTTATTCTATAGCTTTTAGTCCACCTTCGTGGCACTCAACAAAAACCATAAAAATATCATTGAGTTTTAAGATCATGTGTTTCCGATACCTTGAGTGGATAGCCATCTGTATCTGTGTATAGCCAAGGTATCGGAAAGACATGATCTTAAAACTCATTGTTATTTTTATGGTTTTTGTTGAGTGCCACGAAGGTGGACTGAAAGCTATAGAATAACTGACAAATTTCATAAGAGATTTGTTTTTGGTAGTCCTAAAAAGACTCATTAGTATTATAGAGTTCCGGAAAGGTTGAGTATATTTATATATTCAAGCTTTGTTCCGTCTTTATTAAGTTTATCTGATTATCTATAATGTTGTATGGTTTTACCAATTCAAAATTTATAAAATATTTAATTACTTGCCAATATATTAAACTGGCCTAGATAAATTAGATGACAGTATACAAATAAGACAGAAATAATTAAAAAAACATATTTTTCCGATTACAACAGACTGTTACCAAACTTAATCGATTCAAATATGATACATAAAATGAAAATATGTGTCTTGCATACAAAGCCTATATTTGTGTAACAGGTTCGATAATTCGTTAAGTTTAAACTTTCACTTATTGACTAGAAATTCATTTCGCTATATATAAAACAGATTTTCTGCAGTAATTAGACCCAATTCGTTTATTTTTTCACTCTCCCTCTCGCTTGATGTTGGAAAGAAATTCGATACATTAAATTGGTAATTTCAACGAATAAAAGTAAGAGTGAAATAAGAAAGTTTTTTTTACTATTGTTATGGTGTGATGCAGCAAAACTGGTTTTGAAATATGAAATGCGATATAGGAATTAAACAACTTTGTTTTATTATATAAATCTAGATATACAAAACAAATAAACAAGATTCTAGAAATAAGACTTGACTGAGAAGACTCGACAATTAAAATTTGTCAAACTTGTCAGCGAGGTAGACAAAACTTGACAAATAACAGTATATAGAAAAGTTTAAAGACGTACGATTATATACAGAAAGATCAACAGGACATCAATTGTAGACAGAAAGACTACACAGCTACAATCGACATTCAAAAATAGACAGATATCTATATACTATACATATATCTAAGATAAAACAGATAAGATAAGATATTCGAAATGTTTGGCTCATACATATGGCTTATTAAACTAAAAAATATTAGAAATCTTGTTTCGTTTATTTGTGGGAAATTGCAGTTTCTGAGCGTGTGATCAGAGATATTAGGATCAACGGAACTCGTTGATACGAGTCTATAATTATATTTGTAAAAATATTGTCTATACACGTGCACGTAGTTGAGGTTACTCGAGAAGGCTCCTCAAACACGCTGAATAGATCATACGATTGGAATAGTTCTAGTATTTTGGTCCTCTCAAGGGAAGACTTTAGAAGGTCAACATTTAATAAATGAACGTGTCAATATCCCCTGTTGGTGTACGGTAGATTGATAATGCAATTAAGTTAAACTTGCGTATGTGGGCCCCAGCAATTTCAATATCATGTTTATCGATGTAGAAATTGTTTAGAAACTCTATTGGTTCGGAGTATTCTCTTCTTTTACTAGCAATATTTTGCCGCCATGTCGGCATAGATAACAAAACTAGACAGATACGTTGTCTAAATATAGTAAAAGGTGATTATGTAATTAGACAAAACCAAACAAACTTGAGAGACATATATAGGGAGCGATTAAATAAACTAAACCAGGTTTCTTAATTATACAAGACTAAACAAACTTGAGAGACAACTATAGAGACCAAAACTAAACAGGCACGTCTAAATAAATTACACAAGACTATCTAATTGGATAAAATCAAACATAGATAGACAAACATAGATAGTAAAACTAGACAGAAACGTCTAAATAAACAACGTTGAATCGGTCAATGGCTCAAAGTGGGGTTTTTAGTTCAATATGTAGAAATTAATAAAATGTCGAACCGATTTTATCTAGTGGGTTATTATTTTATTAATATCAACATATTACGTCTAAATAAACTAAACGAAATTATCTAATTAGACAGGACCAAACAAAATTGATAGACAAATGTAGATAGCAACACAAGACAGCCACGTCGAAATAAATTAAACGAGATTACATAATTAGGCAAGTCTAAATAAACGTGTGAGACCATTGAAATAAATACGGAACTAAAACTGTATATTGTATGGATTGGAAACGTTTTTTAGACAATATATTAAATGTAATAGAGCAATAAACATAAATGAAATGAAATATTGATAAAACTTTAATATTTAGAAAAGTTTTCAGAACTTACATTAAAACTAAAACCTAGAAATTATTGAATATTGCTGAAACCATGTACTGGGACTAGTAATAACATGCAAATGTCTGTTGTATAACTCAATATCCTGTGTGGAACTAACCAGGAAGTATTTGTTTTAACATGAGATTTGTTCATAGTCGCAATAAGACTTAATATTATAGAGCTACGATCAGGTTGATTATATTTATATATTCAAGCTATATTTCGTCTTTAATTTTTTTTTTAAATGTCTCGCCAGTCTTTCTACTCAATTGCTCTGTCTTCCATTATCTTTCGGATGTTATCTTCCCATGTCGTTTCTGGTCTTCCTCTTCTTGTTCTAAGATGAGGTATGTAATCTAATACATTTCTTTTGTAATCTTTCTTCCCCCATTATTTTCACATGTCCGTACCATAGCAGCTGTCTAGTCTCAATCCTGTCTATAGTGCAATACACACTGGCTGTTCTTCTTCGTATTTCTTCGTTTCTAACCCGCTCTATTCTGGATATTCCGCACGTTCTCCGCAGATAATCCATTTCTGTGATTTCAATTTTCCTTTTATCTTTCTGGGTCAGTTGCCAAGTTTCTGCCCCATAAGTCATGATAGGTTCCACAATTGCGTTATATATGGTCTTCTTTGTTTTTAAATTTATACTCTTTGACCATAATAAAGGATTCAGTATGCGGACCACTCTTCCGCCTTGCTGAGTTTTGTTTTCTATATCTCTCTTAGAATTCCCTTTTTCTGTTATTATGGAACCCATATATTTATATTCTTTGGTTCTCTTTAGGCTTCTTATTTCGAGGTTCTTCTGACTCATTTCCCATTAAGAGGTATTCTGTGTTTGTCAAGTTCATGTTTAAACCCCACCTTTCATATTCTTTTTTCAGCTTTTCGAACATATAGTCTAGGTCTTCTTCCTCATTTGCTATTACCACTTGGTCATCTGCAAAGAATAAGGTTGTTATGAATATACCGTTATTTATATCAATTCCCAATCCCGACACTTGTCTTTTCCATTTTTCCAAAGCTGTTTGTATGTATATCTTGAATAGTGTTGGGTATAGACAGCAATCCTGTTTAAGACCTTTTGTTATCGGGAAGGATTCTGATAAGAAAGAACTTTGTTTGATTTGACTACTGGCATTTTTATAAATGTTTTTTATGGCCCGCACATATACCCTATTTTGGTCTATTTTCGTCAGTGTTTGGAATAGTTTCTTCAAGGGTACCGTACCGTATGCCTTTTCCAAATCTACAAAAAGTAGATAAGTTTCTAGGTTCTGAGGTTTCCGTTTCGTGAGAATTTGTTGAATAACAAAAGTATTGTCTGTACACGAGCTTCCTGCGCGAAAACCATTTTGATCTTCACTATCTTGTTACTGACTTTCTAACCTTTTCTTTATTATTCGACCGTAACCTTTTCTTTATTAGACTCTCCTTTTTAATAAGTTTGTAAAATTTATTGTATTACAACTTCTCTAAAAATATATATTTTCATTGTAACGTAAAATTTTTGTAATACTCTGTTAATTTTGTCACTATTTTATTTTTGTAGAGACTTTACCTGATGCATTAGCAAATGGATGTAATAAATGCAACGAGAAGCAGAAAGACACAGCAGAGAAAGTAATTCGCCATTTGATGAAGAACAGGCAAAACGATTGGGAAAGACTCTCGAGAAAATACGATCCAAACAATGATTACAGGAAGAAATACGAGAAGAAACTTTAAATATTATTACGTGAAACATTCCAGGATTAAAAAGATAGATTTAGTATATTAAGTTTAAGTGCGTTTCTTAGAATTTCATATCTTGTAAGTGTTCTTTATTGAATAAAAATATTTAATTATTTTGTAGAAAACAAAATCTGTGAGAATAATGTACACGTGAACTTTTTTCCTAATGACACTAACTAGAAATAACTAAACAGACAACATTGATCAAAATTGTTTGGCTTCACATACAATCTTACGATTAGATAGACATGACCAGGCAATAGCAACCAAACTAGATTAAAACTATATATTTACAGGGTAATAACCTGAGCAAATAGGATCAAACAGATTAGACGGATAAAAATATTTCAAAATAGGAAAACAAAACTAGACACATAGGACTAGAGTCTCAAGATACTTGAGAAAAAAACTAAATCTACATGACTTGACATACATGCCCGTCTCGAGAGTATTTGTCGACCTTTTAATGTCCATAAAGGGGGCGTCCATTAATTACTTGATGCGTTTAGGAAGAGGAGGTTAGGCAGAACCTCACCCAAGCTCACGTTGAGGTGAAGGGATTTTGGCAAATATCACGCAATTTTTTTTCCGAAAGAAACAGGGTAAACTTGCGAGAAAATTGGGTTAAATTAAGTAAAAAATGTTTCTCCACTGAAATGGCTTAATATACATAATAATATTTATCACGGTTTAATTATGCGAATGCCACAAAGTAGCACAATAGCCCTTCGATTGTATAACCGCCACCGGCAAGCCAAACAAGCGAGTCGACGAATGCTGCAACGTACGGACCATGGACCCTGAAGAGCATGACGGAAAGTCATTTGCTCCCATCTTGATTCAATTCCTACCGATTCAACCTTTGCACGCCTTCATGAACATGCCCTATAACCCTTATTTCCCAAGTGTACGTGGTGATCTAGAAAATAGATGCTGTAGGACATGCGATATCTACTTTTCATATATAACAAGAGCTATAGAGCATCGGAGTGCGGTCCATAGTGCAACAGCTGCACCAGCTTTCAAAATGCTGTACAACGCTGTACAGGATTATACAGCATTGATTGTCCTCACGGATTGTCACAAGTCGAGCTACTGAGCTTATATGTGTAAGTGATAACGGTTAAGAAAGTGGTAGGTATATCATAGCGTGGTTGAAAGAGCAGATAATTTTACTGAAAATTACATGGACATGTTGGTTCCAGTAGTCACTCTTGAGATCATATATGTTTTTTTATTTATTTATTTATTATCAGGATATACAATATATATATATATACACACTTACATACTATATATAATATAATACATAAGGATGCACCTATAGAGGTGAGTTACACCTGTACATAGGCCTGAGAAGTAATTTATTCACATAATTAAACTTTGTCGATATCATTCAAGAATAAGGTATAAATAAAATACAAAAACATAAGCAATAAACAACATAATAAGGTATAAGAGGACTCAAAGATTAGAGTATTAAAAAGTAAACTGTAAGAAAACAAAATATTGAAAGAGATTTGAGATAACAAAATATTGTATTTGTAGAGAAAAAAAAGACTAAGAAAAGGAAGTATTTGCAAGCCAATTTCTCAGTTTTATTCTTACTGTTTTGTTATTACTATTCGGTATTCTTCTTAGTGTGTCAGTTAGTGTACTGAAGTGTTTTATTGCCAAGATCGAAGAGATTTTAAATGCTATAGATTTACTCACTTTGGGTAACGGAATCCTTTTATTTCTAGACTTCCCTTTATAGTCCTCATACGCATATTTACTACTATTGTAGTGATAACACAACGACTCGAGTATAAATGTATCTCTAAGTCCTAGAACATGTTTGCTTTCCGAAAATATGTTAATGAGCTTAGATTGAATTTTAGCTAAGATATTAGTGTTGGTTTTGTAACTTACCCCCATCCCCACCTCCCACACCCTCAAGCAATAATTCCATAATTCACAATACTCTCAAAAAGAGAATGGTATATAATCTTCATTGATTGCTTGCTCATAATTTTTTTTAATTTATGAAAGTATTTAACTTTTTAATATTAAATTTAAATTTTTTTAATATAAAAGTAAATATTTTTTTATTTATGAAAAAGTATCTAGTTTTACTTATAAGAATTAAAATATGGATATTCCACTTCATATGACAGTCAAACATTAACCCTAAATATTTACAACTATTGACTCTATTAATTTTCTCATTATAAATAGATAACTCAAAAAAAATCAGGTACACTGTCTTTGTAACAGCCAAAAGTCATGTATGTTGTTTTATCCTCATTTAATGTTAAATAATTATTTTGTAACCACATACCTATTTTTTCTAGGTATGATAACATATTGGATTGTGCAGACCATGTTTTACCTATACCTTTAACTACTGTGTCATCAGCAAAAGCTGCTATACTATTTAAAAGTAGTATTTTAAACATATCATTGATGTATACAATAAAAAGTAGGGGTCCTAAGACAGTTCCTTGTGGTATACCAATTTTAATTTTACATTTTTTACTTTTAACATCCTTAATTTTGACTACCTGAAATCTATCTGTTAAATAATTTTGAATTAGGTCATGAGCTACTCCTCTAACACCATATTTATATAATTTATTAAGCAATAATTTATGGTTCACTGTGTCGAAGCTTTGGCTAGGTTCAGAAAAGCAACAACTGTCGGATTACTGATGTAATCGATGCTAACGCATCCATTGTACCTTTATTTTTCATGAAACCATAATGATGACAACTAATAATGTTAGAATCTATAACAAAAGAGTACAATCTCACATGAATAATCTTTTCAAAAATTTTCGCAATATTAGAAATAAGTGTTATCGGTCTATAATTAGTGATATGGTGTTTATCACCAGATTTAAAAATCGGAAATATTTCCGCGCATTTAAGTGCATTTGGCCAGATACCCTTTGATAAACATATATTAAATATATATTCTAATATATTGGATATAATAGGGATTATAGTTTTGAGGACTTTTGTGCTTATACCATCCACCGCACCGGCTTTTTCCTTTAGATCGTTTACTATATTTACAATTTCAGAGCAATTTGTAGGTTTCCAGAAAACGGATTTAGGATTATAACTTATGCCATTGTCAACTGTAGCAGCACTAGTAGGGATTTTAGCGGCTAAATTTGAACCATTATTACTAAAAAAATCAACAAAGTTATTAGCAATATCATTTGTATTTGTCAACTTATGTTAATTTAATCTATGTACTTGATCTATTAATTTAATCTATTAAACTTTCTTAATATAATCTATGTTATTAACCGAATTTTCCTTTTTACCTAGCTTTTTATTTACGAATTGCCATAGATCCCTACCATTTTTAGACTTAGAAGAAAGAAGCTTCTTTGGTGTCAAAATTTATTTTCGCAATTTTTATTAATTTATCAAGTTTCTTACAATAATTTAAGTATTTCATTCTTAGATATAAATTATTTTTATCGCGCTTCCATGTGTTATATAATTTTTCTTTCGTTCGACATGATTTCATTAAGCCCGGCGTGATCCAGTCAGTACTAGGTTTGTATTTACGCGCTTGCTTCTTAA
The DNA here is from genome assembly GCA_944588485.1 of Phosphuga atrata. NCBI lineage: Eukaryota > Metazoa > Arthropoda > Insecta > Coleoptera > Silphidae > Phosphuga > Phosphuga atrata. The sequence goes on from OX155892.1 coordinate 62,435,214, forward strand.
AACTAGATTCCTTTATTAAGTTTTGTATTTTGTTTAATAGTTTTTGTTTAATCAGTTGCTAGATTAGGATCCGTGACAGCTAACAGGTCTGACCAATCAGTACGATTGCAATTATGTATTAATTTGTTATAAATATATATGTTTAATATATGTTTATAATATATGTTTAATTTGTTTGAAAAAAACGATTTTTTCCCCTTTTTTTTGTTGTTTATCAAGATTCATTGTAAGGAAGATCGGATAATGATCAGCAAAAACTTGCATAAGTGTGACAGATTTACAATTTATTGCTTTAGATTTAATAAACATGTTGTCAATACAGGAACCACCGTTGTCGTTTGGCCTAGTAATATTGTTAAACATTGGTATATAATTCATATCGAGCATGTTAGTTAGGAATAAATCTGACTGTTCATCAATATTGTTAATGTTAATGTTAAAATCTCCTATTATAATATGGTTCTTAAATGTTGTATTGTCTTCCATATGAATTTTTAGATTTTGTATAAATTCATGATTGGTGAGGTCATGACTAGGGCTTTCAATACCGGAATCCCGAGATCCCGAAAACCGGGATTTTAGTCTATTTTTTCCGGTATTAGAAAATCGGTATTACAAAAAAAATACCAGTATTTCGGTATTTGTGTAAAATATCTTACTTTTTATTTATATTAGTTATTTCAATTAGCAGAACAGAATAAGAACAAGAATAATAAATTCGTATTTATACCTCTTCAATGCATAGTGTAGTTAGTCACTGAATTTCGTTAAAAAGAAACTTGCTTTCCTGTTTACGCGCCATCTCTCATCTCACACGCACACGATTAACAACACATCCATTTAACGATATAAGCTATATTTCTGAATTTATTATTTGCTGTAAATTGCTGTAATGTTTGTTGTTTGAAACCGTTATAATACAACATCAAATTTTTATAATGATTTTATTAAGTTTTGGATATACATATACGATACGCGGCATATCGTACGCCATGTCTACGTCCACACAAAAGGAGTTCTTCAAACCCAAAAGGGCAACGATGCATCTTCGGTTTGGCACTATTTTTTATATGAAACAAATGTTCATCTAGCCAGGTGTAAAGAGTGTTCAAAGGAAATAAAATGTGGTGGAGGCTCTACTAGTGGACTACATACTCATTAAAGACAATTCATGGAATAAATCTAAGAATAAGCAGTGAGGTAACTTTGAATGATAACAATGATCAAGATCAACCGAATCAGTCTAAAAAACCTAATTTAATAACGTTATTTAAAAAGCAATAAAATCGGAAGCCTAGCTAAAGTACTAGCTCGAATAGCAGCTCGAGACGACTTATTATTTAATATTTTGAAAACATCTATTGATATTAGAGAAGGATTAATTGCTCGTGGTTTTAAAGATGTTCCAAAATCAGCAAGTACAATAAGAAATATTATACTCGAATATAATAAAACTATTCGAATTACAATAAAAGATGCAATAGCTCAGTTTAAATCTAAAGGCAAACGATTCAGTGTAACATTTCATGAATAGACATCGATTCGCAATCGACGATATCTAAATATAAATATACATACTGCTGGAGGATTTTTTTTAATATTGGACTAGTACGAGCATTTGGAAGTCTGCCAGCAGAAAGGTGTTTAATGCTGGTTAGAGAAAAGTTAGAAGAATTTGGCTTCTGTATTTCTAAAGATATAGTCAGCATAACCACTGGGGCATCGGTTGTGGTTAAATTAGGAAAACTTATTGATGCTGAGCATCAGATCTGCTTGGTGTAGCTATAACCGATATACTTTATAAGTCAAGGTCAGAAGTTCTGACAATTTCATCGTTTGGTTCTGAGTCAGAACCAAACGATGAAATTGTTTATAAGGGCATGAATGTTGAAGTAGAAGATGATGAGAATGGAGAATATGTTGACGGCGTCGTTATATAATCTAATTTAGTAGATACTACGGTCAGTATTAGCCATGCTACTATTTCTCCTCTTGTAACAAAAAATAAGAAAGGTAGTCAAAATATTTATAAATTCACCTACTAAAAATGATAACTTTTTACAGAAACTTTTTATTGCTTTAAAATTGACTGTGAACAAGATGGACTAGCATGTTACTTATCTTAGAAACATCTTACCAATTGAGATATTGTGTTCAAAAAGCCCTTATTGACATAAATTCCGGAATTAATTTTTATGACAGAGACTTTAATTTATTATCTGAAATTATCACTTCCCTTACTCCTATAAAATTAGCAGTTGATGCATTATGTCGCCAAGATTCTAATCTTCTTACAGCAGATGAAACAATAAAATTTATGATGGAACCTCTTCCGAATCAAAATTTTGAAATTGCTAAAGAAGTTTATGATGCTTTAAAAATTCGCATATTAAAAAGACGAAATATTTTATCGCACTTACGTACTTACATGGTGGAGAACAACATAATAGCCATTTAGTTCAAACTATATTTCCACAGTCACTTAATGCGTTAAATAATTCGTTTGATTAAACGACTTTCGCCCGAAACCGCAGAAGAACATGTTGGATCAGATTCAGATAAAGACGAAAATTCCGAAGAATCCTTGGAAAGAAATCTGACCAAAACATTAAGGACTGGCTCCAACTTTGCTCTTCATGACCATTACAAATTAAAACTGCAACTTCAATCAGCAATCCAACAAAAACTTTCAGTTCAATCTAAAATTACAAAAGGGCAAGGGGTGGAACCAATTATAAAAGACGAAATTGCTATTTTTGGAAAAACAGGAGTAAGAGGAAAATATTTGCCATTGACGTAAGACCAATTAAGTACAATTGCACCAACAAGTGTGGAATTGGAATGGGCGTTTTCTTTAGCAAGTCACTTATAGATCACAAGTCACTTAAGATTCGCTCCAGTCTGAACGACAAAACAATTGATTGTTTATGTTTTTTCGGGCATATTTTAATAAAACAAACTCAAATTGCGAAATGTAGTAATGTTTATGATAAATTTGTTCCGAATGTTTGCTATAAATAATTTGTTTTTTTTTATATACAGAAGGAGTAAACAAATGTTTAGTTTTTATACTTATTTCGTTTAAATATTTTTTTGTATAGTTTATAACTAAATAAATATATTTTTAAGTTTTTCCTTTGTTTTCTTTTTAATAAATCACCGTTATCATTAATATTTATAAAAATTTGTCGAAAATATTTTTTCTGGTAATACCGGTATCAATACCGGTATTCCGGTTTTGAAAACGAATAATACCAAAATACCGGTTTTCATTTTTGCTCCGGTATTGAATTATACATTACATACATTATTTATATTATAAGTACATTATTTGATGTTATATTTGCACAAGTGGAAAGAAAATTGCACCTACCCACCCTCTCCGTCGTTGTAGTTTGCTCGAGAGAATTCGAAATATAAATGACGACTCCATCCGATTTGTTTATGGAGCTACCGTTTAAATAACATGTATAATTTTCTAATGTGAACATGTTAGGGCAAATAGGGTTCCAAGTTTCGGTGCAGACGATTACATGCGGTTTGGTTAGTAGAGATGTTACCAGTAATTCCAATTTTTCATAGTTTGCAAGAAAGTTTTGTAAGAAAAGCAAACCAGATTCGTTCAAAAAATAGTTTAGGTCTTTAAAATTATCAACAGACTCTACAATGTAATTATTAGAATCAGACATAATTGGTAAGTAGTTATATATTAGTTATTAGAAGTTTGTTGGTAAGGAAGATTCTTTTATTTAGCCTGGGAACTTACGAAGATAATTTGGTATTTTTGGTAAGGTAGGGTAATCAGTTATATTTAGAAGAGTTTGGATCTTGTATTTTAGGTATTCACACTGCGTTGTATTATTTGGGTAAATCATTACCCAAGTGCATTTAATTAGACCATATTTCTTGTTGTAGAATTCACAATTAACACACTTAAGAATTTCAGATTTGCAGCTTTCTGTTGGATGGTCACCAGCACATTTTAGACACTTGACCTTGTTCATACAATTTTTGAAGCTACGGTTTAAACGTCCACATTTGAAGCAGAAGTTTATATTGATATCATCGGACACTCTACAACACTGGTAACCAATGAATATTTTGAAACCATTTTTTAGGACAGTGCTGTATACTTCAATTGAAGCCTCCATGATCACAGCTCGTTGTTTCATTGCATTGGTAAATTCAGAGATTATAGAGAAATCACTATTTAACATGGACGGGTTTCTGTTTTTAATGTCCTCTTGGAGGTCATTTATGTTCATATCATTTTGAACATCAAATATTTTTAATCTAGGTAATTTGAGAGTCTGCACTTCCACTAGTTAATCATTTTTCAATTTTTCCTTTAATAAAGCCTTTGTTCTTTTGACATCCTCCTTGTTTTTACATTTAATAGTAACTTCTCTAGTCTTGTAAATTGAAACTTTTTTGATGGGTACTGAGATATCGTCCAGTAATTGTTTTTTAACATTTGTATCTGCTTCACGATTGTTTGTATCTTTTGCTTTAACTATTATGTTAGGTATGACTTTCCTAGTGTTATTATTATCAATCTTAGCCATGTCTGCATAACTAACGAAATTACTTTTACTCATAGCATTTTTTCCTTCAACTAGTTCTTTCAATAATACATTTTTGTCTTTAAGTTCTTGGTTCAGTTGTTTCAGTAGTTCATTTTCAACCCTCAGTATTGGAAGTTCATCATCAATGATAGCTTCAACCATAAGGGTACTTTCACTTGTTGCATTCGGTTTAATACTACTCCGCAGCTCCTCATTAATCTTGTCTTTTTCATACAGTTTTGTTTGAATTATAATCTTACGTGCATCTACGCTTAAATCCATGTTTTGGAAATCCCTTTTAGAGGTAAGGTCGTCCATGTGGTGGGCTGGGCAGACCACTAGAATATCACTTATGTATTTACCCATATTTAATCTGTTAAAATCATTAACATGATAAACACTTTCGCAAATTATACAAATCACTATTTTCGGTACTTTTATATTCGAATGACACTTAAACATTTTAGGACTACTCATTGCAACGTACACATCTCTCGCCATTTGGCTCCGAAAGAATTAGAGGTAGAAGCATTTTCTTTATCTTCGAAGTTTTGAGTAAGGGCTGAATTTTTTTGAGTGATAGGGAGTCGCCTCTTAGACCTCTTATTTCCGACATTCCGTATGTTGTCATGTCCAGCGTCAGTTTCAGACATGTCTAGGCAAACAGCAGACAGCGATTTTTCTGGGGTTTAGAATGTTACCGTTTTCATGGGTGTGAAGTTCCTACTTAAGTATTTTATTGTTCGATTTTCTCACTGTGATTCTAGACTACGTTCTTAGAGGTCTTAATTACTAGTCTTAAATAAAACAAAATAAGCAAATTTTCGCATTAGTAAGCAAAGTGAGAAAACTATTCGAAAGAACTCTTTCTATTGTCTCTATTTCGAATATTTTAATTTTCCATGATTTTTAGAGCTTAAAAATGGAATATCCAGGGGGAAAAAATCAACACTTTCGACATCTGCTATTCTTCGCTTTGAATCGAGGTCAAAAAGCTGCTGAAGCAGCCCGGGACATCTGCACCGTGTATGGAGAGGCTATCATGGGTGAGTCTACAGCACAGAAACGGTTTGCGAAGTTAAAAAATTCGTCTTTGAACTTAACGACTCGCCCCACACTGGCCGACCTTCTAAACACGACGAGGAACTTCTAAAGGCACATTTAAACGAGGACGGTCGCCAAACAAGTAGTGAATTTGCCGAAACGATGAACTGCGATAATCGGTAAATCATCTTCACAAGATACAATTTGCTAAAAAATTTGGTGTTTTGTTCCGTGAGCACATGTTCTCACGGAACAAAATAAAGAAAATCGTCTTCAACTTGCTGCTCAACATCTTGCAAGACATCGAGCAGCACGTGGACATAGAGATCAGTTCTTATACAGAATCCTCACAGGAGATGAGAAATGGTGTTTTTACGTCAATATGAAGCAGAGAAAGGAGTGGACGACTCCAGGAGTTACACAGAAGCGGATAGTTAAGCAAGACCTTCATCCAAAGAAGACCATGATCTGCGTTTGGTGGGATTGCGAGGGTCCATTGCACTGGGAAATGCTCGAGGATAACAGAACGGTTGATAGTAATCTCTACGTAGCTCAACTGCACCGTCCGATTGAGGCTATTCAACAAAGAAGACCCAATCCACGAGGTCAAGTTATACTGCTTCACGACAATGCCAGACCTCACGTTGCACAAGTGGTTACATATACACAAATTCGCTATCCAAAAATTCGAATGGGAGGTTCTTCAACAGCCGCCATAGTCTCCAGATGTCACAGCAACAAATTTTCACCTTTTTCGCTCCATGTCTAACCAAATGAGGGGATTAACCTTCGCCAATGAAGAAGACCATACAAACTGGCTTAACAACTACTTCGAGACCAGACCCAACGATTTTTGGCAAAACGACAACAAAATGGTTGATAGGTGGGAGCAGGTCGTAAATAACAACGGAGAATATGTAGTTGATTAATTTGTTGCTTTAATTGTTGTTGCTTCCAATAAGGGTTTATAAGAAAAAAACTCTATGAATATATTCGCCAACCAATACATTAAATATACACATTTTGAAAAGCTTACGTGATATTAGGGGTGGGGAGAGCGGAGTCGAGAAAAATCTCCAAAATCGCGAAAAATTGCCGCTATCCAAAAATTCGAATGGGAGGTTCTTCAACAGCCGCCATAGTCTCCAGATGTCACAGCAACAAATTTTCACCTTTTTCGCTCCATGTCTAACCAAATGAGGGGATTAACCTTCGCCAATGAAGAAGACCATACAAACTGGCTTAACAACTACTTCGAGACCAGACCCAACGATTTTTGGCAAAACGACAACAAAATGGTTGATAGGTGGGAGCAGGTCGTAAATAACAACGGAGAATATGTAGTTGATTAATTTGTTGCTTTAATTGTTGTTGCTTCCAATAAGGGTTTATAAGAAAAAAACTCTATGAATATATTCGCCAACCAATACATTAAATATACACATTTTGAAAAGCTTACGTGATATTAGGGGTGGGGAGAGCGGAGTCGAGAAAAATCTCCAAAATCGCCAAAATCGCGAAAAATCGCCGCTATCCAAAAATTCGAATGGGAGGTTCTTCAACAGCCGCCATGGTCTCCAGATGTCACAGCAACAAATTTTCACCTTTTTCGCTCCATGTCTAACCAAATGAGGGGATTAACCTTCGCCAATGAAGAAGACCATACAAACTGGCTTAACAACTACTTCGAGACCAGACCCAACGATTTTTTGCAAAACGACAACAAAATGGTTGATAGGTGGGAGCAGGTCGTAAATAACAACGGAGAATATGTAGTTGATTAATTTGTTGCTTTAATTGTTGTTGCTTCCAATAAGGGTTTATAAGAAAAAACTCTATGAATATATTCGCCAACCAATACATTAAATATACACATTTTGAAAAGCTTACGTGATATTAGGGGTGGGGAGAGCGGAGTCGAGAAAAATCTCCAAAATCGCCAAAATCGCGAAAAATCGCCGCTATCCAAAAATTCGAATGGGAGGTTCTTCAACAGCCGCCATAGTCTCCAGATGTCACAGCAACAAATTTTCACCTTTTTCGCTCCATGTCTAACCAAATGAGGGGATTAACCTTCGCCAATGAAGAAGACCATACAAACTGGCTTAACAACTACTTCGAGACCAGACCCAACGATTTTTTGCAAAACGACAACAAAATGGTTGATAGGTGGGAGCAGGTCGTAAATAACAACGGAGAATATGTAGTTGATTAATTTGTTGCTTTAATTGTTGTTGCTTCCAATAAGGGTTTATAAGAAAAAAACTCTATGAATATATTCGCCAACCAATACATTAAATATACACATTTTGAAAAGCTTACGTGATATTAGGGGTGGGGAGAGCGGAGTCGAGAAAAATCTCCAAAATCGCCAAAATCGCGAAAAATCGCCAAAATCCCTTCACGTACCTAATTAATGCATGCCCCTAAAGAACTATTTAATGCTGCCCCTGTCCCGAGTTTCAAGAAAATTTAATGATGACGAACTAACAGCAATTTTTCAGATAGTAGTAAAATAAAGCTCTGCTTCAATTTAAAAAATTCTGCTATTCTGCTTCAAATCCAAATTTTGTAACAATTTTCTTATCGACAACAATTAGTAAGATTGGATACGTTGGTATCTTACTAATTGTTCTTATGCTTTTTTGCCCTTAAATGGTGTTTTTAATCAACTTTAATCTAGAAAAATCAGCACGGAAGTTAAAATTTGGATATACTTCGGTTAAATTTTGATCCAGAATTTGTTTTAGAGCTTCTTGCGGACCAAACTTACTTATTAATGTTTTACAAATTTTTATGTGCGACTAGATAAAAGCAATTTTAAAATAGTTTAGATGTATTAGACCAGGGGTACCCATAGTGCGGCCCGCGGGCCAAATCCGGCCCGCAAAGCCCGTGCATGCCGCCCGCTATATCGATACGATATATTATATTTTTATTAAAAAATAAATAAGTAAATAGTATAACAAATAATAAATATTACAAATAAGATATAACAAAATATTTTAATAATTTTAAAGAACTCTTACTGAGCTTTAACCATAAGCGTTTATATTAATAAAATATTGTTTAGTTTATATTTAAAAAAATATTTTATTTTGTCTAGTCTAGTTTTTACAGAAATTACACATTTGTAACGAAATATAATATAGTAGTCTCATATAGATATGGAACTGTTAATCATTTAAGACATGCAATTTGAATTGATAGAATTACAGGAAAATATCGATGCTAAGAATTCTTATCGGAACAATTCCTTAATTGATTTTTATAAAGAATTGTCATGGGTGAATTATCTGAAATACGAAAACATGCTCAACAAATATTTCCATTATTTGAGAGCACATATATTTGCGAAAAACTTTTTCTATACTAAAAAAAAGAAATAGTTAAATGTATTTAAAACAACAAAAATGTGGTTATTGTTTTTATTTTATTCCGTTTTTTTTTTTGGCCCGCCAAAAAATTCGGCAATATTAAATTGGCCCGCCTAAGAAAAACTTTGGGAACCCCTGGTCTAGACTCTAGAGTCTAGACGAGGGGTTCCCAAAGTGCGGTCCGCGGGCCAAATGCGGCCCGCAACGCCCGTGAATGCGGCCCGCGTAATCGATACGATATATTATATTTTTATTAAAAAATAAGTAGTAAAAGTAAATAGTAAAATAAATAATAAATATTACAAATAAGATTGATAAAATAATTTTAAAAAATTCTTACAGAGCTTTAAGCGTTTGTGTTAATAAAATATGGTTTAGTTTATATTTAAAAAATTATTTGAGTATGTCTAGTCTAGTTATTACACATTTGTACAGAAATGTAATATAGTAGTCTCATATAGATACGGAACTGTTAATCATTTAAGACTTGCAAATTGAATTGATAGAATTACAGGAAAATATAGATGCTGAGAATTCTTATCGGAACAATTCCTTAATTGATTTTTATAAAGAATTATCATGCGTGAATTATCCGAAATACGAAAACATGCTCAACAAATGTTTTCATTATTTGAGAGCACATATATTTGCGAAAAAACTTTTTCTATACTAATAAAAAATATATAAGAAATAGTTAAATGTATTTTAAACAAAAAAAATCGTAGTTATTGTTTTGATTTTATTCCGTTTTTTTTTGGCCCGCCAAAAAAATCGGCAATATGAAATTGGCCCGCCTAAGAAAAACTTTGGGAACCCCAGTATTAGACAGATATTAAACTAATTAAACTTAATAATTTGAGTGACTAATAATTTGAAATAATAATCTGGTGAATGTAATAATAATCTGATTATCTTCCTTTTTCAAAACAGAAATTCAACTAATTTCGCAATAGCAAGATTTAGCGGCTTCTATGATGCGAGTTGGTGAAATTGGTCCACGGAGGCGTCATTTGACGAATACCTGCAAACGTACAAATGACGAAAGGCGTCATTTGCATCTTAGATACGTCTACGCAATCGTCATAGATTCGTCACGCCCTTTTTTGGCTCAGTCTAATCTACATTCGTACTGTTCGTTGAATTATAGAAATAATCTCGTCCTAATCGGCCCAAAACAAAATGATCGGCCTGAATGCAAGTTCGTAGAATATCGAAACTTAGATATTCTTCGTAGGATAACTGGAATTTACCCTACCATAAACGTAATCTTTTTTGGATTTATTTCTCTTAAGTTTAGCGACGTGGAAGGACGTTTTTATTTCACTACGAAAATGTCATCAAGCGAAATGATGAAGACGTGATAGCAGCATACAATTTTATTAGAAGGCGACAATACAGACCCAGATTGTATTGGCTTCATCCATTTATTGCAAAAAACATGAATTGCAGATTATTTGTTAGGTCAAGAGAGCTCTCGGAAGATGATTCATATTTCCAATCATTTTACCGAATGACTAAAAATACCTACGGAATTTTAGTCTCTATTGTTGGACCTTTATAACAAAAACGAAATACTGTAATATGGGATTATGTCAACCCGGAAGAAAGGATACTTATAACTTTGAGGTAAGTTGTAAACAGTTTTTTTTAAAGGTGTATAGTATTTATTGTTATAAAATTAATTAAATCAAATTAAAACAAAGTATAAAACGCTATTAATAAAACAGCTTCTCAGGAGATTCCCGGGAAAATAAAATTATATTTACCGTTTCCCGGGAAAAAAATATACGGGAAAAGATACCCTCTTGTCGCTACACGTGTTTTTGCGTCCTCGTGGCATGGCATTTGTAGTGGCAGGCTGCAGCACAAGCTGCATGAGGAAAGTCATGCATTCTTCATGCATGAAGAAAGACGCAAATGTCGCACCGTGGACGCGCAAAATGCAAGCCAGCTGCACAAAAGTGTAAAATGACGATGTCGTGCGTCTTTCGTGCGGCTAAGACAGTAGGCCTAATTGTAAGTAAACTAAATATCTTAGATTAGAGGGGAATAAGAACATATAGATTATAAAAAAGTTTGTATTTTAGCTACGTTTAAAATTTGTTTCAAGATTTCCCATAAAACTTTTCCTAAAATGTATGTGATTTTATTACATTTATATTACTTAATATAGAATTCTAATCTATATTTGCTATGATCTATAACATTTAGCTAAATTTTAAAATATATAAACACTATTACTAGCAATAAGTATATAATTGTATTTTCTAATGATTGGGTCGACACCGTCAATTTAAAACACTCTTGAGTTGCTCTATAATAAAGGTATTTATTTATGAACAATATTATAAATTTTTTAAAAACAATATTATAAATTCAAATAACAAAATCTTACCTATAAGGAAATAAACGACAATTAATGTTTTTAATTGTAACGTCGACTTGGACAAAATTATAACATAAATAAAAAACAAATAGTATCCGTTGTCTAGGTTTCGGACTACAATGATGCTATTTTAAACAGAATATTATTAAAGAACAATCTTTACAAGTAAATATAATTTAATAAGAAAGATATAAGAATATAACTATACTAACGATACTTTAATTTATATTTAACGATACTTTAACTATATTTTAAGAAAAAGAGAAGGCATAACTACTATTTTTTTATGCAACATATTGTATATGGCCCATTAGCTCAGTTGGTTAGAGCGTCGTGCTAATAACGCGAAGGTCGCGGGTTCGATCCCCTCATGGGCCATTATTTTTTTAGTTGCATTACATTTTAAAATTATTAGGAGTATTATTTTTGGATTTGATTTGAAGGTTAGTAATTGAAATTAAGATATTAAATATTAATTTAATAATTATATAAATAATGATTATACTAGAAATCAACATCGACATTTGACAAGATAATGAAAGTTTATCTTTTATCAGTAGTTTTAACAGTATCAGTTTTTATTTTTAAATATTAACAGTTTATATATTCTATATATTCCCTGAAAACATAGATATTTTAATCAATTTCTTCAAGTAAATAAAAACGTTTAAAATGGAATATGCAAATTTTAATTTCATGCATATTCCCTATTAAAATTATTAGTTTTATTTTCAAATAATACTTTCATACCGGAATGATGAAAATGTACATGGGTTTGTAATTTTATGGATGTGATGTACCGGATTGGATTTATTGGTATTTGGCTGCATATTTCATTCATTGCTGTTGGAATATTTTTCGACCAAAGCTGCCCAAATCAATGGATATCTAGTTTGAATAAATCTTGCAATCCTCTTCACATTGTTTATTTGGGTGCGATCGCAATTTTGGCAACCATTACCAATGACTTCAGGCAAGGCAGCTAGAAAAAATGAACAAAATTTAGTATGCCTAACAAACAATCCATTTGAATTGACAATTTTAAATATCATTTGTATTAAGTTTAACCAGAGAACACTTTCGTTATGAATTATGTTTTTATTAAATTGATTCATAAATGCAATTTTAAAACAGTTTAGATGTATTAGACGTATATTAGACGTATATTACTAAAAAAACTATACTAAATTTGACTAGGTATATTCAATTTCAATATCCGGACTAAAATGAAATCGGCCAAAGAAATTTCTGAAAAAACCGTAGTTTAATTGTAATTGTAATACTATGAATAGAATAACTATGCTTTTACCACTAATTTTTATGAAAAATGTGAAAAACTTGTGAAGTTAACACTTAATATATAAATAAATCTACACTTTACACGACTCGAGTTTCGACTGTTGAAATCGTCTTACTTATTGACGAAATTAAATTTATACTAAGAGCATTGGTTGGTTTATATGTATTCAGTGTATTCATACCTCCAGCGAAAGTAGCAGATCACATAAAATCTTACGCTCGTAATCTTGCCCAATACTCCGCAATAATCTATTCAATAAAATCAAAAATATTATTTCCTATTCCTATGCTTTAGTCCTTACGAAAGCAGATAAACCCAATTCGATTGTCGTTCTCGGAAGACATTAATAAAATGTACATTAATAAAATGACCTCTTTCATTTCAACAGAAAACCTAACTCCAAAGCCAAATTAGAAACCTTTTAATAAATATTACAACTTTATTCCCAGAATTTGAGAAATTCAAAAGTACCAATAAATAAAAAAAAATCAAAATCAAACAATTTAATTCATTATTAACATAACCAATTGACACAGTGCAAAAACAAAATTAGTGGCATTCGATAAGTTAAATGAAATGTGTTATGAACTATTATTTGTGGTTCGAAATAATTTTGCTGTAGAATTCTTGTAGGGAATAAGGTTCCATATTTATAAGGATGACATGGAGTTGCATGGAGTCCTTTAGATTAGTGATTCGTCTTAAATGCTGTGGAAGGCTATTAAATAACTCGATATTACTGTATGGTGGGATCTTTTCATATGGTGGGGTCATTGTTAACTTGTGTGCCGGAATTCTGTAGATACAATTATTATTTCTGGTGTCTCTATATGTGATTGGCTTTATATTCTTCGAAAAGGGGTTTGTTCGGTGAAGAAAATTAGCGTTTCGTATATAAAAGTGCCGGTCACCGTTAGAATGTTCGCAATTCTAAATGTTCCTCTACATGATTCAGAATATTATAAGTTATATATTATTCTAAGAGCGGCTATTGAGTCTTAAATACGTCATTTATTTTTGAGCCACGGCCCCAGAACATTATGCCAAATCTTAGATGGCTATGCAGATTTGTGTAGTACACCATTTTTAAAATGTTTTGATTCAAATATCGTTTTAGAATTCTGAGGGAAATACACTGCCTTATTTAGTTTTTTCGACAGGTTTAAATTCAAATTCAAAACAGTTTATTTCATTAAATAAGCTTTCATTTGATCAACTTTAAGTTACAAATAACATAAATGTATTTCAATAGTGTACGCTAAATGAAATGTGTCCATTATCTTCATATAATTTTATCTGGTTCTGGAATTCCATTAATGAATATGGTTCTATATCTATAAGGATACGATAGAGTTCCTTCTTTAGATTCTTCATTGGTAGTGTCTTTACATGTAATGGCAACGCGTTAAAAAGTTGCATATTACTATACGGCGGTATCTTTTCTGTTAGCGTTAGTCTGTGTTTGGGTTTCCTAAAGTTTTCGATATTATTACGTGTCTCTTTGACGTTTTTCACCTTAAATTCTTGAAATAGGTGTTTATTCTTTACTAAGAATATTATTGACTCAAAAACGTAGGTGCCAATAGTTGTAAGGATTCTCGCTGTTCTAAACTTCCATCTACATGTTTCCCTATAATTTAAATTATATATGATTCTTATAGCTTCCTTCTGAATCTTAAATACAGCATTTGTTAGTATTCCTCTCCCCCAAAACATTATACCAAAACGTTGGTGACTGTGAAAGTTGGCGTAGTATACTGTCTTCATAGTTTCCCTGTTCAGGAATTTTTTCAGGATCCTCATAGCATATACAGCTTGATTTAGTTTTTTAATCAGCTGCGCTGTATGAGTTGTCCGTCCTAGTGTATCATCGAAGTGGATCCCAAGCATTTTTACACTGTTCTGTAGTTCAATAGTAGTATTTGAGTTCGTAATCATCCTATTGTATAGTCTTGTATCCCGTATGGTATGGTATGGTATCTTGTATCATAGTTTTTTCATGATTCAGAATAAGTCTATTTTCGTTACACCAGTTTTTCATATTCTCCAAGACGGTATTGATGTTAGTCGGTATGGAATCTATTGACCTATTTCCAATCACTATGCTTGTGTGGTCTGCGTAGTTTATAGTCACGTTTCTCGTGTTATTTTGTAGATTTAGGTCTGGGAGGTCATTAATGTAAAGTATGAACAGTAGCGGTCCTATGGTGCTACCCTGAGGTATCCCCATATTGATGACTCTGGTTGTCGATCTCTCCCTCCCTTGCCCTCGGACTATTTTTGTTATCTGAACTCTATTTTTTAGAAATTTTGTGATTAGGTCAAGCGCAACTCCTCTAATTCCATAGCTAGATGCTTTTCTCGCTAGAACGGCAGGGTCTACTGTGTCATACGCTTTTGAGAGATCTAGGAGTATCCCGCATGGCACATTTTGCTCCTCCAATTGCTGAATAATTTCTTTTAAGAATTGGAAGCAGGCGGTCTCTATACTTCGTCCTTTTATAAATCCATGCTGTCGCTGATTTAAGAGCTGGTGTTTGGCTATAAAAGACAGCATTCTTTTACAGATTAGTTTCTCCATTATTTTAGAGAGTGGTGATACTAGGTTGATTGGTCTGTAATTGTATATGTCGTCTTTGCTCCCCTTTTTATATATCGGCACCGTCTTAGAAACCCTTAATGCTGTTGGGTAGATACCGGCTTGGAAGGCGTTGTTGATAATTGCTTCCAATGGTGCTGATATTTCTTCCGCAACAAATTTTACGGTAGAGATCGGGATTTCATCCATTCCTGTGCTTTTACTGTTGTTTAGGCTTTTTATAGTCATTATTATTTCTTCCTGTGTTGTCGGTTCTAAGAACATTGAGTGTGGATTGTCTTGCAGTTTCATACTGGAAAGGTATTTTACTAGGTCTTGTGTCATCTCTTTGGGTCTGTCAGCATAGAAGTTGTTTATCTAGTTTAAAATGTGAGTTGACCAGTCGAGTGTGTCGTCGATGGGTAATCCGAAGAGTTTTATTTTTAGAGTACAATTTTCCAAAGCAATTTCGTAGGGGTAACTTTTGGTATCTCTTTTTGTCTTGAACAACATTATATTAGTCTTGTCTTTCTTTGGAAGTAGCCCATTTCCATTAAACCACGTTGTTAGAGTGCTGATAGTCATTTTGATATTGAGAACAATGTCCTCCACCGACATATTAACTAAAATTAAACTGCTGTCGTCAGCATATATGACCATTTCCTTGATATTGCTTCCATATTGCGACCATTTCTTTGATAGGGGTACCTCTATAAGATCATTGTTATAAAAGGTGAACAGAAGAGGTCCAAGCACTCTGCCTTGCAGTATTTGCATATTAGTTGTAATAGGGTACGTACTAATCAGAATTCCCAGGCTCCACGGTTTCATAAAAACCCGATTTTCCCATCAGACTAGTTGTCTCTTAGATTAAGAGTGTAACAAGAATCTTAGCTATAATACTAAATATCATTTTCACAAAATTTACTACAAAATATTCTATGAAAAATTCACACGTGTTATCTACACTCCTTAAATCAGAAACAACAACAATAAACTCAAAGCTTGCATCCATTGATATAAGTAGTATGTTTTCTGATATACCTACTAAAGAGTCTCCAAATTATCAAAAAATTACTGGATGAAGCAAATTCTATCCACCTAATAAAAACAAAGCTATATGATTTTCTAGAAACCTGTGTCAATAAAAATTGCTTTAAATTTATTAACCTCTACCAACAAACATGTCTAGCAATGGGATCTCTTTAACATAATGAAGAACACATTTTCAAATTAGATTTTACAAGAAAACATTTTCCTCCAGATGACGAATATATTTTGGCAATACAAGCGAACAAATAGCAAACATTTTATGAATAAAAAATCTACAGGTATGAGGTGCAATAGGCGAGGTACAATATATGAGGTGCATTAATAACGTGTACGTAAGTCAGATAGGACGAAGAATTTAAAATTGTTTTTCATAACATTTTTCGTCTTAAAGAAGACAGAAGTTTATTTTCTAACCATTGTCTAGAATGAAATCATAATTTGCCCCAAATAGATATAAAAATCTTGCATAATTACAAACAACAAAGGCCCGAAGCTGAATCTCCTGGAGTCTTTAGAAATTTTCAAACAAAGCCGTAATCCATCCGTAAATCTCCTTAACGAGCAAAGCGACCTAATATTTTCCAAACTTTTTAATCTAACGCAATCGTCTCCAGATAAGTCCCCAACTACAGAGAGACATCTCCTCTTCCCACTAAAACTCTTGGTATAAATTCATTCTCATCAATTTGTAATCCACTTGAAAATGACCGAAAGTCGAAACTCGAGTCACGTAAAGTGTGTAGATTTTTATAACATCACAATTTATATAATATTTTTACAAAAATTAGTTTATATTTAATTGCAATATCAGCGCTAAAATGAAATCAACCAAAGAAATTTGTGAAAAAGCACTAGAAACTTACGAAGCATGTAATTTTCTTGACACACATTGTTACTTGACGCACAAATTTCATAAAAAAATAACATATCTAACAATAGTCATGAAAATTTTCTCTGACCTTAATGTACTATTAATTTCTATTATTATAAGAAGTAAAAGAAGAAATATCTAAACCTAGATGGAACTAAGAATTTGTATATTCTGTTTTCTATATTTTTTAGTTAAAACTAAAATTGGATAAATTCATGGAAACATTGGCTGGCATTATTATTAAATTTACGTCCATTTTCAATATTTATTTGAAAGATTTAAGGTTAAGGTAAATTTACAAATGACTATAACTTGGTCTAATTGTTCAAGTTAAAAAATATCATGAAAATTTGCATGATAACAAATTATTCAAATTTTCATAATTTATTTTTGAGATTTTATAAAGTTGATATTGTAAATAGTTTCACAATGCCATTTATCAATTACAAATTAAATGTTAAAAGACGTAAATATATAATGTAATTATATAATTTGTTCCTAGAGAATTTGTCAATTTCGAAAAATATTTTTTAGTAAAAGTACGTAGTTTAGTTAAAGACGTAAATATATAATGTAATTAATTATATAATTTGTTCCTAGAGAATTTGTCATTTTCGAAAAATATTTTTTTTATAAATATATGTGAATAATTATATATTTATTCATAGAAAATGTTGTCAATTTCACAATTTTTTTTTTTGCAAATTGGTGTATTTTATGAGAGAAAAGTAAATTGTATCGAAAACAAATACATACAAATGTATATTAAACGGCAGTGTATATTAAATTTACAAAATTTTGTAATAACCTATTGTATTCTATTATATATATATATATATACATATATATATATATATATATATATATATATATATATATATATATATATATATATATATATATATATGTATATATATTTTTTAAATTTGTTTAATTTTCTTCAGTTTTAAAAGAAAAATGAATATTTAGTATGTACGAATATTTAGCTAATAGCACCGATCAGAAATAAATTTTATTTTGAAAAATAACAATTAAAATTAATAATGTGGAAGGCCTTCATTCTTTTAAATCAATTCGAAAATGCGAGAATTCATGCTTTCGACTAATGATATAATTGTGTCTGATTCGATCTGGTTCCAAGTAATGATAATGGCTGCCCTAAACTCCTGAACAGTTTCGTATTAGCCGTTATCTTCGTAGAACGATGATTCCCCAAATATTTTTAATGGGGTTCATATCTGGTGTACAAGCTGACCATTCATATAACTGAATATAGTTACATTGAAAGCAACTTTGGCCTCTCGACTGATATGAATTCTCGCATTATCTTGTTGATAAATCCACACATTTTCAGCTCTTTCTTCATTTTCATGAAATGGCAGGAGATTAGCTTCCATTATTTCAATGTACTCTTCACTGTGCATTTTAAACGAACGAAGGAAACCCTAATCGAAGTACACATTCACGGCAAAAAACCTCCCCAAATCATTAAACCATCACCACGAAAATTACGTTTCGAAAAATATAGAGGTTCTTTTCTCAGATCTGTCCAGTAACAATTACCTCCATCGGGATCATCTAAATTATACTTCTTTTCATAAAATACCTTAAGACCAAAGCGCAGAGAGAGAGAGAAACAAAGAGACAAGAAATGTAATACCTGGGACCAGCAGCGATTCATGTTTCTTTGGGCAAATTCCAAACGCGACTGTTTGCGCCGCATTGTAAGTTTGGGAGCTGTTTTCATTTTTTGTCTTTTTATATGGGACATTCTGTGTATAACTCTAAGAATATTCCACCGTGCCATCACACTCATGTGACAATTTGCTGCATCTTTTCGTACTATTGCTGCTCAAATTTATCAGGCGACCCTTTTTCTTTTCTGGACCCCCTTTCTTATTTGTGCCATACGTTTCGGGATTTCTTAAAAAAATTGAAACCACTTTTTCCGATCTTGTAACTTTGCGAATGATTTCTCGAAGTCCACATCCTTCCCCATTTAGTGGGGTTATTTTTCCTGTTTCAATTTCAGATAAGTCTCATAAATGGTGCCCCGTGGCATTTTCTCAGTTTTTAACAAACAAATTAGTGTTGAAATCCAATTTGTTCAGATACAATTTCTACAATCTAGTGTTGAAAAGTGGCACTATTTTTTTATAGTAATACACTATTTGATATTTGAGAAGAACGCTACGGCATTGTTTTTCTAAGCCGACTAACAATTGAATAAAATGTACTGGTGTTATATAGTTATGCACATAGTGAACATTCGATTTTCCTTTATTGTTGAATTAAATGCGGCCAGATTATCGTGAAAATTGACAGAACTGATTGAATGTACTCCAAATGTCTTACGCTGATTCTAGACAGATTCAATCATCAGGAAAATCCAGGTTTTCTAATTTTTTTGGCTGGTATTATAGTTACGCTCTTGAGTTTATAATGATATATAAATTAAAAAAAAAATATATATAAACCTGATAATTTTGTTTAGCGGTTATTTTATTGTATGCTATTGTTTATCTTGTTTCATAAATTATATTCAATATCTTATATGGTCCGTTATAATATTAAATTGTAGAAAAATATATTTGAATCCACGATTAATTAAATATTGCATTGCTCGGAAAGTAATTTCGTTATTTTCCATTGCGTGTCATGAATCATGCTACTACCAGAAAAATGGAGAATATATTGAACCTAAATGGTCAATAATAATTAAATAAAATAACACACAAAAATATTCTCCATATTTTTAACCACCCAATACTTTAAAACAAATATAAATACAGTTCCTAATTATTCTTACCTTTAATTTGTTGTCCAAAAGCATCACACGGAGCCTGATCTAACGCACAAAACAATTGCCTCTCAATATATCTATTGCCTTGCCCAAAAACAGGACAGACAATTCCAGCGAGAATCAACCAAATCTTAAACGCCTTTAACGATTCCATTTCACTGTCGCAAAATGTAAATTTCTCACTTCTTTTATGCAGAATTCACGCCCGCTGCCACTCATAATCACCTTATTGTCTCTGGAATTAATTGAAATAAAAGACCAAAATGGGTTAACCATAACAGTGATGGCAGCTACGCGGTTTCTCTTTTTTATTGTTTGTGAAATTTGCGTACTCGAAAATAAAAAGGATAATTGTTTGTCAAAAAATGTGACAACAGTTTCCTCAAGTAGAAATAAAGTCAATTGTTAAAATGCATTATTTTGAAAACTTTCGACATTTTTAAAGTAGAATGCAAAAAATACGTTGAAATAGACAAATTACATTTCAAATACTAGATAAGTAAAACAGGATATATACGATTATATGTAGTTAAAGACTTAAAGAGTCTATATAATGTCTTTTTAAATAAACATTGGATACAAAAGGCTGAAAAAGTCTATACAGAAGGCTTGGTTTACGCAACCGATTTGGAGACTTTCAACTAATTTAAAAAATTGAGCAGTCAACTAAATAAAGTTATAGTAAGTAGCAACTTGTAATAATTTATAGCAGCTGGTATATATATATATATATATATATATATATATATATATATATAAGTATATATATATATATATATATATATATTTATATATATATATATATATATATATATATATATATATATATATATATATATATATATATATATATATTTGATAATTATCTATTTACATTTTAAGTCGCTAAATAATGACGTAACGGGTATTAAAAGTGTCACCTCTGAGCGAATAGACTGTTGTGGTCTCTGTTGTGTTCTGGTGGGTTAGACAAAAAGAGAAGTATGGGCTCTTTGTATTGCATTTTTTATGTCACAGAGTATATAATTGTAATTTAAATATCCAATATATTGTATTCAAATGATGCATTCCATAGTTTTAGTACATTCGCTAGTCTACTATTCGCTACCTGCATAACCGCCACCAGTGGCCAAAAAGACAACTTCGTTTCCAATAATACTAATACCTTTTGAACGGCTTGTTACATAGACTTTTAGTAGCACCAATCGATGCATGATTTCAAAATTAGTCGGAAAACATTCTTAGGAGGCTATTAATTAAAAAATGCTATGGAACTGGGAAGTCAAGATTGCACAAACGATAAAATGCAAGAAAATCGATTCTGCTAAAATCGTCATTTTTGAGTTAAGGCAAAATATAAAAACGTTTCTGATAGAATTCTTGCTGCTGATTACAAATCGTGGGCTTACTGCAAAAATTGACCAAGTAAATTTTTTTAAGTTTTGAGTTAACATGGCCAAGTCACTAGCAAATGTGTTTTACACTACTAGATAAAGTGAACAAGTTGTATGTGACCAAGTCAAGACAGCAATTTTGACTACACGTAAAAGTGATCAAGTCGACTTGGTCACTTTGTGCCGTCTTCAGATCCTATTTGTCAGTCATTCTTGTGTTGTTGGTCAACTAGTGCGGTTGTGTCAACTTTTGTCGAAAAAGATTACAAACAGCACATACGACGAAGAGATGAAGCGAATGCTGCAAAGAATTCCGACAAGCTTCGAGCAACTGAAGACGATGGTTTTCTGAGTGCTTCGTTTGATCTACAAAGCATATTTCAAATACCTTGTTCTGATGTATCCCAAATGTATTATTCGTTAAAATTGTTCGCCCATAACTTCACTATTTATGAAGCGGCAACTCCAAACAACGCATTTTGTTATGCATGGACAGAGATAAACGGTCATAGGGGTAGCTCAGAAATTGGAACAGCATTGTTCAAATGGATTCGGTCTATTCCAGAAAATATTAAGGAAATAAGTTTATATTCTGATACTTGCAGCGGCCAAAACCGTAATCAGTTTATCGCCGCCCTATTTATGTACGTTGTACAACATACTCACATAGAGGTTTTACAACACAACTTCATGGAAAAAGGGCATTCCTATATGGAGGTCGATTCTATGCATAGTGCCATAGAAAGTGCAAAAAAGATTACTGCCATCTATACTATGAACGATCTGCTAAATATTTTTAAAGTGGCTCATTCCAGAAGACTGCGCAACAAGAAGAGTAATTCCTACCATGTCGAAGAACTGCGATATCATCATTTTCTGGACTTAAAGTCTTTAGATCATCTTTATTAAAAAAAAAACAGAAGTAAAGATAACAGCGGAAACAAAGTATCTTGGCTCAAAATTAAAGTAATGCGTTATGAAAAAAACAAACCTGGCTGTATCTTCTTTAAGTACAATTATAGTGACGCAGAGTACAATGTTGTTACAGTTTATGGTAGAGGCAGACCAGCTGATATTCCACAAAATATTCCACCCCTTTACAAAAGTCTTTTGCCTATAGCCGAAAAGAAAAAAAAAGCCTCCTCAAGCTGTGCTCTAGCAACATTATTCCTCCAGAGTACTAGCCTTGGTATAGGTCACTTCCTGTTGATAAGGTAAAGAAAGCTAGAGTACCAGAACCAGGAAGTTTTGAAAGTGATACAGAGGAATACTCTGATTAAGTTTTAATATAGTTTTAGTTTACGAATTGTATTTGTTTTGAAAGTAATAAATTTTGATTTTCAATAATTATGTTTTCGTGATTTTGTGACCAAATCAGATTCTCAGTTTTTTTTATACAACAAAAAGATTCCAAGTCACATTTTTAGAAAAAGTAGAAAAAATACACTAATTTTTGACTTGGTCAATTTTTGCAGTAAGCCGACGAAATATGCAAATTATATAGCCCTCTCCGTTCACGATGGCCTGATAATATTGAGTAAAATTTTACGACATTTCGGCATTCGAGTAGAGATTTTGGAAACTAATGAATTTCTTGCGGATAATCTAATTGTGTTAATACGAAAATGACTTTCTCAACGATGCCGCAATCCGTTTTTGCTTATCTACAACCGTTTCTGTGATATCGACTTATCAAATCGATAAACGTAAAATTTCAGTTTAAAATTTCTCAATGAAAAATTTAATATTTTCGAACAATATACACATCGATTTGTTCGTCTTGTCGAGTAGTTTGAGTGCCAAAAATGATTGCGTTGCTGTTTACCGTTTTTAAGAAAATTGAAAAAAAAAACGAAAAACCACATTTTTTTCGACCGAAAAATTTGGACGAATTTCTTTGAAAATTTTGTCGCGATTTTTTTTGGTTATCCAAGGGAAATCGTAGTGCTGAAAACGATTTTGTGTATTTAAACCGAATAAACTCGTGATTCCTTCCATTGCACACATTTCCAGAGCACTTCCATTGCCTTCGGATAAACTGAAAAATTTCCCCAAAATTTCCTGAAAAATGGCCAAAAAAATCCATCGTTGGAAAAAAAGTTGCATTTTCGGTTTTCTACGATCCTCTCGGAAACCACAAATCCCAACGAAATAATTTGAATAATTGAATTTGAACACTGAAACTAGACGACAAGAAAAGAAAATCGATTTGTGAATCGTTTGGAAAGATTCAATTTTTTATTGCGAAATTCTGAATTAAAATACGTCCATATCTCGAGAACGGTTGCAGATAATAGAAAACTAATTGCATCGTTTGCAGTAGGTCATTTTCTTGCGGATGCGCTTATATTTCCTTAAAAATATTAAGTTTCGTAGTTCTAAAGTGACCACAAGTCCCTATTTTGGCGGGACAGTCCCGATTTCTGGAGGAGAGTCCCGCGTCCCACCGATTTTTTAAAATGTCCCGCTTTTTAGAAAATATCTGCATTTCTTATTTTAAATGTATGTAAATGAATGTATACAATAATAGTAGTTTATGATACAAGTGTGTGAAGAAGAGCATTTGTGCACGAGTTGCGATAGGTGTAATCGCAATGAGTAGATTTAATCTAGATTAGGTTATAGTTAGATTAAGTTATATTAGAGCCAGATAAATCCAGATTGAGAGGCCGAGACTTGATGCAAAATAAGAAAAATTAATTCAATTCTAATATATGTCAGAAAATTTATTTTCACTAAGTCGTTGATTTTTGTTTAGTGACACAAGTTGTTGCCATAGTAACAACAAACAGAAATCGTTTAATAATGAAACTCCATTTGATTTACATTGGACTTTTAGGCACGATTTGGATACTTTTACACACGATTATAATAACGGCATCCTTCACATACAATAATGTATTTAGGAATGTGTTAATTTTGGTGAGTGAGTAGATAAAATATATTTTTTGAATTACTGGTCTGTTTTCATCACTAAATTATAATTCTCATTTTATCCCATTTGTCCCGCTTTGTCTCAATGAAAATGTGGTCACTTTACCCAGTTGTCTCCTCGTGCGACCAAATTTCGCAACTGACTCGACGTTGCCACGTTTATTTTATTTTAGATCGATACCTCGCGCTGCCGCGCGTACGTGGTCTTCATTTATCTGCCGCTTTGTGGTGTACAACCACATCTGACCTGGGTTAAACAAACAGTCATTGCAATATTATCCCATTTCTTTCGAGATCAATGGAGAAATTGTGTTCGAAGTAAAAGTGGCAACGCTAAGATGATTGCATACGCACACTTTTTGTCACCTGACCAGAAATTTACGAGCCGTTGCGTCAAATGTGTCATTTTTGGGACAACAAAAACACGAATATTTATTGAAACAGACAACATAGAAGCTTCAATTTTTCTATCCGATCTTACAATTAGTTAAACAGTGCCAAAGACTAACAGGTACACCGGGTAAAAAGGTCCGCAACCCAAGTTTTAATCAAATCAGTGTTCTGGCACCTTACCCAACGTGGATGCCTTGAATCTATTCTCAATTTATGCACTTTATTAGTATGTAAAATAATAAAACTTTTTTATATAGCAAAATACATGTCAATATATACAAATAAATACTAAATAATAACTGGTCATGAAGTTCTTAAAAGTGTTTAAACTACATAAGTTTACACTAAAAGGGGAGGCTTTTAAATTGGCGGAGGATTTAAAATTTTCTTTTTATGACTCAAATAATAATTCTAGGTAATAATCAAATTACTTGGAAAGCTACATAATAAAAATAGTATATTATTTAAACCCTCCATTTACCCCTACTCCCGTTCGTGTGGTACAAAAAATAAATTGATCGCTAGTCGACACTTGAATGAATAAGCTCTAGAAACCGCTTTGTGTTTCAACCGCAAGAATTTATTTTTCTTATTATTTTGCAACAATTAAAATATAATTTAAGACATTTGTGAAAGTAGCGAAACAATAGCAAGCGGGAATAGAAAACGAGCATTTTTTTACAAAGCAAAAGATAGGAGACAATCGTTTTGACAATCACAACAAACAAGTTTGATCAATAAATTATTCATATAGCAAGAGTTTTGCGAGTTTTATGGTTTTTGTCGAATAATTTGGGGGGTTTGGATATTTGTTTAAATAAACATGAATACTATTACAACAGATGATGTTGGGGTGAGTATAAATTCAATTAATTAAATAATTCAATTCACTTGATAATTTAAGCATCACTTACTGATTATATTCAATCAAATTTTATTTATTGCTTAATTATATTGCCAACTATACAAATATTTTTTTAACTCTGTATATCTAGTGTTATTTTGATTATAAACTCATTTTAAGAGATTATATAGATTATAAAGCCTATTCTAATTACTAATACTTCTCTTAATCTGTAGTTTTAGGCTTGAACAAGATTTTATTTAAATGTTATGTTAACTCAAAGTTAACTAATGAAGACAATTTTATTTTTTAAGTTATTTTTTTAACGGAATTGAACCAAATTGGAAGCTAACCCAAGAAAAATTATCAAAAATTAAAGAATGCCGCATAAGAGCTATCCTACCATATAAAGGTTTTGTTTTTTGAACTATAAATTCGGAATTTGTTGGAAGTAATAGTATTTACTTCCAAGGAAATCTAATCAGCGAAGTCTGATAATATTATGTGTTCTAATAAACATCTAATTATACTAGAACTATGTATCTATAAAATAGTCTATAAAATAGTATCTATTATTTTATGGATTTTTATAAATCAGAAACTTAGTGATTACTCTAATCACACAAAATATATTAAAGAAAAGCTAAATTTTGTGTATAACAAATTATTGTTTGTGTAGTTGTAGTAACAAGTGCAGATATTATAATATTTACTATTATAAAACGTTCCCCTTTGTTTCTAAATAATGTGTTTTGTTTTATTTTTTGTTTCTTCTAGATTTATCACGTTATCTGCATCATTTATTTTCATTTATCATTATTTATTTATTTAATTAAATCTGTGTGTAAAAAAAGGTTTAAACAAGTGTTTAGTTAAAAAAAATTCGTTTAAACGTTTCATAATCTACACTATCGAGTTATTATTTTCTAAATTGTAAATAATACAAAATATGAATTAAAAATATCTGAGTAATGGACGATGTATATAGATAGTACTAAACTTCAAACCAAATAGACACTATAAACATCTGATTTATATGTTACATAAACAACAATCCATAATTAAAACGTTAAACCTTAATTTCATCCGCTTGTGTAATAAATAACTATTTATATTTTATATTCATTTTTTATAATAATCAATTTCTCCATAAATTATAAACAAGTTTCTCCATAAATTAAAATATATGATAGTTTAAATTAGATCTATTAGTCTTATAAGTTACAACTACACAAAGGTCAAATCATAATTTATCCTTTTACTCATGCCAGAAGAAAGTACTCAATAAGGCACAAACCCGATCGTGAACGTTTAATAATTGCGCGGATATATTTAGACTTTCGAGAAGAACCTACAAAATAAAATCGATAGTTTGCAGTAATATTTTATAGGAACATTGCCTCGACATAAATTTCAACTTTCCGAACGTTTATTTTTCTATTTATTCCAACACATTATCTTCAGATAAATACTTGAAAGAACTTTTTTTCTAGTATGTACACACTAACTGCAGTAAGTACCCTTTATTTGTAGTTCTATTTTTATTTTATAATTCAAATCCATCGATTTGTTGACAAGATTTGTTGATATTGAAAGTGAAAATGAAATATTCTTAGTCAATTAAATGAAACATAGTGCGAAAAGAAAATAAATTGCTGGAGTAGGTTATGAAACTAGAAAAAACACGACTAGGCAGATAAAACTGGAGAGAAACTAATTAAAACTAAATTATTTAAGACTATATAGGCACATTAGTGCCGCCTAAATTTCACAGATCAAATTAGTCCTTCAAAACTAGACACAAAGGCTGGATAATTAAGAATATACAAACAGGTCCAAAGATATAAGATTAGAGGATAAAATTAGTTTTAAAATGCTAGTCAGGGAAGACTGGACAGACAGAATCAAACGCAAGATTAGACGTATCAAAGTCGGCAGTAAAAACTAAACGGATATAGTAGAATAGAATAAGAATATTTGATGTAAAATATTACTCACATATTACTAAATAGTCAAGATAAGAGACAAATCTGGACAGAGACAAGAGAGACAAAACTGGTCAGAAACTAGACATACATATCTGAGCAGAGACTAGACAGATGAAACTGGACAGCGCTTACAATTAGACAGAAAAAAACTGGGCACAGGCTAAACGGACAAGAAGACATGTATAAGATTAGACAGATAGAACTTCAATTTGTTTTTCTTAAAAAAACATTACAAATTCAAATTCCACGTCAAGTAAGCAAATATTTTGTGAGTTTTCATGTTTTTAAATTTGGATTTCAGTGGAAAAGAACCATAAAACAATAATTATTTGTGAAATTCTAATTAGGCAACAATAGAAACGGTACGTAACGTAATCACAAATGCGTATCAAATAAATTAATTTCAATTTGCAACATTTTCAAATTATTACAGGCGAATTTACTAGGTAGTTACATAAGGCAAAATAAACAAAGCAAACAAAATGTATAAATTAAGCTAGACCGGACGGACAAGACTGGCCAGAACAAATTAGATATATAACATTAGTCCGTCAATACACTAAAACTAAAAAAATGTCTAGTTTCCTAAAACTAGACATATCACACTAGACAAACCAGATAATTTAAGTAACACTTACTGATTATATTATACATATATAAACAGAGAAAGTTAGTTAGACAATATCTAACCATATTAGATTGCAGGAACAACGCGAGACAAAAGTAAATAGACAAAACTAGATAGACAAGATTAGATAGACAAGACTAAGTACACAAAAATAGACCGACAAGACAAGACAAAGAGTTTCTAGACAGGCAATTCTAAAAAGACTACATTATGTAAGACTACATATACAAGACTAACTAGGTTGTCATGGCTGGACAGACAAGATTATGTAGTCGACAGACAAGACTAGACAGGTAAGACTAGACAGACAAGACTAGACAGACAAGACTAGACAGACAAGACTAGACAGAAAAGACTAGACAGACAAGACTAGACAGAAAAGACTAGACAGACAAGACTTGTTATGTTAGAAAGTGAGCATAACTGGGATGCAATACAAGCTTACATAACCGGAATCATGATGGAAAAAGAACAAATGGAGAGGGAATGGAAGGCGACCATAGTATCTCACGACAGAAGGAAGGTAACATGGACGACTAGCCTTGTGACGAAAAGACGAAAAAAATAGTTAAGCACACGACTACATAACTAATACGACAGAAGACGAAAGACCAAATAGAGACGAGGAAATGACAACAAGAAGAAGGAAAAGGAAGCAACTTGAACAAACACCACCACCCACCTGAACTAATGCTCAAGCAGTTCCAGGTGGAGTGTAGTGAAGAGACAGAGGAGGGATTTTGTTTCGTACGCTGGTCACGAAGAAATCGATCAGAGAGCCCCACACTACACGGGTACGAAGGCCCCGGTGTGCAATATTGCATTCCCCCTCCTCTGAAAGAAAAGACTAGACAAACAAGACTAGACAGACAAGATCAGACAGACAAGACCAGACAGACAGGACCAGACAGACAAGACCTTTTTTTAATCCGACTTTACACTCTATAGGTGCTATTGTTCCGGAAATGACGATATACAACAATTTGAAGAAACTCTTAATAACATTGGATCTCAAATTAGCAATACCAAAGAGAAAGCATTGTGGCTGGTGACTTTAATGCGAAATCCCCGTGGGGTATAAAATTTTCAGACATAAGGGGCCAAATGTTAACAGAGTGGATCAAATGACTTGGTATAAATGACGCGTCAAATGACTTGGTAATTGTAAAATAAGGGGAAAAGCCAACTTTTCAAAGAAAGGATTACTCATCAATACTCGACTTGACGATAGCAACAGAGGATTTCAGACCAAAGATTAAACGTTGGGAAGTGAGTGATAAGGAATCTTTAACCGATCACAATTATATAATTTTCGATATCACAGACAACAAACAGACAGTAAGGCGGAAGCAGATAAGCAAGGGATGGCAAGCAATTAAGATAGATCTGAAAAAACTACGACGGGTACTGGACGAGATCGTTAATGACGAGGACACAAAACCAGCAAAAGATTTCTCAAATACTCTCACTAAACTCTGCGATAAAACAATGCCAAAAAGAAGAGCACCTACTAGTGGTCAGCCAGTATACTGGTGAACGGAGCAGATATCGAAGCTTCGCAGGGAATGCTTAAGAGAAAGAAGACTTTATACCATAACAGTTAAAAAACTTACCACAAGCAACCTAGCACCAATGGAGAAAATACAAGGAGAGTAAGAACGCATTGAGAGACAGCATAAAAATATCAAAAAAATAGCTGGAAAATTATTTGTAACAACATAGACAGCGATATCTGGAGAGATGGCTATAAGATAGTCAGGAAACAGATTATTGATTATCCTCCGAAAATAAAACTGCCTATGGAAACAACGGAGAAAGTGGTTAACCACTTATTCCCTGCCCATCCAAATATGACCTTCGACATCGACATTGATACCAGCTTTACAGACTTCTCACTAGATGAATTAAAAACAGCATCCAAAAAACTGAAAAACAACAAGGCACCTGGCCCAGGAAACATTCCCCCAGAAATAATAAAACATGTGGCAATGGAAAACCAGATTATACATTAAAAGTATACAATAAGGTAACAGGCCAAGAAAAGTTTCCAACAGAGTGGAAGCAGGCACAACTGGTCTTGTTAAGAAAGGGAAAGAAACCAATTGATAATCCGACGTCTTATAAACCAATGTGCCTCTTAGATGTAGAGGGTAAGCTATTTGAAAAATTAATTTTAATTAAACTACAAAGGGAAATACTACGTACAGGGGACTTGTCAGATAAGCAATATGGCTTTAGGGAAGGTCGACAGACAATAGATGCCGTCAATCCAGTTATAAAAGTTGCCAAGGAAGCAGCAGCCAATTCTGGTCGTCACCGAAGTCTGTACGCAGTAATAACGCTAGACGTGAAAAATGCCCTGAATAGCGCATCATGGCAACAAATTCTAGAAGAACTAAGAAGGAGGAAATCGAGAAAAGTCTAATCCATATTATAGCGTCATATTTATCAGAAAGGGAGATAGTTCTAGAAGCAGAAGGAACCACTAAAACAATGAGAATAAACAGTAGTGTTCCACAGGGATCAGTACTGGCTCCAACCCTATGGAATATTCTGTATGACGGTCTTCTGAAAACTGAAATGCCACGATAATAGGTTTTGCAGATGACATAGCGATGGTGGTGACCGCTAAAGAGGAAGAAATGCGAATGAACAAGACAAACACTGGACTACAGCGAGATTTAAACTGGTTGTAAGAAAAAAAACTGGAACTGGCACCAGAGAAAACTGAGGCAGTACTTCTTACAACTAAAAGGAAGATATCCCCTATTACTTTTGACATACAGAAATTTATGTTTTGTCAAAGAGAGGCGTGAGAGCTACAGCGGAGTCGTGAAAACAACAGCCAGAGAACAGTTATTAGAAAAGTGGCATGAAACATAGAAAAACGGGACATATGGACGCTGGACCTATAAATTAAATCCGGATATCTCCAAGTCGGTCAGCAGAAATCACGGAGAGATTGATTACTTCTTAACCCAAGCGCTGTCAGGACATGGCTGCTTCCAAATATACCTGTACGATTAAAAGATAGTGGACTCAAATAAATGTCGTTACTGCGAAAACATCGACGACGCAGAACATACTCTCTTCGTTTGCCCTAAGTGGGACAATCTAAGGGAAATATACATAAATAACACTGGAAAATTATTTATTGCTAAGAATATGAAGGACAGCCTGTTAGAGTCAGCGAAAACATGGGAAACCACATATACAGTTATTCGACAAATTATGGAAACAAAGGAAAAATTAAGCAGCAAATAAAACAAACAGCCATTGCACTGAAGGAATGTGCGAGCGAATGCCAGTGTAATGTGCGAGAGAAAAGGGGGAGGCGGTTTAGTCGGTAAGAATCCGACACTACCCTTTTTGAACAAAGGGTGTCATATGTAAGATTCCCTCTCCTCCCAAGGAAAAAAAAGACAAAAGACCAGACAGGCAAGACCATAAGGACAAGACCCGACAGACAAGACCAGACAGACACGACCAGACAAACAGGACCAGACAGACAAGACCAGACAGACAAGACCAGACAGACAAGACCAGACAGACAAGACCAGACAGACAAGACCAGACAGACAAGACCAGACAGACAAGACCAAACAGACAAGACCAGACCGACAAGACCAGACAGACAAGACCAGACAGACAAGACCAGACAGACAAGACCAGACAGACAAGACCAAACAGACAAGACCAGACAGACAAGACCAGACAGACAAGACCAGACAGACAAGACCAGACAGACAAGACCAGACAGACAAGACCAGACAGACAAGACCAGACAGACAAGACCAGACAGACAAGACCAGACAGACAAGACCAGACAGACAAGACCAGACAGACAAGACCAGGCAGACAAGACCAGACAGACAAGACCAGACAGACAAGACCAGACAGATAAGACCAGACAGGCAAGACCAGACAGACAAGACCAGACAGACAAGACCAGACAGACAAGACCAGACAGACAAGACCAGACAGACAAGACCAGACAGACAAGACCAGACAGACAAGACCAGACAGACAAGACCAGACAGACAAGACCAGACAGACAAGACCAGACAGACAAGACCAGACAGACAAGACCAGACAGACAAGACCAGACAGACAAGACCAGACAGACAAGACCAGACAGACAAGACCAGACAGACAAGACCAGACAGACAAGACCAGACAGACAAGACCAGACAGACAAGACCAGACAGACAAGACCAGACAGACAAGACCAGACAGACAAGACCAGACAGACAAGACCAGACAGACAAGACCAGACAGACAAGACCAGACAGACAAGACCAGACAGACAAGACCAGACAGACAAGACCAGACAGACAAGACCAGACAGACAAGACCAGACAGACAAGACCAGACAGACAAGACCAGACAGACAAGACCAGACAGACAAGACCAGACAGACAAGACCAGACAGACAAGACCAGACAGACAAGACCAGACAGACAAGACCAGACAGACAAGACCAGACAGACAAGACCAGACAGACAAGACCAGACAGACAAGACCAGACAGACAAGACCAGACAGACAAGACAAAACAGAAAAGACCAAACAGACAAGGCCAGACAGACAAGACTAGTCAGACAAGACCATACAGATAACTCTAGACAGACAAGTCTTTTTTATCACGTGCTGGGAGGTGAAAATCTGCAAACAGACACCACCCGGCCAAGCAAAAAGCGATATCCCCCCTGAATTTCAAACAACTAAGCATGATGTAATTTTCTCTGAATGGAACTACTTTAGATGGTAACCAGTCCGTCACTAACAAGGGCACAATCAGGCCTAAGGATTCTGGAGAGCCGGAAACACCATGTCGTTCAAGAAATTCAAGATCCTCTAAACCAGGGGTTCCCAAAGTTTTTTTTAGGCGGGCCAATTTAATGTTACCGAATTTTTTGTCGGGCCAAAAAAAAAACGGAATAAAATCAAAACAATAACAACGATTTTTTTTGTTTTAAATATATTTAACTAGTTCTTATTTTTTTTAAGATTATAGTAAATTTAATATAAATATAAATCTTTAATTATAAATTTATTAAAACGAAAAATGTTGCTAAAAAACCACACGTGATTAATGGAGGACTCCTTGTATGTCCGTCGAATGTGTTCTTAATACATCTTGTAAATGATTGTCACTTAATTTTAATCTTAATTTCGACTTATTTATGCTCATAATTGAAAAAGTTTTCTTGCAAATATATGTGCTCCCAAATAATGAAAACATTTGTTGAACATGTTTTCGTATTTTCGGATAATTCACGCATGAATCCTTTATAAAAGTCAATTAAGGAATTGTTCCGATAAGAATTCTTAGCATCGATATTTTCCTGTAATTTTATCAATTCAAATTGCATGTCTGTACAGTTCTGTATCTATTTGAGACTTATATATTATATTTCTGTACAAATGTGTAATAACTTGGCTAGACACACTAAAATAATTTTTTAAATATAAACTAAACAATATTTTATTAAAAGAAGCGTTTATGGTTAAAGCTCTGTATGATTTTTTTAAAAACATTAAAATATTTTATTGTATCGTATTTGTAATATTTATTTTACTATTTACTTATTTATTATTTATTAAAATATTTAATAAAAAAATAATATATCGCGGGCCGAATTCACGGGAACCCCTGCTCTAAACCAAAGGAAAACAACATACATTTCTTCGAAACTTTAAATATTAACTCGCTCTTGAAGCCCGGCAAACTGAAGCAGTTCAGCAAAGTTTTAAAGAAAGTGGGAGATACTATGAGGAAGAGAGGGAATTTGAAAAAATGAATATTCGAAAAAATGAATATTCATGTTTTTTGAAAAACCCCAGAACTCAATCACATGGTTCAAAGAAATCAAATCAGACTTAGTGGAGCTGGATATTGGAAAAGAAGACCTAACAAACAGAGACCTGATGAGAGATAAAATTCTCCATTTTGAAGGATTTGAGACGAAGAAGAGAAAAACTGGAGGAACAGTGTGGACAGAAGACCGAAGAGAGCAGCAAGAGAGAGGATGAAGATATATTGTGAAAAGAGAAAAGAAGATGAACGTAATAGGAGAAATGTACATTGAACAATAGTTGTTTAACGCGGTCCCTTCACGGCCAAGATCGAAAGAAAAATCAAATAGCAAAATAATAGCTTGGATATTTCCAATGAAACTTTAATTTATTGCTCTTTTGTACTAACCCACTCTTTATAAATTTCTTCGGTGTTAATTGTTTTCCCATTTGATAAATTAATGTAATTTTATTCTCTTTAGATCACCGAGGTGTGCATAGGTTTATTTCCCTTAAGAGTCGCATGTTCATCGGCATGTCCAAAGGGATGTTTGGCATGTGCAAAGTGGACCCGGCGCGGCGTTGTATGGCGCTGCTGGAGTGTTTGTTGATCATAGTAATATATTGCTGGTTACAATAATATATTAATTAATCTAATATTCCCAATTTCGAAGACGAAATCAACTTCTCATATTTTAAGTGCGCGGTAAATAAATTTATCTGCGCAAATTTTAAAATGTCACGAAAAAAACTGCGCATCCGCACACCCACGCAGCTTACAGGGAACATTGCCGCACAGTAACATCAAACTGTTTAACGCACTATCAATGAATTTTAAACGAAAAAATAATATTAAGGAATACAAAGACCTACGAAACATTCTTCTCCATATCGAGCCGTACTCCCTACAGAAGTACTACAAAAACATAAAATCACCAATTTACCAAATTTGAATTTGAATTTAAAATAATAATTAAGAGAGTCGGATGAGGAACCTTCAATTTAAGAAAGGACTTGACGCTGATTTCATATAACGTAACAACGACGTGATGAAGGTAGTGATACTAAGATTGTCCTAATTTTTCGCGAAAATTTCCAAAGGCCATAAAATTGATAGCTACATTAATTAAGCGGTTTCAAAAAGCAACTTCAATACATCATTGATATCCCAACCCATACTTCATAGAAGAATATACATAGGAGTAACGCCTACTAGAGTTATAAGCTAACCGAAAAGCTCATTTAGCTAACGAATGTTCATAATTTATTTATTTTTAAATGTAGGTAATTGTTTTACGTTGTAGCTTATATAATGAAGTAAATAATTGATAATTGATAAATGAATTGACTAGATAGGCAAGTCTAGACAGATAAGACTAGATACATAAGACTTTTTGTTTGGGCGTAGCTGGCAGCTGCGCACACAAGTGGCCCTTAGGAACTCCACCAATCATTCCGGAACAACGTGTAGCATGTCTTCAGAATAATGAGATACATAAGACTAGACAAACAAGACTACACAAACGAGATTAGACAGAAACGACTAGCCCTGCAAGACTATATTGACAAGACTAAACAGACTTTACTGGACAAAGAAGACTGGAGAGACCGACAAGATTAGATAGACAATATTAAACAAACAAGACTAGACAAGCAAGACTTGGCAGACAAAAACAGCTTAAAAATATTTTGCGTATTATACAAATGACAATGACATGAATCATACAGATTACAAAAATTAAAACATTAATTATTTTACAAAAGTATATATTAAATCGAGCAACCTCAACCCATTTGTTCATATTATACTTATTAGCAAACTATATTTTTAGTTTAATTTATAATTAAAGTTTCACTTGTAACACCAACATAATTACAACACAAAGAACACAATTAATTCCTTTTTCTAATCTTTTTAATGGTTTCCGTCTTATTTTTATAGCATTGTCTTTATTGTCTTATAAGTCATGCCTCGATATTTCAGTATGATTTTCTTTATGTATTGTCTTTTCATGTCGCACTATTTATTTGTCTTGTTTTGTATACTTGCATTATTCATTTTGTTTTATCTAGTTCTAGTCCTGCGTTTTTAATTTTGTCTTTCTAGTCTGACTAGAATTGTCTATTTGGTCTTGTCTGTCGAGTATTGTCAGTTTAGTTTTTTCTGTTTCGCCTCGTTTATCTAGTTTTATTTGTCTATTCTTATACAGCATATTAAATTTATTACTTTAAGTGTTTTCAATGTCAACTTCAGTCGTGTTGTTCAAATCCCATTTGTGCGTCTAATAAACTACACAATAGTAGCAAATCAATTCAAAATTAATCCGAAAATAAAATTTATTGTTCGATAATCCTTGAAAACTAAAAAAACAGGAAATTAGTTTCCAGTACAAAGAATACACGATATTTCTTTCATTTTTTCATTGTGCTCCTGATATCGGTCAAATACTATTTTTTATGAGTACAAAATCAGCGGAGATAACGGAGATAACAAATACCGTCATTCGTACTGCATCAGGTTGGATTAAAATTTAATTGAGTAACAAGTTTTGTTTTGTTTGAAACATTTACAAATTGTGTAGTGAAATTTAATTGTGGTGAGTTATGGAAGCTGACAGAAATGGTACCACCAGTGGAAGACCTAGTTCCTCTAATGTTGATGGAAATGTTATCAGAATTATAGTAAGGACAAATTGTTTACAGTGAGGGCACATTTGCAAAATCAAAATTAAAGTGAATATATAATAACAAAGGGAATATATAATAACAAAGGGAATATATAATAACAAAGGGAATATATAATAACAAAGTGTTACAAATATTTATATTTTTAATGCAAAGACGAGTTTTAATATCCTCTGTCTAGCAGAAGAACTGTTAATGATTCGATGGGATACTTTGTCTCATATTTTCTGCAGTGTAGTAAAAGTCAGTGATTGACCGTGTACTCGTTAGGTGTTTGGTCTTTTTGTATATAGTTTTCACTATCAATTCAGGATCAATTAGTAATTTCACGAAAAATTTATGTTTCTGTACCGCAACTGAGTCTGATTTGCAATTTTCTTTTAGAAAAAAACCTTGGATGCAAATAAATATGCGACGAAAAAGACAATAGCCCAAGGATTATTAGATGTAGCTCTGCTAACAGCAAATGCATCACAACTAAAGTATATTCTACAAGTCGGAGAAAAACACGAATTTTATACTTTAATGCTAACACTGATAATAATCTCCATAATATTACAGGTACGTTAAAAATTATTACAATTTAAATTGTGATTTTAAAAATATGTTTTTTTCCTGTAGGTTGCAATCGGTATTTTGTGTTTGACTTTGAATTTATTGCGCGATTGTCGTTTACACATTGAGGATTATCATTTTTCGGCAAATTGCTTGAATTATTTTACGACTATTTCTTCGTTTATCATTACCGTTTTAAATCTCATGATTTCTTGCTTCGATCCCAGTGTTGCTAAATATTCAATTTACGTAGCTCCAGCTATTGATAGCACCTAAAATATTTCTAAAATATCTCACAAAACATTAAAATTAACATATTTATTAAAAATATGAATAGAAAACTACATATGTCTGGCTAGATATTAAACAGATTTTATTATTAATCTGACTAAGTTTATTATATTTTTTATTCATTTTTCCTCGCAACATTTACTTTATTGCAAATATTTATCTATCTATGCTTTTATTTTGCATTAATTTTAGAAAACTTTAAATTTTAATATTTGCAAACTTCTAATTCAATTGATCATTTTTATGTGTTTGCTTTCTTTTTTGTAGCTCATGGTGGCAATTTTATTCGTCATAATCGGCGGGTTAAATATAAATAAGGACAAGGATCACACAGTTGCGATAATTTTAAACGACATGATTTTGATTTTCGTTTTCCTCATTTCCTTAATTAACATTATCATTTCCGGCTTCGGTATGGAATACTCAAACAATGCCCTCAAATTACTCAGCGAGACAGAAAAAGTATAATCTAATTTAGCAAACAAGACAGATTAAACAAGACCAGACAAGGTCATACAAGACTAGAGAAAACCATAGAAGATCATACAAAAATTAAATTTTAAATTTCAAAAACCTATTGTTTATATTTTATTATGTTTTGTCATTCTTAGAAATTTCCACAGACTTGGTGCATTTTATACATAATTTAACATGTAAAGCTACGTACACACGCTATAGAAAACTAGCGTATAGTCCTGCTATAGCTTTGTGAGCGCTTCGTATAAAACTGTATTCGTACAAAACAGTGTTAGCAGCCTGAAAGGTGGCGGTGATCGTACCAGGGGCGTAAAATTATCGTACTTTTGCAAAAATTCTCGTACATTTCCAAACATTTCAAAAACGATGTTTCTTAAAAAAATATTAAATTCATGTTATTGTGAACAGATGACAGTCGCTGAATCGTCTGTAGCTTTCTTAATAAGTTGACACAGATACCAAAATTTACTGACTTTAGATATAAAATCTGTGAATTATACCGATACAATTAAATTTTATAGCTAATCGAAACAACAGTTATGTGCATTTTTATTTTCTAAAGTAATATTCCAAAATGAAAAAAATTGTATGAATTTTACATTTTACAATAGGTATTTTTTCATATTTTAACTGACTATAATGCACATGATTTGAATGTCCCCAATGCATTGCAATCTCTGTAGGCTCATCCATCAGAATGCTGAAGCAAGTGGATTTCAATTTTTCTTGTAAATGGTTTGTTGCGATTGGCCTAGGCCCTAGAACAGGGATGGCGAACCTTTTTGAGTAGTGGGTCAAATTTTGTTCATTATATTTTCCCGACTAGCTCGTGGATTACCAGTAATAATTCTGGCACTGGCATCACTTGAAAAAGAGAGGGAGGTCAAAGACTACTTTTTTGTTCATAATTTTAAAGGCTTTTACAAAATTCAAGTTTCCTTCTTGTTTTACAACTTCTACTTTGGAAATGAAGTGAAAAAAATAAAGGTCGAAGTAAAAAAAATTATATCAATGAATAAGTCCATAAAACTTCCTGATGTATTATTCGCTCTGTGCATAACCGTGCCTAGCGCCATCCGTGGCCAAAAATAAAAACTTCGTATGCAATAATAGTGTATAAAAACAACAGGCAAAAACAAAAAAATTATGCAACGAAATATATCAAAAATTAATTTAATAAAATATACAAAATTTAACAGCAAGAAAAAATATAGGTTTTGTAGGGAAAGTTAGCGTTAGCTGACAGAAAACAATAACATTTATAGCTTGAGTTTCGTATAGTATTTTTACAGTTCGTCACAGAACACTTGAAAACGTGCTTTGGCCTTGAATCCATTATCAATTTATGCAAATTATTAGTTTATGTAAAATAATAAAACACTTTTTTTTTTAGCAAAATACATGTCAATATATACAAACAAATGAAAAATTATGACGTAACTACACATGAAGTTCTTAAAAGTGTCACCTTTGGCGCTAGTGCTGTTGCGCTCAGAGCGAATAGAATGAAATCCAATTAGAGGATGTGGAATATTTTGATTAAGATATTGAATAAAACCAATGTTTTTGCTCACCATGTTATTATCATGAAACAATTTTCTGTAGGTCAATATCCATTTCTATAAATGCAATATCAAATTCTTTAAAAATATCAAGGCCAGTACACATCCCTTTCAAAGTTATTAGTTTCAATAACTCTTAATTTACAAGATTTGCGTTATATATTTGCGAAAAATGTCTCTTTCTAATTCTAGTATTCGATCTTTAATTGTATTTCGAACTCAATTGCTACTTAATTTTTGCTCATTGCAAACATTTTTTGCCCATTGCTACTTAATTTGCTCATTGCAACTTGATCAAAAGTCTTTGTCTTTCAAATCTGGAAATAAAGTAGCAGTACACTCTAAAACGCTTGATTTACAAACTCCCTGTCGGAAAGTTGCTTATCGCGACGAGCAATGCAATGGGCAACTTGAAAACTAGCATGTTAGTTTATTTACTCGCACATCAAAATGAACACATTAATAAGTAAATTATTGTATGTGAAGGATGCCATTATTATAATCGTGTGTAAAACTAACCAAATCGCAAATCCAATGTAAATCAAATGGACTTTCATTACTAAACGATTTCTGTTTGTTATTATTATGGTAACAACTCGCATCACTAAACAAAAAATATAGACATACTGAAAATATTTTTTCTGACGTATATTAAATTAATTTATCTTACTTTCAATCCAGAAGTCTCGGCCTCTCAGTCTGGATTACTAACCTAACCATAGAATCTAGATTAAATCTTATATTTAACCTAGATTACATCGACAACGGCCAAATAGTGTTCCCGTAACAGAGCCCTTTCACTAGTTAGCAATTTTTGCCACGGAGCGGCTGAACATTCCGGCTGAGCGGCTGAAATTACATAATTATTATACACATTACACATTATTATTATACACGTGTGTGTAAGGCTTTTGTACATGAATTTCGAAGTTTCGCAATGCGTTCTTCTTCACACACTTGTATTATAAACTACCATTTTGGGATCAAAAACACTTTTAATACACAAGATGACTCTCTTTTTTCTTTTGTGAAAAATATGTTTTTCTTTGTTTATCTGTTGAATAGGCGAGATTAGAATGCAAAATGCCTTTTTACATTATATGTACGTGAAGTAACTTTTTCATTAGAAATTACACACATAGTTTTTTTATTCTTTTCAATGGCACAATATTTATCAAACCATCCTGTTTGGTATGATCTGGGATTTGTATCGCTTCTACCGCAGCCACATTACAAGATTACTACTAAAAACGTATTTGAAACGATAATTTCAAAAGATAGTTTTTGATATATTTAATATCCATACCTTTGTGATTGAGAAACTTGAATAAGACAATAATAAAAGTGTTGCGATATTGAACATATCTAAAATTTCTAAAATCAATGCCTGGGTCACTTAAAGAGCCTGTGTGGGTCAGTCCCTGACCCGCGGGTCATAGGTTCGCCAGCACTGCCCTAGAACATTCTTTACTATCGCAGTCCCCTTCGTTGATTTCAACTGCATTTGTCGTACAATTTGTGAATCTGTGCAGTTGTTTTATTAAAGTTCTGAGGTGATTTAATTCTGTAAATAATATGTATTGTTCTGCAAAGAAACCACATTATTTTATCTCCAAATTTTGAGAGTCCTTGTTAATAGACTTTCATAATCAGTTTTCTGTAAGTACTGATTAATTGTAGGCTGTAGAAAAAGGTGTCCTACGTTCATACCCTTGGGATTTCATGTGGTTTTTAATCAGTCAACTGTGCTTTAAGATATTCCATATATTGCATAATTTACACTTTCAATTTATTATCAGAAACTTTACAACGTTTTGAATTCATCAGCTTGTAGCCAAGCACCTCTGAATTTTTGAGGACGATGCTTCTGGTGCAATTTTACTTTTTTTGAAGGTGTTTTTTGACGTTCATCGTCAGAAGCATGTTGATCGTCCATATTCGCAATTATTTATCTTTCGTACGACGACAGCAACAAAATACGAATATTAAAAATTGTAACGACACCAACAAAACTTGAACTTGTACTGAACAGAACAAAATCGAAAGCGAAATCATGAAAATCCAACGCTAACCAATAGCATGACGGCGATGAAGAGCAGCCTAGTAGATTTTCACTAGCCAATGGGATCACGAGAACCTAAACCATGGTCAATTGTAACATTTGATTAATAAAAGTGACATTCGAAAAAAACTGTAATTATCCCAAAATATGCTAAATTATGTACGATACCTAACGTACGGATACTTAACGGAGGAATACATTTTTTGTAAATTTAAAAAAAGAAACCCGATATATAAATATAATAAATATATATAAATATTATCGTACATATCGTACAATATTTAAATATTATCGTATATTTACGTACGATAGTCAATAGTTATCGTACATCGTTCGGTAGAACCAAATTATCGTACTAGTACGATAATTATCGTACTAGTACGATAATTATCGTACGGATGGCAACGCTGCCAAAATTATTCGTATTCGCTATGTGCGAAGTGCATGGTGGGGACATAGCAAAGCGATCACGGCGCATGCCGTTGCAGAAATCCGCACCGATTTGGGATAGTCAATTTGTTTATTTTTTTGAAGGGTCACATCAAATGAAGCAAGAATTGAAGAATTTTTCATAAAGTAATAAAGGTTTTTTTCAATACGTAAGCCATACCGGGTTACAACACAATAAACTTTCATTGGATTTAAAATACTTCGCACTAAACTTTGAATGGTTTTAGTTGTACGAGTTTTTATGCTATGTCAACTTTTACTTGCAGTTATCCTGACATGGCTAATTGCATACCAGTTTGGGCAGGAGGATTATTTTATTGAGTTACAACAAATTTGAATAATATCATCCATTACAGCTATATGTTTCTCGTAATATACTTTCAGATTTTCTTCTAGTGTGTAATGATTGTGATATATGGTAATTCGAATTCGCTTAAGATTATAAAAAAAGCAAATTAAATATGCAAAACGTCTTTTCGCTCCAGAAGTGTTAATTCAACTTGTCCAACATTTCAGATATTGCTTCTGTAATTAAACTTCTCTCTTGCAATAATTCACTATGAGTTTATTGGTCATGGTTGACAACATTCAGTCCTAGATACTGATGGAAGCATGTCCTAAAAATACCTCCTTTTCGAATATTTACTTTTAACGAATTGACGAGCTCTGGGTTTTGTTGCTCATTGCTTGTTTTTGAGACTTACTTTGTTGTTAATATAACATATTAAACAGCAACATGTTTGCACTTGCCACTCTGGTTATAAACACAGCTCCATTTTACTCCAGTGAGAAAACGAGAATCATTGATCTGTAATAAGTAAATTATAATTTTAATTGGTGATTTATTAAGTTATTAGAGTTACCTTTAAACTTGTTTTATAGGGTGTTAATGTCATTGATGTTTGACAAATGTTGTAGGCTCGTATTAAATAACTATTGCCATAATTTCATAGCTCTTCAAATTGTCTTAGATGTTGAGCTAATTTATTGCCCTTGATTACAGTTTGGGGTTGGATGTTTGTGTTTTACACTTTCAAAATCGGTTTTTATAATAACATCCATTTTATATATATTGTTTTTAACAAAATCCTCTAAATATACTATTTTCCGTCTTTCTATCTTTCTTTTAATTACTTTATATATTATAAAATAATAAAACATTTATATGGCATTATTTAACATAATCCCGAATAGTTACGCATGCTAGATGGCGGTACTGTCGTGCACAAAGCCAAAAGTTGAACTATATGAAGCGGTCACGCAGCTATTGTCCAACTATAGCAGGACTATAAACTAGTTTTCTATACCGAGTGTACGTAGTTTAAGATTAATGAATAAAAGTATGTATTTATTGCAAAAAATATTTAAATTATTGTTAAAATTCAAATTTCATACAGAAATTAATTACTTATAAAATATTTTGTATTATTATTAAATTATTTTAATTTCCAATTTTTTTTTTTTAAATCTTTTACAATTGTTCAACACAAAAGAGTTTTACATTCTAATTTATTATCATTTTAGAGTTCTCTAAGAGGCACTTTTCAAGTTTTGTTTTTTCATTTACATTTTCTTTATTTAAATTTCCAATCCAAAATCGTTTTTCTCACATAATTTGCAAAAATGAATTAAATTTTTTTAATGGTATTTTTGTTTTTTCTATGCAGGTAACAGCAGCTTTGTTATCACTTGTTATGGCAATGTTGAGGATAAACGAAGACGCAAAACATAATCTAAT
Source organism: Phosphuga atrata (assembly GCA_944588485.1). Lineage (NCBI taxonomy): Eukaryota > Metazoa > Arthropoda > Insecta > Coleoptera > Silphidae > Phosphuga > Phosphuga atrata. The sequence continues at coordinate 62,478,990 of OX155892.1, forward strand.
TGCTAATATACTAAATCAGGTTTCATTGGGCTTTGTCACCTGCGCCCTGTTCTGTGACATAATCAAAATGAACTTTGGCCTTGACCCAGCCGTGGCCACTAACATCACGGGCTTATAAAACATGCAAGAAAATCCTTTTCCTCTTCGTTTATCAAAATAAATTTTCGTTTTATTCCTACTTATAGAACAGGAAACAAATTTTTTATATACTTGCAAAAGTTTTGTGAAATATTTTTAGAACAAACAAATCAAAATCATTTATATACATTTTTTTAAATTTTATCCTTTTTATTTAATTTAATTTTGTTTTCAATTTTTGTTTATTTTAATTTTTTTAATTTATTTTTATTATTTTAATTTTTTTGTTTTACCATGGAGGTTTTGCAAGGAATTTTGTGTGTTTTCCTTGGTACTGGAGTCAATATCAACAAGGAAAATGACCAAAAACAGGCATCATGGGCCAATAACATCCTACTTTGCCTAAATGTTCTCTCAGTTGCTATTAATGTGCTAATCAGTGCATTCGAGATGAAAGAAAATTATGGAAACATTTCGAAGGATTTACCTGACGACATGAAATATACAACGCCCATATTACCTAGAATTAATGAATGATTCGGTTCTATTTATAATTTCATTTCATAAAGTGCATTCATATTTTCAATTTAATTATATTATCTAGCAATATTAATACCCTTTTCAATTATAATGGTTTTTAATATGAATATTTTTACCAAAATTTAATATTTTATTTATTTTGTAACTTTACTATTAATTTTATATTTTTATGGTTCTTTTGTTGTAATAAACAATTAATGGTTGTAATTAGTTGTAGGTCTCAAACATTATACTCATTTTATATATACACTTTAAGTGCACTAAATATAAATTATTATTACCTTATTGATGTTATGACATGTATTTTGACAAGTTTTCAATTTAATTATTTATATTTTATATTAAATATATCATTTATATTTTGTTATTTGATTTAATTTATTAAAGTAAAATATTTGTTTATTTCTAAAAATTGTTTTTGAAAATACTTACTACAAACAAAGAAAACTAGACAGAATATAAAGGATTAGGCTGGAACCCGACAAATAAGAACGAATCACATAAGATTAGTTTGACTATACTATGTAATCTAGACACATACAAGACTAGACAGACGTAATAAATAAACAAATCTAAATTGAAAATACCAGCTAGACATACAAGAGACTTGGAAAAGGAGGTTAAGTAAACCAAAAACTCCTTGGTAATCAAAAATATCATTAAAAAAGCTTCTCATTTATAAAATTTTAATGATTGGATTTAGAGGAAAAATTTAAAGGAAAAGAATATTTACAAAACTAGACAAAAAATAGTACACCAATAAGTTAGGCATATATGACTCGACACAAAACACTAATAAATAGCGAAAACCAAATACAAATGTAATTCTGTATAAATATAAAATATGTAAAAGTTAAATGTTTAAGTTTTTATGTTGGTAAATGTTTAAATTTAATAATGGAAAATAAATTTAACAAAAAATACCACACAGAAAAAAAACTTTACAGGATTTTACTGCATCGGGATGGATGGGCATAATAGACAATACTGCAGAGAAGACACACATAAAAGGATTTAGCGCATATACCATGAAAGAAAGATGGAACCAATCCATGATTGGTAGGACAAATAACATAGCCATATTATATGGTTATAAATATATTCCATTTATTCTCATCGCTTAAATCATACAGCGCTTTATTTGTACAATCATTTGAGTCATTAATAGATTAGAATGTCAACTGTTGGAAATCCATCAATAATACGTGGTGCATCTTTAGAAAATGTGCTGCTGCATCAAAAACCGCAATTTGTCTCATGTATCAAGTCCGTTTAGCACATTGAAACATAGAGATGCTCGTTAGAGATGCTATAATCGAACAGAAATCGCTATAAAAGCATAAGCAAATTGCATCCTGTATATCCGCCATTCTACATTATTAGTAAGTGCAAGTATATTGCTCCAACCACAACTGACTTTCTTACAGTGTTAGCAAAGTGGCTGCCAATAAGCTATTAAGTCATCTATTAAGTCCAAGTTGTTGTGTGATATTTCATTTGCACAGGTAAGTAGTGACTTTTTTGAGATTCTTTACTGGTTTTTCATATTCTAGGAAACGTCCAGGTAAATATCTTCATCTTCTTGGTTATCTCATGTTTAAGAAGTCGGTATATGAACTCATTAACTTCTTCTAATGAAAAGGCTATCCTTCAAAACACAACTGCTTTGGATCTTGGATAGAAGGCAAGGAAACAATCAAAAGGTGATCTGGACTGGTATACAGAGGCTCCAACAAGGACAGTGGAAGCATTAATCAACCTACCGTACCTAAGTGATCACATACCACGGCATTCTAAGCGGAAAATACACGCCATCGCGATCTGTGCCCGTGAAAATCTAAAGATGGGATAGAAAAGTAGAAACATCCGCATTTTCACGTACAGACAGGGTCATATAAATGTCTTAGCGTGCCATGAAATTAAATCTAAAACAACTTGGAACTGCCTCCAGAACCTCAAGGCTCTGGCAGGACACAACAAGGTCACACTTGCTAGGGTACTCGCCTTGTTCCCCCTATGACTCGGGGGACTGGTAGGAAACGAAATGGCGGATAAGTTAGCAAAGGATGGTGCTAACAAAGCAAACATCAGTGCTAGCAGGGACACCTACATTACCAAAAACATAGTCCGTAACAAAATCTGTAAATGGGTAGCTACTAAACAGCAGCTACAGTGAGATAAAACATGTGCTAAGAAACATAGCAAACGAATGCTATAACATCATCGGTTTCTTCAACTGCTGAACTCCTACAACTGACATAGAAGCAGATCGCAATTGTAGCCGGCCTAATTACAGGTTACTGCCCTCTAAGAGAATATCTATACAACATCTGGAGAGATGACCCACTGTGCAGACTATGCTATGCAGAGGATGAAACTGCCTCTCATATATTCTTCCATTGTGAAGCAAGTACACGCAGGAGACACGAGCTTAACATTACAGCAAATGAGATCCCCGTGAAGAACATGGCACATGACTCCTAGACCTAATACAAGGGCTGGATCTATTTGCATGAATGTAATATTATGGGGAAATACAATAGGCCACAAGGACGCAGTATTTTCTAGGGCATACTCCCCTGGACCCACATTGGTTGCTAATAAAAAAAACTTCTTCTACCTCCAATTCATTACGCTGTGTGTGGAATATGATGCGAAGAAATGCTAATGCTAAAGAAAAATTGTGATCACGATCTTTTAAAGAAACCTAGATCAATCCACGATCTTTTTAGTTTATTTATTATAAGTATAAGGTTTTTCCCATAGATCAAAATCAAACTATATCACTAAGAAGTTCATTCCGGCACAACATGTAGTACATTTTGATATTAAGTTTCAATTTCCTTCTGTTTTCTTTATACTGATCACGCAGAGGTGAACATGTGCCTTTGGCATGGACGCGTTACTTTCTAATGATTACCCTTTAGTACACTCTTTATTTTTTAACACTATTGATTTATTTTAAAATAGTTGAACAGGCACCTCTGCCATTGACGCGTTAGTTTCTAGTGATTGCTCTCTGGTACACTCCGTGTTGTTCCTAAAGGACTGGAAAAACACATTATTATAATTTATTCTAAAATGGAATGTAAGATCTGTCATTTTAATGAAACGATCTATATAGTCTTATATGTTTAGTTTTGTTTAACTATTCTTGAATTTAGTGTTATCCAGGTAGTCATGACTGGTTAGTCTTTGCCATTTATACTTGTCTCTGTAGACTTGTCTTGTCTCTCCAGTCTTGCATTTCTTGTCTGGTTAAGGATGTTTGTATTTCTTTGATGTTGTCGGATTGTCAGTTGTCTATTTGTAATGATGTGTCTAGTTTTGTCAGACCAGTTTCATTTCTTGTCTTGACTGTCCAGTCCTGTATGTGTTGTTTATTCTCTCTTATCTTAATTACGTGGTCTTGTCTGTCTAATCTCGTTTTCTTAGTTTCTTGAGACTTCCCATCCACATTTGTTTCTCTGAATCTCTTATCCACGTAATATAAAAATAAACAACATTTATTCTTCTTCTTCCCGTGGTACTAGAGTCCTACTGGACCTCGATCTCCTTCAATTTCTACCTCAAGATCAGTCTATTCTGGCCGCCACCTGCCAATTACCTAGTCTAAACCAACCTAGCCCTCCATCCTTCGAGTTGGCCCTTTACCACCTTTTTTGGTACTGGTTGGTTCCTGTCTTTCTTTCTACGTGGCTCGGAGTCGGAGTCTTTAGATATTAATATATTCGACTAAGGTCGTGCCTGTGTAGAGTTGTTTCAATTCCAAGTTGCACCGTATCCTCCACCCTCCATCTTCGTGGAGTGGTCCGTATAATTTACTCAGTACCTTCCTCTCGAACACATTTAGCATCTTTTTGGCTCTCCTTGTTAGGGTCCAAGTTTCGCACACGTAAGTTATAATGGGTCGCATTAGGGTATTGTATATTATTATTTTTGTTTGTCTCTCAATCAACTTTGATTTGAGTTTTTACTTCCGTTCGTTATTCTAAACCGAATTTCTTGGTCCATGTTATTTTGTTCTGGATCTTGCTTCCAAGAAAAGTAAATTCTGACTTCTACTACTACTTCTATTGCGTCTTGTTCGATGGTCCAGTTTGGGCTGAGTCTTCTTAGTGTCTTGGAGTCCATTGCTTTTTTCTGTGTTTATTTCAAGCACTTCTGGTGCTTTCCCTTTCACTTTTACATCGTCTCATCTTCCCATTATAATTATGTCGTCGGCGTATGCGACGATATAACTTTGATTGGTTATTATTTTTCCGCTCATGTCTATTATAGTTTCTTTTATTGCTTGCTGTAGTACTATGTTGAATAGCAATGGTGCCAGTCCGTGTGCTCGGCGAAGTCCTTGTCCTATGCTGAATTCCTCTTATGAGGTTTGCTGTACTTTGACCTTACCCTTGCGTTTTCCATTGTCATTTTATTTAGATTTGTCAGTTTTCTTGGTATTCCTAGACCTTCCATTGCCTAATACAGGCAGTCTTTTTGCATGCAGTGGTAGGCTTGTTGAAGCCTACGAATATTTCTGGCATGCATATATTCTTATCCCTAGCCTTGTCCATTATTTGCCTCGCGGTGAATAACCACATAACGCACAGCTCCGTGACATATACGGGCGGCGCTTACTTGCAGATATGCACAACTCCGTGACATACACGGGCAGTGAGCTGTTATGTTAATTCAAATGTTACAGCTCCGTGTATATCAAGGGCAATGTTCAAATTTCTTTATATATTTTGAGTCTATAATGAAGTCTTTATAGCACTCATATTCGTTTATGGATTGCGGAGTGCGATACAATTTTCTCAATATGTTTCGGCGATTCTTTATTAGCGATCGGCGATTTATTATTATTTAGAAATGGCATAAAAGGGCGAGAAACAGATAAAATAGTATGACGTTTCTCGCACTTGTCCATTAGAAAACTCCTCGTTTCGCTCGTCATTTTCTAAACATGACCGCGTGCTGAAAAACCGCGCTTATTGAACTCGTTCTTTAATATTCTATTATTCAATTATTGTAAGTCCGTTTATGTTCCGTACGATGTCATATAACCGATGCCGACTCCCTTCCGTCCCTGCGCAGCCGACACCTTGTAGGTCAGTATTAGTGTGCATTTGTTCAGAAGTACATCTGTGATATTTTCTGGTATTTTCTCTGAATTGTAGTAAAGTTTCAATAGTAATTGAATTAGAATTTTTATCGATATTCATTGGTAAGTTATTTTTATTTTGCATGTTTGAAATTAATTATAATTTTTTTTTAGTATCATTTCCCCTTAAAAATGAGTGAATCACCGACTATGTAAATTTATCGGAAAGCGGAACCAATAGTAGCGATGTAGAATTAGAGTCGGAAGAGAGTGAGGATCCTGATCAAACATCTGATACCTGGCAGCAGATAAGTACAGTTGTGCTGAATGCAGCGCCCCTACGTTTTCAATTTTCGAGAGATCCTGGAAGTACAATCAACGCGCACAATTTCAACGCATTAGATTATTTTGAATTATTTTTTGTAAATTGTTTTGAGAAAAACGAAATTTAAAGTGAAGACTTACGTTGTTTTCCCCTGGATATCTATTTTATAATGTTAGTTTTATAGGGATCTTATACAGTGGAACGTAAAGTAGACTTCTAATACTAACGTATGGAAGCATCAGTTTAATATTGACAAAAAAGTGGACTTCGGTGATTTTTCAATTACTTGATAATTGTGCCCTTCAATTACTTGATAAATATATTCAGTCACTGTAACTAACCGACCGGTACGCAGAACAACAACCAGAAAAATCATCCGATATTTTGTCACCAGTATTCACGGAATTATTAGAAAGCTGATGAAAGGACGTATTGGACGACAAAATAAGTTTTTGCTACCCCGATATTTCCAAAACTTACGTCGTCGAGTTTACGTCGGTATTTTTACATAAAAAAGAATTTGCACTTTTCCAATAGTGAAGAATACTATATATAATAAGGGAACTATAATAACTCAAAAATATAAAGATGTGCCCATGACATCGCAGGTCGTGTTATCGTTGGCGGTTTCTTTGATTATTATTATACCTCGCCACAATTAGCCGATTTTCTTATATCAGGAAAACCGATCTATATGGAACGCTCCGATCAAATAGGAAAGATTTGCCACAGCAACTTTCAAAGACAAAAATTAAGAGAGGAGAATCGATAGCATTTCAAAGGCGAAAAGTGATGGTAGTGAAATGGAATGTCAAAAAAGTAAAAAAAATTGTTTTCGACAATAGTGTCAATACATAATCCGGAAAAAGTACCAACTACTAAAAAAGATAAAGCAGGAAATGTAATAATGAAACCAAAATTAGTTGTGGATTACAATAATACGATGGGAGGAGTCACGACTATCATATCGCAAAAAAACGCGGGAAAAAATGTTTAAAAAAAATTCATGCATATAGTGGATCTAGTTGTGTACAATTAATTTATTTTATATGTGTGAATGGCGGGGCAATGGATAACTTAGATTTTCGTTTAAAACAAATGCTTGAAAAATATCACTCTAGCAAATTTTCCAGAAAGGAAGGAAATTTCTTTCCAGATAGACCAAAACAACCCAGACCGTCTAATGGAAATACATTTCCCAGTTTTTATACCCCCCCACTGAAAAAATGTTATTCCATATAGAAATTGTGCAGTATGCTGCTCAAAAATAAATGAAAAAGGAAAGAAAATAAGAAAGGAAAAGAGATAGTGTCAGGAGTGCAATGTTGGACTATGTGCACTGCCTGGTTTCAAATTATTTCATGCACATGCACAATTAAAAAACATTTAAATTTACGTTTCTTTTGTTTTAAACTGTAATTTTATGTAGTTAGGTAACAAAATTTTACAAATAAAAAATTGATTTTTTTTATCCAAATATAAAAAAAAATAGGGGGCAGCCTCAATTTTTTTTTTCTTGGGCCACTTTCAGATTTTGGCAGTCTCGCGGGTCGCTATATAAATCACAACATCTGTTATTTAGGTGTTAAAAAAACTATTACGTTTAATTGTTTATTTTAATTTTAGCGAGAATGATGATAGTGGGAACATTTTTTAACAATTTCATTTAGGTCTGGCTTGTAATTGCTGTACGCTACTCTCAATACGTCTTCAGTGGTCATCGAGATGAGAATCTGTAAGTCGGTTTCTGTATACGTTCTTTGCATATTTCATTTTGGAATAGGATGATTCACAAAGATATGTAGATGCAAACAACGTAAGCAGAATTTGGGCACATTTTTTAAGAGTCTTATATTGATAGGGCACTATTATCCAAAAATCTGCGTACTCCTTCTCTCTCTTCTCTTTATAATTCACTATACATTCTTAATAACTTCAAAGTTAATCATTTTTCATTTGAATAAACTCGTCTAACAAGTCTACATACTTAAAGTCGAAAACTGAAGCCAATTGTGGAATAGTTGTCGACTCTAGATGCCAGGGATTTTCTACGAGCAGTAGCAAATTTTTCTTAAGTCCTGAAATCTCCTTTTAAATTCGTTTGATAGTGCAGATATATTATTTGAAATTATCGAATAGATTTCTTCGGAAATAACAATACAGCCCTGTGTAATAGAGATGAGCATGGGATCCCATCGACCCATCCCATCCCATCGTCCCATGGGATGGGATGAGTGATATGAACGTCGCTTGGGATGGGATGGGATGGTACGAGAATTTTGTATGGGACGGAGTGGGACGAGTTTTGATAATCAAGTAAATCAAGTTCGTCCATAATTAATTGCTTATCGTGGCAATTCACAAATTTTCCATAAAATGTCCAGCCCAGGAGATTTCTGTCATAACGATGTAGTTCCTGAAAAATTTTACGATACGTTTCCGTTTTACTCATTGTACTCAGATAAAGAAATTACGGAAAAAATTAAATTCGAAAGGATAATCGTTAAGAGAGTCTGAACCTAAAAGAAAGTATGCTGTATGGCAAAAATGGGATGATAGGATGGCGCGGTTCATCCTATCGGGATGAGATGGGTTGAGTCGGTATGAATGGGATGGGACGAAAATTTTAGGTTTGTGCGATGGGACGAAATGTGATGGGATGGGACAGTGACAAGGTTACGCCCCATGGGATGGGATCAGGAACGAGAAACCCGTCCCATGCTCCTCTCTACTGTGTAACCCTTGTTAGAAATTTTGCAGTGATTTGTTTTGAATTTATTCGTAATAAATGCTTAGTTTTTCTTCAAAAGCAAATATTGTATTTGCCAATTGTGAAATTATTTTGCTTTCACCTTGCAAACTTCGTGTTTCTCAGTAATGTCGCATACCACCTAAGAAACCACCATCTGTTATTTTGCAGTTCGGGATGATTTTTATCATTTTGCTGTAAAAACAGCAATATTTCTTGACATAAAGAAAAAAACTATTCCAAAACTTTTCCTCTATTAATTGTAAGCCAGCGCTCCGAGGTATGTAAAAGATCGTCGCTATTTTGACTACCCACTTCTTCCAAAAGACTTTTAAATCTTCTTCGGTTTAGATCTCGTGCTCGGATTTAATTCACAATACTTATAACTGGTTTCATCACAGCTTCTATTTATGGATTTACATTTCGTGCTGCCAGTTTTTTTTGGTGAATAATACAGTGTATGATGATTAAATTTGTTAAATTATATTTCTTTTTGAATAGCAAAATTAAGCCATTTTCGGATCCAGCCATTGAAGGACATCCATGCGTACACACACGAACATTTTTTTTATATTTCTATTTCATTCTGTTCTAGAAAACTGCCAATAATATCGAGAATAAAATGTACTTCTGGTTTGACCTTTCATTGGATGGAATTAAAAAAATCTTCGAATATTAAATTCTGTTCAGTCCAATATCTAACAAAAACCGAACATTGCTATGTTGCTGAAATATCGGTACTGAAGTCAAAAGTCAAGTTAAAAAACTTGCACTTCTTCTCAGGTCAACTACGTTATTACGAATATGTTTGGCGATATCTTCAATACGTCTCATACAGGTAGAATCAGAGAGCTGTATTTTCTAAATTTCCGAAAGTATCTAATTTTTGTTACTGAATTTATCAAACCGTACATCGACACCATTCACGTTCGTTTACAATTTCTGCGTCGGTAAACGGTTTCATATTTTTAGCAAGAATATAACAAATTTCATACGATGCTTTAGTTACCGCTGCATCTTGCGAAAATGCGACCGACATAACATTTTGTTGTTGTTGCAAAGATCTTTTCAAAACAACCAATTTCTCATTTCTCATGAGTGACCCTTGAGAAGAAATGTTTTGTGATAAAATGACGAGCAATATTATATTGTTTTAATATATAATACTTTCAAGACATATCAAACAAATAGCGAATCTGCTTCCCACTCGTTTTAAAACAATCGATTTTCGTTGGATATCTTTCATTTGTATTTGACACTCCTGACATTGTCGTTTACTGTATATTGATTTTCAATTATAGTCAAAGTTTCACTTTAAAAACGTTAACTATTTGACTGGGATATTGTTTATCTTGTTTATCACTAACCTTGAAACGTCTTTGAAACAAACGTCTACTCTCGCGCCCGTTGAGTCACGTGTCACAATGTGCAAACAGTGTCCAGCAATTGACTTTTTATTTTTTTAAATTATTTATTAACCTACTGGCATATAGAAACCACATAAAAAAATATATAAATTTAAAAAATAATAATACAAAAATATCTGTAACTGACACAAAATAAACTCCACTTCCTTTATAATACACCTTCTCTGTTACCAGTTTGCTCTTTCCATCTTTTTATCCGTCTCAGCAGTTTCAGACCCTTTCCGCTATTATTCATACATTCCTCCCATTTCTTTCCTTCCCGCCTCTCTCCCTCATTCCATTCACCCCTTGTACACTCTTCCATCCAATGCTCCCAAGTATCCTCTGCTGTCCCACAAACACTACACTTTCTATGCTCCTCACTCATCCAGTATCTTCTTCCACGCTCCTCACATCTACACCTATACCTTGCTAACATGACTTGTGCATCGTCCTCTTGATTTACATTTAAATAGGTTGGTAACCGCCCATGAACCTGTATCTTTACATACCCTTTATGAAAATTACTACTTTCTATTTTGCTTTGCCGCTCCTGTAGGTCCACTTCTTGCAAACGTTCTACCACCCTTTCGGCCCATAGTGCCCTTTTCTGCTTTAGCGTTTCGAGCCCCTCACCAGATATACCACCACTTTCATACAATTTCCTCTTATTCTTACCCCAGTCACTCCCTTTCATATCGCCTCCTCTCACTCAATTTACCATTCTAAAAACCTCTTTTATCAACCTTTCATCTCCCATTTCACTCACCTTATATTCATACCTTATGACCTTTCTTGCTGCCAAGACTGCCACCTTGCACGCATTCACCTCCTGGAGGACAATACCCAGGTGTCGACCTCGGAGTATCAAGCTTCAGGATTTTTTTAAAAAACTTTAACTGGACTCTCTCTATCCTGTCCTCCTCTCTCGTCCCCCAGACTTCTGAGCTATACAATAAAATGTTTCTCGCACACACCTTCCACACCGTTTCAGCCGCCCTGAAGTTTCCTTCGAATTTATTCCTCCATTCATTCCAGACTCGCCCAGCCGCCACCCACACTTTCTTCGCTACATACTCCACATGCTCTCTATTGCTACCTCCATTTCCAAATACATACCCCAGATACTTAAACCTTTGCACCTCATCGATTTCCCTCCCTCTCCATTCAAACCGCTCTTTCTTGAACTTCCCACCTCTTTTGAACCGCATCCATTTAGTTTCTTCCACATTCACACTCAAATCTCTCCTTTCAAAAAACCCTCCCACCCTTTCAATCACCTCTCTCAATTCCCCAGCTGTCTTGGCAAATACCACTACATCATCAGCGTATGCTAAACTCCACACCTTTGTTCTCCCTAAAACCATTCCTCCAGCTTGCCCATCTGCCAAAACTCTTTCCAAATCAGCCACATAGAGATTGAAAACTGTGGGGCTCAGTGGACATCCCTGGCTCAGGCCCTTTTTTATCTCAAAATATTCCGTTACACACTCATTCACCCTGATCTACACACCGTTTCCCTATACACCTCCCTCACATTCCTCCTCACACTCTCCGAAATACCCTTTTTAACCAAACATTCATACAATCTCCCTCTATCTACGGAATCATACACTGCTTTGAGGTCAATAAAAAGAGCAAAGAGGCTCCCAGATCTAATTTCCTGATCAATTATAAATCTAAGCGATATGAGTTGCTCGTCTGTGCCTCTTCCCTCTCTGAATCCTGCTTGCACCTCTGGTATTAATTGCTTTTCCTCTGCCTCTTTTCTCAACCGCCCTTCTAGAATCTTGGCGAACATTTTGTAGGAAGAGTTCATCAGCATGATGCCCCTGTAATTCTCCACCCTTTACTGGTCCCCATTTTTGTGGATTGGCTGTATTATCCCCTCTTTCTATCTCTCTGGGATACCCTTTGTCCCTTTCCATATCTTGTTGAACTTCTCCGTAAGCTTGTCGATACATTTCTCTGGTACCAACTTCCACGCTTCATTAACAACTCCGTCAGGTCCTGCCGCTTTCTTCTGCTTTAAGGCTTATTACCTGGTGTACTTCCCCGGCCGTAATTTCTTCTTCACCTACTTCTTCAACAGTCTTCTCCCTTCTAACACTGTCTTTCCCTCGATCCACCATTATCTCCACTCCTTCCAATAGAACCATATAGTGCCTTAAATTCGCTCCTTCTGCCCGCTCTTCTCCTTTAAATATTTCCACAGCTGCGCTTCAGTTTTAATCTCCAGTATTCGTTGTCGCTCTCTTCTCTCCCACATTTCTTTCTTTCTCCTCTCCAGGTTTCGTAAGTCCGCTCTCGTACTTAACCACAGTTTCTTGTCACCGGTACCCTCTCTCCACCTTTTCGTCACCTCTCTATATTTTTGTTTCTCCCTTATGAATTCCTTATCCGCCCATAATCTTCCCACTGTTCCCTCTGTGACTTTCCTCCTGACCAATGCTGTTTCCATTTCCTCGATTATCATATCTATATCTTTTAAATTATCCCAGTCTATTATCCCAGTCTATGGAGGATCCCTATCTATCCTCCATTCTTAATTTAAACAGCTTCGTCGCGCCGCTATGCCACCTGGTAAACCATTTTTCTTTCCCGGACCCCTCTTCTACCTGCTGCTTTAACGTGATCAGTATTGGCATATGGTCAGATTCACCTTTCACTCCGATCTCCATCTCTCTAATTTCTTGTCTCGCAGAGTTGTTAACAACTGCAATGTCTAGCACCGACAGCCCCCCCTGAACTCCCAAACGTATACTGCCCCTCCCAGCCCCCTTCCCACACCCGTTCAAGACATCCCATTGACTTTCCCTTACCCACTCTGCCCATTCTTTTCCTTCCGTATTTCTCGTTTTGTCCTTAGATTTCCTTCGTAGTACTTTACCAGCTCTATCCACCGTGTTGAACTGCTCCTCTCCTATCCTCACATTCCAATCACCTCCTAGCAGCAAGTTTGTCGATGCCGTACCTTCTATATTACACCTTATGCACTCTTTAATTCTTTCCAGCCCCTTATTGTTATGCACCGTGGCTATCTGCCACCAGCCTCCCTTCAGCTCTACCTCTCCACCTCTTCTTGTAATCTCTCCGCTTCCCTGATCCCACACTTGATCCCTGTTACTATCCCCCCCTTTGCCCTTCCGTAGCCACTCTCCCTCAGCGCCGGTTGCATCTTCCATTTGTACTCCTTGGGAAGTCTCTCTTTACAAATCTCCCATTCTTTTTCTTGGACCCAGGACTCCACTAGCCCAACTATTTCGAATCCCTTCAAGGCTATGAAAGAGCCGTCCTCCCTTTCCAGTTTTTTCCTAAGCCCAGCCACATTCCAAAATAATATCTTAACATTTTCACTTTCCGATCCGTCCTTGTGTTTCTGTTCCTTTCTTCTTTGGTCCCTTACTCGTTTTTTTCCCCTTCGGACCAAGGTACCCATTTCCCATCTATTTCAACTCTTTTGTAGCCTACTTTGACCCGATGACCCCTTTCCTCGAGATCCATTGCCTTCCTTAATAACTCCTTCTGGATTCCCTGCTACTTCGGGGTGAAATCGTCTTGTATAAATACATTTGTTCCTTTTAGCTTGTGCTTATTTTTCATTATCTCCCTCTTTGCCTCCCAACATTCTAACTTTAACAAAATTAAAGAGATTCAGATTCAGATGGACTTTTTTTTCAGAGTAACTTTTCAGTAAGTAAGCAGTTTGAGTATAGCTTGCTTAGGGGATAATTGATCGGTCGCTGATCTGCCTTCCCTGAACCCTCCTTGGTATCCACGATCTGCTCTTCGACGTATGGCGCTGTTCTCTGTCGTAGTATATCGGTAAAGATCTTGTATGCCACATACGAGTGAGACAAACAACATTCTAATATTATTGTATCTAGAAACATCTATCATTTGTTGTATCGTAATGATACAATATTAATCAACGCAATGATAATTAATATTGTATATTAAAATATATTTAAAAAAATTAAGATTTTCTATCCACCTAACGGTTTCGACAAAAATTACAAACTTCAATAATCGCTTAATAGATGTCGTACATCGTAACAATGTGATTTTGACAGGTTATTTTCATACCCACAAGTTCTGTGCTGCGATAATAATGAAAGTAAAGTTATTATCGTAAATAGTTTCCATGGTAACGCTTATTATTATTGTTTATAATTCAAAATTGAGTTGATAATAATTGCGCATGTACGAAATTTTCAATATTCTTGTTCTCACTCATTCTGCTGCATTCAGTGCAAGTAGAACTGACAAGAGAGAACAAAGATAAAAAAGTTGTCAAATAAATAGAAATTTATTTAATGAAATGTGTAAATAGTGTTTGAGTTTGTAGTGGGAAATATATTTAAATTTATTGCTTTTCCGATTGAAGAAGGAAATACGTGCTAATTGATTTTGCTTCAATGTTGCTGCTCAGCTAGTGTGATATCTATATCATTTGTACAGATCTCCTTGTGATACAACATGTCAAAGGTTTGTAATTAACACTGATTCTTTTTACCATGTCATTTCCAACTATTCATTTTATAAGATTTAATTTATGATTTATTATAAAAATTACACAGTAATTGATATGTAAATAAACTCTTAAATATGCAATTTTTAAAATGAATTTCTAAATATTTATTTATAATTTTTGCAATTTATTATGATATACTTACATACTTTAATCTTATTCATTTATTTTGATTTTCATTAAATTAGAACTTGATTCATTCAAATGTCAACTGATAATGTCAATAATGTCTGCAACAGTCTTTCACTGCAGTAAAAAAAATATTTGCTTTTTATTTTGAAGAACTTGGTATTATAATAATCTGATACACTATATACAGTCTCATCTTGTCTTTGTCTTTCTAATATTCCCTGTCTATATTTATAGTTTTGTAAGTTTATTTTGGAGCTTATTTTTGCCTCTCTACTTTTCAGATCTTGTCTGCATAAGTCTTGTCAATCAAATTTCATATGTTTACTCTATTCTGTTAAATCCCATGTATTTTATATGTTTGTGTGTATACTTTTATCAGTCTTCTCTATCTAAGCTTGTCTATATAGTCTTGTCTGACTAATCTTGTCTTTTCCTATTCAGTCTTGTTTGTCAAAACTTGTTTAAACTACAGTTTGAAATAAATGAAGTTTTATTAGATTAGTTTTAACCAAAATCACAATGTTTTATAATGGAGTGAAATAAAGTTTCATTCATTTTACTTAAATTGTTGTATATTTTTGTTTAGTCCTGTCTCCTTGTCCTTGTTGTTTTGTTTGGATGGCATTGGCGGTGTAGTCTTCTCTAATCAGAAAACATGTGTATAGAAACAATAGAATTCAATTTGCATTGTCTTATATTTGTATTTGTATGGTATTGTCTCTTGTCATTAATTTCTTCTGTCTTTTTTTCTGTCTCATTTTTGACACTTTGCTCATCGAAACATTTGAGCCTTGAACAGTTACGCGGTGCCCCAGTTCATAAGAAGAAAGGCGCAACTTTTTGAAAACATTGTTTGCGAATTTTAAATTAAAATTGCAATGCAAACAAACAGTGTAAATAAAGGAAACAAAGTCAAAGAACTCTAACTTAAAAATCACCAGTTCACAACTGTCAATATTTGGACTATCCTCCTTTACCAGTATGTCATGGACATTCCTTGTTCTTTTGGCGTTGGGCATATATAAAAACGTATTTATAGCAACATTTGTTGAGTATTTGTAAAAACTAGTCATTTGATATGCAATTACTATAGACATTAGATTTGTTACCAGTAGAAAACAAAAAAAACAAAAAAATGTGACATTCCCTGTCCTTTGCCTGTACCCTTCATATATAGTCTCATCTTGTCTTTCATATATTTCCTAACTATGTTTCTCTCTAATTTTGTATGTTTATTTTGGAGCTTATTCTTGGCTCTCCAATTCTACTTTTCAGATCTTATCTCTATATATGTCTTGTCAGTCAAATTTCATATGTTTACTCTTTTCTGTTTAATCCCACCTGTTTTATGTATGTGTGTATACTTTTATCAGTCTTCTTTATCTAAGCTTGTCTATATAGTCTTGTCTTACTAATCTTGTCTTCTACAATTGAGTCTTGTTTGTCAAATCTTGTTTAATCTACAGTTTGAAATAAAGAATCTTTATTAGATTCCATTTTAATTAAATTGTTGTATATTTTTGCCTAGTCTTGTGCCCTTGTCTATGCTTGGATGGCATTGGCCTAGTAGTCTTCTCTATCTCGACAAACATGTGTAGATAAACAATAAAATTAAATTTGTATTATCGTTTTTGTATTTCTATTGTATTGTCTTATGTCATCAATTTCTTCTGTCTTTCACTGCAGTAAGAAAAAATTATTTGCTTTTTATTTTGAAGAACTTTGTATTATAATAATTTGATGAACTATATATTGTCACATCTTGTCTTTCTAATATTCTATACTTTTATTAGGTGTATATTAGTGTATTAAGTTTTATTTAGGTGTATACTTTTATTAGTCTTCTCGGTCTAAGTTTGTCTATAGTCTTGTCTGACTAATCTTGTCTTCTCCTATTGAGTGTTGTTTGTCAAATCTTGTTTAAACTGCACTTTGAAATAAATGAATTTTTATTAGATTATGTCTTAACACACATCACAATGTTTTATAATGGAGTGTAATAAAGATTCATTCTTCTTCTTCTTTCGAATAGGCCTACTTTGAACCACTCTTGTTCAACTGTTGGGCTTTGACCTTTGCCCAGTATTGTCGCATCTTCTGCCGGTGTAACTCCTTTCTCTCTTCTGTCCAGGGGCTACCTTTCCTTCGAGGTTTTTCCTGAAATCCACGGACTTCCTTCAGGGTGCGTCTCACAGACTCTCTGTTTTTGAGATCTGCTATTCCCAGTTCTTTAATATCCTTCTCGGTCTCTGTCAACCAAGTGGTACGAAGCTTCTTGTTTTGCCAGAAGATGAACAGACGGTTGGTTAGTCGGTTTGGAGGCAATCTTGCAACGCCATAGAAAGCTACCCTTCTTTTCCTTACACAGTCAGAGAGCATCTCAATATGTTCATAGAGCTCAGAGTTATGCCGCCGTCGGAATTCCCTATCTTCCTTTACCGGGCCTAGGATCTTCCTGAGGATTCTCCTCTCTCTGATTTCCAATTTCTCTATTAGACCCCTTCGGTTCAAGGAAAGACACTCCATGGCATACAGGGCTTCTGGTCGTAAGACTGATGTGTAGTGCTTAAGTTTCAGGTTGCGTGACAGGCATTTCTTATTGTAAGTGTTCTTAGTCAACCGATAGGCTAGTTCTAACTTGCTGACTCTCTTGGATAATGATGCTCTTTCTGATAAGTTGGGTTCAATCCATTCGCCGAGATACTTAAATTTCTTAGTCCTCTTGATGTTTCTCTGTTCTAGTAACATCTCTCTGTTTGCTTCTCTAATGTTGGTGAAGAATTCTGTTTTCTCCAGCGACACTTGAAGACCCACTTTGGCAGCCTGTTTTCTGAGGCAGTTTACCTGCATTGTTGCCATCTCAAGAGAATGAGCAAACAGTGCCATGTCATCTGCAAAGGCCAGGCAATCTACAACCAGTCCATCGTTCTTACGTCCCAGGTAGATACCACTGTGAGCACCCAAATTGTTCAGTTCCTTGCGCCATTCTCTCATAACCTTTTCGAAGACACAGTTGAAGAGAAGTGGGGAAAGTCCATCTCCTTGTCTCACTCCAGTTTTTATTTCGAAGTTTTCTGAAATTTCGCCTCTAAATTTAACCTTGGAATGGGTGTTTGTTGTCTAGTGCTAGTTCCTGGAGTACTTTGTTTCTCTAGTTTCTCTATCAATGGAATCGTACGCCTTCCTAAAATCAACAAAGGTGACGACCACCTTGCGGTTTCTCATCTTGGAGTATGCAAGTACAGTTTTAAGATTGAGGATCTGTTCAACACAGGATCGGTTCTTCCTGAAGCCCCCCTGGTATTCTCCCAGTTGACTATCCAACTGATTTTCTGCCCTTGTTTGTAACGCCTTCGAGAGAATCTTGTGCTAGTTCTAGTGCTAGTTCCTGGAGTACTTTGTTTCTCTAGTTTCTCTATCAATGGAATCGTACGCCTTCCTAAAATCAACAAAGGTGACGACCACCTTGCGGTTTCTCATCTTGGAGTATGCAAGTACAGTTTTAAGATTGAGGATCTGTTCAACACAGGATCGGTTCTTCCTGAAGCCCCCCTGGTATTCTCCCAGTTGACTATCCAACTGATTTTCTGCCCTTGTTTGTAACGCCTTCGAGAGAATCTTGTATGTTACCGGAGAAATTGTTACGAGAAAAATTCCACGGTAGTTGTTAAGATCAGTAAAATCTCCCTTTTTGTGAAGCGGATGGATCAAAGCAGATTTCCAATTGGGTGGTAATTTCTCCGTTTCCCAGATGTCCTGGATGATCTCGGTTAGCTTGCTCACGGCATTTTTTCCAGCACCTTTCCACAGTTCAGCAACGATAGAGTCCTCTCCAGCTGCCTTAATATTCTTAAGAAGTTGAATGATCTGGCCAACTTCTTCCAATGTGGTTTGTTTATAGTCGAAGTCTTGGCTGGGTGGGTCACAGTTGAGTTGATTTTTAAAGTACTGATTGTGAGCCAAAAGGTGGCAGTTGTCTTTGTCGTTATAAGCCAGTTTGCCTTGTAAGTCTCTGAAGTGGAGGCTTGGCGGAGCGTATTTTCTGAGTGCCTGCTTAAAGGTTCCAAAGAAATCTCTGGAATTATTCTTAGCAAAGCTCTCTTCGATTTGGGTTAGTTGGTTTTGTGTGAAGATTCGTTTGATTCCTCGAATTATCTTGGCTGTAACCAAAATGTATGCCAATTTTCCTTGGTCTTTTTAGAATTCCACTTCACCCAGGCTATCTGTCTTTGGGCTATTGCATTGTCACAGTCTTCAGTCCACCACGGATGCTTCCTTCTTCTAGCGAGAGGGGCGAGTTCATTGGAGTCTCCCTCAGTTGGTCCCAGTTATTTAAGTCTGTGTTGTTCAGTCTCTGACTTAGTTCTTGACTATTCTTGAGTCGCTCGACGTCAAATTTTACCATTTTGGAGGTTCTGTGTAATCTAGTGTTTCTAGGCTGGAGTCTTATTTTGATCTTTGAGAGATAGTGGTCTGAGTTCAGATTGGCGCTTCTTAGTACCTTCATGTTTTGTATTTCCTTTTGAGATTTTCGTGAAATGACCACATGATCTATCTGGAATTCACGCAGGTGGGTATTAGGTGAAATCCAAGTCTTCTGCTTCCTTGGCAAGTGTTTGGAGGCTGTAGACTTCATGATCAACTCAAAAGTTCTACACAGATCCACCAATCGTTCTCCGTTGCGGTTGATTCGCTTATGTGCCGGATAATTGCCCACTATGTTTCTGTATTTTTTCTCTCTTCCCAATTGAGCATTGAAGTCACCAAGCAGTGCAACGGTGTGCCTCTCTGGAAGTTTAGAGATAATATCTTCTAAGTCTTCCCAGAATTTATCAGTTCTGTCTGGATTGCGTCTGTTGTCCTGGTTGATTGGGGCATGTACATTGACTATACTGTAGCCCTTGTTTGCGCATTTGAGAGAGAGGATGGATACACGACTACTCGGGGAAGTAAAGTCGGTGACTGAATCCAGTATCCTGTGACTGATTATAAATCCTGTACCTAAGTGGGGTACGTTCTTCATTACCCGCCTACCCACTTTTCCTTTGAGGATTCTGTAGCCTTGGGACTCGAAGGCATGTTCGTCCGTAAATCTGGTTTCCTGTACTGCTGTCAGTATTATGTTGTGTCGTGTTAGTGAATCAGTCAAATGTTTCAGTTTACCCACTTTTAGCAGTGAGTTGGCATTAAATGTTCGAAGAAGCTTTGTCGTCTTGTGCTAAGCGTACACCAAAATCGATTTTGTCGGCCGATGGCGGACAGAACTACCCGGACGAGTTAATCGGACGTGTATATGCTTACACTGCAACAGTTCAACAGTGTTACCACCATTGTTACCATCAGTGTTACCAACAGTGCTATTACAGACACCTATTATAAACACTATTACCGACACTTATTATAAACACAACTTATTAATTTTCCAATATCCATAGTCGTTTAGGTAGATAACAACAAAATTTAACTATAAATACACTCAATATACACTCTCTTTGCACTGTAGACCAGCTGTAGACGCCGGCAGTCTGGCGAGAAATCCCAACAAGTTCGGATCATCGTGATGATCGGCCGTTTTCGGGCGTCATCGGACGATGACAGTCGCGTTTGTGTGCGCGCTCTTATTCTTTTACAAGTGTTTGATTCAATCGCAGCCGTCGCCCGAGCAAACTTCGGCCGATACCGGTTTAGGTGTATGCGAGCCATACACATACACATATTCAGGATGCTCCGACTCATCCTTAAAGCATGTTGGTGCGGACTCCCCAGAAGCCGAAGGTCCGCTAACGTCACCATAGGTGACGGTGGATTGGTTACCACCTGGGGTAGTGGTGCATTTTGCGAGATTTTCCTTCATGCTCAGTTGAAGAATATTCTTCATGGGACAGTGGCGAGCCACTGTCCAAGATACTACCCAAGTTGTGTTTCACTACGGCTAAAAAACTAAAGATTCATTCATTTTAATTAAATTGTTGTATAATTTTTACTTGTCCTGTGTTCTTGTCTCTGTTGTTTTGTTCAGATGGCATTGGTCATCTAGTTTTCTCTACTCAGTCAAACATGTGTGGAGAACAACAACATTAGATTTGTATTGTCTTGTATTTGCATTGTATTGTCTCTTGTCATTAATTTATTCTGTCTTTCACTGCAGTTAAAATTTTTGATTTGCTTTTTATTTTGAAGAAATTGCTATTATAATAATTTGATAAACTATATATAGTCTCATCTTGTCTTTCAGATATTCCCTGCCTATGTTTCTCTCGAGCTTTGTATGTTTATTCCGGTGCCTAATCTTGGCTCTCCAATTCTAATTTTCAAATCTTTTCAGGTCTACATAAGTCTGCGCAATCAAATTTCATATGTTTACTCCGGGGGGTCATCCACTCGCTGAAATGTTGCATATGTATTCGCAATTATCCTGATTTTTTGGTAATTCGAGGTACTCAAAGAAATTACTAGCGATGTTATGTCACGTAATCATCCTAATTCTTTGGTAATGCGATGTACTCGGAGAAATCACAAGCGTAATGTAAAGGAGGGGAATTTGAAATAATTTCTTCTAATGCCCTGAACGTTAAGCTACGTACACACGCTATAGAAAACTAGCGTATAGTCCTGCTATAGTTTGACTATAATTGTGTGATCGTTTCGTATAGTCCAAAACTATTCGTGTAGTTGAACTATATGAAGCGGCCACACAGCTATAGTCAAACTATAGAAGGACTATACGCTTGTTTTCTATATCGTGTGTTGTTACTACCTATAAAGATAAAAGTGCTAGTAATAAGACATCACATTCGTGGCATCGTCATTAAATAACAAGTGTGTTGAATTTTAATACATTTATTAAAATCGGATTGAAATCTAACAAAATTAGCACACTCTAAAGTGCTTTTTCACATGTTTGTACTGACGCTCTATAGCCAGTTTTTTCAAATTGTCTCAACTGGAAGATCCTGAACCCAGAAGCTCTACAGGGCCATAAAAAATGAATCCATTTTCTATAATTGCAATATCTTCTTCTTTTTACCACATGAAGCTATCTAGCCTAGATTTATTTTTTCAAATCATAATATTTATAATATTTTTCTTATTCTACTTTTATCTCGAATTTTATATTGTTATGCTGAGACGAGGCAGACTGCCGACTGAATCAGATTCTGATTATGCAAGTCTATTGCAGTCATTTCAAAGTCTATTGCGTTTTCTAATTCACTGTCACTTTTATTCGTATAACTGTCTTCGCCTTCAGAAGTACACAATTCTTCTGGATCATCATTATCCTTTTTATTTTCTTTTAGAGATCTAATTCCTTTTACGCGATGAATTCTATCTGATGATAGTCTGCCAGATTTAGTACTGAATAACCAACTTATGGTTGGTTTTAGGACTGTTTTTGAAAAATTGCCCAAAGTTCTGTATAAGTTGTATAAGTTCATATTTGGCATTAAAGTTTCATACGCCAATCGTCCAGCAGTAATGAAATGGTGCAATGTAGAGATGAGCATGGGACAAGTAGTCTTTCTTCTCCGTGGAACGGATCCCTGTCACTGTCCGATCCCATCACATTTTCGTCCCACCGTTATCACAGAAATCTCCTGGGCTGGACATATTATGGAAGATTTGCGTATTGGCACGATAAGCAATTAATTATGCACGTAAACTCGATTTATTAGATTATCAAAACTCGTACCGCTCCGTTCCATAAAAACTTGTCGTCCATCCCATCCTATCCCACGCGACGTTCATACCACTCATACCATTCCATGATCCCATGCTCATCTCTAGTGCAAAGCCATTTTTTTTCAGTTGATCCTGATATTTTCAGCTTTTGATTTTTCCGTTGAGTTTCTTGTGACGGAGTCCAACATTTCAAAAAACCCTGTGATATTTTCATTGCTAAATGATTTGAATATTTGTGTGTCATCAACGATAGTTAGATTAGCTGAAATTCTGCCAGTTCTAGGTTTTTTTTTTTAATTGCGCTTTGTACTTTTTCAGAATTTTGAAAAAGGTCAGTTATTTTATATTGCGTAACGTCAAAATTACTGTATAATCTCGATAATCCGACACATATGGGACCAGACAACCGCCGGAGTATAAGATATAGTGGTGAGAGGGAAGAGCGCGCGTGGTCTCCAGACCGCCGGATTACTGGACGTGCCGTCCGATTAACCAAAGGCCGAATTACCGAGACTATACTGAAATATATTTTTTGCGACAGGATTTGCGTCTTTAAGAGCTTCATCGGGAGCTTCTCTCAGGGCTTCCCCAGTAAGAGTTTAGTAGAAGCTCACTGTTCTACTGCGGAGCGGCGCATGACAACGCGCATGATGAGCTCATGTGTGTGTAGTGGGGGCGTAATATGGACGTAATGCGAATATAATATAAACGTAATTCAGGGAATGCAAGAGTAATTCAAGAAATCCAAGAGTATTTGTGTAATGTTGTGTAATACTTACGTACTGCCAAGCAATGCAACGTAATGTGCAGTAATGCATCTAACTATTATTAACATGTGTTGCAAGAGTGGATGACCCCTCGGTTTACTCTTTTCCGTTTAACCCCATCTGTTTTATGTGTATGTTTGTATACTCTTATCAGTCTTCTCTATCTAAGCTTCTCTATATAGTCTTGTCTGACTAATCTTGTCTTATTACTATTGAGTCTTGACGGTCAAATCTTGTTTTACCCTCCGTTTGGCACATAGTCCGCTAACCTTTGGTTTTACACATGTGGTCTGGCCAGACCCATACCATCTCTATACAATTTATACTTTATTTTTGTCTATATTATTTCTTATATACACTTATCATCTTCTAAATTCTAATTCGTGCAAGTGAAACAAGTAGACACTTTTGTGTGTTGTTGGCACACAGTCCAAACATTTAGTGCAAAAGAAATGTGTTTTAGGCCGTAACCTTCCTTGGGAACAAAGTTTGAATCCTCTCTTCTTATCCATTGTGTTATCACGAATTGAAGTATATTTCTCTTATTCCATATATCACGATTTGGTGCGGCCTTGTCAGTTGGCGAAATGCAAGTTTAAGCCTATCATCAAAACGGATATATCGTAGAAATGCAAGGAATCGCTTATTAGACATAGCTGATCTGAATATAGGTAGGCCGTCTGTATGCCAAAGAAATTGTGATTTTTGCATGTTATTGTTTGAAACTCCAGCGGCCAAAAGTACACCCTTTCCAAACTCTTGGTTTTTTATCGGGATTTTTCAGATTCCACCTTTGAAATGTATCTTTCGCATAACGATTCGTTTCGGTGATGATTCGAATCGGAACTGAATTTTGTTCTTTGGGTCCAGCTCGATAACGCATAATATTGTGATGACACAAACGACCAACATGTTCACTTCTATTCCTTTTTGTAACGTCTTTGCCAGAAGAGAAATTCATCAGTTGAAGTTTGTTGATTTTTAGAATGTGCTTCTCCCTCTACTTCTTCTTTTTCGTCACTACCTAGAATTTCGTTTAGTTCGATTACCAAATCCTCTTCAATATCCGACGCATCTTCTTCAGGTACATGTTCCATATCATTATCGTAGTCATCGTCTCTGAATGGATCATGTTCAACATTTTCATCAATTTCTTCTTCAGGATTACAATCGTGAATGAAAATCAGTATCCAAACTTTGTCTACGTAATCGCTTATTATACACATATTCAACTTCGTCATTTTTATAAATCAAACAAAAATTTCGCAAGATGCTAAACTGGCCCAACACGTGGCTCGCGAGCTAGATAGATCAAAGGACGATATACGAGTAATACAAAAGCTCGAGGGCACGCCTCGGGCTGGCGTGAGATATAGAGGAACTAAAAAACGTGGTAAAATGTTCAAAATACATTTTATGTCATTTAAATATATATGGGTCCGGACAGACCACATAGACCGAAGTGCCAAACCGAAGTATATTCAAATACATATCCTTATATGACATGTATCCATTTATTTTTTCAGATGAATGAAAGCTTATGAAATTTTAGGAAAAGTCAAGGAAATTTAAGTCGATAGCTCAATAAAAATTATATTAAAAAAACAAATGAAATTGCAGGTCTGGCTGGACCCATGCACCAAACGGAGGGTTAATCTACAGATTATTGAAATAAAATAATTTTTATTAGATTCCCTTTTAACACAAATGACAATGTTTTTTAATGGAGTGTAATGAAGATTCATTCATTTTAATTAAATTGTTCTATATTTTTGTCTAGTTTTGTCTGTGTTGTTTTGTTCGGATGTCATAGGCCATCTAGTCTTCTCTACTCAGGCATACATGTGTAGAGAAACACTTGACTCTAACAAAAATTAGCACTTTAAAGCTGAATATTTCATAAACGGATCTCTTAATCGAAATATTATTTTCACAAACCTGTAATATTTTTGAAAGACCTATCCAAAGACACCCTACACCATGGGGTAGACGAGAAAAAAAAAACCTAAAAAATTTTTTTTTCAAGATTTTATTTTACCACTTTGTCGGCGTGACTAATCTGTAAATCCATGCCAAATTACAGCTTTATATTTCTAATAGTCTCTGAGCTAAACTGCGGACGGACGGATGGACGGACATATCGAAACTATAAGGGTTCGTTGTTGATAACAACGGCACCCTAAAAATTATTTGGTATTATAATAATTTGATCAACTATATATAGTCTCATCTTGTCTTTCTAATATTTCCTTCCTATGTTTCTCTATTGCTTTCTATGTGAATTTTGCAGCTTACTCTTGGCAGTCTTGTTCATCAAATTTCATATATTTACTCTTTTCTGTTTAATCCCATCTGTTTTATGTGTATGTGTGTATATTTCTATCAGTCTTATCTAGTCTAGCCTAATCTAGTCTAGTCTCTATCTAATCTTGCCTATATAGTCTTGTCTGTCTAATCAATCTTGTTTTCTACTTGTTCGTCTTGTTTGTCAAATCTTGTTTAAACTACTGTTTGAAATAAAAGAATCTTTATTAGATTCCATTTTAACACAAGTCACAATGTTTTATAACGGAGTGTAATGAAGATTCATCCATTGTAATTAAATTGCTGTATATTTGTGTCTAGTCCTGTGCCCTTGTCTGTGTTGTTTTATTCAGATGGCATTGGTGTAGAGGTGGCCAAGAAATCTGGCATTTGCCAGATTTTGAATTTTACTCCTCCCGAAAAAAAGGGCGAAAAGGAGATAATAAATAATGTTAACCACAGCAAAACATCTGCTGCCGTACGGACTTACTACCCGTACGATGAGAGTGAATGGAATCTATTAACAGCGACTCACCCGCCCTGGGCTCAAGCCCACCAGCTAAAATCAACCACGAACTTGGGATGATGGAAACACAAGCTAAAATCAACTACCTCAGACCCTAGCTAAAACGTGCGAAGGCAAACCTGGTCATTCGGATTCTGGGCGACCAGAACATCATGCAGGGAAGAGTCGGAGCTTCCCAAAACTCCTCAAACCCAAGAGTAAGCACTTCATTGGTATTCTCAACTTACAGACGCTGACCAAAACAGGAAAACTAAAGACGCTAACGGACACCTGCGATAAATTCAGTATCCTCATACTAGCAGTACAAGAAACACGATTTCGTGATTGAGATCACTTTCACTCTGGTGGATATCGTATCTACAAGGGAAAGCCTGCAGCCAAGCCAAGAAATAGTAATTTACATATATTGGGAACCGCATTTCTAGTACATAACAGTATCTAGAACTCATCTAGATTTATCATCACCTTCGGAACGGATCTCCCTACCCATAATTAAAATCGCCAACAAGGCCTACACACTGATTAACGCACAGGCTCCTGTTAACAATGACCCTGACAAGTACAAAGTGAAGAAGTTCTGGTCACAGCTAGAACGGGCACTCAACAAGATCCCTCAACACCAGATCAAGATCCTCCTCGGAGATTTCAATGCACAAATCGGCAGAGAAAGGGAGCACAGTCACATCACTGGGAATTTCTCGGAACACAAAAGACAAATGCCAATGGACATCGCCTAATCAACATATGTGGAATGGCTAACCTCCAACTAATGTCCACACACTTTAAGAAACCATCACGCAAGATGACCTGGAAAAAACCTGGAAATCACCAATCAACCACATCGGGGAATACCAAATCGATCACGTAGCGATAACCAGAAAATCCTCCCCAGAAATCATGAACGTGACGGTACGCAAGGGTTACGTGGAGTCCGACCATTATCTTTCACAAATTAAAACCTGCTTCTAACCTAACAGAAGGAAGTGTCAAAAATCTAAATTCCCTCGTATAGATCCAAAATACCTAACAGAATACGCGGAGGAGTTCGCACAATCACTACAGACCGACACACAAACATGGGACGAACTTCTCCATCCAATCCAGCAATCAGCAAGGAAACTTGGTCAACCGCCACGAAAACGAAAACACAGATGGTGGACATTGGAATGCGACAGGGCCCTTGAATCCCGTATGATTGCGTGGAAGACTTGGCATCTCAACAAGACACAAGAGAATTGGCAGAATTTCTTAACAATGCAGAGGGAGACATCCTAAACGATCTGAAGCATTAAACGGACATACCATTTCAGAAAATTAGATGAAATCGACAATGAGTTCATAAGAAATAACACGCGAAACTTCTATAGAACATTTAGGGAAGAACTGATGAACTAGAAGTCAGCGAGCATCTGCTTCCGTCGGCCTGATGGAACCCTTGAAACCAACACAAAAGCTAACTGCGAAATTCTGAAACAGTACTTCGAGAAGCTACACAACTGTGAATTCCCTGAAGAAAGACTCCAATGCCACATAGCCGCCCCAAACCAGGACTCTGTTCCACCAACACATAAAAATATGAAATACGAAACATCATTTTACACTTAAAAAACAACAAAGCACAAGGGGAAGACGGCTTAATCGCTGAAATGCTCAAGATCAGAGGTGAACTCTTAATTGACAGACTGCAAGCTATCATTGCAAATACATGGAAGAGCGGCATCATACCAGCGGACTGGAAAAATGCTTTGATCCACCCACTACACAAAAAGGACGACAAGACTGATCCAAACAATTACCGAGGCATTTCCCTTCTATCAATCGCCTACAAAGTTCTCTCAAGTGCCCTCCTCACCAAACTGGAAAAATGGACAGAACATCTGATCGGTGAATATCAGGCAGGTTTCCGACCGCACAGATCATGCGCGGAACAAATCTGGAACCTGAAGATGATACTGCAACATCGCCAGCCGAACCGCACAGTTGTCACTTTTGTAGACTTTTTGAAGAAAGCCACTCGATTGAACGCATAACTCTGTTTAATATACTTCATGAATACGGTGTGGATAGTAAAACAACCATGTTAATCGAACAGACTTTGGCAGGCACAACATCTAAAGTAAAATTCATGGGTGAAATCTCCGAGCCTTTTAAAATCAGTACTGGAGTAAGACAGGGTGATGGATTGTCCCCACTCCTCTTCAACCTGGTACTAGATAAGATAATCAAAATATGGGAGAAAGAAGTACCTGGAGAATATATCGGAAAAAAGGACAAACGAATCAACATAAAGTGCCTCGCTTTTGCTGACGACCTTGCAATAACCACCAGGACTACTGAAGAGGCCAAACACGCCATCAAGGAACTTCATGAAATCGCCATCAGGACCGGCCTTCAAATTTCTTACGAGAAAACGCAATACATAGACTCCAAGAGCTCAAATATGACACATCTTGCAACCAAATATGGCAACATCATACAAGTTAAGCACTTCAAGCACCTATGTGAAATAATTGGAAGCACTGGTAAGGAAAGAAAGGCTAACAATTCACGCGCCGAAAAGTTACGCAAAGCCTATACAATCACCTGGAATATGTACAACAAGAAATCACTTTCTACCAAGGCAAAACTCCGTCACTACCATACAGTCATTCTTCCAGAAGCACTATGCAATTGAGACTTTTTAATTGAGACACCATTAACCATCGACATCAACGATATTGAGAAAGTAGAACGTCAGATACTGTGAAAAATATTTGGGACCCAAGGTACAAGATGGTATCTGGATGCGTAATAGCTCACAAGAACTGTATTCCCTGACAGAACCATTCTTCTCAGTTGCACAGAAAAGACGTCTGAAATTCTACGGTCATATAGTACGAATGGATGTCTCTCGATTGACCAAGAAAATCTTCCACATCATCAATGTAACTCGACAGTCCACTGTACGCTGGCTACAGTACGCTAGCTGGTAGACACTCAAAATGACCTCTCAGTAATCAATATAGACCCATTGGCAACTACACGAACTAAATGCAGGCAGGAAATAAATTCACATAATTTCACATCAAAGAATGCAACAGCTAAGAGTTTGAAACTAAAAAACGCATAGACGCAAGAAAGAAGACAGGCCCAGAGCGAAAGGATGAGGATGTTTTGGTAAGACAAAAAGAACAAGATGACCAGTGCTAAGTAATGGTTCTACGTGCTCCTTATAGGGCTAAACGAATGTATATATGTATATATATATATATATATATATATATATATATATATATATATATATATATGTAGTATATATAGTCTCATAAAACGATATTTAGTCTAATCTTGTTTTTCTAATATTCATTGCCTATGTTTCTCTCTAGTTTATTTTGGAGATTATTCTTGGCTCTCCAATTCTACTTTTCAGATCTTGTCTGTATAAGTCTTCTCAATCAAATTTCATATGTTTACTCTGTTTAATCCCATCTGTTTTATGTTTCTGAGTGTATCCTTTTATCAGTCTTATCTATCTATGCTTATCTATATAGTCTTGTCTTCTATTATTAAGACTGGTTTGTCAAATCTTGTTTAAACTACAGTTTGAAATAAACGAATCTTTATTAGATTCCATTTTAATACAAATCACAATGTTTTATAATGCAGTGTAATAAAGATTCATCAATTTTAATTAAATTGTTGTATATTTTTGTCTAGTCCTGTGTCCTTGTTTGTGTTGTTTTGTTCAGATGGCATTGGCCGTTTAGTTTTCTCTACTCAGACAAACAATAAAATTAGACTACTCTTATGTAGAGAAACAATAAAATTAGATTTGTATTGTCTTGTATCTGTATTGTATTGTCTCTTGTCATTAATTTCTTTGTCTATGTCTTTCAATGCAGTTAAATTTTTTATTTGCTTTTAATTTGGAAAAATCTGCTATTATAATAATTTGATAAACTATATATAGTATCATCTTGTCTTTCTAATATTCCCTGCCTATGTATCTCTAGTTTTGTATGTTTATTTTGGAGCTTACTCTTGGCTCTCCAATTCTACTTTTCAGATCTTGTCTGTATAAGTCTTCTCCTTATCTGTTGTTTAGTTCGGACGGCATTTCCCTTCTAGCCTTCTCTACTCAGACAAACATGTGTTGAGAAACAATAAAATTTGATTTACATTGTCTTGTATTTGTATTGTATTGTCTCTTGTCATGTGTGTACATGCTTTTGTATCTGTCTAGCTTTATATTTTAATGTGGTATGTCTTAATCTTGTCTGTATAGTGTTGCCTGACTTATCTTGTCTGTCTAGGTTTGTTTGCCTAGTCTTTTCTAAGTCTATATAAACTTTTAAGATCATCATGATGTACTTGTATTTCTAGTTACTACAGTGCGATTTAAATTTGGCTGAATAAATACGGATGATTATAGAACGTTTTACAGAGAATTAAACAAAGATGTTGAATAAGAGAAAATTGTAGAATTCAAAGAAGAGATTTGAAATAGATTCAAGGAAGAATATTGTAAAAACAATATTTAGCATGACCCAGCTATAATACGGGCAATGTTAGCAAATCATTTCAATATAAGATTCTTGAATCGAATTTCTTAATATATGTAGTATTATTTATTAATTATAAGAATTGACAAAATGTATTGATTAGAAGCACAAAACTTGCAATCTTTGAGAAATGAGGCAATGGGCAAAAAGCAATCAAACAATTCTTGTAAATGAAATGAAAGTACAAATTATGAAGATATTATGAATATTTCTAGACAAGGAAAGTTGAAATAGAAGATTTATTTGGACAATATCCTGTAAAAATCCTGTTTCATTAATGTTTCATATTTTAAAAATCTTATGAGTTTGGGACGACAGTTAATATAAGAAAAACAACTTTAATGGTAAATATATGTAATTAGTAAAGATACTAGATACAACTTTTAGTAAACCAATCTCAACAAGGAAATTAGTGTGCTTTAAATCGATGATTATTCTTAATTGCTACTAAAATACTTCAAACATTACAAAATACTTGATATTTGTTATTACAGTGTTATTAACATTTACTTTCTATAGATTTTCCACAGAAGTTATGGACTGAGATAATAGTGCAAGAAAATATATTACATACAAGATTTGTATTCACATGTTTGTAGCAACAGTTTATTAAATCCAATAAATTAAATCCAAAAACTAATCTATAATTGTTTACAAATAATGTTTATTATGCCATGAATAACGTGTTCAAATAACGTTCAATTTCTACCTACATTACCTACATTACAAATATTCTTTTGAATAAGGAACGCTTTATAACGTTAATTTCCCAAAGAATAATTTTAATAACAAATTAGGAACTTGTTTTTTATCCAATTTGGTTTAATGTAACTTTAAATCCTTAGAAATATCAATCAATATAACAGAAATTATTGATATTCTACCACCCAAAGCGGTCAAACATTATTAGTCTTTTAATTTAAAAAAAATTGGTATTAGAATATTCTAAATTGCTATTTAGCTTATTAATGAACGATTCTAGACAGTGGATATAAAATAACAATTAATAAACACATTAATAAACAATTAATAAACAACATTTAACAAACATGTTCAACAAAAATCCTAAAACTAAATAAAAATTGATGTAAATTTCCATCTAATAACATCAAGAATAAATTCTAGTTTTATTTTTATGAAATCTAGTAAAACTTTCATTTAGTTGACCGACCAGGTTTTACAAATATACACAATATGCTTATTAAATTTTGATTTGTTTTGAATAAATTATTATAATATAGTAATTAGTATAATATAGTAAGATAGCTCACAAGGTTTGACTAAAAAATCAAGGAAAAATAGAACACACACACACACACACACACACACACACATATTTCTTTTAACGTTATATAATTTATTATAATAGATTGTAAACTTTATAAATCTATTTTGTTTGGCATTTGCAAGGTTTGATAAAATTGTAGATGCATTACAGTGTTATTACAATTTAATGATTTGATTTTTATATTTGAGAAATTTGGTATTAATAATCAATAATCTGATTAATAAAATAATTAATAATCTGGTGAACTAGTCTTGATGGATAAAAAATAGAAATATCACTCGATACATAGATGCCAAATAGACTAGAAAAATAAGACTGAATGAGTGAACATTTAATGAATTAAGTGAATAAATAATAAGGAATTGATTGAATATTTATAACTATTATGGATTTATTTTAAAATAATTTGGTTATTAATACAATGTTATTTTCTTAGAAAGATCTCAAGGTTTGAAAACCAAATGTAAATGGAAATATATGGAATAGTGCAAAGTCAACAGATAAAATTATGACGTAGGTTTATCGCAGCTTTTTCTTACTCTAAATTATTAATTTCATTAAAATCATTAATTATAAATTTCGTGTATAAATGTGTATTTAACAAAAAAAAAATCTTTTAACATTTTATAAATCATTGTAATATTTAAATTAGGGTACAACTTGATTTGATCAAATTGTACATTGCTGCAAATAGCATTTCATTTTGAATGTTTAGAACGTTTTTTTTTTTTCTTAAATTATTATTTGATGAACTGGACTGCGACTTGATGGACAAATAAAAGAAATAATACTTCATGAATAGGACCCGGCAGACAAAATTAAATGGGCCATATAATCAAGATTGAGTCTTATAGATACATTGCTCAATAGGCAAGATTATATAAATCAGTTTTAGAAATAAATAAAGTGCAGACTATGATGTATTTTGTTTTTTGTTTCAATGGCAATGGAAATTGATTTGTAAAATCATATAGCAATAAAACAAAATATCAATCACCAAATAATCATTCGAGTTTCATTTGTATTTTTTCTTGTTTCATTTGGGTCTTATGAAACAATAATTTGTTATAAACCAGGTGTTTCAAGCAAGTAAGACGACTAAACTTCCTAAATAATGTGGTTGTTTATTTAAATGTTTAACATTCAACATGAATTAGTTTCCTAAATAACAACTTTAATTTTTGAGAAATTTATTATTAGACTAACAATAAATCCTTTTTAATTAAAAAGACTAAATAATCATTTTGGTCATCCATTTTGGTCCAATAAATTTTGCATAAAAGTCCTCCTGTATTAACTGGAAATTTAAAATTATTTTATTGATAATGAAACATTATTTATGTTTATTAATTAATATATTGTGGTCCCGCGTGCAAAAAAGTTGGTTTAAAAGGCGATTTCTAGTAATTTATTAATGAAGCAAACTGTCTTCATTAATAAATTACTAGAAATCGCCTGATATATTTAACAGCCATTTTATAACATGGTTTAGGATAAAGTTTGGAGGTGAAATAAAATTTTCTTTTTGATTTCCCAAAATTTTCCTTTACTGACAAAAGCTTTGGCACGCGCGCCCCACTATTTTACAAACGACGCAAGATAATAAGTATGGCCAAGAACAGTTTAAAAATAATACTGAAGTTTCATTTTTTTTTTTTTCTGTTTAGAATAGTTTATTTTGTTATCTTTTGTTTATTATCATTTTAATTTTTGTAAATATATTAGAGCAGTGGTCGGCAATGCGGTGCATGCAAAGCAATTTGAAAGTGCCTGCCGTTCAAATATTTTATGAATTTTGTTACGACCCAACATTTTTAATCACAAATAATAGTTATTGAATCTAGATATACCTATATAATATACGAGGTGGGCCATTGAAAACGAACAGAGGGATTTTCGCATAGTAGAAGATGGTTTCTCAAAAAACGCTCGGACACGTCAATTTTGTTTGTGAGGGGGGACCACCTTTTACAAGAAAATTTGCAGCCAAATCACTTAACCCCTTCGCGCTGGGACCACAACCCCTAAAATTTGAAATAGCACGGTGGGGTAAGTTATACCTCATTTGAAAGCCCGTTTAGTCCTGAATACTAAACGCCTAACATTTTCTAAATCTATCGATTTGTTTTCGAGATTATTTAATTTCAAGTTATGAACGCGTTTTTAGTTTGTGTCGTTGAAAGAAAATGGTGATCGTCAATTAGAAGACCATTTGACTTTTCAACAAGATTGAGCGCCACCACATTATAGGTAGGCTGTTCGGGAGTTTCTGGACAGAGTTTTCCCGGGACAATGGAATGGACGAAGAGGTGCTATGGAATGGCCGGGCCCGCTCACCTGATTTAAGTCCTCTGAACTTTTTCTTGTGGGGTCATTTAAAGAGTAGAATTTATGCAAAAGAACCAGAGTCTCTGGAAGAGTAACGTCGACACATTATTGAAGAATGCCGTCAGATTACGCCACAGATCCTCCAAAATGTAAGAGAACGTTTCGAGTGGAGTTTGTATTTTTGTATGGAGTTGGTGGCGCACAATTTGAGCATTTTTTGAACTAATAATAATCTTTTCTGGCTTTGAATTGTTTTTTTTTTTCACTTTTATAGTTTTTGTATGGACAGATTGAGCAATTGGAGTTCCTTTCAACGATATAAACCAAGAACGCGTTTATAACTTGAAATTAAATAATCCCGACAACACATCTATAAATTTAGAAAATTTTAACTGTTTAGTATTCAGAGTAAAAAGGGCTTTCAAATGAGGTATCACATGTGATGAATCGCCATCGTGCCATTTAAGATTTTAGGGGTTGTAGTCCCAGCGCGAAGGGGTTAAGAGATTTGGTTACAAATTTTCTTGTAAAAGGTGTCCCCTTTACAAACAAAATTAACGTATCCGAGCGTTTTTTGAAAATTAATCTTTAACTATCCGAAAATCTCTCTGTTTTTTTTTTCAATGACCCACCTAGTAGGTATAATATATATCTTTGACATAAAAAATGCAACACTAAGAAGGGGTAGGAATTTTTGGACCAAACTTGGCAGAAATGTTTGACGAGTCAAAGGTAGTAATTGATTAAAATTTTATTCAAAAGAACCCTGTAGCCAGGGTAAAATTGGAGTTTTACTTAGTGTGTTTACAATCGAAATTATCGGGTGTATTTCTTGCGAGATTAAGTCGATTTCGATATTGTTTTTGTTTGCAATTCTTTTGTTTTTAAGATCTTCTTTGCGTTTTGAGGTCGATTATTCCTAGAGTACGGGAACGTGAAAATTATTGACAACTGTGTGAGTTCGACACAGGTCGCATTATTGGCTTACATGAAAGTAGCTTTCATTCAGAGAAATTGCTATTCGTCTTAACCCTAACCAATCCTCTGTAGTACGGTGTTATCAAGCATGGTCTACAGAAGGTCAAGAACGTCGTAGAAGAGGAAGTGAACGGCCATACAAATGTGGTCCAGGACTGCCATCTCCGATTAATGGCATTAAGATACCAAGTACAAGATCAATTGCCGATCAATGGTGCGGAAACGAAGGGCGTCCTATAACCCGTCGTACAGTTTACCTACGAATTAGAGCTTTGACTTGCAGTCCTATCGACCACATCTTGTTCTTCCGCTGACGACTCGTCATCGACAGCAACGTTTGGAGTGGTGTACTTGCGACTGGATTTGGACGTGGAATGACACAAAGTGGTCTTCAATGACGAGTCCCGATTCTGCTTGGGAATGCACGATGGTCGCATGAGAGCCAGACGTAGACGTGGAGAACGTCGCCATGTGCAGTTTTATGTTGAGCGGCATGTGCACCACAGTCGGGGTTATCGTGTGGGGTGTTATTATTTATGGAAGCAGGTCTCAGTTGGTATTCATCCAATTCAATGGTACATGAGTGGCACATGATGGGTGGAAAACTCAAGCAAGTAGCCCATCGTCCACAGACACTAGAAGCTCTCCGGCTTGAACTACAGACGCCAGGGATGCAACACCTCAGAAGAAATCGACAAGCTGTTGGAATCCATGCGCAGAAAGGTGTGGGAGTGTGGAACTAATAGTGGTGGTACAACACATTATTAATAAAAAATGCCTTTATATTTTATTTAACTTCTTTAACATTTTAATGAATGACCCTTCGACTCGTAAAACATTTCTTTCAAGTTTGGTCCAAAAATTCCTACCCCTTCTTGGTGTTGCATTTTTTGCATGTCACGGAGTATATTAAAATATTATAGTGTCGAAGTCAGGATTTATGTTTAAAATATTTATGTAATAATATTGCTATAATGCTGTTCAAATATTAGACCCCGTTCACCCCATTTCATGGTGCCCGCCAACGCACGCATTAAGATATCTCTAGGTTAAAATAGGTTGCCGACCCCTGGACTAGTGTATTGTTTTCTGGAGCAGCATAACCAATTATACAATAGATTACATTTTGTACAATATAATATTTCTTATAATTTCTTACCAATTACCAATATACATGACCCTATTAAATTTCCAACTGCGTGTTATTAGTCATTCATAATAAATTTATCACTACGTAATAAACTATTGTTTCTTTACGAAACCAAATGCTTTATTAATTTCATGTATAATATATTTGTTGTTTTCTTATATATTTGTGTTAAATTTTCTAATCACATTAATACACTACTGAAAACAATTAGCGGATCATTAATGTGTGCCTCTATAAAATTCAATCGGGAATTTACAAATAAAATAGTTAATAATAAAGCCTATAATAGTTAAATATTAATTTATGCA
Source organism: Phosphuga atrata (assembly GCA_944588485.1). Classification (NCBI taxonomy): domain Eukaryota; kingdom Metazoa; phylum Arthropoda; class Insecta; order Coleoptera; family Silphidae; genus Phosphuga; species Phosphuga atrata. Next base: position 62,515,716 of record OX155892.1, read on the forward strand.
AATAAAATTAGGAACATGAAACATGAAAGACGCTCTATTTAATTGTTTTAATAGGAACATAAGGAAGTGTCAGCATCACGTACTTTTAAAGTACCCTTAATAATTAACAACAACTAGCAAAACCAAAGTGCAAAACGAATTTAAATCAATTGTTAATGTAAACGTTTGTACATAAAGTGGTAACTTAATAACGGGTATGTGCTCCCATAGCTCGAATAACGGCATTACACCGTCTTGGCATATTTCGCAAAAGCCTTCGAAGCTCTTATTGTGGTATAGTGTCCCATTCTTCAATAAGATCCGCCGTTAGCTGCTGAATTGTCTGAGGAGGATGCGGGCGATCACGAACACATCTGTCGATCATATACCAAACATGGTCAAACATGGAGATTTAAATCAGGACTTATCGTAGGCCACACCATTGTTTGAATTTCCAGTTCTTGTAGAGTAAAGTTTCACGCAGTATATGGTCTTGCGTTATCCCGCATTAACAAAAAATTGGACCTCTTCCATATGCCACAGGGACAACATGTTCTCCTAACACAATGTCAATATAGAGCTTACCGTTAAGATTTTCTGGAATTACAAAGTTGTTTGTACTGTCGATACCAATCCCACCCCAAACCATAACTGAACCACCTCCCAATTTTTCGACTTCCTGGACAGTATTAGCTGCATATCGTTCTCCTGGACGTCTGTAAACGTACTTGGCCATTGCAATGAGTAATACCAAATCTTGATTCATCCGTGAAAAGCACAGACTTCCATTGTCGAAGTTTCCATACGACATGTTAACGAGCAAAATTCATCCTTGCTATTCTGTGGCGTCGTGTCAAAGAAGGTTTTCGGACGGGTAGTCTTTCCCTCAAACTTGATTCCCTCAGCCTATTCCTAATTGTCTGTTCCGCAATTGGTCCTAATTACAGTACCCCATGCGCCGTCCTGAGGGAAATTAAGAGGTCTTTCACCGTAGAAACTCTGTTATGAAGACACGGAATTATTAAAAATCGGTTTTGATTTTGAGTTTTTTTGCGACCTTGCCCACTATCGCTGTACCTGTTCCACTATCGCTGAATAACAGACAGGCTTACGTTGTTTAGCTTACAGTTTCTTGAAACGTATCGAAAGCTTTCGCCATTTTAAATTTATGTTATATCACGAACAACTTCCATTTCGTTGAGATGACTCATTTTCACTTAACTTAAGAGAAATTGTCAGTTGTAAACATTTTCGTCTGCATATTGATCTGAACAAGGCCTTCCTAGCTCTTTGAACCTTTGGGATGCATTACTTCACTTTAGTTTTGGTAGTTCTTGTTAATTATTACGGATACTCCGGAAGTATGCGATGCTGATAATTCTCTATGTGTCAATTAAAACATTTAAATGGAGCGTCTTTCAGATGTTCAAAATTTTATTTGCATGTAATTTCCCGCTTGAATTTTATGGAGGCACAAATTAGTGGCCCGCTAATTTTTTTTGAGCAGTGTATACATATTTGTTGTGATTATTTATTTCGTGTTTAAAATATTTTTTTTAAAATAAGTACCAAAAAACCTTCCGACTTATTTATTGCTACAATTTAAAAATTTTCCATTGATATCAATTTTTATAATCAGCTTAAAAAAAAACAAATTAGATGAGCCCGTATAATTTATTATAAATCTTATTATAATCAATCACTAAATAGGATATGGAACACAAAATGGGTTTATTAACTATTTTTATCATTATCAGAAAAATAAATATTATTTTTAGATAAGGTCACACATATTACAAAATTATATTTTATTTCTTGTTAATTAACTCTCAATTGTTATTCATAATTTGTATAATTAATATATTTTTTCTGTATCAATATTTTTTTTTTAATTGAATGGACAAAAATCTTAATTAATTTAAATTGTTAATATGCTTAATAAGTCACATGAAGCCTTAAGTTTAAATAAAGTAAAACTGCTTATTTTTTCGAATGATTTATAAATTGTATAATTATTTTTCTTATTATTTATTGTTTCTTTTAAATTAATACGAATACCCACTTCCGTTCTAATTAGAATTGCATTTATCTTGTAAATTAGTAATCTTTTTTCGTTTCTATATAATTTTATAACAAAAACTGTTCTTGCTAGATAAACCGTGTTTATGGTATCATTTTATTTAATTACAACATGTTTCAATTTTCCTTGATATTCAGGAGTGAAATTATGCACCTGCTTTGTGGTAATTGTTTATTTCTTAGCAGATGTATTTTTTCTTTCACGAACAATGCATCGATAACTAATTTACAAAAAAAAAGATATTTTCCTTGTGTCTCAAGGTAAACGAAAAACAGTTATCAATTCATTGTCATACTTTGAAAATAATTATTTAAATAAAAAACAGATACATATTTTTTTTAGTTTGTAAAATTCAATAATATTCTAAATATATTATTGAATTTTACAAATTAAAAAAAATATTTATCTGTTTTTTATTTAAATAATTATTTACAAAGAATGGCAATAAATTAATTATTTTTAGTTCCGTTATTCTAAATAGATTTATTTCTTTCGTCATGTTTTTAAAGCGATTGAGTTTTTCATCGTATTTTCGTAAACAATTTATACGAATTGTTTAATTCAAGGTCGAGATTCAGTCTGGGTATTCTTTATTTTTGTCTGAAATTTAAGGCTATAATAAGACAGCAATTATTTATTTATTTATATTATTAGCAAATTTGACCTTTTCAAGTTATATTACAACAACGTGACGATTTATATCAATAGGAAAAAAAATAAGTTGACAAAAATCTTGTTTATCTACGTATCTTTTTAGTTTAGTCGTAACTTGACTTATAATCCGGTGCGGACAGCTTCCTCTATCCACACCTAGAACCTGAAATCGTCATCTTCCTTCAATCTTAGGGTTTTCAACTCGTCAAGCCAAGTATTCTCACCTGATTCCTGCTCATTTTAGCCTAGCTTCAGTTCTCCTTGAGTTGATATTTTCTAGATATTCTTTGGACTGACTTAAAATTGGCTTCAATGTTTTCGTTGATGGTTTTTATTCACAATTCCAAGAAGCGTTAACTTTGTTATTGAATTGTTTATTATGTATTGTATTGTAAAATTGCAAGTCATTGTTGTAGTGCACTAACTGTATATCCAATCAAATACAGAAAATCCAAAATTTTAAATGAAGCAAATCTTGAAATTAACGAGTGTTGCCGATATCTTTTCACATTGATTTTATTTTTAATATATTTTATACGTATGAAATAATATTAAGTCCAGTCATAAGTAATCGATTTTTATCAGACATTTATTTTACTCTAGTTAAACAACACAATTATATTAATTTCTTATGTATTCACCACTTTTATCTATAACCTTCCCCCATCTGCCAGGCAGTTTATCAATTCCTTCCTTGTAAAATATGGTTGGTTTCGACATGAAGAAGTTTTTGACAGCCTAATTGGACAGTCTACTTTGAACCTTCAATTCTGAGGTTTTTCCATTCAAAAAGTTTTGTAAGGAACAGAAAAACTTGTCTGTTGGGGCAAGATTCGAGGAGTAAGGTGTATGTGGTAAAACACACCATCCAACCTCAAGATTTTTTTCTTGACTCACTCTTGCTGTATGTGGTCGCGCATTGTCGTGTAAAAGAATGACGTTTTTGCGATTGACGAGTCCAGGACGCTTTTCATGGTGTTTCTCTTGCACTCTGCAACTGCTGAACGTATCTATCTGCAGTAATCGTTCAATTTGACTTCAACAACTCGTGGTGAATTATTCCTTGACAATCCCACCATACACACAATAAAATCTTTTTGCCATGGATGTTTGCTTTCGGATCTCGTAAGAGTGATTGGTCCTTATAAAGGTGTCTTTTGCGGACTATATTGTCATAGGTAACCCATTTTTCATCGCCTGTTACAATCCTGTTTAAAAAATTAAAAATTAACAGATTAAAAAGATTCTACTGCTGCATCGGAAGTTATTTATGACTCGACCTAAAAGAATAAAAAAACTTTTTTTCAACGAAGATTTTTATTCTATTTTCAAATTTGATTTTGATTTGAAATTATAATTTGATTGAATTAAAGATTGAAATATTGAATATCATAAGAAAATTATTAGCTAAAGAAATTGATTTAAATCATCATCGCTGGTGTAACAGCTAACAGCGAGTTGTGAGCTTTGGCCTCCCCTAGACGACGTCGCCATTATGCTCTACCTCGTGATATAGGCGCAAATGGCGCAAATTTCGAACAATGGACTTGGGTTCACTTCATCCGCCCATCGGAGTTTTGCTTTTCCTGGTGTACTTGGCCCTTCTGGTTTGCCATTTCGTCTCTGTACCCGCACCTAGCAAATTCTGTTCACACATCCGGCCCATCTTAATCGTCCTAATTTTATGTACTGTATTATGTTGGGTTTTGGGTACAGGTTGTATAGCTCACGGTTGTAACGGATGCGCCACATGCCTCTTTTTTCGACTGCTCCATAGACCCTTCTTAGAACTATCCTTAAGTAAATGAGCAGCTCGTTCTCCTCTTTTTGCTCATTGACCAGGTTTCCGATGCATACACCAAGACGGATCGGAGTAGGGTTTTGCATATTAGAACTTTGGTTTTTGCTTGGGAAGCTCGATCGCAGGTGTCTTTGTATACCATAATTACACTGGTTGGCAGCTACTATTCTTCTTGTCTCGATACTGCGGTCATTTTTGATAGTTACTTGTGATCTCAGATTGACAAAATCCTTCAGACCTTCTCAAAGGAGTACAGACAGACCTATGGTTAGAGTTCTGATCTCTGATGCTGTTTTATTGGCTTTAATATGTAATCCCATCCTGTTCGCCCCACTTTCGAGTTTGGTAAATGTTTCTTTCATTTCGGCTAGCGATCTCCCGACTATATCTATGTCATCGGTATCATCTATCGGTTATATCAATAACATCTATATCTATGTCATCGGTATAGCTGAGCAGTTGACTAGATGTAGAAAATGTTGCCCCCGATTTCTACTTAGAGTCTCTTATACTTTTTTCGAGTGCTATATTAACCATATATAAGAGCGCATCACCTTGGCGTAGGTCATTATCGTAGATGTAGGTGTGGCGTAGATGTGGACGATATGACATTTTAAACTCGAGAAAAATCGAGTAGCCCGCATAGTAAGTCGTATTAAGCTTATTAGCTTCATAGTGATTCTAAGCTCGCCCATGACAGCATATAATTCGGGGATACTAACAGAGTCAAACGTTGTCTTAAAATCAATAAACAGATGTTGGGCTTCCACATTGAACTGACGTTTTTTTCTAGTATTTGACACAGGGAGAAGATCTGGTCTGTAGTTGATCTATCCGGTCGAAATAGACACTGGTATTGTCCTAGCGCCACCTCTGTTTAGGGTTGGAGTCTGCTATGTAGGATGTACGCGTATACATATTATACCCCTACAATTTGCACAATTTTATACATCACCTTCCTTATGAAGTGGACATACGACTCCTAGCTGCCATTCCTTTCATTCAGTTTGCCATATCCTCACCACCAGCTTATGAAAGAATTGAGTTAAAACCCCCGCATGTGAGGACCTCGCCTTTTATATTATCTTTGCCGGATGACTTGTTGTTTTTAAGCTTTCTTTGCTCTGATAATAGCTTATCTATATTCCAAAATAGTCTGTCTACCTTTTAACTTAGGTATACTAAAGTTATAAACGAATATTTTTTTATTAGCCCAAACCTTGGAGTACCGTTAGGTGTTAAGGTAATAATCTTTAAAAACGCAAGTACTGTATTATAAATATGTCAAACTAATTTTAATTGTGTACTAGTCTAGCCCATTCCGTTCTGTCCTAACTCATCCTTTTCCCCTCGTTTCATGAGAGTCCCTTTTCTCTTAAAGTTTCTGTCACTGCCTCATCCCATGTTTTTCTTGGTCTGCCCCTTGCTCTGCTCTTATGCAGTCTCGCCTGCCATATCTGTTTTGTCAATCTTTTGTCCTTCATCCTCACTAGGTGACCAAACCATTTTAATTGTTGCCGTTTGATGCTTTCTATGATGGATTCTACTTCCAGTTCTTCTCTTACTATGTCGTTTCTGATTCTATCTATTCGTCTAATCCCCATCACTCCTCGTAGGTGCCTCGTTTCCATGGCTTGGATTTTGCTTGAAAAATAACCCAGCTCCGCTTTCGTAAGTTGATACGGGTTTATAAATAGTTTTGAATTTTTGATTTGCTGGATATTTATTTTTTTCTTATGAAGGCGTTGTTCAGTGAATTATATACCCTAGCAGGGCTTTCCAGTATATCATTTATTTCTGCATCGGTCTTTACATTTTTGTGAATCCATCCCCAAATATTTAAATGATTGCACTTGCTCTATCCGTTTTTCTTCTAATTTTATAGATATAAGTCTTCAAATTTCTATCTATTAGAGCATTTTCCATATATTCAGGTTATATTGCAGATCTTCATTTTTCGCATATATTACCAGGCTCTCTGATATTACTACCATTTGCATGTTCTTATATCCGACCTTTAGTTTCTTCACTTTTCTTCCTTTATTATATCGTCCGGAACTATATTGGATAAGGCTGAGCTGAAAATTCCTCCTTGTCTTAAACCTCTCCCCTAGTTGTAAACTCCTCTGATTGTAGCTTTCCTGTTCTCACAATATTCCTCGTATTCCCATATATACTTTGTATGCATCGCTGCAGTGTTTTGTTCACTTTTCTCTATTTTTTAAGCCGTTTCACACTATTTTCCTTGTGACACTGTCGAATGCTTTTTCTAGGTCTATGAGTCACGAGTATCTTGTCTTTGCGATATTTCGCTATCAATTGTGTTATGGAGAATATATGGTCTTGCACCCCTCTGCCTTTCCTTAACCCGCACTGCGAGTCCTCTAGGATTTCAGTTACTTTCATTAACCTTCCTTCTAGTACTCCTTCGTATAATGTTGATATTATGCATAGCATAGTAATTTCTCTATAGTTGATACATTCTCTGTTGTCTTTTTTGTGGAGTGGTAGTATTATCCCTAGCTCCCAACCTTTTGGTATATTTTCTTCTGCCCGTGCTTTATTGAACAAACTAGTTAATATTTCTAGACCTTTTGTTCCCAGGCTCTTAACAATATATGTTGTTATTCCTTCGTGGCCTGCTGCTTTACCTCTTTTTAACTTTTTCACGGCTTTTATTACTTCTTCGATCTTTATATCGTGTTGTTCTTGGGTTTCTTCATACTTTCTATTTTATTATCTTCGCTTTCGGTTACTTCTCTTCTTTGCTCTACCATTAATATTTACTAAAAGTATTCCTTCCATCTCCTCGAAAAGCCTTCTTCGTCTCCCATTATGCTTCCGGCCTTTTATATTTTTATATGGTAGACTAAATATTTTGTAATAATTTTAAATTTTTTTATAATTGTAAATAATTTGCCCTTCCAAAGACCCTTAATAACTTTATAGAGTTTTTGGTTTCCAAATTGGTCTCTTTCCATCTTTTCTCCGAATGATTCCCAAGATTTTTGTTTCGCTTGTTTAGCCATTTCCTTAACTGTGTTCCTCTGTTCTTTGTATTTTTCGTACTTCTTCGTTGTTACGTTTCCTAAGTAGTCTTTACATTTCTGTTTCTTGATTTTTACTTCCTTTTTAATTCATCATTCCACCAATATTCCACATACTTCTGATGCTATTTTTAATAGCGTATCTTTGAAATACTTCATAATTCTTCAAGCGTTGCATTGTATATGTTTATTAAGTTTCTGGCTCGGTTTTTGGATAACTTTTTTTTGATTCCTTTGTTGTCTCCTCTTCTTTTAATTTATATATTTTGATTTTTTATTTGGCTTTATTTCGCATTTTTCCTGTATTATTTGGTTGTTTGCTTGTTTCTAACTTTATTTGTATTTTTGACAACACTAAATGATGATCCGAGTATATTTCTGAGCCTTTTTTCTCCCTTGTATCCTTTACCTCGTTTTTAATATCTATGTTTATTATTATAAAATCTATTATCGTTCTTTCTCCACTGCTCTTTATTTCTCTAATATATTTATGTATAACTTTGTGCGCGTAGAATGTATTCGTTATTCCTAAATTGTATAATATACAAAAGTCGATCAGTCTTTTTCCATTGTTATTTCTAGTATCTTCTCCATGGAATCCTATTGCTTCTCCTGTTTCCTCGTCCTTTTTGTTTTTAACCTCCTCTATTGCTTCCGCTAGTTGTTCTCAGAAGTCGTCCTTTTTTACACTCTCGTTTTCATTAGGTCCGTATGCAACTCCGTCCGTATGATTGTTGTCTTTGTTTGCGTGTCGTTTCCAATTTCTATCTTCAATATCCTCTCGAAGATCCCATTACATCTGTGTATTTATTCTAAGTTCACTTTCTTTATTATAGCCTACTCGCCTACTTCTTTATCTTGGTGTGATCTCGACCCAACTGTATATTTTGATATACAGTCCTCTTTCTAATTATATTTCTCCCTTACCTTTCTTTTCGGTTTCTGTTATTCTCAGGATATCAAGGCCTGTTTCTCGAATCTTGAATTCTTCCTCTAGTTCTTTTTCTTTGCCCGCTAAGTTATAAAAGAATAAATAACGTTTAATAACGTAACGTTACATATCCGATATATTTATTACGCTTTAATTTTTTTTTAAGTTTAATTTTTTTCCGATGAAACGGAACCCCGAATAAAATCGAAAGTTGACTATATAAATTAAACATGTTTTGATACAGTTTCTTAATTTATCTATAACATAATCATTTACATCGAATGAAAACGTATGTAGATAATTCGTTCAAGGCTTTACCAAAGTTCAAATATACTTCCTACAAAAACAAAAACTATTTGTTGTATAATAATCCTATTTAATATTTTAGAGTACACCAAATTTAAGACAACGCAAATACGAGAAACCATTCCAAGACAAACTAAATGGAACCAAGAAAAAAGAAAACTTTTCCTACTACAAAAACTACTCTCCGCTACCAGCCACATATTTCCTCTCGCTCCTGGGCCTCATCATCATCGTTTTCGCCGCAGTCATCGTGATCGAAAAGCAATTGCCAATCGGCTTAAAAATCGAAGATGAAAACAAACATCCGAACAGATTCATCGCCGAAAGGTCGTACAACTATTTAAAGAAAATTACGTCGCTGGGTCCCAGAATTGCTGGCAGCCACGTTAACGAAGTATTAGCAGTAAATTTATTGAAAAGTGAAATTGAGGAGATTATCAAAGGTGCCAGCGAAAATAATATTGTTGAGTTGGATGTGCAGAGAGTTAGTGGAGATTTTGCTCTGGAGTTTTTAGATGGAATGACGAATGTTTACAGGAATTTGCAGAATGTTGTAGTTAAAGTTGGATCGCACATCAAATCAATGAACAGTTTGTTAATCAACTGTCATTATGATACTGTTGTTGATAGTCCAGGTAATATAAATTTATTATTAATGGTATTCATTTTATTAGCTTTTGCCAACAGCAAAGATTAATATTAATACTGAATGCTATACTAGGAATCTTCTTAGCAAACTGGAAAATATTTTATGGATGATCTATAGAATGGATTGAAAGTCTTTTTCAGTTTTATTTAGAAATCCTACGTAAATTCGGTCTGTTTCACACTTTGTCGTATAATTAACTAAATAATATAGTCGATAGTCGAAATGAACTGATAAGTAGTCACTATCTTGTCACATATTTTTAAAAAGTGGGATATAGCACCTAAATATTTTTTACACTTTAATAAAATAGTTTAATACAAATACTAAATCAAGAAACAACTGTCTTGCTATATTTTATGTATGATGTGATTATGGTGATTATGGTTTTCTAAACTGTCTAATTTTGCTTAAAATTCTTTGTCTTACCCACATGGTGAAGTCTTACTCAAATTCGACGTTTGCGCTAGAACATTTTTTATATTATCTGTAGTCAATTTTTTTAATACATTTTATTTTCTTCTGCTGGCGTTATAATCTGTAAGAAAGCTACTACAAAAAAAATGCACTTGGAGGATAATATTTTTATGTATAATCTAAACTATTTATAAATCATACGGTGATATCGATCGCAGTGTTGTAGAATTATATATGGATATATCTGGTTAAAGATTCTTAACTGATAGATAATATCTATATTGGAAATATGCAGACAATGTTTCATTGGTTGGAAATTATGAGTTGAAATAAATAAAGTTTTAACACTAACTACACTGAGCTAATAATTTATTTGAAAACGCTTGTCTTTAGAGAATAATGCTTCAATTTGTGAAATTGGTTTATATAATTTTTATTATGTTTATAATAGTGCCAGGACGAATACCTCTATACTGCATTTGTTAACATCGGTTTCACCGTTTGGGCGCTACCGTAATAACACCAATGCATACACATGAAAAATATACATACACATGAAAAGTATGAAATATATTGCCTTCTCTCCCTTAAAATCGGCTGCAATTAAACAAATCAAACAAGACTAGCTCTATCTAATACAGAACATTAATAAAATAATATTTAACATTATGTTGTCAATAGTATGTCAATTTTAAAAACTTTTATATTCATATTATTCCCCAATGAAGGTTTACACAAATTTGTCTAGAGTAAAATGTTATTTGTTTTACAAAGTATAACGGTGTTTCTCAACCGCAGAGCGATAAAATTTTACGAACCAGTAATATATACAAATATAAATTAAGTTATTTTTTCACTGTTAATGTTTTAACTAAAAAAATATTGGATATAAACATAAGATCTGTCCTTTTTCGACTACAAAAATTACAACTAATTAGTCCATAATGTATTCTCCATCATTAATTACAACTTCTTGCCAATGCTCTATGTGGTCTTCGGTGCCTTTGCGTTGAAAACCATCTTGGCACCAAGAACATCACCAACCATGGAGCAAATTCGATGTCGTTATTGAAAGAAACGTCATGCAAACAGTTTGGAAAATGTAACCGGATATGGTGAAAATCTGACGATGTGAGATATGACGAATATGGGTACCCTCCATATTTGTCATATCTCACATCGTCAGATTCAGATCAGGCCGGACTTCTCAACTAATTGTAAGCGTTTTAAAGGCATTTGTCAAGATATTGGCAACATGAGACTTTTCCCATTGATTGAAGATGCCACATAGCCATGCGACTACAATTCATTTGCTCAGCCATTTTTAAGCTTATTGATATATGATTATTGATTTTATTGACTGGTGGTTCAGAATCACTGCTCTGTAGGTCTCTGTAGGTTTCTAAATCTAAACAGTCTGCAAGATTGATTAATTATGTTTCACTGTTTTTGACCGATTGGATTGGAAAACCACATCATAGCTAATTGTTCTAGATAAATTTGTCTAAATCCATACAGTTTCTTTTAAATTGATAATTATATTTATTTTGGTGAAGTCTAATATCTCTAAATATAAAACTTATTAAATTTATAATATAAATTTAAATGATGGAATGAGTGTTAAATTGATTCACGCTTAAATAATAAATTAAATAAATAGTCCATGAGGATGACATCATGCAATATCAATTATATATAAGTAAACTTAATGGCACAGGGTTAACTGGTCGTTCTTGTTTTTAGATTTGTTTTGATTATTCTTGCAGTTCATCAAATTATAACCAGTTCGGGCTGTTTACAAAGCAGTATTAATTTATTCATATATTTTCTTCTGAAATCTTGTAGAATACATTAGTATGTAAATTAATTCTCATAAAATATTGACTTAGAAAATATTTAACAACTAGATTGACGGTATTAGATTATCTACATAATTTTTGATCTTAATTGAAATGTCTTATCTTGAAATTATTCTTAAAAAATAAAATCGAATACTAATTCGCAGAAATATATGGCTTTCAATTTAGAATAAACTGTTGGCTAAATTTTCTCGTTTCTGGTAAATGGAGTAATAAATTTCAGAAATTAAATATTTATACATCAAATTTTAATAATATTCTTTATAATAAAATATTCACAATTCATATGTACTAGTTGTAGAAACTGAACTTGGATCCATAGAAATCGGCCGTGTGAAAGACAATTTAAAATGCTTTAATACGAGTTTGAATTTATAAATAGTTGTTTGTGATACAAGTGTGTGAAGAAGGGTTTTTATGCATGAGTTGCGAAGTTTAAAGCACGACCCAAAAGCCTTTCACACATGTGTATCATACATTATTTTATCTACGAAGCACGTCAATACTGTTAAATCTACAAACAAAATAAATCTTTTCAATGCCAATTTTTTATTGCCAATAATATTGAAAAATTGTAATTTTGACAAACATAATACTTTACAGATACAATAAGGTTAGAACGCTCAGCGGCTCCAGGGCAACAATTGCTAGCTAGTAAAAACGCACAGTGGCAGGAACTCACCTTAAAAACGTTTTTGACTAAAAAGGCATACTATTCATTAAATGAATATTATTTTGAAAATTTTAATTAAATGTAATATTGCCTCTTGGTTTGTTACTTTTATATACACATTTTATACATTTTTTTTATACATTTTTTTTTTCTTTTATAACATATTTTATTTGTATATTTATATTGACACGTTCTACACCGCAAGGTATTATTGAATAAAGATAATAATAATAATAATAATAATAATAATAATTCACATACGATAATTTACTTATTAATGTGTTCATTTTGGTGTGCGATAAAATTTATTTCGGTTTCTTTAACTTTATTTTATTACTAAACGCAATATGATTATTGACAATTATCTAAATGAACACATAATTTTTAATAATGGGTATGACCCCCTCTTGCCCTAAAAACATCTCTCATACGTTTGGGCATAGATTTAATCAAGTTCGCTATAGTTTCTTGTGGGAAGTTAAGCCACTCTGCTTCTACTACAATAAAAAGCTCTGATCGTGGCTGAGTTCTTCGTTTAAGTTCATCTCATAAATGTTCTATCGGAATTAGGTCGAGACTGCATGCTGGCTACTACATAACCCGATAACCGATTTCTGTAATGTAATGTTGCATAATTCTTACGGTGCGCGGCTTCGCTTTGTCATACATAAAGATAAATTCTTCTGCAATGTAGTCGACGTAAGGTACCACATGAACTGATAAAATCTCCTCGATGTACCTAGCACCCGTTAAACCTGCTCTCCAGTGACCACCAGGCGCCCCTAATGATGAAAGCAGAGTCGGCTCGTACTCCCATGGAAATTGCCCCCCAGATCATACAGGAACCACCTACATTAGCAGTCCGCTCCTCAATGCAGATTTGCATTCTGCAATTCGCTCCCTTGGTCTCCGATACACTTTTATTCTTCGGTCGCTACCATAGAGGCATATTCTGGTCTCATCTGAGAATAGAACAGACACTCATTGTTCCAACGTCGATGATGAGCTGGGGTAAGTTTTTTACAAAGTACAGGTGTCTTAGGGGTCAAGTTACTTTCCTGCGGTCTACGTCTTACTGCCCACTAACTAACAGCCACTCTTCGTACTTCACGGAGCTGCTGTTGCAGTTGAACAGCATTAAGGTGGCGATTTCTAAATGATGTTGACACATTAAAGCTGTCATCCCGAGTCGTTGTAAATATCCTTCTGCCTTTACCAGGTCGTCTATGTACCAGAATTTAGTCTCCCCATAACGTTAGAACACTCTTCGAATCGCGGTGCGTGTCATATCCAGTTGTCGAGCTATAGCTCTCCGGCTAAGTCCACTTTTTATTAGTACCAAACCTTAGGCGACTTTGCGGTGTAGTAAGCATTAATCTAACACTCTTGAAAACTAATCCAATTATGAAAAACGAATAAATTCACTTGCAAAGGTAATAATTACAATCTTTCACAGGTTTGTTATTCTCGTTAAAACCACCACACAAATGCGTTCGTTTTTGTTTAACGGTTGCTACGCCTATAAACGATAAGTATTCTTAATAAATTTAAATTCATATTAAAGCATATTAAATTGTCTTTCAAACGGCATATTTCTTTATTTCATCTCATAAATAGTTTCTTAAATAGTTAAAGCTAGAAGTTTACAGTGGGCTGATTTCTATGCACGCAAGTTTATTTAACCATTTTTCGGTATTTTCCTTAACTCGAGAGGGTGCTTAATTAATTAAGAAGCCTAGTAAAAATCCCAAGAAATATCATCCTCCAATCATTGTCGACAGAAAATCTATATTGGATATTTGAATATTACCTAGACTTGAATTCGCTTTGTCACTTTGATTTATGATAAAATACATTGAATAAATAAATAATAAGTTAATTTCAGATTATACAATGGAAGTTTTTAAAACAACATTTATATTTTTTATTACCAAATCATGTATTTGTACATTGTTTGTTTGAAAATAGTTTATTTCAAATACGCAATAATTACGCTGGGCTCAAATTCCAAAACGTGTTTTATCAGCATTTGTATTGTTGATAAAAAAGACGGTGTAGTAGTTAAATGGGTCCAATACGCATCTTCGCAATATTTAATTCAATTTATCTTGTCACATGGTATTAAGATAATTGGAATTTGCAGTGCAAATATGTTTAGCACTTCAGCTTATACAAACAGAATTTGTTTGTCAAAATATTGAATTTACTCATTTTACGAATTTCAATTTTTTTTTACATAATCCATTTAATGAATAGTATATATAATAATACATATTGGTATTTTAATATGTTCTACCTACTAGTTAATACTACTATTATATAAAATCTACATAGAAATTAAATTACAATTTATGATGTTAAAACAATTGATAATTACAATAGTTATTTCTATTTTTTTTTTAACGATTTAATTTGATTTTACATTCTAGTCTATAGACTGTGTCTAGTATTGTCATTTGAGTTTTGTCTATCTAGTCTTGTCCTGTTCTTTAATTGCAGTATTTATGGAAATTTGTCTAATATGTTCATTATTGTCTATATATAATATAATCTTAATAGCCTTGTCTTTTATGCCTACTTTTGTGCCCTTCATACTAGTTAACAGAGCCGTAAGTAGGATTTTGAACGCCCATGGCTAAGAATAAAAATGTCGCCTTTTATACAGTATGGAAACTTAAACTGGAATAAAATTCATAACTTCGATATAGGCCATTTTTGCAAGAAATCCCGAACGTTACGTATTGTTTTTTTTTTGTTCTCATTTCTATGTATGTGCTGTTTGTTCCTATCTCTCCAGTCACCTCCTTGTTGGTGGCTTGTTCCAGTCACCTCCTTGTTGGTGGCTTGTTCCAGCCCCCTCCTTGTTGGTGGCTTGTTCCAGCCATCTCCGACCTTTTTTTAATGGAAAGGTATGTCAAGTGACATACTTTTAACCAAAGCTGATGCTAGTAGATTGTGGCAACAGGAGAGAAAATCCACCCAATATAATGAACGTATAAAACGTCGATTACATAATTTATCTAGGCTCCTGCATAAATAGTGACGGCAATACGTCCACAGAAATTAGAAGACGCATAAGTCTTGCGAAAACAGACATGACAAAAGTAACCAAAGTATAGAAAGATGACCACATCACGAAAGAAACAAAACGAAGGCTCGTTAACACACTGGTGTTTCCAATTACACTATACGGAGCCCAGACATGGACTCTAAAAGCAGTAGATCGAAAATAGACGCTTTCGATATGTGGACGTGGAGAAGGCTACTAAGGATCCCTTGGACAACGCATATAACTAATCTATCTATACGAAAAGAACTCGACCTTGACAAAAGACTTATCAATCGATGAATACTTAAATATTTTGGACACGCCAATCGTAGAACGGGTGTGAATCTCGAAACACTGGTCATCCAAGGGAAAATAAGTATGCGACCTCGGGGACGCTCTGCAAAACGCTGGATCGACCAGGTGCAAGAGATCACCGGGACACCACTACACGAAAACATAAGAACGGCGGCAGACCGGGGTAAATGGAGGAAGATCGCTAACCCCGCTATGACATAATAAAACGCCAGCATGGCATCACGACACATCGGCCATGAAGTAAACGACTGGAGAGAGAGTCAGGTGACACCTCGTTTGAAAGATTTCTTCGCAAGGAATACAACACAGTATTTATTTCTTGAATATTTTCTAAGCCCACGTGATAAAAAAAGAAAACCAATTTTATAACTTGAAAGCTATTTAATGCAACAAATGTTCAAAATGGGCAAGTTTCTTTCTTGGTAAAGTGCAAATTGAAGATAACATGCATCTCTAATGTTTTGTAACGTTTCTGGTGTGACTTGTCGTACTTTAGCGTAGTAGGTTGCTTAAAAAGGTTCGAGCGTAACGAATCAAAATAGGGCTTGAATTTTTCTATAATTATAATATATAATATATATTATTATTATTTATTTAGTATTAATTATTATTTATTTAATAAAATTAAGTTATTAAATGACTTTTTGACGTTATTTTTGACTTATAAGGTGTCATAAAAAGATCTGGCAACATCAGTGTTATGAGTCGTCTGGTTGTAAAGGGAAGCCGAATAACCAAAAGACAAAAAATTATAGATAATCTATGTAAAAAGCTGGAGTGTATTCTATCAAATAGTTAATTTTTTATTTCTCTGTTTACACACAAATTTATAAAATAAAACTTTTCATGGAATACGTATTAATAATATTTTTACTAAAGGATTGCAACTTTTTTTTCGTATGTTGCAAGAATTTAAATTGTTCAAATTTTTAATATTCGATTGTAAAACTAACAATAATGATATCCACAGACGTTCAAAAGTTCATAATGTATCCTTTTTTTTATTTTCTCTCAGCTGTTATCGCGACGTTGCCAAACCATATGTCATGTGAATTACTGTGGATTAGGGTTTCTGAATATCCGCACTTTTTCAAAACCGTGGTTTTCTGTTTTTGAAAATTAAAAACTTCGGTTTCGGGTTTTAAGAACTTTTGGTGGTAGTGCCTGATATTTAAACGAGATCTTAGTTTTGTACATAAGTTGCCGCTAGGGGAAAATGATCTTTCGGAGTAGGTGGATGTAGCTTTAATTGTAGAGAGTCCTTGAAATTTTTTGTTCTCTCAGAAGTTTTGTTATATTTAGCAAACTCCTTTTCATAGCATTGGGATAGCTATTTGTTTGCATATTTGATTGTTAAGTATTTTTATTTAATTCTTCTTGGACAGCTTTTTGTACTTCTTCTTGCAAGGAATAGTTTGGATTGGTCACTTCTCTAATTCTTCTGCATTTGCGGAACATTCACCTTCGACTTCAATCTTATTGTTGTCTGGATAAAATCGTTCAAAATGATTTTCCGCCAATATTAAAACAGACTTTGTTGGAACTTTCGAAGGATCTAGTAAGCATCTAGCCAATTCTGATAATTCCAGATTTTCACGGGTCTTAAACGTTCCATGATATTTAGTATCCAGTATCTTAGTATATCTATAGTCAATAATAATCCCAAAGTTCAATTTTCTAATGCGGCTGCTGGTTTTTCCGCCGTAGTTTTCGTAATTTTTAAGTTAGCGACACTAGTATGACGTTTTGTTGAAGGGAAAGCTTGTCAGGAAGCGGTAGTGAAAACCGTGTTGCAAAATTTTTGATAGCGGCGTCGCGACGTCGGCGCATAGTTCAACTTGCTAATCTAGGTCGAATTTCGGGAACTCGCGGTGATTTTTCAGCTGTAGTTTTCGCAATTTTGCAGATAGCGAAACAAATATGTTTTGGTGAAGGGAAAGCTTGTGGTAAAGCGCAACTAAAAACCACATTGCGAAATTTTTGACAACAGCGTCGCGACGTCACCGCGAACTGCAATTTTCTAATCCAAGTCACACACAATATCATTTCTGAAACTGATACTAAATGAATCTAAATGTTTTTCAACACTTTTTACGATATTATTTGCGGAACAACTTCCTTAAATTCGCAGAAAGCCTAAATTGCAATAAAAATTGTTTTCTCCATGAATATTAATGTTTAAGTATCTACGGCGTCTCAAACTAGTCGACTAATCTAGCGTAGTACTAATTTTTTGTACACTTGATTTTCATTCTTGAAGCTTTAAAATCATCAACACCTGAAGAACATTTAGGCAAGATTTGGTTGGGAAACCGGTCAGTTATTGCTTTCCGAATAAATGCAGATATCGAAATTGCTCGAACACATATACCATCGATGGTTGCCATTTTTGCAACAATAGTTTGGAATGTTTGAGAGCAATAATTCAATGTACTTTATTTTTAGATAAAACTGAAAACCGCGGTTTTAATGACGGTTATGCGGTTTCGGTTTTTGCACAGAAAACCGCGGTTTTGCGGTTCGGATATATCCGAACCAGAAACCCTACTGTGGATAAACAAGATTCAAAATAAAAAAATTACCTTCAATTCTTTAAATAATTACATCGGGAACATAACATTGTTTTACTGTTATCGTGTTTTAATATTATCTAAGATTATTGTATATAGTTTTTTATTCCTTAAAAAAAGTTGGGAAATTAATAGGGAAAAAAATAAATAAAGACGTGACGGAAGCTTGTCGGTCATAGGAGCCTGTGTATAAGAATCGAAAAAACATCATTTTTGAATCTTTTGTTCCGGATAAACTAAACGGTGGATTACTTTAAAATTTTGAGAGGACATAAATAAAGTATTGATCTGCATGTGAAAAATAATTAACATGGGATTCGCTAGAACCTCCTTAAAGTCCTCAATGTCGTTCGGTTTTGTTACATAGATCTTACTCTTGAGATATCCCCACAAAAAAGTCAAGGGGGCTAAGATCCGGAGATCTCGCCGGCCATTCAATGTGACCTCTTCTTCCAATCAATCTATTGGTGAGAACTTCGTTTAAATATCTACGACTGATCACAGCATAATGGGGTCCTGTAGATACCATATTCGTTCATCAGGTAAATCCGGATCTAACGAATTTGGAAAGGAAGTGGCTAACCCTAACGTATGAGGACATTTTGCAGTAACGTAAGATATATTGCTCCAACAAGATTACCATCGAAGAATACTGGTCCTACAATCTGATCACCCATTATTCCAGCCTATACATTGACTTTTTGCGGGAACTGTATATGACTTTTTCGAATTCAATGAGGGTTATGGTTATGGTCAATAAGGACAATTTTGGAGATTAACGTCACCGTGTAAAGTAAAAGTACTTTCTTCGGTAAAAAGATTTGATGCCCATGAAATCTGGTTATTGTTGATCAGCTTCATCATTTGCTCGCAAAATTCGATTCGTCGGTCCGGGTAATCCTTCGTTATTATTATTATTATTATATTATTATTATTATCTTGTAAGGATGCAGCTTTGCTGATCTAAGAATTTTCAGGACAGTAGTATGACTAATTTCGTTGTCACGGCCAGTTGCCTGGCTGGAGTCACCGGATTTTCTTGAACAGTTAATAATACGTTTAGCCTGGTATCGGCTTTAATAGTGGGATTTTGCTGTCCTAACCCTAACATGACCCAAATTGTTGTATTGTGTCTCAATTTTGCTTATGGTACCTTGGCTATTGGGTGGTATATCCGGATGGTATTATCGAAATTACAGAGCAACCTCAAGCTGACTTCGTCTTCTGTTACCATAACCGATCATCCGAATCTTGATATGGAGATTTTCGGTTAAATACAGCATTTTAGAAACTACTTTAACAACTTGACGAGCGTATGTGACTGCTTTGGTGACTATTATTATCACTAGTAACTAAGCAACGTAGTTTCAATGCATCAAAATACATGTCAAAAATATACAACTTTACGCCGAAACGTGTTCAACGTAAAAGTGGCTTTCTTTTTTTTATCGGGGGCTTTGGGCTTAGGCTTTGAAAATATTCAAGAAATAAATAGTATGTTGTATTCCTTGCGAAGAGATTTTTCAAATGAGGAGTCACTTGACATACCATTTCCATTTGAAAAAAAAGGTCAGAGGTGGCTGGGCACTTCCGGGAACAGAGAACAAACAGCATATACATATAAATGAGGGCAAGAAAAGACAATACCTAACGTGTTTCGGGATTTTTTGCAAAAATCACCTATATTGAAGTTATGAATTTTATTCCAGTTAAAGTGTCCACACTGTATAATATATTTTTTGTGATATTCGTTTCGAATGCATATTATTTCGAAACTTTCTCATTCAATCGACTTCGCCTTCATTCAATCGACACCTTTGGTGGAGGCCGTATTGGCCATACCCTAGTTACGGCTCTGCAATAGTCAATATCCTATATATTTTACAATTGAGCTATTTGTGCCTTTCATACTAGTTAATATCCCATATTTAGGCTAGATTTTTTTTCTGTCAAGACCAGATTGTCTTTTTTGTCTGTCTACGCTTGTCTGCGTCAGCCATTCTAAAATATGGGCTAAATTCACTGAATAATATTTATTTTTAGGTGCTAGTGATGATGGTGCAGGTTGCGCAGTCATGCTGGAAATGCTGCGTGTCATCTCAAAATCTAATAAAATTTTGCGGCACAACATAATTTTCTTGTTCAACGGAGGGGAGGAAAACTTTCTGCCGGCCTCACACGGGTTCATAACTCAACATAAATGGGCAAAAGAGGTAACGAAAGTGACTTTAGACAAACTTAAATTAATTTGAAATTATCAGGAATGAAAATAAATAAATAATTAATTGGAACTAAGTAAACTAACTTAATTATAATAATTTATAATTAATTAGACTAAATTGTTGTAGAGGAGACGAGATTGTCCAGTCTATAAATGCATAGTAAAATACACAGAAAGTGGTAAAATTAAATAAATAGTTTTATTTGTCTAATTTTACTTATATTTGTCTAATTGTCTTTTTAAGACGTGTCGAAAAAATAAATTTGGGAAAATTTAGAAAAAACATTGCAAACTTATTATAAAACACTGGCAGCAGGACCTCCAGGTCGGTAGCCCTTTAAATATTTTTTCTATGTTACAACAAATATTATTATTATTGTTGTTATAAAAGTTTTTCGATTATTTATTATTAATATCAATTATCAATATGTTTTATGTCTTTGTTATTGCAAACACAAAGTATCAATTAATATTCAAATAAAAATATTTTTTAAATTAATCGTTCACTTAAAATTCCAGGTGAGAGCGTTCATCAATTTGGAGGCGTGCGGCGCAGGAGGTCGCGAGGTTTTATTCCAGGCAGGTCCAAATCATCCGTGGATTCTGGAAACTTACGCAGAAGAAGTGCCTTATCCCTACGCTACTTCTCTGGCACAAGAGATCTTCCAGAGCGGAGTCATCCCCGGCGACACTGATTACAGAATCTTCAGAGATTTTGGAAATATTTCTGGTTAGAAAAAAGATATTTATATGATCGAAAACTTGGGTCCAGAAAATTTTAATTAGATTACATTGAATTAGCACACTTAAGAGGCTAAATAAACCGCAATAAAACTAGCACAAACAAATCTTGAAGGATTTCTAGACAAATATGTAATACAAGCAAAATATACTCTGCGACATAAAAAATGCAACACCAAGAAGGGGTAGGAATTTTTGGACCAAACTTGGCAGAAATGTTTGACTATAGTTGCCGCAGCCATCCGATGGAGTATTAAACTTGCGTGATCTTCACGTGATTTTCTGGGGATGATGCCCTATTAGTCAGTGCAAACGCTTTTGAAGCGTAGATCACGCAGCCGAAACTTTAAACCAGTCGACGAGTCCGGTTGTATGCCACGTGCTCTCGAGTTTTCAGTGTTTCTGTCTTAGTTAATATTAGATTACATTTTATCCATAAATCAGAATTTTTCAAGACTTTGTTTTTTAAAATTAATATAAATTTTTTTAAATTAAAATTTGGCAAAGCAATGTGAATCAGGCTTTTTACAACGTCACTACGAACTCGTGAAAGCCGCGTGATGACTCCACGGGGTAGCTGCGGCAAGTATAGTTAATTGATTAAAATTTCACAGAAATTAAACAAAAGATCAGGCAATCTGTAGTTCATACCTGAGAGCTTCTAGTCTCTGTGAAGGGTGGGCTAATTGCCTGAGTCTCCTACCAACATATCCCACATATATTCGATGGGCGAAATGTCGGGAAATCTGTATGGCCACGGCAAGATATTGACGTTAGCCTCTTCGAAGTGCTCCATAGAATGCCTTGCAATGAGGGGACGGGCATTATCCTGTTGGAAAATCGGGTCCTCCAGCTCCTGGAGGAATGGAAGGATATGGGGTTCTGCCGCTTCATCAACATATCGGTGAATTCTAACTGAGACCTACTTCCATAAACAATAGCACCCCATGCTATAACCCCCACTGTATTGTGCACAATCCGCTCAACAGAAAACTACACATGGCAGCGTTCTCGAAGTCTACATCTGACCCTAATGCGACCATCGTGCATTTCCAAGTAGAATCGGGATTCGTCACTGAAGAACACTATATACCATTCCACGTCCCAATGCAGTCGCAAGGTACACACATGTGGTCTGCAAGCGAGGACTGCAAGCCAAAAGCCATTAATCGGCTATCGATCTTGTACTCGAGAATCTGCCTGTCTTGGCCGCCCACTTCCTCTTCTAAGATGTTCTTGACCTTCTGTAGACCATCTTTGAGAATACCGTACTACAGAGGATTGGTTACGGTTAAGACGATTATCAATTTTTCTGAATGAAAAAAGTAAGCCAATAATGCAATGCGACCTCTGTCGAATTCACTCAATTGTCGATTATTTTCACGTTGCCATACTCTAGGCATAATCGCAACCTCAAAACCCAAAGAAGATCTCAAAAAGAATTTCAACCAAAAAACAATATCGAACTCGACTTAATCTCGCAAGAAATACACCAGATAATTTCGATTGTAACAAGTAAAACATCAAATTTGCCATGGCTACTGGATTATTTTGAATGAAATTTGAATCAATTACTAGTTTTGACTAGTTCATTTCTGCCAAGTTTGGTCCAAAAATTCCTACCCCTTCTTAGTGTTGCATTTTTTATGTTACATTATATACTTAGATGGAATATGAAAGTGGCTGATAGGCTATACAAGATAAGTTAGGTATAATTAGTTAAGGCAAGGTTGGACAAACAATTGAATCTTCAAGACTACTCCATACAAAACAAGATTATACATATCATAGACAAAAGACAATCAATTTTGTCTATCAAGTACACAAAATAGATTCATAATAAGTATTAGAACAAGATTCATAATAAGTTTTAGAACAAGATTCATAATAAGTTTTAGATACCCGACCACACAATAGATCACAACCTACACTGTACTAGATTTTCTAATATCCTATTGGCACGAGAAAATGGATAAGAAACTAACGTTTAATATTTTTTTAATATTAACATTATTTAAAAAAATAGTTATTTTAGTCTATTAGTCTGTTTAAACTATGATAAAGATAAAGTTCGTTAGTTCGTTAGTTAATTATGATAAAGTTCGTCTAATCTGATCATTCACTCTCTAATTATAAAAGAGTAAACAATATCATATTACATTTTTCAATTTATATTATTTATTTCATATAAATTTAATTGTTCTTGGTAGGTTTGGATTTTGCTTGGTCTTCAAATGGTTACGTTTACCATACCAAATACGATACTATTGAACAAATTCCCTTGGGTTCTTTGCAAAGAACCGGTGATAACATTTTAGCGTTGGCCAGGGGAATGGCACAGGGCCATCAGCTTTCCGACGTGGAAAGTCACCGCGCCGGGAATTTAGTTTTCTTCGATTTCTTGGGCGCCTTTGTCATCCGTTGGCCGATGTTTACCTCTGATCTAGTTAATATTATGACTGTGATATTGTCTGTTTTATCGATTTATTTGAACATTAAAGAATCAACAAATGGTAAGGAAAAGATATGTTCATGATTATATATTAAACAATTGTTTTGTAGTTGTTGAACCAAAGGTTTATGTGTCAAAATTGGGGAAGAACATTGGCGCTGTTTTTTTAACATTGATTATGTCTGTATTAGTGTGTTTGGCAATTGCTCTATTTTTAAATGCCTTTGGTAGGACCATGAGCTGGTATGCTCGTCCACTATGGACTTTCTTTTTATATGTGATACCTTCTTTACTAGTCTCTATGGCTGTACTAATACTCCATGCCAAACGATATCACAAGGTATTTTATATTCGGTATTAAAAAGCAAAATATATTATTTATATTTTTAAGGATATCGATACTTGGCCATGGACAATGTTTCAATTATACTACGATGCATATCAATTAATTTGGACTATCGTCCTAACTATTGGAATTATAGTTAGAATTCGTTCAAGTTTCATAGCTTTGTTGTGGGTTATCTTTGCCTGCATTGGCAACTTTATGAAATCACAATTATTCAGAAGCTGGAAAGGTAAACTAAACTTAATAGAGATTCTCAATAAAAAAACAAATTTATTATCTTATTTTAGATGGAAGATGGTTATTAATGCACATAGCAGCATTAGGTCTCCCATTTGTCCAAAGTTTCTACTTAATAATAGGTGCCCTATACTTATTTATTCCAATTATGGGAAGAGCTGGAGCAGGAAACAACTCAGAGTTGATGATAGCGGTGATGGTCAGCTTCCTATTTGTACTACATTTCAGCTTTGTGAATCCTATAATCCTACTAGTCAAGGACACTTATAGAATTCTTAATTTGCTGTTCAGCCTATTTCTACTATCAGTCGCTGTTTTGTTACTTACACCACTTGGTTTCCCATATGCTGGAGATTATGGATCAGTAGCCCCCCAAAGATTTATGATTGCAGTAAGTTAAACAGATTAAATTTTATAATTACTTAGTATCTGATGTTACTAGTGGGAAAAAATAAAAATAGCACAAAATTTTAAAAGAACAAGACTTGGAAACTAAATAGATGTGTTAGGTTGAATGCATCTATACATTCTATTACTGAACTTTTATAGACTTGTATAGAGCCAGATACACTAAATTTATATTTATTAACAGTCTAGACCAGCGGTTCTGAAACTTTTTGAAATTTCCTGCGTGGGGGAACGTGGTCTCTTTAAAAATTGCTCGATAGCTCGCGGACCCCTTTAATAATAGCAGAAAAGTGTAGTGAATAAAACATTTTTTTACAAACAATTATGTGTTCAGAAAATATTGTTTTGTGGATTGGGATCCATGAACTAGTTCTTCTATGTTTGGCTGTGTTTCGGCCAGTGCAACTCTCATGTTATTTGTCGCGTACAATCTATTTCGAGATTTTGTCTTGCTATTAAGTAGTGTAGAAAAAGTCACACTCATAGATGGTTGCGAATGGACTCTTAGAGTAAGGTGACCATTTTCATTGAGACAAAGCGGGACAACAGCGGGACAAAGCGGGACAAATGGGATGGGATTATATATATATATATATATATATATATATATATATATATATATATATATATATATATATATATATATATATATATATTATATATATATATATATATATTATATATATATATATATATATATATTCATATACAAAAATGTATTTAATATTAATTATTGGCAACCATAAAAATATTTTTTTCTACTGATATATGTGAAAATGGCATTTTTTCCACGGCTTACCCTACATGAAAGTGACATTTTTTCATTCTAGGGATGAAAATATTTTCACGTCTAGAGACGAAAATGAGCATTTTAAATTTATGATTTTCTCGATTAAAACACTAAACTAACCAAATTTGCAAGGACTTTCTTATTAATTAGATCAATTTCAATGAAATATTTTATGTACAAACGTAAAACGAGCCTGAAACTATATAAAAAAAAACGGCCAAGTGCGAGTTGTGACTCGCGCACCGAGGGTTCCGTACAAACTTGTATAGTATAGTATTATTATGTAGATTATTAACATATTATGTAGATTATAAAGAAAAATTAGACGAAATATAATATATACAGGATGTTACGGGACTTGAGTATGTCCCATGTCGGTTATAAAAAAGCAAAATTTAGACATAATATATACCCTGTATATATTATGTATATAAAGCGTACGTGATGAAATGCATAACGAATATAAACAAAGAAAATTCAGAATAAACCTAGAATAGGACCTAACTGTATGCAACCCATACGCTTCTGGAGCCTGACAATACCACTACGACAACATTAGTGAATTTTCATAAGTTTCAAATAGTAAATTCGCATTTTTCTTGTAATTAAACTACATATTTACGGTTTTCAGATTTTTCCCTTGACATGTGCTGTAAGACACCGCTTCTTGCCAAATTTCATGATTCTAGGTCAACGGGAAGTACCCTATAGGTTTTGATTCCCTCGTGAAATCGCAAAATATGCAACATAAACGGTCATATCTTTTGATCGCGTTGACTTGCAAGTTTGATTTTTTCACAGCTGAAAGAGACCGCAGACTCGAGTACTTGATACAAATTTCAACTTGTTACCTCTATGCGTTCCTGAGAAAAAGGTCTTGACAGACAGACAGACGGACAGACAGACAGACAGACAGACAGACAGACAGACGGACAACAAAGTGATCCTATAAGGGTTCCGTTTTCGGTACGGAACCCTAAAAACCGAAAAAAAATAGGACATTTGACTTGAAAAGTATCACCTTCTATGAGAATGCAATATGTTACCATGGAAACGACCAAACCAACAATTAAATTTGTATTGACAGTTCTGACAGTTCGCTTCGAATTGGATTTATTAAATTCGAATTATGGAGTCTACAACCGAAATCAGTAGAAAAAATTGCATTTACTACTCGAGATGAAAGTGTTTTTTTTTTTGTTCGGTGTGATTGCTAACTCGCTGGCGCTCGTGAACAAACTCCCACCTCACCAAAAAAACGCCACTTTCATCTCTTGCTGTAAAATATACTATTTCTACTGATATATGTGAAAATGGCATTTTTTCCACGGCTTACCCTACATGAAAGTGACATTTTTTCATTCTAGGGATGAAAATATTTTCACGTCTAGAGACGAAAATGAGCATTTTAAATTTATGATTTTCTCGATTAAAACATTAAACTAACCAATTGCATGGACTTATTAATTACATCAATTTCAATGAAATATTTTATGTACAAACGTAAAACGAGCCTGAAACTATTTAAAAAACCGAAATAAAATTAGGACATTTGACTTGAAAAGTATCACCTTCTATGAGAATGCAATATGTTACCGTGGAAACGGCCAAACTAACAATTAAATTTGTTTTGACAGTTCTGGCAGTTCGCTTCGAATTGGATTTATTAAAGTCGAATTATGGATTCTACAACCGAAATCAGTAGAAAAAATTGCATTTACTACTCGAGATGAAAGTGTTTTTTTCTGGTTTGGTGTGATGCTAACTCGCTGGCGCTCGTGAGCAAACTCCCACCTTACCAAGAAAACGCCACTTTCATCTCTTGCTGTAAAATATACTATTTAAAAAACAATAATTTGAATACAAAATTGGGAAAAAATTACTATGATATAATAAGAAAATAATTAAGAAATTACCATGTTCTCTAATTCACTCATGACATAAAATAAATAAATATATTTAAAATAATATAAATATAATATAAATTTAAATAAATATAATAAACAAGTACGATTTGGTTTCCTTCACTTTTGTGCTGCGAGAGACATGCGGGTTGCTAAAAAATACTATAACCTGATATATAATAATACTGAATATGCGCTAATATGGACATATCGAAAAAAAATAGATTCGGATCACTTAATAAAGTCGTGAAATTTCTCATTATTGGTCAAATTATTTTTTACGCATAATATAGATTTTAAAGTTTAATTTCAACTGTGTTTTTTCTGTTTCTCATTTTAAAACAAATTTAAATTCTCATTTTAAAGCGAATAATATTCCTTATCAAAATATTTTGATAATATTATTCTGTTTAAAATGAAGGAATAACTCCATCCACTTTTTGTATGTTTCTACATTTGCAGACAACCAACATTTAACTTTTTCATCAGTAACGTAAATTTACTAAACTCCTGATCAAAAAGATAATTTTCGCAAATATTAATCTTCGGAAAATGTTTACTAATATATTCAAAAGATTTTCCCACATATTCCCATAAAATCTCCTTTTTTAATGTCACCCAATGAAATTTTCAGAACAAGGTGCCATTAAACGACGGATTTTCTAAAAAGAAGTCAGAAATTTTTATAATAACTGCTTGGAATATCTTGAAGAATGCACATTGGAAGAATGGACATATTCAATATTTTCATTGGATGACATTAAAAAAGGAGATTTTATGGGAATATGTTAAAAAATATTATATTATATATTACATTACATTAAAAATAAGAAATTCAGATATTTTCTAAAAAGCGGGACATTTATAAAAATCGGCGGGACGCGGGA
Source organism: Phosphuga atrata (assembly GCA_944588485.1). Lineage (NCBI taxonomy): Eukaryota > Metazoa > Arthropoda > Insecta > Coleoptera > Silphidae > Phosphuga > Phosphuga atrata. Next base: position 62,544,029 of record OX155892.1, read on the forward strand.
CAGGCCTCCAAAAAGCGGGACTGTCCCGCCAAAATCGGGACGTGTGGTCACCCTATCTTAGAGCCATCTTTGCAACATCGTGATAGGACTATGCCATTTTAATCAAAAAATCACTACAAGTTTCACGGAAAACATGTGTTGCACCCCCATCATTTCTTCTTCTTGTTTCGAATAGGCCTACTTTGACCATGCTTGTTCAACTGTTGTGCTTTAATCTTTGCCCAGTATTGTCTTATCTTCTGCCGGTGTAACTCCTTTCTCTCGTCTGTCCAGGGGATACTTTTTATCCATTTTCTCTTAGTTATTGCAATTTTTTCCTACAGAATAATTTAGTCGAATACCTTACACATCTTTAAAGAATAAATTTGTGTAAATGGGTTGAAAATTGCACGATAAGTGAATTAAAATGTAAGAATCCTCCAGCGAATCGATTGCTGGCTCGAAGAAATTTTTTAATTAAAAGCTTCCTAGGTGAACATATATGTTTATATATAACATATGTTTTTCGGCTAATTTTGGGATGCTGAATCGATTCGTAAAAACAAGAAGTCTCTGTGATAAGCCGTTCAAATGTTATGCCGTGAAATCTGCGGAAAATGTATTTCCTTAAAATCATTATTTAACAAGTGAATGGAAAATTCACAAAAGTGCTCACATTCAAAAGTGTTTTACCTGCTGGTTGTAAATATACAAATTGCATTTTGACAGCCCCTTCCGTTCGCGAGATATGACTTGATATAATTTTTAAAATCGAGAGAAATTTCGCAACCCCCAGGAGTAGATAAAGAATATTTTTGTGTCGACTTCATGTAAAATTGACTTTTCTTGTGTAAGTATCAGGTAGCAGCGAAATAGCAGTCAATATAAATAAATTTTCAAAACTTTACTTTCTATTCAGGAGTGGCGATAAAATTTTACACAAAACATTGGGTCGCAAACGAAAATAGTTTGCGTACCACCGCCCTAGGGCACCGCGGATCCCACTTTGAGAACCGCTGGTCTAGACTGTTTTAATAAAGTCACATGTGTTCCTTATTTCCAATTTATAACATTGGCCAATTTATAACATGATAACATTGGTAGTTAATATTGATAAGTAGCTAGCTAATCTGGATAATGTTCCAAGTTCTGTTTCTACTGTATATTGGACATTTAATTGGAATAATAATACGAATTTATTATTGTAATGTCATTCTTATACCTCTTTTCTATATCTGATTTATCGCGACTGGTATTTCTAGGCAGCTAAATTTGTGTGTCAACTCTCTTTAAACAGTCCTCACTTGTAATGCTGCAAAAAGAAAGCTAGTTATACATAGCTATACATAATTTTTTGTGAAATCTGAAATATACTTTCCTATATTTTAATATATATTTTCTTCTATTCTGACTATATAGCATTCAAAACGTACATTCCATGATTATTCGGGTGTGATTGTCAATGAATCGACGGGATACTGGGTGATTGATATGGACATAAACAGTCCTCACACAGTTGACCGACATGTACCTGATATGATAAACGCCGTCCCAGTAACTCAAGAATGCGAGGATCACTTATATTGCGGTCTACCCTATCTAGTCCCCGTGCTAAGTATGATTTGGAAAACACATTGGATCCCTGGTCCGAAGCCCCACCTTGCTAACCCCGTTAAAATGAAGCTTAATCGGAGAGAAAAGACTGCATTTGGGGAAAGGTTGGAGTTAGGGTTGGAAGGACCAGCTCATATGGGTGCCATGTTGTCCCCAGTCAAAGGAGTTGAACTCCTAGACTGGAATTTGGAGAGTAAGCCTTTACTAGCTTCAAATCCTTGGCAGGACAGAAAAACTTATTTTATCTTTTATGGTTGTGGAGCTACTCTTGTGCCATTTAATTTAACATTGGAATTTAAGGTAACATAAATTACGCAAACAAATTAAAAAGTTATATTTGTAATAAAATGCAACACATCTAGTGTATGTCTGCTTACAAAACGTCATAACTCACAAACGACATTTTTTTGGTTAATACCAGATTTGGATTTGCAAGAAACTCTATAATCGCGTGTACTTATAATCGATAACCTTAATCTGTTGCTCTCTGACGGTGAGAAAAAGAAATTCGAGGACCCAATGCGTCACCTTAAAGATTAATAATGTTTCTCTTTGTCGTCGCGTTGTCTGGGAAAAATCGTTTTTGAGTTATGCCATTAATGAAGTCGAATGATACCGAAAAAGAAGAGATGAGATAAAACAATTAAAAACTAATTTATTTCAGGTTTCAAAAGATCACGAAGGTCCAATTTTGGACATGGCAGTGACATCTCATTATTTATTCGGCCCCTCAAAAAGTTCCCGATCCTTCAAAAATTTTGTAAATCAATTCCCTCCTTGGACGGCTGTGTCTTATTGGACAGCCACCTATGAATCCTGGATCCTTTAAATCCTCTGTTTCGTCAAGTAAACTCTTCCTGCTAAATATTGTGATAGGAAACCTGGTAAATAAAAATCGAAAGGTAAAATATATTTTTTCTTAAATTTAATTTATTTAATTTGTCAATCAACTCAAAAAGTTGTTTTATTATTAATTGGGGACGCACAAAAATAAAATGGTTTCTAGTTCTGAAGAAAAGTCTTACGTAAGATTTATGTTAATAATGGAATTGTGGAATAAACAATTAGTATATAGTTACTAATTCTGAGTTCCATCTCCTAGTTTCACTAGTTTATGTCATCACATACAACTTTTCCTAGAGCATTTATTAAAGTTATTAACACTACTTTGAATAAGTTTTTTTTAGTTTAAAGTGAAGCAAACATTTACATAAATCATATGCACATGTCGATGGTTCACGAGTACAACATGCTAACTTATCACTTGATTTATACATTTTTTTCTTAAAAATCGTAAAATTATAATACAGTTTCTGTTTAGTTTAAAGTTACCAAAAAAATATGGATTTTTTAAATTGTTATGAATAGCTAGTCAATTTATAAACGAAATTTAGATTAAGGAACAATAATTAATTACTTTAAAAATATATTAATTATATTTAAAGGAAAGTTTTAAAAGACATTTTTAGTATTAAATTTTATTTTTCCTTTAGCCCTAATAAATAGTGAGTAATATTTATAAATGCTTAGGAATGAAATAAATAATGTATTTCATAAATACATTTCTTTGTAAAAATAAGAGATTTTGCTTAAATATTTGCAACGATTTTTGGCCAGCGAATTAATAAAATCAAAAACAAAACAAAAAAATAGAATCAATAATTATACAAAAAATAACAATTTTATATCATGGACTGTGTAGTATTTAATAGGATTTTCAAATTGTATTTAAAACTCTTGAGCTGCAAATTGTTAATAATATTAGTATTTTATTAGTAATACGCCTAGTTATTATATCCAGCAGCTTATTTATTTTTCCAATTTAATATTATTTTTGATTTCTGTAATGTGATAGCTGCAGACACCAATTTTTTAAAAATATCAAAAATAATATTTTTGCTCATCGAAGTCCGAAATGTTTTAGGTGCACATATATTTTGCATTGTTGAAAGTTTCTAAAGTATTGTTATAAATAAATAAGGTTAAATTGATTTTTTATACTTTTTAGATACCTAGTAGTTTCCAGTAAAATTATCCTTCCCCAATAAAAATCCTTTAAGAAGGTTTCCCCCTAGTATTCTAGATAAATTATTTTGTTATTAATAGGTAGATATTAAACACTGGTTCAACCGAAAAATGTAGATCTATTTTTTAGATTAGAAAGTTGTACAAATATTAGTACAAAAATTAGAATTTGCTTGAATATGTTGGACAATATTGACTTACAACTTTTGAATGCAGAGAAATAAAATGTATTGAACACATTTTTTTTTATTTTTCATATTATTGCAAATCAACAGAGTCTGAGACATTTTGCTCAATGAGTAGACTAGTCAATTTAAAATCCATATGTGCGTTTTAACCACACCAAGTATGTTTATTTATAAGGCGGCTTTCGCTTAATACCATAAAATATGAACTAGACAATATGATTAAGAAATAGAGATTTAGATTACAATAGATTAGTACTTACTACAATAAATGTAGATTTTAGTAGAAACTAAAATTTAGTTACTAAAATTAATTTACTAAACTATTTGGCATTATTACTTTTTTAGTAATAATCGTTATCTTGACGTTATCAGGAGGAAAGGTTTATTGGTAATGGCACAATTTATGGCTAATAAAAGTTTGAAAGTTTATCGCCCGATTGGAATCAATTCATATACAATTCGGAAGGTTTTATTTTGTTGTATTAAAAATGTTTCCAGTAATTGATCTAGTAGATGTTAAGAAAAAATGTAAATGTTTATTTAAACCGAACAAAAGTGTGAAATTTGAAATTGAATTTATGTGGAATGTAAGTTTTTTTTTAGTTTACTTTTATAAAATAAAAATTACAATTTCGAACAGAAACTTCGAAAATTAAATAATTTATTTTGTTTAAAAATTACACAAAAGTTTCTGACAATCATACTATTTTTTTAAAAATAGTCTCCATTCTCCATTTAATAATTATTTCAGTATTATTGACTAAAATTTGTATTTGGAAACTTGTATTCTAAACTGAACTTTACTTTTTGCCTGCATAAAAATCGGCCCAATCTAAACTTTTTGCTTTAACTAGTTTTTTCTTAGAAACTATTTATGAGATGAGATATGCCGTTTGAAAGACAATTTAATATGAGTTTAAATTTATCAAGAATGCTTATCGTTTATAAGTGTAGCAACCAGTAAACACAAACGAACGTATTTATGTGGTGGTTATAACGAGAATAACAAATTTGTGTAAGATTGTAATTATCGCCTTTGTTATTGAAATTTGCACATTATTCGTTTTTCACAATTTGATTAGTTTTCAAGAGCGTTAGTTTAAAAAAATCTGATTCATATCTGATATGAAAAAACTGGACGGAGATTTACAGCCGCTCGGGATGACCGCTTTATTGTGTCAACATCATTTCAAAATCGTCACCTTAATGCTGTTGAACTGGAACAACAGCTTCGAGAAGTACGAAAAATAGCTATTAGTCAGTGGACAGTAAGGCGGAGACTGCAGAAAAATAACTTTACCCCTAAGATACCTGCAGTTTGTCAAAAACTTACCCTAGCTCATCGTCAAGCACGCCTGCGCTTTACAAGGGATAATTTAAATTGTACGCTGGAACAATGGTCCTCTGTGCTGTTCTCAGATGAGACCAGAATATGCCTTTATGGTAGCTACCGAAGAAGAAAAGTGTACCGGAGACCAAGAGAGCTATTTGCAGAATGCCGCATTGAAGAGCGGACTGCTGATGGAGGTGGTTCCTGCATAATCTGGGGTGAAATTTCTATGGTAGTACGAACCGACCCTACTTTCACGATTACGGGTGCCCGTGGTCACGGCGGAGGAGGTTTAACGGGTGCTAGGTACATCGAGGAGTTTTTAGCAGTTCATGTGGTACCTTACATCGACTACATTGGAGAAGAATTTATCTTTATGCATGACAATACGAAGCCGCACACCGCAAGGATCGTGCAGGATTACGTTACAGAAATAGTTTTTCGGATTATGATGTGGCCAGCATGCAGTCCCGACCTAAATCCGATAGAACCTTTATGAGATGAGGTGAAACGAAGAATTCAAGCTAGACTTCGTGTCCTAACCTCGATCCTAGAGATTATTGTTGCAGTAGAAGAAGAGTGGCTTAACATCCCACAAGAAACAATGGCTAACTTGATTAATTAGATCTATGCATAATCGTATGAGAGATGTTATTAGGGCAAGAGGAGGTCATACCCATTTTTTTTTGTTAGTACCATACACCATACTCATTTTTTAAGTGTTAATTTAGATTTTTACTTGTCAATAGTCATATTTCTTTTAGTAAAAAAAAGTTAATTTGTTTCATGAGTTAGTTTCACTATGTTAAACAAAAGAAACCGAAATAAATTTTAATAAAATTAAACTTATTAAAACATATTAAATTTTATCTTTCAAACGGAATATTTCTATATTTCATCTCATATATAGTTTCTAAAATAAAAATAGTTAAAAGTTTACAGTGGGCCTATTTCTATGCACGAAAGTTTACATATTCTGAAAAAAGGTTCAAACTATTATATTATGTTTCCTCTATGTTACGAACAAATTCCGAAATTGTACAAGCTTAGCATTTCACCCATAGGATATACAAAATCCCACAAGCAACATTGTACAAGCTTTTTAAGCTGTGACTAATAAATAAGCAATTAAAATTTTAAATAAGCATATTTGTTCTGGCTTTAACAATGTAGAAGCCATGCAGTAGAAAATTAGTGAATTGGAGAAAATTATTAGTGTCACAAGGTTAGCACAAGCTTTACTATAGTGGTACTATATTGTTACGGTGCTACAAGCTTATACAACTTTTTTGTAGCAGCAGCGACGTATAATGTGCTTCCATTCATTAAAACACATTAAGGACTTTGTACATGTACTCAAGTGTAATTTTATAGAAAAATCATGTACTGCATGGTTCAATTTTTATGTTTATTCAATATTTTATACACTACTAGAATACAATTTAGTATACTAGGGCTATAAATACAATTTAGTACTTACGCTCTAGTAACTAGGGCAGTAAGTTGTCAATATAACGCGAGAGCGAAATTGGGCCAGGAACGAAGTGAGCGCACATTCGCTCGAGAGGACAATTAACAATACCGCCCGTGTTACAAACCGTGGTACGTGTAAAAAACAAAAACAAAATATTACTCATGCGAGAGGATGTACATTTTGGGATCCAGGGGCCATAAAAAAAGGAATGAAAAAGAAGTATTTGATTTTTCAATTGTCTCCAGTGCACAGTGGTTCGCGTAGCACTTTTAGGATAGTGGTACGGATTCGTCATAAGAACTCTCCCCAGTCTACGGTATTACCATATTACCATTTATTATTATTTTGTAATGGAAAAAAAATGCTGACACTTCACTTTTTTATTATCGAGGTCTTGATTATGTTCTTCTTGTTTTCAATGGTCCTACTTTGGCCCACGCTTGTTCAACTATTGGGCTTTGATATTTGTCCAGTATTCTCGCATCTTCTGCCGGTGTAACTCCTTCCTCTCTTCTTTCCAGGGGGTACCTTTCCTTCGGGTTTTTTCCTGAAATCCGCGGACTTCCTTCAGGGTGCGGTCAAAGACTATCTGTTTTGGAGACCTGTTATTCCCAGTTCTTTAATATCCTTCTTGTAAACCTTCTTGTTTTGCCAGAAGGCGAACAGACGGTTGGTTAGTCGGTTTGGAGGCAGTCTTGCAACGTGGCCATAGAAAGCTACCCTTCTTTTGTGATGTTCGTAGAGCTCAGAGTTATGGCTCCTTCGGAATTCCCCATCTTCCTTTACCGGGCCTAGGATCTTCCTGAGATTCTCCTCTCTCTGATTTCCAATTTCTCTACCAGACCTCTTCGGTTCAAAGAAAGACACTCGATGGCATATAGGGCTTCTGGTCGAAAGACTAATGTGTAGTGCTTAAGTTTCAGGTTGCGTGACAGGCATTTCTTGTTGTAAGTGTTCTTAGTCAGTCGATATGCTAGTTCTATTGATTGTGTTCATTTTATTTGTATTTATTTGTTTTTTTTTTAAATGTAACGTAGCGATATTGAATATTTGCGTGCGTTACCCAGGTTATATGGAAATACGAAACGTGACATTTCTCGTATTAAATAATGTATGTCAGGAAGTACTTTTCGCGCATGAGTAATAAAAAATATTTAATTGGCCGGCTATCTTAGTGCGAACCACATTGAGCAGTGTTTCTTTTAAGTTTTCTTTTAAGTGAGCCGCAGCCCTTTGAATCTGAAAATAGGTCTCCGCACCACATTGAAAAATGTGTTTCAACTTTTTAGTTTGAAAATAATTTTTTTGTAAAATTTATTGTTTATTTAAAAAAAAATGAGCATTTTATATATAACATTCAAAAAAATATTATTTTTATTAACGGGTAGGCTGTTGTTGTTTGTTCACTATAATACTTGTGAAGCGAGGCCTTTTTTTAAGAGACAAGCGTGTCATCCCATTTCACACAGGCGGCAAATGGTAGAAGTAATTGCAATGCTTCTTTCGCCGACTGTGGATAATGTTCCAACTGTGTACATCAGATTTGTTGTAATTCTAATTGTTCGAATTCCATTTGAATATGCCCACTGTCTCGCATTTCAATAAAATAGTCTTTTTTAAATCACTATCATCCATCAAATTTAGGTTATATATCCATCTCTTAGAATTGCTAATATTTCCAGTAGAAAAATATCCATTGAATGATTCGCTCAATCGTTTCCAATGTATTGCAATGTCGGGTATAATTGTATTTTTATCATTTTCCACAGGAATTAAATCAAGCAAGGGAAAGTTTTTAGTTTTACAATAAATGAAGAAAATTTTTCACTAGCTATTATTATATTGTAGTTTTATCAAATCCTTGGATTGACATGTTCAATTCATTCAAATGGCTAAATATATAGGCTAAGTAGGCTAGTCTCAGAATTGCATCCTTTAAAAATCTTATACTAAGTCACTGTGACTAGTCAGTAACTGAACAATTTCTTCAAGCAATTCAAAAACCCTGTTAAACATGCGGCCCTTAGAGAGCCATAGTATTTCGGTGTGATATAGAAGTACAGTATGAGCAGCACCGATTTTTTCACAAAAGGCAAGAAAAATGCGATGATTAAGCGCTCGTCCACGGATATATTTTACTACATTTATTGCTGTAATTAGGTGTTGTTTTCTTCCAGAATGCTGCATTAAAGAGCGGACTGCGTATGGAGGTGGTCCATGCATGATCTGGGGTACAATTTCTATGGGAGCACGAACCGATATGGGAGTGTCGAAAACTTTCTGGCAAAGCTTTCGACACAAGTGCATGGCGATGCAACATGCAATGCGTTATTGTAACTTGCGGTAATTTTCTTTTCATGTGTGAAAAATCTTTGATGTGATTGAAAAATCAATTCCTCTCGAAGTAAACTCCAATGGCTCACAAAATAGAAATTCTTCTATCATTTCTTTTTCTTTTACATATCGCACAAATACCAATTAACAACAATCATTAACTGCAATTATCAACATCAGTTGACTAATCCAGTTGTATACTTAATTTTAGTGGACTAACTCTTATGTCTTCTATTATTTGCAGTAAACTATCTTTACTGAGATCTTGAATTCGCGATCGAATTATATTGTTCTATAACGGAATCTGCTGAATTGTTTTATGTGCATCAGAATCTAATACAGTTTTAGATATTATTAATGCACAAGGATTTATCAATTTTTCAGCGATCTTGTGAAGTTTTTTTTTCTTTCCACACCGATGCCACTGATAGGACGCTTCTAACAAGGGCTTTTGAATTGCTGGCTTGCATAATTTTAGGATAGTACCACTGGTATCAAATAAAGCCTTTTTGACTTCAAGCTGTTCATGCCATGAGCACCTTCACCACCATGCAAATTGTTGAAATTCTCTAATAGCTTTGATGGTTTGAGATTGCAGTTAGAAAATATCTTGGAACATAAGTTGCATTGAGGTCGTTGCGTACCATCTTTTTCTGCCATGCAAGTGATTCCACCATAGGCAGCATACTTGTCGTTCCATTGGCGTTTTTTAGACATAGCACTATTACAATCAATTAAATTATTTAGAAATATCGTATAAAAAAATTAAATATTATTTAAAATAAGTGAGAAAAATTCTTACCTCTGTATAAAAATTAAGAATATATTAAATAGGTACCTAAGTAATGTTTAAATGCGTACATGTGTTCGTCTCAAGAAGTTTTTCGACAAACTGCCGATGACGCAGAAACAGTGTTTTATGGTATATTGTAACTCGAGCAAAAATTATCGAAGTTTTCCAAATTCCAAAAAAAGACGATGTTTCTTAAAAAAAAAAATCATATCGTAAACAGATATTGTATACCCAACACTAAATTTTATTAAATGTCACCACTTATTGTTAGTATTTACTCATGTATGTAGTGATACGTGGTGAGAAAATCAAAGGGTAGGAACATCTCTCGCACCACCAAAAATACCTTCCCGCGGCCCCAGGGGTGCGGGCACCCCAGGTTAAGAACCACCGACATAGAGGGTACTTATTTCTAAAATATAAATCACATTTTTGTATAGCTCGACAAGAACACAGTTATATGATGTCGGATGGTTAAGTTTGGACTAGGGCAGCATTATTGCTTTTGCACCTGGACGTTGCTGAACAGGCAACCAACAACTGAACAGGCGACCCTGCATGTAAGTAAATTAGAAATAGCAAAAATTTGATGGGTAAAAAAAAAAAAAAAAATAATGAAATTTGCCGTTTGAAAGACAATTTAATGAGTTTATTTTTATTAAAATTAATTTAGGTTTCTTGTGTTTAACATGAAATAATGTAACTTTTTTTTATTACCAAAGGAAATATGGTTATTGACATTTATCTAATTAACACTTAATTTTTAATAATGGTTATGTTTAATGGTAGGTTTATGACCCCTCTTGCTCTAATATCATCTCGCATACGACTAGGCATAGATCTAATCAAGCTCGCTATTGTTTCTTGTGAGATGTTAAGCCACCCTTCACCTACTACAACAATAACCTCTGGGATCGTGGTTGGGGCACGAAGCCTAGATGGAATTATTCGTTTAAGCTCATCCCATAAATGTTTTATCGGAATTAGGTCGAGATAGCATGCTGGCCACTCCATAACCCGTAAACCAACTTCTGTAATGTAACCTTGCACGATTTTTGCGGTGTGCGTCTGATCTCATCTGAGAACAGAACGGACCCACATTATTCCCACGTCCAATTTAAATGATCCCTTGCAAAACGCAGGCGTGCTTGACGATGAGCTCGGGTAAGTTTTTGACAAACTGCAGGTGTCTTAGAGGTCAAATTACTTTCCTGCAGTCTTGGTATTACTGTTCACTGACTAATAGCCACTTTTCGTACTTGACGGAGCTGGCGTGGCAGTTGAACAGCATTACTGTGACGATTTCTAAATGATGTTGACACATTAAAGCGGTTATCCCGAGCCGGTGTAAATCTTCTTTTGCCTGTACCAGGGCGTTTATGAAAGGATTCAGTCTCCCCATAAAGTCGTCACACTCTTCGAACCGCGTCTACTGTGTAAAGCTGTGTAAAGCCTTGAGCGGCTTTTTGCTGTATATTATGCATTAAACTAACACTTTTGAAAACTACTCAAATTATGGAAAACGAATATAATGTGCAAATTGCAAAGTCAATATTTAGACTCACAATTTTGGGCTAAACCGGAGATCCGTGCATGTAAGCCGCGGCAGAAATTAGAACTAATTTAAAAGGACAATGTTTTACCGATTTTAACATAGGTTGGGTTAAAGGTTAGATTAGGTTATACTAGAGCAGATAAATCAAGACCACATATCGCGCAGTAGCGCGACCTAGCGATCCAAAATAAGAAAAAATAATTCAAATAATTTACCTTGCAACTTGCACGCCCTCTTTACATGAACGGTTTTACCCAATTTTGTTATTTTCGTTATAATCACCGAATAAATAAGTTCATTTTTGTTTACCGGTTACTAGGCCTAGAAACGATAAGCATTCTTGATAAATTTTAACTTGATATTAACCCTTTGCGGAGCAGTGTCGGCATATATCCGCCCAACCTAGTTCTTAGTTGCAAGGCGTATTATGAAGTGGCTCGCGAAATCTGTCGCTTTATATATATATATATATATATATATATATATATATATATATATATATATATATATATATATATATATATATATATATATATATATATATATATATATATATATATATATATCTTATCCTTCACACGATGGCTAAAATATTTAGAGATGATAAGTTAGATAGTGACAGTACTGATGAATCCTACTTTGAATATGACAAAACTGAAGATGACGGCATTGCTTCATCCAGTGGAATTGAAATTTCTATAATAAAGAATCCACTCAGGCATTTCAACATTAGCAGTAATAGTAGCAGTGGTGGAGAAGTAAATATTCAAGATTTTCAAGTAATAGTCAAGTAGAGTCCTAAAAACGAATGGAGGAATTTGGCAAATGAGGATGTCATTCCAGAAAAAATACCATTTTGATCTGGATCGCGGAACCCTGGTTCACAACTAAATCCAAATTATACAGAACCATTAGAGTATTTCAATTCATTCTTCACCGATGAGTTGATCAAGACGATAGTTGCCGAGACTGTTCGGTACGCAAATAATAAAATTCGAGGAAAACGGTCCGCATGGCATTTATCGACTGATATCAAAACGAAGGAGTTGCGAGCATTTCTCGGCATGATATTGCTTATGAGGACAATACCACTTCCGAACCTAAAGGAATATTTGTCAACGGACAGCAAATGCAGCATTCCATACTATGCCGAAATAATCAGGAGAGACCGATTTTTACAAACATATTGTATTAGTAGTTAGTTTTTATAACGTTCAACGTATTTATTTTCTTTCTGCGCACTCCAATACCTCCCGTCCACAGCTACGCTCGCCCGTCTAGCAGCTCCGTGTCCGTCCGCAAAGGGTTAAAGCATATTCAATTGACTTTCAAACAGTATATTGCTGTATTTCTTTTCATAAATAGTTTCCAAAAACGTAGTTAAAGTCAAAAGTCTACAGTGGACCGATTTCTATGCACGCAAGGTACGCAAGTTTATGTGTATATATATATATATATATATATATATATATATATATATATATATATATATATATATATATATATGTATATATATATATATATATATATATATATATATACATTACATTTTTTCAGTGTATTTTTTACAGTAGCATAAGCTTTAGAGGCGTAGATAAGTTTGTGAATTGATGCTGCTTGAAACTCTTCAGGAAAATTTTGTCATCTTGTGTGACAATTGAGGTTATAACTATATGGTTTGACTTTTCGTCTGTTGCTGCCTTTACTTCGAATGTAAAGGCCCTAGGGGTATAAGCATGGTGATTCGGCCCCGGAAAGATATTTATATGATACTCGGAAGATATGTTGGTACTAATTAAATAATAAGATCCTGAAAGTTTTAGATCGCTAACTCAATTGGTTTTCGAGAAAAAGTGAAATGTGTCAAAAACGAGGAAACATTTTTTTCTCAGTAACGGCTGAATCGATTTATCTAAAAATTTAATATGTTTTGGTAGCCAATAGGAGCTCTTACGAAATAAATTAACAGCTATATAACTTCACAAGATTCTTGAAAAAAAAATTTTTTTTTTAATTTAATTTTTTAACCATGGTACAGTTTTGGAACAATTATGAAACTTTATTTTTTCAAGTCTTATATATTACCCTTTAACTTTTCGCTTTTCGCTACCCTTTTCGCTACCCTTTTAAGTTTTTCAGATTTTTAAAAAAGGTAGGCCACAGTAGAAAAAAATGAAAACCATTTTTGGCTCAAATAATGTATTTATTTAATGTTTCAAGTTTTAAATTCCTTTTTTTATGCATATTTAGCTTATTTCTAATTATTAGAAATAATACTTTATATTTAAAATAACAACAATAATTTTTTCATCAAAATAAAAGGTTAAAAAAAGTTAAAAACTAATTATTATTAATTTCAATAAATATTTTGAGAACTTTTTTTATTACAAAGCCCGATTATTGTTTCTATGTATTAACGATACAAGAACATTTCTTTTAATTTTGGTGTAGAAACTTCACGTCTTGACTGGCTTGAAATGAGAAAACTTGGGAAATGGGAAAACATTGAACTGCGGAATTTGTCATCATCAATGAGAAACACTGGCGGTCGAAGTAGAACTCAAGCACTCATTGCATTTTTAGTCAAGCTTCGCACAGGCAATTCAAATAAGTTGATATCTACAATTTTAGAGGTCGAAGAAGAGCAGAAAACATAATAATCTCAATGGCAAACTCATTATTATTTGTGATGGGACGTATGCTCGTCATGAGAAAACTTCAAACAGTCAGTACCAGAGAAAGTCATATTCTGGGCAAAAAAAGTGCCGCCGTGTAAACCATTTACGATTTGTACAACTGATGGATACATTATCGATATGCTAGAATCGTATTATGCTACCCAAAATGATGCTAATATTATGAGAGATATTATTGATAATCCAAATGGTATATGTAATTTATTGAAACCTGGTGATGAATTTGTGGTTGATCGCGGATTGCGTGATGTTAAAGAGCACCTAGAAAGTAAGTTTTGAAGTATTAATGCCAGCACTAAAAGGAAAACGCAATCAACTAACAGCTGAGTCGAATGCGTTAAGAAACGTAACGAAAAAACTTAACGAAATTGCGTTGGCCAGTGGAAGCAGTCACGGGATGTTAAATCTGCTGGATCAGAAAGTTGACAACAAAATGCTTCCTAGAATCGGTACTTTTTTAGAATCACGTTGTTTCTCCATAATGAATACTGCAAACGCCTAACTTCTGAAAGCGAGTGCCTAGATGATATTGTAGAAATGATGAAATGCCAAGTGAGACAAAATGGCTGGCAACTTAGAAAACTACTGTTTCAGACAGCTGATTTAGAAGATTTTCCAGAAATGACGGAAAAAGATCTAAGAATATTTTTCACTGGTTCTTACCAATTTAAACAAGCGATATCCTATTTATCAGAAATGATGGATGAATCGGGTGATATTACTATTCAGTATGTAAAAGACCATTCAAACATACTAAAATCACAAGTTTAATCACGACACATTAGTAGGAAAGTTTATAGATGCTTTATTGTTTACAAGCCAAATACTATCGGATACAAAAGCTTTACGAGACGCAGCTGGGAGTGCGCAAATGGTCTTAGAACGATTGATGCCGCGATTGTTATTTTTTTGTCGCACGGGATATACTTTTCAAAAATTTCTAGACTTGCTGCAATATTAAATAAACTATTTGATAAAGACGATACTTCAGTTGAGATTGAAGTAGACAGTGATGAAGATTAATAAAATTCTATTTATCTATATTTTTGCTGTATATATCGTATTTGTTATTCTTTTCTCTGTTGTTTATTTATTTAAAATTAACTTAATAAATTGAAAAAATATGTTTTTTATCATTAATATATTTAACTGTGGTTATATCAATGAAATTAATTTAGTAGAATATAATAATAATCGAGCTTTGTAATAAAAAACAGTTCTCAAAATATTTATTGAAATTAATGTATAAAGATTAGTTATTTTTAACTGTTTTAATTTTTTATGAAAAAATTATTGTTGTTATTTTAAATACAAAGTGTTATTTCTAATAATTAGAAATAATCTAAATATGGATAAAAACAAGGAAATTAAAACTTGAAACATTAAATAAAAGCATTATTTGAGTCAAAAATGGTTTTTATTTTTTTCTGCTATGGCTTACCATTTTTAAAAATCCGAAAAACTCATAAAGTTAAAGGGTAATATATAAGGCTTGAAAAAAGAAAGTTTCATAATTGTACCAAAACTGTACCATGGTTAAAAAATTAAAATTTAAAAAAAAATGTTTGTTTTTCAAGAATCTTATTAAGCTGTTATATGTATATAGCTGTTTTTTTCGTAAGAGCTCCTTTTGGCCCCCAAAACATATTAAATTTTTAGATAAATCGATTCAGCCGTTACTGAGAAAAAAATGTTTGTTCGTTTTTGACACATTTCACTTTTTCTCGAAAACCAATTGAGTTAGCGATCTGAAACATTCAGGATCTTATTATTTAATTAGTACCAACATATATCCCGAGTATCATACAAATATCTTTCCGGGGCCGAATCACCATGCTTATACTGGCATGGCTTATACACCATGCCCTAGGGCCTTTCAACTTTTCCATTTTCTGACAAAAATTGTCTTTTTATAATGGTATTTTCTACTGATTGGGTCGACACAGTCAATTTAAAACAATCTTGAGTTGCTCTATAAGAAAAGAATTTATTTATGAACAATATTAAACAAATTTTAAAAACAATATTATAAATTCTAATAACAAAATCTTACCTATAAGAAAAGAAACGACAATTAATGTTTTTAATTGTAATGTCATTTACTAAACTGGTTTTACAAAATTATAACATAAATAAAATAACAAATAGTATCCGTTGCCATAGGTTATCCGTTGTCCGTTGTCTCGGACTACTATGATGCTGTTTTTAAGCGGAGTAATATTATATTAAAGAAAATTATATTTTTCTTTATATATATATATATATATATATATATATATATATATAAAAGAGGATATATATATTTTAAAAGAGGAGGTAAATATAGGAAAGAACGTTTCGAATGGCTAGGAAAGGAAATTGAGGAGGTGCAAAAGTTTAGGTATTTAGGATATGTGTTTGGAACTGGGTGCACTAATAGGGAGCATGTGGATTATGTGTCAAAAAAAGCGTGGGTGGCGGCAGAACGCATGTGGAAGGGATGGAGATCTAGTTTTGAAGGGAACTTTAGGGCGGCGGAGGTAATATGGAAAGTGTGTGTGAGAAGTGTTTTGACCTATGGTTCGGAAGTATGGGGGATTAGAGAGGAAGAGAAGATAGAGAGGGTTCAACAAAACTTCTACAAGAAATTCCTAAAGTTAGACAAATCGACACCAGGCTACATAGTTCTGCAAGAGGTGAATGCCCACAAGGTGGCCGTTTTAGCGGCAAACAGGGTGATAAGATATGAATACAAGGTGAGTGAAATGGGGGATAAAAGAATAATAAAAGAGGTATTTAGAATGGCAAATCAGGAGGGTGAAAGAGGGAAGAATGGGAATGCGTGGGGAATGAATAAAAGGAAATTATATGAAAGAGCAGGGATATCTGGCGAGGGACTAGAAAAACTTAAGAGGGAAGGGGCAAACTGGGTGGAAATGCTAGGTGAACGATTAGTAGAGGTAGAGTTACAGGAACGCCAAGACCAAATTGCAAACAGTAGATTTTTCAAAGAATATGCAAAGATTCAGGTGCTTGGTCGTTTACCTACCTATTTATACTCAACGAAAGAGGCAGACACGCAGGTCATACTGGCAAGGTTTAGGTGTGGAAGTGAAGAACGTGGTAGGAAATATTGGATGAGTGAAGAATATCGGAAGTGCACAGTTTGTGGGGCTGGAGAGGATAGATGGGAACATTGGATAGAAGAATGTACAAGGAATGAATGGAAGGAACAGGAGAAAAGGCTAGGACAAGAATGGAAGAAGTGTATGGATGAAAGTGGAATTGGTTTGGAATTGTTAAGGAGGGTGAAAAAGTGGAAAGAGCAAATAGGCAAAAAGGAAGAACCTATTCCTTTAGTATATAAAGTGTAGGTAATATATGTATAGTATGTAATATATTTTGTATATATGCCAATAAAAGGTTATAATAATAAATAATAATATATATATATATATATATATATGACATAAAACCTGCATCACCAAGAAGGGTTAGGAATTTTTGGATTAAACCTGGCACCATTTTTTACTAGTCAAAGGTAGTAGTTTTGAAAGAAATTAAGGAAGAGATAAAAGCATTTTTAATTAGAATGAGTTGGACCACCCCCCATTAGTTTCACACTCCCGCACCCTTCTCGACTTAGGTTTCACCATGTTGTCCATATCTCCCTGAGATTTTGCTTCCCAGGCAATCTGTTGTTAATGCCGGTGAACTTCTATTGTCTGTGAAGGATGGGCTAATTGCTTGAGTCTTCTACCCATCATGTCCCACACTTGTGCGATGGTCGATAGGTCGGGATATCTGGGTGGCCACGCCAAGATATTGACGTTAGATATTGACTCTTCGAAGCGCTCCATAGAATGCCTTGCAATCTGTGAGGAATGGAAGAATATAGGGTTCTTCACTATTCATCTTAACACTTCATCAACACTTTATCAACATATCGGGGGCATTCATATTGCCTCAGATGAATACCAACTGAGACCTGCTTCCATAAATAATAGCACCCCATACCATATCCCCCACTGTGTGATGCACATACCGCTTAACAGAAAACTGCACATGGCGGCGTTCTCCACGTCTGCCGGAGTCTGCATGCCAAGCAGAATCGGGATCACTGAAGACCAATCTATGCCATTCCACGTACCAATCCAGTCGGAAGGTACACCACTCGAAACACACTGGATTGTTGTAGTACACCAAACCACTCCAGAGTAAGCACAAGATATGGTCGATAGGTCTAGCTTTAATTCGTGGGTAAACTGTACGAAGGGTTACAGGAGGTCCTTCGTTTCCAAACCATTGATCGGCTATTAATCTTGTACTCGAGAATCGGTCTCTTAATGCCATCGGAGATGGCGGTCCTGGACCACATGTGTCTGTCGTCCACTTCCTCTTCTACGACGTTCTTGATCATCTATAGACCATGTTTGATAAAATCGTACTGCAGAGGATTGCCGATTGGTTACGGTTAAGACGCTTAGCAATTTCTCTGAATGAAAAGCCACATTCACGTAAGCCAATAATGCGACCTCTGTCGAATTCCGTCAGTTGTCAGTCAAAACTTCTAAATGCAAAGAAAATCTCAAACCACAACTTGCAACCACAAACAATATCGATATCGACTTAATCTCGCAAGAAATACTCCCAATAATTTCGATTATAACAACAAGTAAAAGGTCCAATTTGTATGGCTACTGGATTATTCTGTATGAAATTTGAATCAATTACTCTACCTTTGACTACTTAAAAATTTCTACCAAGTTTTGCCAAAATTATTATAAAAGTTTTATTTCTGTTCCATTATTTATATACATTCATACAACTTCATTATTTATATACATTAGAAAAAAGAAATTTAATATAACTAAAAGTAATACAAAATAATGCGGTAAAATAATGAAAATTGGTTCTTGAAGTGAAATTATATCTGGAGAAAATTAAAAAGCACCGTGTTTTACTGATAAGCTTTAATAAAACGCAAACATTATTATAAAAGATTTATTTCTCTTCCAAATGTAATTATTAATATACATAAAAAGTAATATAATAGAACTAAAAGCAAATCACAATAATGCGTTATATATAATAAAATTTGGTTTTGCAACTGACACTCCAATTATAACTCGAGGAAATTAAAAACCGCTGTGTTTTACTGATAATCTGTCTCTAATGGAGTGCAATAAAAAAAGCGAGCAAAAAATAGGTTAGTCAACTGTGCTTGCAAAAAAATAAACACCCCAAATATTTTCATCATTCGCGAGTGAGTAGGCGATACGTTTAGACGCGTGTTGTGTTTCAAGTGAATTAAAATGTGCATACTTAGTTTGTGCATTAATTAACTTTTTCGTGATAGAAAAAACACCGTAGGAATGTTACGTGTTTATGTAAGTCTTTTAAATACAGTTTTTATTATTTTATAAATTATCTTTGAAATAATAGTCAGATTATGCAAGTAAGGGTGCTTTCAGAAAGTGTTTACTAACAACATATTGTTTAGAAAGTGCTTTTACTAGCAGTCAGACTATGCAATTTTTACTTTGACAATGTAAATGATTTCTGAAAGTCTTTCTGAAAGCACTTTTAGACATAGTCTGGCTTCACCAATATTATGATTATTACAATTGATGCATAATATGGAATAGAGAATTATTCAAAATTTTATAATTGTTTTTATTCCTCTATTACTATTTTATTTAATTAACATTTCATTATTTTATTCTTATTATATTTTTTATTTTTGCACTTTAAATTAACATTTCTAGTTCTAAATAATATTCATTAAATTAACAGAAACTTATTAAAGTTAAAGTTAACCTTACGTTACTTATATTTCATGTTTCTATAATATATGAATTTTACAGTGAGTGAGTTGATGTAACGTTATCACGCATTTTGTGTTTTCCTAAACAGTACAAATTGTTTGTGGTTAGTACCAGCCTAAATTGAATTTTTCGAGATAAAACTTGTTTTTACAAATTTATTGTACATTTTTTTTCTAATTGCTTAATTAATTAAATAATATTTTCTATGAAATTAAATATTCGAAATAGATTGTTTATTATCTCCACGCTTTAATTTATACTCACTAATATAAAACAGGAAAAAATATTTTATCTTTTTAGTTTTTTTTTGAATAAAATACTTCTTTTTTTCAATCTTTTTTATATATTTTATTATCTACTTGAACTGAATTGTTTGACAGCTTCATTTGTTTATGATTTCCTAAATTATATGTTCAAACTATGCAGTAAACTTTGCATAGTTGTGTTGATATATTTTCAAAATTCTTGTTTTTGGTACATTAATAAAAAAGAAAGTATCATATTATGTATTGTAAGAGATATCATTTACCACCGATCGTCATCGCTCGTCACAGAACAAAAAATGATATAATATAGTAACACAAATAGAAGACTTGGCATAGCAATAAGACACAAGAGAATTGGCAGAATTTCCTAAAAATTCAGAGGGAAATATCCAAAACGATCAGACGCATTAAACGGACATACCATTTCAAAAAATTAGAGGTAATCAACAATGAGTTCAAAAGAAATAACACGCGAAACTTCTACAGAACATTTAGGGAAGAACTGATGAAATACAAGCCACCGAGCCTCTGCTTCCGTCGGCCTGATGGAACGCTTGAAACCAACACAAAACCGAAATTCTGAAACAGTACTTCGAGAAGCTACACAACTGTAAACCCCCTGAAGAAAGACTCCAATGCCACATAGCCACTCCAAACTAGGACTCTGTTCCACCAACACATGAGGAAATACGAAACATCATTTTACACCTAAAATATAACAAAGCACCAGGGGAAATCGAGGCTTAATCGCTGAAATGCTCAAGATAGGAGGTGAACTCTTGATTGATAGACTGCAAGCTATCATTGGAAATACATGGAAGAGCGTCATCATACCAGCGGACTGGAAAAATGCTTTGATCCACCCACTACACAAAAAGGGCGACAAGACTGATCCAAACAATTACCTAGGCATTTCTCTTCTATCAATCGCCTACAAAGTTCTCTCACGTGCCCTCCTCACAAAACTGGAAGAACAAGCATCTGATCGGTCAATATCAGGCTGACTTTGTCAGCCACAACATCTAAAGTAAAATTCATGGGTGAAATCTCCGAGCCTTTTCAAATCAGTACTGGAGTAAGACAGGGTGATGGATTGTCCCCACTCCTCTTCAACCTGGTACTAGATAAGATAATCAAAATATGGGAGAAAGAATTACCTGGAGTATATATGGGAACAAAGGATAAACTAATCAACATGAAGTGCCTCGCCTTTGCTAACGACGTTGCAATAATCACCCGGACTACTGAAGAAGCCAAACACGCCATCGAGGAACTTCATGAAGTCGCCATCAGGACCGGCTTTCAAATATGCTACGAGAAAACGCAATATATAGACTTCAAGAGCTCAAATATAACACATCTTGCAGCCAAATATGGCAACATCATACAAGTTAAGTACTTCAAGTACCTAAGTGAAATAATTGGAAACACTGGTAAGAAAAGAATGGCTAACAAAACACGTGTAGAAAAGTTACGAAAAGCCTATGCAATCACCTGGAATATGTACAACAAGAAATCACTTTCTACCAAAGCAAAACTCCGTCACTACCATACAGTCATACTTCCAGAAGCACTCTACGCAATTGAGACTTCATAATTAACCATCTACATCAATGATATTGAGAAAGTAGAACGTCAGATACTGAGAAAAATATTTGGACCCAAGGTACAAAATGGTATCTGGATGCGTAAAAGTTCACAAGAACTGTATTCCCTGACAGAACGATACTCCTCAGTTGCACGGAAAAGACGTCTGAAATTCGACGTTCATATAGTACGAATGGATGAATCTAGATTGACCAAGAAAATCTTCCATATCATCTATGAAACCCGACAGTCCAAAGTACGCTGGTTGATAGACACCCAACAAGACCTCTCAGTAATCAATATAGACCCATTGGCAACTACGCGAACTAAATACAGGCAGGAAATAAATTTCATAACTTCACATCAAATAATCCAACAGCTAAGACTTGAGAAACTAAAAAACGCATGGACGCAAGAAAGAAGACAGGCCCAGAGCGAAAGGATGAGGATGTTTTGGGAAAATAAAAAGAACAAGATGACCAGTGCTATGTAATGGTTCTACGCGCTCCTTAGAGGGATAAACGACTAAATAAATAATAACACAAATAATTTCAAGTTTAATTCTAAAGGTATTAGTTTATGTTTCATTATTCCATAAATCGATGCAGTTTTTTATTTATATTTTATATAATCATTATATTTATGATACAAGTGTGTGAAGAAGGGCTTTTGGGCATGAGTTGCAAAGTTTTAATAGCAATGAGTGCAGAAAATAATTAATCTGAAATATAAAATTATTATAAAAGGCTTATTTCTGTTCCAAATTTAATTATTAATATCTTAGGTTGTCCCGAAACCTTGCGCAAGTATTACTAAGTCGCCCATAACCTCACACAAATAAATTTGGTATTAATCGAAAGGTAGGTTTCCTTACTATAATTTTATATAAACAAATTGAAGTAATTTGCCTTTTTCCTCGCTTAGCGCCTAATCGACATGGAGCACGAAAAGAACATTTTCGTCACATTTTGTACTTCTTGTTTCGGGAGGGCACAAACGCGACCGAAGCACATCAAAGAATATGTACCGTATATAATATATACCGTATGGTGATACTTCGTTATCAAAACGCATTTGTCAGCACTGGTTTACAAAATTCCGTTCTGGAGATTTCTCGGCACAAGATAAACAACGTTTTGGAAGACCACAAGTCAACATTGACGAGGAAATTAAAGCCATAATCAAGACCAACCGCCAGGTAATAGTAAGGAAACTCATGGAGAGCTTAAACTTACCTAAAACAACCATATATCGACATATAAAAAATATAGGCCTTGTAAAAAAGCTTTTGAATTGGTAAATCGAAAAGGTGTAGTGTTCCATCATAACAACGCTAGACCACACACATCTTTGGTGACTCGCCAGAAATTTCTGGAGCTCGGATGGGAAGTCATGCCACATCCACCATATAGCCCTGACCTGGGACTATCAGATTTCACCATCTATTCCGGAGTCTTCAGAACTCGCTCAGTGGCAAAACTTTTAAAAAAGGAAAAGACTTAAAAAATCATTTGGACCAGTTTCTTGGAGATAAATAAACCAAGCCTTCTACGAAAGAGGTATTATTAAATTACCTGAAAAATGGCAAAAGGTCATTGATCAAAACGGAAATTACTTTCTTGAATAAAAGTTATTCTGTGCATAAAATTTTTTAATTTAATTTAATAAAAAAAAAAAAAGACTTTCGGGACAACAAATACATTAAAAAAAAGTAATCTAATATAACTAGAAATAAATCGAAATTATGTGTTTAATAATGAAAACTTGTTCTTGAAGTAAAAGTCCAATTATAACTCGAGGAAATTAAAAGCCAAAACTGTTTTACTGATAAGCTTTAATACAACGCAAAAATTATTATAAAATGTTTATTCCTCTTGCAAATGTAATTATTAATATACATTACAAAAAAAACGTAATCTAATATAACTAAGAGCAAATCTTAATAATGCGTTATATATAATAAAAATGTGTTCTGGAACTGACACTCCAATCATAACTCGAGGAAATTAAAAACCACAGTGTTTTACTGATAATTTTTAATGGAACGCAATAAAAAAAAACGAGCAAAAAATAGGTTAGTTAACTGTGCTTTCAAAAAATAAACCCCAAATATTGTCATCATTCGCGACTGAGTAGGCGTATAGGTTAGACGCGTGTTGTGTTTCAAGCGAATTAAAATTTGTATGCTTAGTTTGTGCATTAATTGACTTTTTCGTGATGGAGAAAAACATCGTAGGAATGTCACGCGTTGTTTATGTAAGTGTTTTAAATACAGTTTTTATTATTTTATAAATAAATTGTCTTGCAAATGATAAAGGTGCAGTCATACTATGCAAGTAAGTGTGATTTACTGTTTACTAGCAGTTTTAACAAAGTGTAATTTGAAATAGACTGTTTAGAAAGTGCTTTTACTAGCAGTCAGACTATGCAAGTTTTACTGTGACAACATAAATGCTTGCTGAAAGTACTTTAAGAAAGCGCTTGCATAGTCTGGGTGCACATTCAGTTAATATAATATTATGATTATTACATTTGATTAATAATATGGAATAGAGAATTAATCAAAATTTTATTACCATTTTTATTCTTCTATTACGATTTTATTTAATTTACATTAAATTTCGTCATTTTATTCTTATTATATATTTTATTTCTGCATTTTAAATGCAAGTAACATTTACTGTTCTAAACAATATTTATTAAATTAATATAGGTTTATTGAACTTTACTTATTTATATATAGTTACTTATATTTCATACTTCTATATTATATGAAGCGCCAAAGTGCCAGTATCCAAACCAGCGCCGTAGTTTGGATTTTGAGGCCCCGGGCATATATATTGAGGTGGGGCCCCCAGTAAATAAAAAAAGTGAATAAACAAATAATTTTTTAAATTTTTAATACATTCAAGAAAGGAACATATGTATAGAAGAAATATAATATAATAATCCATTAATATAAAAGAAAAACAAAATTGAAAGCTTTAATTTCAATAGGGATGGGGGTCCCCAAAATAGGATGGGGGAGCCTTTGTGCACCCCCCCCCCCTTAGTTCGTGGGCCCCGGGAATTCGCCAGATTGACCGACGCTACTGATCCAAACCCTTATCCAATATTTTTTGCCATTATAATACGACCAAAATAGTTGAGGAATTTAAAAATTAAAGCAAACAATATATTCTCTTTAGCTACAACGAAACACCAAAACAAAAGTTATTTGAGCTTTCAAAAACCACCCCAACACGTCACCTATAATGAGTGAGTTGATGTAACGTTAACACGCATTTTGTATTTTCCTAAATAGAACACATTGTTGGTTTTTAGTGATGACCTGAATTGATTTCGAATTTCGAGATTAAACTTGTTTTTAGAATTTCACTTTACATTTTTTTTTCTAATTGTTTGATTAATTAAATAAAATATTACATGAAATGAAACATTCGAAATTGTTTGTTTAATATCTCCACGCTTTCATTTATAACACTGGTTAACAAAAAAATAAAATTGTTTGTTTCCTGTGATTTTGTTTTTCTTTCTATCTCAAATTGACGCGTATTTTTTAAATATGGCAACAGTTTTTCTGTAACAGCTTTTGTTTTTAGCTACTATTTTTACTTAGATTTTCGTTTTTTATTAGAGACTAAAATATATGTTGTTGTATTTTTGGATATGGCTTCGTCAAGAAGATGTTGTGTGCTTAATCCCGATTGTTTTTGCTACATTTGTGGTGAATATGTATTTGCAAAATATCGAAAACCTATATCAGGCTTTGTGAAAACTGCGAATCATCAATATTTTACTTACAAAAATAATAAATCAGCTAGGTATCAACATGAGCATAAAAATCCACTTCCTGTACTCGCATTTAGGCCGATTTTCACAAAATCTGGGTGATTTTAGTGAGGAGCAGGGTGAAAGATTTCATCAGGATCCTCGGACAATTTATGAGCTTTTTCAGAGGCGGTGGGGCTCACATATGATGGCAGACTACTGCTGGAGTTTGCAACGAGAAATACCTAAAGCCGTTCATTCAAGGAAATCTAAAAGATCATTTGCTAGTGTTCAATAGAAATTTTGTTAACATATTGTATTTAACATTTTGTATTTTTTTGTCAAAATAATAAAACTGTATATTTCAAAAGGTAAAGCTGTTAGCAATCTCCCAGTATTTTTTTCATAGTCAGGGCCATATAAATACCCAATAACAAAAAAAAATTAAAGGAAACAAGACTTGTGTTGACCAGTGTAATCACTAATGTCAAAACGGAAAAAATATTTTATCTTTTCTGATCTTTTTTAATAAAAAAACGTGTTTTTCTACTGATATGTATGAAAATGGCAATTTTTCTACGGCTTACCCTACGAAAGTGACATATTTTCATTCTAGAAATGAAAATATTTTCACAACTTGAGGTGAAAATGAGCATTTTAAATTTATGATTTTCTCAATTAAAACACTTAAACTAACCAACTTTGCATGGACTTTTTTATTAATTACTTCAATTTCAATGGAATATTTTATGTACCAACGTAAAACGAGCCTGAAACTATTTAAAAAACCGAAATAAAATTAGGACATATGACTTGACAAGTATCACCTTCGATGAGATTGCAACAATATTACCATGGAAACGAACAAACCAACGATTAAATTTGTATTGACAGTTCTGATAGTTCGGGTCGAATTGGTTTTATTAAAGTCGAATTATGGGTTCTGCAACCAAATATCAGTAGAAAAAATTTCATTTACTACTCGAGCTGAGAGCGTTTTTTTTTTTGTTCGGTGTGATTGCTAACTCGCTGGCTGTGTGAGCAAATTCTCACCTCAGAACGCCACTTTCAGAAAGAAAGAAACGCCACTTTCATCTCTCGTTGTAAAATATACTATTTTGAAATGTTTTGTATATATTTTATTATCTACTTTGAATTGCTTGGCAGCATCATTTGTATACCATTTCCTAAATTATATGTTCAAACTTTGAAGTAAACTTTGCATAACTGTGTTGATATAATTTCAAAATTCTTGTGTTTGGTACATTAATAAAAAGGAAAGTATCATAACGTATTATATATAACATATCACAAAGTATTGTAAGAGCATAATCTACCATTTACCACCGATCGTCATCGTGACACAACAAAAAGAAGAATATAATATTGTTATAACTCAAATAATTTTTAACAATTTTATTTTTAGTTTAATTCTCAAAGTATTAATTTATGTTTAATTATTCCATAAATCAATGCAATTTTTTATTTATATTTTATACAACAATTATATTTATTCGCAGATTTTGATAATAGTAGTTTATGATACAAGTCTTTGAAGAAGGGCTTTTGTGCTTGATTTAACAGCAATGTGTGCAGAAAATAATTAATTAATCGGAAATATAAAATTATTATAAAAGGTTTATTTCTGTTCCAATTTAATTAGTAATATATATATATATATATATATATATATATATATATATATATATATATATATATATATATATTACAAAAAATTAATCAAATATAATTAAAAGCAAATCACAATAATGCGTTATTTATAATAAAAATTGGTTCTGGAACTGACACTCCAATTATAACTCAAGGAAATTAAAAACCGCAGTGTTTTACTGATAATATTTAATGGAACGCAATAAAAAAAATAGGTTAGTTAACTTTGCTTGCAAAAAATTAAACACCCCAAATATTTTCATCATTCGCAAGTGAGTAGGCGATACGTATAGACGCGTGTTTCAAGTGAATTAAAATTTGTATACTTTGTTCATGCATTCATTGACTTTTTGGTGATGGAAAACACCGTAGGTATGTTACGCGTAGCTTATGTAAGTGTTTTAAATACACTTTATTATTTTATAAATGAATTATTATGACAAATAATAAAGGTGCAGTCAGATTATCAGACATATGCCAGTAAGTGTGCTTTCAGAAAGTATTTATTAGCAACGGAGTATTTAGAAAGTGCTTTCTGAAAGCGCTTGCATAGTCTGCACCTTAAGTTAATATAATATTTTGATTACATTTGATACATTATATGGAATAGAGAATTATTCCAAATTTTATTACTATTTTTATTCTTCTATTACGCTTTTACTTAATTATCATCAAATTTAATCATTTTATTCTTATTACATATTTTATTTTTGCGTTTTAAATTAACATTTCATGTTCAATATTTATTAAATTAATATAAACTTATTTAACTTTACGTTACCTTAACGTTACGTTACTTATATTTCATACTTCTATAATATATGAATTTTACATTTTTATTATATAGGTAAAATATTAATTATTTGAGTATTTGCTTTCAAAAACCACCCCAACACGTCACCAATAATGAATGAGTTAATGTAATCTTAACAGACATTTTGTGTTTTCCTAAATAGTACACATTATTTGTGTTTTGTACGAACCTAAATTAACTTTTTCGAGATTAAACTTGTTTTTACATTTTTTTTTCTAATTGTTTCATTAATTAAATAAAATATTCTATGAAATGAAATATTCGGAATAGTTTGTTTATTATCTCCACGCTTTAATTTATACTCACTGATGTCAAACCGGAAAAAATATTTTGTCTGTTTAGTTCTTTTTGAATAAAAAACGTGTTTTTCAATCTTTTTATATTTTATAATCTACTTTGAATTTCTTGGCAGCGTCATTTGTTTACGATTTCCTAAATTATATGCTTAAACGTTTTAGTAAACTTTGCATAGTTGTGTTGACATATTTTCAAAATTCTTGTGTTTAGTACATTAATGAAAAGAAAAGTATTATATTATGTATTGTAAGAGTTACTATTTACCACCGATCGTCATCGGTCGTGACACAACAAAAAGAAGAATATAATATTATTATAACACAAATAATTTGAAACCATTAAGCTTTGATTCATGTTTCCCACATTTTTATTTCAAGTTTAATTCTAAAAGTATTAATTTATGTTTAATTATTCCATAAATCAATGGCATTTTTTTATACAACAATTATATTTATTCACACATTTTAATAACAGTAGTTTATGATACAAGTGTGTGAAGAAGGGCTTTTGTGCATGAGTTGCGAAGTTTTAGTCGCAATGAGTGCATATGAAATGTAGAATTATTATAAAAGGCTTATTTCTGTTCCAAATTTAATTATTAATATACATTAATAAAAAGTAATCTAATATAACTTGAGTAATGTTATATAGTTGTGGACTGTATTTTGTTTATAATAACACGAATTGTATTTCTTAGAAATATTTAAGACACTAGATAAGATGTTAAAAACACAATACTAATATTATGAACTGGAGACTGTTCATCTTGTGAAATACGAAATCTTAATGTCTAGTTTTTGAAAGAACCCAAAGGGTATCCACTTAAGGGTAGCAGACATGCGCACCAAACTCAATATACTTATATATCTGAACATAACTAATAAAATTAATAATGAAAATTGTTTCTTGAGGTGAAAGTGTTTTACTGATAAGTTTTAATAAAAGCAAAAATTATTATAAAAGGTTTATTTTTCTTCCAAATGTAATTATTAATATAAATTACAAAAAAGTAATCTAATAGATATAACAAAAACAAAACACAATATTGCGTTATAAATATAATACAAATTGGTTCTGGAACTGATACTCCAATCATAACTCGAGGGAATTAAAAACTGATAATCTTTAATGGAACGCAATAAAAAAAACGAGCAAACAATGGGTTAGTTAACTTTGCTTGCAAAAAATAAACACCCCAAATAGTAGTATCATTCGCTAGTGAGTAGGCGATATGTTTAGACGCATGTTGTGTTTCAAGTGAATTAAAATTTGCATACTTAGTTTGAGCATTAATTAACTTTTTCGTGATGGAAAAAACATCGTACTAATGTTACGCGTTTATGTAAGTGTTTTAAATACAGTTTTTATTATTTTATAAATAAATTATCTTGAAAATAATAAAGATGCAGTTAGATTATGCAAGTAAGTGTTCAGAATGTGTTTACTAGTAACAGAATGTTTAGAAAGTTCTTTTAAACCAAATTTTACTTTGACAATTTATATGCCTTCTGAAAGTACTTTCTGGAAACGCTTGCATAGCCAGGCTTCACCAATATTATGATTAAAGGGCGGATTGATGCAAAGCGCAATATATATATTTTTTTTGCGCATGCTCATGCATATTTTATCAAAAGCTGCATATTTTTGCATATTTAAGTCATTATTATTTTATTAAATTTATTCCTGGAAAAACATACCGACCACCCACAAAATTACTAATATACCATTGAATAAGTTAAATAATAAGTAAGTAAATAATTAATATAAGTTAAATATAAGTTAATTTGGTTAACAATTGGTCCTCCAATTGGAATTGGAACTCCAATTGGTTAACAGCAGGGAGAGATGGAAGGATGTTGTAACTCAAGCCAAGGCCCACCCAGGGCTGTAGAGCTATAGAAGAAGAAGATAAGTTAATTTAAAATCATTTTTACAAAAATATTGTAAACATAAAATACCTGACGAGAACACCTTAACCCATTATCTACCGAGTGTTCGATTTTTCGAACACTGACTGACTTTTTTAAGCTACCATAATTATTAATTTGTAGATTATCATTATCATTATGTTATTATTTCAAGTTTATACTTTTAGAAAATAACTTGTATAATTATTTATTAATAATAGGTTAATTTGTAAATTAATTGTTATCAAGTCCTTTTTATAGAGTTGTTTACAAAAATTTATTTATCATAATTTAAAAGTTTTTTAACGTTTAATCATAGTTGAAATTTGTTCTAAAAAGAGTAAAGTTTTATTGTTAATAATTACTTTTCATATACAATACATTTTTAATTTTCTAGGAGATCGTAAAAGTACATGTTCGATTTTTCGAACATTGGTCACTTCGCAACATTCTTATTTTCAGTAATTTGCTCGCCCTCGGGGAGACTAACATCAATATATACTATAAATTTTTCGTTATATGATAATTAATAGTACTATAAGTTATAGAATAGTTATATTTAATATAAAAAAAAATTCTTATATCTATGATACATAATATTTGTTACTGTAATCTAATCTGTGATTCGAGAAAAGATCTCATAATCAGTAATATTTTGATGATATGAAGATGAAGATGACATACTCATGAATACAAATATAAATGCTTTACAAGAATTGGCGGGTTCGATGGAATTTACTACTTGTAATAGTAATAAATCTGTACCAAAGCAGCAAAAAAATCTCGTACTTACACTCCTCTAAATTTGCACAACCAAAGTGAACTTAGAAAAAGAATAAGGCACAGCAATTTGAATATGATTTTGCTCCAAATTCTAAACCTCTCGACGACGTACCTGAAGAAAATTTTCTACATCAAAACATCAAAATTTAAAAAAATTGTCACCACACCTGAATTATTTGCAAAATGTTTGTATTGAAACGTATCGTCGTTGATCAATCGAATTTATAGACGCAACAACATAATATAGAAACTATGGTGGCTGAAGTTGAGATAAAATTATTTTTAGGTATACTATTGATATCAGGACATCATACACATCCAGCTATTTCTCAATATTGATCAAAAATTATTGGTTCAAAACTCTTGGATTACCTTTGTCACAAAAAAACTTTCGAGTTATCATAATGGAGCATTTACTTAATACATCAGACTCAGAAGAAAGTGAATTGTCTGTCGAGATTAATACAAATAATTTTAATAATTACAGACCTGATAATTTAATTCATTTATCTGGTAAGCATATGCTTGTTGAACAAGAGGACAGAAAAGTGTGAAAAGTATTACATGTGCCAAAAATGTAATAAGCATCAAATGCTTTGTTGATTATCAGAAATAAGTAAATTTATATTAGAAGTAATGTTTTATCTATAAATTTTCTTCTGTTAATTATTGTTCATGCAAGGAGTTTTCAATTAAAAAGTGTATTTACAATAAAGAAATAAAAAAAATTACAGCTGTAGCCTTACCTTAACTGACTAACCTTTTACTTAATGCCAAGTGACCAGTGTCCGAAAAATCGAACACCATTTTTCTCGGAACCAACGATTGGAATTTTTTTTTTCTTAAATTGGAGTTATTTTATGATTAAATAGTTTATATCAAGCGGTAATTTTGTTAAAATCCGTTTTTTTTTTGCTCTGGTAGATAATGGGTTAAGAAAAAAATATGTAAATTCTTATTATTTTCAAACAATGTTGGAAATTAGACAACTAGTCGGCAGTAATTTTGTTTGTTTAATAATAGATGAAAGTACCGACAAATGTGGGCGTTATATTGTCCGCTTGTTAATAGGGATTCTTCATGAAGACTATTTTGGAAAATCATATTTAATTTCATCGAAACAACTTGAAAAAACTAATCATTTAACAATTAGCCGATTTGTAGGTAAAAGAAGGTTTTACCCTGGGAAAAAAATGTACTTATGTTGTTGCACGCTGCACCCAACATGATAATATATATATATATATATATATATATATATATATATATATATATATATATATATATATATATTATTGTAATATAATCCACACATCCTGTTTAACTCACTGTCTAAATCGTGTAGCAGAGGATATGATATTAAGAATCGATTTTTCGTAATTATTTTTGTTAACGATTTAATTAGTAATGTGAAAAAAATATTTTTAAAAGTCCCTTTGAGAGTCCAATTTTATAAAGAGCGACTTCCGAATGTTCAATTGCCTCCTGAACCTATAATTACCAGATGAGGTACGTGGTTAGACGTAGCAAATTTTTATTCCGATAACTTTGCAGGTATTAAAGATATAATTCTCGAAATCAGTGATTCCAGCGCCGCTTTGGAAAATTGCAAAAAAAAAAAATGTTGATAGTACGGATTTGCCCCAGCACCATGCATTTAATAAGTCAAATTATTGCTTCGTCTCAAACTCTATTCACAGGCTGGAAATAAAAGGTTTGCCTCTATCAGAATCTATCGAAATTATAGAAGAATTTTATTTGAGAATTTGAAATTATGGAAGAAATCCTTTAAAAAAGGTAGAGATGTAAAGGTAGATGTGAAGGTAGATTAAACTATACACGACAAATTTAAAGCGCTAATACAATAAAATAAGGGATTTTTACAATTAAAAAAAATCAACAAAAGCTTAAAGGCGAAGTAGTTTAACCCTTTGACGACGAATTTAAAAAAATTAAATTTCTGTAACTTTAACGATAGAAATCAGCGATATAACTTGTTTAAAACGTGTAATGTTGATTTCAAATTTGTCCTATGCTGCAAATTTGAAATTTGAGTGCGGGACATATATGTCCCAACAGTGTTTTCTAACGGGACATATACGTCCCAACAGTGTTTTATAGAAAATCAAACTATTATAGAAAAGTAAGAAAAAGTTTATTCAAAATGTTACAAGGTACATTTTTATACATGAAATGGTTTAAAACAGCTATCGCATAATGGGAGATCGCATGAGGTGCACATCGTTTTCCTACGATGTTCAATTTTCTTTTTGGCACAACTAAAGCACCTGCGTGTTTTTCCTTGGACTGGTAAATGATCCCTTGCTGACGTTGATGGCCGCCCACTTGTACGTTTTCTCTTAATTTTTGCACTTTCCCTTCCCTTACCTATTAGCTCTTCAGCCAAGTCTACCAAGAATGGTCTTCTCCATTTTGTGATTTATTTCGCTGTACAAAATACATGCATTGACTGCTGATGTCATTAATAATTTGTAAAACACCCTACGCCACCACTTGGAAGATTTTCTGTCGAAATCATAGACGGTGGTTAGGTGGTCTGACAGATCTACACCTCCCAAAAACTTATTATAGTCAGCTATAGATTTTGGACAAGAATACGTCACTTTGTCGCCAGTTTTTAACTTTCTATTTACTCCCACTATCTCATTTGAGTGGCAGTTGCTCAAGACAAGTACTCCTTTGGTATCTTGCTAAAAACTCGCAGTGAGTCCCGAATCTGTCGCAATGATTTTGCAATCGCCTCTGGCTAATTTCATCTTCATGTCTGGAACATTTTTCCTATTCCTGATACATGTTCCTGATGCGGCAAATGGTAAGTCATAAAGTAGTCTCACTGAAGTAAAAAAATTGGTCAAAGCAGATATAGATATATATATATATATATATATATATATATATATATATATATATATATAAATATATATATACATATATATATATATATATAAATATATATATATATATATATATATATATATATATATATATATATATATATATATATATATATATATATATATATATATATATATATATATATATATATATATATATATATATAAGCAGATAGTATAGACGAAACTAGTCGAATATAATATATTCTATATACACGAGTGGGAGAAGCGTTGGTTGTAATAGCACACAGAATAAGGCATCAATCTTTTTTTTTAATTTGACTGGGACATATATGTCCCGACAGTGGTTAAAGGCGAGCAGTTTCAGAAGGATATTAATTTTAATTTAGCAATAATTGTAAAAATGAAAAATGGGCCAATTACTGTAGATGTTCAAAGAAATTTTTCGGTTTATAAACATATGTTTTCACACAGGAGACAAAAATTTCTGTTTAGAAACAAACGAAAATTTAGAACATTTTATCAATTATCAATTATTACAGAAATATGTTGAAAAAAAAAACGGTATAATTTGTGAATTGACTATTATTTCTACTTTTTCTTCATCAATTTCTGTCAAAGTTTTGCATATTGTACTGCATATATGGTCGAATTGAGTGCATATTTCCTCAAAAATATATATGCGTACATATGCGCATACATATGCGCAAATATTTCGTTTTTTTGGTGCATATAATCCGCCCTTTAATTATGATTATTACATTTGATATGGAATAGAGAAATTATGATATGGAATAGAGAATTATTCCAAATTTTATAAATATTTTTATTCTTCTATTACGATTTTATTTAATTAACATTACATTTAATTATTTTATTCTATTTATATATTTTATTTTTGCATTTTAAATTAACATTTCTAGTTCTAAATAATATTTATTACATTAATATAAACTTAACGTTAACGTTACGTTACTTATATTTCATACTTCTTCTATATTATATGAATTTTACATTTTTGATATACAGGTAAAATATTAATTATTATGTGTAAGTTTAAATTTATATCTACATACAAAATGTTTAGTTATTTTTGTAAAATATATACTTCAATCTTTATAATTTTGCTAAAACAAAATTAATAATATTTTCTAATTGTATTTTATTTATGTAAAGTTTTCTCATATATTTGTAAAATTTCATAATAAAAATCTGCAAAAAAATTTCTGATACAATGCAATACTATAATACATTATTTATATTTATTAATATATTATTTAAATGAATTACAAGTTTATTGATATCATTGTAAATAATTAATCTAAAACATTCATTTATTGGTAAAAGTTTTAGTATCAAGCTAGATTCATTTATTTAATATTTCATAATACATTATTCTCGATCAACTTTAATTATTAATGAATTTAATTTCCTTTACTAAAAATGTAAATAGTAAATGAAATACTACCAAAACTTAATTACAATAATACATTGTATATAAAATGTTTATGTATGTTTTGTTTTCAACTATCACAAAATACAAATAAAAGTAGAGGCACACAAGTTATAAAAAGCAACGTAAGTTAAAATAAATAATAATAAAGCATTATTTATAAATTATTGTAAGTATTAATGTGTATTTTATATGAAAAAAATATCGGTATACAGCGAGGTTATAATAATTATAACCCCGTATATAAAATAGTTCAGGAATTTAAAAATTAAAGTAGGCAATATAAGGCCTTTAGCTACAACGAAACAAAAAAAAAGTTATTTGAGCTTACAAAAATCAACCCAACACGACACCAATAATGAGTGAGTTAATATAACGTTAACACGTATTTCGTATCCTAAATAAGACATGCACATTGTTTGTGTTTAGTACGAGCCCTAATTGAATTTTCCGAGATTAAACTTGTTTTTAGAATTTTATTAAATTTTTTTTTTTATAATTGTTTGATTAATTAAATAAAATATTCTATGAAATTAAATATTCCAAATAGTTTATTTATTATCTACACGCTTTAATTTATGGTCACTAATCTCAAAACAGAAATAATATTTTATTTTTTTAGTTCTTTTTCAATAAAAAAACATGTTTTTTAATTTTTTTATATACTTTTTAATTATTTTATTATCTACTTTGAATTGCTTGGCAGCGTCATTTGTTTACGATTTCCTAAATTATATGTTCAAACTTTGAATTAAACTTGCATAGTTTTGTTGATATATTTTTAAAGTTAGTATCATGTATTATAGGAGTTACCTTTTACCACCGATCGTCATCGGCCGTGATACAAAAAGAAGAAGAATGCAAAATTATAACACAAACAATTTTAAACCATTAAGCTTTGATTCATATTTTCCACAATTTTTATTTTTATTTATAAGTTTAATTCTAAAAGTATTAATTTATGTTTAATTATTCCATAAATTAATGCAATTTTATATTTATATTTTACTCAACAATTATATTTATTCACAGATTTTGATAAATAATATTTTGACATTATATAATCAATTACATTTGAATAATGCTGTTATGCTGTGATTGTTATCCTGTAGCATATGATTATCTATACAGGTATCTCATTACATAATATACTGCATTCATAACAAGATTTAAAATTATATTTACATAATATAACTAGGTAGATATATTTGCGTTTGAGTTTAAATTGTCTAACTTAACTCTTTAAAAATGTATACGGTTAATAAAAACAAATCTAAATTAAAAAGACAATAATTAAAAATTATATTGTAGATACAGGATATAGATATGGGAAAATAGACTGGTTAGACATGTTTAAACATAATACTGGTTAAGCAGGAGGCTAAAGAATTAAGATTATGGAAACGAAAGTAGATATACAGACATAATTCAGAAGAGTACACAAGAGATTGAAAATTTGGAGAATGATAAGACTGAATAGACGCACTACACGTCATCTAAACAGGTATCTCATTATGTAATAAATTGCATAAATGACAACATTTAAAATTATACTCTGTGACATAAAAAATGCAACACTAAGAAGGGGTAGGAATTTTTGGGCCAAACTTGGCAGAAATGTTTTACTAGTTTTACAATGTTTTACATCTGAGGTAGCAATTGATTAAATTTTCATTCAAAATAATCTAGTAGCCATGGCAAATTTGACGTTTTACTTGTTGTAACAATCGAAATTATCGGGTGTATTTCATGCGAGATTAAGTCGATTTCGATATTGTTTCTGGTTGCAATTCTTTTCTTTTTGAGATGTTCTTTGCGTTTTGAGGTTGCGATTATGCCTAGAGTACGTGAAAATTGTCAACTGAGTGAATTCGACAGAGATCGCATTATTGACTTACGTGAAGGTGGCTTTTCATTCAGATAAATAGCTAATGGTCTTAACCGTAACCAATCCTCTGTAGTAGTGTTATCAATCCATATCTTCAAAGGGTCAAAAACGTTGTAGAAGAGGAAGTGGATGGCCAAGACAGACATGTGGCCCAGGACCGTCATCTTAACGGCATTAAGAGACCGATTCTCGGGTACAAGATCAATAGCTGATCAATGGTTTGGGAACGAAGAACGTCCTGTCGCCCTTCGTACAGTTTACCGACGAATTGAAGCTTTTGGCTTGCAGTCCCATCGACCACATCTTGTGATTCCGCTGACGGCTCGTCATCGACAGCATCATTTGGAGTCGTGTACATTACGACTGGATTGGGACATGGAATGGCATAGAGTGGTTTTCAGTGACAAATCCCGATTCTGCTTGGGATGGTCGCATCATGGTCCCATGAGGGTCAGACGTGAAGAACGTCGCCATGTGCAGTTTCCTGTTGACGGCATGTGCACCTCTCAGTGGGGGTTATGGTATGGGGTGCTATTGTTTCTGGAAGCAGGTCTCAGTTAGTATTCATCTGAGGCAATATGAATGCCCACCGATATGTTGATGAAGTGGTAGAACCCTATATCTTTCCATTCCTCCAGGAGGTGAACGACCCTATTTTCCCACAGAATAATACCCATCTGCACATTGAAAGTCATTCTATGGAGCGCTTCGAAAAGGCTAACATCAATATCTTGTCGTGGGCACCCATATCTCCCAACCTTTCGCCCATGATGGGTAGAAGGCTGAAGCAATTAGGTCATCCTCGACAGCCACTAGAAGTTCTCCGGCATGATCTACAGATTGCCTGGGATGCAATACCCCAGGGAGAAATCGACAAACTGGTGAAATCCATGCCCAGAAGGGTGCGGGAATGTAAAACTAATAGGAGAGGTCCAACAGAGTATTAATAAAAAATGCCTTTATCTTTTGTTTCATTTCTTTGAAACTTTTTACTCAATTACTATCTTTGACAAGTAAAACATTTCTGCCAAGTTTGGTAAAAAAAATCCCTACCCCTTCTTGGTGTTTTTCTGGTGCATTTTTTTTATGTCACAGAGTAAATATTTACATAAAAGAACTAAATATAAGAACATAATAGATATATTTGCGTCTGAATCTATATATTGTCTAAATCAATAATTCTC
This sequence comes from Phosphuga atrata, assembly GCA_944588485.1. Lineage (NCBI taxonomy): Eukaryota > Metazoa > Arthropoda > Insecta > Coleoptera > Silphidae > Phosphuga > Phosphuga atrata. Next base: position 62,582,321 of record OX155892.1, read on the forward strand.
AAACTGCGGAACGCATACCACCAGTGGTACGTGAGTCCTCCAAAGGTGGTAGATGTGCAGAGAATATACATTGGTTTGGGTTTTATTAAAATTTTGGAATAAACATTGATTTGAATTTTATTGAAAATCTCTCTTTTTACATGTTTTGTACATTTTTTATTGAGAATGGCAGTATTTCTTATTACGCGACCTACATGTTTGGTGGATAAGTACATAGAGCGCAGCTTATTTTTTAGTTTGGTGGTACACTTTTGATCCACATTGCACATGAATGTTACGCGAAAAAAGGTTGATATCCACTGGTCTAAATCAACTAACTAGTTTCTTAAAAAATGTATACTTATAATTAATTAAACAAATCTAAATAAGAAGACAAGAATGAAAAATTATATTGTAGATACACTAGATAGATATGAGTACCTATATAGACTGGTTAGACAAATTTAAACATAATACAGGAGAGACACCATGGTGTCGAACTGTCCCAACGATCAATGGACGTACATTAAGGGACCCTCACAGTGTGACACCTCGAAAAATAGCAGATTTTCTCGATTATTTTTTTATGTTTAGGATAAACTGATCGGTCTGATTTTTTTTTAAAGTAGTACAAATTAAAGTAGTAATCGAGAATACAAAATGATTTTTTTTGAATTGATTTATTTATTGTTTAAATTTTTTAAATTAAATTTAATGTGGCGTTGAAAAAAAAAGCTCCTGCATCGTCTCCATGATAGCGGACGTAATTTTGATCTGATGTAAAAATATCAAGAAGATTATTAATCTGTAGGAAAGCCTCTATGTTCCTATGGACGCTTTTTATTTTTTATGAAATTTTAAAAAAATGGCGGCGGTTTGACAAAAAGGTATCGAATTCAGGCTATTTTTTCCACAATTATTCGTTTAAAAATGGAAGATTTCAAAAAAAAAGCTTCCATAGGAACATAAATAATGACGTGAAGAATGTTCAGTCTAAATTTCAAAGGGATAGCTTAAAAACTGTTTGAGAATGGAGACCGTTTTGAAAAACACCATTTCTAGAAAAACGCGTTTAAAGTTTGGAGTGAGCGCCAGATACTCCAATCCCTTTTTCTAAGAAAGGCTGTAGCGACCTAAATAATTCGAATTTCGATTTAAAAATTGGGGATAATGTTTATAACAGTGTATACTATCGGGATAATGAAAAAAAACATCGATTTTTGAAAATTTTACACTGTCAGGGTCCCTTAAACATCCCTTGTACGTACAACATAACGATCAATAGACGTACACGATACAAGAGGCATAACTGCAACACATTCTCACCCTCTATGGTCGATTTATATACGCCCATATATGTCCGTTGGATCAAAAAAATACGTCTATTAGACTATTGGTAAAACCATACTACATTATAGATAATCATATAAACTTAATAAAGTCGGAACACAGCCTGAATATCTCATGTGTCAAATCTCATGTGAAATTTACCAGTTATTAAGTTTTCAGTCAACATTTGTGGCACTCAACAAACACACAACATAACATTGTTTTTTTAAGATCATGCCATTCTATTAACATAAGTGAATAGCAATCTGCGGACGCGTTTCTAGATTTATCTCTCATCACTGCAGCTTTGCTTTTATGAATAATAATTTGTAAAACACTTACTTGAAACCCACGTGAATAACTAGGGGTTAGATATTTTTAATTTGACATTTCGTGAGAGTCAGGTGAATAGAATTATTATTTAAGATTAGACAAAAAAAGACCTATATACTAGAAAGACATAACTAAACTGACAAGATTAAACTGAAAACACTATACACAAGATTAGAGAGAAGATAATAGTATATTGTGCAACTAGGGCGGTAAGATGTGAATTGACAATACCGCGAGAGTTGCAGATAATATTTTTGATTACTCATACGTGGGGACGCATCTTGCAAGTTTGGGGTCCAGGGGGAATCAAACATGAAGAATTTGCTTTTTCAATTGTCTCCGGTGGTGTGTATTCGTCATATGAACTCTCATCAGTCTCCGGTAGAATTTACACTCATTTTAAAACATTTTCTTTAATTTTCATTTTTATTTCGTAATGAAAAAAAATTTCTGTCACTCACGTTACTTTTTAAATATTGAGGGTTTGATTGTGTTTATTTTATTTATTCAATTGTTTTTTTATGTAACTTAGCGATTTTTATTGAAAATTGTGCGTGTGTTACCCATAAAAAACGGGCGGCAAGATATTACTTATCCCGCATGAGTAATATATAAATGTTTCAACTATCAATACCAGATAGAAAATTAGTAGAAATATATACATTTTTCTTTTTATAAAATCCAAATCTATTACCGGGTTCGGGTTGCTTTTTCGGGGAAACATTGGAATATTATATTGATATTTGCTGATTACATTTTTTTTTCATTTGCGGATCATTTATAATGTCGAAAATCCTGATAAACTAATTTCATATCTAATTATTTGTTGATTGAAACAATTATGGCGATTTATAACGAATAGACACGTGAACTAACAAGTAAAATTACACAATCAGACGGAACAGGCAAGACTAAATACAATAGACCAGGATGACGTGACGAGGCGTAATAGTATACACTAGGAATTAAGAGAGATAATAAAGTAGGTTTTACAGATTAGGTAGGCTGCCTATAGAAATAAGGTTATTTAGGAGAATAATGTAAATTGTAGCCGTTTAGAATTTTTCTGCCTTGGCTTGGTTGGAGCAAAACTGTTACACAGTTTAATCTGGAATTGTAATTGAGAGCACAATTCAAGTAATTAAAGTCACATTACATTTTCTTTTCAAGCTAAATATATTACGAATTATTTCCTATATGTTTTTAATTTATGATTTTCTCTTGGAAAATTTCAGATTTTATGTAACGTTGTTTTTTATTTTCGATTGCAACAAAAACCTTTTTCAACTCTATTAATAGAATTAAATCTTTGTACACTTTTTTATTTTACTATTAGATAGATAAATTGTATGTACAAGCCACGTAAACAAAAAATATTTTCGTGAAAAAGAATTAATAGATACTATTTGAAAACGAGCATATTTTATTACAGAAATGTCTATTTATTTTTGGAAATAATTTATTGTTATTTAACTTTGTATAATTTTTATCAAAATAAAGTCTCAACTTTCTCAAGAATATAATATTATATTTGGTTAAAACAAATTAAATTGCCAAGGTCAACAATATCCAAATTAGCTTAAATATTATTAGTTTTATAAATCACAGAATGAGCAAAAGTATGAAGAGAATATCGTGAGATATTTTTAAATTCTAGATAAATCAGTTTTACAATTACCTTGTTTTTACCTGAATATTATATATTTAAAAATTTAAACAGCTTTTTAGGGTATTAATGAAAGATTATCAGTTTTCCAAATTACTAAATTAGCCAGAAAAATTCATTATTTTTCAATGAATTTCCCTATTAATGAGTAATATAATTACATTTTTTTAAAATTAATTTCACGTTTAATATTACAATATTATCATTAATCAAATATATTATTTCAATATTATCATTATATGCAAATTAAAAGATTGGTAACAGTACAATTTCCTAATAGTATTATTTTTCCACGATAGGTGGCGAACAAGAAATTTAAATATAAATCAATTTTACCCAATATGTCTTCTTTTTCTTCATCCACGGATATGTTTTAAAACGGAGCATTGAAGAAATGTTGAATATAGAAGACGTAAGGTGGCTGGATGCGACATAGCCGTTATTCAAATACAATCAGCTATGCCGACATCTTGCCTTCTCAGCCTCCTAAGAGCAAAAACAAACACTATAACACATTAACACTGCCTTCACACACTATGTAACATACAAAAATAATTACATAAAGTAAAAAATTAAATAAAAACGCGACAGCTAAATATTCACGTAGATTTCTAAACAAACATAACATATGTTCAACATATCTTATGTCGTCACCACAAAAATATTAAGATTTAATATTTAATAAGAAGATTGTCGAGTTTTTCGTGGTTTAGGCAGAGGTTTGTGCGCTGGTGGGCAAAGGAAGACTGGACATCTATTTCTGTGGTCTGTTCTTTTTGGTAACGAGACTTCCTTTAAGGCACGTGCTTTACCGTCGCGGCTACTTGTTTTTTACGTGCTTTCCTCGTTCCTATATAGTCCCCACCAGCACAAACACTGTGTCATAAAAAATATATGTATGGTTGATGTTTATCTAAAATATAAAAGTTAGAACGTGATGAATAACTTTATCAGTCTTCAATGAACGGATATAATTTATGTTTCCTTATGGATTTTAATTTATTCTTTCACTAAAAGTGTTTGTGAGAATGAAGGGATTTTCTTTTACAAAATTTTATATTGCCTAGACAACATTATACTAGCTTTTTCAAAATTAAACTAAACTAGACAAGGCTAGAACATAAAAAGTAGAAAATATTAGTCAACACTTAAGTAAACCTATCAAAAATATACACATTAGTCCAGACAAGATTAGACTGAACTAGTTAAGACTATAAAGGTATGAAATACTAAACGTTCAAAGTTGTTTTGTTAAAAATAATGGACTAGAAATTTGGTTGTTTTTTTTTTAATATTTCTTATAAAATTTTCAATATAACAGTTTTTAAATGTAAAGTATTATTATATCAATTACAATTGATTTTGGAGAAAAATTTTAGTAATAAATGCGAAATATGTAATTTAGTAATATATGCGTAATGTTTAAAGATATAGTTATAATTCTATATAAATTCAATTCAATTGTTGTCTGAATATTTTAAGACATAATCCACCCTTTGCATGACAAACATTCATTAAATATTTTTTATTGATAGGAAATTCGTATAAAAAAGATTTGTTGTTAGCAGGAAAAACTTTGGAATTGTAAAAATTTATATTATGTAGCTACCGTATTTCATTTTATTTAAAACTTTATGAAAAATAGATATATGAGAAAGATTCGAAATATGATAAGACTTAAATATAAAATTAAACGATATTATACGATTAGAAAAGACTGGAGAGAAAAAAGAATTAACTTATCCTGTTTAGTCTTATTTAATTGTGCTTAGAATTAAATAAGTCTAGACAGAATAAATCAAGTAGTGACAAGACGCGCTAAGGATAAAAAATCTCAATCAAACTTTCTACTTTATAATTCAAGACATAAAACTATACAAGGCTAAAGACAGCAAGAGACAAATTAGGCAGGACTATGGAATATCAACTATACAATATTGTACAACAAAATTACAGAAACTATACTACAAAGCAAATTATTGAGAAAAAAACTTCTTTTTTCTACTGATATATGTGACATGAAAGTGACATTTTTTCATTCTAGAGATGAAAATATTTTCACATCTAGCGATGAAAATGAGCATTTTAAATTTATGATTTTCTCGATTAAAACACTAAACTAACCAAATTTGCATGGACTTTCTTATTAATTACATACATTTCAATGAAATATTTTATGTACAAACGTAATACGAGCCCGAAACTATTTAAAAAACCGAAATAAAATTAGGACATTTGACTTGAAAAGTATCCTTGAATGAGAATGCAATATGTTACCATGGAAACGACTAAACCAATAATTAAATTTGTATTGACAGTTCTGACAGTTCGCTTCGAATTGGATATATTAAAGTCGAATTATGGATTGTACAACCGAAATCAGTAGAAAAAAATGCATTTACTACTCGAGATGAAAGTGTTTTGTTTTTGTTCGATGAGATTGCTAACTCGCTGGCGCTCGTGAGCAAACTCCTACCTCACAAAAAAAAACGCCACTTTCATCTCTTGGTGTAGAATATACTATTTTCTACTGATATATGTGAAAATGGCAATTTTTCCACGGCTTGCCCTACATGAAAGTGACATTTTTTCATTCTAGAGATGAAAATATTTTCACATCTAGAGATGAAAATGAGCATTTCAAATTTAAGATTTTCTCGATTAAAACACTAAACTAACCAAATTTTCATGGACTTTCTTATTAATTACATCAATTTCAATGGAATATTTTGTGTACAAACGTAAACCAAGCCTTAAACTATTTAAAAAACCGAAATATAATTAGGACATTTGACTTGAAAAGTATCACCTTCTATGAGAATGCAACAATATTAACATGAAAACGAACAAATCAACGATTAAATTTGTAATGACAGTTCCGATAGTTCGCTTCGAATTGGTTTTTTAAGGTAAATAAAATTAGGAAATATGACTTGAAAAGTATCACCTTGAATGAGAATGTAATATGTTATCATGGAAACGAGCAAACCAATAATAAAATTTGTATTGACAGTTCTGACAGTTCGCTTCGAATTGGATTTATTAAAGTCGAATTATGGATTCTGCAACCGAATATCAGTAGAAAAAATTGCATTTACTACTCGAGATGAAAGCGTTTTTTCTGGTTCGGTGTGATTGTTAACTCGCTGGCGCTCGTGAGCAAAACGTCAGTTCAAGTTAATGCACGGGTTCTTGTTTTCCAATATTATCTAACTAATTACCTCTCTTAACTCAAATTTATATAATAATGAATTTATCTAAATTGTCTCTTTTGAAACTACTTTATAATGCAGTAGATAAAACTAGACAATATTAGACAAGAAATTGCCAAACCAAACACGCACTAATCAAAGAAGAAAAAACAAGTTAAACTTGTACCAAACACTTAGCAAAAACTATAGCAAAACTATACAAAAATAGATTTTTTTTCTTCTTCATATGCCGTCTTCTTTAACGAAGGTTGGCGATCACTTCTTTAAACGCTTCCCTATCTCTTGCAGCGTGAAATATTTGTTCAACACCGAGATTAGTCCACTCTCTGATATTCCTCAGCAAAAATTTCTTTTTTCTTCCTATGCCTTTACTTCCTTCTATTCTTCCCTGCAGGATTACTTAGTAGGAGTATTTGTCATTACGAAGTATGTGGCCAAGACATGCTGTTTTTCTTATTTTGACGATTGTCATCAGTTTTCTGCTGAATTTTACATTGGACATTCTTCTTAGTAATCCTTCATTTGTGGCTCTAGAAGTCCAAGGAATTTTAAGTATGCGTCTGTAGAGCCACATTTCAAATGCCTCCGATCTTTTTATGGATTGTGCTATTAGCGTCCAAGTTTCTACCCCATATAACAGCTATAACAGCTCAGACCATACATAACATTCTAGAAACCTTAATCTCATGGCTAAAATTAATTTCTTATTTGTGAACATTGACCTGTATTTTATAAATCGTTTTCGGGTTATTTCTATTCTGATTTTTATCTCCTCATCTTGGTCCAATTGGGAATTTATGGTTGCTCCCAGGTATTTATATTTGTCGACCCTCTCTAACTGTTTACCTCCATTGTAAGTTGTATGTTGTCGATTGGAGTTTTTGGAGGTGATCATGTATTTGGTTTTACTTATGTTCATTGTTAACCCCATTTTTTTGTTCTCCCTGTTAATGCTATTTGTTTCATTGCCTTGTTCATTGCCATCTACCCTTATAACAGCTGATTGGCCGTAGTATAGATTTTTTATTAGAGTAATATCTTTTGGGGTCTAGGTTTATATTTTTTAGTGCTTGTATAAGCTTACCTTGTTGAACTCGATCGAGCGCTTTTTGATAATCTATGTAACATTTGCAAGCAACGCATCTCCAGTTCCCATTCCGCTTCTAAATGCGAACTGTGCACTGTCTAACTGCACTTCACATTTTATATACACGCTGTTTGATAACTTTCAGTAAAACTTTCAATGTGTGGCTCAGTAGGCTAATTAATCGGCAGTGATCGCAAGACTTATTATTATTTTATTTATCTAGATTATTTTTCTTATTTATAGCTAATAGGTAAAGCTCGGAACTTTAGGCATTAAAAATTGTTTGAAAAGGTAGGTTATTAGGTTGTCAAAAAACACAAAATAGGTTTATTAAAAACCTATTTTGTGTTTTTTGACAACCTAATAACCTACCTATTTAGATTCTATAAAGATAAGAAAGATGCAGGTTTCCAAAAATGTTCGCTTAAAAAAGGTTATATTTTATATTAAAATTTATTAAAAAAATGCAGAAGTCCAAAAGTATTTTATTGAAATTTGCTGTTGCAATAAACTACCAATTTTTTTTCTAAATTGTCTGGTGTAAAGCTGTGCCTTATGTCAGATAAAACCATTTTATATGCGGAAAAAGAACGTTCAACATCGCATTACGTTACCGGTGCATACTTTAACATTACCGATGTTTCTGGCGTTATGTTTACAGGAAGCTCAACATTTTCGCCACTTAAAATTTTTCCTACATTTCGTAAAATAGAAAAGTCTGGATCTTTTTCTAAAACAGCTTCAAGTTTTAAAACATGCACTTCGTGCATTTTTGCCTGGTGCAGTTTTCATATGGTTTAATACATTGTCTACCAATGATGCAGACTCTGTTAATGGGGTTCCAGTTTTTCCAATTTCGTAATTGTTTCTGTTAAAATGTGAAAATTGGATGAAATATATGCCAAAGAATTGTATGTATGTCTGTATTTTTAAAACAATGTTGTGCCTTGCGAATAGACTCTGCACTACTACAGTGAAATTCCATTTGAAGTTCGCTTCGAATTGGATTTATTAAAGTCGAATTATGGATTCTGCAACCGAATATCAGTAGAAAAAATTGCATTTACTACTCGAGATGAAAGCGTTTTTTTTGGTTCGGTGTGATTGCTAACTCGCTGGCGCTCGTGAGCAAACTCCCACCTCACCAAAAAAACGCATGTCCGACTGACTAGTCAGTTCAAGTTAATTCACGGGTTCTTGTTTTCCAATATTATCTAACTAATTACCTCTCTTAACTCAAATTTATATAATAATGAATTTATCTAAATTGTCTCTTTTGAAACTACTTTATAATGCAGTAAATAAAACTATACAATATTAGACAACAAATTGCCAAACCAAACACGCACTAATCAAAGAAGAACTAACAAGTTAAACTTGTACCAAACACTTAGCAAAACTATACAAAAATAGATTTTTTTTCTTCTTCATATGCCGCCTTCTTTAACGAAGGTTGGCTATCACTTCTTTAAACGCTTCCCTATCTCTTGCAGCGTGAAATATTTGTTCAACACCGAGATTAGTCCACTCTCTGATATTCCTCAGCAAAAATTTCTTTTTTCTTCCTATGCCTTTACTTCCTTCTATTCTTCCCTGCAGGATTACTTGTAGGAGTATTTGTCATTACGAAGTATGTGGCCAAGATATGCTGTTTTTCTTATTTTGACGATTGTTATCAGTTTTCTGCTGAAATGGACATTGGACATTTCTTCTTAGTACTCCTTCATTTGGGGTTCTAGAAGTCCAAGGAATTTTAAGTATGCGTCTGTAGAGCCACATTTCAAATGCCTCCGATCTTTTTATGGATTGTGCTTTTAGCGTCCAAGTTTCTACCCCATATAACAGCTATAACAGCTGACACCATACATAACATTCTAGAAACCTTAATCTCATGGCTAAAATTAATTTCTTATTTGTGAACATTGACCTGTATTTTATAAATCGTTTTCGGGTTATTTCTATTCTGATTTTTATCTCCTCATCTTGGTCCAATTGGGAATTTATGGTTGCTCCCAGGTATTTATATTTGTCGACCCTCTCTAACTGTTTACCTCCATTGTAAGTTGTATGTTGTCGATTGGAGTTTTTGGAGGTGATCATGTATTTGGTTTTACTTATGTTCATTGTTAACCCCATTTTTTTGTTCTCCCTGTTAATGCTATTTGTTTCATTGCTTTGTTCATTGCCATCTACCCTTATAACAGCTGTTTGGCCGTAGTATAGATTTTTTATTAGAGTAATATCTTTTGGGGTCTAGGTTTGTGTTTTTTAGTGCTTGTATAAGCTTACCTTGTTGAACTCGATCGAGCGCTTTTTGATAATCTATGTAACATTTGCAAGCAACGCATCTCTATTACCCATTCCGCTTCTAAATGCGAACTGTGTGCTGTCTAACTGCTCTTCACATTTTATATACACGCTGTTTGATAACTTTCAGTAAAACTTTCAATGTGTGGCTCAGTAGGCTAATTAATCGGCAGTGATCGCAAGACTTATTATTATTTTATTTATCTAGATTATTTTTCTTATTTACAGGTAATAGGTAAAGCTCGGAACTTTAGGCATTAAAAATTGTTTGAATAGGTAGGTTATTAGGTTGTCAAAAAACACAAAATAGGTTTTTAATAGGTTCTATAAAGATAAGAAAGATGCAGGTTTCCAAAAATGTTCGCTTAAAAAAGGTTATATTTTATATTAAAATTTATTAAAAAAATGCAGAAGTCCAAAAGTATTTTATTGAAATTTGCTGTTGCAATAAACTACCAATTTTTTTTCTAAATTGTCTGGTGTAAAGCTGTGCCTTATATCAGATAAAACCATTTTATATGCGGAAAAAGAACGTTCAACATCGCATTACGTTACCGGTGCATACTTTAACATTACCTATGTTTCTGGCGTTATGTTTACAGGAAGCTCAACATTTTGGCTCAAGGCTCAACGCCACTTAAAATTTTTCCTACATTTCGTAAAATAGAAAAGTCTGGATCTTTTTCTAAAACAGCTTCAAGTTTTAAAAAATGCACTTCGTGCATTTTTGCCTGGTGCAGTTTTCATATGGTTTAATACATTGTCCACCAATGATGCAGACTCTGTTAATGGGGTTGCAGTTTTTCCAATTTCGTAATTGTTTCTGTTAAAATGTGAAAATTGGATGAAATATATGCCAAAGAATTGTATGTATGTCTGTATTTTTAAAACAATGTTGTGCCTTGCTAATAGACTCTGCACTGCTACAGTGAAATTCCATTTGAACCTAAGAAAATAAAAAGTTTGACTGACCGAATGGGAACACAGAAAAACAAACCTTTTTCACAGCATCAAAATTGTTGCAGAAATAAAATGCCGCTTCTAGCCAAGTATTCCATCTTGTGATTATTGGTTCGGGTGGCAATTGCAAATGGGGTAGTAAATTTTTGAAAACCAACTCTTAAAGGTACTTTCAAGAAAACCTTTTTAACGTTTCCAATAAGTTCATTAACCAATGGATACTCTGTTCGTATAAGTTCACATACTCTATTTAATCCGTGAGCTAAACACGTAATGTGTAACAAATTTGGAAAAAAAAAAATTGAGTGAACTTCCTGCTTTGATCATGTAAGAGGCTGCATCAGAGTGTAAAACACGTAGACGTTCATGCTGTATTCCATTGGGCCACAAAACGCCTAAAACATTATTAATTTTACTATAAAGTAATAGAAGCTTTACTATAAAGTAAAAATCATGGGAATTTGTAAGAAACATACCCATTCAATCATTGACAAAACATGCGATAGTTACATGATTTGTTTTCTCAAAAAATTGTAACAGCTAACAAATATGAAATCGTAGGCTCATTTGAACTTAATTTTCCTACAATAATGTTAGCAGCATAGCGGCCTTTAAATCCATACACAACATTTCAATCCATACACAACATTCGCCAATGTCAGAGCGAATTTGTGCCAGCATCTTGTTGTAACATATCGGCAGATATTGTTTTCTGATGGTGGATTCGTTTGGTACGTAACGATTGCAGTATTTTTCTAAAAACTGTTTAAATTCTGGGCACTGTAATTTAAACCACGCAAGGTAAATTCGCTTCCAGCATTGTTCACATAGGTCTAAATAAAACACATCATGCATACTATCAGCTATGTTTTCAGTTAACAAAATCTATTTTCCACGTTGGATTGGTTTCGTTAAATTACTTTGATGCAAAGTTGTTTTTTCGTGTTGATTTATGTGCGATTTTTGTAGAGCAAGGTACCTATATTTAATCAAAGAGATGGATATATTAATTCAGAATTATATACTTTTAGTATATACTTACATGTTTTTGTCAGCATTGACAAAACACTATTTTACCATTAGTTGTAAAAGCTTCTTTGTTTTTAACCCAAGACCTTAGTAAAGCGTTTTGACTGCTTTTATCTTTCGGCATTTTAACATACAGAAGTATGGTAACTTTGTAAACAAAAGTGTAATTTTGAGGTAAGGATTCACAAACACGAGAAGAACACGTTTGCTGGTGCCAAATGGTACCAGCTGCTAATACGTAGATAAAGTATAGATAAGTAAATAAACAATTTTTCACTATTTTAGGTCACAAATAGGCGCTTGAAGAGCTCATTAGGTATATTTTAGGCAGTATAAATTTAAAACAGCAAAATAGGCAAAATAGGTTTTTTAAAACCAGCGTAAAACGATAGAGAATCAAGTAAAACGGATTTATTTGCTTATCTTTTTCATCTGCCTACAAAGAAAAAAATAGGCAATTACCTAAAGTTCCGACCTCTAGTAATAGGACAGATTTTAACCATTGGTCTGGTATTTGGCCCTCATTATATATTTTATTAAATACTTTAGTTAGACACTCTCTAGTTTTATCATTCAAGATTTTCATTAGTGCGGCTAGAATTGCATCTGGCCCTGAATTTCTGCCCCTTTAGAGTTTTTAAATGCGTGTTCCACTTCTGATTTCAGAATTTGTAAGTTACTATCATCCCTGTCATCAGTTGGTGCTATTTTGTTTATTTCTTCTCTATTGTCTGCAAATAGGTCTTATGCTTTCTTCCCATGTTGTTCTTTTGTATTTCTTTTGTATTTGAGTAAATCAGTTTTTTTTTTAATAAACTAGACTAGACAAGATAACGTCTAACTGATTTAGATTAGACAAACACTAAACAATTTCACTACTCTATCCAACTAACCCCATCCCATATTGTTGTATCTAATATTATGTATCTGTCTAGTCAAGCTTTTAACGACGCCAGCGTCCCAGTTTTTTTGGGAATGCCGGATTTGAGGCCTCTAAACCCTGTAATCCCGCAAGATATTTCGGGAGCACCGAATATCCATGTCAATCAAGTCTAACAAAATAATAACGGGTTTGGCATATGTCTCGGTTTACCGAGATTTTCCCCAACTTGATTGCTTCTTCCCAGTGTTCCATAAAATAGTGACAGAACGGAAATTTGCCTCTCTTTCTAAATTGTATCAATGCCAATAATTATCTGCAAATTGCTAATTTACAGTAATAATTAAAATTATGTACGATCTAATTAACAGTGCATAATACAATTGGAAAAATATTCCGAAACATACGTCTCCGGTGTGCATTTTATTACATATGATAACACTAGTCATATCTTGCGTGTTCTAGTCTTGCTTTGTCTTGCAGGTCTATTTGCTATGCCAATTAAAGCTTCAAGAAAGCGATGTATAAGGCTCCCTTCGACAAAAAGGCTTGAATCTGACCCTAACAATATTATCTGTCTATTGACTAGAGTTTAGTGACTCTAGTCTTATTAATCGTATTAAAGGCGAAGCATAGCCTGAATATATAAATATATTCAACCTTCAAGATTTCAAAATACAAAACAGAAAAGCGAAAATTAAAAAACAAACGTTTCTTTCTACATTCTACAAATAAAGAAAATTTAGAAGAAAGAAGCTTACAAAAATAAGATTAGATAGAGAAAAGATTGGGATAGCAAAATTAGGTAGAAAAGATTGAATAAACTAATAAGACTGAAACCATACTACATTATATATAATCATATAAACGACACGAACTCGTATAAACATCATATAAACATCACAAGAAGTAAAGCGAAACAGACTGAATATATGAATATAGTCTACCTTTACATAGCTCTATAATATTATTAAGTCTTTTTGATATTACAAAACAAATCTCCTGTTGAAACAACTACTTCCTTCGCTTATACCACGCAGGATATTGAATTATACAACAAACATTTGTATGCTAAGTGCTGATTTTTGTCACTTGGTAGAATTGGTATACTTCACTACAACTTTAATTACATCTTCCATTTTGAGTGTTTTTGCACACAGACTTTCTTGGTGGATAATGCAATGAAAAATGATTTTTCCTTAAATATATTTGCATCCATATCTTTTCGCTCGAGACCTAGTGAACCATTATATTTCCCGACTATAGCTATACCATCATACCATCTATATAGATATACTATCAGTACATATGCCAATTAAGTTTTTGTAATTTAAGTTATACAAGTCCATAATTTCCTTCACCTTCTTGAAAATGTTCTCACCTGTAGTTGTTGTTTCCAACTGAGTAAGTGACAATAACTCTTCAGTTATGTTAAATTTTTTATGTATACCTCTTATAAAAATGTGAAATAATTGTGCAGAATTCGTCAGATAAGTACTTTCATCAAAAGCCAAGGAATAATAATCAAAATTTGAGATTTTTTGTTTTAGGGATTCATTTATATTGGTTGAAATGTCATCAATTCGTCTGGTTACTGTTCGACGCGACAAAGTCACATTTTCAAATTTCTTTTTATTTTCCGGACACATTGCTTCTATTGCAGTTAATATGCAATGTATTATAAATTCTCCTTCAGAAAATGGTTTTGAGTTCTTTACGATTTTTGCTGAAATTAAGTAACTTGCTTTCACAGCATCTTCTGAAACTGAATTGGACTTTATAAATAGCAATTATTGTTTACTAAATATTTTCTTTAAATTTTCAATTTTCTTTCCTCGCCATGAAATTTATCATAGCTACTACTATGCTTGTATTATAGTGACTCTTAATATTATATTCTTTATTAACAGTTATTATATCCAAACAGATTAAACAAGTTGGTTTACCATTTCTCTCAGTTTTGAAATAATCAAAGATCCATTTCTCATAAAAAACGCGCCTCTCTTGATCTACCTTTCTTTGCTTGCTAGACGAAGCCATCCTATTCAACGTGTTTTAATACGAATGACGGTCACTGGCAACAGTAAGAAACTGAGACAGAAGCAGATAAACACAAGAACAAATAACTATCAAAACTGCACGCACCTACGATGCAAGCGTGTGCATTCACGCGTTTGAGTGTATTAGTGTTTGCGACAAGCCTCGACCCTTTACGAAAGTCAGCAATTTTTCAAATCCTCAAAAGTCGTTGTTCCTAAATCCACATTTTAACTTTTTCGATTTTTAAGAATTTGCCAATTTTTCTCAAGAATCGATACCAAAATTAAAAGTTATATTGAGTTCTCCGATCCGCGGGCTAATTCTTGGTGGATAATGCAATGAAAAATTTACTTATGTATTTAAAACAGATTTTCGCGGACCGCTGAGCACTTTCTCGGGCCGCATTTGGCCCGAGGGCCGTAGGTTGCCCATCTCGGATCTAGTTCTTTTTTAGTGACACGAAAGTGGACTGGGGGCTGGTAAATAGCATGCGAATGTTTGTTGTATAATTCAATATCCTGCGTGGTAAGTCTTAAAAAGCCTTAATAACATTATAGAGCTACGAAAAGGTTGAATATATTTATATATTCAGGCTACGTTTCACCTTTAATAAGTTTATATAATTATCTATAATGTAGTATGGATTCAGTCATATTAGTTTATTCAGTCTCGTCTACCTAATTTTGCTATCCTAATCTTTTCTCTATCTAGTCTTATTTTTGTAAGCTTCTCTCTTCTAAATTTTCTTTATATGTAGAATGTAGAAACGATGTTTTTTACTTTTCTGTTTTATATTTTGAAATCTTGAAGGCTTTTTTGTCTTTGTATATCTACGTCTTATTGACTAATGTTTTTCTGTTCAGTCTTGGCTATGTATTCATCCTGTCCGTCCTTGGTTTTCTAGTCTGCTGGCGATTCTTGGCTGCCTAGTCTTGTCTGTCAAATTTTGGTTGTCTTGTCCATGTAATCTCCTCTCCTGTAGTAGCCTTCTTTGTCTAGTTTTACGTTCCCTTGTTAAGTTTTGTGTCTGTGCTTTATTTGTTTTTATTTTAACTTGTACGCATAGCCTAATCAACACTGATTCTAGAAATTGACAAAAAGAGAACGTTAATATAATTAAACAAAATTAAATTACAAGGGACGATGTGGTATATTTAGTTAAAACAAGATGATGCATATTTAGTTAAAACTGCATATATTATTAAGAAAAATAGTAAATTCATTAAATTTGTTAGTTTTTCATTTGAGAAAAAGTATACAGGGTGTTAAGTAAACATGCGGCAAAAAATCAATGGCTTATTCCTTGGCATATTCCAAGAATATTTTGTCTTATAATAATTTATGAAAAACCCTTTACTTCGAAGATATAGGTTGATCAAAAATTGCGACAGTAACAACATTTTATTATCAAAAAGTAGATGTAAAGTTCCTCAATCTGCAATAAATGTTCGAAATAACTTCCTCCAGCCTGGATACAAGCATTCAATCTTCTCTTCATTTAGTGCCGAACTCTTTCAAACACACAAGCGTTGCTTCTAATAGACTTACACCCAGCAATTATTCTATTAGCGTAAACTAATGACTTCAGAAAGCCCCATAAGAAATAATGCAGAGCGTTTAAGTCTAGGGATAGAGCAGGCCACGCGTGTGGCCCACCTTGACCAATCCTGCGATCTCCATATGTTGCTATTAAAAAACATTGCGATTCTTGTCGCCAATGGTACATTCCGCAGAAACTCGGACAGTTTTTCTTCCAAAAAGTTGTGATACATCTCGCCAGTAAGTCTTGCTGTTAGAACTACCGGTCCAATTAGATACTGTCACCCACAATTCCAACCGAAACATTCAAAGAGATATGAGGTTTAAATCGATCTTCACATACCTCATGCGGATTTTCATCTGCCCACACATTGTTTTTATGAAAATTTCTTATTGCTTGAGAAACTGGCTTCATCGGTGAAAAGAAAGAGTGTCAGGAATTGAGGGATTAGAACTAATCTTTGTAATAGCCAATTAACGCAATACGTGGATGATAATCAGGAGGTAGTAGTGCCTGAACACGCAGAATGTGGTATGGATTTAATAAATTCTCCTTAAAAACTGTCCAATGATTCACATTAAAAGTATTGGCAATTTGTCGCGAAGAAGTACTTGGATCTTCCTCTTTCTTGTCCAGTACATTTTGATCTAGTTGTACCGTTCATACTGTTATTAATCTTCCTGGCCCTCCATTTCGTTCCAATGTGCCAATGTGATTCTTCGGTCGGGGATATTACGGCTAGGAAATCCGTTCAATGTCAGCAAGTCCATCTCGGCGTTCGTATACATCAGGGCTGTCCAACCTTTTTGTAGTGGCGATCTACTTTTTTGTATATATTGTTGCCAAGATCGACCAAAACGCGTAGCTGGCCGCCGGGGGTCTGGGGCCATGGAGTGCACCCCCCCATGGGGGAGGAATTGGGGTCATTTAAAAGCTGTTTTTCATGTAAAAATAACCTAATACGAAAATTGGAATTCATTTTTTTTATGTAGAGTCGTATTCTCAGCACTTTTAGCCAATTTTAGCCAATTAATAAATTGATCGCCAACGAATTTAAGATACCTAATGTTTTTTTTCGCTGTACTTTTATAAAATCATTGCAGTCACTTATCTCACTCTAGCAAACGTGTAGTTTTTGCGCGTTTTATCGTTCTTAGTTTTGATTGTTGAGTGTAAAGGACACATTTATGAAAAGAGAAATGAATTTATGAGAAGTGCCTACAAGTATCTAAAAACGATAAGAGAGGGCTACAAACCAAGGACAACACTATGCAGAGATCAAGCAGAACAAATCGCAACCAAGATAAAATCCAGGATATGTGGAAAAATTATTTCGAAACTTGCTGAATGATACTAATAGAACTCACTGAAAATGAACTCAGAATAACCCCAACTCTCCAAGAAGTAAAAACAGCACTAATTAAAGCACTGAAAAATAACAAAGCTCCCGGAATCGATGGTATCAACTCAGAACTGCTAAAATAAGGGGGGGGGGGTAAGCTGTCCGCCTACATGCACGTACTAATAACGAAAGTATGGGACGAGGAAACAATGCCGACGAATTGGCACAAAACATCATTTGCCCCATCTACAAGAAAGGGGACAAACTATTATGTGCGAACTACAAGGGTATCCCACTGCTAAGCAGCCCATACAAAATCTTGACCACCATCATAGACAACAGAATGAAACCGCTGTGCAAACAACTGATTGAGGAACATCAAGCTGGGTTGAGACCTGCCAGGTCCACAACTGATCATCTATTCACCGTAAAACAAATGCTCGAAAAAGCATGGGAGCACAAGCTTACGACTCGGTCAACTGCACAAAGTTGTACACGATGCTTGAGGAACTCAACATACCAGGGAAACTGACAAGACTTCTACGCATGACCATGGAAAAGTGTACAGCAAAAAGTGCGCGTACAAACCGTTCAGGTAGTGGCATATGCCGACGACATCATGAGTCGAACCAAAGCCGCAGCAGAAGAAGCGTACACCCTCCTGAAGGAAGCAGCCAGGGACATAGGGCTGAAAATTAACGTAACAAAGATTAAAGTGCTAACGCAGGCAAGAACAACGACAATAGCGATAACCACAAAAGACAGACCCTAGAAAACAACAGAAACGAAAAAGCAGAAATAAAAGCCAGAACCACAGCGGCAAACGGAGCATACTTCCCTCTCGCACATATCTTCCGATCAAAACACATACACAGAAACACAAAAATAAGAGTGCTCAAAACAATTGTCAGACCAACACTCACATATGGCCGCGAATCCTGGGTCTTGACACACATCAGTGGATACAAAATAGATATCTTTAAGAGGAAAGTATTGCATAGAATACTCGGCCCAATCCAAGACGAAAATGGGTAGAGAATACGATACAATAACGAGCTGTACCAGGCCTTGCAGGACCCGCCAGTATCCCCATATGCAAAGATACAAAGGTTACGATGGGCAAGCCATGTCACAAGAATGGATGAAGAAGGACTGCCAAAACGGGTCCTCCAAGGCAAAATTTCAAATACAAATCATTTTGAAATATGATTATTTCCAATTCTAGTTTATCCTGATTTGCTTCAAATATAGTAGATATTTGACATATAATTTATTCTATGTTGATATCTTTTTGAAACACATTTGAAAAAAATAGTGCAATATTTTCAATTTTAACAAGATCTTTAAATCTTGTCTGAAATTGTTTTTCAACAACTTCAATTTCGAGAATCATTTAGTTGAGGGTTGAATTGAGTAGGGTTTCTTGCGCATCGGCAGTCAACGAAAGCTGTTGTACTGGTGGGGATGCGGCCGACTTGCGGTCATTGTAGCAACATTTGAACGTAGACTAGTGAGAAGCGTGTTTTGATTTTTACTTTATATTTATCGAAATGTATTTTTAAGTAAGTACATAGAAGCGTGAAGAAACTAAAGATCGACTCAAAATCACGCCGCGATCGACTGGTTGGACAGCCCTGGTATACATGGTAGAGGTTTTCACTAACTATTAATGACATATCAAACAGCCAAACGTTTTCACTAACTATTAATGACATATCAAACAGCCAAACGTCACTAAATGTAAACAACTGCGACCGATACAGGTGTAGATTACTGACAAGACGTATTCAAATGAAATGCACTTGTACGTTTGTAGATAAAACAGCCGTTCCAAATTATCGTCAAAAAATTTACTTTATTGGTTTCAACAAATATCGAATATGGTTGTCGAAAATTTTGTTCACCCTATTTCTTCGAAATAAATGGGTTCTCCAGAAACCATCATTGGACAAAATATTCCTAGAATAGGCCAAGGAATAACTCCTTGAATTTTTGCCGTATGTTTACTTAACACCCTGTGTAGAGTAGTACAATCAGAAATAAAAATCATTACATATATAAATAAATTTATTAAAAATCAACTTTTTGAAAATATTTTTTTCGTATTTTCTCATATACTTATAATTTATTGGTATTGGCCGCGTTTCATTCCATTAGGTATTAAATGCAAAGACTGTATATTTTATTTTCAACTGACTTAAATTCCATCACGTAAAGCATGTTCGGTTTGTTTGCGATTTTTTACAATTTATTACACTTATTGTCTTTGAAATAGAAACAATTTCACGTCGCTATGTGATTTTCAAATTACAGTCTAGAATTTTAATATATATATATATATATATATATATATATATATATACTTATATAGAGCGTTTACTACTTATTTTAATTCCCAATTTATTTTAAAATGTCGACTGTCTAATAATGTAAAGATATTATTTTTTTTCACTTATGATATATTGACAGTTATCTACAAAATATTAAAAAAATAGAAATAAACTAATTGCAAGAATTATGACATAAACAATAAAAGTTGTAATGTATTGTCAGTGCCGGATTTCTGCCTATGCCTACAAGGCCCGGTGGCGGAATCTTTACATAAGCTCAAAAGCCTGGCTCTTGTCCAAAATGGCGTGAAACAGAATATTGATGCCGACTTTTCTTCTTCAAGGCGTCAGTACGCAGATAAAACCAGGTATCTATCTATATCACTTCTCAGCCGAACATTAAGCAATGGTGAAATATGACCTCGACCTTGGCTCATATTTTCGAAGAGCAAGGGTGCAGTGTTTTGCGCCCCTTGTAAGATGTTTGGAAAATTTGGGTCGCTAGCTAATGAAGGGTACAACAACTGGAAAAACGCAGTTCAAAGAATGAAGGAACATGATAATTCGGACGAACACAGGTCAGCACTTTCCACATTATTAGCTAGGAAGAATGCTGGCAGTAGAGCTGACAAGAGCCTTGTTCTTCAAACGGAAGAAAAAACAAAATACCCCGGCATGAGGTTTTGAGGCGCATTGTGGCTGTTGTGAATTCACTTTCAGCACGCGGATTGCCGTTTAGAGGTTCCCATGAGAGATTTGGATAAAAAAATAGTGGGAACTATGTTATGACCCTAGAACTTTCGCCTGAGTTCTTTTTTTCTTTTTTGGCTGAGTTTTCTGGACTTACACTTAAAACGACACGGTATCAAAGGAAGTGGCAGAACATCATATATCTTTCCTCAAAAATATGCGATGAAATGATCAATATCATGGCAGAAAAGGTAATAAATACAGTTGTGACTGAGATAAAGCATGCCAAATATTTCTCTATCTCTGTGGACTCTACTCCGGACATTTTTCATGTAGATCAATATATTCTTTCATAGCGAGATATGTGTCAGAAGGTGGATGTCCTGTCGAACGATTTATATAAAATATAAAAAGTGCCTAGGGGCCCTGGGTCTCTAAGTCCGGGCCTGTGTATTGTTAGTCAAATGTTTTAAGTTTGAAAAACATATTTCTTAGAGAACTTTTATTGCCAATTGTCCCATTGCTTAGGTATGCGTAGGAAATGGTACTTTGTGGTACTAGTGTGCGAAGAAGGGCTTTTGTACATGAGTTTCGAAGTTTAAAGGCACGAGTCGAAGGCGAGCCTTTCACATACTAGCCAAAAGCCTTTCACACACGTGTATCATACATTATTTTATTTACGAAGCAGGTTAAAATACTGTTGAATCTAGAAAAAAAAAATTGTTTCTTACCGATAATATTGAAAAATTGTAATTTTGACAGACAAAACACTTCAAACATAAGATAAAATAAGGTTAGAACGTTCAGCGCCTCCCTGACAAAAATTGCTAACTACTAAAAGTGCACAGTGACGGGAACACTATTTGGTCGTTGTCGATGTAGTCTAGCCTATTAGCTTACGCTTAGGTTAAGTTGTATTAGAGTCAGATTAATCCAGACTAAGAGGCAGCAACTTCTTGGTTCAAAATAAGAAGAATTAATTCAATTTGATTCAATACATCAGAATATTTATTTTCACTACGTCTGTGATTTTTGTTTAGTGATGCGAGTTGTTGTCATGGTAACAAAAAATAGAAATCGCTTAATAATTAAACTCCATTTGATTTACATTGGACATTTGCGCACGATTTGGATACTTTTACACTCCTTTGGATGATTTTATTATAACGTCCTTCACATACAATAATTTGCTTATTAATGTTCGAGTAGATAAAAAAAATTTAAGCATATCAAATATTCGATGATTATGAAAATTTGAAGAATAAGAAAACAAATCTTGAACATGTCAGTGTTAATGATAGCTAAATATGAACAATTCTTGTTTAATAATTCATTCGTCCAGTTTTTGCAACAATTTACAGTGCGATATGTAGGGGAAAATCCTTTTCAAATATAAAAATAATGTAAGTGATTTATTTATACCTAAGCCAAGCCATTATGGGACATTTCTCAACGCATTGTTTGTAAAGTTCGTATTGAATTTTTCTTCGAATTCATATTTGGGAAAATATATTGAAGGTTTTCTTATTTGTATCTTAATTCTTCTAGAGAAACGCTAAAAAGAGCTTGATACAAATTATGAAATTTCTTTTTATCCGGAAAGTATTTTTGTTTAGCCGAATGAATTATTTTTCTAATTCGTAAGTTTTAGATATTTTTTTTTAATTAAGTTTAATATTCTCTTCAATGTTATGTTCAAATTTATATATATATATATATATATATATATATATATATATATATATATATATATATATATCTTCAGCAAAATGAGAATTAAAAAAAGAATATGTAATATGTTCGATCTGAAAATTTAAACATCATCATTTAAATTAAAGTAAATTAATGTTAACGAATAGGATGGTTGAGACCGTTACTACGTGGTAATCCATAATTACACTGAATTGGAAACTTCACTATGTTTTAACCACATTTGTAAGTGTGGATAAAACATTGTGAATTTTTCAATTCATTGTCAGTGTAACTTAATGTTAGATTAGTAAAAAATATAATGTACCCAAAAAACTTAATTTATACAGGGCCGGTTAAAGTTTGTGCTGGATATGCGAAAAACTAAGAAGCGCCTTGTGTTTACAAAGTCCTAAATATACATATTCTCGTATAACTACAAATTAATGTGAAAATGATATATTAACAATAAAATGTTGCCATTAAATATATGATTACGGTTCTGCGTAAAGAGAGAAATAAAAATAGTCCTTAATAAAATGATAGCCAACACTCCTTATATGCGGCTCCACCTGCATTAACACCTATCTAATTAGTAGTCTGTAGTCATGGTATCAGTGAACAGGACACTCATATCTGAGCTATTGTTTTGCTACAATCTATGCCTCGCACATCTTCATCGGCTTGACGGAAGCGGCCTCTACGTGACCATCATCATTTATGGTCAGGTATTTTATTCAACCAAATGTCGGCACTTTGCATACAAATGGTCCCAACGGTGGCCCGAGTCTCCTATGAGGTCTTCTTAGAAACAACTACCAATTCACTACTAGATTTTTATAGTGGTTTTTTGTAACTTTTTTGTTCTAGTCTTGCCTGTCTTATTGGTACATTTATTACTCATTACTCATTGATACATTTATTACGACTAATAATTGAATCAAGACTAGTAGGTTAATCTAGACAGGACAATTATAAAGAACAAAACGACCTAATTTTAAATAATTATTTATGGAAAGTCTTAGGGAAGAGAGAACTAATTAAGACTAGACAAAGATTAGATAATTTGAATAATGTAATGGATAATATATACAGTCTGATGTCTAGTCTATTTATTGTCCAGTGAATAAGTTAGAAACTGTTTCTATACGTTGATCAATGTTTCGAGAGATCAGACTAAATAGGAACTAAAATGTATGCAAAACTACATAGAAAAGACTAGTTGGACAAGACTAGCAACATAATAATAGAGAGACAAGCCTCGACCGACAAGACTCGACTGATAAGACTATATATACGACACTGGACAGAAACGAAATAGATAATACCACAAAAACTACCACTAAAAATCTAGAGAGACGTTAATCTAGAGACTAGGCTAAACAGGCAAGACTAAGTGATCGAGAGTAGATAGATAAGACTAGACAGACAAAGCTGAACCAGTAAGACTAGATAGATGACACTGGGCAAGCAAGAGTAGACAAAGAAAACTAGACAGATCAGTTTCGACAGGCAAGACTAGATATAGAAGACTATAGACAGGCAGAAAAAGGTAACTTTAAACAGGTAAGGCAAACAATACTCGACAGACAAGACGACGCACAAAACTCGTGAGACAAGACACACAGTACTAGGCGAGACGAAATTGAGTAATAGGGAGACACGATTCAAAGCTGGACATAGAGGAGTTGAAAAACAAACAAAAAATGGCCAGTGGAGACTAGGCCAATAAAATAAGACCCGATACTCGAGATTGTGCCAGACGCTAAAATAGAGGCTAGAAGTAGTTTAGATAGGCAATACTATTCAGATAATACTACATAGAGAAGATTAAACATTCTAGATTTTATTAGATGACAAAACCTAGCATGCAGATTTAATCAGACTAGACTAGGCTAGACAGGCGATACTAAACAAACAATTCAAAATGAGAAAGGCTCGACTGATAAACTAGATATGACTAAATAGAGAAGACTAGACAACATATACTACTTAGCAGACAAGACTAAAGACTAAACTGGGTTTAGTAGAGTAAAACTACAGGAGGGACGTAATACTAGGAATAGAAGTTCAATGAAGAAAATTCTAGGCAGGCCAAGTTAGACAAATATTTCTAGACATGACAGATATACAAGACCTTACAATTAAGATTAGTATATCTGCATTTACTATTTTGTCTAGCCTCTTTAGTTCTGTTGCAATCTACCGAATCTGTCTAATCTATTCTTATTATTTACTCGTTTTTGTATTCTCTCCTAAATTCCTAGCGATTCATTTTTAACTTGGTAGTCTTTTGTACGTACAATTACTTGTCTTTAAAGTAGAAATAATTTTGTTTTAATACATGTTTATAGATATTTGAAAAATTCTTCTGTCAAATTTGTGTATATTTACTTATTCAAATAAAATATAAAACACATTTTATGGAAATCTTTTAAATATATGTAGGTTAAAATTCAAATAGCTATTATCATCCATTTAGAGTCTTTTTGATATTCGTTATGTATTAAAAGCTATTAATATGTTTGACCTTATTCCACTGATTTTTTAGACAAATATTTATCGTCGATGGACACAGAGCCACCAATGCACGTACAAATCCAAATGTTTGCTCAAGTCGTTACATATAATTAACGAGACACGTATAAAGTTTCTTTTTCATATTTTTGTAGTTATTTCGCTTTTGTGTTGAACGCTGTTGAGCAATTTTTTGTTTTGCCCTTTTGCCTATTGCTGCGTTGAATCACATGGATATGTTAATTCAGCTAAACAACTTAATATTTACTATTTCATCGTCATATTTTGACATTTAATCGTATACTAATTCTTCTCTTTTTCTCTTGGTTTTAAGCAATACATTATTGCTACGAATCAGACTGTATCAAATTGACAAAACTAGACCTTCTTCACAAAAATAACTCAGTAAGATTTAAAAGATGAAAATATATTTCTTATAAATCATGTTGTAGAAAAAGAAATAAAATTTATTATGTGACAGAAAATGAACGATAGCAAGTTTAAATTGTTTGTCGCTTAGTCACTGACGAAGATTCATTCACATTCCGAGATTCATTCCTCATTATCATAAAACTACGATTGATTTAATTTTTCTTTTCATATCTAATCTTTGATATATGTATTTTGACTACATTTCAGAATATATTTTGAAATTAAATATTGCTAAACTAGTTACACAAAACGAGATGAAACTAAACAGATAAGAATAAATATTTAATAATGTAATTCATGGTCTAGGCAACGCTAAATAGCCAAAATTTGGAAAAAGTATACGAAACGGTAGATGCAAATATATAAATACAAAAATGATAAAGCAAACAAAACTAGTCAGACAAAACAATTTTTAGACACACGTAGAAAGGCTTTACAGACGAACGCAATTGAAATCTAGTAAAAACAAGAGTAGCCAGACAAAAAAATCAGACGATATTAGTCAGAAAACAAGACAATAATAGTCAGAAAACAAAGAATGCAGCTGAAACAACATATACAAAATTCAATGAATAAAACGAGTGACAAAAACTATACTATGATAACTAGATCGACAAGACTAGAAGGAACTGTATAAAATAGACAATTCTAGAACAACAAGAGTACACAGTTACAACTATACCGACACAAGTCTCGATAGCCAAAGAGACACAAAATGAGTAGAATAAATTGAGTACAATATTTTATTGTAAATATTTTTTTATTTATATTTAGCGAATATGTGAAAAATATATAAAACTCTCCTCACGCAGAAATCTACCAGGAAAAAAAAACTGAAAATATCTAATAAACCTCAAATTTCCTTTGATGTTTAACATGCCTTGCGTGTTTCAAACAAATCGTTTCATATTAGGTGAAGCTAACTGTTTGTACATTTCAATTTATTTATGTCTTGACTGTTAATAGGCCATTAAATTCAAATGGCTTTGGTAATTGCACTTACATAATCATAAAATAAAATATCCTGGCGAGGACTAGTTAGTGAAAAAGAATAATCTAAGAAGATAAAAAACTTAGTTATAATCGGGTTGGACAGGAATAATATCTACGTTAGTATTTATTAGACATTAATGTAATCGTATAAATCCAGGCAAGATCAAAATTAAAAAAGACTAAACGGAAAATGCAAAGAAGCGGCAATACTAGACCTATATTATTAGACAGATAAATCTAATAAAACATGACAGACAAAATTAGCAGTATTTTTTATAAGTCATTTTATGAATTATTAATGAATTAATAGAAGTCAATAAAATAATTAATTAAATTCAGCACTGAATAATATTGCGTCATAGTTTTATATAAAAGGCTTGATAATTTATATATCTTCCTTTCTGGAAGGAAAATTTGTTGGATTTTCTGGGAATAACGGTCGATGATTAGAAATTCTCTTCACACACACGTTGGGATTTCTTTCGTTAAGTTTTTAGAATTATCTGTTGCGTTTCCGGTTGAACCTTTTTCCTGTTGACAAGTTTCAACCAAGAAACCCGTAGATTATTTTAATAATACTTTTATACGAAACGTCTTTCAAAATAATTTTTAATTGGCAGATTTTTTAGTCATAAGAGAGTTTATTAAAACTTTTTTGAAAATTAAGTTTATAATAATAATTAAATTTTAAAATGACTCAAAATTAGGACAAATATGATTAATAAAAAGCTTTTCCTAAGTTCTTGCTTATTACAACGAAATTTATCATACATTATATTTCTATGTTTGCAAGTAATGTGTATTGTTCTCAGTGACAATTATAAACTTGTTCATGATAAAAATGAAATGCTGTGTCTCGAAATACCAAATTTGATAATTTCAAATGCAATTATCTAAAACTATATTCTTGTAAATGTTTGTTAACAAATAATTTTTTAATTAAATCAATCTTAACCAGACAATCTTTACCATACGACATAAAGAATAAATAAAGGGTCTTCCAATAAGGGGTTTTATTTTCAATATTTGCCATTTTAACAGTTTTCATGAGTCAACCTGTAACTACTTGACAGATGACAAGTTAAAACAACACCATTAATAAAAAAGGACGCTTTAGCAACGCATTGAAATTATTAAAATTCACGTCGGCCAGCAATTGTGAAACTAGTGAAAAAGTTTGAGCTGTTAGAACAAATTAGTGAAGAATCGAACTTGTGCACGTCGCTCAAGAACAACTGAGAATATTGCTTACAACAGCAATATTCTCAGTTGTTCTTGAGCTCATAGTTTTGAGGAAAACTCAGGTTTTTCCATTTTTGTCGATCTTTGAAATTGGGCATTCCACAAACTACAATGCACCGTATTTTGCATAAGGACTTAGGTCTTAAGGCATGTTCAGTTAACACAAGAACTCACGCCTAACGACCATCAACAACGTCGTGTCTTTGCTGATTGGGTCCTTGAAATGTATCAAACTGATACGGAATTTCATCGAACAATGTTGAGGGATGAGGCCCATTTTCACCTCGGAGGCTACGTTAACAAACAGAATTGTCGCACCTGGGGCTAGGAAAACCCAAGAATTATTGTTGAAATGTCTCTCCATCCACAACGTGTGACTGTTTGGTGCGGATTTTGATCTGGCGGGGTCATTGGACCTTACTTTTTCGAAAATAAAGCTGGAACAACTGTTACGGCGAATGGATTGCGCAATCGAACCATTATTAATGGTTTTGTATGGCCGGAATTGGAAGATATTGATGTGAACGACGTTTATTTTCGACAAGACTGCGCTACGTGCCACACAAGTAACGATACCATCGCACTTTTGCGTGAAAAGATTCCTGACCGTGTGATTTCACGAAGAGGCGTTCACAACTAGCCACCGAGATCTTGTGATTTAACACCTTTTTTCTTTGAAGCTACGTGAAAGATAAAGTCTATGGCAATGGCCAATCGATTCAAGACCTCAAAGATGGAATTCGTGAAGTTATCGAGAGCATGCAGCCCCAAATGTACGAATTGGTGATGGAGAATTTTATGAAAAGAATTTGGTCCTGCAAGCGTATTACTGTGGCGGCCATTTGGATAATATTATTATTTCCATTATTAATGGCATACCCTCCTCCTTACTAATTAAATAAACATCCGATTATTTCGCTTCAAATACACGTTTTTTCTTATATATCAAAATAAAACCTCTTTTTGGAAGATCCTTTATTTGTATTCTTTAAAATAATAGAGAAACACTCAAAACTAAGTTAGGTAGAATTAGAAGCTAAAATTTCTTCGTATAAAGAATAATTTTATAATATTTTTCTATTTTGGCACTTTTTATTAAAGCACTCATATGCGTGCGGCAATGGCTCGCCGAGTGCTGTAATTTTTTTTGTTATTTAATTTATTCAAGTATGGCACAGAAGTTTAGAGCTGTTAGTGTCAAATTTTCGGCGAGATAGTTTTGAGGTTATGTGATGTATGGAATGATCATGATTATGTGATGATCGTGAACACACAAATTTTATTAATTAATGGTAATAAACGATATAACACATATTTATTTTAATTTCTTTTCAATGGTACAATTATTAAAAATATTTATAGTAACATTGGATTCTTGAGCAGTAACACTCACAACAGGGACATTATATACAGTGCTACTACTACTGTTGCTATCAAATTGCAAATGTGGGGCACTAGAAGAACATCCAGGTAAGTTGATATTTGCTTGCTCATACCGAAGCATTTTAGATATTTCAATCTTCTTTTTAAACAAAGCGTTAACATACCCCTCCGCAACAGTAGTAGACTTCCATCCACCACCATGGTTGGCCAAATGTGTCGCACTACTTCTTCGGAAACATTTTCCAATATAAAGATCGGAGTTTAATAATTTGAGAAATGTCGCAATGTCTTTTGATATTCTCCCCACATTAATACCAATTAGACTATTAATACAATGACTTAAACTTAATAAAGACGGAACAAAGCTTGAATATATAAATATACTCAACCTTTCTGGAACTCTATAATACTAATGAGTCTTTTTAGGACTACCAAAAACAAATCTCGTATGAAATTTGTCAGTTATTTTATAGCTTTCAGTCCACCTTCGTGGCACTCAACAAAAACCATAAAAATAACATTGATTTTTAAGATCATGTCTCCGATACCTTGAGTGGATAGCCATCTGTGGACGCGTTTCGAGATTTGTCTCTCATCAGCACAGCTTTGCTTCCATGAACAATATTTTGTAAATCACTCACTTAATCATTAGTATTATAGAGTTCCAGAAAGGTTGAGTATATTTATATATTCAAGCTTTGTTCCATCTTTATTAAGTTTATCTGATTATCTATAATGTTGTATGGTTTTACCAATTCAAAATTTATCATTTATATCAATAACCTGCTAAGTTCATGTCTTTCTCACAAAATGTCAAAATTAAAAACATCTAACCCTAATCAACACATGGGATTTTAAGTGAGTGATTTACAAAATATTGTTCATGGAAGCAAAGCTGTGCTGATGAGAGATAAATCTCGAAACGCGTCCACAGATGGCTATCCACTCAAGGTATCGGAAAGACATGATCTTAAAAATCAATGTTATTTTTATGGTTTTTGTTGAGTGCCACGAAAGTGGACTGAAAGCTATAAAATAACTGACAAATTTCATACGAGATTTGTTTTTGGTAGTCCTAAAAAGGCTCATTAGTATTATAGAGTTCCAGAAAGGTTGAGTATATTTATATATTCAAGCTTTGTTCCGTCTTTATTAAGTTTATCTGATTATCTATAATGTTGTATGGTTTTTCCAATTCAAAATACAATGACTGTTACGAAAAGTTAAGAAAAATCTCTTATGCGTAACATTATTAGGACGTCAGTCAGTTATATTTTTTAATTAAGTCATTCCAATGAGGATCTGTAATTGCAAACATTGTTGGAATGTAATTTTTCGTTTTAGATACAGACACAATGATGGAATCGGATCTGTATTCTATGTCATTGTCAGACATATCCGTTAATTCCTGACGCCTATGCGCACCATTATAACCTATTATCAAGACGATCTAAAATTAATAGCGTTACATACAAAGCTGCGATATACATACAAATTTACCCACCTTCATAGCCAGATAAGACTTATCATCCGCGTCGCTTATAAATTTATGAATATCTTCTCCTAAAATCTTCGACTTTTTAGGTGCATAGCCCTGCGATAACCGTTTCAAAGGCCTGCAATTTACAATATTTGGATATATCTACATCCTTATGTATAGATACACAGGACCTCAACATAGAATATATCGTCCATAAACTTGATGGTATATTCGCTCCGTGCGTAACCGCGCTTAGCGCCACCCGTGGCCAAAAAGACAATGTGCTACAATAGTGTATAAAAACAACAGGCGAAAACAAAAATTAATAAAATATACGATTTGACAGCAAAAATATATAGGTTTTGTAATACGTCAATTCTGTAATAAGATACTACCGAGATAATAATTATAAATTAAATTCCTAATGGATAAAATTATTAAAACTGGCTTTGAAAGAATTGTCCACTCTATTGGTTTGTAATAAACAAAAAAAATGTGAAAGTTGTGAAACTATGTGAGAATAACGTTGTTGATGTTGAAGAGTTTAGAATTAAAAATCAAGGAACTACAATTAAATGTAAGATTTTCGGCAGACTAATGTTACTGAAGCTCCATATAAAATACAGTTGCAAGTAAGTTCAGATTATTTATTAAATAACTAATGTGATAATATTATGAAACTTTAATTATAATCTACTATTATGCACTGATTGAGGCTATTAACAAGGACACTAGTGAATCGAAGAATTCTGATGAGCAAAATATCAATATATTACAAAATACATGTCAATATTACTACACATGAAGTTCTTAAAAGTGTCACCTATGGCGCTAGTGCTGTTGCGCTCGGAGCGAATACTTCTTACGTTGTAATTCGAAGTAAGCATGTAAAACATTTTCCGAAACAACTGTAACTTTATTTAGATTACACCACTCCTTAAATTTGCAGTATTCTTTTTCATATCTTGCTCGCGATTTGCAGCTATTTCTTTCATCTGTGGTGGAGTGCAAGATACTTTTTCACCCATTTTAATTATAACCTTTAAATTAATTTCAAGTGTCAATTATCAGTGTAACCAACCACCATAAATTTTATGAACATGTATGGGCGATTTTTTTATTTAGAAATGGCATAAAATGGCATAAAAGGGCGCAAAATAGAAAAAATACTATAAAAAACTCATTCGTAAGGCGTTTTTCAGCACTTGTCCATTAGACCAAACTTGGACGCGTGCTGTAAAATCGCGTTGACTGATCTCGTCCTCTAATGTACTATTGTAATTCTACAAATTTACAAAATGTGTTTAAATAAAAAAGAGGAAATGTAAATAGAAAAGAGATTTCATTTATTATTTGAAGACTAGACAAACAGTCTACTACACTATCGACGAGAACAAGACTAGACGGAGATGACTAGACGCACATGAGCAAACAGTCAAGACTTGGCGATCAAGGCTGAAGGGACTACATTCGATGGACAAAATGTGACATAATGGACGAACAAGACTGGACGGACAAGACCGGACGAATAAAATTGAACGGTCAAGACTAGGTAGACAAGAATGGACAGGCAAGGCTGTACGGTCAAGACTGAATGGACTAAATCTAGACTAGTCTTGTAATTTTCGTAATTGTACTGGTTTATAAAATTTGTTTAAATAAAAATTAATTTATCATTCGAAGACTAGACAGACAAGACTGGACGGACAAAATTTGACGGACATGATAGACGGACTAGGATGCACATGATGAACGGATAAGACTGGAGAGACCAGACTGGACGGTCAAGACTGGATGGATAAGACTGAACGGAAGAGACTCGGACAAAACTTGATGGACAAGATTAATTTTTGTTGAAGGGACAAGACTAAACTATTATTTGAAGACTAGACAGACAAGACTAGACGGACTAGACTAGACGGACATAACTAGACTGTCATAACTTGACGGCCAAGGCTGGGCGGACAAAATTAGACCTGCAAGGCAGAAGGCACCAGATCTGGACGGCCAAGACTGGATGGATAAGACTGGACGGACTAGGTTGGATGGACAAGACTAATTTTTGTAATTGTACTAATTTACAGAATTTGTTTAAGGAAATGTAAATAGAAATGGATTTCATTTATTGGAAGACTCACTAAACCCGCTATTCCACTTTGTCTTTTAGTATGCGACACCCCGGTATCGCATATTTTGCGTCGCATCGCATATATTTGCATCTATTTGTATCCCTTTATAAAATATATTTTTGTGCACACTTGTTGTTCTACGCCCTTTAATCACAAAATTGCAAGGCTTGTCGTATCATCATTCCACTCATATTTCCAAGTCTTTTCATCTTCGTTTTTAAATTCCTCGGAAGCATTTTTTTAACTGTTTTTTAAATATATCAGACGAATACATTGTAGTGCAGCTTCTGTTTGACAGACATCAAATGCAACGCATGCAGCATATCCTCCACTTTGGTATACCTAAATGGATTTCATTTCCTATAAATGAATTTCATTTATTATTGGAAGACTCACTAAACCCCCTATTTCTTGGCTTTTAGTATGCGCCACCTCGGTATTGCATATTTTGCATTCATTCAGTGTAGGCTGCCCGGACGGTTATTGAAAACCGCCCAGTTGTCGCCTAAGAGTAAACTGACAGGACTAGATAGATAAAACTAGAGAGAGAATGATCTTCACTAGCTTTCTCAGCTATTTTGAACAAGTTACTATTTGATGCCTACATTAAACATATCCACTTAACATATTTTTAAACTATTCAATTATAAAATACCGCTTTACGTCGACTGGTAGATTATCTCCCTATAGAGACTATATTTGTCTCCCTTTATAAAATATATTTTTATGCACTCTTGCTGTTCTAAGCATTTTAATCATAAAATTGCCAGCCTTGTCGTGTCTTCCTTCCACTCCTTTCCAAGTTTAATTATAATATTTCCAAGTCTTTTAATCTTCGTCTTTAAATGCATCGGAAACAGTTTTTTTAACTGCTTTTTGAATTTAAGGTGAGTACATTGTAGTGCAGCTTCTGTTTGACAGACATCAAATTCAACGCATGCAGCATATGAAGCAACCTACTGCACTGTAATATCACTCTCATTGCCAGATTTTGCGCTCTCTGCAGTTCAGCTCTGTTGCCCCCTTATTTATCATCATTGTTGTACAATATTCGAAGTGCGGTGCTATAATTGCCTTATAAACCGTAAACCTAGCGTATATTGATAGTTACTGCTATACTAAACAAACTCGTTTTCTTTCCTATTTTTTTCAGCATGTTATACCCAGATATTTTATTCTTTCCACCAATTCTATCTCGATTCCATCATAGCATTTTAGCGTTATGCTTCGCCTTAATTCACTCCTCTCTCCCTCTCCTGGCCTTACGTCCCTCTAAGGTAAAGTGACCACACGTCCTGATTTTGGCGGAACAGTCCCGCTTTTTGGAGGACAGTCCCGCGTCCCGCCGATTTTTAAAAATGTCCCGATTTTTAGAAAATAATCCTTTTTTTATTTCAAATGTACTGTAATATATAAAATAAGATTTTCACAAATTCCCATAAAATCCCCTTTTTTAATGTCACCCAAAGAAATTTTTAAATAATATAAATATCATCGAATTGAACTGTCCATTCTTCAAGATATTCCAAGCAGTTATAAAAAATTCATAGCTCTTCCAGAAAATCCGGGCGTTTAATTTTTCTCTCATCAGTTCAGCTTAGCATTTATGTATAACAAGTGAATGGTTTACAAATTGTTGTTCATAAAAGCAAAGCCGAACTGATGAGAAAAAAAAATAATTTGACCTATTCATGTGAGAAATTTCACGACATTTTAATAAATGATTTTGAAAGAAAGAAAATCATTTTTTTTTAATAAAAAATTTAAATTAATTAAAAATAATAATTTTCAAATTATTGTTTTTTTTCAAATATTTTTATAGTCTCCAATAATTAATAATAAATACATTTCTGTATATTTATAGACAAGTATATGAATGTATACAATAATAGTAGTTTTTAATACTAAAATCCATTTGATTTACATTGGATTTTTAGCCACAATTTGGTTACTTTTACACGCGATTATAATTATGGCATCCTTCATATACAATAATATATTAGACTCTAATATATTAGACTCTAATAATTAGAGTATTCATTTTGGCGGGTGAGAAGATAAAATATATTAGTACATTTTTTAATTATTGGTCTGTTTTCATAACTAAATTATACTTCTCATTTCATCCTATTTGTCCCGCTTTGTCTCAATGAAAATGTGGTCACTTTACTCTAAGGTCTTTTGCCGCCCTCGTCTGTGTAAACTTATGCTTGGTGTCTTGATCCTAGACACAAGTATAGGGAGCCCTTACAGTTTTTAACGTGAGTGGCGAGCCACTATTAGAGGAGGTTTCGTGGCAGATTTACTGTGATTGCTTTGCCAGAGCCATGCATAGGAGTACGGTGGCTTATTTTTCCATACTTGCTCCCTTGAGATTTGAACCCAGGACTTATGGCTTAGTAATCTGACACCTTGGCTATTAGGCCACCTCATACCTCCTTCCTAATACTCCAAATTACCATTCACTTTGTTTTACTTTAACATTCATTTTTAATTCCTTTCTGATACTCCAATTTACCATGTACAGTATAATCTTGATAATCCGACACATATGGAACCAGACAACCTCCAGATTATCAAAAAATTCCGGATTATCAGGATTAAAAGAAAAAAATAACAATTTTACATATTTTATGTACAATTGTATTTCAGAAAGAATAAAATATGTATCTATATAGGTAAACGTGTTCATACAAACAAATATGTACAAACTTAGAACAGACAGTAAGACAGTTGTAGAGGAAGTTAGCTTGATCAGAATCGTCAATCAAGTTTTCAGAGCTAAAAGCAATGTGTGTTGGCCAGACCTTTTTCCAAGAACACTGGATGGTGTTGTATTTGACTAAACTGGAGGAACAAGACTACGGACAAGAGTGGATGGACAACACTGGACGGACTAGACTGGATCGATAAGACTGGACGGAAAAGACGGGACGGACAAGACTGAACGGACAAGACTGGGCAGATAAGAGTGGATGGAGAAGACTTAAAGGACAAGACTGGACGAGCAAGACTTGTCCGATAAAACTGTACGGACAGGGCTGGATGAATAAAACTGAAAGGCAAGACTGAAAAGATTGGACAGACAAGACTATACTTCTTTCTATATATATATATATTTCTTTAAATTTACTTATTTATTCTCTCTCTCTCTCGCTCTATATATATATATATATATATATATATATATATATATATATATATATATATATGTTGTATTTGAGGTTTTCGCGGATAGATACCTGTGTTGTATTGTTTTCTGGGGGATTCCGCGTTGATGCTGAGGGTTGGCTCTGAAAAGAACCGGATTCTCGACGTTTCGGCGAACTAACATTCGCCATTCTCAAGAGAAATATGCGTCCGTGCGGGTCAACCGTTAGACGCATACTATATATATATATATATATATATATATATATATATATATATATATATATATATATATATATATATATATATATATATATATATATATATATATATATTTATATATATATATATATATTTAGACAATAAAAAAAGCTAAAAAAACCAATAGAAAAACCTTAGGCACTCCACCGGTCATTCCGGAACCGCGTTTAGCATATCTTCAGAATGATGGTTGTAAATTTACTTAGGTAGACAAGACTGGACTGGACGGACAAAACTGGACAGACAAGATTTTTTTTGTGGTTTGGGGGAACCTCTCACTACTTTGCACTTGGCTTTTAATATGCTTATTTCTAGGCGGAGAATACTAGACGAACAAGACTGTTTGTACACCAGAGTGGACGAACAAGACGGGACGGTCGGAATTGGACGGACCGGACTAGATGGACCAGACTTGACAGACAAGACTGATCTGGACAGACGAGACTGGACTGAACGGACAAAATCGACATGCAAGTTTAAGAGAAAATCAGAGTTTTATTGAAATCTTTTTAAAAAAAATCAATGCGATTAATTTTAAACTCAACCGAAATATTGTTAAAACTTTTTACTTTGTTATCTTTGTTATATATTTATTTAAGTGTGAAATAATTTCAGTTTGAATCATTAATGTCAATAACAAAAGCTTTTAGCTATGCAAAATAAGGAAAATTATTTATTAAGAATTATTAGTAATACACACTTCTAAAACGGATTTTAATTATTTTCAAAGATATTTTTTCTTTCTATTTTAACCTTTATGGTTTTTCTGTAAGATTCAAGATATTGATTTTAAAAGACAATAAAAAGTGATTTTTAAGAGAAGACTGCTAACCCAATTTTAGTAATCCATGATTATGGAATTGTATTATTTTTTCAATTGAATTTAACATTTTAATGTTAAGGGAACGTTTTTAAAACAAACTTATTTTAATATGAAAAATTCAATATAATGAAATAAAGCATATACATTATTTATATCATTCTAAATGAGATATGTGACATGACAATGAGACATTTTATTTAAAATCACTGTAAAATTTTCAATATATAAATCAAATAATACAAACTTACCACATATTTACAAAATTATTATTTTGTGCAATTATTATGATTTTTTCACATATAAACTCTTTATAAACACAACTAAAAATAAAATAAACTGGCAAATACGTCACGCGTTCACCAAACAAATACGTTTTGATTTTTATTCACTTCACAAAATAAATGTGTAATATATTGTGAGGGCGGACACGGGATTTCTTCAATACAATACGCGAATAAAACCACGAGTTTATACACAAATATACGAAACGTTTTCAAGGTTTTTTTTCCCATTTCTTAACTCCTTATGTGACTTATTTTATAAACACCAACAAACACTACGGCTATAAAAACACAATCTAAGTTGTTAATATTTCCAATGTCTAATGTATTATTACCTATTCATATAATTTTCTACAATTAAAAAGATATATTTAGTCGTTATCAAATTTATTGTTTATTTCAAAAACATAAAAATGCTACACAAGATTATTATATACACTACAAAACAATCTAAACTAAATTAAGGAGACTGCATAGATAAGAGGAAAAACGTAAAGATAATTCTAGATGATATGATGATTTGCATAAGATAAAAATAGACACATCAAACTGAATGGCAGACAAAAGACCAAACTTCATTTAAATATGCCAGATGCCTTCTTTCAACTTTGTCTTTTAGTATGCGCTACCCCGGTATCGCATATTTCGCATTCATTCAGAGTGAGCACCCTGGACGGTTAGTGAAAACCGTCCTAGTTTTAAGCCTCCCCTACCGGAAATCGAACCCAAGTCTGCAGCAACAGGACCAACTGCACTACCGAGGAGGACAAATATGCCAGACTGAAAAAAATACACTACCCCACTAGATTAGGTGTAGAGAAGACTAAGCAGACATAATTATTATGAGAAGGCCAAACCGATAAAATACCACGTATAAACCTTCTTGGGAAGGTTGGTGAAGACTGATCGAGGACGTTTAATACTAGCCAATTACGAATAGATAAACAAGATCTGACGAGCGGGATTAGAGAGAAAAGAAGTTTAGATAGTCATAGATCTTTACAAAAATTCTAGGAACAAAACAACAATACTATCGACCAAGGATTGGCAACGGGCCACTAGCCGATTTGCACATTCTGTTTTTCTTTGTTTATTGATTTTTTGAGAAATCTAGCAATATTTTAAAAAGTCGCCACCCATTAACTTACTACTTTTTTTAAGTAGTAAGGTCTATTATATAAAAGTTTATATTGGACAATCCTTTGTCAGAATGAAGAAGACTAGAGACAAAGAAGATTAGAAAAGCAACTATAGACAAAGAATAATAGACTGAAAAGATTATGCTGCCAATGTAATTTGTAGTAGGAATTTCCAAATGTCTTATTTTTTTCCCGAAAAGCGCAATTACGAACAAAGAATGTCGTCATTTTGAGGATTAAAGCAACATATGAACAAATAGAAGGTTATGGAACCTAGAATAAGTTTTGGAATAATGAAGATCCTTGGAGACTTCTATCATATCCTATTTCTTCTATGTATTTTATCCTATTCGTCCTATCGCTAGTTCAAATTCGTGCTTTAAAAGTTCAAATTCTTTCAAATACTTGTTTAAATTTTGTAAGAACTTATTTAGCATTTTCCAATTAACCTAGATTTTCGTTAGATTTTCTTGTATTTCAGTAAACGAATTTCCGTGTAAAATAAAGTGTATTTAAATGGAAACGTTTGCTATGAGAATATATTTAAGACGGAAACGTTTGCAATGAGAATATATTCAAGGCGGAAACGTCTGTTTTAAAAAATAACTTTATCAAATAAATGGTTCTTTTAAATAACCCAATTTTCCGCATTTCCGGTTTATTCCGAAAAATAAAATTTTTATGCCTGAATTAAATATCCAGAATTGAGTTGTTCTTTTTATTAAATAATATTATACAGGGTGGTAAACATGCGGCAAAAAAATCAAGAGGTTATTCCTTAGCCCTATTCTAAGAATATTTTGTCCTTTGATGATTTCTGAAAAACTCCTTTGTTTCGAAGATACAGGGTGATTAAAATTTGTGACAACGTTATTTAAATTTGTTGAAATCATTTATGTAAATAAAAGTATAGCGTACGCCAATGAGTTTATGAAGTACAAAAAATTAATGAGTATCAAGTACAAAAAATTGTTGACGATATCTTGGAACCGCTGTTTTATCTGCTAACGTACAAGTGCATTTCATTTGAATACGTCTTGTCAGTGATTATCAACGGTATCGGGCGCAGTTGTTTACATTAAGTGACGTTTGGCTATTTGACGTGTCTTTGATAGTTAGTGAAGTCCTCTATCATGTATACGAACGCCAAGATTACTGACATGCATTTCATCTATGGACTTGCTGATGGCAATTCATTATAAGCTAAAAAAATCCCCAACCTTTTTGCACTTAAGAGCACATCCTCTAGTACCGGTCAAGTGACGGGCACCATTTATTTTTTCTATGTAAATTTATAGTTGGATATTGTTAATAATACACATAATGTACAAAACACATTTATTTCAAAAAATAAAATTTTAACACATAATACGTTTATATTTTTATGAAAATTACTAAATTCTATATAATAATATAAGTCAATGTGATCTTTGGCACTGCATTACATTGGCAATTGCTTTATAATTAAGGGTGTATGATGATATCCCTGCTCGTAAGCAATCATCAAGATGTTCGTCAGTCAGTCGAGATCTGTATTTTGTTTTTATAATATTCATGGCTGTAAACAATGATTGACATAATTATGTGGAACCAAAAAATGATTTTATTTTGTATGACTCTCTTTTCAAGAAGGGAAATTTATTTCTGTCTACTATATTTCAGAAGTTTTGATCTGATACATTGGATTTTAGGACAATGTCGTTCTGAAGATCCAAAATTTGTAACTCCAGTTTTTCTGCCTTAACTTGAATAAGGTCTGCAATTTGTGCAGCTATATCGGTTACAGTTACTTAGCAAGTAAAAGGATTGACAAAAAAGGTGAGCAGTGGCTCAATGATATTAAACTGTTTAAATCGTTTTTCAAACTGGTTTTTAAGTAATTGAATACTCTCAACAAATGATGAAAATTCAATTTCAGCGTCTCATTTTTTCAATTCAATTTATACATTTTTTCCTATTTGGAAAATGTACAAGTACAAGTCTACCCATAACTGATAACTCATACTTGTACTGCACATTCTC
This sequence comes from Phosphuga atrata, assembly GCA_944588485.1. NCBI lineage: Eukaryota > Metazoa > Arthropoda > Insecta > Coleoptera > Silphidae > Phosphuga > Phosphuga atrata. Next base: position 62,622,586 of record OX155892.1, read on the forward strand.
ATTTGAAGATGTGTTATCCACAAAACCAGTTTGGCTTCAAATGAGTTTACAGATTCTATCATTAGCTATATGTAAGTTTTTCCCCTGCAACTCCAAGTTTAAATTATTTAATTTTCCCATTATATCTGTGATAAAACCCAAATCCACAGGGGAGGAAGAATTCGTTAATTCAACAAAATTTGTATTTTTGGAATTGATATAATATTTTATTTCTTCAATCAAATTGACAGAACTTGAAAGAGTATTACACTTACTAAGTTCTTCAGAATTTTCCAATAGGTGTTTAAAAGGGGCTGCTCGTATAAGGTTTACTATTCTAATAACCACTTTCATGACGTGCCCGAAAGGGAAAATTTTTCCACACAAAACTTCCTGGTGGATAATGCAATGGTAAGACATAAAGTTAGGAAATGATTTGTCTTTCTTGCAGAGGGCGATAAATCCATTGATATTACCGACACAGCTTGTGCAACGGCATATATTATAGATTTTGCGTATGTTTCGAATATGTTGTAAATATCCTCGCCAGTTCATCTTTTACACTAAAATCACTAAATATGATTCTCTCCATAACTGTTAACTGTGCTGTGTCTGTTATGTCTGTAGACTCGTCACATTGTAGTGAGAACCATTCACATATCTCCAAATCACTCTTTAATTGAGTTGCAAGTCTTTTGAAGTGTTGTATATTCTTCTTGTGACATTTATTATCAGACAACTATAAGTCTTGTATTGCTGACATAATCTCACGCTTTTTGGTAAATCCCTCAAATAAGCAATCGACCCCAGTCAAAAATACTTCTTTTACCAATTCCCCATCCTGGAAAGGCCGTTTCTTCTTTGCGAGCATACGCAAAATTTTCAAAGAAGCAATAGTGGCATATTTAGATTTTACCACAGGCCTGATGAAAATTGACTGTTGGGCAGACATTGTTCATTTTAGGTGAGATATTTTCTTCTTTCTTAATTCAAATTTAAGTTGAGAGTATTATAGTAGAATGGGTTGTTTCGAAGTGACGTTCAATTTTATGTTTTTTCGACTCTGCAACACTACTGCCGCACAACAAACAAACACATTTATCTTTAATATTAACGAAACAATATGATTCTTCCCAATCAGTATAAAAATTATTATAGGTTCTTTTTCTTTTACTCATTTTGGGGTTACAATTTTTGGAATTTTATTTTTGAAAAATAGAGTGTAATTCAGTTTATTCTCAATCCGACTCCCTAGTAATTCTCATAATAGCGAACTTTAATGCGCAAATACAAAATTTGTAACATGCGCAAAGTAGAGAGATGCTATGCTAATGCAAAAGTGAGAAAGACCGCATTTTTCGGACGACTGATAGATTCTTTTACATTTTAAAAATAGTAGGAGGAGGTGGGGTACAATGATACAAGGGGCACCTAGATACACAAGCATTATTTAATAATCTATTGAATGTTTTCAAGTGACGACATCTCTAAAACGCTCTTAAAAATGTTTGAACGCATCCATTGCGATCGCGCAGACAAACAATCAGTCGATGGCATTTTACAAGTCCTAACGTGTTTCGAGTGCCGCCAACTAAAAAAATAGTTTCAATGTACAGCTGTTTCCAAGATCTACTATGCCATCTTGTTAAGATCTATATATACCAAAGGTAACTTAGGGCATCAAGTATTAAGGATTTAGTGAATTTTTTGAAATAAATAAGTTAGTTTCATCAGTATAATTTTTATTTTGAAAAAAAATGTTTGGGGCACTTAGATACAGCAAAGTACGGGGCACAATGATACATATAATTGTGCCGGGGCACAATGATACATATCATTGTGCCCCGTACTATATCAAAATGCCCCAATAAAATTTGCACAATATAATTTTTTTCTTAAATAATATAAAATATGTTAAAATTATATATTCTGTTGTTGCCATCAGAAAATGATGATCAGAAAATAAACAGCAGGATTTAGAAAGAGAAATCAGGAGCTCAACCTAAGGAGGCCTGGAAACAAGCGCCGCAAGAAATTTTGCATTTAACTGCGGTTTTTCCACTGCGGTCTTACAGTGGCTGATTTTTTGATAATTTTGAGCATGTAATGTTACGCTATAAATTCACACCTAAAGATATATTAAATTTGGAGATATATTAAATTTTGGAAACAGGCATTAACACGGTCTTACCAACGCCTAAAGTTTTGGCTGAAAAGACACAGCGGTAAGTAGGACAAATTGTGTCAGCTGAACGCGGAGAACTCGTAACTTTTTGTGGAATAATAACAGCAACATGTGCTGCTCTTCCTCCTGTGTATGTTTTTCCTCGTGTCCATTTCAAAGACCCATTTTCCAATGGGATTCCCCAAGGCAGTCTTGGTTTGGCAAACAGGAGCGGGTGGGTGACACCTGTGCACTAAAGATAACCCAATTCTTATTATTTGTGACAACCACGAATCACATATTTCTACAAAAGCTGTTAACAATTGTCGTGATAATGCGATTATCTATCTTTTAGTGTTATAATATAACCATTTCATACAATTTCCATTCTGTATTAAAGTGCCCCACGTGATGTATCTAAGTGCCTCGTTGGTGGGGCAGAATGATTCAAAATCCTTTTTTTACAAAACACGTAATTTTTCTTTTCTATACCAACAAACAATTTTGATCCTTGACATTATAATATTTATACATTTAGAAGACGTTGAGTTGAAAATAAATAAAAAATATTACATTTATACATATGTTATTTGATTTTCAATTTTTATGAATCAATCTGCCCCACCTCCCCCTATGCCCTACAATTTGAATATAATATAATTATTAATTATTAAAATATATACTAATTTTTAAAATTTCTTATAAATTCTTGTATTATATTATAATACAATAATGTATAAGAAATTTTAAAAATTAAATTTATTTGTATCTAATAAATAATTTTGTATCGTGTTCGTGTAGCGGCGGGCACACATAAAATGGTCTCTGGGCGCCATGGCGCCCGCGGGCATAGGGTTGGGACCCCTGAGCTAGACGATTGTACATTGAACGGTTTCCTAGCCGTAATATCCCTGACCGAAAAATCTTCGAAAACAGTCATCGAAGTCTTCGTGAAACAGGCATTAATGACAGTAAGAACGGTACAACTGGAACAGAATGTGCTGCACATGATAGATGAATCTGTACATGAAGATCCAAGTACTTCTACGCGGCAAACTGCCCATACTTTGAATGTAAGTCATTGGACAGTTCGGAAAATTCTTAAGGGCAATTTGTTGTAACCATACCACATTCAACTTGATTCAGGCACTACTACCTCCTGATTATCGTCCACGTATTGCGTTATGTCAATGGCTTTTGCAAACATTAGTTCTATTCCCTCAAATCCTGACAGATTCTTTTCACCGATGAAGAGTTTCTCAAGAAATGCAATAAGGAATTTTCATAACAACCATATGTAGGCAGACGAGAATCCGCATGAGGTACGTGAAGATCGATTTCAACATCAGTTCTCCTTGAATGTTTGTGTTAGAATTGTGGGTGACTATCTAATTGGACCGGTATTTCTACTAGCCAGTCTTGCTGTCGAGATACATCGCAAATATTTGGAAGAAACACTGCCCGTGTTTCGGCAGGATGTTCTATTGGCGACAAGAAATCATCATAGGACAAAATATTTTTAGTAGGCTAAGGAATAACCCCTTGATTTTTGCCAACTCACTAGATAGATGCTATGAAGTTTTGAAGCATTAATAAATTATATGTTCTTTATTATTTCACATTAATTAATTTTATAATTTTCATAATGTGTTTCGGATTTAACTGGATTTAATTTTTCCAGGGCAATTTCAAATAAATTCTGCTTGAAACGGATAAACATCGCAAAATAAAAAAGTTAGAATTAATCATCTTATTAAAACAAAGGGAACACAGCCTGAATATATAAATATATTCAGCCTTTCCGGAGCTCTATAACAATTACTGTGTCATTTTAGGACTACCAAAACAAATTTCATGTGAAATTTGTATGTTATTCTATAGCTTTCTGTTATTTTTATGGTTTTTGTTGAGTGCCACGAAGGTGGACGGCTATAGAATAACTTACAAATTTGGAAAGCTAAAGAATAACTTACAAATTTCACATAACATTTGTTTTGGGAGGACTACCATTAAAAGTCTCAGTAATTGTTATAGAGCTCCGAGAAGGATGAATATATTTATATATTCAGGCTGTGTTCCGTTTGTTTTAAGTTTGTATGATTATTATAACGTGGAATGGTTTCACCAATTCTAAATCATCTTATTCATTTCCCAATATTATAATTACTTATATAAGGTTCATGAGGTGTGAGGAATAAGTTATTAAAAAAAATATTGTTAATGCAACGTTTCGGCGAATTATTTTCGCCTTCATCAGGCTAAACAATTAGTAGTATTATTTTTCAATTTAAACAAAAAATGTATTAACATTGGTACATTAAATTCAATTTAAAATTAAATATAAGTAAATTTAAATTTCCACTGTCATGTTGGGGAATTGTCAAATGAGAACACCTCAAACAAAATGTTAACACCTCATGAACCGTATATAAGTATAATGGAATGTTTCAAAGTTATTTTCTTTAAAACTTTAAATTGAGTAAAACTTTAAAATAATTCGAGAAAATCTAAAAAGGTTCGTTCGGAGATATTGTTTTTTTTTTCTGTATTTTATGAATAAAAATGTTGAAAACTTTTTTGTTACTTCTCCTCTTTAAAATAAACATAATTTAAATTGGCTTTTCTACTTTTTCTCAGTTTTTAATTATTAATTTAAAAAAATAATGATATACAAATGGAATGTTTTTTCCATCTAGCGGACAATATATTATTGTATAGTTTTCCAACTTTCAGTAATACATTTTCTAGCAGAGATTGTAATTGTTTGGCATCTCTCTTATTCTTAACATTGTCTAATTAATTTAAGGATAAGAAGAAGGTGGATAAATACAACTGAAATCAACTTTCTACCGTTGAATCGCGGATGAGTCCTCACTATAGACTCTGCTGCAATACAGGGTAATTACAAAAGAAATAGACAGTCAATGTTTTATTAATCCACAACTAATAATTTTATTATGAATTCGTTTAAACTATTTTACACAGCGATTCTTAAAGTTTACTTAAAATGGGAACTCATAGGTGCTCAATATGGGATCCTCCTATCACATGGCACACATCAAGGCGATATTCTAGTGTCTAGTTCATTCCAAACCCTGTGTAGTATATCTGCTTTGACATTTTCTACAGCTCTCGTGTTGCGTTGTTTTAACTTATCTAAATCACTAGGAAGCGGAGGGACGTAAACCAGGCCTTTCACAAATCCCCATAGAAAAAAATCGAACGGTGTAAGATCGGGGCTACTTGGTGGCCACCGTACGAGAACGCGGTTGTCGGCTGTCGCACGACCCTATCCAGCGCCGTGGAAGTGTTTCGTCCAGATAATTTCTAACGACACGGTGTCAGTGAGGAGGTGCTCCATCTTGTTGGAAGATAAAGTCTGTTGAACGTTGACTCGTCACTGAAAATTATCCGCTAGCAAAACTAATTTCCTTAATTAAGTTGCAGCATTTCATTGCAAAAATCTTTACGTTTAAGCTTGTCATCTTCACGTAGATGCTGTACCAACTGCAATGTGTAAGGCGTCAGTTTTAGTCGTTTATGTAAAAATTTTCACACAGTTGGTTGTGGAATTTGTAGTTCTAAACTTGCACGTGTTGGTGACTTTTGTGGACTTCGTTGGTAAACAGCACGTTGTGACACACGAGGTCTTCCTGGACTTTTGCCTTTACATAAACACTCTGTCGTTTCAAATTTATTGTACCAGTTGAAGATCGACTGACTAATAGGTGGTAATAGGAAAGTTCTCTAGAACTTGTTTGAAAATGTTGTTGGACAACAGTTTAGGAGTTCGTTTTGGCAAATTCGAGCACGCAATATGCTTTCTCAGTAGAGTTTGCTGCCATCCTAGCTATTATGTTTGCGCAGTACTCCCAACTGTACTATCGAAATTTCTACAGTTCCTCAATCTTACAGCTCAAAATGCATGTCAATATCACAAATAATTTTTGTTTTATACAATACCAAAGGTGTCTATTTCTTTTATAATAACGCTGTATAAGAGTTTCAAAAATGTCGGGAATTATCGTAATTTACTTTACGCATATTTGTCTCTGTCTTCCACTATACTTTCCGTTACTTTTAAGGTTTGAATCGAAAATCTAAATCTTAAATATATTAGAGGCATGAATCAGAACAGAAGCAAACGGACTACCGAATACTATAAAGAAGTAAATTCCTTTGAAATTTTTCATAAATTGAATGATATACATATAAGTATGTGCAAATTGTTATAGTAATCTACTTTATTTATAACTAAATAGTATTTAACAAAATAGCATTAATTATATTTTGTGAGCCACTTTTTCATAAAAAAGATTTTTTTTAATTTATCAAAATTAAATTTGTTCATAATATAGCATTGGGAGAAATGACCATGTGAATTTTTCATATTACAAGAAAGGAATTATTTTCTTATTCATAATATCTTAAGACCCATTTCAAAAATATAAATTGTTTATTTATATATTTCGTATGCAACCCAAAGAACGTTCAGTTAATTAAGAAACATAACGTGTAACTATCTATGTTAGACTTCAAAATACTAACTTTACAAATTACTGTAAATTTTCTTTTAAATATATTGGTTTTCTTTTGTATTTATAATATTTAAAAAAATATCGGTTTATTTTTTAAATTCATACTCGAATGAATGAATTATTATATAATGAATTATATAATAATTAAGAATTATATAATAATTTCTTATATATAATAACATACATTAACTATCTTTTTAATTCATACTCGATCATTTTATTGCCGCTAGTCTTAATCGGGGATCGCGATAATTTTGTTATATTTTTTAAATTTTGAAACCTGTAAAAATTATAATTTATTAAATTTATATTTATCTATGAATTTGAATTTCACTTATGATTTCACCATTGTACATTTTTTTCTCACTATAATAGTATAAATAAATCTACTATTCAAAATCAAATTTAATGATTGTTAGGTTACTTGAAATGCAGGGTGACCGACGAACAAATTATAGGGATTTCGAGAGGGCCACGATTACTAAAAGGTTAATTAAATCACGAGTGTAATTGCTGTTAATAATTGCAGGACTCGGCAAAAGGTAAATACGGCGAAAAGGAAAAATAAATATATTTTTAAACATTTAGAGCGATGGTTCTTAACCTGGGGTGCCCGCACCCCTGGCGGTATGGTATTTTTGGGGGTACGGGAGAACCCCACATAATAATGAAATAAAATGTTTCAAAACTATAGTAATCCCCCCACTAACGCGAAAGTTGGGACCGCGTTATTAGATATATTGAAGCGATATTGAATCTTATACATAATTATGGGTTTTTTTAATAATTATTAATTTAATTAATTTAATAATAATTAATTATTTATGGGTTTTTCGCAAAAACTGCAAATATGCCGAAACGAAAAACTAAGAAAAAAAAAAGTTCCAAGATGTATATTTAGCCACTTTATATATTTATATGAAATAGGAGTTAATAAAAAATGTCGCATACTACATACATGAGTAAAAACTAAGTGGTGAAATTTAAAAAAAAAATAATGTCGAGTGCAATATCTGTTTACGATAACTTGATTTTTTTTATTCGTTTATTTAAGTATTTGGAAAAGTACGATAATTTTTGCTTGTGTACGATTATTCTCCGCCCCTGGTACGATCAGCACCACCTTTAAGGTTGCCACACCGTTTATATAATTCGATAATTATTATATTCGATATTATCGGATAAATCGGTGCTTCTCATACCTATCGTACTTCTATATCACACCGAAATACGATGGCTCTCTAAGGGCCGCATGCTTATCAGGGTTTTTGAATTGCGTGAAGAAATTACCCTTTATAGTTACCATTATAGTTATAGTACTTTATAGTTACCATTATAGTTACTGACAAGTCAAAACTGTGAATCAGTAAAAGATTTTGAAAGTAAGGATGCAATTCTGAGATACGCCTACTTAGCAGATATATTTAGCCACTTGAATGGATTGAACATATCAATCCAAGAATTTGGTAAAAATATAATAATAGCTAGTGAAAAATTATCTTCATTTATTAGAAACCTAGAAATTTGGATAAGCCGAGTTGAAAATGGGAATTTTGCAAACTTTCCCTTGCTTGATTATACCCGACATTAAAATACATTTGAAACGATTGAGCGAATCATTCAATGGATATTTTTCTACTGGAAATATTACCAAAACTCGGGGATGGTAATCTAAATTCGATGAATGATAGTGATTTAAAAAAAGACGATCTTATTAAAATGCGAGACAGTGGACATATTCAAATGGAATTCGAGCAATTACAATTACAACAATTCTGGTGTACACAGTTTGAATGTTATCCAGAGTTGCCGAAAGAAGCATTGCAATTAGTTTTACCATTTGTCACCACCTATCTGTGCGAAATGGAATTTTTTGCATATAAAAACTAAAGCGAGAAATCGCTTAAATGTAAGTGATGACTTACGCGTGTCTCTTTCACAAGTATTATAATGAACAAGCAACAACAGCCTAGCCAATAATAAAAATAATATTGTTTTTTATTTGATATATAAAATGGTTTAGTTTTTTAAATAAACAATAAATTTTACAAAAAATGTATTTAAAAATTGATACACATTTTTCAATGGGGTGCGGAGATCTATTTTCTGATTCAAAGGGGTGCGGCTCACTTAAAAGGTTAAGAAACACTGATCTAGAGGGTGCACGTTTACAAAGGGGTTTCACAGTTAACCAAAATTCTGTGGAAGCTAGTTTGATTTCACCTCCAAAATATTTTTTTAAACAATTTTTTCTTTCGCAGTCCTGATTTCATCCTAAACAATTCGATAATATGGCTCTTCAATATATTCAGCCAATTTCTAGTAATTTAATAATTTAAATTAGATTTAACAAGCACTATGAACTATCAAAATTGACTTTTTACACCCGCGCCTTATTTAATGGGAATCTATGCAAGCATAAATAACAACATAAAAACTGGACAAATGGATATAGCGTATAGGGATTTTAAGAGGTTCTTTGAAACAAGAAAGCCAAAAACAATGAGCATTGAGAACATAGATGGGAAGTGAATATATGCTGTCGAAAACTGTACAGTGGAAAAGGTTGTAACTTGCCAATGAAGAAAGAAGATGAGATAACAGAGGACGACATAGGGAAGAAGAGTTTGAGAAGACATTGCAGGATCTCAAAGGATAGAAGGCTTCTGGAGTGGATAACATACCGAGAGAACTATTGAAAAAATCGGGCGACAAGTTAAAAAAAAGAACTGTACAACTTAGTATGTAAAATTTACTGGAGAAAAAAAAAGGACTGGAGAATTGCCTAAAGTCTTTTTAAAATGCATATTAGTACCTATACCTTAAAAATCATTTTTTTTTCCTTCTCTGACAGCTTACAGATACATTACATAGGTTCTAGATATCTTGTTATGCCTTTCATGGTCACTAGAGATGAGTATAGCATTTTGAAGCTAGATAATGATAAACCAGAGTTGTCAGGGAATATCTGAACGAGGCGAAAATTAGGTGGTTTGATTGCCAGCACTCAGTCCAGACATGAATCTTATTGAACATGTCTGGGATGAGTTGGGACGACCTATCCGAAGGCATACACCAGCTCCAAGAATTGCTCAGGAGCTAATAGAGTTGCTATTGCAGGAATGGAATGACATTGAACAAAATTTGATTCTAAATTTAAACGAAAGTATGGCTCGTCGCTATTAACATTATTAATGATTCTTCTTTTTAATTTATGGTAAGTTTATTTTTCATTGCCTTGGTTCCTGATAACAAAAAACGGAACTACATTTTAAAAGTAAATTTGTTGCATTTTCATTATAAATCATAAACCAAAAAATATGCTTTCCAATTCATTACCGAATATTTAATTTAGCCTACAAATTTCGTAATTTATTAATTCTTAATGTATTTAGCCTTACCAACAGAAAATTCCACGAGAACATCAAATAATTTGCAATTTCTTAAGTGACTTAATTTTTTTGCTCACCAGTGTATATATTGTCAATGCGATGAAGACCAGATAATTAAGTTCCAATGTGACCAAAACAAAACCGACATTTTTTTAATTTTATTTATTGCAGCGGCACAAACCAATAAAGTTTCACAAGTTTTCCTTTAGACATAACAATTTTGTTTTTGTGCGGAAAATTTTATCATCTTCTATTAAAAATCTGAAATTACTTTTTAGATATTTAAAAACTCAAGTATTATTAAAAATTCATTGCAATGAATATAAAATACTAATATACAATAACGAGGATATTAATAATTTTAATTATTTGTGGCCTTTTGTAAAGTTTTAAAAGAATTTGAGAAAATGTTGCTAATCCGCTGAAAATTCCATTTAAAACATTTTAGATGATTTGAAAACAAGTCCACATTTGTTTTTAATTCAGAAATATATATTTTGACAATACTTAAACTTAGATATTTATTTCTGTTTGCCTAATAATAAAGGGTGACAAATTAAGAGTGTCGTGATTTTAAACTGCAATTATGAAAACACGAAATAAGTTGGATACCAATTTTTTGTTGAGCTTTGTTAGGGTAAATCGGGTAAAATCAAAAGTTGAATAACAAGTTAAATGCTTCCTCCTAAAGTAACAATTATTACTTAAAATTATATCGATTAGTTGGCCTCCGTTTGCTTCGATGCATGACTGAGATCGTTGAAAATTGAACGAATTGCACGCTAACACATTTCTTGCGAAATTTCACCAATAGCTTGTTGAATGTTTCGTTTTAAGTCTTCCAGGGTTTCAGGTCTATTCTGATAAATTTTAGATTTAACATGACCCCATATTTTTCGACCCATCTTGCAATTATCCTGCAATTTGTCGGGGTTGGAAAATTAAACTGCTGCCGAAACCACCTCTGAGTTTGAGTAATGGAGTTCGTTTTAATAAAATGCTCTACACATGCAATCCTTTGTTCAATCGGGCACCAGAGACAATCGGCCACCGTCATATTATCAAAAGGTTCACTGAATATTAGACAGTTAAAATTATGACAAGCAAGTCAATACTCCTTTTTGTTTTTATTAGGTAAAAACAGGACACCCTTACTTTGCCAAGTGGACAAATCGACAATATTTACTTGCCTTTGCGTGTCTTATTGTGCTTTTTCAACTATGTAAATGTAAGTTGGAATAAACAGCTATGGACGCGGTCAGAAAATACCATAAAATCAATTAAATCAGACAAGACCAGGTAGACCATACATGCACAGGCATGTTCAGACTAGAAAAAACATGCTCAGATATAGCAAGACAGCCGGACAAGACCGTAAAAAACCCCACTAGATCAGACAAGACTAGACAAGACCGGAGTAATCCGTACCGAACCAGACAAGATCAGATAGGACATATATAAATTAACTACTTTCATAATCTAGTAAAATATTCCGTATATATACGCGCCAATTTCCGAGCGAAATTTGTTAAAATATTTATTGCGATACGACGTGTGATAAAGTTTTAAATGAAATATGGTTTATTTTAATATGGATTTTCTGCGTACAAAATTCTCTGTTATAAGTCCTGTATTCAATTCAAACTGTCAAGTACTTTATTTCGGGAATATTAATTTGCATCCGGTTTTTCATCTCAAACGAAGTTTTCCAGTTTGATACCTGTTCAATAGAAATACAAATTGCTGTATATATTTCGTCGGGAATATTTAAAATTCAATAAAAAAGGAGATGTAAATATGCATATGTTATATTGAAATGAATAATACATATTCAGTTGATGCCATATTTCTTTGCAAATATGAGTTTATTTTGTATATTTTATTAGTTATAACCATTTCCCGTCTATTGATTTACTTATCACATCCCTATATAAAATCTTCTGACTTTAAGACTAATCTTATCAAGGAATGTTTTCACTCTTCCAGGTGAATTAAATTTATTTATTTGAACGGTGTAGAACGTGTTAAGAAAAAATACATAAATATAGTTATTACATAGAATGTTTTAAAAGAAAAAAAAGTATAAAATGTATTAAAATTTTCAAAATAGTATTCATTCAATGAATAGTATGCATTAATAATTAAAAACGTTTTTAAAGTGAATTTAAATATTTGAAAACACTTCAGGTCTTTAATGTAACAAGGAAGCCTATTGTAAATTTTTATTGGTACACCGACATCATATTTTTCCAACTAAAGTTGAACTTATCTTTATAGGACGTAAAGTATATTTTTGCGCGTATTGTATTCGTGCGTATATTGATGTTTTTCAAACATCTTATAATGGTCATTTTACATAACTGACACTTTTTAAAATATAGATGCAGGGTAACGTAAATATTCTCTTCTTAATGAACACTGGCTTACATGAGTCTGTCATTCTCATGTTGAACATGCTTCTAATACTTTTTTTGAAGTAAAAATAATCTATGAGCATCGATCGAATTTTCCCAAAAAATTATTCCAGTTAAACTAGTACATTTGTCAACTGACGGAGATAGCATTCTCAATAACAGAATTTTTCGTAACAGAAGCTAAAAATTTTTTGAGATATATAGCTAACATTAACTTCTTGTTAAGTCCTTCAATTATAACACCCAAAAATTTGTATCCGAGGACAACGTAATTGCTTCTTGATTGACCATGAATTCGATATTTTCCTCTCTATCAGCAGATAATTTAATAATTCTGATTTTGTTAATGTTTAATTTAAGATTATTCTGTGAATAATATGACATCATGACAGACATACCATTCATTATTTCTTGCTGAAACTGCAGGAGATTATAATAAAAAGAAGAAGGGACCCAATGTGCTCCACTGTGGGATTTCTCTTTTTATATATTGTACTGGGATATCCTGAACCCTCCATTGCACTCATCCTGTGCTCGAATGCATTGCCTTCGATCTGCGAGGTATGATTTTAATAGCCTATATCAGGACCCTCTGAAACCATATTCCTCTAACTTTACAAGCATTTTTGTATGGTCGATGAGTCTGTACTATCGAATGCTATGGAAAGGCCGAATAATATCCCAATAGGCTATATTTTTACCAGAATTCAACGAGTTGACAATTTCCTCAACGAACTGAAATAAAGCCCTTGATGTAGATCTACCTTTCGTAACGCCTTCTTGTACTGTCGTTAATACATTTTCCTGTTCCAGGGTTCCAGGGATTATTTTCGATATATTTAAAAGTAGGGCAATAGGACGATCATTTCCAATTACATTCTTATTCGCGCTTTTATGTATGGATAAAATAAATGCTTAGAAATTAATAAATTAAATATATTAATAAATTAAATATATTAAATTATATATTATTTAAATATATTAAATTTAAATATATTATATTAAATAAATTAATAATCAATAAAATAAATGCCTTTCAGTGCGCTGGGAAAATTTCCTATCAAAAAACATAGGTTTATTATAAAAGATAGTGGTCCTGCTAAACCGGGAACACAATATTTTTTTAATACTATAACAGGGACATCATCTGGACCCACAGATTTCGTGTTTTTTAAATTCGATATAACCTCTATCACTTGGGCTTCATTTGACACGGCCACATAAAGAAAAAGTGTGTTTTATGTGGATATTTAATTATGGTAGTTTTTGTTGATTTATAATTTTGGTAGTTTTAGTTGTCTAACTTAAATGTATCACAGACATTTATAAAAAAATTTAAATTACATCGATTAGTTGACCTCCGTTTGCTTCGATGCTGAGATCGTTGAAAAATGAACGAATTGCAGGGTAACACATTTCATGTTAAATCTCACCAATAGCTTGTTGAATGTTTAGTTTTAAGTCTTCCAGGCTTTCAGGTCGATGCATTTTGGCGGCGTTGAAAAATTAAACTGTTCTCGTATCCATTTCTGAGTTTGAATAATGGAGTTCGTTCTAATAAAATGCTCTACATATGCAATCCTTTGTTCAATGGGTCACCAGAGACAATCGGCCACCGCCACATTATCAAAAGGTTCACTGAATGGACAGTTAAAATTATGGCAAACAATTAAATACTTATTTTTGTTTTTATTAGGTAAAAACAGGACACTCTTACTTTGTCACCTTTTAGATCGACATTGAAACAAATTGACAATATTTACATGCCTTTGCGTGTCTTATTGTGCTTTTTCAACTATTGTGCTATTAACAAGGTGAGAAAATTCCATAAAATCAATTAAATCAGAGAAGACGAGGTGGACGATACAAGAACAGACAAGTTAAGACTAGACAAAACATGCTCAGATATAGCAAGGCAGAATCAGATAAGACAAAACAAGACCGGACAAGGCTAAATAATGCCCGACAAGACCGTAAAAGACCTCACTGGATCAGACAAGACTAGAGAAGACCGAACTAATCCGTACCGTACCAGACAAGATCAGTCAGGACATATAATATAAATTATCTACTTTCATAATCTAGTAAAATATTCCGTATATATGCGTCAATTTCCGAGTGAAATTTGTTAAAATATTTATTGCGATGCGACGTGTGACAAAGTTTAGAATTAAGTTTAGAATATAGTTTAGTATTTAGAATTAAATATTGGAAATTTTCTGCGTACAAAATTGTCTGTATTCAGTTCAAACTGTCAAGTACTTTATTTCGGGAATATTAATTTGCATCAGGTTTTACATCTCAAACGAAGTTTGACACCTATTCAGTAGAAATACAAATTGCTGTATATAGATCGTTCGCAATATTTAAAATTCGATAAAAAAGGAGATGTAAATATGCATATGTTATATTGGAATGAATAATACATATTCAGTTGACGCCATATTTCTTTGCAAATATGAGTTTATTTTGAATATTTTATTAGTTATAACCAATTCCCGTCTATCGATTTACTTATTTATCACATCCCTATAAAAAATCTTTAACATTAATATTAGTAATCACTAATCACTCACACTTATAGTCACTAAACTTGGACTTTAACACTAATCTCATCAAGGAATCTCTTCACTCTTTTCAGTGAATTAAATAAATTTATTTATCTTTTTTTAATAATACCTTTCGGTGTACAACATGTCAACAGAAAAATACATAAATACAGTTATGTATTTATAAAAAGAATGAAATAGATAGAATGTTTTTAAAGAAAAAAAAGTATAAAATGTGTACATAAAAGTAACAAACGAAGAGGCATATAAATTGATAACTGAAATATCACAATATTACAATAAAAAAATTCAAAATAGTATTAATTCAATGAATAGTATGCCTTTTTAATTAAAAACATTTTTAAGGTGAGTCTAAATATTTTAACAAATTTTAGGTCTTTAATGTAACAAGGGAGTTTATTTTATTTTTTTATTAGTTACCGACAGCCCTAAACTTGAACTTGTCTTTATAAGACGTAAAGTACATTTTTGCGTGTATTGTATTCGTGCGTATATTCATGTTTTTCAAATATATTATAATGGTCCTTTACATAACTAGCACCTTTTAAAATGTAGATGCAGGGTAACGTAAGTATTCTCTTCTCAATGAACACTGGTTTACATGAGTCATTTTCAAGTTCAACATGCTTTTAATACTTTTTTTTTAAGTAAAAATAATCGATGAGCATCGATCGAATTTCTACAAAAAATGATTCCATACTGAATAACAGAATCAATGTATGGCATAAATGCAGTTAAACTAGTACATTCGTCAACCTACTGAGATAGCATTCTCAATGCGTACCAGAAAGTACTATTTTTTTAGATATATAGCTAACATAGGCATTCCCGTTAAGTCCTTTATCAATTATAACACCTAAAAAGTTGTATCCGAGGACGACGTAAGTGTTTCTTGATAAATATAAATTCGATATTTTCCTCTCTACGAGCAGAGTATTTAATATTTTTAGTTTTTTTAATGTTTAATTTAAGATAATTCGGTGAATAATATGACTTTATGAAAATTATAATAATATTAACTAATATATTTATGAAAAACATACCATTCATTATTTATTGCTGAAACTTACCAGATTTTTACCTTTAATAGACAGTGTGTCATCGTCAGCAAACATTACAACTTTATAAATACTATTATCTGGAAGGTCGTTTATGTATAATAAAAAAGTAGGGGACCTAATATGCTCTCCTGTGGGATTTCTCTTTTTATATATTGGTACTGGGGCATCTTGAACCCATTGCACTTATCCTGTGCTCGAATACATTGTCTTACAATTAGATCTGCGAGGTATGATTTTAATAGCCTGTAACAGGACCCTCTTAAACCATATTCCTCTAACTATACAAGCATTTTTGAATGGTCTTTACTAGTGGCGGCGAACCCATGGCACGCGTGTCACTGCTGGCAAGAAGAAAAAATTGATTGGCACGCGAGAGAAATAGTTGCTTTTTCTAAAAATTTGAAAACAAGATTTGTGGGTTGTTTCGATGAAATAAGATTTTTTTAACATTTATTGAAAAAATGAATTAAAAAGGAAATTGATGAACAATATAATAAAAATTAACAATAGATTTCCAAATTAATATTCAATTGTGATTTTTGCAAAAACTTAAATGAGTTAAATATTAAGTTACAAGGTTTAGATAAACATTTATTTATATTTCAAACAACAGTATTATAAGTAAGTATTATAACAAACGAGATATTTTCCAAATTATTTTTTTTTATAGAAAATCTGACACTTCAAACTGATGTAAATCAAATACGTTTGATTAAAGATTTATCCACAGCGGTGGAATCAATAATGGATGAATTTTCTTTACGATTTTCTCAATTTATTATTATTATTATAACCTATTATTGGCATATATACAAAATATTTTACATAAATACATTAGCATACTACATTATGTATTACAAGTTACATACTAAAGGAATAGGTTCTTTCTTGGTGCCTATTTGCTCTTTCCACTTTTTCACCCTCCTTAACAATTTTAAACTATTTCCCCTTTCATCCATACACTCCTTCCATTATTGTCCTAGCCTTTTCTTCTGTTCCTTCCATTCATTCCTTGTGCATTCTTCCATCCAATGCTTCCATCTATCCTCTCCTGTCCCAAATACAGTGCATTTCCGATATTCTTCACTCATCCAATATATCCTACCACGCTCTTCACTTCCACACCTAAACCTTGCCAGTATGACCTGCGCGTCTGACTGTTTAGTTGAGTTTAAATAGGTAGGTAAACGACCAAGCACCTGAATCTCTGCATATTCTTTGAAAAATCTACTATTGTCAATTTGGCATTGACGTTCCTGCAAATTCTACCTCTACCAGTCGCTCACCTATCATTACCACCCAGTTTGCCTCTTCCATCTTAAGTTTTTCTAGTCCCTCGCCAGATATCCCTCCTCTTTCATATAATTTCCTTTTATTCATTCCCCACGCATTTCCTTCCTTCCCTCTTTCACCCTGCCGATTCGCCATTCTAAATTCCTCTTTTATTATTCTTTCATCCACCATTTCACTCACCTTGTATTCATACCTTATCACCCTTTTTGCCGCTAAAACGGCCACCGTCTCTCTTTTCAAAGTAACCTCTCAGCCTTTCAATCAACTCCTTCATTTCTCCTGCGGATTTAGCGAACACTATCATATCATCCGCGTAGGCCAAGCTCCACACTTTCCTTCTCCCTATAACCACGCCTTCAGCTTGACCATCTATCAACACTTTCTCCATATCAGCCACGTGAAGATTAAAAAGTGTGAGACCCAACGGACATCCCTGCCTCAGACCCTTTCTTACTTCGAAATACTCAGATTGAGACCCATTCACTCTATTCTTACATACAGTTTCCTTATACAACTCTCTTACATTCCTTATCACACTCTCTGAGATACCCTTTTTTCCCAAGCATTCTACCAACTTCCCTCGATCTCAATTTAGAAATTTCTAAATGCATCGGAATTGTAGATTGTAGTTTTGGTGGTGACGACTTGTACTACGGCCTTCGTAGATCTATTGTACCCCACCCTCTTCCTCTAAACGTTGGTATACTTACCCATTTAGAGCGCCTCCTCTAGTCCTGATTCCCTTAGGAATTTCAGGATCTGGGTGGGATTCAAGGACTGCAACTCCTCTGCGTCCAAGCAGCGGGCCCCAAGATACATTTGGGGATTTGCATCGGAATTTAAAACGCATAATTTACCCATGACAAAGATAATAAATTTGATTTGGAAATTTCTGAATACTTAAAATAAGAATAAGAAAAATTTGAAATGCAATTATTTTATTTTCAATTTGAATTTCTTTATTGTAAAACTTTGATGACTCGGGAGAATTAGATAAAGCAGTTTAATGCATATATTGTATTATTTACACTTCAAATGCTCACAATAAGAAATGGTTTTTTTTCATTGACTCAAGAAGGACTCGGGAAAATTATAGTATTAAAATACAAATATTGTATTATTTAATTTATCTGCTCATATGAATGTTTTTTTTTCATAGATCGCAAGAGTGGCACGTCAACATTTAAGAAAGTTGAATTTAAAAAAAAAATCTTCACGCGGTCATATACTATCGCTACCCCTGGTCTATACTATCGAATGCTTTGGAAAGGTCCAAGAATATCCCAGCTACATTTTGACCAGGATTCAAGGAGTTGACAATTTCCTCAACGAACTGAAATATAGCCTTTGTTGTAGATTTACCTTTCCTAAAGCCGTTTTGTACTATCGCTAATACATTTTCTTGTTACAGGAAAACTGTTATTATTTTCATTATATTTGAAAGTAGGACGATAGGACGATAATTTTCAATTACTTTCATATTAGCGATTTTATGTATGGGTCATATAAATGCGTCTTTCAGTACGCTGGAGAAATTTCATGTCAAAAACATAGGTTTATTATGAGATTGTGGTCTTGCTATAACGGGATCACCATGTTTTAATACTAATATAGGGATCTCATCTGGACCTACAGATTTCGTGTTTTTTAAAATACTTTTTAAAATTAAATCTATAACTTCGGCTTCACTTGTCGGCCTAAAAAAAAGTGTGTTTTGTGTGGATCTTAATTTATAATTTTGGTAGTTTTGGTTGTCAAACTGAAATGTATCACAGACATGTATAAAAAAATTATTAGTTATTAGTATTATTATTAGTTTCCGAGTCATTCCAATTATTATCAGAAATATCTGTTATAAGTTTGATTTTTTTTATCACATTGGATTGCATAACAGACTTGCTTCACAACAAACCACACTGCCTTAGTTTTTTTTTTGTGGAATTATAAATGTAGTAATTGCTTACCTTTGAACAAATTATTGGAAAAAATTGCTAAGTCAGATATTGATAAACAACTCATTTTAAATCAATTTTATGATTTATGAGTCCAACATGTAGTGTCGAGATAGTTCCATTTTTTTTTATTGCAGTAATACAACACACAATGTATCAAATTACTTTATTTTCTCGGCCAATTCCATCAAGCATCTCTTTTAAAAGCAATGACAAACACTGAAAATGCATTGTAAAGAGAGGACTGGACAAATAGATAGACTATATATAATCGATGGAATAGACTAGATAGACGAAATTAGACAGATGAGACTATATAGACTATACAAACGAAATTAATCAGACCAGACTACAACAAGAAGACTATAAAAATAAGACTACAAGAACAACCAAGACTATACAATTGAGCCACTGTCGTTTTAATAAGAGAATATTAAATAAGATCTAGCCAATCTATTTTGGAATAAAATTTTACTATGTAACCCAAAATCGATTTAGCACAGAAGAAGAGAATTTCATTATGGACTGCGCTCGCACAGAGTTTCGGCCGGTCTCACCATAAATCAGAATGATATCCACTTTCTCTGCTGTACAATACTGTTCAATACAATACCATACCGTACCTTATACAATACCATTTTCGATACGGTTATTCAAAGTTATTTTCAATGGATACACTTGTTAAATCATTTCAAAGGCATGATATCATGGGTCGCTGGATTCGTTTGAATAGTGGCTACAATGTCTTGATAATAAAATAAGATGTTCCCATTTAAAAACCACTGATGACCTTAACCATAAGGACGCATAAACTATGACCTTGACAAGAACGAATTTTTGATCACTGTGTCAGCCTTTCGAAATCAATAATATTCCCTTTTGACATTTTGCGACACACTTTTCTCTTTGGGAGTTTGTTCAAATTTCTGTTTTCTAATTTTTTGTCTGTATTTTTTCTTTGTCTGTATCTTTTCGTCTGTCATGTCTTCTGTGTTGATGTTGAGTTTCTTGATGTCTTCCAAAGTTTTCTTTACCCAGATGGTTTTCACTGCATTATGGTTGATTCTCATATACGCGACACTCAGCTACGCGACGTCACGCGACATCGCCTGTCAAAAATGATGACATTGTTTTAAGTGGGCACGTTCTCACTATCGCTACGCGACAGCTACGCGACGTGCCCATTTAAAACAATGTAATCATTATTTGACAGGCGATGTCGCACGACGTCGCGTAGCTGAGTGTCGCTCATATGGGCATCAACCTTTAGTCATCAATATGTTAAAAATCTTCTTGGTTTCATTAACCCTATGCATGTGTCCATAGAACTTTGCTCTTCTTTTCCTGATGTTGTTTAAAATCATCTCTGTCTGTTCATACAGTTCTTTTGTTGGTCTCTTCATCCAGATCCCCTCTTTCTGAAGCGGCCCATAGATATTTCTTGGTATTTTCCTCTCTTGTTTTTCTATCACCTTGATTTTCGTTCGTCCCTTGATTACCGTAGTTTCTGAGGTGTACAAGGCGTCTGTTTTGTTGTAGTGGTTCCATATAAGTCTGTATGGTTTTTGTAGTTTTGTGATCTTTTCTTCATTGGATTTTGAGTTCAGTCGTGTTTTCTGTATAATTTCTCCCAGGTATTTGAAATTTTCTACTTGTGTTGTCTTTCCATACTTAGTTATCAGTGGGTGTCTGTCTGTCGCTTTTGTGTCCATGAACTGTGATTTTTCGTATGAGATTTACAGCCCTGCTTTGAGTGCTTCTATCCTCGTGTCTCGTCATATTTATCCCACTGACTCCTTTTTCTCATGTCCTGATTAATTTCTCTAAAACTGAATTAAATAGAATGTATGAGAGGCCATCTCCCTGTCTCACTCAGGTCTTGATTTCAAATGGTTCCGAGACCTCTCCCATGAACTTCACTTTGGATGTTGTATTTGATAATGTTGCCTGGATTAGATTTCTGGTCTTCTTATCCACCTTCACTTCTTCCAATGTATTGAAGAGTGTTTCTCTATCTATGGATTGTAGGCCTTCTTGGAGTCGACGAATGTTATTGTGGTGTTCCTGGTCTTTCTCTTTTTCCTGAACCCTCCTTGGTATTCTCCTATCTTTGGATCTATCTGAGGTATCTAGCTGATTTAACAGGGCTTTGGAGAGAATTTTGTCACAGCTAGTAGTGAAATGCCTCTGTAGTTATTAGGGTCCGTTATGTCTCATTTCTTGTGGAGGAGGTCTATTAGGACTGACTTCCATTTTCCATTCTTTTGGTATTTTTCCTGTTTACCAGATGTTTTCGATGATTCTGTGTATTTTAGGTGTAATGTTTTCGTGCTCTAGCTTCCAGATTTCCGAAATAAGTCCATCTTCTCCAGGTACTCTGTTATTTTTCAGTGATTTTATTATGTTCACGATTTCTTCGAGTGTTGGGGGTTTGGAATCCTGGTTAGGTTCTAGCTTTTCGAACTGTAGTTTTTGTGTCGGTTTTTCATAGTTGAGTAGTGTGTCAAAGTATTGTGCTGATATTTTACAGTTCTTTTTAGGGTTTGTCTCCCATGTCCCGTCTTTTCTTTTGAAGCATAAGTTCGGTGGTTAATATCCTGTCATATTTTCTCTGAACGTCCTGCAAAAATTTTATGTGTTGTTTTTGTTGAAGTCTTCTTCTATCTCCTTCAACCTGTTGTTTTCGTAACCTCTTTTTCCACTGCGGATTATTTTGGAAGAGGCCTTCTGTGTCTTGTTGAATTCTTCCTATTTTTTCGGGTGTTCTGAGGCTGTTCAATTTTTTCCTGGCTCGTGTTCTGTCTTCTATAGCTCTGTCTTATTTCATGTTCCACCATCTGTTTTTCATTTTTCTCGGTAGTTGCCCCAATTTCAACAAGTTTTTATTTTTTCCTGACACTTCTGTCCAATTGTTACTATATACATTTTGGTATATGCTCTTTTGGTTGGATATTACATTATGTTTTTCTCTCAATTCTTTCTTCCGAATTTTACTTTTTGTAAGTCTATATCCACTCAATTTTATATATTTCTTCTTCTTCTTCTTTGGAATAGGCCTACTTTGGACCACGCTTGTTCAACTGTTGGGCTTTGACCTTTGCCCAGTATTGTAGCATCTTCTGCCGGTGTAACTCCTTTCTCTCTTCTGTCAAGGGGGTACCTTTCCTTCGAGATTTTTCCTGAAATCTACGGACTTCCTTCAGGGTGCGTCTCACAGACTGTCTGTTTTTGAGATCTGTTATTCCCAGTTCTTTAATATCCTTCTCGGTATCTGTCAACCAAGTGGTACGAAGCTTCTTGTTTTTAAGCCAGAAGGTAAACAGATGGTTGGTTAGTCGGTTTGGAGGCAATCTTGCAACGTGGCCATAGAAAGCTACCCATCTTTTCATTGTACAGTCAGAGAGCATCTCAATATGTTCGTAGAGCTCAGAGTTATGCCGTCTTCGGAATTCCCCATCTTCCTTTACCGGGCCTAGGATCTTCCTGAGGATTCTCATCTCTCTGATTTCCAATTTCTCTACTAGACCCCTTCGGTTAAAGGAAAGACACTCCATGGCATACAGGGCTTCTGGTCATAAGACTGATGTGTAGTGCTTAAGTTTCAGGTTGCGTGACAGGCATTTCTTATTGTAAGTGTTCTTAGTCAGCCGATAGGCTAGTTCTAACTTGCTGACTTTCTTGGACAATGATGCTCTTTCTGATAAGTTGGGTTCCATCCATTCGCCGAGATACTTACATTTCTCAGTCCTCTTGATGTTTCCCTATTCTAGTGACATCTCTCTGTTTGCTTCTCTGATGTTGGTGAAGAATTCTGTCCAGCGACACTTGAAAACCCTCTTTGGCAGCCTGTTTTCTGAGGCAGTTTACCTGCATTGTTGCCATCTCAAGAGGATCAGCAAACAGTGCAATGTCATCTGCAAAGGCCAGGCAATCTACAACCAGTCCATCGTTCTTACGTCCCAGGTAGATACCACTCTGAGCACCCAAACTGTTCAGTTCCTTGCGCCATTCTCTCATAACCTTTTCAAGGACACAGTTGAAGAGAAGTGTGGAAAGTCCATCTCCTCGTCTCACTCCAGTTTTTATTTCGAAGCTTTCTGAAATATCGCCTCTAAATTTAACCTTGGAATGGGTGTTGGTCAAAGTTTCTAGGATTAGTTTGCGAGTTTTTTTGTCTAGTGCTAGTTCCTGGAGTACTTTGTTAAGCGTTTCTCTATCAATGGAATCGTAGGCCTTCCTAAAATCAACAAAGGTGACGACAACCTTGCGGTTTTTCATCTTGGAGTATGCAATTACTGTTTTAAGATTGAGGATCTGTTCAACACAGGATCGGGTCTTCCTGAAGCCCCCCTGGTATTCTCCCAGTTGACTATTCAGCTGATTTTCTGCCCTTGTTTGTAACGCCTTCGAGAGAATCTTGTATGTTACCGGGACGAGAGAAATTCCACGGTAGTTGTTTAGATCCGTAAAATCTCCCTTTTTGTGAAGCGGATGGATCAGAGCAGATTTCCAAGCGGGTGGTAATTTCTCTGTATTTATATATTTCATAATATATTAAATATGTCACACAAACCCTTATTAAATTTCCACATATTGAACAACCTTTTGTAGATTAGGACATAATATAAATAGCCATAGTTTTAATATTTAAATTTGATGGAAGAAAACTAACTACTCTGCTATTCAGAGGTAAATAGGTACTTTGCTATACAGAGATTAATTATGCAGTAATTACGGATTTGTTTTGCAGTAAATATTCGTGTTTTATTGCAATGTTAATATATTCTAGCGAAAAAAGAACTTTAACAGTAAGTGAATTGTTATCACAATGCATTTGTTGTGTTTTTCGTCGTTTTATCAAACATTTTATAATTTCATGTAATTTACGATAAAAACGGAACAAATAGCTAGAAATTTCTAAAAAAAAAAGAAATAAAAGTAATTTAAGTATATACTGAATAAAAATAAAGTAGATGACTCAACGCATTATTTTAAACGTGTAATATTAAATTCTTTTATAACATTTCACTTCTATTTTTGAAGTTATTGGCTTTATAGTTGCTAGTTTTTAAACCTCAGTTTAAATACATCAAAATTACATATTTTGTTTAGTTTTGAAATGGTAACTAATATTTTCTTGTACTGTCATATCCAACCTTCTTCATTCTTATCCAGTCACATCTAGTCATGTATAGTCCTTGTAATCTTGCGTAGCCCAGTCTAGTCTTATCAAGACTACTCTTGACTAGTCTTCTTTTCAAGACCATTTTGTAATCTAATTCTTGCAAAATCATGTTTAGCATACTTTTATCGAATCAATTTTTTGTTTGTCTATTCTTGCATAGCCTTGTTAATTTTGCCTATTCAGTTTTTTCGCCTCCAGTCTTTTGTCTTGATTTCTCTTATCTTCTGCAGCCAAACTTGTATAATCAATTCTACTCTTGTTTGACCATATCTAATCTGCTCCACTTACGTCTACTTGTGTCTAGTTACATAGGATTTTGTCAAATTCCAACTGCTTCAATTCAATTTGCAAATGTGTAGACTTTTCTTATTATTTAGATGCGATAATTTTCTGTTTAGTTTCATTTATTTTTAATTCAATAAATTCTATTTGTAAATATTTTTGAATAATAAGTAACCTAAAACTTCTTAAAATCCCTTTTAACTGATAATAATCTTACATTAAAATCATTCAGTGTGGGTGTTTGAACTAATGGTAATACTCTAATAATGTTAATACTTTATACAATTGTAGTATATTTTATCTTAAATCTGACCATTATTGTTTTATATTCAACCCTTAAAAGAAATGTTGTAATAATAATAATGAGTAATCGTTGGAGTAAACGCTATAACAAAGCAAGTATTTGCAGGCACATAATGACCTAGTTTCAGGTATCACGGAACTGGCATAGCCACTTAACCACGATAAATAATTTTAATTCTCCACACTAACAACACATGACACAATATTGTTTTATTATTCGAAAAACTTTTTCTTTAAATTAATACAATATCTTATTGACCTTTGGTTAGTTGGGTTGTCTTCGATTATAAACAATTCAACTGCTTGAAATATAAGTCTGTTTGTATATTTTTCATACGAACTGTCTAATATGTTTATAGCAGAGGTGAATCGTCCATCTGGGGTACCATAGGTGCCCCACCTATATACTTATAACTAGACCAATAATATGTTTCCTGCATTTATTTTTTTACAAAACAATATGTTGTTTTCTTTTATCATTTTATGATAAAACAATTTTACGGGTCTAACCAAGACAACAATCAAGATTGTTTTTTCTAAATAATGGTTCAACACATAAGTATATTATAACTAAACATTATTATAACAGAACTAATATCTATAAATCAATACAAACTTCAGAAAATAAGTTAATTTTGGTGGAGCCCACCTGTTTTTTATTGTCACCGCCGACTCTATTATCTGATATAATAGGCTGTATGAAACCATAAAGCATAAAAGTTATACCTGACATAGCTTTTATCTGACATAGCTCAGTTAAATCATGAAATTATTTGGTTTAATGTAAAAGCAAATAGAAGCCGGTAAAAATGGTACCACTTTTATTCATACAAACAAATGTCTTTCTTGCTTGTGACATTTTATCATTTGTTGTAATTTCTCTGATATTTATTGGGGCTTTCAAAGAAAATTTTTCGCCTTTGAAAATCGGTTTTTAAATTAAGAAAACCGGTTTAAATGAGTATAAATAAAAAAATATTTTTTTTTGTCTTATTTCATTTGCTATTCATTGTATCCAACGAGTTGCGTTGGCCAGTGCTTGTGCATATTAACAAGTGAAGGTATACCGGTATGAAGTGAGAGTTTTTTTTGTGAAACTGAAACACTAATTTTGAATGGGAAAGTAAAAAAAAATATTTAAAGTATTGACCATTGCTTTCTACATATTTTGACCATCTTTCTGAAAATTTGTGTATACCACGCCAATAGAAATGTTCCTCTTTTGAAGCAAACAGCCAATAAGTGTCCCTTCGATGAAAACAAATGGTAGTCGGAAGAGGCCAAGTCTGGTGAATATGGCGGGTGCGGTAGCAGCTCCCAGCCAAGTGCTTTTATTGTTTCCTGAACCGGTTTTGCTTTGTGTGCAGGTGCATTGTGGTGTAACAAAATTACTTTGCCGTGTCTTCTGGCCCATTCTGGTCATTTTTCGATCAATGCCTGGTTCAAATTGATCATTTGTTGTCTGTAGCGATTAGTATTAACAGTTTCACCAGGTTTTAGAAGCTCATGATACACCACACCTTTCTGATCCCATCAAACACAGAACATTGCCTTTTTGCCGAATCGTTGGTTTTGCAGTCGATGTTGATGGTTGTCCCGGATTAACCCATGTTTTTTTCCGTTTAGGATTCTTAAAATAAATCCATTTTTCATTGCTAGTAACAATTCGATGCAAAACTGATTTTCTTTCGTGTCTTTGAAGCAAAATTTCACAAGTGTTTTTTCGGTTTTCTTTTTTCTTTTAAACTTTAAACGGTCAGAAATTGTTTGCTGTGCAACATTTAACATTGCTGCCATTTGCTTTTGACTCAAAGTATCATCTTCATCCAATATTGCTTGCAATTCGACGTATTCACACTTTTTTGGGGTCTTTCACGTTCTTCATTTCTCACTGATGTAATTCTCACATGAACATCTGTATAAATAATGTGGATATTGTACGATTTATAAAGGCACAAAGAATCAGATTACTTGGACATGTAGATAATGGAACACACAAGGGTAACGAAGATAATAACAGACTGGAAGCCAGTGGAAAGCAGAGTAAGAGGAAGACCAAGAAAAAGATGGATAGATGGAGTGAAGGAAGATCTCAAAATACTCGGAATGGGAAATTGGGAAGAAGCGACAAATGATAGAGCGGAATGGAAAAAGATCGGTGAGCAGGCTAAAACTCACCCAGAGTTGTAACGCCAAAGAAAAAAAAAGATGCGCTGTCCGATTTTAATTGCAAAATAGATTTTTTGTAATCAGTCGTGATGACGACAAAGGGCTTTGAAAGGGCTCTGAGTTAAATGATGGTTTAACACCTTAACACCAAGCATTCGAAGACAATGAAAATGTGTCAATATTTTCGATACATTGACTGAAATTTTGAAGAACATTTTCGCAATGTTTTGATGTTTTTGAAACGATTTTATTGACTATTTTGAGTACCAAGTCCATTATTACTTTTATCTACTCGCACACTAAAATTAATACATTAATAAGTACATTATTGTATGTTCTATATGCATCCTTATGCCATTATTAGAATCGTGTGTAAGTATCCAAATCATGCGTAAAAGTCCAATCGAAATGAAATAGAGTTTTATTATTAATGTCTAGAACACTGCTTCCCAAACTTTTTGATGTCGCTGCTCCCCTGCAACTTATATCGATAAACTACGGCCCGTTACTTTATTTTTTTGGAATCGGGTTAAGTTAAAAAAAATAACTTTGTGTATACATATATATTCTATAATTAAATGCACTATTATTAGCAAATGAAGAAAATTAATTATTAATTATAAAAAGAAAAACAGTATAATTAATGTTTATTGTATACAGGTTACGACGAGCGATCTTCGTCTATTCCTTATTACTAATAAATTAGTAGACAATATAGCTGACAAATTTTCATTAGCATCTTTAGTAATGTTTCGGGCGTTTTTAGAAGTCAAATTTTGTGCATAGTGAAATAGAAAGCATAAAAAAAAAATCAACAAATAAGCAAACAAAAAAATTAAATAATAAATAGCATTAATTTCATTAATGTTAATAGATTAAATTTAAGGTGATGGATGTGTTTGAATATTATTACACAACAAATTTGGATCTGGCGTTATATTTGAAATTGATTTTCTAAGATTATTTTCTAATGATTCTGTTGATAGGCATGATCTATGCTTGTTCTTAATTATTAACATATTTGAAAATGCCGATTCGCAGAGGTACGGTGCAAAAGGAAACAGAATATTTATTGCTGAGTCAGTTAATGAGCGATATTCGTTTCGCCGCTTCATCCAAAATTCTGAAATAGCGCTTCCAGAAAATTGAAATGTGAGTATTGAATCCGATGTCAAGTCAATTAATTCCCAAGTCATTTGTAATTTCTAGGGAAAATGATCAGATTGTAAATTATTACTAAATGGTGTTATTATCCAGTCATGTTACTTAGTTTGATTTATATTCGGAAAATACTTTTAAAAGAAGTTAATTGATTCACTATATTTACGATAAAAATGATTTACGATATTTGTTTTAAGTTCTGTTGACGACATGTTATTTTCTTCAAGAAATTCATGCAATGAAATAAACATGCTTGTGTTTCCTTGTCCAAAGCTCTTGGTCCATACGGACAATTTTTTTTCAAAGGTTTGTGGCTTATTGTTAGGAATCAGTAAATTAGTAATTTTTCCCTGATGAGAAAGGTTCAGTTCATTAACCTTTTCGAGAAAATCTGCTAAATACGAAATTAGACACATCCACCTATCATCGCAAAAAGGGCAGCTAAATCTGGTTTCCTTTGTAGAAGAAATATCCTAAGCTCGTCTTTCAATTGTAGAATTCTTTTTGTGGCTCTTCCACGTGACAGCTACCTTACTTCTGTTTGATATAACAGACTTTTATGTTTAAAACCCATTTCTTTGCATAAAATGCGAAATAATCTTGTTAAAACTAGTACGGTTATATAAGCAGTTTCTAAATTATAATCATTTTAAAATTTCAATATTTTAACGGAGTTCATAATTGTAATTGAAGCATGTTTTTATTGAAGTAAGTGTGCATATTTGACAGTTAAACTTATTTGACGAATATATATTTATTTGTTATATACCCCACCACCAATGTTCCCGCTAATTTTTTGACTGACTGCGCGGCACAAAAGTAGGAGTGCAAAGCAACAATCTTCTGTTGTCTTCAGTCTTTGTCTTTCAAATCGAAAGCTTTTCAAAGTGCAAAAAAATAGCTTCAGAACTTCGGTTTCCTTCGGCAACCAAATTAAATCACTAAAATAAAAAATTTCCATCATTTCGTTCGATAAATATGTGTTTTTTCGTTTTTTTTTTCGATTTTCTCGAGAACGGTAAAAAGCAGCGAAATAATTTTCGGCGCACAGAAACTACACGATAAGATGAACAAGTCAAGTCGATGTGTAAATTGTCCGGAAAGATTCAATAATTCGTCGAGAAATTTCAAACTGAAATTTACCCGATTCTCGATTTGCTAAGTAGATGTCTCGGAAGCGGTTGCAGATAATGAAAAACGGATTGCGGCATCGTTTTCAGAAGGTCATTCTCCTGTTAATACACTAAGATTGTCCGCGGGAAATTCACGACTTTCCGAGATCTCTACTCGAGCGCCGAAATTTCTTTAAAATTTCTTCAATTCTTGCAGGCGATAGTGCAGGCGAAATATAATTTGCACATCATAATCAGCAGTAAAAAGTCTTTCAGAAACGTTTTTAAATTGTGCTGTAACTCAAAAAATAACGATTTTGATAAAATCGATTTTCTTACATTTCGTCGTTTCCGCGGTCTAGACTCCCCATGCCGATGGTATTTCTTAACTGAAAGCTTCCTACAGAATATTATATACGTTTTTCGACTAATCTTGGGACGCTGAATCGATTGGTGAAGACTAGAAGTCTCTGTGGTGAGTCGTTCAAAAGTTATGAGAGCGTGAAATCAGTCAGAAATGCGAGATGGTGTACAGCGAAAAAATATATAAAACTTGTTTATTTGTAACTTTAGAGCGAAATAAACTGGAAAACCGTTTTCTGCACTTCGATTTGCTTCTTTTTAATTAGGATTTAATTTCTAGATGTAAATCAAGCTTATTATATCGTGGAATTTTTTAAAATTATTATAGATATTATTATCTAAATTATAGCTAGTAATATCTATAATATTTGCAATACAAATTAATTAATTATATTTACGACGCATAAGCAGCATTTGGTATTGCATTTGTCCTCGCCTGTCCTTCATACTTGTCCATTCTTTGTAAATTTCATATATATATATATATATATATATATATATATATATATATATATATATATATATATATATATATATATATTTCATTTGCCAAATATATTTGAATTCTCATCAAATCATTTAAGTAATGTAATCCTATGTTTGGATATCATTAGATTCATTGTGCTAAATCTTATCTCGCAGTCAGCACTAGAAGTTTGAAAAGTTCCCATGATATCATAAAGTAGCGCCAAATTTTCAAACTCATACATATTCTATACTGTCACTAAATGATTTTATTGCTCCTGTCTTGTTTTTTTTTGTGAAATCAGAAATTTAAGTTCAGAAGATTCTTTACATATTTTATTACGGTACTCCACATTGTTTTTTCCGGAAGCAAAATTATTTATTTTATTTGATATTATCTGTATATTAAAAAATCCAATTTTCTACCGCTTCATCAGCAAATTTCATTTCCAAGTGATCGTTCAGTGTATGCTTCAAAGAAACCAATTAGAAATATATAGAAATTTAGGAAGAGTAGTCGTTAGAAGTCGTTCCTCGCACACAATGTTTCAACATAAAGCAAACCAAGCAAACGTTCGATGCCGTAGTACGTAGTTGATAAAGTAAACAAAAGAAATTTCGTTTGTATAAATGTCTGATGAAATTTGTTTGACCCTTTAAATTTTTTTTGCCAAGATGAGCCCATTGTGCGCGGAATACAAAAATGGCTGCGCTACTTTCGCAAAATTAGTGCGCGGCCTAGCACCCGCGCAGCTTAGAGGGAACTTTGCCCACCACTTTGGGAAGCGCTGGACTAGAATATTTCCAAGTTCTTATGTGGAAACCGATTCTGAACCGATGAAGAGCAAATCGAAGAAATTACTCACTCAGAGTTATGCTTTTTTAAAATAAGCCATGTATCTATTCAGACGTACTTTGAAGACCCTGAAGAAAAACTTACAAATCAAAAGAGACTGAAAGCCGAAAACTTAAATTTGTTATTTGAGGCCCCGAAAACTATAAAACTAAGATCAGTAGCTAGTAAACGAGTATTTTCAATTTCAGTCAATATTGTGTTCAAAATAAGAACAAGACTTACAATTAGCCACCGTTCATTCACCGTGGATATTATAGCTTTTTAAATCCTATTTTCTTAGGATAAATTAAAATTAGTGAAATAAATATAAATATTATTTGAAATTTAAAATTTTTGTTTGAGTTTGCCTTATTTTGTGTAAGTAATGTGTAATATATTTTTTTTAAATTTTAACTTTGATATTGATTTCGTTTTTTGTTATTTTATATAAATTTTGTTTTATTCTATTTTTTTTTTTGACATAAAATTCGAAAACCGGCTAAATCGTTTTTTTGGAAATCTGGGATTCGAAAACCGTTTTTTTAGAAGTAGGTTTTTGTATATATTTATTCCTTATTTGGGAAATATAATATAAAACAAGAGTCTAGTTTGTACGACAGTACAAGAAAAGATAATTTCTATCTAAAAACTGAATTTAAAAATTCACTATGTTTTAACCACACTTAAAAAACATAATGAATTTTTCAATTTACTGTAAGTATGAATTACCTCGTAGTATCGGCCGCAGCCATCAAATTTATTTTATCTAAACATATTATTTCCATGTTCATTATTTTAACAATGAATATGCGCATTAACTATTCACAATAAAATGAAAATCTGAATTTCGTTCGAGAAGTCACTTTTGTGTCGAGTGAAACTTTTGAGCTTTTATCCATTCGACAAAATTCAAACGTAAATGTTTTTTAGAAAAAAATATTGCTTGCTCTAATTCTTATAAAAAATGCGCCAATAAATAAAATAAAAACTTTTCAAACATCTCGCTCGGTGGAGTATTTCAAATAATTCAATTCTTTTCTTACTTATTTTGAATGTTCGTATTTCCAGCAAAACAGATTTTGCAGCCCGAGTTGCTTGAATTGAAACATTCAACCGTTTATTTACTCGCACAAATCATTTCATTACAAACTCCATCAGCTGGAAGACTTGAACAAGCACAACTTCAATTTAATTTAACTTTCCACAACAAAAGCACGAACATCTATACGAAAACCTTTACAATATAAATCTATTTTATTAGTTATTTACATAGAAAACAAGCGATCTTACAAGACTACACATGCAAAACTGGAGAGATTAGACTAGACGTACATTCCTAAAAAAAATTCAAATTCAAAATGTATATAGTAATAAGAATGCAATACATAGAGTAATTTTTCAGGAAATTATTCTTGTATCTGATAGAGGAAGGGAACGATCAGCTTACGTTTCCGGGGCGATTTGGGCCACTATCAGCATGTATAATTAATAAGTTTATATTAGGACAAACATTAAAAAGTTTCTTCTAAAAATGTTATATGAATTTCCTGGTAAATTATTTATTAACAAAGAATTAAGCGAGACTAGGGAGTCAATTTTACAGAGCCTAATAATAGAATAGAACAACAAATATAACAACAAACAACTTTACAACATGAAATTTTAAATGAGAATTTTTCATTGATGAAAAATAATTACTCGTATAAATGAAAATGTAAATCAATATTTATTGATTGACAATAGATTTTTTTTCAAATAAAACTTCAGACAATTATTTAATTGCCTGAAATTTAAAAAAAAATTTAAATGGCAAGTAAAAAGAAATGTGTATACAATAACAATATTTGCACATCCTCCTGCAAATAAACTTTAACAGCAATTGCATTGTTGCAATACAACGTTTTGCTTTTCCACACAGCCATTAAATATAATTAATTACAGACTAAATGTTTGTACAAATATAAACTTAACTACCTTCAATAAACCATTAAAGATACAAAAACTATAAAATACAAAAGCAATATATAACTCTAATTGAAGAAAAGAATAACTTTAATTGAAAAGCTTTTATCATAATTTGTGAGACAATTGAATAAGAAATGAAACAATAATATTTCCTTAGCTTAGAAATTGTGTAAAATATAATTATTGGCAGATATGAATAAGTGAAACTCGTCTCCCAAGATGAATTGAAACTATTAATACTAATTTATTATTAGACTGAATAAATCTAGAAAATACTAGACAAGTCTGGGCTAGACCAAAAAGTCCAAACAATAGTGCATGAGTCTTACTGAGAAAAATGTTTTTTATCTAGTCTTATTTGCTGAAACAGGCTAGATAATATTTGACGATTCAGAATATGCAAATGCAGACACCATTACAAACCTTGTAAGATAAAACAAAAGAAAAGCAAGCAATACACAATAACAGACAAGAACTTACTAGCCTAAATATAGAAGATGAGAACAAATATGAATAGACAAAACCAGACCAGAGAAGACGCGACAACATCAGACAAAACCAAATAAGGCCAGACAAAACAAGACAGGCAGAATAAGTATAGATCAGGAGTGACAAAAACACTCAACTCGTAGCTCTCCTGTCTCGCTTGAGTTACTCATTTGTAAACACTAATTTTGTCTGATAAGGTGTCTACTGGTGTCTGCATTTGTATAGTCTAAATCGTCAAATATTATCTAGCCTTTTTCATTAATAAACTACAAACTTATATAATAAACAAATTGCTGAAAATATTTTCCCAGTTATAAATAAATTATATTGAGATTTGGATGGCACGTTATAAGAAACTTCAAAACTCATGAATTAAATGTCACATTTGTGCAGACAGGTGGATGAATTTAATAAACTCGTTCAGTTGTCCCCATTTCGCTCATTATCGCGTAAATGTGGAAACCTCTTGCAAGATCTATTTTATCTTTGACTAAATATATTATAACCAGAAAGCTGTCTGTGTCGTATAAAGAGCAAAGTTTTTAATTGCGGAATTAATGCGAGTCTTTTATTGGATTAAATATTGTAGAAGCTTTTGGTGGATGGCTGTAGTTTGGTCGAGTAATTAAAGTGAAGCTTCAAGAAGCAATTAATTCGCTATAAATTGATACATTTCTGGATTAAAGGAAAGTTTAATGTAAAAGTTTTGTTAAATTTAAACATATTGATCTTTAATTTATTTCTAGAATTTTTTAAATGTACAACAAAATATAATATTGATAATCATATATCAGACAGGTCCGTTAAAAATATAATTATAGAATAATTTCCCGTTAAAAAAACTACAAGTTGCATCGGGAATACAGAAACTTATAAATATGTTAGCTTTTACACGTAAGATAAACATAACTAACGTAATTCCGTCTCATTTTGCTAGTTCTATCTTTATATTTTAGGTGGCCTTGTACAGTCTTAAATAATATTATCTAGTCTTGAGTGGTCCTGTCCTATTTTGTCTGGTCTTGTTTGGTCTTGTCTGGTCTTCTATGGTATTGCCTGGTCTTGTCTGGTATTGCCTGGTCTTGTCTGGTCTGGTCTTGTCTGGTCTTATCTCGCCTTGCCTGATCTTTTCTGGTCTTGCCTGGTCTTGTCTGGTCTTGTCTGGTCTTGTCTGGTCTTGCCTGGTCTTGTCTGGTCTTGTCTGGTCTTGTCTGGTCTTCTCTGGTCTTGTCTGGTCTTGTCTGGTCTTGTCTGGTCTTGTCTGGTCTTGTCCGGTCTTGTCTGGCCTTGTCTGGTCTTGTCTGGTCTTTTCTGGTTTTGTCTGGTCTTGTCTAGTCTTGTCGGGTCTTGTATGGTCTTGTCTGGTCTTGTCTGGTTTTATCTGGTCTTGTCTGGTATTGTCTGGTCTTGTCTGGTCTTGTCTGGTCTTGTCTGGTCTTGTCTGGTCTTGTCTGGTCTTGTCTGGTCTTGTCTGGTCTTGTCTGGTCTTGTCTGGACTTGTCTGGTCTTGTCGGGTCTTGTCTGGTCTTGTCTGGTCTTACCTGGTCTTGTCTGGTCTTGTCTGGTTTTGTCTGGTCTTGTCTGGTCTTGTCTGGTCTTCTCTGGTCTTCTCTGGTCTTGTCTGGTCTTGTCTGGTCTTGTCGGGTCTTCTATAGTTTTGTCTGGTATTGTCGCCTCTTATCTGGTCTTACCTGGTCTTGTCTGATCTTGTTTGGTCTTGTCTGGTCTGGTCAAGCCTGGTCTAGTCTGTTCTAATCTGGTCTTTTTTTCAGGGGTAGCTGTACGTTATAAAGACAAGTGGTTCCCACGAAATCAACCAGGCTCTCCGGAAACGCTTATCGCATGGCTTCAGAGTGCTGGTTGTTGTTCGGATAAGTCTATGGATCTTCTCCCAAATTTCTTTATCTTCTAACATATAGCTCTATTAGGGATTGCAATCCGGTGTCAATTCCAATCGATTTCAATCCGGTGTCAATTTCCATCGATCCGGCAGGATCCGGTCGGATACGGATCGATGAAAATTCGGTTGATCCCATCAGGATAATTCCCTTTTCGTTCCAAAATGGACTGTTTCCAGGATAATCGGTTGAGTGTATACCCGATTATCCTGGAAACAGTAGGTAGTTTACACACACACACACACATTTATAATTAGACAAACAATTAAAAATCTAATACAATGTAGGTAACTAGTTAAATTTCATTGACAGAATATAAGTATTTAACTTTATGAATTCTAATGTAATAATCTTTACTTAATCTTCTAAGATCACAACAATTAGGTATTTCAGCATGCTAACAAGACTTATCCTTATGTTTATGACAGACATCATGATGAATCCGTCTAATGAATGGCACAATTATTACAATAATGTGTTTAAATCAATCAAAACAATAATGAGATCCGGTACACGTTTAGTAATGTCGGATCCGCCGGATTACCGGATCCGGTTTTCCGGCTTGCAATCCCCAATCTCTATCACTTTCCTACCTGTAGCATTCAAATATTGTGTAGTTTACTGTGTCTATTTCACCACAGTATACACAAGAATTATCCGATGTTCTTCGAATGTGGTGTAAAAACACGTTAAAGCAACCGTGACCATCAGAAATTGCGTAAGATGGTAACTCGCTTCTCCGTGTTTAATAGCGTAGTCCACTGACCTTTCTCTGTATGTGACCATTTTTGCTGCCATTCTTTGAGGAGATTCATTCTGGCTTTCTTCCTGCGTTTGTTGTGGCCTGTCTTGCTTATTTCGTTTCTTTCTTTTGCAATAGCGGCGATTACTAATGCTACCTCTCCGGATACTGTACTGAGTGCGTACATGTGCATGTGCATGTTTGCAATTTTACGTTGTATTGATTCCAATTTTTCTGCGCTTCTTTTTGTTTTCATTTTTTATGCTCACATTGGAGCTCCATATAACATAGGGGATTCATGGAGCTATAACATAGAGCCTCTGGGACCCCCAACGTTTGGCATTATTTTTTCCATTGCTGCCAGTATCTTTAGCCCTTTTCCTTCAGCAACTGTAAGGTGTGCATAGATGTAAGTCCTTTATTTATTATAATGCCCAGATATTTTATCTATTCATTGATTTTCAAAAGGCCTACGACTCAGTCCACAGAGAAACAGCGTGGGAAATCATGGCAGAATACGAAATCCCACAGAAAATCAGTAACAACCTACTCATTATTAATTCAAAATGTGTATGGAGAAGACAGTCAGCAGGTTGCTACACTGTGGCTCCATATCAGACAGTTTTGAAAACAGAACTTAAATAAACGAAGGTATCCACTTCTCTTCAATTGTTGTGGAAAAAGTAATTCGGGAAACCAAAGAAGCCACAACCAGAAACCTTAGAGATAACAATCACAAAATCCTTGCTTATGCAGATGACATAGTATTAATAACAGGTAATCGAGGAAAAATTGAAACTCTATTCGGGAAATTAAATGAAACCGTCTAAAATAGGTCTAAAAATTTATGAAGAGAAGACAGAATACATGATCATACAGAGAGAAAACATGACTACAGATCAACGCAATAACCTATAGACATTTTCACGTTTAAACGTGAAAAACGTTTAAACGTGAACGTCGGAGCTCCACTCCCACGTGGAGCAGAAACATGGAGTGCGACCAAAAGGGAAATTACAGTCATACAGATAAAACAGCTTACAGTCTTCGAAAACAAGGTATACAGAAAATTTCAGGCCCACTTTTGACCAGTAAACTCAAAGATGGGTTCTCAGATCCAAGCATGAACTGTACAAGTTAGCCAATCAACCCAGGCTAGTGAACATCATGAAAGCGAGACAGCTGCAATGGGCAGGACATAGGACACGGACGAGTCGGCACTTCCAAGTCGGCACCGGACAACTCGGCACCAGATAAGTCGGCACCAGACAACTCGGCACCGGATAAGTCGGCACCGGGCAAATCGGCACCGAGACATTTCGGCACTCATATTTTCAACATTCTTTTAATACCTTATCTATACACTTTTCTATAATATTGAAGAAAATTAAAGGAAATTTTCCAATAAATCAGACATCAGGAAACACGTTTTTTCCCCCAGTATATTCGATTTTATAAGCGAGTTAAGTTTTTTTGACCGAGGACCTGAATTTCACCCAGTTCCGCTAGAAGCACCCCGAAAGAGAAGAGGCTACGAAGAGGCGGATGCGCGAATACTACAGAAAGTAAATTCATATAACAGGGACATCTCACAATTATGAAATGTAATTTCTTAAAACTTTAATAAAGCTATTTATGTTTTATTATTAGTTTTTAATTTAACGCTGTTTTTACATGAATTCTACTGTTGGCTAGAAGGTGACTAAATAAATAGTTTACAATTTCCTTCATCTTTCAAGGGGCGTGCGTTACTTTTTTTAATCATAAAAAGATTTCTTTTGTTTTTCATATTACCAAAACCTCTGTTATACTAGAAAATTTATATATTGATGACTGGTGCCGATTTGCCCGATGCCGACTTATCCGGTGCCGAGTTTTCCCGGTGCCGACTTGTCCGGTGCCGAGTTGGAAGTGCCGAGTCGTGTCCGGTCCCGACATATCCAGTGCCGACTTATCATGTACCCCAGGACATGTGATCATAATGGATGCTTCCAGATTATTTCGCCAGATCTATGAAAAGGAGCTGGGAGACTCAAGAAGTACAAGTTACACAGGTACAGGCTACAAGAAGTATTTTATTTGTTATTTTGGGATTATTTGCGTGATTCACAATTTAAATTCTCTAATCGGTCTAATCTGGTCTAATTCTCTCTCTAAAGATCTAGTCTGCTTTAGTCCGGTCTAGTCTGGTCTTGTCTGGTCTGGTCTTGTCTGGTCTTGTCTGGTCTTGTCTGGTCTTGTCTGGTCTTGTCTGGTCTTGTCTGGCCTTGTCTGGTCTTGTCTGGTTTTGCCTGATCTTGTCTGGTCTTATCTGGTCTTGTCTGGGCTTGTCTGGTTTTGTCTGGTCTTATCGGGTATTGTCTGGTCTTGTCTGGTCTTGTCTGGTGTTGTCTGGTCTTGTCTGGTCTTGTCTGGTCTTGTCTGGTCTTGTCTAGTCTTATCTGGTCTTCTCTGGTCTTCTATGGTCTTGTCTGGACTTGCCTGGTATTGTCTGGTATTGTCTAGTATTGTCTGGTCTTGTCTGGTCTTGTCTGGTCTTGCCTGGTCTTGTCCGGTCTTGTGTGGTCTTGTCTGGTCTTGTCTGGTCTTCTCTATTCTTGTCTCGACTTGTTTGATTTTAACTGGTTTTGCTTGGTCTTGTCTTGTCTGCTCTTGTCTTGTCTTGTCTGATCTTGTCTGGTCTTGTCTGGTTTTGTCTGGTCTTGTCGGGTCTTGTCTGGTCTTGTCTGGTCTTGTCTGGTCTTGTCTGGTCTTGTCTGGTCTTGTCTGGTCTTGTCTGGTCTTGTCTGGTCTTGTCTGGTCTTGTCTGGTCTTGTCTGGTCTTGTCTGGTCTTGTCTGGTCTTGTCTGGTCTTGTCTGGTCTTGTCTGGTCTTGTCTGGTCTTGTCTGGTCTCGTCTGGTCTTGTCTGGTCTTGTCTGGTCTTGTCTGGTCTTGCCTGGTCTTATCTGCTCATGTTTGGTCTTGCCTTGTCCGATCTTGTAGGGTCTTGTTTGGTATTCTAGTATTATCAGATTTTATATTCTTATCTTATCTTGAACTCTTTAGTCCTATTTCTACTGAATATTGTTTTGTATTGTTGTTAGTTTTATTACTTTTGTCAACATAGAAAGATTTGAAAAAAAGATAATCCAGTAAATAAAGTATAGAGGAAAGGGTATTTTCTGTGATCCCTTGTTTTATGTTACGATTGCAACAGAAAAAGAAAATTTAATAAATGAAGAAAATGTACAATAAAAAAAAACTGTAGAAAAATTCAGTAACAATCTACACATTATTAATTCTGTGAACCGTTGCAGTAATCACGTGATCAATGCGCCTACGCATTTTCAAATGGTAAGGAAAATTAAATTCAAAACAAAAAACTGTTGAATGCGATTTCCACAAACTAGGAAATTGTTGGCAGAGGAGGTTGTGTTAATTCTCATTTCATTAATTAGACAAATAGCAGTTAACAAGTATCTAAATATAATCAGTAGGTTAAAGGATCTTGTCGGAAATAATTCTTGAGCAAGAGCGTCAAAGCAATCGATAGTGCGGGCGCGACGTCGAGCGTCAGTTGGTCGACGCGCGTCGTCCCTAACACATGCAATTAGATTGTATTAGGTTTTAACCTAGAAACGTGTTTCATTTCATTCACAATTTAAATTTTCGTGTATCGTTTTTGTGGTCGAGGCACTTAGTGAAAAAGAAACTATGTTTGACTTAATTCATATGTTTTCCCTTTAAAATATAATGTGCAGAAGTAACTTACTTAATGTGATTTTTAGTGGAGGCTAATTCAGGATTTAACACCTAACGCTAGTCTTCCTTATTATGATTCCGTCTAAATACTGTGATCAACCATCAACCTCCAGTAAGCTTACGTATTTATATTTTTGCATCATCATTCCATCGTCATTTTTGCATCACAACTTCATTTGAATTAAATTTTAATTTAACTTTGTAAATAACTATTTTCCTATTTATTTACTTATCTTTTTAAAAATTTAATTCAAATTTAGATT
Source organism: Phosphuga atrata (assembly GCA_944588485.1). NCBI lineage: Eukaryota > Metazoa > Arthropoda > Insecta > Coleoptera > Silphidae > Phosphuga > Phosphuga atrata. The sequence goes on from OX155892.1 coordinate 62,662,923, forward strand.
ATAAAATATTATCTGTTGCTTACCATTTATGTTTGTTTGCAAATTTTCCAATAACAATTCCGAATTTATCAAAATAAAATATTGTTATCTAAATAATATTAAAAAAACAAGAAATTAAAATCCAAAACTTCTTAACATTCTACATAGAATAAAATTAAAAATAATGTTTACATTTTATTGAAAGTAAACAAACAATATTTCTTTCTTTCCTTTAAACGAATTACAAATTTATTATGTATGCAAGCAATTCGAATAAAATAAAGACTTATCGAATAAAACAACTATGCGAATTGAAAATAAAAACTAGTTTCTATACTTTGATGTAAATAGATGATAATTTATTTACATGAAATAGAAGCAACCACATAGAAGTATAAGATAGTAGATAGAAAACATTAAATAGCTTGTAGGCATCTTAATTAAAACTTGATAGAGAACTAATGGAAAGAGAAAAAATCGAAATTAAAAAAACTATATTAGAATTAAATTAAACTATATTAGAATAAACAAATGAACTGTTTCTTTTAGTTTATTAAAGTTAAATAAATTTGGTCTTTTGCAGAAATTTGTAAATAAATTTATAGATTTATACATTTACTTATTTATATTTGCCTAGAATTTTTAGAAAAAACAAATATTTTAATGAAAAACGTAAATTTTTAAATTAAAAATTTTAGAAATACTATTAAAATGTTTGCAATTTCTTCAAAGTTGAAAAATATTTTTTCTATACTAATTCATTAATGTGTTAAATGTCAAATTACAAATGTTTTGTCTATAAATATGTATTTTCTTTATATTTATTATGTATGTTTATTTTTTTTTCTAAACAAATTTAAGTCTAACATTTGTTGCAAACAACATTGCCTACAAAACTAATTACGAAATTTTAATTATTTTATTTCTAGACCAGCTACAAATTATAATATAAATATTTCAAATTATTTCAATTTAGAAAACTACAAATTTAATGTGACTAATCCTACTCAAAATAAACTACACATTTAATATATTTTCTCTATAAATATATTTTTCTATTTTGCGTCTATAATGAAGTCATTAAAGCACTCAAATGAGTTCGGTAATGGCTCGCCGAGAAGGATACAATTTTCTCAATATGTATCGGCGATTTTTTATTTAGAAATGGCATAAAAGGGCGCAAAATAAAAATAAATAGTATAAAAAACTCGTTCATAAGGCGTTTTTCGCACTTGTCCATTAGAAAACTCCTCGCTACGCTCGTCCTTTTCTAAACATGAACGCGTGCTGGAAAATCGAGCTTATAGAACTCGTTCTTTAAAATACTATTATAATCGTCTTAATCCATTTTCTCAGAAATTAAGAAATAGTTATTCAAATATTTTGAAATTTAAAGTCATTTAAAAAATTTCCTTTATATAGGGTCTTCCAATAAGAGGTTTCTTTTTGATATATGAAAAACATAGAGTATTTTTAAGCGAAATCATTGGATGTTTATTTAATAGTAAAGACGAGGTTATGCAATTATTAATAGAAAACAATATTAGCCAAATGGCCGCCACGGCTACGCTTGCAAGACCATATTCTTTTCATAAAATTGTCCATCACCAATTCGCACATTTACGGCTGAATGTCACCAATAACTAACACCAATTCCATCTTTGAGGGTTTGAATCGATTGTGGGCCATTGGCATAGACCTTATCTTTCACATATCCTCAAAGAAAAAAGTCTATAGGTATTAAATCACAAGATCGCGGTGGTCAATTGTGATCGCCTCTTCGAGAAATCGCACGGCCAGCAAACTTTTCACGCAAAAGAGCGATGGTATCGTTACTTGTGTAGCACGTAGCGCCGTCTTGTTGAAAATAAACGTCGTCCAGTCACAGTCACACGTTAAAGATGGAGAGAGTTTTCCAAGCCCCCAAGACAACAAGTCTGCTTGTTACGTAGCCTCCGAGGTGAAAATGTGCCTCATCACTCAAGATGATTTTTCGATGAAATTTTCCGGATCAGTTTTATACATTTCAAGGATCAAATCAGCAAAGACACGACGTTGTTGCTGGTCGGTGCGCGTGAGTTCTTGTGTTAACTGAACTTTAAAAGCCTTAAGACCAAATTCTTTTTGAAAATACCGTGTAATGTCGTTTATAGAATGTCCAATTCCAAAGACCGACGAGAAATGGACAAACCTGGGTTTTCCTCATCACTATGGGCTACAACAGCAATATTCCCAATTGTTCTTGAACAATGTGCACGAGTTCGGTTCTTCACATCACTAACTCGTCCCAACAGCTCCAACCTTTCCACCAGTTTCACAATTGCTGGCCGCGAAGGTGCTTCACAACGACCCAAAAATGCTTTTTGGCCTCCTGAATTGTAAAGCTAGCTTTGACATCCTGTATACATCAAGCGAAACTAGAATTTTACTCACTATGTTGCAAAGTCCGGCTACAATGCGGTAAAGTCACTTTCCCGCATTGTAGCCGTACTTTCCCACATTGTGCCAAATAAAATAATTTTCAATATTGTAAATAATCTAAATAGTTGGGAAAGATGGTTCGTTCTGGACCTTCCACCTACACTTCCGGCCCCCAACCTCGCTCCCACTTCCGGTTCCCACCCTACTTCCGGTTTCCACCCCATCTCCGGTTCACACTCACACTTCCAGTTCCCACCCCACTTCCGGAACCGGAAGTGAGGAAAATTTTGGAATTGGGAGAGGGGATGGGAGCCGGAAGTGTGGTGGGAAACAGAAGTTGGGGTGAAAACCGAAAGTGGGTGGGAACCGGAAGTGGGGGGCGGGAGTGTGGGACCAAAAATGAAGGCGGAGGGTCTATTTGTTTCTTAAATAATAATTGTCGGCCAAAAAAAATTATACAAATTTCGTACGGAAATGATTTTAAAGCGCTCCAGCTAATGGGGGCGAGCTGTCGCTAAACCGAGCTGTCGCGTTGTAAAATCAAACTTTCCATACTCTAATGTAAATAACTATTAGTTTTGCGAAGTGTGACCGCGAAATTTTCCTTGTGAAAGTGAATTTTAATAATTTCAATGCATTATTAAAGCGTATGGATCGATCCATTTTTATTAATGGCGTAATTTTTGCTTGTCATCTGTCAAGAAGTAACAGGTTGACACACTGTTAAGATGAGGGACAATTAAAAATCCTCTTATTGGAAGACCTTTTACATGAAATATCGCATTTTTTTACTTACAATTTACAGTTGTCCCTATATAATGACGCTAGGACAATATGCATCCAAATGGTAATTGAGAAGGTATCTTATATAAAATCTTATTTTATTATTACCAGAACAGTTAAAGAAATGGAAAATATTTAAATACAAAAAATAATCGGAAAAAGAAGAATGTAATTCATTAAAAACGAGACCGATCAGACATTTACCAAACGAGAACTAGGATCATTTCTTCTTATTATCATTGGCTTAGGGTACAATACATTGCCAACAAAAGCTATGTACTGGATTGCTGGTGATGATTTTTACCACTTTGCAATACCATGGGTCGTCTATTAATCACGTGATGTTTTTTAACTTTGGTCAACCCCTGGTGATACGTGGTGAGGTTTTAGGTTAAGCTCCATGCCCTACCCAAAATCCCGTGTATTTTTGTGGTACAAGTCGCGCGCCGCTTTTCGGTTTAAAAATCGCGCTAACAACAAAAAAATAAATACACGTGATATCTCACTACACCCCTTCCATTCATGTGATATTTCCTGGTTCTTCACAAACCCCCTCCCCTCCAATCCAGCCTCGCGTGGACGTCATTAGTGGACGATCCCCAGGTCACAATTTAAATATACAATTTGAATTTGAATACTTATATAGTAAGAAGCATATCCTTACTATATTATTCTTGTGGATTTTTATTGCCTTTGGCTTATTATATTCCAAATATATTATATATTATCTTACAATAATTTGAAACAATTTGTATTCATGTCTGGCATCCTTCCCTCCGGCGCTGCCATAAGTTGCTTTCGTAATAAACAATTTATATTCATTGAATTTTCTTCAACTGATTCTTCATCAGTTAGTATATTTTCCGTATTAGGACGAAGTTATCAAAATTTCTTAGACATCATCATCCTATTACAATATGTTTAACAATACTGGTACACCCAAGCAACTAAAAATTAAATTATGTGCACATATTCTCCTAGTACAACAATAATAAGACAGCCAGAAATGGAACATAATAAATGCTATATAAACTACATGTAAAAAATAGTATTATGTTGCGCTAACTAATAGTATATTTTTCAACTAGGGCGGTAAGTTCTCAATTGGTCACGAAAGGAAATTGGGCGCACGCACGAAGTGAGTGCGCACATTCGCTCGAAAGGGCAATTGACAATACCGCCCGTGTTGCAGATAATATTTTTTATTACCCCCTTTTTATTAGGGGCCATCAAAAAAAATAGAATCAAAAATGAAGAATTTTCTTTTACAATTGTCTCCCTCCGGTGGTGTGGATTCGTAATTAAAACTCTCATCAGTCTCCGGTATCACCATAGAATTTTCACTCATTTTAAAACATTTTCTTTAATTTTAATTTTGTAATGAAAAGAAATTTCTATCACTTTCACGTCCCTTTTTTAATATTGAGGTCTTGATTGTGTTTATTTTATTTATTTAATTGTTTTTTTTAATGTAACTTAGCGATATTGAATATTTACGTTTGTTACTCAAGTTATGTAAGTCAAGTAATAAAACCAAAAATGGCATTTATCGCACTGAAAAACGTGCGCCAAGATAGTACTTTTATGCATGAGTAATAAAAAAATATAATAAGTTCGCAATCAGAATGTGATTATTATTGTCGATTATTTTATCCATATCGTTGTATTAACTAGTCTTATTTTTTTGTAAGTTTGTCTAGTCATATCGATATAATCTTGTATAATTCTCTAGCATAATCCTCTCTGTTCAGTCTCAACTCTTTAGCTTCGTTTATCTAATCTTGTTGTAAATAGATGCGAGTATGTGGCTATTTGTATGTTCCTGCTTTATCTTTTTTATTAACTTCAGTAAATAAATTTCACCAAATATTATCTCTTGCTTAATAATATTTTTTAATTACTATTAGTAAACATTGCAAAATTACTCAAATACAAAATGTATAACTGTTGCAGAAATAAACTCTTATAATTACTAGTTACAAAAACAACTTGTTCTCTGCCAATCTTGTTCTTGTAATTATGTCGGATCATCGTATCTTGTCTTGTCTAGTCGCATACATTTAGTTTTATTTTAGTATTATAGTTTCGTATAATGTGTCTAGTCTATTTTACTTTGAAGCTCTCTTGGGTCTAGTTAAATGTGGATTAATCGCTCTATCTTCCCTATATAGTCTGCACAGCTAGCTTTTGTTACATTTAATTCATTCAATGTAAAGGAAACGTTGTCTGCTGGCTATAAAGCAGAGAGAATAATTTAACAAATAAAGTTTAGTGTGAATATTTATGAGTTCCTCCCCTTAATGAAATATTTTCATCATTTTGACAAATATTTACGTTTGAGATATAAAAAATGTGTTTGGTTGAAGGAAACATATATTATAGCGTTTGCATAATTCATGACCCAATGCGACTCTACATGTACTTTTAAATTTAACTTTCCCAAAAAATATTTCGGTCCATACCGTAAATTTATTCATTTATTGTTTGTCAATCTCAACTTCGTTGATATTACCCACAACAAAGTTACACAATGAAAAAGGATCGGTCAAATAGAATAACAAAAATACAACATTTAAGGAAGGTTTTGATTCAATCAACAAGTTTTTATACATTTTATTAGTTGACAATACAGGTTGTTCAAATTAAACTTGCCCTTTTGCAAATTAAATTCACCCTTTTGTAAATTAAATTCTGCCTACTGCAAATTAAATTCGCCATTTTGCAAATTGAATTCATTGTATTGCGAATGAAATTCCTACTTTTGGAAATCATATTCTCCCTCTTGCAACTTTTAGAAACGGGAATAGAATAAGTAATACGTGCCTCTTTTGAACAAGATCCGCGCATTTCCTGCGTCTTGTGGATACTGATATATCTATACTTGGTCCATAATCAACCAAACTTCATACAAATTACAGTTTTCCAATTAAGAAAGTCGCAGAAAATATTCTCTGCAACATAAAAAATTCAATGCCAAGATGGGGTAGGAATTTTTGGAAAAAATAAAAAATAAATTATTGTTATAATAAATTCTTTACGAAGAGATAACTATAAATGTAGATTTTTTTATTTATATTTCTTTAAGATCAAGAATTTTATTTCACTATTAATCACTTATTAACTTCATCACTTATTAACTTCAGTAAATAAATTTTACCAAATATTATCTCTTGCTTAATAATATTTTTTAATTACTATTAGTAAACATTGCAAAATTACTCAAATACAAAATGTATAACTGTTGCAGAAATAAATTTTATTTACTGCTCTTATGTTTTATTTGAGTAGAAGTAAATCCATAATATAATACTTCATGAATAACAATAGAAAAATAAAATTATTTTCCACTTGAAGACAAAAATAAAATAAATAAAAACCGACTTTTCGAAAAAAAATCTGGTTTTACGGTTTCCTAAATTTTTACAGAAAACCTTAACCTGGGTTCGGTTGTAACCGGTTTGGATTCCCCAGTACGGCAACGTGAGAATTATCGAAAACTTATTGTGAGTGAATTCGACAGAGGTCGCATTAATACCGATTCTCATATACGCGACACTACGCGACGTCGCGCGACGTCGCCTGTCAAATAATGATTACATTGTTTTAAATAGGCACGTTCTCACTAATGGCTATGCGACAGCTACACGACGTGCCCATTTAAAACAATGTAATCATTATTTGACAGGCGATGCCGCACGACGTCGCGTAGCTGAGTGTCGCTCATATGGGAATCGACCTTAATAGGGAATATGCATCAATTTAAAAAAATTGATATAAAATACCAATTAAATTTGACCTGTTTGAACGGTCCCATTTATCGCGAGCTTCGGATGATGTCGCAGCTCATGTTGACATTCAGTGTTGTTTACTATTTGAATAGACAGTTAAGGATTTTCCGTTTGAATCGCTATTTCGATAATGCAAAATGCTAAAAAACCATTTTATAGATATTGTCTAGTACCGGAATGCAGAAACACTATTATAAGTAAACCAGATAAAATATCCCAATCGAGGTGTATAGTCCACCCTACCCACATCTTTTGCGCATGCGCGTGTGATACTAAATATGCTGTCATGTATCTATTTTTGGTATTTTTGGTCCGATTGTACTTAAAAAAACACTTTCAGTCATTGTTCTGGGTCATTTGTAATGTTGTAATGATTTGTAACTATATACCAAAATTGCACAGCAAAAACAGCACATTGATTATCGACGCCGATAAATATCATAACGTGCACGTTACACTTCATGTTTCGATTCGACCAATGGTGATGCGCTTCGCAAATTTGAATTTCGTTCGCATATTTTGGAATTAAATACAAACTAAATCAGGGAAATAATAGTACAGGTGTAATGTCAAGAACATAAAGTATTTGGGGTAAAAAAATCAAGTAAATCTTAACCGTAACCCATTCTCTGTAGTACAGTGTTATCAAGCATGGTCTACAGAAGTTCAAGAACGTTTTAGAAGAGGAAGTGTAGAGGAAGTATGCCAAGACAGACAAATGTGGTTCAGGACCGCCATCTCCGATTAATTGCATTAAGAGACCGATTCTCGAGTACAAGATCAATATTCGATTAATGTTTTGGAAACGAAGGACGTCCTGTTAACCTTCGTTTACCGACGAATTAGAGCTTTCGGCTTGCACAAGATGTGGTCGATAGGGCTCGACCACATCTTTTGCTGAGTGGTCTTCAGTGACGAATTCTGCTAGGAATTCACGATGGTCGCATGAGGGTCAAACGTAGACCTGTAGGACGTCGCCATGTGCCGTTTTCTGTTGAGCGACATGTGCACACATGTGTTTATGGAACTGAACATGTGTTTACTATTGTTTATGGAAGCAGGTTTCATTTGGTAATTATCCGATGCAATATGAATGCCTTTTCGATATGTTGATGGATTGGTAGAACCCCATATCCTTCCATTCCTCCAGGAGCTGGAGGATCCGATTTTCCAACAGGATAATGTCCATCCCCATATTGCAAGGCATTCTATGGAGCGCTTTGAAGAGGCTAACGTCAATATCTTGTTATGGCCACACCCAGATCTCCCGACTTTTCGCCCATCCAACATGTGTGGAACATGATGGGTAGAAGACTCAAGCAATTAGCCCATCTTCAACAGACACTAGCAGCTCTCCGGCATGAACTACAGATTACCTAGGATGCAATACCTCAGGGAAAAGTTGAGAACATTTGTATAATACACGCCTAGAAGGGTGCGGGAGTCTGAAACCAATAGGGGTTGTCCAACATGTTATTAATAAAAAAACGCTTTTATCTTTTGTTTAATTTCTTTGAGATTTTCAATCAATTACTAATTAATAATTTCTGCCATAATTTCAAACATTTCTGCCAAGTTTGGTTTAAAAATTCCTACCCCTTTAATTTTTTATGTCGTCGCGTATATTTAATTTGACTGTAGACTGCTGAATTACTTTATACTATACTATTGCCCGTATATTATTATTAATATTATGTATTGATATATCAGCACACTGTTTTCATACATACCTTCATATCTATATATAATTATGTAATTGTGTGAATTACGTAGTTGATTTGCAAAGGGTGAATTTAATTTGCAAAAGGGCGAATTTCTTTTGCAAAAGAATGAATTTAATTTATAAAACGGTGAATTTCATATGCAATAGGGTGAATTTAATTTACAAAAAAAGGAGAATTTAATTTACAAACGGATTAATTTAAATCTCAAAAGAACGAATTTGATATAAAAATCCTATACTAGATATCACAAAATAGGAAATTGTAATAAATTGTTATAAATATCGATAGAATATTGCCGTTGGTAAAATTTTGGTTTTAATCTTATCGCTCTAGCACAGTCTGTATACTCAAGTTTTATCTGAATAATCTTCTTTATCACGACTAAGTCTGTGACTAAGTCTATAACTTTCTAGTCCGTCTAGTCTTGTCCGTCTTGTTTAGATTGTCTAAATAATCTCTCTATATTCAGTCTTGGCCTAGTCTACATAGTAGAGTGTATCTAGCTATGTCTAGCTCTATCTGTCTAACCTTATCTATCGAGACTTATCTACCTATCTAATTTTGTTGTCTTACCTTTATCGGTCTAGTTTTGTTATATTAATTGGTATTACTATATTAATTGTTATTGCTGTATTAATTGTTATTACCATGTTACTTGTATTTGCATTGTTAATTTGTATTACTTTATTAATTATCATTACTATATTAATTGTTGCCTTTAGCCTCACCTGTCTAGTTCTAACTCTGTAGTCTTAGTCATGTTTGTCTTGTTCTGTATATCTAGTCCTGTATGTCTGGTCATGTCTGCTTGTTTTTATCTGTCTAATCTTTTCTATCTAGTTTCATTTGGCTACTCTTGTCTCTGCCTAAGCTGTTTTTACTTTAATCTTACAATTAGTACATATATATATATATATATATATATATATATATATATATATATATATATATATATATACATATATATATATATATATATATATATAAATATATATATATATATATATATATATATATATATATATATATATATATATATATATATATATGTTATATTTATATATATATATGTATAATTCGGAGATGTTTGTAGATAGAGCGCGAGACAAACCAAACAAATGGTTTCGTGTAAGAATTTTGCAAAACGTTACTTTTACAATCAGCACTACAATAATTTACAATATATTAAATATATATATATATATATATATATATATATATATATATATATATATATATATCAAGCTTTTATGCTTGCAGTCTTTCTTTGGAAATACTCTCACCTCGTGTGGCCTGCTAGTTTATCTCCTCTCCCGACTCAGAATCTCCTCGATCACTTCCCCATCCCCACTTATCAAACTGTGCCTTCTAGTTGTTTCATCATAAACTTTCCTGACAATGTTCTGTTGTTTCTCCCACTGTTTTTTAGTCATGGAGGCCATAGCCTTAGACAACAACGTCAAAGGAATCTAGATTTTTTCCTTATTTTCTTCTGTTTCCTTCTTCTTCACCATAACTTCATCAGCGTCAGAACTTGAACCAGCATCACTTCTGCTCTTCTTCATAGCTCTCTTGCTTTTCTTCTTGTGCTTCTTGCTGTGTTTCCTTGTGCTTGGCTGGTTCTTCGGAAGATGAACTGATCGCAGAATCAAATCGCTTTCTGGACTTTCTTTGTTTAGTTTTCTTTGGTCTGCAATGGCCTAAGGAGTATTCGGAAAAGGAGGAGCGAGATCTCTTGGTTGGGGCTTATCTGAGGTCGAAGATGGATGTAGATATTGTATGCATATTGGATTAGTTCAATTTTTTTCACGCTGTTTGGTCTTATTTATCTAGTCTTTCTGCCTAGTCTTGTCTGCCTAATATTAGCTGCCCTTAGTATACTTTTTCGAGACTTGCGTGTCTAATCACATCTATCCTAAAGTGACCACATTTTCATTGAGACAAAGCGGGACAAATGCGACGAAATGAGAATTATAATTTACTAACGTAAGCAGACCAATAAATCAAAAAATATATTTTATCTACTCGCTCACGAAAATGAACACATTCATAAATACATTATTGTATGTGAAGGATGCCATTATTATAATCGTGTGTAAAAGTATCCAAAAGGTGCATAAAAGTCCAATGTAAATCAAATGAAGTTTCATTATTAAACGATTTCTGTTTGTTGTTACTATGTTGCAATAACTTGCGTCACTAGACAAAAATCATCGATGTGGCGAAAATAAATTTTCTGACATATATTAGAATTGAATTAATTTTTCTTATATTGAATCAAGAAGTCTCGGACTCTCAATCTGAATTTATCTGGCTCTAATATAACTTAACCTAATCTAGATTAAATCTACTCATTGCGATTAAACCACTCGCCTATGGCTCGTGCTTTTCATCGCAACTCATGCACAAATGCCCTTCTTCACACACTTGTATCATAAACTACTATTATTGTATTCATCCATATACTTGTCTATAAATATGCAAAAATGTATTTACATACATTTAAAATTAGAAATGCAGATATTTTCTAAATAGCCGGACATTTTTTAAAATCGGCCGGACGCGGGACTGTCCTCCAAAAAGCGGGACTGTCCCGCCAAAATCGGGACGTGTGGTCACTTTAATCTATCCAGTCTTGTCTCTCTAACTGTGCATCTCCTGCCTTGTTATTCTAACTGTGCGCATATACCTATCTAATTTATTAACGTTTACAATTATCCATGCAATAATAAATTAATAATGTGCTATTTTATTTCTATTCACAAATTCTACTCTAAACAAAATTCCATTTTTTTAAGTCGGCCAGCTAATTTTTCGATGACTCTTTTGAAAAGATCCTATAATTTTATTCACCGTTTATAATTACGAGGTAATAATTAGCATGAAATTAAAACTAATAAGTGACTCATTTTATGCAGTTTATACGAATGTAAAGAAATTATTACAATTTACATAAAAATATATGAATAATTTATAAGATTTTTTAAACGAAAATATAAAACGTTACCGCTATAATTAGAAGAAAAAAATAATAAAAACATTAGTAGACTAGATAGAAAGGTTTAAACAGGCAAGGTTATATGAGCAAAAATAAAGATGATCATAAATATACAGAACAATAAGACATAAAAGAGATAATTCGGTTTTATGAAGTGTAATGAAGTACAAATGATGATGCTGTAGTGTACGTAACAAATTCCATATTTAACAATCTAGTTATTGATAAACCAAAGATATTAGCTTTTCTTGATTTAGCGAAGAGTTGTGTGTCAATCACAAATTCTTCTTTCTAAGCGTGATTCACATTCAAATAGAGGTGTTGCTTATGATTTTGATTAAAAGCTATTTAACTGGTAGACTGCAATTGGTAAAGTGTAATGGTTGTTATAGTAAAACAAAGATTTTAGTAATAAGGGTACTATCTTGCACCCTTTACTGTTCATATTGTATATCAATGATTTTTCCAATATTCTACCTAGTAGCAACTTAGATTCCTAAACCGACACTGGCCCGGATAATAAATAAATTACGGCGACAAAAAAATGCACTTTATTGCAATTTTTTAGCTTCACATATTATATTATGATGACATTCTGATGATCCTAATATAAAATAAGTCTATATTAGATGTATATTTGTATACGCCCTCCCTCGATTAATTAAAAATGCAAATTCAAGTGAAAAAAATATATTTATGACAAAAGTGCAATATTTTTTACAAATTCACGACCCATCTTCAAAACCAATCAAATCATCGTCACTATTTGCACCTTTTTCATCATCACTAACGATATCATTGGCAGTTTCTGGTGATCATTCTACATTGAGATTGTTCCATTCTTCTTTTCATTCATTCCATTCTTCTTTTTCTTTGTGGATTTTTTCCTATAACTACTGATTAGAGGATCTGATATAAGTGACAAGGTCAAAATGTCTGTATTCGTATTAATCCTTGACGTTTTCCTGAAGTGGTATTTTCTAAGCTGTGTGTAAGTTTTATGTCTAGCCTCTATAACTTCTTCTGAAAGGAAGCCTACAGGCAATGGAAGTGATTGTATTATATCAGCCTCATGCATCAATAATTTATTGACACTCGCATTGATTCTATACCATCCATAAAGTGTAGTAGCTAATTCTGCGGTTAAACAATATATTTTAAATTCTTCCTCTTTGACGCAATGCATGATATGACTGTTGGTATATTGGACATTCTCTCAATAAAATCTCTATCTAAACCTGTGATTCGGGAACTCACTTAAAAGTTTTTAGTAAATGTTCGTGCCGTGTTCCAGTTAATACTGTTACCACAACCTTGTTTTGGTAAATCGATAACAAGTCTAGTTTGGTCCATGTTTTGGATAATAACATACATGTAATAACCACAGCTTTGTTTTTAAATACATGTGTAATGGATAATTGTTTTTTTGCTTCTGACACACGTGATGAGCTTCTATAGCTTTAGTTCCTAGCCGAATCGCCAATAATCATCTTCTGTCACATGAAGGTTAAGGTAATTACTTTCCTTGCCTTACGTTACTCTCTTGGAAGGCGATGAATAGCGAGCCTTTTTCATCCTCCCGACCGCTTAGGAGTAACTTACAATTAGTGCAAGTCTCAGCACCTCCACTGCACTTCTTTTGCCGGATTTCACCGGACTTGTTTTTATAGCCGAACATAGGTTTTCAGAACTTAGGCCTAGGCCGCACTACGGCTAAACCGCCGCGGTTTTTAATCGCGTGATTTTGTGACTCAAGTAAGCTAATACAAGCGGCCTCACTTGCGGTTTTTTTTTCCCGCGACTGATTTTTCCCATGGCGTACTGTGTGTTTCTCTAGCGGTTTCGCGGATATCGCGGTTACCGCTCGCGGGAAAAAAACGTATAATAATATATTTTTTGGTTGCCTCGGCCTTAGACGTGCAACAAGAGGTTTAATTTCTCTGTTTGCTGCCTCGACTCTCATTAGAAACAGTGAATTCATCCATTGTAGGTGGATATATCCTTGGGATAATCAACTGAGAATATGTACATTGAATATGTACATTGTGTTATTTAATGTAACAATGATGTTAATGAGGTCTGGCAAGAGGACTATCAGACCTATTAATCACGGATTTTGATGGGTCTTGGATTTGTTGTACATAGGTAGCGGTTGTTCATTCAACGGCCTTTAGTTTCTAAGAAAATTGATGTTAACGTTTTATTCCGTACCTTCTATACCCGAATGCTAGACGTTTGAACTAACAATAAGAGGTTAAAACGTAGCAGAAAATGTTGAGTACTTTGAGTGCTTTGTATTTGGATACCACGGATTTGAATATCGCTTTAAGGAAATTTCATAAAAATACATTCATTCATTCAGTATAGTGATGTTGTAATTATTGATTTATAAATAAAAATGACTACGGCGAAAATAACTTTTTTTAAATAGTTTTGCAACCTATACTATTTTTGGATACCCTGTATGATAACATTGAAAAAAGAGGAAATTCTCACACATCTTCTCAAGGACAGTGGAGCGAGCACTGATTCGAATGAAAAAGATATATTTGGGTAGGATTTGCATCATCAGCGTGTTGTACAAAAAGTATTTGTCAACCTTTCATAGTGAGAACTATTGCTACTATTGCTTGATAAAGTTGTTTAGCGTCAGAAAATAGAAGATACGTATGAAACTTTAACAGCGACTTACTTGGAAACTAAGGGCTGTTGAATGAAAAGCTAGCCAAGTACCTACTCAGAACTAGTTCCTCTACAACAGGCATGTCAAACTCATATGATATTGCGGCATGACCTATTTTGTACAAAATTGGGAGCCGCATGTTTTTACTGTTCAAAAAATTAATAAAATACGATTGTTAGAATGATTATGTTATGTATTTATTAGACTCAAGGTTTTTGTAATTAAAATAAATATTTTACATTTTATTGGATATTATTTTACATACATTAAACTATAAATATACTATATTTAAAAAAATCTAAAATGCAAGTTATAACAAACAAAATCACAGTTTAATACTACTTATTAGAAGATATTTGACATCGTTTGTTGCAAGGCAAGTCCTCAATATTTGGTTGAATATCTTGAGCTGATGCAATTTTTAAAATGGATGATATAAGTTGATCAGTTAATCTTAATCTTTCTGATTTTTTGGTATTTTTCATTAAAGAAAATAGTTGCTCGCAGAAGTAAGTGCTTCCGAAGTATACGCGTAACAAACGATAACATTTTAGGAAACCGATCTACAAATAAATATGTATAAGATTCTAAAATTCCAACTTCATTTCCAACCAACCACATTTTTTTGTCAGCAAAGTTTCACATTGGATTTCATTTATTTCCAAAGCTTTTAACAGTTTTTAATAATTTCAATATCGATAGATAGAGGTGAAGTAAAAAAAAACGAAAATGTACCTAACAGCTTTTAAAATCAGAAAATCTTCGATCGAATTCCGTTTCTAACAATTTTGTCAGCTTATTTTGCAAATTTTAATTTAGATGATTTAAGCAATAGATATGACAGCCTTCAAAGTAAGACGAGTTTTCTTTTTCTATTTGTTTTCGCCAAAGTAATAATTTTTGTTTGAAAGCGTTAATATTACCAAATAGCGTTGTAACAATATGATTTTTGCCCTGAATCTTAAGATTTAGTTGATTAAGATGACCTGTAATATTAACTGAAAATGCCAAGTCATTTATCCATGGTCCATCTTTTAATTTAGCACATTCATAATTTTTGTTTACAAGATTAGGATTAGGTTTACAGGATTTCGTAGAGCAATTTGAAGAATCGTTTTAACACTTGACTCCAAAGCCATCGAACTTTTATATAATATGGTAGATCCGTGTATTCATATTCTATATCTTCCAATGTGGTATCAGCTCGAATATAATTTACAATTCTAGTGTAATTCTATTTTTAAAACATGTCCGATATTTAAAACTTTATTGTTGAAAGTTCCTGCGGTGAAAGTTCGTACGGTGAATATTCCGCGGTAAAACGTATGCGGTGAAGTTCACAGTTCATTGTACGCTAAATTCTATAGCAGCTGTACTGTCTTCAACAGATTTAGTGAATACACTTTGTTGTTTTGGAAGAATTGATTTCAATTCCGACAATTTGTCTCACGAAATATTGCAACGTATTGGTCAGTTTGTTTTATGATTTGTGTCATAGTGATTATATTCCTTAGTAACTGAAATAGAGTTTTACATTTCAAACATAATATTTTTTTCTTTTTCTGGGCACAAAAATATTGCAGTTCGCATTTTTTTTAATATATTTAAAAAAATAATTAAAACCTCTCGTCGGACCGCAATCTATGTATTGGCAGCCCGCCTGTTTGAAATAACCTAACATACCCAAGTTTGAAAACATACCCAAGAGCCAACAAAATCCGTGATTAATTGTTTTGATGATCACATAGGATGTGATTGGTATTTGTGTTTTTATAATTTTTTATTACTCATGCGTTAATAGTACTATATTGGTGCACGTTTTATAGTGCGACAAATGCCATTTTTGGTTGTATTACAACATAGCTTGGATAACGGACGAAAATATTTAATATCGCTAAGTTACATTTAAACAACAATAAAATAAACATAATCAAGACCTCAATATTAAAAAAATTTACGTGAAAGTGACAGATTTTTTTTTTCAAAACAAAATTAAAATAGTTTTAAAAACGTTTAAAAACGTTTTAAAATGAGTGTAAATTCTATGGAAATACCGGAGACTGTTGAGAGTTTTTATGACGAATCCACATCACCGGAGACAATTGAAAAAGCAAATCCTTCATTTTTTAATCAATTTTTTTTGTATGGTCCCTGGATCCCAAACTTGTGAGATACGTCCCCTCGCATGAATAATAAAAAATATTATCTGCAACACGAGCGGTATTGTCACTTGCCCTCTCGAACAAATGTGTGCAGTCACATCGTTCGTGCGCCCAATTTCGCTCTTGTGGCCAATTAACAACTTAACGCCCTAGTTGCAAAATAGACTATTGTATTATTCGGTTTTCTAAATTCATAATATGTGAAATCCAGATCCTATGTAAATATATTATTTATACCTCTATAGAACATAATGTATGTATTATTGTGTATATTGCGTATTTTGCTAGATATGTGTGATTGAGTAGCTCAGTGAAATCATAGTCGGTGCCAAGCTCGGATAAAAGAGGAGGCTTGAGGACAAGCGGTAGGTCGCTACCCCTTGTAAAAAAAAAAAAGAAATATGCTCACAGAAGGAACAAGCCTAACGCAATACGTGGACGACAATTAGCAGGTAGTAGTGCCTGAACACCTTGAATGTGTTATGGATACAACAAATTGTCCTTAAGAATTTACAATCTGTCCAATGACTTATATTCAGAGTATTGGCAATTTGTCGCATAGAAGCACTTGGACCTTCCTCTATCATGTCCAGCACATTTTGTTTCAGTTGTACCGTTGTTACTGTCATTAATCTTCCTGGCCCCCTATTTCGTTTCAATGTGCCTGTTTCATGAAGACGCGACGAATGTTTTCAAAGATTTTTAGGTCGGGGATATTCCGTCTAGGAAACCGTTCAATGTACAATTGTCTAGCTTGTAATGAATTGCCATCAGCAAGTCCATACATGAAATTCATGTCAGTCATCCCGGCATTTGTATACATGGTAGAGGACTTCACTAACTATTAAATACATGTCAAATAGCCCAACGTTACAGGTGATACAGGTTATGATCACTGACAAGATTTTTTGCCGCATGTTTACCACACCCTATATAGATTTATTGTCCCAGTTTTTTTCTACAAAATATCACAGGCTTTATAAAATTAGCAGATTATCTTACTTAAAATAAAAATATGTGATCCCTACTTTATTGCCTTCACAGGTCTAATTTCAATATAAATATATCGTGTTGATCTTGTTTCATTAAGAAGACAAAAAATATTAAATAAAAATGAAATTTGTCTGTCAAAGATTTATCTGTGAGTTTACGAATCCAATTTTCTTTCCTGCGTTATATTATGAAACGTATGTGAGGTTGGAAGCTTGCCAACAAATTCTATTACATTTTATTAAAATGTTTTTGTGAAAGGTCTCAAGAAACGTGATAATGTGTTATATTAATTCTGCCAACCCTTCGAATCATAAGCGAAATAAGAAATTTAATAGGCAATGAAAATTAAATTTTATTTAAACAAAAATTAGATTTAGAAAATTAATACGATATCAACATTTTTATTATTTCGTCTAGGTATCATAAATAGACAAAATATATTTACAATCTCATAAATGACAAATGTGTATTATAATATAATACTTTTTTAAATTCAAATTCAGCAATCATATATAGAATAATCAAATTATGTTCGGCTAATTTCAATAAACCTAAAGTTTTATAATAATAATGTTTATTGTAACAAAGGGCTATAAATCGTAGATGGCATTTACGATTTATAACATTGAAATAGAGTTTGTCAAGGTTTTTAAATGGTTGTATGCATCAGCAATTCTAGAATATTAGTCACGACCGCTTAGCAAGTTACATAAATGTGAATTAGAGTTGTCAATAAATACAGTTTTACATTCTTATGTGTTTACAACAAAAAAACTCGTAGAAAGGGTTGACGAGTGGCAAGTTTAAAGTGCCTTGATCTATAGTCCATGCATGTAACGTCTGTTTAGTAAATAGAATGATCTCATTTATTTTCCGTACTAACTTTTTGTAGAACAATAAATGTTTTCTTTTTGTATGTGTAATTTAAAGATATTAAAAGTGAATAGAATTCGTCTACTATTTATTTATTTATTTTTTGTTTTATTTAATGATCCATTGATCCATTATAGATCATATAATAACTAACAGAAAAGTCCACCCAAATAATATCATAGACGTAAGAGTGATACCATCAGCAAATATAGGCACAGAACATCACCTCGTCGTATGCAAGTACCGATTCAAAGCAATGAGACACAAGCAACAAGAGCCGAAAAATGCGGCAAATATAACATAGAGGCATTAAAAACTATAAATATATAGTTACTATACGAAAACAAACTAGCACAAAAATAGCATCCAACAACATACAAGACCAGGACAACACAGATGAAGCCTGGGAAAATCTGAAATCTATCATTACAAACAGCGCTCTCGAGGCTATCGGCTGCAGATCAGTCAGTAATACTCCACGACATAATTATAAACCCTGGTACAACCCAGACCTAAAAGAAATAGCCCCACAAAAATCAGAAGCCTACAGAAAATATTTGAACACGAGAACTCCTTACGACCAATACAAACTGGTGAGGAACAGGTGCAAGACAGAAGTGCGACACCTAAAAGATCAATACTGGAAGAACTTCAGCAAGTTTATCCTCAGTAAGGTTGACGAACAACAATTTCGTTTATTTTGGGCCAGTATTTTTTTGAAAAGTTTTGCTGTGGTGTTTATCAATGTAATGCCTCGGTAATTTGAGGGGTCTGTTTTTTACCTTTCTTAAAGACCTTCGGGATGGTGATTGTATTTTTCCATCTTACCGGCACTTGTTCGGTTTTTGTAAGGAGGTGTAGATTTCTGTTTCGAGTTTGTCGCCGCCGTATTTTAGGTGTTCCTTGTGAATTATATCTTCACCTGGTGTCTTTCTTGTTTTTAGGTTCCTGATTTCCCGATTTATTTCTTCTTGGCTAATAAGCCAGTATGACTCCTCTATTGTCTGTTCGTGCGTTACGGTAGTGGTTCCTTCCTTGATGTTGTTGCTTTCTGTTTCATACAATTTCTTAAACTACTTGGTCCATTCTTCAGGTGTTATACATTCGGTTTGATGTTGTTCGTCAATCTTACTGAGGATAAACTTGCTGAAGTTCTTCCAGTATTGATCTTTTAGGTGTCGCACTTCTGTCTTGCACCTGTTCCTCACCAGTTTGTATTGGTCGTAAGGAGTTCTCGTGTTCAAATATTTTCTGTAGCTAACCAACCTAATAAGAAACATCAACACCAACAACTACACAATCTTAAAACAAAAACAAAGACATCGGAGAGGGTGCGCGTAAGCGATGGTTTAAGACAAGGTGACAGCATGAGCCCGACCCTATTTAACATCATAATGGACAACATAATAACCACAGTAAAGAACCTTAAAGCGGGATACAGAATGGGGAACCAATCCTTCAACATCCTATGCTAACCAACCTAATAAGAAACATCAACACCAACAACTACACAATCTTAAAACAAAAACAAAGACATCGGAGAGGGTGCGCGTAAGCGATGGTTTAAGACAAGGTGACAGCATGAGCCCGACCCTATTTAACATCATAATGGACAACATAATAACCACAGTAAAGAACCTTAAAGCGGGATACAGAATGGGGAACCAATCCTTCAACATCCTATGCTAAATATGCAACGCTAATAATGGCAGACAACGAAGACGATCTGCAACGATTACTAAAGACATTTTCGGAAACCGCAAAGAAATACAACCTCGACATTTCCCATCAAAAACCAAGTGCATGGTAGCCAGCCAAAACTATAACTGGACGGTAAGGTAATAGAACAAGTGATGAGCTTCACATACCTCGGCATAGAAATATCAAGCGACAGAAACCTTAAGATGGAAACCCGAGCAGCCACTAACAAGCATAACCCATAACAAGCATATATCTAAAGAAGGTAAAATCCGAATATACAAAACCGCAATGAGACCAATTCTCACATACGCAGCCGAAACAAGAGCCGACACAGCAATTACCAAACAAGCCTAAAAAACGACAGAGATGCGCACCCTACGAGCGATAAAGGTGGTCACGCTAAGAGACCAAATCAAGAGCTCCACAATCAGAGAGGATCTACAAATACAGGATGTCGTACGCTGGACAAGAGACCGTCGGAGGCACTGGCGGGACCATGTGAAACGCATGATCCCACAACGGATCGTTAACTGGGCCATGACACAAAGACGCAACAATTCAAGACCACCTGCGAGGCCACCAAAGAGATGGGCAGACTCCTGGACATCCATATCACAGGAGATTAGAGACTAAGGAGGAACTTATAGAAACAGGCACACGTGCCTATACAAAAGTCTAAGAAGAAGAAGAAGTATTGCGTTATGTCAATAGCTTTTTTTAAACTTTAGTTCTAGTCCCTCAATTTCTGTACGATAATATTGAAAAAAAAGGAAATTCTCTCAAGGTAGCATTGATTCGTATGAAAAAGGTATATTTGGGTAGGATATGAATCGCCAGCGTGTTGTCCAAAAGTGTTTGTCAACCTTACTCACTGTGCTACTATCGTTTGATAAAGTTGTTTAACGTCGGAGAAGATACGCATGAAACTTTAACAACGACTTTCTTGGAAACTAAGGGTCGTTGAATGAAAAGCCTTGTACGCAGGACAGGACTTGTATTGCAGGACCCATCAAAATCTGTGATTAACAGGTCTGATTGTCCCCTTGTGTGTTTAAAATTTTGTATTACTAAGTTTAGTAGATTCCTAATATGTGGAATCCTGTTCAGATGTACAGATATATCTCTATAGGACACAATGTAATTATTGTTGTGTATATTTTGTATTTTGCTGGATATAAATAAATAAAACAAAAAATAAATAACTGACGAATTCTATTCACTTTTAATGTTTTTAAATTACAAATACAAAAATTAAAACATTTGTGGTTCTACGCGAAAGTTAGTCCGGAAAATAAACGAGATCAGCAGCATATTTACTATACAGATGTTACATGTAGGTAGATCGAGGCACTTGCCACAAGGTTGCCACCAACCTTTTCTACGTTTTTTTGTTATAAACACATAAAAACATAAAACCGTATTTATTCAAACTCATTTATTTAACTTCCTATGCGCTCCTGACTCATAATTTTAGAAATTCGGAGTTATACAAACATTTAAAAACATTGACTAACTATATTTCATGATATAAATCTTAAATGGCAGAAAGACCTTCAAGTCTTTCTGTCATCTACGATTTATAGCCCTTTGTTACAATAAATATTATTATTATAAAACCAAAGGTTTATTGAAATTATCCCCAGATTATTCAATAAAGAAATCTGTATTTAAATTAAAAAAAGTATTATATTATAATACAAAATTGTTATTTATGAAATTGTAAATATATTTTGTCTATTTGTGATACCTAGACGAAACATTGATTTTTTAGGTCTTATTTTGATATCGTATTAATTTTCTAAATCTAATTTTTGTTTAAATGAAATTTAATTTTCATCGCCTATTCAATTTCTTATTTCGCTTATGATTCGAAGGGTTGGCTGAATTAATATAACGCATTATCACGTTTCTTGATATCGTTCACAAAAACATTTTTATGAGTTAGTTGGCAGAGTTCCAACCTCACATACGTTTCATAATTCAACACACGAAAGAAAATGTTTGGCCTCCTTTTGGTAAAGCTAGCTTTGTCATCGTGTATACGTCCAGCGAAACTAGATATTTACACACAATGTTGCAAAGAACGGCTACGATGCGGTAAAGTGACCAGTAAATTTTAACCTTTCAAGGATACTTACAAAATAAATTATATAAATACAAAATAAAAGTATTAGACAATAAAATTTAATTAAGAAAAAGTTACTTTACACCATATTTGTCACGATAATGTATAAAATATGTGTTATTGGAACGAAGTTCCTTTAACTCAAACGTATACGCCGCGTTAATTTCTTTCTCTTTGTCTCAGTGTATATTTTTATACCGCGCGCTCTCTCTTTCATTATACGTCGCGTTCCTTTCTTTCTCTTTCTCTCAGTGTATATCTCTATACCGCGCGCTCTCTCTTCCGTTATATGCCGCGTTAGTATCTTTCTCTCATTGTATATTTATATGCCCCGCGCGCTCTCTTTCTTTCTCTTTCTCTCAGTTAATATTACTATAATGCGTGCTCTCTCTTATTAGGTTTATAACCTTAAAAGTAAACAAGAAAATAAACAAGATACAAAATTTGTTCAAACGTATTTTTTTTGTCGATTAAAATCATACGAGAGTTAAATTATACTCATTATTTGAATTAGGTTTCGTGAAATGGAAACCCAAGAAAATATACAAAATACTGACAAAAGTAAGTTAATAAAAAAAAACTATATAATTTGAAGTAATTGAATTTGAAGCATGTAATTCGAGTGATTGATATTTACTATATTTATATATGTATGTCGTAGTCATATAGTGAAAAATAAGTCAGATTGTGTAAAACTGAGCCATTGCTTAATCTGTTGACAGTTCGAGTAGTTCATCTAATTCGTGTAGCTCATGAAATCGTCAATTTTAAGAGGCAATTGTTTAACTAGGATTTACACTCACTATCTTACCTACTTACCGATTCGATGTTTCAAAAAATGCCAAAGTGCTGTCATTTGATAGTATAAAGCAACTTGTCTTAATTAACAGACCTATTAATAAAGAGATAAATAAAGAAACATATTTGAGATGGTTTCACGAACTAGCTAGTCATATCGAGTATTTCAAATAGAATAGGTACATGAACTGTCGGCAGATTATGCAATAACTCAGTTTTACACAATCTGATGGATTTCACTATATGACTACGACATATATATTATAGAGAGACAATAGTGAAATCACGAGCTAAGTGTCAAAAAGAGTATCGACAGAAAAAAAAGAAAGTTTACAAAATACAGATTTAGGAAAGTATGTTCTTAAAATTTTATAATTTGAAGCAATTGCTTACTGTGTACATAGATTTTTCCTACATGTGATTAGAGTGTTAGCTATTTTTTAACTATATTTATATACATTATAGAGAGGCAATAGTAAAATCACAAGCTCAGCTTCAAAAAGTTTATCGACAGAGAAAAATGGAAAAAGAAAATAAAAGAATTATATAAAATACAGATTTAGAAAAGTAGGTTACAATTTTATAATTTGAAGCAATTGCTTACTGTTTACATGGGTTTATCAAACATGTGATTCAAGTGTATGCTTTTTTGTACTATATTTATATACATTCTAAAGAGACAATAGTGAAATCACAAGCTCAGTATCAAAAAGAATATCGGCAGAGAAAGAAGAAAAAAAAATTACAAAATACAGATTTAGAACATGCTGGCGTTAATTGCGTTAAAATATACAGAGATAAATTTCAATCAAAGAAGAAACGTGTTGAACCTGAATCTTTACAATCATCGAAAGAAGATTCATTACCAACCATTTTAATCGAAAGTAATGAAGAAACTGAAAATATAATATTTAGTCCCTTTCTGAATAATCAAATTCAATCATCCGTTAATGATGAAGCTCAGCAAGTAATTAGTTTAAGTTCTCAATCATTTCAAGCCCCATACGAGGAACATGATGAATGTTCATGTCTTGTTGCATCATGACAGAAACATTGGTGGCGACGGTAATTGCCTATTTTCATTTCTTACAGGAATTTTACATCTTCAAATATTAAAAGACAAGTTGTTTGATTCTGGTAAATGCGCGAGGAACTTTGTTCCTGACGGGGGTCCCCTGACCGCATATGGTTTTTTTTTATTATAAAGTATAGCGTAAGACATGTTGCAAAATGACATATTATGTACCTAATAAATTTGAATTTGTAAAAATGTCAAAGTTTTTGAGTACTAACATTTAATAAAATTAAATAATTTACAATATTGTAAATAATCTAAATCTATTTGTTTCTTAAATAATAATTGTTGGCCAAAAAATCTTAAACAAATTTCGTGCGGAAATGAATTTACAGCTCGTTTGGCCCAAACGAGCTGTTGCGTTGTAAAATCAACGTTTCCGCTCTCTAATGTAAATAACTAATGCAAACTCAAGCTATATCTTGCCCAAATTTAATTTTTATTTAATATATTTTTCTTATTAATGAACCAAGTCATTTATGATCATTTGTGAAACCAAATTTATTATAAAGAAATTAGACCTGTGAAGTCAATAAAGGGATATCATGTTTTTACTTTAACTAGGACAATCTGCTAATTTTATAAAGCCTGTGACATTTTCAAGAAAATAACTGGGAGAATTAAACTTAATAATTATTATTGGACGGAAGTGGGCCAAGTAAAATAATTTTATCGAAAAACGGGACTATCTCGGGGAAAAAATCGGGACAATAAACAATGCAATCTATAAATGTTTATTTTAGTTTATTTTGATCAAAACGTTTCACAAATTTCTTTTATAACTAATACCACAATATAAATTTTAAATAATTTCACTGTTTTCTAGAATATCAAGTCTTTATTTTTTCGTATCTAATTTTTACCGTATGCCAGTGGTTTCAACCGGACTGTCACTCGCATCAATTGAAGCTTTTGTTACTAGTTTCATATATTTTTTCTACCAATATATGTGAAAATGGCATTTTTTTAATTCTTTCTTATTAATTATATCAATTTCAATGAAATATTTTATGTACAAACGTAAAACGATCCTGAAACTATTTAAAAGACCGAAATAAAATTAGGACATTTGACTTGAAAAGTATCACCTTCTATGAGAATGCAACAATATTTACCATGGTAACGACCAATCCAACAATTAAATTTGTATTGACAGTTCTGACAGTTCGCTTCGAATTGGATTTATTAAAGTCGAATTATGGATTCGACAACCGAAGATGAAAGCGTTTTTTTTTGGTTCGATGTGATTGCTAACTCGCTGGCGCTCGTGAGCAAACTCCTACCTCACCAAAAAAAAAAACGCCATGCAGTCTATTCAGTCATCTGGCTATGCAGTCTATTTATCAAATCTGTATATCCTTGCTTTAACAAAGCATCTGCTTCATCCAATACAAAGAATCTACAATTGCTCAATGAAATGTATCCTAAAAATAATTAAATTGCAATTATATTACATTTATTAATATCTTAAATTTATTTACTTACCATCTTGAATTAAGTCTTCTAATCTACCTGGTGTTCCAACAATGACCAGATCAACATTTCAACATTTCCAATCAACACCAGAGTTTTGAAGAACTGAGATTTGATCTTTTATATTGACTCCACCAATAATTAAAAGTTCTCTTAGTTTAGGATTCTTTACATACTTTTTTATTTGTGTTTAAGTTTGTTCGGCCAGTTCTCGTGAAGGCTGCAGATTAAAAGTAAAGTGATTTTTATTAAACAAAAAAAAGAAAAATTCACCTCAATTATAATGGTTTAAGGTGCAAAATTGTCTGGCTTTGTAATAGCAGCAGCAGTTTGGCTGTTTGTATTAACAACCATTTTCTCCTTGGGTGCTAAATTTAAGACTTCATAGCCTGCAGGAAGTGGATATTTGAATGGTTTATCTCCAAAATTAAGAGATTTCTGAATTCTACAAAAATAGCGTTTTATAATAATTCGTCCCAATCCCCAGTAAAAATACAATTACCTTTAAAACAACGGCTGGGTAAAATGAATTATTAACATTTTTTTGGAAAGCTGGTCCAAGGTCAGAATTGTTCTTTAAAAACCTAATTTCTCCTATATCTAAATCAATCAAACATGTGATCACATCATTTTTACCAAACAGGTCCCCATAATTATCAAATTGTTTATTATTTGATTTCTTTTCTGTAGCACCAAAACCAAACCCAAATCTACAAATATTTTTTGCAGTTTGTATTGTTTAATACATATAATATTATTAAATATTATTATACTTGTCTGTCCCAAGATCTAAACTTGCTTGTAGTGTTGACCAACCAACACGACACAAACCCTCATCAGTGACAGTTACTTCATAGCCCCATTTTCCACTTTGAACTCCCCTAGTGCATCTTAGTCCACATGGTGATACTGCTACAGCACTACCTCTGTCCACCATAGACATTGTCCATGCTGGAGCTAAAAAGAGCAGTAAAAAAAATTAAACCGTAATTAATATAATAGAATCATTTAAATAATTATCAACCAATAACCAATATGTATTTTCTTCAGAGAAAAAGTTTTGTGACAGTTCCTGTTATTAAAAGTGGAAATTTATTCTTCATTTTAATTTTATTAACTTACATATACTTTGGGAAACTATCGCAGCTTTTCCCGATTCAATGTCTTTAAAAGTTTCCCAAACAATTTGTATGATACGGAGACAAAAAGCCGCTGTTTTTCCACTTCCTGCTTCAGCTGCCATTAAGACATCTCCTCCACCTAAGACAAGTGGAATTCCTTCTTCTTGAATATCTGTAGGCAATCTGTAAACAATATTATATATGAACAATCTTTGGTAGGAAAAATTAGGGTTTAACTTACGTCCATTCTAATTCGTCAACTGCTTTTGCAATTTCGGGCAACACACCAAGTTCTATAAAACAAATTCATTTTAAATTGTGTATTGCTGAATCCAACCCAGAACATTTTTTTAAATTACATAAAACAGTACAATCTTGATAATCCAACGCATATGGGGCCAGACAACCACCGGGTTATCAAAAAAAAAATCGGATTATCGAGTTAAACGAAAGAAATTTCCTCGCTTGTTTCTTGAAGCCAATATTTTATGTCATCGTTTGTCGGGGTAACATCCACTTCACATTTGTTGGGAAGCTCTTGTAAAAAATTCGAAGACAATTTGTAGAGTTCAGTTAGCTTGCTCAGAATCGTTAGTCAGGTTTTCAAAAGCAGGTTGTGTTGGCCAGACCTTTTTCCAAGAACACTGGATGCTGCCTCTTTAATGTTTAATGTTTAATTAATGCTTAATGTTTTTTTCAAAAAAATAATGATCCCATCAGTTTGATTATGTTTGAATTTAGAGATTTTTTGTAATTTATTTTTATTTGCTGAATTACATTTTGATCCATGGGCTGCAATAGTGGTGTCATATTTGGAGGCATGTAAGACTTGAATGTGTTGGTCTTACTTGTGAAGTTCCTCTTCTTTAGGATGTCTAGGAGTGTTATCCAGAGGAAGCAAAGCTTTAGCAGGCAAGTTGCAAACTTTTGAAAAAACTTTTACCGCCAGAATAAAATCTTGCTTCAATCATTATTTAAACACATCTTGGGTAGCCCATCCTTAGGCTTGATTTTTATATGTAACTGGTAAATGAGTTACGTTTTTAAAAGCCCGCGGATGCTTGGCTTTTGCTATAACCAATAAGGAAAGTTTGTGTGTGCCCGTGGAATTTGCACAAGGCATGAATGTCAGTCAATCCTTTGTAGTAAGTTCACTTCCAAGTAAATAAGGTATTTTCCACTTCAGGATAATGACCTGTTTTATCTGCCTTTTATTCTTCCCTCAGCAGCCTTGACGAATTGGAGGATTTTCTCGCGGTTGAATTTCATATCGTAGATCGTGGATCTTCCAACGTCATAAATGCGTGCGAGGCTTGCCGTGGTTTCTCCTTTATCAAGTTTATTGATGAAAACAGGAGATCGTTTTGAACTTAGAGTGACGTATTTTCGTTTGGTTGACATTGTACACTTAAATAACCACATTCACTAGATAGATTCGATAAACGGCAAGCCAATAATAAAACAAGATGTAATGGAGCGGCATCCTATGAGTAGATAGAGAAAGAGAATTGGGAGGCAAGAGAACGAGTGGGCCTGTTTGCTTATATCAGGCGCGGCTGTTTCTCCAGAGAGCCGGATTACGGAACGTGCCGGATTATCAATCCATTTCATCTATTGCTGTGAAATATTCTATTTTCTACTGATATTTGTGAAAATGGCAATTTTTCCATGGTTTGCCCTGCATGAAAGTGACATTTTTTCATTCTAGAGATGAAAATATTTTCACATCTAGAGACGAAAATGAGCATTTTAAATTTATGATTTTCTCGATTAAAACACTAAAATAAGCAAATTTGCAGAGACTTTCTTATTAGTTACTTCAATTTCAATGGAATATTTTATGAACAAACCTAAAATGAGCCTGAAAGTATTTAAAAACCCGAAATAAAATTAGGACATTTGACTTGAAAAGTATCACCTTCTATGAGAATGCAACAATATGTTACCATGGAAACGACCAATCCAACAATTAAACTTGCATTGACAGTTCCGACAGTTCGCTTCGAATTGGATTTATTAAAGTCGAATTATGGATTCTGCAACCGAAATAAGCGAACCAGGCACACCACCGGGCATTATAGAAGCTGCAGACTCCGCTTCTAATAATATATTACCCGAAAAGTCCCGAGAAAGGTATGTATTTGTATACAAACTGTTCATGAATCGGAGAAATGACAGCGAGATAAGCTCATTTTCGGAAAACCTTCTTCTGGCTGATATTAGAAAAATATCGGAAAATATCAGTACAAAAAATTGCATTTACTACTCGAGATGAAAGCGTTTTTTTGGTTCGGTGTGATTGCTAACTCGCTGGCGCTTGTTAGGAAATCCTCACCTCACCAAAAAACGCCACTTTCATCTCTTGTTGTAAAATATACTATATTTATTAATAATATCTTTATATCTTATTTATTAATTTACATATTTTTAATTAGTTGCATATTTTACCGAGGAAGAATATTTGTTTTATACGTTTTAAACATTTCTTTAAAATTAAAATTGCTATTAATATCTTAATTTCATATTGATAAATTCTTTTAAAAATAAACATTCAATATTGGTTCGCCTATAAGCTCAGAGAAAAATAAATATTTAGATGAAATGTGTCTACAGACGAAAATATAAATGTATGCAAAAGTATTCAAACTACGTTTGCTTATGTATTTATTCATTGAAAATATTTGAAATGAGATACAAGGACTAAAATATAAGATAAATACCTTTACTGGCACCATAATATTTAGTCTGTCTAATTTTGCATTTCCAGTCTCCTTTAAATAAATAATCTGAGCCTAGTCCACTCTAATTGTAAGTCTAGTCCTGTCTTTATCTAATCTTATCTTGACTATTCTTTTCTATGTCTAGTTTACTGTATGTCTAGTCTAGTATATGTCTAGTCTAGTATATGTCTAGTCTAGTCTATGTCTAGTCTATTTTATGTCTACTCTTGTCAGAGTTTAGTCTTGTCCATAGATCGTTTTATTTTGGGTAGTCCTGTGTATATCTAGTCTAATCTCTATCTACTCATGTCTATGTCTAATCTAGTCTCGTCTGTCTAATCGTGTCTATGCCTATTATACTATGTGTCTACACTTGCTTCTTTCAGTTTAGTTGTTCATGTTTAGTCGTGTTTTGTCTGCATATAGCCTTCCACGGTTCTAGACATATTTTTATTTTATTAAACATTATTTATTCACGAATTCAACTAATGACACACAAAAACTACAGTAATCTACTATGAATAAATAAATGTTGCTTCAAATTATACGTATAATAAACTAAAATATTTACGTGAATACAAATTGACCTATTATTAGTATTCGAATGAATTGTGCGACATTTCGATAAAGCTACCGACGCAAATTGAGTTTTGATATTATCACAATTCTAATTGACCTATTCTTAGAAAAAATTACCCCACTGGGATTTATCAAATTTGTTTTGTCTATAATCAATTCGATTCACATGTAATTTACTTTATATCGATTGCAACTAAAAGTAAATTATTTCATAAATTAAATCACTAATTAGTCTATAAGTAACTTTTTCCGAAATTAGTCTGTAGATTGTAGATTTCGGTACTGCGGTCTTTATAGATCAATTGTACCCCACCCTCTTCCTCTAATTGTGGGTATACTTAACCATTTAGGGCGTCTCCTCTAGTTCCTTTAGGAATTTCAGGATCTGCGTGGGATTCAAGGACTATAACTCCTCTTCGTTCAAGCAGTGGGCTCCAAGGTACATCTGTCTCTTGCGGAACAGTGCTCCGAACTCCATGAGCAGATGTACGGAGTTTTCCCCTGCTAAGCTGCAGAATCTGCAATTATTATGTAACTCTAGACCTAGGGTCTTGAGGTGTTCTCTAAGTCTGTAGTGTCCCGTCAGGATTCCTGTCAGAATTCTAAGCTGGTTCCTGTTTTGTTTCAGGCAAGCTTTTGTTCTTTTCTGGTTAAAAGATCCCAGCATTACTTTGGATTGTCTTGCCCTGGAAGTTCTTTCCAGGTTTCCATCCATTGTTTTCTTATTTTTTCATGTAAACTTTTATGGATGGTGTTAATACTCATACCACAAAAGGGTTCTGGACCTATAAAGGAATTACTACCCGACTAGGAATTTCAGTTCGTTTTTTATTAGGAACGAATGAGGCATGCCGAACTCAGTGTTCGTTCCGCATGAGGCAACCGCATTAGGCCGTCATGACATATGTTACGCACGTCCGCCTTCGTTCCTAATTAGGCAGTCTCATTCAGAACACATTCGGAAGCCACACTTACATGTTATAACTAAAACCTCAACCTAGTCTGGTCCGAGTTCGGTTTTCACTTTAGGCAGCAGTTTGGAATCCAAACTCGGATGTGACGATCCCAACCTAGTCTAGCCCAAATTCGGATTCCTCTTTAGGTGGCGGTTTGGAAACCAACAGCAGTTCAGAAACTACACTTGCATGCGTCAACTGTAACTTAATGGAGTCCAAATTTTCCATTTGTTTTTGGTGCAAATGCGAATATACTTAATTACAATTGTACGAAAAGAATGTATTTCGATAAAACCATAAAGATATTAACTTAAAGCAAATATTTTTATTAAAAAAAAAACACGAATAGTAACGGAAAGTAAATTTTATTGTTCTTTGCTTTCTTAAGTTGTTGCTTCTTTCTTGCTTTTCCGAACGGTCCGTCCACCATCCCAATCACCAAAATGATGTAAAACAGAGGACACAGTTTTGTCTACTGATCCCTTACTCAAGGGATCATCTGCTGACTTGGAAAATTGCATTAGTCACTTCTTTTGAGACTTTCTGTCGTTCCAAAAAAGTCTCATCCAGTTTATCTCATCCAGTCTCATTCAATTAGAGTAGCTTTTAGTTTTGCCGAGTCTTTATTCTCTGTTGAATATACGTATGCTTGATATTGCAATTTTTTGACTAATTTTTCTGCTTCGTCGTATGATTCTAGAAATTACAATTGGTTACTTATCAACTACAAAAAGCTTCAATAAAAAAATACGAAAAAATATCCCCTTGAAAATTACCGATTTTTACTATTTATCAATAAAAAATTTTCCCTCGGAAAGTAATATTTTTCAAAATATACTATTTTAAAAAAATATATATTATTTTTCAAAACATTTATTGTAAAACAATAGATACTTAAAAAAACTTTTACTTACTGGCTCTTCCACGAACTTCAATAGAATACGATAGCCAATCACGCTCAGGTTCATCACAATTCTGGATCATATTAATTAATACGTCCTGTTTTTCTTTGTTGTAAGGGGGCGGCATAAATTTACATTTTAATTTATTAACTTTATTACCGTAAATCCATTTACTTGGCACTATGTCAATTTTGTTTTTTTCATAGTTGTCAAAAAACTAATCTATACTTTGAACCACCGTTTTAGTTTAAGGGGGGGGGCGGTTTAGAAAATATTTTCTAACCCTGAACTAAACCCTGACTACGCCCGTGTAAGTAAATAAGAATGAAATAACTCAGTAACCTTGAATATTGTTGCCAAAATTCAATTTTAGAAAACGTCTCAAATTTTAATGTTTATTTGATGTGGAACCAAAAGAACGAGTTCACAAAAGGAGCGAGTTCAAGTTTTATTTTGTTCTAACGAATGAATGACATTTGAAGGTTTTCCCTTTTTCGAAAAAAACAAAATTGCAGTTTAAAAACACAAAATTGTGATTTAAAAGGACAGAATTCAGATTTGAAAATTTTGGTTCAGGTTTGAAAATTTAGCTCCTAAATAGAACATTTTGCTTGTAAATTTAAAATTTTGCTTGTAAATTTTAAATGTTGCTTTTTTGCTTTAAAATTTTGGTTCTATATTGAAAATTTTGCTTCTAAATTTTGTTTCAGATTTGAAAATTTTGCTTCTAAATTGAACCTTTTGCTTCTAAATTTTAAATTTTGCTTATAAATTGCACACTTTGCTTCTAAAGTCTGCTTCTAAATTGAACATATTGCTTCTAAATTTTAAATTTGCTTATAAATTGAACAATTTGTTTCTAAATTGAAAATTTTGCTTATATTCTGCTTATAAATATTTTGCTTTTAAATTGAAAATTTTGCTTTTAAATTTTGGTTCAGATTTGAAAATTTAGCTTCTAAATTGAACATTTTGCTTATAAATTTTATATTTTACTTATAAATATTTTGCTTTTAAATTGAAAATTTTGCTTCTAAATTTTGGTTCAGATTTGAAAATTTTGCTAAACCAAGTTTTGGTTTCTGGGGGGATTTGAAGAAATGTACCAATTTACTTTCTAAAAGTGAAACACAAGGGTTCCTAAACTCCACATCTACCATGCTCTCTTGAAGATAGTCGCCCCTCCTGATTTCAATATAATATTGCATATTTCGGGGGGGGTTTGAATCCCCAAAACACCCCCTGGCTACGCCCATGATTCGAACTAATCTATATTTCGAATTCTCACTTGTCATTTTGTTAATTTTCAAGTCAATAAGAATAGTTTTTTTCTTTAATTATTAAGGGCAATGGGAATATTTGTTTTCTTTTATTATGTACAGATATATTCACTGCAAATTTAGTCACTAGCTGCTCACTGCAAAGGTCCATCAGAAACTAAGTCACTTTTAATACTAAACACTAAACCTCTAAACTAACACTAAAACTTTATACAAACACTAAGACTCTGCTGTTTATTTGTCGGATATCGCTCTATACAGGAAGTTTATAAAGAACATCCATATAAAAAATTATATAGTCTAGCATCCGGACCGGTAATTTCGTATTTACGTATCAATTCCTGCATTCTTTTTACCTATGTAATAATGGCATTACACATGATTTTTCTTTATTATTGTTACTTAAATCAATGCATACCATTTTTTTCTAACATCTGTGATTTTATATGTATCGATATATCAATGCCCATTGCCGAATTTGTCAATAACATGATTTAATTCGCTCCCGGTCTCCGAGTCTGAGCTATTTGTTAAATTTCGAGATTGGTTGTCATCATTAGTTTCGATACTGCTACTTCTGCTAATATGTTCTTCTAATTCTAACTCATCATGTTGTACTTCATTCTCTTGGCCACGAACTAAATATGAACCAGTAGCACGTTCAATATTATTTGTAGGAAATATATCATTACAACATATCCCGCCGTCATTAACACAAGACATTACAGGTTCAACATTACGTTCACGTTCTTGTACACAAGATAATTCATTTATAAATCCCTTGTTTGCTAGGTGATTATTTCCCTCTATACCATTTCCCCTCATTTCCCTTCATTTCCCTCTATACCACTGTGTCCTGGTACCCAGTATAGCGTTACTTTATCTCTTCTGTCAAGCTTGTTTAGCTTTCCCAATATCAGTCCTATACCAGTTTGGATTTGATTGTGTCTGAGCTAATAGCCTTGATGGCTGCTTGACTATCGACACCATAGCAATTTATTTTTAGTAAATAATTCCTGTGGAGGTTAAATTGTTCCCATCTTTCGATTGCATGTACCTCTGCTTGGAAGATACTTGTATAGATTTCCATGGATTCGAAGTACTTGGTACGAGGTGCAGCAGCACCTTCCTTTGTCTTCGAACCATCCTTATGCCACTTCATGGCACTTTGCTCAATGCTTAGGATTCGTCGCTCCATTCGAGCTTAATAATTAATAATGAATCTAGTCTAGAATATGTATTAGAGTTTCTCTAATCCTGTTTAACTAGTCTATTTGCTCATTCTTGCCTATTTATTCTCATCTATTTTTGATGGCTTATATTAGCCATCGCTTATGGCTTATATTATTGTTGGTTTATTAATCAGTTTTGTTTAATACACCTCAATTTTTTGATTTTACAACTATTTGTCGATTAAACAAACATAATTGTCATAGTCTGGTCAAACTAATAATCTTGTCTATTTGGTGTTGTCTAATAAACAAAATCTTGTCGTAGAGACTCACTAAAGCGAAATATAGACAAAACATTTATTGTAACACAATATTGCTTTGCACAAGGTTCATTGCAAAAAAATACTTGTTAGATTAGGACAGATTTTGTTACTTGATTATTAACACATATTTTGTTAATACATTATACAGACAAGATTTTGAATATTGGGATGAAACGATACTAATGATAGATACAATCATACAAATTTACTAAAGCGAAATATAGCTTGAAAATATAAATATATTCAACCTGTTCGTAGCACTATAATATTAAGTCTTATTAGGACTATGAACAAATCTCATGTTTAACAATTTTACAAGAGATTTGCATGCCATTCCTAGAACAAGTCCATTTTCATGGCACTAACGGAGCTAGAGAAATAACCTTGTTTTTTAAATTCATTGCTTTCTATTTAAGTTAATTGAGTAGCCATATGCAGACGCGTTTCGAGATCTATCTCTCATGAGTACAGATTTGCTATTTAAATAGAAATAAATGAATTTAAAAAACCATGTTATTTCTCTAACTCCGTTAGTGCCATGACGGAATTTTCTTTCCGCTGCATCCGACGAACCGGCCGGCGCCGGGCCCCGGGGACCAAAGTTGTTCCTCAAATGGCCCAAAAAGCTTAACTTTTTCGTAAGGACGCTTTGAGGGGCTTGTGCGCGACAGACTGACACTGATCAAAAACCCATTCTATCCTACACCGGAAAATTACATTTTCCCGTTTTGCCGTACAAGAGGAAAGGTAAAACGCACCTACAGCGCATCTCTGTGGCGCTGCAACGTCTTAATACTTAATCACCTAATTTTAATAAATAACCTAATTTTTTGCTCGATCTGATGGAAAAAATCCCAAGAAAAACTGCATATTTAACCAATTTTTCACAATTTTCAATAAAATCTTTCAATACATTTTTTTGACCCCTATTTACTTCAGTAACGTCTCGTTACTCGATTAGTGCAACTTAAAAAGAGACTGGTTCTAGGAGTAGCATGCCAATCTCAAGTTGTTTCAACTTGACATTTGTTCATAGGCCTAATAAGACTTAATATTATAGAGCTACGAACAGGTTCAATATATGTATATATTCAAGCTATATTTCGCTTTAGTAAGTTTGTATGATTGTATCTATAATTAGTATGATTTCTTGTATATTGTAGAGTAGCATGCCAATACCAAGTTGTTTCAACATGACATTTGTTCATAGGCCTAATAAGACATAACATTATAGAGATACGAACAGGTTGAATATATGTATATATTCAAGCTATATTTTGCTTTAAAATTAGTAAGATTCTATGATTGTATCTATAATTAGTATGATGTCACCCCAATATTCAAAACCTTGTCTTCATAAGGTGGTAACAAAATATGTGGTAATAATCAAGTAACAAAATCTATTCTAGTCTCACTAGTAATTTTTTTGTAATGAATCTTGTGCAATGCAATATTGTGTTACAATAAATGTCTTGTCTATTCTGTTATATAACTTCGTTATATATGGTCTTTTTTGGCATTGTCTCTCTAACAAAATCTTGTATATTTAATCTTGTTTAACTAACAAAATCTTGTCCATTTCTTATTGTCTCATTAACAAGATCTTGTTTTCTACTTGGTCTTGTCAAACTCTTGATTTTACCACTCCAAATATATAATTAGCTTTTAAGAGAAACTAATGATCTCTGCTGTGTAAAGTAATGAATTAACAACTGTAGCAAAACCCGGAAGCGTCGTGCATACTCGGCATAATAACGCAGGGTTAATTCCTGCATGCCCTTTTTTCATTAAACAATGGGGAAGGGAAAATGCTCTCAACAAGTTCCATTTAAGGAATTTTTGACGGCATTATCATCCTTGCTGTGTATTACGAACGAATATTAACCCTTTCTTATATTAAGCCTTTCTTTATTCGACAAGACGTTATTATTATATTTAAGGGTGCTATAGAGAAAGTTTATTTGTATTTAGTCGAACGATAAGCTGGTTTAATTAAGGATAATGATTTTATGGATGATGTGAGAAATATACAATATTTAACAATCCTGATTAATATGAGAATAAATTGATTGAAATACATCTGATTATTAATCACTTGTACTTTTTTATTATTATTACCTTTATTGCCATTATTATCCAACAATAGAGATTTTTCCAGTTGTACTTAAGTACTTAAGTCCAGTTGTACTAAGTTAAAAAATGCACAAAAGATTTTGACAATATTATTAGATTTATGTGTAAGAAAAATAAATTAAAAGAATTATTTAATTTAATAATTATTTTTTTGTAAATTTTCAAAGTGTAATTAATATAGACATCATTTTTTTCCTAAAGTTCAATTTTGAGACTAAAAGCGTAATAGTTTATATTTTTATATTGATATCATCGAAAAAAATGTATACCTATAAAATATAAACTCTAACAAGATATAAACCCTGAAGAAGGTCAGAATAAAATATTGACCGAAACATTGTTGTGTAAAATATCAAACATTAGATGTTTTCGTAAAAACCTTTTCCCAAGAACAACCTACAATTATGCTAAATTAGTTTGATTAGATACACGAAAAAAGTGACAATTGCAAATGTAAAGTAAAACTATATTAAACTAATTTTATGGGTACTTTGTACTAAAATGCGTTTAATCAAAATCAGTTAATTCCGTTTTTGTTAATCAAATTTTTTATGCACTCCTAAATCGAGTGGGTTCTATTTATGGCTGGCGAAATTGCATCTGGTGCAATTAAGATCTTATGGCCTCACATAAAAATAAAAATTACTTTCTGATAAGAAAACGCAATGAAACGAAAATATTTGCCGCAAACGAAATTTGATTTGATTAGTTCAATCAATCGGAGGAAATGAGTTTTCTTTTTATTAACATAACGAAAAAATATTTTTTTATTGCTTCTCATTTAATAGAACTTATAAACATGTATGATTTAAACTCAATGTTAACTCATGGTCGATAGCCATTTGTTCCCTTTTGGTGACAATAAATATTTTTATTATTATTATTTGTAAACAAATTAAACTGCAATGTATTGTTAATTAATAATAGGTTGGGGAGAAAGATATTTTTTTTCTGTAGATTGGTGTAATAAGCGATATCTCGAAAAGTATCCATCAAACAATTTCAGATTTATTTCGTTGGAATGCTGACACTTCGCACAAATTATTTTGCTGTTATTTTGTTTGGTCGTTTCATTTGTGTTACAGGGTGTTAAAAATAGAAGTCAACAAGAAGAAAATTCGGTAGGTTTTACAGTTTTTCTTTGATACATGCGAAAATGCAGGCCGCTGAAATTTTGAATGGTGTATATAGTCCCGATATTGTAACAGTCAATTACGTGCAATTTTTGTTTCGTCGATTCAGGTATTTTTGATATTAAATATGCACCTAGCACAGATAGGCCCGTCGTCGAAAATATCGATAAAAACACAGAAACGATCGAAGTTGAGGGGTATGTTAGCAGTCGTAGCATTGATCAGAAGCTATCATGAGCCAGGAGCTACATTGTGCGAAAACGATCGTGGTCAAAGCGCGGTGAAGTTCAAACGGTTGCCAAATCAGGAGTAACGGCCAGGAGAGTTCTACTGTGTATAGTGGGACTGGAAAGTAATAATTTATTATGAGTTGCTTCTATATGACCAAACACTAAATTCGGATAAACATTATAATTAACACTAAAACTAAATTCTCTACTCTCAACAACTGTACCATTTGAAGCTAGCAATTGACCAGAAACGACCAGAATTGGCCAGCAGGAGAGGTATTGTGTTCCAACAGGACAACGCCAGGTCACACACATCTATAGTGACTCGCCAGAAACTCCGGGAGCTTGGTTGGAAAGTTTTGATGTATCCACCATAAGTAGGGAAAGTGGACTAGGAATTTGACCTAACCTAGACTTAACATTGAATTGACCTTGACAGACCTTAAAATGACCTCTGAGGATTTATGCCTTGACCTTGGGGTGACCCTGAGTAGTGGCTTTGAGCTTGACCTTGAGAAGTGACCTTAAGCGCTGATCTTGGCATTGGGGTAACCTTGAGGGGTAACTTTGACGGTATTAAAAAACTAGAAATCAAATATTAAAATTGACCCAAGTCAGTTTTCATTCACCCAGGTCAGTTCAATACCCAGGTATTGACATATTCATTCGGATATGCGCGGAGAGAGGAGGGGTCGGGTGGTTGGGGGTTATTTTCTTATATTTCATGTTTGAACTTGTGATTTTGAACAGACATTTCCCACGGATGAGCATATTTCCTGTGATATTTTAATAATTTCCTGTGTGTAAAGCTGTTTGAACTTGTTGAGTGATTCTGATAAATTTGGATGAGTCATTGAACACGTGCAAGTATTGGATGTCTGAATTGTGAAATAATAGATAAGAAACGCTGCGTAATCAGTTTCGTGTTCATTCAACTTGTCCGGATGAGTCATATCTCGCAACACATTGGACGAGCATTTCGAATTACTCTGTTTTACATATCTGTGTAGGAATAGTAAAATTGACCTTGAAATTTTGCACATGGTAGTAAAATCGCTTACCTGATTAAAGGCCGATTCTCAAATACGCGACACTCATCTACGCGATGTTGCACAATGAACTGTTGCGAATTGTCACGTCGCTGCTAGGTATTGTCATATATACGACACTCAGCTACGCGATTATTTGCTGCAAATGACAAATCTGTAGTTTCTCTACATTTCAGGTTAAGTTACATTTTCAAAATGTCAAGTTCGTCAAGTTCCGATGATGATTTTTTCGTTGTAGCCATGTGTTACGAAAATGAGAAAATGAAAGAAAAGAAGAGGAAAAGAAAATATTGGGTGCATCAGATTTTAAGAACAAGATTCGTCTTAATTATAACAACATTGGTCTACTTACAAGTCTCATTTAATTTTAAAGAAAGTTTTCTTAGATCTTTCCTTTGTTGATTACTGTAATTTTTATTTTGTAAGTCATACAGTTCAACATATTCAGCCACAACAGCGATCAATTCCTCTAATTTTTCTTCGTTCATTCCATTCATTTTCAAAAACACGCTGTTTCTAACACAATCCGTCATTCGAATCACAAACAAACTTTCCAAACGTCATGCGATGTGCGACAAAACGTAAAAGAATGCTCACGAAATAAACCCAGCGACAGCACGCTAAATTCCGACTTTTAGCAACTGTCGCGTAGCCATAGTGAGAACGTGCCCATTGAAAACAATGTAATCATTATTTGACAGGCGATTTCGTGTGATGTCGTGTAGCTGTGTGTGGCGTATGTGAGAATCGACCTGAAATGTGAAAGTAAATGGGAGAGATGCAAGATATTTTAAAAAATGTGTAACAAGAAATAAAAGAGATGTAAGATTTTTACCGCAATATTAAATGCCGTAGTCAGCAAATTTTTTATACAGGAAATGATAACGTTGTTACGCGAGATAAACATAAATGACAATCAACATATTTTAAAATAGTAGTTTATGATACAAGTGTGTGAAAAAGGTCTTTTATGCACGAGTTGTGAAATTTAAAGCCGCACCTGGCACCAAGGAATTTTCTTGCATTGCAAAACTTCCTTACTGATAAGAAATTGAAATCGAGAGAAGACTGTGAAAATCGATTACTACAGTTTTTCGCCAATAGTGGCCAAGAGTTCTATGAGAGAGGTATTAAGAAGCCAAATTCTAAATGGCAACAAATTATACAAGGTCTTCCATTAAGAGATTTCTATTTCAATATGCTCACCATTTTAACAGTTGTCATGAGTCAACCTGTAACTACTTGACATTGACTTGACTTGACGTTACGCCATTAATAAAAATGGAACGATATATGCTTCAACAACGCATTGAGATTATTAAAATTCACTACAACAATGGTGAAAATTTCGCGGTTACAGTTCTCAAAACTGAAGCATTTTTGGGTCGTTGTGAAGCACCTTCTTGGCCTGCAATTGTGAAACTAGTGAAAAAATTTGAGCTGTTGGGACAAGTTAGTGATGTAAAGAAACGAACTCGTGCACGTCGCTCAAGACCTACTGAGAATATTGCTGTTATAGTGTTGAGGAAAACCCAGGTTTGTCCATTTCTCGTCGATTTAGAGATTATTTAGCATAAAGACTTAGTTCTTAAG
Organism: Phosphuga atrata; assembly: GCA_944588485.1. Classification (NCBI taxonomy): domain Eukaryota; kingdom Metazoa; phylum Arthropoda; class Insecta; order Coleoptera; family Silphidae; genus Phosphuga; species Phosphuga atrata. Next base: position 62,703,690 of record OX155892.1, read on the forward strand.
GATTTTAAAATTCAGTTAACACAAGAACTCACACCTACCAACCACCAACAACATCGTGTCTTTACTGATTAGGTCCTTGATGAGACCCATTTTCACCTCGGAGGCTACGGTAACAAGCAGAATTATCGCATTTGGGGCTCAGAAAACCCAAGATTTATTGTTGAAAAACCTCTCCATCCTCAACGTGTGGTGCTGTTTTTGGTCTGGCGGGGGTCATTGGACCTTACTTTTTTCAAAATGAGACTGGAGCGGTGATACTGTTACGGTGATTGGATTGCGCTATCGAACATTGATTAATGATTTTGTATGGCCGGACTTGGAAGATATTGATGTGGATAACGTTTTGTTCAACAAGATGGCGCTACGTGCCAAACAAGTAACGATACGATCGCTCTTTTGCGTGAAAAGTTTCTTAACTGTGTGATTTCTCGAAGAGGCGATCACAATTGACCACCGAGATCTTCTGATTAAACACCTCTAGACTTTTTTATTTGGGGCTACGTGAAAGATAAGGTCTATACCAATGGCCCACAATCGATTCAAGACCTCAAAGATGCGAATGCAGATGTGCGAATTGGTGAAGTAATAATAAGTAATATGGTCCTTCAAGCGTAGCCGTGGTGGCCAATTGGATAATATCGTTTTCCTTTGTTAATGGCGTACCCCCCTCTTTACAATTCATCTTTATCTTTACAATTTAATAAACATCCAATGATTTCGCTCAAAAATGCTCGTTTTCTTTTTACATACCAAAATGAAACCTCTTATTGGAAAACCCTATATAAAAAAATTCCTCTTATTGGAAGACCCTATATAGCCCTATATAACAAAAAGGTACATATTAATAAGTAAAGTTCCCGTAAAAATAATTGATTTATTTTTTCCCAACCTTATATTACTTATTACTTTATATTACTACGGAGAATATGTATTTTTATTTTTTTAAATCGAGTCAAGAACTATTCGGACATTCGGACAGATAATACTGAACAGATAATACTAGTCAGACGATATTAGGCACGCAAGACTAAATAGACAAGACCATCTTAAAACTGGACAGACAAGACAAGATGCTAAACTATTACCAGATTATACTAGTTAGATTAAGACCGAAAATATGTTTATTTTGTGTATTCTTAAACCATTTTCAATTTTATTTTTCCTATATTTAATGTAATGTATATATCACGCGCCCCAAGTGCGAATGGGATGTTGCGTTGGAATTTCTATGTGTAAAAGGGATAAGTAAATCTTACAATTTAGGGTATATTCCCGCTCCTAATTGCCACCTTGTCTAAATCCTTGTAAATGCGTCTGTTTATTGTCTGTTAATTTGTGCAAGCAATTGTGGAGTGGGGGTTGAGCGTTTGGCGTTTATATTTAGTCTTTGTACAATTTTCCTGTTGTGCACATATCTAAAGCAGTTAACTTTAGCCAGATAAATTCTAAAAAAGACAGTCCTCAGACTATCATCGGAAAACAGACAATTACTAGACTAGATATTCGAGACTATATGGTATATACGAGATGAATAGGATAGGCAATTATTATTCAACTAAAATTTGTATATAGTCTAATTACTAATTTAATAAATTTAAATGTGGAAAGTAAAACTATTAGTGTTATATCAAACCAAACGAAAGCGAAATCATTTGTGCCTAAAACGAGTATTTTCCCCACGCCTTATTTTTTATTAATCGCTCGGGCTCAATATAAAGTGCGTACAGTGTAGTTGAGTTTCAAACGTTTGACATTGGATTTGGAGAAAGCCTTTTTATAACTTGGTATGTTGACCAATTATATAACAATGTCAAACATTTTTTGTGAAAAAATATTCATTATATTAAAACAGTTAAATATTATTTGATTTGTTTTATGGTTGTAGATTTTCAGAGTCCTGCAAGTTCACTCTACTTGCGCCTAATATCTATTTTATATACTTTCAAGTGTTTTAATTTTATTTAAGTATTAATTTTTATTTATTTTTCTAAACAAATTATGATTGTTATTCATTATATTAAAATGTTATTAAGTTTTATTCCATTTATGATTGATGACTTTGTGAAATGGAAATTAATCAATATTAAATCTTGAGAGGGTAAATCTTAACCGGATTTAGTTTCACCCGAAATCTTTCCAAATCCAAGATATATTATCCCAATAATCCGGATCGGATTTTCTTGATTTATTCTGAGATTTTTATTTCATATTCATAGAAAAAATGTAATATCAATCTACTGATTGTATTTTAAGCTAGTCCTTAGAATCCTCTTAATATAAACTTATATAAACTCTATTATTGAAGTAATCTCTAATTATAATTTATTATTTTACTAGCGTTATTTGTAATTGTGTTTGGTTTAGAATTCACTGACAATTGTGAGTGTAGTTATTAATTAATGTAAATAATGATTTATAAATATAGAAATATTTCGGCCTGAATATTTTAGATATATAACAATACATACATGCCCGGCTAGCTCAGTCGGTAGAGCATGAGACTCTTAATCTCAGGGTCGTGGGTTCGAGCCCCACGTTGGGCGCAATGTTTTTAGGTTAGAAATCCTGTTTCAACAAAATTGTATTTATATTATTTTAATCATGAATAGGATGTATGTAAATGAAATTATAAAGATTTTAATTATCTATTGCAAAACGTTTTATCCTAATGATTCGCGTGATATAATAGTCCAAATTTTGTTTAGAAGTTGTGTTTAATTAATTTGTTTTATTATTTAAAAATAGATTTTTCAGTTCTTGAGTTCTTGTTAGATGGTGATGCCATAGAATTGCGGAAATATTACTCCCACATAAATCAGGAGAATTCTATAAAAATAGTTATATATATATAACAATTTTTGTGATTGTCGAATTTGTGATTTTAAAGAAGAATAGCGAAGTTACCCAGACAATTATATTAAATTACATTTTCGAGCTAAATAAAACGATGAAACCATCAACAGTTTGGAGTTATTGTTCAATGTTATAGGCGTGGTTGGTTAATAGCTTTTGAAAGCATGGATATTGGAAAGTGGGTAGAATATTTGTATAAAAATACAACTATATATAATGTTGAGTTTTTAATGTTGATATACATTTCTGAAAGTTAGAATCCTACTGACAATGAAGCAAAATTCTATAGGATTTAGAGCCAAGAAATCAAACGTCCTTAACTACAATGAAATTTAAAATTCATTAACACGGCACCAGATGATGTGTATTTACTCATGAAAGAGAGTTACATGATTTAATTCGCTAATTTGTTTAAATTTCTAATGATTTGTAGTTTGTTTTATAAAAATACAAATTTTTAAAAAAATATATTTTTACAGCAAAATGTTTTATATAAAACTTATGGCGTTCGCAAACAATGCAATATGTAGTTACTTTACGTTTATTTGTGCACTTACTTGTGTCAAAAAATGGATTATTATTTATATTTTTATTTTATTTATTTATTTATTTACCAGAAGTAAACCTATAGAGATGGGAGTACCATCTGTACATAGGACTGGTTATAAAAAGAAAAAATACAAAAAACAAATACAAAATATAAAATTCTTAAACATAACTCTTAACATACTCATACTACAAATATATAAATATCATATAAAATTAAAAACACACAGAAACAAATTAACAAACATAGAAAAGTTACAGACAAAAAATAATCATACAATAGTTGTGTCTCCACTTACTAATTTTTTTTAATACCTTCCTTGCACTAAAAAGTATTTTCAAATGGTTAGGAAGTAGATTAAAATATTTTATTGCCACATTATAAGAATTTTTGGTGCTAATAGTTTTGTTAATTTTGGGTAAAATAAGCTGCCTGGATCGCGTATTTGTCAATCTTTCTGAATGAAGTCGCTTACAATAAAAATAGTAGTAAGATAAAGAAAGCACTAACGATGAAGGAATCTTTGATTTTTAAAGGTATCATTGAATCATTGGGTATATGGGTATACTTATTAATTTATTTTGCATAGAAGCTAAAGATTTAACTGAATTGTTATATCCCCACCCCAAGCAATAATTCCATAGTTTATTATGCCTTCAAAGACACTATGATATATTGTTTTCAGAATAGAAGGTGGAAGACAGTTACTTAATTTGTAGAACAAAAAAGTAAAATATTTGGTTTTTTTCAGTTCAAGTTCAAGTACATGTTTATTCCATTTCATATGACAGTCAAAAACTAACCCAAGTTATTTGCAATTTTCGACCCTTTTAAATTTTAAATCATTAATAAAGAAACAAAAATTTTATTGGAACACTATCAGCATAACTACCAAAGGTAATAAATGTAGACTTATCAATGTTGAGTAAGAGCTGATTATCTCTTAACCAAATATTTTACCCTTCTAGCCAAAAATTCAAACAATCTCTTACCTCACCCCAGTTTCTCCCACAACCTAAAACAGCAGTGTCATCAGCATAAGAGACCAGAGCATTTTCAGGTAGTACATTAAAGATATCATTAATATAAAGAATAAATAAAAGCGGTCCAAGTATAGTTCCTTGAGGAACATCAATTTTGACAGATTTATATTCACTCACACAATTATTTACTCTTACACATTGTTCTCTATTTGATAAGTAATTTTGAATTAACTGATGCGATAGTCCTATGATTCCACATCTCCAAAGTTTCTCATGCAAAATCTTATGATTAACGGTATCAAAGGCTTTGGCAAGGTCCAAGAATACTAATACTGTTTTTAGATTTTTATCAAAATTATTATAAATAAAATTTGAGGTAAAGGCAAGCGCATCATCAGTACCCCTATTCTTCATGAAACCAAATTGTTTATTTGAGATTAAGTTATTTAAGTTATATAAACAGAAGCTATATAATCTGTTGTATATAAATTTTTCAAAAACTTTAGCTAAATTGTAAATAAGTGAAATAGGTCTATAGTTAGTCGTTAAGTGCTTATTAGCAGACTTAAAGATCGGAATTATATCAGCTTTTTTAACGAAGTAGGCCATATGGCTCTACTGATACATTTATTAAAAAAATGTTCCAGTGGGAAACAAATAACATTGACTATGAGTTTAAGAACTATACTATTAATCCTATCGACCCCACCAGCTTTATCCTTCATTGTCAGAATAATCTTTTCAATTTCAAATCTGTCTGTGGGCATTAGAAAGATACTATTGCAATTAAACTTAACTGTTTTTTCAACATTAATTGTATTGTTACTTATTTTACTAGCAAATTTTTCACCAATATTACAAAAAAAGTCCACAAAACTCTCTGCAATAGAATCACTTTTAGTAATAATTTCCTCATTACAAATAACGAAATCGATATCCTTTGCCACGTTATTATTCTTACCTAGTTTACCATTAACATATTGCCAATGTTTTTTTCTTCCATTACCAAAATTTTTTACCCCATTACTTTCGTAATTACATTTAGCTAATTTAATCAACCTATAAAACACTTTACAATATGTGTAGTATTGGTTCTTAATTTCATTATTATTTTTATCTAATTTCCAAATATTGTACAATAGTTCTTTGTTTTTCTAGAAATCATTAGCCCCTTTGTAATCCAATTATTACGAGGTTTCATATTACAACTTTTTTTCACTTTAAACGTAGAGTCATTTATTAATGATTTTATTTTATATGTAAAAACAACGAAGAATTCATCTGGGTCTTGGATTTCCAGCAGATATGACCAGTTGAGTTTCTTACTCAGATTAACGAGGTGGTTGTAATCGATTTTAGATTCATCCTTGATATGTGTTTTGTTTGTGTTTATGCCGAAAGTGACGAAGGTGGGGTAGTGATCAGTAAAAATGTTAGTATACGTAAACGACTTAACATTATTCAAGTTTGATTTGACAAAAAAGTTTGCGAAACATGTTCCACCAAAATCATTAGGTCTAGTAACACCACTAAAGTAAGGGATGTATCCCGAATCAAGGAGATTAGATAAGAAATCGTCAGCTATTTGATCAGAAGCCATTAAGTTAATGTTAATGTCACCCACAATAGCACGATTTTTTCCATGTCTTTTAGAATTGATAAATTCAGCGATTGAGGTAAATAATGGCAACGATATGGCAACGATATACTCCTGATATTCTAATAATTTTATTGTTCCTTAACTTGATTACCGTAGAAAGAATTTTTAAATTACCAGTTTCTTCAATTGTAATACTAGACTGCAATGATCGTTTAATGTACATGACAACTCCATCAGCTTTATTTATATTGCTGTGATTATAGAAACTGTTGTAATCCTTTAGTATAAAAAAGGGGAAGCAAGGTAATGACCAGGTCTCAGAGCAATATATACAATAACATCAGGCTTAACATGTAGATTCCTAATAAATAATTCCAGGTTTTCAAAGTTGGCATTTAACCTCTAATATTGAGATGCAATAACAAACAACAAGTTCTCTTCACACATTTTAACCATTTTAATATTTTCCATAAATTTAATTTTCCATAAAGGTCATTTGAGTCACTTGAAATGACCTTTAACAGTCGAAACTCGATTCGTGATATGTGTAGAAATTTATATAACAGTGAATAATAAGTTATAAAACATTTGTACATATTATAAGTGTGGTAAAAACATAGTGAATTTTTCAATTCTATGTGAACAAATTTCCTTTCGAACAAGTCACCAGTATAAGTCACAGTACAGTATTTGGAAATATTTAGTTTCAGCTGATTTTGCTGAGACCAAGCAACCAGTCCATGTTGTTTTGAAGGCTTATTGTATCATAAATGCTGTTAATAGAGGAATACAGCTTTACATCATCCGCAAAGGCCAATTTAAGGCAGTTAACAGATTATCGATAAACAGCGCAAAGAAAAGAGGACCCAGATTTGAATCTTGTGGAACCCTTGACGAGAAAGAATTAGATTTAACACCATTCTAGAAAGCGTAGTTCACTCTGCCAGATAGGTACGAAGCAATTAATTTTAAAAAAGATGGAGCAAAGCCTAGGTATCTAAGCTTATTTAAATGTAGCTCATGATTTATCCACGGATAAATGAATGTGTCCAACACGGATGAATTTGTCCACGGCTATCAAGTTTTTTACTTATATATTGAGTAATTATGGCCAGGTTCGAAACAGTTGAGCGTCCGGGGAGAAAGCCGTGGTAAAACCTGATAAACCATGCAGAAAAGCCATGGCTGCGAATATTGAGTAATATGTTTTTATAGATAGCTTGTTCAAATACTTTGAATTGTGAATTTTTCAAATCATTGTTAACAAATTTCCTTTCGAACAAGTTACCATTCGAACAATTTTTTTTCGAACAAATTGCTTTCGAATAAATTCGTTTCGAACAATTTTCCAGGAACCCTTCTTAGTATACCTTCTTAAATTTGAGTGCAAGAAAATGAATTCTGACGTTTAAAATGTCATAATTCAAACATTCAAATGTCAATATTTAGGAACCGTCAGTATTGTCAGTATGTCAGTATTTAGCCCGTAAGTGAGTTATTTTGATGCGTTCAATAAGCGCGATTTTTCGGCACGCGTACATGTTTAGAAAGCAACGAGCGCAGCGAGGGGTTTCTATTAAAAAAAAAACGCCTAATTTTTTATACTGTTTTTTATATTTTGCGCGCTTTTATGCCATTTCTAAATAAAAAAATCACCGATACACCTGAGCAAATTGTATCGCACTCGGCGAGCCATTAACGAACCCATGACATGCTTTAATGATCATGCTTTAATGACTTCATTATAGACGCAAAATAGAAAAAAAGTTGTTACACTAGTTAATAAATCACTGCTTTATTGATCCGTATCCAAGGAATGAAACACGACTTTATAAGTCAAAATTGTCGAAGGAAAACATTGCATCAACTTCTAGTTCAGTTGTGAATAACAGTAGCAGTTCGGCGGAAAATCGTATATTTGTAGCGGCAAAGGAAACAATTCATGTGGTTATTTTGAAAACTGCGAATTTATTTCGGTTAGTTGAACAAACGTCTTGTCTAGTATTATAGTAGGCAGGGCGAACTGAACCTCGCCCAATGGATTGCATGTTTTATTGATATTTTTTGTTTATTACGAATAAAATCCCCCATATTATTATTATTATTATTATTATTATTATTATTATTATTATTATTATTATTATTATGTTGCACCTTCACAGCATTGCTGCTGGTTTTTCGCCTATCCCTTGGATGGGTTGGGAATAGGCTCGGTCGATCCGGAAACGAGATTCATCCTGGCCCGCATGACGTTTCCAATAGTTTTAATTCAGGAATTTACGAACAATGTGGCATGTCTGTAGAATCACGATCTTCTGGATTGTTTTGAAGGTCCAGTTTGGCATGCCTATTTTCTGTAAGTTGCTTAAATAGTAGCGTGTTACAACTGCCTCTGCAGATATTACTAGGGGAATTATTGTGATTTTGTTTAACATCTGGAAGTTCTTCATCTCTATGGCCAGGTCTCATATTTTCTTAATTTTTCGTCCTCTGTTGACTTAATGTTATGCGTCAGAGGGATGGCGATGTCGATTAAGATAGCTGCCTATCTTATAAATATATAATATCTGGTCTGTTACATGCTACTCTTTTATATGTGAGAATGGGTCTGTCCCAGTACATCAAGTGGTTTGGTCCTTCAAGCACTTCCTGTGGTTCATATTTGTAGTAGGGTGGTGTATCGTAGCCCAACATTTCAAATTTGATGGCCAGCTGTTGGTGTATAAGTTTAGCGACTTGGTTATGACGCCCAAGGTATGCGTTGTCCGCTAATGCCGAACAGCCGGACATGATGTGTTCGATAGATTCCCCTGGATTACCGCCTTTTCTACAAATATCTGTCACGTTAGGTTTCAAGACGTGTTTTTGGTAATTTCGGGTTTTCATTACACTATCTTGAATAGCGAAGTTAAAACCTTCCGTCTCTGGATATAGGTCCTCTTGCAGCAGCCATCTCAGCGATGCCTGTCGATCTACGTTTCTGTCGTCTATCAGCTTCGGAAATCTTCCGTGCATTTCTTTGTCTCTCCACTTTTGGATCTCTTCTTGGACCGATGGAGGTTCAATTGGGGATTCGTCTTGTTGGAGTCTCAGGGGTGTATATCCCATATCAGCCTTAACCAGGAGTTTCATGAGCTCACAGTTCGATGATCTCAATGTGAGTCTCATTTTGAACTCAATGACCCTGTATTGGTTCAATATGTTTATCAACCCTCTCCCTCCTTCCTTTCTAGGTAAATAAAGTCGTATAGTAGATGACTTTGGGTGCAGGTAACGGAACTTAATCATGGTAGTTCTAGTAAGGCGGTCCAATCTTTCCAAGTCCACATTGGACCATTTTAAGATCCCAAACGAGTATGTTAGCACCGGTACAGCCCATGTATTGATGGAGTCAACTATACGTTTGCCTGTTAACTTTGTTTTGCAGATTTTTCTCAGACGTTTTTTGTATCTTTCTCCGAAATCATGCTTCAGCCGCGTGTGGTCCATTTTGGCATTTTGCGATACTCCCAGATATTTATAAACTGAGCCATCCTCGAGCTCGCAAATCCCATGGGATCCATCCCCATCCCTATTGACTGCGCCTTTTTTGATATTAATGATTGCGCATTTGTCTAGCCCGAATGACATTTTGATGTTGCTGCTGAACGTTTCGACTGTTCTGAGAAGGATCCTTAGCTTATGAGAGTTTTCAGCATACAGTTTGAGATCATCCATCAGCAGTAGATGGTTTAGTTTTTTTGAAACATTTCTAGTGATGGTATCAATCCTTGTGTTGTTGAGTAGGTCTGAAAGTGGATTCAAAGTGGATTCATTATTATTGTTATTTTGTATAAATCTGTCATTAACAGCACCAACATTAAACTTCACAAGGGAATTATGAATATCTCTATAATTACCGTAACTAGGGTAATATTATCAGTTATTATCTTACGGGTTGTAAAATCTGTATTTATCTTCAAATAAAAAATATGAATTTCAAAATTGTACCTACTTCCATGTACGTATAACGAGATATGAGATATATAAGATTTTATTCATTTGTAAAATATATTTTTAATAGGAAACATTGTAGGAATTTCTGAGTGACAATTTAATTATATGCATAGGTTAGCCTCCCCAGAATGTTTAATAAATATACAAATTTAACAAAAAAGTATATATGTATTTAATGGGACAATTAAAATGGATAAAAAAAATAAAATTAAGGAAACAAAATCGTATTTTATTGTATCACTCATGCACAATAGTACTATTTTGGTGCACGTTTTTTAGTACGATAATTTGTTAATATTAGTTATATTTTATATAACTCGAATAACGCACGCAAATATTCAATATCGCTCGGTATTCCTCGGTATTAAAAAAGTGACGTGAAGTGTCAGAATTTTTTTTCATAACAAAATAAAAATTAAAATTAAAGAAAACGTTTTAAAGTGAATGTAAATTCTATGGTGATACTGGAGACTGAGGAGAGTTCTTATGACGAATACACACCACCGGAGACAATTGAAAAAGCAAATTCTTCATTTTTGATTCAATTGTTTTTGGATGGCACCTGGATCCCAAACTTGTAAGATACCGCCCCTCGCATGAGTGATAAAAAATATTGTTTGTATCACGGGCGAAATTGTCAATTTCACTCTCGAGCAAATTGGCGAAAAACCCTCACTTCGTTCGTGCCTACATTTTCGCTATGGAATAATATTGACAACCTTTCGACCTAGTTACAAAATCTAATATTATTTAATATTACACGAATTCGAATATAATTACTGTTTGAATAGTTAAAACGGAAGGGTTTAGCTCTCACATTGGATTAAAGTTAAGACACGTTAAAGATCAGTTTATGTTTATGCCCGTCCATTGTTTAGCTGAAGTCAATTTTTATTAAAAAGATCTTTTTTTGGAAATACATATTTTCGATTTTTATTTGCTAGACATAAAAGAAGATTTTTGGAACCACTTCTTTAATTTTTGTTCAGGATAAATTTTGAGAATATTTAGTTTTAAATAATTTCCCTGAATTTATATTTTCAGTTATTTATTTACACTAACAATTAAGCAAGGGTGTAAAAAATAAACTAAAATATAAAATTATATAATATATTATACAGTATTTATAAATACAATATTTATATTATACAATATTTTTTATAATAAAATTATTTGTAAAAAATAAATTGACATCTGATTGTTTTCTTCGTGATGTGATAAAAATTTGTGCCGAAACCAGGGATCGAACCAGGGACCTTTAGATCTTCAGTCTAACGCTCTCCCAACTGAGCTATTTCGGCTTATATAAGTTTCAAGACTTATACTCTCTATCCCGTAGAATATAAATTTATTCAACAATCTAATAGTTTTTTTTATATACAGATAGAATTAATTACCTACTTACATGCATGTTTTTTCAATGACCAGACAGTTTAATATAAATAGATGTGGTTATCTGTATTTTATGCGTCAAGCAGACAGTTAATTACCAATTTTTTTTTCAGTTCATTTTAGTATCTATCTAATGTCATTCAAATTTTTGCTAAATTATTGACCGGTGTGAAACTGGCAATAACTTTCAGCAATAAAAATTTTGCGTAAAATTTTTATTTCAAAAGGCTATAACTTTCTTATTGATAGGGATTTTTCAAAATTTTCTTCACAGATCTGTTGCACAGCAAGTCACCTCATAAAAAATTCAAACAAAATTTAATTTTCTTTTTACACATAGGCATAATAATCATATCAAAAATCAACAAATATTCACATTTACTCACTTCTTAAACGCGGAATGTCAAAGTGTATTATTTTCCAAAATTTTCCAACATAATTTCCACCATCTATTAGGCCACACTATTACCTTCATTTATCAAGAAGAAATTTTTCCAAAATTCCTAATAATAAGCGCACAGTGATTATTTAAAAAAGTGCATTCCACGCAGTTGCCATTTAATAGAAAAATCCAAAGAGGTAGTAACTTTCAACATTTCTCAATTTTTTTTTCAAATATCACTAGAGAATAAATGTACCTAACAACGAAATAAAACATTTTTCGAAATATAAAAAACAATTGAATAACGACCAAACTTAAAATGCAGCTGCTCCACGTAGCACCGTTTCATAGCCAGAACGTCAAATTGCAGTAAATTTTAACTTTTCTGAAATTTTCTTTCATACATCACTAGTGAATAAATGTACCTAGACATGTCTCACATTTTTTTTTCTCACATTTTCTCATATTTTCTTCCTATTCCCACTACGGGATAAATTTATCTACTTATCAATCGAAGCATTAACAAAAAATCGTACAAATAATAAAATTTCACCAAGACTTAAAATACACCAGCTCGACGCAGAACTGTTTTATTGCTGGACCGTCAAATTGCTCTAAATTTTAACTTTTCTAACATTTTATTTCATTTCCTAGTAGGGGATGAATATATCTACTTAACTCTCTAAGCATTAAAAAAAAATCGCAAGAATAATTGCATTTGACGATGACTTAAAATAGACTCACTCGACGCAGCACTGTTTGATTACGGCACTACGAGGAACTGATATGATAATCATAAACTATTCAAATCAAATTATAGATGGTCGAGATAAATTTTAATATTTTACCTTATTTATTTGAATTAATTGAACAAAATAACTAAAAATCAATACGGAGTTGAAACCTAACATGTAATTGTTCTGTTAAATTTTAATAAAAAAATATGGAATTTATTGAAAAGTAATCCAAAATGGTACAACTGTTACTACATTTTTGTTCTATTATGGCCTGTAAATGATTAAACTCAAATATTTTCAACTTCCTGATTCCGCTTAACACAGGTTCCTGCCACAACCTTGCTTTCGTAGATAACAGCATCGGTGGTTCAGTGGTAGAATGCTCGCCTGCCACGCGGGCGGCCCGGGTTCGATTCCCGGCCGATGCAAGTTTTGGACTTCCAATTTATTGTTATCTCTGCGATTCCTGCTGTAACCTTGAATTTGAAGATAACAGCATCGGTGGTTCAGTGGTAGAATGCTCGCCTGCCACGCGGGCGGCCCGGGTTCGATTCCCGGCCGTTGCATGTTTTGGACTTCTGGTTTCTTGTTATATTTCCGATTCATACTGTAACGTCGGGTTTGAAACTAATAGCATCGGTGGTTCAGTGGTAGAATGCTCGCCTGCCACGCGGGCGGCCCGGGTTCGATTCCCGGCCGATGCAAGTTTTGGACTTCCAATGTTTTGTTATCTCTGCGATTCCTGCTGTAACCTTGAGTTTCAAGATAACAGCATCGGTGGTTCAGTGGTAGAATCCTCGCCATTGCTTGTTAGCTTTTATTTATTTTGGTACACCACAATGTTACCTTACACCTAAATACCAAATATGCATTAAATAAACACCAAACCTGCAAAGGCGACTTTCTGTGTCTCTGTGTAATTGCTAACTCTTGTACAAAGGCACAGTAACCGTCAATAAACCTTAAAACTAGAGGTTATTACTTTATACAAGTAGGGACTCTTAACAACGAATCGATTGTATCTAACTTACTTTTGTTGTTGTATTTTATATGTTGATTAAATAAAAACCTTTAAATTCAAATTTGCCTGCCACGCGGGCGGCCCGGGTTCGATTCCCGGCCGATGCAAAGGTTTTGATTTGACTTCATTCTCTAGTTATGTTTGAGCTCTCTTACTGAAGCTCTGATGTTTAAAGGAACAGCATCGATAACTCTGTGATATAATGCTTAGGGTCCACGCTAACGGCCGTAGTTCGTTTCCTGACGGATGAGGATGTGTCAAATTCTGATTATCGCAGATTTAGTTACAAGTGGGATTTGAACAAAACAGCATTTAAATTATACTTACAATTAGGAGGTAATCGCAAGGACATATTTCCCAGCATTGTTTGTGTAGAACTAATAAGGTTGAATATTTAATTATTTGTAATTACTCATGCAGGATAAGTACCATTCTGGCGCCCGTTTTTTAGTGCGATAAATTTGTTAATTCAATTATTACCACATAACTTAAGTGCATTGGAAATGTTCATTTTTGTAAAATCGATATCAAATTATGTTTGGCGCACCCAAATATTCAATAAAAATCACTTCATTCGCAATCAAGTTTCAGTAAAAGCAATTGATTAACTAAACACAATCAAAACCTTAAACCAATATTTAAAAATGACATGAAAGTAACAGAATAGTATATTATACAACTAGGGCGGTAATTTGTCAATTGGTCACGAGAGCGGAATTGGGCGCACGAACGAAGTGTCACTCGTCAGTCTCCGGTATCACCATTTACACTCATTTTAAAAAGTTTTCTTTAATTTTTATTTTGTAATGAAACAAAATTTCTGTCACTTTCACGTCACCTTTTTAATATTGAGGTCTTGATTGTGTTTATTTTTTTTATTTATTATTAAAATCGCTAAGTTACATTTAAAAAACAATTGAATAAATAAAATAAACACAATCAAATCCACAATATTAAAAAAGTGACAGATTTTTTTTTCATTACAAAATAAAAATTAAAGAAAACGTTTTCAAATGAGTAAATTCTATGGTGATAACGGAGACTGAGAAGAGTTCTTATGACAAATCCACACCACCGGAGATAATTGAAAAAGAAATTTCTTCATTTTTGATTATATTTCTTTTGGATGGGTCATGGACCCCAAACTAGTAAGATACGTCCCTCCGCATGAGTAATAATTTTTTTTATCTGCAACTCGTGCGGTAATGTCAATTGATCTCGAGAGCGAAATTGGGAGCACGAACTTTCCGGAGCACGAAAATTCCTTAAATTAGTTCCTTCAAAGCAATGACATATTCTCTGCTGGCACTTTCACTACCGCTGTGTGGTCTGGCCCCACACGAAAATGTACTGAATCTGGTTCGGGTCTGTACATGTTAACGGAAAAAAGTAAATTGGATATATTCTCTATTCTTGTTCTTCCTCTTACTCATTTTTTGCAAATTTACTACAAAGCTAATCTAAAATTATTGTAATAAACGCCGCTCTTTAGAATACACGTCGCCCTCTAATAAGCGCCGCATAAAAATGTGTAGAAAAAATAAACGCAGCGGGGTTTAATAAAAAATTTGTCGTAGGATAATAAGGAGACCCTTAACGATTCTCTTGATATACAAAAGTGACATTCGTATTTTTTCGAGATACGGCAAAAATGTTTTCTAGCATAGATGCATAGACATCTATTCAATAAATAAAACTATGTCATCACAAAATGGTAAATCGATTGGCATATTTTGTTTGACAACCAATTTGCGATGCTTCAATTATAAACTGACACTGACATGCGACGGAATTGTGTAATGGTCAAACTAAGTACTTATCCTTTATTTTCCAGTTCAAAATCAGTTTGTCCTAAAAACAGTAAACCTAGCTGTATCAATTCTTGAAAACTTTTGATTTGTTTTTGTCCTCTGTCACTCAGTCTGTATTGGTAGTTTTGGGACTATATTGTAGTATTTTTGTACTGTGTAAAATTACCTGTATTATGTTCTCCATAGATACAATTCACCACTCCTTGCATCTGTGCAAATACTGGTAGATAAATGTCTAATGTATTTTTATACATTGTTTTAATTGAAATTAAGCAAAATGCTTATAATTTCAGTTCAAGGTTCGATTGAAAGGTTATTAACACATTACGTGTGAGCTTTGATACCTTTCAACTGGAGTGTTTAGCGGGCATATGAATATAGATTTTTGTGTGGGGTAGAAAAAATATGGGTGTATAAATTTACAAGGTCTGTAAATAGGAAACCGTAATTTGGCCATTTTTTTTTTATTCAGCTGTTTTCTACCCTTTGGGTACTACTCTTATTTTGGTACCCCTCTTATTTTGCCAGTTGTCACGATTTTGTCCCACCTGATACCAGTTCAGTCCTGCCGCTTGTTTCAAGTCGTCGCTCCATCTCGTTTGCGGTCTTCCTATGCTCCTTTTGTTGCTCCATGGTCTCCATCGAATTAGTTTGCCATTCCACTTATCCTGGTCTCTTGCGACGTGTCCCGCCCAGTCCCATTTCTGAGCGGCGACGCGTCGCACGACATCACGAACGTTTGTTCTTCTCCTGATCCATTCATTTGTTTTCCTATCTCTTAATGATATCCCAAGTATTCTCCTCTCAATAGCTCTCAGGTTTACTTTAAGTTTATCAAGTATAGCTTTCGTGAAGGTCCAAGTTTGTGACCCGTAAGTAGTTACTGGTAGGATACACTGGTTGTATAATTCGGTTTTGAGGTTTAGGGGTATGTCCATATTCAAGATGTCTTTTATTTTGGCATATGCCGCCCAGGTTCGCCGTATTCTCTCATTTATTTCGAGTTCTTGGTTAGCCCTGCCTATAGTTAGTGTTTGTCCTAGGTATTTGTATGCAGTTACTTTCTCAATTCTGTTGTCTCCTAGGATAATTTCTCGATCGTCATCTACGTTTCATGTCATGTACTTGTTTTGTCAAAGTTGATATCTAGGCCTATGTGCTTCGTGGCCCTGTAGATGTCATCGATAAGTGTGGCCAGTTCTTCTCTGCTTTCGGATATCACTACTATGTCATCGGCAAACATTAAGTGGTTGAGTTTCTCCCCGTTGATATTAATGCCTCTGTTTTGGAGGTTGATTGTTTTTAGTGCGTCCTCCAAAACTAGTGTGAAGAGCTTGGATGACATAGGGTCTCCTTGGCGCACTCCTCTGTTAATTGCCACTTTGTCAGATTTTTCGTGTAGCTGAATTTGCGTTTCGGTAAATGTTGTTAATTAGGTTTGCGTATATTTGGTCAATTCTGGCGTGTTTCAGGGCTTGCTCTAGTGCCCATATTTCCACCGTGTCGAAAGCCTTTCTAAAATCAATGAATGAAAGCCATAACGGTATATTGTATTCCACAGCCTTCTCGATTAGTATTCTCATCGTTTGCAGGTGTTCTGTAGTACTGTAGCCCTTCCTAAACCCAGCCTGTTCTTTTAGCTGGTAATAGTCTAACTTTGGTGTGAGACGGTTGGTTAATATTTTCGCGAATAATTTGTATATTTGGGATAGCAGGCTGATCGGTCTATAATTTTCTAGGTTCTCGGTGTCTCCCTTTTTGTGAATGATTATCACGAGGGCGTTTGTCCATTCCTGTGGTATGTCCTCCTTTTCCAGGCATTTGTTGCACAGTATTTCTAGTTGGTCTTCTAGTATATCACCGCCTTGTTTTAACATTTCTGTCAGTATGCCGTCTTCTCCCGCTGCTTTCCCATTTTTAGTATGTTATAATGCTGATCTGATTTCGTCTTTTGTAATCTCAGGTATGTCTTCAGAGTTGACTTTCATGACTTGCTCTTCCTGGTCTTGTTCGGTTGTGTCGCTCGTTACTTTCGTCTCGTATAGGTCTGCGTAGAATTCTTGTACCGTTTTCGTGTCTTCCTTCGATTCTATGTCCTGTTTTGTCTTTGATTCTGACTATTTCTTTCTTTGTGTTTGTCGCTAGTCTTCTGAACACTTTCGTCCCTTTGTGTTGTTCCAGTACTTTCTGCGCGATTTGCACATTATGTTTTCTGCTGTCTTCCTTTGCCAACTTTCTGGCGATTTTATTTATTTCAGCGTATTCTGCTAATGATCTTTTGTTATTTGCTATAATTTGTCATCTTTTATCTAGCATGTTTAGTGTTTGCGCGCTTAATATATTTTGCTTTCTAGTTTTTGTTTCTGTGTACGCTTCTGCTGCTTGGTTTAGGGTTCTAGTGATCGTTTTGTTTGTTTCGTTTATATCATAGGTACTCAGTATCTGCTCTATGAATCCGCTTCCCAAGTATATTTGGAATTTATTTGGGTCTTGTTGAAGTTTATCTCTGTCAATCTGTTTGTGTATCGACTTTGTGATTTTTTTGCAACGTTCTAGTTTTTGGTTTATGCTTATCCTTGCCCTCACCAGACGATGGTCACTTCCAGTATTAAATCTGTTCAATACCTCGACGTTTTGTACTATTTGAATGTTCTTCGTTAGAAAATAGTCGATTTGGTGAAAAGTTCTCCCGTCTGGGATTGCCCAGGTCCATTTGCGGTTGCATTTCTTTTTGAAAAAGGTTATAGAGCGTTAATTGTTAAGAAAGCGTTATAGAGATGTTCTTCTTCCAGAAAGTCAGCCATCATTAAGCCTCTGGGATTTCTTTTGCCTAGCCCGTGTTTGCCTACGTATTTTTCCTCTGGGTCTGCTTGGCCTCCAATCTTCCAGTTGAAGTCGCCAATCACTAAAACTTGTGATGTTTTGTTGCCGTGCATTCCTTCCGAGATATCTTCGAGATATCGAAGATGTCTTCGGCGGTGCTTTTGGGAGCATATGCCTGAATTATCTGTAGTGTTTCCAGTCTATTTATTTGTATCGTTACGTATATCACTCTTTCGGATATGGCTTTGAGCGTTTTTACGTTGTCTGTTAGTCTCTTGTGTATCAGTATGCCTACGCCTCCTAGACTGGAGTTTTCATGTCCTTTGTAGCAGAGCTTATGCCCGGATTTGAGCTTGGTGTAGCCTTCGCCTCTTTTCCTTGTCTCACTTATGCCAATCACGTCCCATTTGATTTTGTTCAGTTCCGCTTCCAGTTCTTCAGTTCTGTCTTCTGTTGCCATTGATCTAATGTTGTACGTAGCAATGTTCATCTTTATGGGGCAGCCTGATCTCTTCCAGTTATTCTTCGCACCCTCTGCCGTTCCATTCTGGCTACAACTGCCGTTGTAGGGAACTTTCCGGCTGCTGGGGACCGAGGGCCTTTGTTTTATGTTACTGTTCATTTAATTTAAGGGGGGGTTTTGGCATTTAAATATTTGGCCATAAATGATCCTAATTGTCAATGTATTTACCGTCAAACCGCGTCATCTGCGCTATTTCAACTAACAATAATACAAGTTTCATACAACAGCAAAGTTTGTAATAGAATGGAATATGTCGAATTTGGTGCCTGGAAACTACTTCTTCTATTCTACTACGTCTTCTGTTACCATTTGAAGAAAACTGCTACAGAATCGCTTCAAATGCTTGTCTAAGCTTACGGTGGGCATGCTCTTGGTAAATCACAGTGCTTTGGGTAGTTTGAAACAATCTAAAGCGATTTAGACATGAGAAACGAAGAATGTGGAAGACCACCAATAAAGTTTGAAGACAGTAAATTGCAAACATTGCAAACAGACAGTAAATTGCAAACACAAACGGATCAATTAAATATGAACCAGAAGCTGTCTCCATGAGTTGCCCTGGAAAGATCTAGAAGATTAAAAAAGGCAACAAAAAGTGACTTTGCTTCATGATAATGTACCACACACACAACAAAACTGCTCAAGGAAACGATTGAGGCGTTTAGTTGGAAAATACTTTCGCTTACTCGCCAGACTTGGCAAAATCCGAATACTAATTATTTTAATCGCTGACCAGCGCTACACTTTTTACGAAAATGGTTCGATGACTGGTTTGCCTCAAAAGAGCAACAGTTCTTTTGGCGCGGCATCCACAAATATTTGGAAAAATGTATACCTAGCGATGGGCAATAATTAGAATAAAATATTTTTTATCATTTTCTTACAATGAATGTGTATTTTCTATACAGAAATTCCGTTTTCATATTTACATACTTGGTAGAGTCATTTAGAGTGAGAGAAAATAAACAGTCGTGACCCCCTGCCATTTATTACGAATATGAATAAGTATCTCTATCAAAAACAAATAAATACATAACACGATAAAATACAAAGTGATACAAACCAGTTAACTATATTTCGAAAACAATGATAAGGAACAAAAACTTAATTACATTAGTAGCGAATTACTCTGTGATATTTTTCGAAACAAGCCCCCCTATGGAGGGGATCTTACAAGACTTGCACTTGAAGCAAGTAAGACTTTTATGTCATGAGCTGCATATCCATTTTTATCCAAACACGTGCAACTCTGTGTAAAAAGGTTTTATAAGTCATCGTTCCTCCTTGGTACACTTAATAAACTCTGTAAGAATTATAGAACGCAGCATTCAAAAGCTACTTGACGATCCGCTTTGTTCATTTTTTAGTTTTTCCCAATATTCAATAATATGATATATTATATTTAATAACACATAGGTGCTTCCAAATTTGTTGTCCTGTATGCAAGTCAATATTATGGTTCTCGAGGATTGCAGATGAATTAATTGCCGATATCTATCGGAATCGGACATCACTTTGAACGCGAAATTTGCAGGAGCACATCTTTCCGTCGGCGAAATAATGTTTCTCCTAAGCTGAATTTTGCGTATTTTAAACAGTCCGCGCCTGTTCTGTCTGATGGTACCACAAACTCTTACTTTTTGTGGTAGGAGAATCTGAGTGGTACTTCGATTGTTGTAGAAATTGTCCATATATAATTGATGCCATAAATTCTCAAGTTTAATTATTCATAAGTGAATAAATGGTATCTATCAATGACTTCCTTTGGCCGTTGTAGACCAATAATCATCTATCCAATCCTTTCGAACCTTACCCATTAGTAAAATCATTTCTAAAAATTTATTCATTTCTGGTACAGTTATATTTTTCCTTTTCAATGACTTCTTAGGCACACAAAATGACTGTATATTTTGGTCATGGTATCTATTACTATATTTTATTCAAATATATTCAAATAAACGTCTCCAATGAACAAATATACAAAATTACTCGATGTGCAATGACTTTCAGGAAATATATTAATCCCTGTTCATCCCAAAAATGATTCGATATTTGGAGGATTGTCAACTTCGGTCCAATCTAAAACTTCATCTTCACTCTCACTTAATTCAGAGTTACCTAACAGAATCGGCAAAGGGTGAACTCTCCTCCAACGACCAATATATTCATTATCACTATTATCACTACTATCTATCACATAAAGAATCAATTTCGCTCGAAAATGAATCTTCTAAACAATTTGATAAATTATCGGCGTATAAGTATTTCATTGTCACTCTCTATAGGTTCAGAAGCCATTTTATAAGGATAGGAAAAAAGGTTTTACATAAGTCAGTTTGCTGTTAAGCACCAGCTCACGAAAAGGGTAAAATTACCGGTCCTACACGTACCCTAACGTGTTATTAAAACTTGTCGACTTATCGCCATTAGAATAAACAAACAATAGTTACATACTTTCAAACTTTTGATTGTAGCCTATCTCTATCTATATAAATAGGTATGTTGACTGCATAAATCTGTCAAGACATGTATCTCATAACACTTTTCTTAACTGCCTCAACTGGCCACACATTCCTTCAACGCAAGTTCTTCGAAAAGGGGCTTCTCGGTTTCAAGTATTATGCTCCGTGTTTCATGTATTATTATGTTGTATTACAGAACTTACCAAATGCAAAATTGTAATTTCGCATTTGGTAAGTTCATTTTTTGTTTGTTTGTATATTTGTTATTATTCTTTAATTTCGTTACAGAGAGAGCGTTAGAGACATGCGAATTAAGACACATGAGTCATTCGCCTTCGATGGGGGGTCGCCACCTAAGCAAATCCGCATCCGAATTAAGCAGCCCTCGAGAAATGCCAGAGATAAGACCAAGATCTGCCGCCCCTCCAGGTTCCTCACACATCTCCGTTTACCAGAAAGCGCACACATTTTTCTCACAACTAAAGGTAAACACTAATTTCAATACTTCGTCCGCATGAACGGTTAGTTTAATTAACAATAAGGTGGGTATCAAATACAATCGTTTATACACATTCCGTATTTGAATAACTTACCAATCAAGATTTAGGATGCCTCCTGCTATTCTTTATTTTTCCTGCAAAATTGTATGGTTTCTTAAAATAAATTAATCTTTAAAAAAACATATGCATGCTTATTAACTAAAATTATTGAACGTGGTAATTGGTAATTTTAACTTTTCTCGCCAGCCACGCGTCATGATATCCTCGCAGATTTCCTGCTATTATTTTGAAAGAAAACAACATAGTTGATGTTGTGATATAATGCTCGTTTATCAAGCGGGCAGTCCCGATGCTATTTCCGCCTGATACAATTCCTTTAGCTCTCTGTTTCCGGTTACCCTCGCTCAGTCCTGATGTAACTTCGAACTTTAAACTAACAGCATCGGTGGTTCAGTGGTAGAATGCTCGCCTGCCACGCGGGCGGCCCGGGTTCGATTCCCGGCCGATGCAACTTTTGGACTTTCAGTTTCTTATTATCTCTGCGATTCCTGCTGTGACCTTGGATTTGAAGACTACAGCATCGGTGGTTCAGTGGTAGAATGCTCGCCTGCCACGCGGGCGGCCCGGGTTCGATTCCCGGCCGATGCAAATTTTGGACTTCCAGTTTCTTCTTATTTCTGCGATTCCTGCTGTAGCCTTGGATTTATAAACGGCAGCATCGGTGGTTCAGTGGTAGAATGCTCGCCTGCCACGCGGGCGGCCCGGGTTCGATTCCCGGCCGATGCAAGTTTTGGACTTTCAGTTTCTTATTATCTCTGCGATTCCTGCTGTGACCTTGGATTTGAAGACTACAGCATCGGTGGTTCAGTGGTAGAATGCTCGCCTGCCACGCGGGCGGCCCGGGTTCGATTCCCGGCCGATGCAAATTTTGGCCTTCTAGTGTCTTCTTATATCTGCTATTCCTGCTTTAACCTTGGAATTGAAGAAAACAGCATCGGTGGTTCAGTGGTAGAATGCTCGCCTGCCACGCGGGCGGCCCGGGTTCGATTCCCGGCCGATGCAATCCTTTTGTTATATTCTTATTTTTGTTATCTTGTTTGTTTTGTATTCTTCTTGCTTTAGTATTCGGTTATCTCCGCGGATTCCTGCTGCCACTTTGAATTTTAAAATAACAATATCAGTGGTTATGTGGTAGCATGCTCGCCTGCCCTCCCAAAATATTAGGACAAACAATCAAACCCTCATCTAAAACACTTTTGAATGACTCTAGATATGAGACTTACGTACAAGAAATATATTAAATAGAACATAAGTTAATAATATGCAGCAATGCGGAATCTATATTCTCTGTTAGCAAGGAACAAGTAAACTTAGTATTACGAATAAGCTACTAGTATATAAAATTGTGGCTCATTATGACTTATGCTTCTCCTGTATGATGGAACTTAGCTCGCAGCAATGGAGAATATGCAAGTAAATTAAATTTACTTGATTTTTTTTACCCCCGATACTTTATGATCTAGACATTGGACATATACCATTATTTTCTCATTTAGTTTGTATTTAATTCCATAAAACTTAAAAAGTCCAAAATATGCGAGTGAAATTCAAATTTGCGAAACGCATTACCATTGGCCGAATCGAAACATACTCTGTAACGTGAACGTTATGACTAGGGCTCGGATAAATATGCATTAAAAATTACAAAATATGTACCTACATAGAATATGGACCAACAAATCTAAAATATGGAAAAAATATGGAGTTAAAAATAAAAATAACTTTAAAGTATAGTTTTGAAAACACAGTATATATAATGTGAAAAATAAATAAGAACAATTTTATTCGCCTTCCGTTACATTAACATTATTGAAATTATTGTAGTACACAATCACAAACTTTTTCAAAGTTTCAAAATTAATACTCTTTCTGTTCACTTTCTGTTCTTTTAACATCACAGGATGTCACTGCAGCATAGTTTTGGAGCAAAATTTGCTCAATTCTGAAAGTAAGTGGGGCACGTCTAAGTTGTCTTCTAATCTTCCGACCAGCATGCTGTTAATTTATTTTTAAGGTACCAATCATTTTTCCAAAACATAACTTAATTTTTCTTTAAGACCGTCAGCAACGAGGCCTTCTGCTTCAGACACTTTTTTTCAGTGCCTTTATTTGGTGTGATAAAAAAAACAATAATTGTTTTTTATGTAGACCAAATCGTTACGCAGAGTCTCACCTTCAAGAAGTTCCTTTGAAAATAAAATACTAGCAGCCTCGTCTTCTAATTCATAAATAATTAATTTGATTTCATTAAAATGTTGAGTGTACTATTCAACTGCTGTCATCCATGTACCCCAACGTGTCAGCACTGGTTCCGGCGGTAAAATACATTTCTTTAAATTTTGAGATCCTGCTTGGTGCTTTCAAAAGGATTTTCTTCACATTTGATACTAAACTATCAACCTTTTTTTACTGGGACCTTATGTATTCGGCTAATCGATTTATACCATGTGATTTGCACGTTACATGGATCATTTTGGGATATAAAACTTTAAGAGCATCTGCTGCTTTAACCATATAAGGAGCAGCATCCGTAAGTAACTTGTTGTCTAAAACTTGTTCATGTTTAATTCCATTAGGCTACAAAACACCCATAGCATCATTAAAAAGCTTCACTGATGTTTGCGGGTTGCATTTAGGAAGTTCTTCACACGCCCATGAAAAGGATTTGCTGGATCTGTCTTCAAATAGACAGAATGAAAAAGCGATACCGTAGCAAGCGCGATATCAAAGTGGCGCAAACGCCAATTTTGTGTATTTTTTATGCTGTTCCGTCGTAAAATAATAAAAATGTAAAATATTTATGTTTTTTTTTTGCAAAATATGGACCTTCCTTTGAAATATGGAAAAATATGGAAAAACATGGAAATTAAAGATTACATTTTTTCGTTCCAAATATCATAATTTGTGTGGAAAACTAAACAAAGACCGAAAATAATATGAACTAAAAATATGTATTTACATATTAATCCGGGCCCTAGTTATGACATTTATCGACGTCTATATTCACTGTGCTGTTTTGCTGTACAATATTTCTGTAGTATTTTCCATAACCTATTGCGATTTTGGTATATAGTGAGATTATAAATTATCAAGAATAATGACTGAAAGTGGTTTTGTTAAAGCACAATCGGACAATCTACTAAAAATAGAAGCATTTATGATGACAGCATATTTTGTATCGCAGGCGTAAAAGATGTAGGTAGGGTGGACTATACACTGGGTTACCTCGATCAATGATATATATATATATATATATATATATATATATATATATATATATATATATATATATACTAACTGGAACATTACTGGAACGAGCGTTGGCCTCTTGGCTTGTGCGGACCGAGGGAGAGGTCCCAAGGACATCCCTTTATCCTTGTCTTGCCAACAGTGCAGTTGAGAGTGGGGAGGATGTGATACAGTCAGAGCGAAAAGCTAGTTGTATTGAGTTGTATCAAGAAAGAGAGTGAGATCGTTCAATCGGTGAGAATATTATAAACAGAAGTTTATATCTTCTTCTTCTTCTTCTTTCGAATAGGCCTATTTTGGACCACGCTTGTTCAACTGTTGGGCTTTGACCTTTGCCCAATATTTTCGCATCTTCTGCCGGTGTAACTTCTTTCTCTCTTCTGTACCTTTCCTTCGAGGTTTTTCCTGAAATCCACGGACTTCCTTCAGGGTGCGTCTCACAGACTGTCTGTTTTTGTATCTGTTATTGCCAGAAGGTGAACAGACGGT
Organism: Phosphuga atrata; assembly: GCA_944588485.1. Classification (NCBI taxonomy): domain Eukaryota; kingdom Metazoa; phylum Arthropoda; class Insecta; order Coleoptera; family Silphidae; genus Phosphuga; species Phosphuga atrata. The sequence continues at coordinate 62,729,118 of OX155892.1, forward strand.
TGGTTAGTCGGTTTGGAGGAAATCTTGCAACGTGGCCATAGAAAGCTACCCTTCTTATCCTCTCACAGTCAGAAAGCATCTCAATATGTTCGTAGAGCTCAGAGTTATGCCGCCTTCGGAATTCCCCATCTTCCTTTATCGGGCCTAGGATCTTCCTGAGGATTCTCCTCTCTCTGATTTCCTATTTCTCTATTAAACCCCTTCGGTTCAAGGAAAGACAATCCATGGCATACAGGGCTTCTGGTCGTAAGGCTGATGTGTAGTGCTTAAGTTTCAGGTTGCATGACAGGCATTTCTTATTGTAAGTGTTCTTAGTCAGCCGATAGGCTAGTTCTAACTTGCTGACTCACTTGAATAATGATGCTCTTTCTGATAAGTTGGGTTCAATCCATTCGCCGAGATACTTAAATTTCTCAGTCCTCTTGATGTTTCCCTGTTCTAGTAACATCTCTCTGATTGCTTCTCTGATGTTGGTGAAGAATTCTGTTTTCTCCAGCGACACTTGAAGACCCAGTTTGGCAACCTGTTTTCTGAGGCAGTTTACCTGCTTTGTTGCCGTCTCAAGAGAATCAGCAAACAGTGCCATGTCATCTGCAAATGCCAGGCAATCTACAACCAATCCATCGTTCTTACGTCCCAGGTAGATACCACTCTGAGTACCCAAATTGTTCAGTTCCTTGCGCCATTTTCTCATAACCTTTTCAAGGACACAGTTGAAGAAAAGTGGGGAAAGTCCATCTCCTTGTCACACTCCAGTTTTTATTTCGAAGCTTTCTGAAATCTTGCCTCTAAATTTAACCTTGGAATGGGTGTTTGTTGGTCAAAGTTTCTAGGATGAGTCGGGTTTTGTTGTCTAGTGCTAGTTTCTGGACTACTAAGCTTTGTTAAGCCTTCCTAAAATGAACAAAGGTGACCACCTTGCGGTTTCTCATCTTGGAGTATGCAAGTACAGTTTTAAGATTGAGGATCTCTTCAACACAGGATCGGGTCTTCCTGAAGCTTATATATTCTCCAGTTTATATATTTTAATGAAAGTTGTTTCCTGTCTCAAAAAGACAATGGGAAAATACTGTGGTATTTGTAAGGAAGAATGGATGTCGGAAGTCTGACACGCATTTAGTTTTTTCTTTTGGACTATACTAGACGAAGACATAGCGATACGAGAGACACCTTGTGATGCTCTCTCACGGCCCGCACGAGCCAAGAGGCAGCGCTCGTTCGAGTTAGTATATATGTCATTGACCTCGATTTGAACTTTACCCACTGAAATAACGTATCTATATACTTGACAGATAAAAAAATATTTTTAATTATAACTATTTTAATCAATTGGGAATAGTTTGGGAAGATTTAGAAATATAATTATATTATTTAGGACTGATTAGTTATTGTGTAAATAATTAATCTTTTTTCAACATATAGTTAGTATGTCAGAAATTAAATCAACATTATTTTTACATTATTTGATAGTAATTTATTTGGGAATCACGTTAAACACGGATTTAGCATTTGGGACAGTACAATTAATTAATTACACCTATTTTTTGGTTCGTTGTTTTAGTCAACAGAACACCTGGGAATTGACTGGTATATGGCGGCAAAATTCAACTTTGCTCCTTTTAAAATAATTTACATATTTATATTCATGCTATTTATGGGTATATTGTATAGCCATGTAATTAACGTTAGGTATTAATCAATTTAATATTTGTTTATACAGAGTAAAAATTTTAAAAGTGGTCCGTATTGGGCTACTAATAACGCTCAAGCCGCCAGATACACAACACGATCAGAGCAGTTTATCTTCTCTCGCTTTCCCTTTCCGTCATAGGAGGAACATTTCCTACGCATGATTCCCTCTCTTGAGCGCTAGGCCCCGAAGTTGTCACCAAGCTTGATTCGATAGTTGTTTTTTTTACTCTTATCTTTTTGACTTTTAATATCATACTTTTTTACGATAAAAATAATTCTCATAGGAAATTTGTGATTTTATAGCTGTCAATCCCTTGCACTTTCGAGTTCATGGAATTTATGGAATAAAAATTGTTAAATCACATATGAAAGCTATTACTCAAAAAAATTATTACTAAAGGGCAATTTACTTCCAGCAAAGCAGGGGGCAACGCCTCGTACTAATATTTAACCAACGTTTGAATTTTGCCGCCATATAGGCAGCCATATATTTGCCGCATTTTACGCCATCAGTTAATGGCGTCACTTGCCACGTGTTCTGTTGACTAAAATAACGAACCGAAAAGTAGGTGTAATTAATTAATTGTACTGTCCCAAATGCTAAATCCGTCTTTAACGTGATTCCCAAATAAATTACTATCAAATAACGTAAAAATAATGTTGATTTAATTTCTGACCTGCTAAATACGTTCAAAAAGGATTAATTAAATAACTAATCTGTCCTAAATAATAAAATTTTATTCCTAAATATTCCCAAAAGATTCCCAATTGAATAAAAATTCTTATCATACTCTCAATATACCGATGCTCTCAATACTAATTGTCTGAATTAAAATAAAATGTTTATATTCTCATTTAATTTACAGATAGTATTTGAATGAAATTAAAATTTTCAATTATTATTCCAAATATTTTCAATTATATGAATATATATTTTAATAATTATTATTTAAATTGAAGAATAAGAATTTATGATTCAGTATTCTGTTGAAAATGGTGGTAGTTTGGTATGGTGGTAGTAGTTTTTCTTTCTATTTAATTCCAAAAATTAAAATAAAAAAGTCCAAAATATGCGAGCGAAATTTAAATTTGCGAAACGCATCATCATTGGTCGAACCGAAACCAGGACTGTGACGTGCACGTTATGATATTGATCGGCGTCGATATTCACTGTGCTGTTTTGCTATGCAATATTTCTGTAGTATTTTCCAATACCTAGTGCGATTTTGTTATATAGTGACATTATAAATGATCAAGAACAATGACTGAAAGTGGTTTTTTAAAGTACAATCGGACAATCTACCAAAAATAGATACATGAAAGCATATTTTGTAGCGCATGCGCAAAAGATGTGGGTAGGGACTATACACCTCGATTGGGTCTTTATCCAACAGTTTATCTGGTGTACTTATCAGGCGCGTTTTTAAGCTACTCAGCGGCTCGGTGCAAGCTTTTGGCGGGGCCCGCTCTCAGAGAAGAGAAATGTACATAGAAGAACCATCACCAAGAGTTCTGTTGGACAATTTTTGGGCACACATTGTAGCGTCACGCTGCTAGTTCTGTAAACTCCAAAACGAGATGGCGTTGATTTATTGTCACTCATTGTAAAGTAACAAATTTAACAAAAGGCATTTATTTTATCGGGGTAAGAACTCATTTGTGATACAGCCTGGAACTACCCAAACACCTTAATGTTCAGTTGCTCATTACCTTGCCTCCTTACGAAAACACTTGCGTTCAAACGTTCAAATGCTCCCATAAATATGGTTCTTCTATAGATGCCTCTCATCTTTGCGTCTGACTCCATAGTGCAGTGACCTAGCCAGTAAAGCTATTAAAAATACAGCGAATAATACAAAATTCACTGAAAATATTTTTTTTTATTTTAGTAAACAAAAGTAAGCAATACAGCAATACAGACAAAATCAACAAAGGTTTAAAAATATGCTCTTGTGCGAACCTCGCCTAACTTTAGCCGATATAAATTGTTTTATAATTTCCTCGAAATGTAAATTATTGAGAGTATCTATTTCTATTGAAAGTAATGCCAAAATAATGCGAAGTTCTAACAGGAGTCATTGTGCTCCTTAGGTATGTTTTTAGTCTACGCAATACACAAGATCTCTCAGCACTTGCTATACCTATGAGCAGCGTTACAATCAATCGAAAAACTAATTCAACATTGGGGAAAATATTTATTTTCTGTTACTACAACTAAATATTCTAGATAACCCAGTACACCTCTATCACAACAAGGGTTATCACCTGAAAAATATATGTCCTGAAATTGTGTCATTTCATCTACTAAAATAGGGGAAATAAATTTAAATGTATCACTTAATAATGTACAACTTATTTCCAAAATTTGATTTTGCGCTGTTTTTCAAGCAGTTTCAAGATTGGATTTAGAAAACCAAATAAATCTGTAACATCTTCTTCTAGGCCTTTAATTCTGTCAAGCCTTCATCGTAAAATTTTAAAACTCTTCGAATTATTTTTCATTTTAGATGCATGTGTTCTTGAGCATGAGAGTTCGAAAATTTTGTTGTAATAAGCGCTAGTTCTGAGTGATGTAAGTTTATCTTTAGATTTTTTCATGCACAAAACGTCTTGAATTAAATCAATGTCTTTTGTCAATGTTCTGCAATATTTTTGATGTAACATCGATAGTTTGCAGAACATCATTCCAAAAAAATAAAATCATCAAAAAATCAAATGTGAAACTATTTAAAAGTCCTCAGGCCGAAGCCACTTCATCCTGGTACAATTGTTTCTAAACACAAAAGAACGGATTTAACCCTCCGTTTGGCGCATGGGTCCAGCCAGACATTTTGCGATTTCATTTGTTTTTATAATATAATTCTAATTGAGCTATCGACTTAAATTTCCTTGACCTTTCCTAAAATTTCATTAGCCTTCATTTAAAAGAAAAAAACAAAGAATACATGTTATACAAGGGTAATTACAAGGATATGTATTTGAATATACTTCGGTTTGGCACATGTGGTCGTCCGGACCCATATATATTTTATAAGAAATAAAATGTATTTTGTACATTTTACCGCGTTTTTTTTAGTTCCTCTATATATCACGCCAGTCCGAGGCGTGCCCTCGAGTTTTTGTCTTACTCGTATATCGTCCTTTGATCTATCTAGTTCGTAAGCCAATGACAAAGATGATTTTGTGTATAATACGCGATTACGTAGACAAAGTTTGTATACTGATTTTCATACACAATTGGCAGCGGTTTTATCTAACGAAATTCTACGTAATCCTGAAGAAGAGATTGATGAAAATGTTGAACATGATCCATTCAGAGACGATGACGACGATAATGATATGGATTATGTACCTGAAGAAGATGCGTCTGATATTGAAGAGAATTTGGTAATCGAACCAAATGAAATTCTAGATAGTGACGAAGAAGTATAGAGAGAAGCACATTCTAAAAATCAACAAGCTGCAACTGATTAATTTTTCTTAGGCAAAGACGGTATAAGATAGAATAGAAATGAACCACCAGCTGCTGTTGGTTTGTTTGCGTCATCACAATATTATGCGTTTCCGAGCTGGACCCAAAGAACAAAATTCAGTTCCGATTGAGGTATTCAAGAATTTTTTTTCAGAAAATATTACATTCACCATCATCAGCGAAACGAAACGTTATGCGAAAGATACATTTCAAAGGTAGAATCTGAAAAATCGGTTGCGATTCAAAGGTGGAATCTGAAAAATCGGATGCGATTCCAAAACAACATATCTGATGCAAGGAAAATTATATACAGGTCTGGCCGGCCGTGAAGATGGAGCAAACAGAACAAGGAAACTAACTAACATGAAAATGTATTGCAGGAGTTAGCAAATCGGTATAGTAACACTGGTTGTACAGCCTGGTTGCTCATAATTTTTTCACAATATTGGAAGCAGCAAAGCGACTTGCTAAAATTTACATTGCTTTTGTTGGCACAATTCTATCCAATAAAATATGTGTGCCTGAAGGAATGAAAAAGAGTCCTTCAACCGTGATACGGTTTCCATTTGCAGTTACGTGACAAAAAAAATAGGGCCGTAATTTTACTTTCCAAAGTACACCAAAAATTGTATCGGAGGAGCAATCAACGCTTTCAACAATGCGATATTTCCAAATGTTTGTATGGGGATATACAGGGTCAGGTCCACCATATGTGCCTAACCGAAGGTTAGCGGACTATGTGCCAAACGGAGGGTTAAAATTTCATCAAAACATCAAACACAAATGATTCATTTGAAACAACAGCAGAAGTAGAAGGTGAATGTGAAACGACCAAAAAATATGAAATTTTCTTAATTTTTTTTCCAGCTTTTTTATTAGATAACGCAGGCTTTTCAGCGCTCGATTTGTGTTTATACTTTGATTTATCCTTAAAATCAAAAAAATATTTCAATTAGATAGATAAAATGATAAGAAAAATGTTTTTACCTTAAAAATAAAAAAAATGTCAGAAAAATTGTAGGACAAACTCAAACTTCAATTACTACACACTGCATTCAGATAACATATAATATAATGCATAATAGGAACAAGGAATATAAACTCATAAACAATGTTAACACATTAAAGGCGGGTGCGGGTATTAGTACCCGTCTCGCCGACTGCTGTCTATCAGCGGGCCGGGTATTAGTACCCGTTTAAAAGTACGTGCGTTAAAAGCGGGACAAGATATTATTACCTGCTTAAAAAGGGCATATGGCCATAAAGGAGTAATGAATTTAGTATTTATTTTCGAGATTATTGATTATTTATCATATTTAATCCGGATATCGCCCTGCAATATAATATTACCACTCATTCTTTGTGTTCCATACACATTTGTTAAATTATTTCATTTTACAACTTACACAGTATTTAAGGTTTATTGTTTGTCATATTTTGGGTCTTAAACCAATTTGTTATTCTCACCCTCCCCTACATTTATCTGTATATAAACGGCCTATCTCGTCATAATAAATCAGTTTGTAGTACCACTATTTCAATGCAACAATATTTCATTAAAAGTTTATGCCATTTAAAAGGTGATGCCAAATAATTCAGAAAATGTAATTGATGTGGTCCAGTTATTTATTGGAGACGATTTATTTGAATATATGGCGACAGAAACAAACCGCTACCATGCACAGATACGATAAATGAATACGAGGGATGAATTCTGGTCGACAGATGAAACAATTGAAACTCCAATTTTTCCTCAAATAATGAGCAGGGATCGATTTAGGCAAATATGGCATTCATGGCATTTTTCCAATAACGATGACAAAGATGATAGAGATCGCCTTAAAAAAATCCGCCCCATTATTTCATACATATTTCCCAAATTTCAAGAAGTTTATAAACCACAGAGAGAATTGTCCTTAGATGAAAGCATCATGCCATGGAGAGGTCGTCTAGCATTCAAAGTCTACAATGCTTCAAAAATAACGAAATATGGTATTCTCATAAGAATGGTTTGTGAAGCGAAAACCGGCTACATATGTAATTTCCGAATATATTGTGGTGAAGGAAATCGACTGCAACACACAATTTTGAATCTTCTTCAGCCATATGTAAACTTATGGCATCACATATATATGGACAATTATTACAATAGTGTGGACACTTGTGAAATACTTCTACAATATAGATTTCGGAGTTGTGGCACTATTCGCATAAACAGAGGCCTTCATCTTTGTTTAAAAAACGCGAAATTGAATAAGGGGGAATCTATGTTTCGTCAGCAACAAAACATTTTGTTACAATGTTGGCAATCAAAAAGGCCTGTGCGTATGATTTCGACTATACATTCAGCTGATATTGTAGAAAGCCATAATATAGATTGGGCGACAAAAGAAAAAATCTGGAAACCAATATGCGTAGTGGATTACAATTAATTTATGAAAGGTGTAGATCGCGGCGATCAATATTTATCATATTATTCGATAGTACGTCGTACGAAGAAATGGACAAAGAGAGCTGTGATGTTTATTGCCAACTGTGCACTATTTAATGCTTTTAGAGAGTATACAACATTAGATCATCATTGTAATAAAAAATACAAAATATTTTTACATAATGTGGCAAAAAAGTGGATAAGCGAACCGACTACGGAAAATGTGAATGGAGAGCATCCTGTTCCTGGTACATCAGCTACACCCAGAAGGGATGACCCTCCAGGAAGGTTGTCAAAGGATACCAGAAAGCATAAATTAGTTAAACTAATTACAGGCGACATAAAACTTAAACCCCAGAGACAGTGCCGCGTGTGTGCCGCGAATAAGAAGAAAAGTTTGACATGTCATATGTGCCAATTTTGCGAAGTGCCTCTTCACAAGGGAGATTGTTTTTTTAAATTCCACACTTTAGAAAAATATTAGTGACTGGTTTTATTACATAAGTTTAAAAACGACAAAACGTTTTATTTGTTTATAAATTTTTTGCCCTTCCGTCAACAGTCAACAACTTTACGTACATCTGCGCATCCACCATTACGAATCCATCCGGAACATCCACCATCAGGATCAGCGATCCTGACTCAACCTCTTAAAATTTGTCTTCAAAATATAGCCAGTTTTACCTTCACAAACTTTGCTTTTAAAAAATTTGTATTGTAGCTTACAAAGAACCTAAATCATCCCCTATTTTACCCCCTTCAGGGATGATATTGCAAAAAAACGATGAAATACGTATTTTTTTTAAATTTCTTACCAAAAGCCTAAATATTAATTTTCATCTCCCTAACTTGAAAAATGATAGGTTCCTCATACATCCCCTATTTCATCCCTTTCAGGTTTTTTTTTAGAAAAAAGTATCTCAGGGTGCAATCAGAAGTCCTTTCTCAGGGTGTCTCAATCGTTCAAATACCCAACTTTTGATAAAAAAAGGCCTCGAAAATTACACCCGCTACGCAGCACAGTTTCATATCTTAGGATACCCGCTCAAAATGTGTTAAAAGCGTAGAAACTGGAAATGTTACTTTTTAGAAGATACGAACTTAAATGATTACAGGCAAAAAATAAAACTGTCTCTATTTAATATTTTTAGAATATCTTTTTTACCATTTTATGTAATATTCTCAGAATTATTTGTGTGGGCAGTGTGGGCAGAACCGATGAGTTTATCACATTCTATTAATAATGAAATGATTGCTTTGTTAATAAAATATGCTATATTACAAATTATATTTCCATGTAAGGTATTATTTTGGAAGTACAAATTGTATATTTAAACTTAAAAGGCCCGTCGGTGCTACGCACCGTTGCGTGTTTTTGCATTCCGGTACTAGACAATATCTATAAAATGGTTTTTTAGCTTTTTCCATTATCGAAATAGAGATTCAAACTGAAAATCCTTAACGGCCTATGAAAATAGTAAACAACATTGAATGACAACGAGAGCTGTGACGTCATCCTAAGCGCGCGATAAATGGGACCATTCAAGCAGGTCAAATTTAAGGGACTATACCACTGTGATCTCTGAAAATTTGGGTGATTTTTGCAAATTTTTTGGAAGAAAAGTACTTAATTAAACGTTTCAGGAAATTAAGAACATGTTTGGCTATATTTGACCTTCATTACATAATTTTTTCATAGAAAAATATTAACATCCAAGCCACTTATGCGCTCTCTTCGGAAGCGCAAAAAAAAAGTTCCTCCACTACCCCCCTCCTTGAAGCCGATTGAGTAACTGAACCCGAAAAAAAAATTGTCGTTAAACTAGAAAGTATTTTCTGTACCATGAACTAGGATTACCGAAAAATATCAAAATCCAACAAAATGGCGTAGTTATGAAAAAAAGGTTTCGGTTTTTTTTGCCTAAAAAATGGTCGTTTTTTTAATGCCAAATCGTCAATTTTCATCCAATCAAAAATATCCTAGTTGACGGTACAGTAAATATATTCAAGAGTACTCAAAATACTCCAAATTTCAAGTCAATCGGATAATTTCTCTTTAAGTTACAAGAGGGGCAAATTTGAAAAATGCCATTTCGAGAAAAACGCGTTTAAAGTTAAGGACGTTTGGCCTATATTTTCTCAACCTCATTACTTCCGAATACGACAAAGAATCTGAAAAAATCTCATATATATTAAAGATGTCGGAAACATTGCAATGTCGGAAACATTGCAAATTTTTGGAAAACCTATTCTTTTTTTTTTTCAAATAAATGAATATCAAATTCATCATTTTCAGAATCCGCCTAAATTTTCCCAGATTTTTATTGTCTTTTTGACTTTTTTTCCAATTTCGAAAAATTATCGAAAATATTATTTATCAAAAATTTAAGAAAAATCCGAAAAAATTCATACGAATTCAGAAAAGAAAGATCTACTTACAATTAGTGAAAAATATAAAAAAATAATTAATAAAAAAAAGAAAATTTCAAACATTTATTGCCTCCAAATCCAGAAATGTATCGCCTCCAGGCAGGTGCAGAATTTTATTCCTGCGAGCGGTTGCGCTTTAGAAGGCTGCCGGGGAGGATTCGGGGAGTATTAGAGATACGGCCTTGAAATTTTCACACGATATTTTTGATCCATTGATAGTTTGATTAATTAAGCAAATAAAAAAAATGATGCATATTCCCTATTGCAATGCTAATTTTGGCATTAACCACTCATAGTATACACAAATTCAAAAAGCAACTATTATGCATACATATATTGTCCATAATATTTGAAACTTGCTGTATGCTACTTGTTTTGTGACATAAAAAATATTGTTTTGGTATACATATCATTTTTGTATGACTGCTTTTAGAAGAAAAGAATTTAAAAAAAATATTTCTCTTTTTTTTTTATTTCTCTGACCCTTTTACTTAATTTGGCGCCAATATGTAATTATTTTGTATTAATTTATGTTATTATATTAAGTTTAAGTGATGGTTGTCCAATAATTATACAAAAATTATTAAAGTGGCCAACAGGATCGGGAAAGTGAAATTTATTTACATTTTAAATCATTGTTAGGAAGGAATCTATATGGAGCTATATGGATGCTGTGGGTAGGTAGCTATAGTGGATGTCTATAATATTATGGAAAGTTAAGAAACGAATTGGAGCAAGGAAAGACTGATAAGTACTGTGGTTATGAATCGAAAATTAGATTACAAAGAATGCGAAAAATCAACTGAAATGATCAAAACAGTTATCAACAAAAATATTCTTAGCTTGTACAAAAAGTACTCAAAAATATATTTCTAATTAAATACAAAAAGTTAATTAAAAAAATACTATTTTTTCTTCCATATACCAACTTTATTTTTCCCTATCAAATAATTTGATACCTTATTTAAAAAAAAAAAATTGTCAACCCAACTTTCAACTGTAAAAGCAGATAATAAAAAAAGATGAATATTCCCTATTTTAAACCACTACAAATTATTCAGAATAAATGCCTCAGAATGGCTCTAAATCTTGATAGATACACGAGAATCACGGAGATGCACAATCTAGCGATCTTGGTCGTTGATTACGTAAGTGGTGTTTCTACAAAGTTCTATCTCGCTCACACGAGAAATCTTAAAAATCTTCTAATACGGGGTATAACGAGAAGAACCCGTCCGACTCAAACCCGTCCACCCCTTCCCCACACTCACGATGTTATTTGAGGAAGATGCTTAATTCCCACCTCTGAATACGTGGTGCTATTTTGTAAATTTTTCCTCCATGTTATAATTTTTATACATTTCCTTAAATAAATAAATCTTTTTAAAGCACATCTTGCTTGTGTTTACTAACTAGCCACTAGCTACTCAAGCCAAGAATTTCCGTCTTTAATTTTCAAATCGGTATATAATTTTGTTGTATTTTTGTATTTTGAATTTTTTTCGGCTGGCTCGGGATCATTTCCTGCCAATACAACTCTTTTTAATTGCATATTTCCAGTTATCTTCGCCGATTCCTCATGTAAACTCGAAAAATAACACAGGAGCATCGGTGGTTCAGTGGTAGAATGCTCGCCTGCCACGCGGGCGGCCCGGGTTCGATTCCCGGCCGATGCAATTCTTTTAGCTTCCAGTTTCCGGTTAGTTTCGCCGAGTCCTGCTTTAACCTCGAGTGAATAGATAACAGCATCGGTGGTTCAGTGGTAGAATGCTCGCCTGCCACGCGGGCGGCCCGGGTTCGATTCCCGGCCGATGCAATATTTTAACTTCCCGTTTCCGGTTATTATCGCGAATTCCTGCTGTAATCTCGATTTCAGTTACTTTCACGTCAGTTTATAAAATTGAGGTTTGTTTGATTTTGTTTATTTTATTTATTCAATTGTTTTTTTAGTGTAACAGCGATTTTTATTGAATATTTGCGTGCGTTTTCCAAGTTATGTAGTAATAATTGAATTGAAAAAACATTTCCTGTCGCATTTTGTCGCACTTAAAAACGGGCGGCAAAATAGTACTTATCCCGTATAAGTAATAAAAATAATAGTGTTCATATAAAGTAGGTATAATAGATTGAAAGTAAAATAGAGTGAATGTAAAATAGGTATAAAATAGTTATAATGAAAATGAAGTAAATATGAAACGAAAGTACATGATATAATAAATTTCCAATCATCTAGAGCTTTTAGAAAGTTACTGTTATATATAAAAAATCAAATAATTCAGCCTCCGTGGCGCAATTGGCTAGCGCGTTCGGCTGTTAACCGAAAGGTTGGTGGTTCGAGCCCACCCGGGGGCGTAATTTTTATCCTTTTCACATTGGCGCCAGGACGAGCATGCGCTTACATCGTCGCGCAACTATCGCTATAGAATTCAATTCCAAATAGTCTGTATCTTTGGTTGCAGAGTCGCTGGGGCCACGGCAAGCGAGAAAGACGACACAAATCGCCAGGACGTCAGGATTCAACTACCGATTACGCGGCCGATTTAAGTAGTGACCATAGCACACCAAGTACACAAAGTCCTAGACATAGATTACATACACATACTTGTGGTAAGTGACTTTGTTTTTCTTATACTTTACTAAAGGAATCGATCAATTGCATTAAATCTATTAATTAAGGATCTATTTTTACATATATGATTCAAAGTTTGTGTAAATATTTTGGTTTATTTCATATTAGAAATAAAAAACTGCATTATATAGGAAATTTAATTTTGGAAGGTTTCACTAAACAATAAAATTTTATATAAGTAATAAATATCTGTTTATTTTTAGACTATGCGCAACTAATATTTTTATACAACAATTTGATTATAATAGGTATTATAAGATACTAAGTTTTAAAAAGAACAAATTTATGCAATTAGTTGTTATAAAAATAATTATATTAATGATTTTTGTAACATATCGGAATACATAGATACCAACTTTCCACTCAATAAAATGATAACAGCTTGTTTTCATAAAACAAATTTTAAATTGTATTAAATGATATTTGGCCCGTTTATTTTTAAAGTGATACAAGTCCATTTTATATTGTTTCAAGAAAATCAAAGCTAACAATAAGCATATTAGTCCCTACGAAATTTCTTATATTATCCAATTTTAACAAAAACAGTGCCTTTTTTTATAAATGGTAAATATTAACAAATAATAAACAAAAAGTTTACACTAAACTAATCAATTACTTACATGTGATATCTCATATCTCAAAAAATGGACTTGCACCACTTTAAAAATAAACGGTCCATTTCTTAAATTGCTGCTATTGTAACTAGAATCAGTTCAATCAATTTTTGTTATAAATTACTTTTATTTTGACATTCAGCTTTGTTGCAGCAAATCTTTAATTTAAAAATGCTTTCCCTGTCAGTCTGGCAGCTTTAATTGAATTTTCGTTTATAAATGATGTGTTTTTCTCTTCCCTACGGTTCCTATGAACAGAATGTGTTGTTTGTGTTATTTTCATCTATGATAAAAACAACAATACATTTTCGTCGACAATTAATTCTAATATAAATACGCAATTCTGTAGTGAATGTTAAAAATGCTGACAAGACTCCATTCTACACAATATAATGATTTTCTCATATATCTTACAATTATCGTAATGGTATATAAATAGAAAAAAACTCCGAAATATGCAAATTAAATTTTTATATTTAGTTATTTATATTGATCATATTTTTATTGAGAATTTGTACTATTGCTATACGCCCACTTATTATTACAACCTTTAAAACACTATGTCGATATTGCACATTCGGTATAGAATAATTGCATAGGGTTTTAAAAATATTGAGTAAGTAAATTAATATTTTTTAATTAAGTTAATTTTCTTTTATAGCAATAGTTTATTTTTGTTTTGTATGAAAAACACAACTACTCGATATATTGACTACTGACTTATATTAATATTGAATAATTGAACAGTTAGTAATCATTATTTATAAAATGGAAATTTAAATTTGGCGGTGTTCTAATTACTAATTGTAAGTATAACTTTAGGTTTGGGGGTGGTTTTTTTTCTATAGGAGTAGCTGGCAACTGGGAGCTGTGAAGACAAGTGGTCCTTAGGGGTCGGGGTTTAGCATTGGAAGTTTGCCTATGTAATGCTTTTCCCGATTTTCAGTATTCCATTTTATTAAATAAAATTATTTTATTACAATATGTCAACTAAAAATATTTGATGAATTAATGATTTACTGATTTTTGTTTTGTCCCATTTATTAAATTTTAATTTTTGATAATAATAAAAACATAAATTGATAAAAACTTATTTATTTTTATTTAGTTATTTTCTTTTGCTCCCTCATTTTCTTAAATTTATTAAACGCTAAATATATTTAAATATTTGAATTTAGGATAAATAGATCTTTATCTACTCGCACACCTAAATGAACACATTAATAAATAAATTATTGTATGTGAAGCATCCATTATTATAATCGTGTGTAAAAATATCAAAATAGTGCGTAAGTGCAATGTAAATCAAATGACCTTTCATTATTAAACGATTTCTGTTTGTTGTTACTACGGCAACAACTCGTGTCACTAAACAAAAAACGGATGTAGTAAAAATAAATTTTCTGACGTATATAATAATTCAATTAATTTTTCTTATTTTGAATCACAAGTCTCGACCTCTCAGTCTGGATTTATCTGGTTCTAATATAACTTAACTTAACCTAACCATAACCTAATCTAGATTAAATTTAGGCTAAGCTAGATTACATGGACAATGACCAAATAGTGTTCCCGTCACTGTGCGTTTTAACTAGTTTAATAATTTTTACCGCGGAGGCGCTGAACGTTCTAACCTTATTGTGTCAGTAATTTGAAGATTATGGCTGGTCAAAATTACAATTTTTCAATATTAGCGGTAAGAAACAATTATTTTTTTGTAGATTCAACAGTATTTTAACATGCTTCGTACATAAAATAATGTATGATACCGATGTGTGAAAGTCTTTTGTGCACTCAACTTCGCAGCTCATGCACTAAAGCTATTCTTCACACCCGTGTATTATCAACTACTATTATTTTCACGTTGTGGTAATTCCGATCAATACGCGAGTAAGGGTTAAGAACGGATAATTTATTAATATGTTTTTGCCAAAGCTCTCGCGTGTCTGGTTGTATAAAAACTAAACGCCTTTCATTATTAATTATTTGTCAACTATTTATCTGATTCGAATTGGAATTATTTTTGTAATATGTTTAACCGAATGTTTAAACGTATTTTTAATTATTAAAACTCAGATGTATTTGTTTTCTTTAACGAAACGATATATTTTGTTATCCCTTCGATAGCTCAGTTGGTAGAGCGGTGGACTGTAGAATGTATGCACATAGATATCCATAGGTCACTGGTTCAAATCCGGTTCGAAGGAGTTTTTTGTTTAACTTCTGTCTTCCTGACGTACAAAATAATTGGTTACAAAATAGTAGATTTTGTAACTAGGACAAAAAATTGTCAATATTACTCGAGAGCTAAATTGTGCGCATTCGCTTGAATCGAAAAGGAAAATTGACAATTTCGCCCGTGTTACAAACAAAATTTTTTATCACTCATGTGAGGGAATGTGTCTTACAAGTTTGGGATGCAGGTGCCATCCAACAAAAAATGGAATCAAAAATGAAGAATTTGCTTGTGTGGATTCGTTATAAGAACTCTCCTCAGTCGCCGATATCACCATATAATTTACACTAATTATGAAACGGTTTCTATAATTTTTATTATTATTTTGTAATGAAAAATAAATCTGACACTTCACGTCACTTTTATAATACCGAGGTCTTGATTGTGGTTTTTTAAATTTTATTACTCATGCGAGGGGACGTATTTTACAAGTTAGGGGTCCCAGGGTCTAACCACAAAAAAATGAAAAATAATGAAAACCAAAAGGAAAAGACTATAAAAAAAATCTTTATTTTTAACAATAATTAGAAAGCTAAAAGTTGTAATCAATTATTTTTCTTTTCATTAATGATAATTTTAAGATTTGTACTATTAGTGAAATTTAAATTTATATTGTTTAAGTTTGTCCATGAAATTTTATTTGAAGTTTCAAAGTTAATGTTGTTTTTGTCTTTGACATTGACTTCAATAGGTTCATAAGTTAATAATAATAATAATGCTTTATTGTCAATAAGAAATACATAATTTCTGTGGACAAAGCACAGGCAAAAAAAAGTAAATCAATTAAAACTAAAACATAACATAACAAAAAGAAATACATACATACATATCGTGAAAAAAAATATTGAAAAAATCGTAAATAATTATTAATCGTTGAGTGAGGCTAGCTGACAATGAGACTAATATGTGTGCGTGTGTGTGCGCGGTTCAAAAACTAGCGATCACCAAAGACTTCTGCAGATCCGTAATAGGGTACAACTTGACGGCGAAACGAAATTTTTAGTTATTCGGCGGAACGAAATTTGGAGTTAGAAATTTGGAGTTGTTTCTAAAATTTTATTAATTCGGTATACATTTTCTCTTGAAGTGTATGGTCTGCCCTATATATTGTTTGTAATTTGCTGACCTATTATTTTTTATTGTTAACTGACTCTTCCACGTAGCCTTCAGCGACAGTATTTGATTTTCATCCTCCATGTCTTTTGAGAGTCAGCAGATCGGCACCAGAATCTGCTAATAGAGTAGCTGACGTTCTTCACAATGTTTGTGCAGTATAAGACTCTGGATCTTTCAACTTCTTCTTTCATCTTTCAATATGCTGCTACTTTTTTAGGCATACTGCCAAAAGTATTGATGCCAATGACTTATTTAATACAATTGCCGTTCCGATAATTTGCGAAAAATCTTGTTGTGGTCCTATTGGTGGGACGCGAAATGGCATACTTTATATATATATATATATATATATATATATATATATATATATATATATATATATATATATATGGTAAAAATCATCCGTAACTACAAATGATCGTGGCTTATTAGTTTTTGGAATTTTTACTAAAAGCATGTCACCTTTATCTTATTTATTGTCCACAGTTAAGTATGTAGCTCATGCTGCCTACATGCACCTTGTACCCCAGAAATTAAAGCTACCTGAAATTTAAAACATGTATGTACGTTCGTGTGTTTATTTAAATTGTATTGAAATTTTTATTAAATTTATTAACCTTCACAGCGAAGAATTTTTTGTCTGGAGCTCCTCAAAGAAACTGATTAATTTGTTCAGTACTTAGTACTTGAGATTTCTTGCTTGTATACCCTTTATTTTTTGTTTTAAAAAAGCAAACTTGAATATTTATAAATATTGAATTTGTGCTTGATGTCAATCATGTGTCGCAGCATCTAATAAGGAGTCCACCAAGTTGACGGCTTACGATTTTCGGAAGTACGATAAGAAAATCGATTCCGAAAAACTTTTAATTTTTTTTCTGATCGCCAATCCATAAATTTTTTATAAGCGGCTTCATATTGTGGTCTTGATTTTTTAAGAGTTAAATTATTAATTATATAATTTGCATTTTCTATTATCTCCGGTGGTGTGGATTCATCATCAGTATCCGGCAGCACTATACAATCCGCGCTCATAATAAAACTTTTTTTATATTTATTTTTTTATATTTTTTACTGAAAAAAAAAATCTGAAACTCACGTCACTTTTTCAATATTGATTTTGATTGTGATTTTTTTAATACTATTTCTATTTAATAGTATTGCGATATTGTGTTATCCAAGTTATCCAAGGTATCCAAGTTATGTGGTAATGTAACTAATAGTGACAATTTATCGCACTAAAAAACGTGCACCAAGATAGTACTATTGTGCATGAGTGATAAATTAGTATATTTTGTAAATAGGGCGGTAGATTGTCAATTTGACACGAGAGTGAAATTGGGCAATTGGTTCGAGAGGGCAATTGACGGTGTAATATAATTGTATATAATATATAATTGAGGGTGTTACAAACAATATTTTTTATTACTCATGCGTATATACTCATGCGATAGGGGATACATCCCCTTTCTTACAAGTTTGGGATCCAGGGGCCATCCAAAAAAAATACAATCTAAAATGAAGAATTTGCTTTCTCAATTGTCTTCGGTGGCGTGGATTCGCCATAAGAACTCTCCTCAGTCTCCGGTATCACCATAGAATTTACACTCATTTTAAAACGTTTTCTTTAATTTTAATTTTTATTTTGTAATGTAAATTTTTTTTGTCACTTTCATGTGACTTCACGTTTTAATATTGAGGTCTTGATTGTGTTTATTTTATTTATTTAATTGATTTTTTTTTAATGTAACTTAGCGATATTTAATATTTGCGTGCGTTACCCTGTTAACCAAATTATGTGGTAATGCAAGTAAAAGTGGCATTTCTCGCACTAATAAACTTGCGCCAAGATAGTATTTTGAATGCATGAGTAATAACATTTTTTTTACAAGATCCAGACACACATCTCCGTGTCGAGACGTTCTGATTCAGGAAGACAATTTACCATGAAGAAACAAATTGAACACATAAACGAAGTGTATGCGCGCACTTCCGAGAACGATCTCTTCTGAAAATCTCCGTGCTCACCGTGATTACAGGACGGCAAATTCGTTTTAATACTCGCGGATATTTTTCTGCTTTGTCGGACGTACTTTTCAACTCACACGAGACAATGGAGTGTCTTTTTTGCGATGAAACTTTCAACCTTATTGTTAGTTAGGAGCACACCAAATATATTGTCATCTGAATATATTCGTAAAATTTTGATCGTCGTCGTTTTGTTCCTTATATAGGGTTGAAAACTCAAACTTTCAATCCGTAAAGTAGGTATCAACTAAAGTAGGTATCAAGGATGAACCCAATGGTTCGGTTCTTCTTACATTCAGTTTCTTAATTTTCTAACATAACGGCTACTATTGCCAGAAATTCATCGTCAAATTTCATTCCTCCACAAGTCACGATACCGTTATATGTATTGACGGAATACTGTTCATAGAAGTAAACAAATAATACCGGAGAGTGGGGAAACCGGCAATGCCAGTAACGTCCCGTTACGAAGATGTGTGCCTGGACCTTACGTCGTGTATGATCGTCGGGCATAATAAGACAACCCCTAACTCGTATGGTGTCCTTTGTTTCCTTGTGGTTTGTTGAGTTGTCTCATTTTTCCGCAGTCCTAGTTTGATAGTCGTTTGTGGTTTGTTGGCTGTCTTTTCTTTAAACCCTTACTCGGGGGGGTTACGAGTTATAATACAAAATAATGTTTTTCATGTGTAACATACTATTAATTAAATTTAAATACCATTTGAAAAACTCTCTTTTAATTGCGGTGATTGTGGGTTAATTAACATGTATATTATTTTGTTATCTTTTGTGTATCAAAAAGAGATTTGAAATTTAAAACAACACATTGAAAAACTAATGCTATTATGACTTTCAAATGTTTTCAGCTGAACTAATAACTAAAGTTAAGTTTATTTACTTTAAAATCTAAATATTGTTGAA
Source organism: Phosphuga atrata (assembly GCA_944588485.1). Taxonomy (NCBI): domain Eukaryota; kingdom Metazoa; phylum Arthropoda; class Insecta; order Coleoptera; family Silphidae; genus Phosphuga; species Phosphuga atrata. The sequence continues at coordinate 62,748,684 of OX155892.1, forward strand.
TCTGCCCATTTTACTAAAGCAAATATTTTTTCAAAATTCCGGCCTTTTACCAGTCTTGTGGTATAATTCAGGATAGTATTAAATTATTCATGAGTTTTTCTAAGTAAATGATAAGACAATATACAGTTTTATTAGAAACAAAAAACTTTCATGAAATTATATGAAAAGGACTTTATTTATATATGCCGATAAGGTTTATTTTATTTTCTCTTTTTTGACTAATATTTCGTTTTGTTTGCCCAGTGTATTGTTTCTACTTTTCGAGATTTATCTAATCTTATAAACTCATTAAGGCGAAATAAAGCTTGAATATATAAATATATTCAACCGGTTCGTAGCTCTATAATATTAAGTCTTAATAAGACTATGAACCAATCTCATGTTGAAACAACTACTTCCTGGGTAAGATCACACAGGTTATTGAATAATACAACAGAGATTTGCATGTTATAACTAGTCCCAGTCCATTTTCGTGGCACCAACAAAACTAGAGAACTAACATTGTTTTTAAGATCATTTCTATATATTTAAATTAAGTGAATAGCCATCTGCAGAGGCGTTGTTGATCTATCTTTCATCAGAGCAGCTTTGCTCTTTCAAAATATAAATTGGAATACATTTACATTAGCTTGAACACCTCGCGCATGACTGGCAAGGTTAGGTTTTGATTTGTGTAGAAAGAAATGAACTTAGTTTCAGTTGGGACTAGTAATGTTGTATCTGTCAGTTAAATCCGTCAGATTGTGTAAAACAGAGTCATTTCATGATCTAACGGCAGATCATGTAGTTCATAAAACTGCCGATTTTGGGCGGCATTATATTTAACTACGATTAAAGAATCTGAATTACTTACCGTATTGACGTTTCACGAAATGACTAAGTGCAATCATTTGATAGTATAAAACTACTTGTCTTAATTATCAGACCTATTAAAAAAGATATAAATAAACAAATATATGTGTGACTATTTCATGAACTGCCTAGTCATATCGTGTAATACATGAACTGCCGTCAAATCGTGGAAAGACTCTGTTTTACACAATCTGACGGATTACACTATATAACTACGACATATCGACTAATTCAATATCCTGTGTGATATTACCCACCAAGTAGTTTCAACTTAAGATTTGTTCATAGTTGAATGAGACTTAATATCTAGCTGAGCAACTGAGCTACGATCAGATTTATTATAGAGCTACGAACAGGTTATTTATTATATTTATATATTTAAGCTATATTCCGCTTTAATAAGTTTTTATGATTGTATCTATAATTAGTATGGTTTCATCAATGTTCAATTATCTGATCTTATTTGTACAAGTTCATCTGTCTAGTCTAGTCAAAGTAGTCTAGTCCCACATATTTAGTTTTACATTGAATTGAAAAATTCACTATATTTTTACCACACTTATAATATGTAAAAATGTTATATAACTTATTATTCACAGTTATATAAATTTCTACACGTATCACGACTCGAGTTTCGACATTTGACGGTCATTTTCAAGTGAATCAAGTGAAACAAATCATTTTCACTTGAAAATGATCACCAAACGTCGATATTAGTCAAACGTCGAATTTATATAACTGTGAATAATAAGTTATATAACATTTTTACATATCGTTGGTGCAGACGAACAGGGTATTAACTCAACAAAGCAGGAGAGCGATTTGAAGTTTTCAAATCAATATATTTCCATTTCTGTAAATAATTGGTTTACCACACCTATAATATCTTTTAAACTAACTTTATTGAACGTTTTTGTTCACTTCATGACTTTGTCAATTTTGCTATTACTGAGAAAAAATAGATATTCTACTGGCAAGAACATAATGAGTTAATACCCTGTTCATCCAAACGAACGATATTATAAGTGTGGTAAAAACATAGTGAATTTTTCAATTCAATGTAAGTAAGAATTACCACGTAGATCCCATTTTAGGGTGAATATTTAGTTTTGTTTTTCTAGACTTTTCTCTATAATTATGTTTCTTTAGCCTTTTACATCTAGGCTTGTATAATTACAATCTTATATAATAATAATTATACACTATTATAACTTCTTGATTGTATCATTTTTAGTAACATCATATTACGTTACATCTTAAAATACCTAATGAAATACCTTTGACCCCAAACATCAAACTCTATTAAGCGGTTAATATGTACATGTACAAAGATATTTCAATTTTTACATTTTCTTCGCCGCTTTTCAAGTGTCTGAAAAGCACTTCATACTACATACATAAAACACTTATAATTGTGTTCGTGTTTCAGACTCGCCCCGAAATCGTGCCTGCGGTGACACCCCTCACAGCTCTCCAGGTGGCTCCCCTAGACCAAGAGCTCCAACCCCTGGCGCCGTGGCTGGCCTTGACCTAATACCGGTAAAATAATATCTCAAATCAAATCAATAATTAAATATATATAATCAAAGATAATTTAAGCAGGCGATTTAATGTTATAAAAGAAATCTATTGATAACTGAACTCCTTCCATTCATGGTTAATTCTCTAATAACTAATTCATTGATTGTACTAGTCAAATTTTATCTCCTATGCTACCATATTCTACTACGATATTCTCCTCCTATGATTAAGAAGACATATAATACGAGGCCAGAGAGAAATTAAAAAGTCTAAACAAGAGACGAAAAGAGTAGATAAAATAAAGACAAGACAGAGAAAGGACAAGACAGGACAAGAGAGAACAGGACAGGACAAGAGAGAACAGGACAGGACAAGACAAAACAGGACAAGAGAGGACAAGACAGGACGAGACAGGACGAGGCAGGACAAGACAGGACAAGACAGGACAAAACAGGACAAGACAAGACAAGACAGGACAAGACAGGACAAAACAGGACAAGACAGGACAAGGCAGGACAAGACAGGACAAGACAGGACAAGACAGGACAAGACAGGACAAGACAGGACAAGATAGGACAAGACAGGACAAGACAGGACAAGACAGGACAAGACAGGACAAGACAGGACAAGACAGGACAAGACAGGACAAGACAGGACAAGACAGGACAAGACAGGACAAGACAGGACAAGACAGGACAAGACAGGACAAGACAGGACAAGACAGGACAAGACAGGACAAGACAGGACAAGACAGGACAAGACAGGACAAGACAGGACAAGACAGGACAAGACAGGACAAGACAGGACAAGACAGGACAAGACAGGACAAGACAGGACAAGACAGGACAAGACAGGACAAGACAGGACAAGACAGGACAAGACAGGACAAGACAGGACAAGACAGGACAAGACAGGACAAGACAGGACAAGACAGGACAAGACAGGACAAGACAGGACAAGACAGGACAAGGACAGGACAAGACAGGACAAGACAGGACAAGACAGGACAGACAGGACAAGACAGGACAAGACAGGACAAGACAGGACAAGGACAGGACAAGACAGGACAAGAAGGACAAGACAGGACAAGACAGGACAAGACAGGACAAGACAGGACAAGACAGGACAAGACAGGACAAGACAGGACAAGACAGGACAAGACAGGACAAGACAGGACAAGACAGGACAAGACAGGACAAGACAGGACAAGACAGGACAAGACAGGACAAGACAGGACAAGACAGGACAAGACAGGACAAGACAGGACAGACAGGACAAGACAGGACAAGACAGGACAAGACAGGACAAGACAGGACAAGACAGGACAAGACAGGACAAGAAAGGACAAGACAGGACAGGACAGGACAAGACAGGACAAGACAGGACAAGACAGGACAAGACAGGACAAGACAGGACAAGACAGGACAAGACAGGACAAGACAGGACAAGACAGGACAAGACAGGACAAGACAGGACAAGACAGGACAAGACAGGACAAGACAGGGACAAGACAGGACAAGACAGGACAAGACAGGACAAGACAGGACAAGACAGGACAAGACAGGACAAGACAGGACAAGACAGGACAAGACAGGACAAGACAGGACAAGACAGGACAAGACAGGACAAGACAGGAGAAAACTGGACAAGACAGGAGAAGACTGGACAAGACTGGACAAGACAGGACAAGACAGGACAAGACAGGACAAGACAGGACAAGACAGGACAAGACAGACAAGACAGGACAAGACAGGACAAGACAGGACAAGACAGGACAAGACAGGACATGACAGGACAAGACAGGACAAGACAGGACAAGACAGGACAAGACAGGACAAGACAGGACAAGACAGGACAAGACAGGACAAGACAGGACAAGACAGGACAAGACAGGACAAGACAGGACAAGACAGGACAAGACAGGACAAGACAGGACAAGACAGGACAAGACAGGACAAGACAGGACAAGACAGGACAAGACAGGACAAGACAGGACAAGACAGGACAAGACAGGACAAGACAGGACAAGACAGGACAAGACAGGACAAGACAGGACAAGACTAGACAGACAGGACAAGACAGGACAAGACAGGACAAGACAGGACAAGACAGGACAAGACAGGACAAGACAGGACAAGACAGGACAAGACAGGACAAGACAGGACAAGACAGGACAAGACAGGACAAGACAGGACAAGACAGGACAAGACAGGACAAGACAGGACAAGACAGGACAAGACAGGACAAGACAGGACAAGACAGGACAAGACAGGACAAGACAGGACAAGACAGGACAAGACAGGACAAGACAGGGACAAGACAGGACAAGACAGGACAAGACAGGACAAAGACAGGACAAGACAGGACAAGACAGGACAAGACAGGACAAGAGAGAACAGGACAGGACAAGACAGGACAAGACAGGACAAGACAGGACAAGACAGGACAAGACAGGACAAGACAGGACAAGACAGGACAAGACAGGACAAACAGGACAAGACAGGACAAGACAGGACAAGACAGGACAAGACAGGACAAGACAGGACAAGACAGGACAAGACAGGACAGGACAGGACAAGACAGGACAAGACAGGACAAGACAGGACAAGACAGGACAAGACAGGACAAGACAGGACAAGACAGGACAAGACAGGACAAGACAGGACAAGACAGGACAAGACAGGACAAGACAGGACAAGACAGGACAAGACAGGACAAGACAGGACAAGACAGGACAAGACAGGACAAGACAGGACAAGACAGGACAAGACAGGACAAGACAGGACAAGGCAGGACAAGACAGGACAAGACAGGACAAGACAGGACAAGACAGGACAAGACAAGGACAAGACAGGACAAGACAGGACAAGACAGGACAAGACAGGACAAGACAGGACAAGACAGGACAAGACAGGACAAGACAGGACAAGACAGGACAAGACAGGACAAGACAGGACAAGACAGGACAAGACAGGACAAGACAGGACAAGACAGGACAAGACAGGACAAGACAGGACAAGACAGGACAAGACAGGACAAGACAGGACAAGACAGGACAAGACAGGACAAGACAGGACAAGACAGGACAAGACAGGACAAGACAGGACAAGACAGGACAAGACAGGACAAGACAGGACAAGACAGGACAAGACAGGACAAGACAGGACAAGACAGGACAAGACAGGACAAGACAGGACAAGACAGGACAAGACAGGACAAGACAGGACAAGACAGGACAAGACAGGACAAGACAGGACAAGACAGGACAAGACAGGGACAAGACAGGACAAGACAGGACAAGACAGGACAAGACAGGACAAGACAGGACAAGACAGGACAAGACAGGACAAGACGGGACAAGACAGGACAAGACAGGACAAGACAGGACAAGACAGGACAAGACAGGACAAGACAGGACAAGACAGGACAAGACAGGACAAGACAGGACAAGACAGGACAAGACAGGACAAGACAGGACAAGACAGGACAAGACAGGACAAGACAGGACAAGACAGGACAAGACAGGACAATACAGGACAAGACAGGACAAGACAGGACAAGACAGGACAAGACAGGACAAGACAGGACAAGACAGGACAAGACAGGACAAGACAGGACAAGACAGGACAAGACAGGACAAGACAGGACAAGACAGGACAAGACAGGACAAGAGAGGACAAGACAGGACAAGACAGGACAAGACAGGACAGGACAGGACAAGACAGGACAAGAGAGGACAAGACAGGACAAGACAGGACAAGACAGGACAATACGGGACAAGACCGGACAAGACAGGACAAGACAGGACAAGACAGGACAAGACAGGTTAAGACAGGTCAAGACAGGCCAAGGCAGGACAAGACAGAACAAGACAGGATAAGACAGGACATGACAGGACAATATAGTACAAGACAGCACAAGACAGGACAAGACAGGACAAAATAGGACAAGACTAAATAAGACTGGACAAGACTGCACAAGTTTTATCTATATAATTTTGTCTGTCCAGTCATGTCGGTCTACTATTGTCTCTAGGGCTTCCAATCCCGCATGTTCTTGCAGGTTCAGGTTATAGGTGAGATAAAAAAATATCAATGACTCGGGACCCCGATATAACGGGATCCCACATTTTTTCAATATAAGTTGTTTACAGTTCATTGTTAGTTTTAAATATTTGTTAGAAAATATGAAGTACAAAAATAAATTTACTGTTTTCGTAAGAAACACATTATTCCCAAAGTGTCGTCAGCCAATCTACTTCGTATCTTATAGGCAAGAAAAACGCCCGCTCATCTTCTACGCTTGTAGGCACTACAGACTTTAGGGCATTATGTGCTAACGTTAATAAGTGTCTACCCATCGACCCTTTTGATTGATAAAGAGTCGTCTCTTTCTTTGTGATGGTTTCCATAATAAGAATTCGAGAGGGCAATGGACAAATACTTCATGGAAGAATTTAAAGTTTGCTGTAGCTCCTCTTGCAATGAACATCTGAACATTCTTTTCATCCACCGCAACAGAAAGAGATACTTCATCATCACCAGCTTCGACGGAGGATGACGAACTAAACTTTGAACACTTTCTGGATTAACTCCTTAATTTACTTTCGAATTACACTTTTAAGTGGTAAACTAAACGTTTCATCTAGAACTGGAATTTGGAAGTAAATTAGAACTGAAGTCATATTTGTTCGTCTTTCTGTTATACGTCGTCGGAAAGAATTTGCTAACTCTTTGAACAGTGTTACAGTTTTCTTCTAATTTGGTAATCATAAACTTAGTAGTTTATGCCATTAGAAGGTTAGCATCTTGACCGCAAAGAACCTCTACAGGCATCTTTACTGGTTTAAACTTGCGTGCCAAGTCAGAAAGTGATTCCAGTTCATGTTTTGAAAAGCAGTTATAATTATTTATTCCAAGGTCATTATCAATAACAGTCTTTGCAACATATAATCTTAATCTATAAGCAGATTCAACCATGTTACATAAACTGCTGCATCTAGTCTTGCATCTGTTATCAACTCAATTTTCCGCACCGGTCTGAAGCAGCCTTAAAACCTCCATGTTGTTCGTTCTCCGAAATCGTCTCCTCTTCAACTTCCTCCTTCTTGTTCTTCTCAAATCACAGATTTCGTCTGAATTCTTAGACGGTTATTTTCTATTATCGTATATAATACCTAATATATAGGGCTAAGACAAGGGGACAGTCTATCACCACTGCTTTTCAATTTGGTCTTGGAAATGTCATGAGGAAGTTTTGGGAGAAGAACGATTCAAGTGTTAAAATTGGTACAAAGAATCAGAACCTCAAAGTCAAAGATTTAGCATTTGCTGACGATATAGCGCTGTTTGCTAAATCAGAACAAAAAGCTATTAACCAAATTGACCAGTTAAAAGAAACGGCGGAAAAAGCGGGCTTACATATTTCGTTGGTAAAAACAGAGATATTGACAAGTGATCAGAAACACACTAAGAAAATGATACAAACAAATTATGGGAGCATCAGGGTCACTGACCGATTTAAATATCTTGGAGAAATAATTAGCAGCAATGGGACGGATAAATTGGCAATTGAGGACAAAAATGGGAAATTGGAAAGATTAAATTTTTGTACAAAAAATATATACAATAAAAAGAACCAGTCTATCAATGCAAAGTTACGGCGTTTTAATACAGCTGTTAGACCAGTCATCTTGTACGGCAAGGAAACTACAAGTATAACCGGAATGGAGAATTTGCTCAAGATAGAAAGAATAATTTTAAGAAGGATTTATGGACCTAGGAAAACACAGGAGGGTTATAGACTAAGATCCAATGCAGATATTTTTAGTCATTTGAAGTGACGATCAGAAAACGGCGACTTCAGTTCTACGGACATATGGTCCGCATGGATAACTCAAGGTTAAACAAACAAATTTTTGATAAAATCTGGAACTACAAAGGCCATGGAGGCTATGTTAAACAAATGAAAGAAGAACTTCAAAAATTCAAAATTACTGAAGAAGATTGTCTAAACCGAATAGAGTACAGAAAAAAAATTTGACCCCAAAATTCTTGTCGGGGAGAAGAAGAATCTCAACAGAGGAGAATGGACTGCTGAAAGCAGAGCCGCGCAGTCGACCAGGATGAAAGACTTCTGGAAGAGAAAGAAGGAAACTAGACCTATAAAGAAGTGATATTTACGTGGTCCTTGTCGGCCTGTTCGCGGTATATATATATATATATATATATATATATATATATATATATATATATATATATATATATATATATATATATATATATATATATTTAGAGAGAGAGAGAGAGATAGAGAGGGAGAGTTGATGAAAAGGTATAATTGGTTTACATTACGGCCGCACCGTCCGTTGTTACAGCAACGATATTTTTATCTAAATCGAGTTCGTGTTCATTTAGCTTCTTCTTTGATAGCTCAATACATATTACAGCTGGCATACTCCCATTCACTCTAACATTTCCCACATTCCAAAACATATTACGATAACTGGCAAAATTGTGAATGTTAATGTTCATCTACCTCTGGTTGCCAGTAGACGACCATTCACCGAACGTTAGACAAAAACGGCAGTCATTGAGTTCTCGTATGATTTTTATTTATTTTTATTTTATTTTATTGGTCATACCGCAGTTCATGATCAATCATATCAATCAATCATCAATATCAATCATTCGAATAGTGTTTGAAGAAGTAGGGGAGTACATGTCCTTTACTTACTTTTAAAACATTCTCGTAAATCCTCCGATGTCACCAAAGTGCTTAAAAACGCCTAAAGCCCATCGTTTGCCACTATACAGGCTACTGTTTCCTCTATAGAAAAGGATGTACCCGTAATAATTTTCAATCCCGCAAATCCCGCGGGATCCCGCACTCTAATCCCGCAGTGAGCGGGACTGATGAAATCATGCGGGATCTCGGTATACCAAGATTGGAAGCTCTACTTGTCTCTTTAAGTTTGTTTAGTTTTGTTTGTTTAGTCTTGCCAGTTTAGTTGTATGTAAAATCTTGTCTGCAAAGTTCTTTGCTTTTAATTGGTTCAATTATTTCGTGTTTAATTAAAAAAGTTATAATTAATTTGAAATAAACAACAAAGTTTTAATTAATATAAACTAAAACTGTACAGTGAGTAAACTAACACTATGCAACAAACTCTATATATGAAACACACCTTTTTGTAGGTAAATAGGGTGGTACATCTTTTTTTAATTAATTACATTTCGCACGAAGGCTCATTTCAGTCCAAACTACAGTACACACGTGAACATATAAGATTGCAAAATTAGTTTTCGGAAAAACATGATTACATTGAAAAAAATCTGTACTAATAAAACTGTTAAAATTGATGATGTCGCAAGTTGCAACGAAAACAAACAGGTTTCTGTAAGTGATTTTAATTTATTGTCTAAAAATTGTTTTTATTATTTTATGAAATTTTAATTAAGTAAATATCATTCATTACGTTTTTATGCAAAGATATTTATCATTTTTACATACTTGTACAGCAAAATTGTACTTACTATTTTAGTTCTACCCAAACATAATCTCGTATTATCTAATTTTGCTTAGTCTTGTTCAGTCTGACTTAAGTTAGTTTTAATAAAAAATTGACGAAACCTCACTAGTTGTAGATACATTTAAGTAAACATAATAAATACGAAATATAGCTTGAATATATTAATATTGAACCTGTTCGCTACTCTACAATATTAATTACATACTAGTAATAGCATGCAAATGCCTGTTGCGTAATTTAATATCCTGCGTGGTATTAGCCAGGGAAGTAGTTGTGAGTAGCGAACAGATTGAATATTAATATATTCAAGCTATATTTGGTATTTAATATGTTTATTTAAAATAGTTTTAGGTAAATCTTTTATAAAAAAAAGTAAACAAGATTCATTACCTTCACTCCGATTTGTAAATAAATTGTTACTAAAATTTAACATAAAATAAGCTTTGGATCTTATAAAGGAAATACAAACCACAAATCTGTATAAACTTTTTTAAGGCTTTTTTACCTCGCACAATTTAAATAAAATGCAATGCTAAAATAAAAATAAAAGTTTGTTTTCTTCGTTTTTTCTTGTGATAGAACAAAGGTTCTCAATTGCAAACGATGAAAATACCGAAAGGAAATACAACGATGAAAGCGACGAGGTTTAAGCCAACCGAAAGAAATGTACAAGAATTTTATGACAAAGAGATGCAAAAGATATTGTTCGAAGGTTTTCTTTATTCAAATGAAATTTTTGTAAAATGGAATAATGCAATGATAAAGCTTACAATAAATTGTATGATTTTGTGAAACATATTGTGACAATATCAAACGGTTCGAGGATAAAATCTTTCTACAGACATTTATTTGTCAATTGTAAGCTAAATTTAACTTCATGTTTATTAACCCGCCATTTGTGACGTGAATTTGACTTTCATCTTTGATGACGCCGGTCCTACGCACTGTGTTTCTCAACTTAGGATTTTCCTAATAAGCAATACTCTAACCTAATTATACTAGGTCAAATATTAAAAGACATATTTTTTTCAACAATAAAACAAAGATACTTCATAAAAAACATAACGTTTATATCTTTACACTTATGCAATTAGAACTCCTTCCAACAAATAAATATACAAAAAATCCCCTCAAAAATCTTTTTCAAGAGCCATACAGGTAGTGCATGTTGGCACGACGTGCTGTAGACATAAATATTTCTTGCAATGGTAGCAAGTATATGGTGTTTTTTGGTTTTTCTGCCATCCACACTAATAGAACCGACCATTTCTAGAAGGACCTTCTTGTTCTTCCTGGTTGTCCCAACTGTTGTTAGACCATTTCTGTAGGAATGCGTCAATTGAAACAAGTGAAACAATTACATTTGCAACCAGTATTGTAAACTGGCATAATCTTTGAACAACAGCTAGGCCAGAATTGTCAAGATGTTGTTGTTTATCAGGATAAATTTCCATACTAAATGTGTAAAACATTTTAGCATCACAGGGAGCTTGAAACTTGACCATAAGGATTTGGTTTATTCCGAATGTATTGTTTAAATGCACATCTTCCACAGAAGCCTTCCAATCTTTTGTCAACTGTCACAAAAGCAGATAAGGTCTAATTATCTTTGCAGTTTTGGACAAATCTCTCAAATATTTCTCTGACATGGCAAATCTTGTCATGTGCTTTTCTTTGCTGCCTAGTCAGGACATCATTAAATCTCAAAACTCATAGCAGAATGTTAAACCTTTGGGCAGACATAGAAAGAAAATAATCTGTTCGAAACAACTTTTCAACCTTTGGATTATTCGATATTTAGACTCCGGCTAATACAATCAAACATATAAAGTATTGCATCTCATTGACATTAGTCTATCGGGCATATGTTTCTATGTTATATTTATGTTTGACGGTGTCAATGTATTGGTTGATACACGTGACAATAACATCTACTATGGTGCCGTCAAAGAAGTCTTTCCAAATTCAAAAGGGGATCCTCTCCGCTGTCCAAATTTTGAATTTGATCTGGAGTTTGATTTTCCGGTTCGCTATTACTTCCAGCTTCACTGTCCGATTATGTGTGTGTTACGTAGATACGCGTAGTCATCAGATAATAGTTCTTCTTGTAGAAGAGCTTCGACGACGACGAGTTTCACGTTCATAAGACATGCTAATCTTATAATTTGCTAATCCGTATAATAAACTTACCAAAAAGTTAAAATTCAAAAATTAAACTATGACTATTTGACTTGCTTAGTCTGTAACCCCGGTGTCACACACCGGGTTGGCGCCAAAATTTCAAGATGTGCCTCCGTATCGCCGGCGCGGGGTGGATTAGCAGTGGGGGACAATGGGCGCAATGAGGAAAGTACACGAAATCACTACTCAATTCGATGGCGGATAGCTTATTCGACCTATTCGAACCACCCGGTCTTAGAGACATACAAGTCACAAATGGCGGGTTAAGCAATACGCTCAAAACAAACTCGAAAAGTAAATGGAAGCGATTTGAAAAAACAAAAAAAACAATATAAAGAAGTATCAAAATATAAGTAAACCAACTTGAACAAAATGGAAGATAAAAAAACAAATCCAGACAAGACTAGACAAGACAAGACAAGACCAGAGAAGAAAAGACAAGACAAGAAAAGACAAGACCTGACAATACCAGACAACACCGGAGAAGACCGGACAAGACCAGACAAGACCGGACAAGACCAGAAAAGACCAGACAAGACCAGACAAGACCAGACAAGACCAGACAAGACCAGACAAGACCAGACAAGACCAGACAAGACCAGACAAGACCAGACAAGACCAGACAAGACCAGTTAAGACCAGACAAGACCAGACAAGATCAGACACGACCTGACAAGACCAGACAAGACCAGACAATACCAGACAAGACCAAACAAGATCAGACAAGACCAGACAAGACCAGACAAGACCAGAGAAGACCAGACAAGACCATACAAGACCAGACAGCACCAGTCAAGACCAGACAAGACCAGACAAGACAAGACAAGACAAGACCAGACAAGACAAGACAAGACCAGACAAGACAAGACCAGACAATACAACACCAGACAAGACAAAACCAGACAAGACTAGACAAGATCAGACAAGACCAGAGAAGACTAGACAAGACCAGACAAAACCAGACAAGACCAGACAAGACCAGACAAGACCAGACAAGACCAGACAAGACCAGACAAGACCAGACAAGACCAGACAAGACCAGACAAGACCAGACAAGACCAGACAAGACCAGACAAGACCAGACAAGACCAGACAAGACCAGACAAGACCAGACAAGACCAGACAAGACCAGACAAGACCAGACAAGACCAGACAAGACCAGACAAGACCAGAAAAGACCAGAAAAGACCAGACAAGACCAGACAAGACCAGACAAGAGCAGACAAGACCAGACAAGGCCAGACAAGACCAGACAAAACCAGACAAGAACAGACAAGACCAGACAAGACAAGACAAGACAAGACAAGACCAGACAAGACAAGACAAGACCAGACAAGACAAGAGCAGACAATACAACACCAGACAAGACAAAACCAGACAAGACTAGACAAGACCAGACAAGACCAGACAAGACCAGACAAGACCAGACAAGACGAGACAAGACCAGACAATACCAGACAAGACCAGACAAGACCAGACAAGACCAGACAAGACCAGACAAGACCAGACAAGACCAGACAAGACCAGACAAGACCAGACAAGACGAGACAAGACCAGACAAGACCAGACAAGACCAGACAAGACCAGACAAGACCAGACAAGACCAGACAAGACCAGACAAGACCAGACAAGACCAGACAAGACCAGACAAGACCAGACAAGACCAGACAAGACCAGACAAGACCAGACAAGACCAGACAAGACCAGACAAGGCCAGACAAGACCAGACAAGACCAGACAAGACCAGACAAGACCAGACAAGACCAGACAAGACCAGACAAAAGCAGATTAGAGCAGACAAGGTCAGACAAGACCAGACAAGTACAGACAAGAAGAGACAAGACCAGACAAGACCAGACAAGACCGCACAAGACCAGACAAGACCAGACAATATCAGAAAAGACCAGACAAGAGCAAAGAAGACCTGAGAAGACCAGAGAACACCAGACAGGACCAGACAAGACCAGACAATATCAGACAAGGTCAGACAAGACCAAGCAAGACCAGACAAAACCAGGAAAGACAAGACAAGACCAGAGAAGACCAGACAAGACCGGACAAGACCAGACGAAACAAGTCAAGACCCCACAAGACCAGACAAGACCGGACAAGACCAGACAAGACCAGGCAAGACCAGACAACACTAGGCAGGACTAAACAAGAACAGACAAGACCGGACAAAACCAGACAACACCAGACAAGACTAAACAAGAACAGACAAGAGCGGACAACTTCAGACCAGATCACACAAGACCTGGCAAGACTAAGCAAGACCAGGTAAGACCATACAACACGAGAGGCGAATTAATTTACAGTGGCGAATGAACCCCGAACCAAGCAGCATAAACAATACCTAGCAATGAAACTTGGATGGAGCCTGAAAAAATAAACGAGGAAAAGTCAATTGTCACACGAAATGAAGGAACCAACAGTGAATGCGGAGGAACTAATTAGAAAAATTAATAGAGCATGCGATGTATCTATGCCTAGGAAAAAAACAAGCTCAGGCAGAAAACAGGCATACTGGTAGAACGACGGCATTGCACGTTCAAGGACAGAGTGCATAAATAATACCAAGAAAATACCAAAGAGCCAGAAGTAGACATAGCGAAGACGACAAGATTGTAAGTCTACAAAAGAAATATGCGGCCACAAAAAAAAGAACAAAATAAAAATAAACAAATCTAAAAGGGATCACTGGGCGAAGCTGTGCAAGGACATAGACGAGCATGTATGTTAGAACGCATATAGGATCACTCAAAGATGTTTAAAATTATGGCCGCCACGCCTCCAGCTTCCAGCACACAAAATACATGAGCTAGTAGAAGCTAGGAAAAAACCCAACAAAAGACACGACACACAACAGTGGAAACAGCTGACAGTCCATACTACCGTAGAATTCACAGAAGACGAACTGAAAACCGCCTGCAATCGTCTTCGTACTGGCAGAGCCCCAGGACTGGACAACATACCTGCAGAGTTCATTGAAAGAGCGGTACAACAATACCCACAAGCTGTACTTGGATTTTCCGCAAGACAATACGGATTCAGACAAGGTCGCTCTATTTGCCACGCGGGAACGGCTATTTTAGACATTGTCGAGAACGTAAAAGCGAGAATAGGACGGAACCGCCAAATATATGCACTCCTTTCGTCAGACGTGAGAAACTCCTTTAACTGCATCTTGGCAGCACATAATGACTGAAATATCTGGAAAAGGTATGTTCCCATATCTACAAAGGATGATAAGGAGCTACCTAAACAACCGTACGATCATTCACGAAATAGGAAATGACACAAGAGAATACATCACCAGTGGGGTGCCACAGGGATCGTTCCTGGGCCCCACATTCTGGAACGTGATGTTCGATGGAGTGCTGAAAATGACACAACTCGAAGGAGTAACCACACTCGGATTTGCAGATGACCTAGCAATAGTCCTAGCTGCAAAGACAGAAAAGAGCCTGATGCAGAAAACAAATATAGCGGTCGAAAAAATAAACAAATGATGACAAGTAAGGAGTTAAGGCTTGAGCCTGATAAAACAGAGGCCGTGCTTCTGAGCGGTAAAAGACAACTCTCACCGATATCCTTTAGGATCCAAGAGACAAAGATCAAATCCAAGGAATGGGTAAAATATCTAGGATTCGTCATAGAAGGAGGATTAAACTTCTCAGCAGGCCCTATCAGAGGGGAGCGGCAGAAGGGGCAATTGCCATGAGCCTCAAAATTTAAGGGGCCTCACTTTCCAAGATTCTAAACGAATTATAACCGAATTTGCTGATGCTAAAGCGCGAAAAGCATTTGTTAAGTAAATTTTCTTATTCAATAAATATTTAATACCATAGCAAAAACTATAATTTTTTCTTGCCCTAAGTTTTTACTTTTCATCGGATGTAGGAGGGGGCTTCCAAATATCAATTGCCCCAGGCCTCGCATTTTCTCTGAGGGGCTCTGCTTCTCAGCACACATAAGCTGTGCTGTCTCAAAAGCCACACAAACCGGATACGCGCTACAAAAGCTGATGCCAAACGTCGGAGGTCCCAAATGCAGCAAACGCAGGCTGCTTAGCTCAGTGGCCCACTCCATCATGTTGTACGGGGCTCCTGTGAGGGCTAACGAACTGACAGAAAGAGGAGCAGCAACTGGCCAAGGTACAAAGAAAAATGGCACTACGGGTTTGCAGTGCATATAGGACCGTATCTAGAGACGCAGCTCTCGTAATCGCCGGTATCGTCCCCATCGAGCTAATTGCGCAAGAACGTCTTGATACCTAGCAGGCCGAGACAAAGACAAACAAGAAATAGCCTGGCAAAATACACGTATGGAATGGCAAAGAAAATGGGAGCATACAGAAAGGGGATAATGGACCAGATTATTAATCCCGGACCCAATCAAATGGAAAGACAGAAAGCACGGAGAACCCAACTTCCACCTGACACAGATTATCACGGGACATATATGTTTCAAGGACTACTTGCACAGCATTGGCAGAGCAAGAGAAGCACAGTGTGACTACTGCGAAGAGGAGGACAGCGTGTACCACACCCTATTCGTCTGCGACAGATGGGAACGCGAACGAACAACGATAATGCAGGACTGACTGCTAGCTAAGCTAACCAATAACAGACCACATGTTAAGAACAGAAAAAACTGGGACAATGTGAACAAAGCGATAAAAGACATAATGATTCAAAAGGAGCAAGTCAAAAGGAATAAGTTAAGACCAGCCGCAGAGAGGAGATAGAATAGGACATACACCCTGCAGTAATGCGAAGAGCGGGACCAAACAAGAACAGACAAGGCCAGACCAGACCATACCAGACAAGATCAGACAATACCAGATAAGACGAGACAAGACCAGACAGGACCAGACAAGAGCAGACAAAACCAGAGAAGACCAGACGATACTAGTCGAGACCAGACGAGACCAGACAACACTATAAAAGACTAGACAAGACAGGACAACCGATGCGGTTTTATTACTTCTAAGAAGATGATTGAATGAATCTATTAACTCCATGTTTGTCAACAACTAATTTTTTTTTTTTACATCGGGCTTTTTAGTGTTTGTAGATGTATTAATTTTAAACTTTCGTATTATAGAGAAAACTGGAGTGTTAGCCAGGATAATTAGCCGCCTTTGGACTGGCATTTAAAATTATTCGACATTCAAAAAGATGAAAATTATTGTCTACTGGTGCATAAAAATGCTTGAGATTTTTTGGTATAATATACCACAATATAACAGTACTAGTCGTTTCTATAATACAATAGAGATTAGATCATGCTAGACGATGCTTTAGAATATGATTAAAAAGGTTAGAAAACTAGCCTAGTTTAAAGAAAACTAGAAATGTGTGGGTGAAAGTAGAGATATTAATTATATATCACTTGCTGGTACCTAGATATGTAGACTGTATATCTTTATACAGGTTATCTTTCACTTTATACAGGTTATACTGGTTATCTTTCATTGTTAATGTCAATTATTTTGTAATGCGGTCTGTATTATATAGATCGACGGGTCATGTGTTAAAGCAGTGATCTCAACAGCTAATTGTAAATATAAAGTCAATTAACCGAATCGTTTATTATTGAAAATGGAACCATCGAGTGAAGAGGTGAGTGTTTCATATAATTGCTGTCTTCATCATGAAAGTAATTAAATAACTAGGGTTTTACAACTTGCTATACATTGGAAATGAAAAACAGATATTACATTATAAAAACGTAATGTATAGCAATTATTAAGTTTTTATTCTGAAATAATAGTTTATTACAACAATTATGCTAGCTAGGAAACTATGCTTTAATGAAATGAGGTTAACTATCATTTATTGCTTGTTAGACCTTATATACCTTTATAGATATTACTAAAATCTGTAAAAGCTTTTATTTTATGATTGTGTGTTTTAGTATTGTACTATATTGTACGTGTATGTTTCAATTATCTTTTATCACAAACTTTACATTTTTTTAGTAGATTTTACATTATTTGATTTACTAATTATTACTGGAATAAAACAATTTAAATATATATATTTTTTTTTTAAATCAGGTTATCAGTACGTGCTCTAGAATTGATATTTTATTTTTCTTCTTTATTGTTAAAATTGCACTTGTCATCAGATGCAAGTTTTTTCCACCAACAAAGTATTTCTTGTTTTTTTTCTTTTTGTCGTAACGTTTTTTTTTAAACAATGAAATCTTTGTTACCCTAAGGTTTAAAGGTACTTGTTACTAATATACCGGTACAATAAATCAACTTCATAATGAACATTATGAGCGGGGCGGGTATACCCGTTTCACGGACTGCCGTCTATCAGCGGGCCGGGTACTAGTACCCGTTTACAAGTATCTACGTTAAAAGCGGAGCAACCTACTAATATAACCTGTTGTGTAATGCACGTATTGGCGTTAAAGGACAATAAATTTGCTAAACAAAGGTAGTCACCCTAAGACAGTCACAAGATTGACAGCACATAAATGTTATCAGAGTAAGTTGCAGCTCCGCTATTTCAGAACTATATGTTACTTAGTATATTTGTAAATAAGCTTTTCATAATTATTACAAGACGTGAGTGATATATTTGAACGTATCACCTATAATGGATTGCGCTAGTGACAGTGCTGTTTCGTGAATTTGCTAGCGAAAGTGACGAGGAATTGTTTTGACCAAGAAAGAATAGAACCTTGCCATTACCACCTAGCGACTCTGATGAAAGTAATGATGAAGTACAGAACTGGTCGGAAAATGATAATGTGCACTTAAATTTACTCCGATTTTTTTCTGAAGTAATGAGCAGGGATCGATTCCGACAAATTTGGTACCTACTCATGGCATTTTTCAAATGATGATGACATAGATGATAGAGATCGCCTTAAAAAAATTTTCCCTACTATTTCTTATTTTTTACTAAAATTTCAAGAAGTTTACAAGCCGCAGAGAGCAATATTCTTCAAAGTTTATAATGCTTCAAAAATTACCAAATTTGGAATATCTATAAGAATGGTTTGTGAAGCTAAAACCGGCTACACTTGTAATTTTCGTACTGTGGAGAAGGAAGCCGATTACTAGACACAATTTTAAATCTTCTGCTGCCATATTTTAACTTATGGTGTCACATATACATTGATGATTATTAAATAGTGTTAACACTTGCGAAACACTATTATTTCCTCTATTTCCCCTTTGTTTGAAAAATGCGCAACTAAAAAATGGCAATCAAAAAGACCCGTCTGAATGATTTCGAGAATACATTCAGTCGATATTGTAGAAAGGCATAATACTAACGTACTCACGGCTCACGTCATGGTTGAGTAACAAAAAATTTGGTCATATTACTCGATAGTACGTCGTACCAACAAATGGACAAGAAGGACTGTTATGTTTTTAATCAACTGTACACTATTTAATGCGTTTAGAGTTTTTAAAACTTTAAATCCTAATTCTAAAAAGTAGTACAAAGTTTTTTAAATGATGTAGCAAAAGAATGGATAAGTGTACCCACTACGGAAAATGCAGATGATCCTGTGCCAAGTACATCAACAATATCCAGAATAAATGATCCTCCAGCAAGATTGTCAAAGGATGCAAAAAATACAAATTGGACAAAATTGTTACAGGTGGCATAAAACTAAAACCTCAGACACAGTGTAGTGTTTGTGCTGCGCATAAGAAAAAAAGTTTAACCTGCGATATATGTGCCAATTTTGCCTCTTTAAAGTGCCTCTTCATACGGGAGATTGTTTTTTTAAATACCACACTTTAGAAAAATATTAGTGAGTGGTTTTATTACGTAATTTTAAAAACGGCAAGACATTTTATTAGTTTAGAATTTTTTTGCTCTTTCGTTAACAGTCAACAACTTCCATCCGGCTCATCCACCATCAGGATCAGCGATCCTGACTCAACTTCGTAATATTTGCCTTGAAAATTTTTAAAATACATCCGGGTTTTAGCTTCACAAACATTTGTATTGTAACTTACAACGGACCTAAAGCATCCCCTATTTTACCCCCTTGATAGATGATTGCAAAAACGATGAAATAGGTATTTTTTTATTTCTTACCAAAAGCCTAAATATAAATTTTCATATCCCTAACTTAAGGAATGATGTGTTCTCCTTACAAACTTTCATCTCATATTTCATCCCTTTCAGTTTTTTTTTTAGAAAAAAGGTAATATATACTTTCTCTGGATGCAATTGTCCAAATACCCATCTTTTGATAAAACAAGGCCTCTAAAATTACACCCGCTACGCAACATAGTTGCATATCTTAGGATACCCGCTCAAAATCTGTTAATATTATAAAATAAATCAACCCATTTCATGTATAAATGAATTTTGCCCATTCTTTCTTGTTTTTAGCCATCTTCAGCCCCTCATTCCAGGATATTCCTCGTTCCTTCAACGATTCAGCCACTGCTTGGTTCTATGTTTTCTTTGGTCTTCCTCTTTGTATTTTCTGTTTGGATTTAGCTAGCCATACTCTTTTCGTTAGTCTTCCATCCTCCATCCTTACTAGATGCCCAAACCATTTTAATCGCTTTTTTCTATGCTTTCCAAAACTGGTTCGATATTAAGTTCTGCTCTAATTGTTTCATTTCTTATTTTGTCTCTTCTAGTAATACCTTTAGTGCTTCTTAGGTATTTCATTTCTAGCGGCTGTATTTTACTTTTCATTTGACTGCTTAGCACCCAGATTTGGCCACCGTATGTAAGAATTGGTTTGTTTATAATATTGTACACTGTAATTTTCGTTTTCTTCGATATATCTTTGTTTTTTATAAACGTATTATTAAGTGCATAGAAGAGTTTTGTTGTATTTTCAATTCTGGTGTTGATTTCAGCCTCTTCCCTTCCATCATTGTATATTTATTTACTCCTAAATATTTAACTGTTTCTGTTTGCTCTATACCTTTTTCATCTATTTTTATTGTTAGTATGTGTTTCTCTCTGTGTTTCTCTTTTCCCAATGGTCATTACATTCGTTTTGGCGACGTTTATTGTCACATTTCTTTTTTCTAACGCTGCCTTCCATATGTCTAAGTTCGTTTGTAAATCCTTTTCGTTCTTAGCATAAATCATTAGGTCGTCGGCAAAAACACATTCTACAATTTCCACCCTCTGCATCTTTCTATACCCTACTTGTAATTTCTTTGTTTTTTTCTTAGTTTCTTTTATTACGTCGCCCAGAACTATATTGAAAAGTGTCGGGCTCAATACTCCCTCTTGTCTCAATCCCTTTTTAGTTACGAGCTCCTCTAACTGTAAGTTTCCATTTCTAACATAATTTCTTGTATATTTATACAGATTGAAAATAGCTTTTCATAGCATGTTAGTAATTCATCTTTGTCCATGTCCCATACTCTTGTGATGCTATCAAATGCTTTTTCCATGTCGACAAAAACTAAATATATGGTGCGGCTTACGTTCTTTTCTATTAGTTGCTTCATGGCACATGTGATCTTGAACTCTTCTACCTTTTCTAAAATCGCTCTGTGCTTCTTCCATCTGAGCTTCTGTTAGTTTTTAATCTTTTCTCCAGGATTCTCTCATATATCTTGGCCATCGTACTCATTTATGTTTTACCCCTATAGTTATTGCAATCTTTGTTGTCTTCCTTTTTATGGAGTGGTAATAGTACTCATATTTCCCAGTCTGCAGGTTCATCCCAAATTTTGTTAAACAATTTTACTAATACCTCTATTCCATTGTTGCCCATGGTCTTTACTATCTCGGTTGTTATTCCATCATGTCCAGCTGCCTTACCTCGTTTTAACATTTTTATAGCTTCAGTTACTTCCTCTGTCTTTATTTCTTCATGTATCATGTTCTCCTTGTTCCCTATGTGTTTATTTTTACCTTCTGTTTTATTTCCTGTATTATTTTGCTTTATGTTTAATATAGAGTACTCCTTTCACCGTGCCATTGTATTTTTCTCGTTTTATGTGTCCTTCTTTAGATTTGATGACTATGCTTTTATTTGATTTTCCTTTTCGTGATTTGAAGACTCTGTAAAATAACTTTGGATTTCCTTTGCTATCTTCTTCTATCTTGCGTCGGAATTCTTCCCAAGATTGATGCTTCATACCCCAGTCAAATTAGTAAAAAAAAAAACCGCCCAAGTGCGAGTTGTGACTCGCACACCGAGGGTTCCGTACAAACTTGTAAGTAAGATATCTTTAGGAGGACCTAACTATATGCAACCCATATGCTTCTGGTGCCTGACAATACCACGCAACACATTAGTGTATTTTCATAAGTTTCTAATAGTAAATTCGCATTTTTCTTGTAATTAAACTACATATTTACGGTTTTCATATTTTTCCCTTTACATGTGCTGTAAGACACCGCTTCTTGCCAAATTTTATGATTCTAGGTCAACGGGAAGTACCCTAGAGGTTTTGATTCCCCTGTAAAATCGCAAAATATGCGACATAAACGGTCATACCTTTTGATCGCGTTGACTTACAAGTTTGATTTTTTCACAGCTGAAAGAGACCGCAGACCCGAGTATTTGATACAAATTTCAACTTGTTACCTTACTTGTAGACGGACAGACAGATAGACAGACAGGCAGACAGACGGACAACAAAGTGATTCTATAAGGGTTCCGTTTTCGGTACGGAACCCTAAAAAAGGAGTCAATCTCGGAATCTAATGGAAGAAGCTGAATTTTTATATAGACCTTTATTTTAGCATTTCAAATGTTGTCTAAAAAGTCACATATGCCAACATGTGAGAGTCCTTGGATATTCAAAGTTAAAAGTAGCAAAAATCAGTTTTTTTAGAATATCTCGTTTACTCTACCTACCTCCTATCGTATTTTAATTTATTATAATAATTGTAGAGAATAAAATTCTCTACAAATTTCATCTGAAACCTTTTTTTATATGTCGAACTGTTTTTGAGATGGAGGACGCAGTATGGAGCGCTCATGAGCAGCCATACATACCTTAACCCAAGGTAAATCCAGAATCCCAATGTATTATACCGTTTTCTTTTACTTAATTGTTAAATATTACCGAAATAACAATTTAGTACCTTATACTTTTTTTTATTGCTTTTAAATAAAATAGACAAAATATTATTTACCTTTGACATACAAATAATTAAATAATGAAGTAAATCATTCTATATATATTTTAGTGTTATTCTAATTCAAACCTAGGGATGGGGTTGGGTACTGTAAAATGAAACCCTAACGCCGGTAACAACACCTTTACCACCTGCACCGGATGAACTACTCACTTCAATATTCTGCAACTGCGAGAATGTTTGTGGTTTGCGTTGTGGTTGCCATAAGTTAGGAATGCAATGTTCTTTAGCTTGTGGTCAATGCAATGTAAAAAAACAGTATAATACCTAGGGACTCGGGATTTACCTTGCGCTAAGGTACGTATGGCTGAGCACTACACTGCGTCCTCTATCTCCAAAACTGTCCGCACCAATTTTAGTAAATCTGTATTTAAATTTACCATTTGAATCGATTTCGGCACCGATCAACAGAAGGGGAAAGGTGTATCGACCTGTGCCGAAATCGCGCGATTTATCAATTTACTTCGCGAATTTATATGATTCGGGTAGTATGCTTCGTGTGTGAGAAGCGAGCGGAACGGAGTCGAGGCGCGAAGCCAAGTTAGACCGACGCGTGCACGCTATTAATAGCTCAAGTTAACCAGGGGTGTAATCACGAGCACAAAGGGCTGCAGAGGCATTCAACGTCTGGAAGACAACAATTTTAAGGGATCCCTCCACCCATTATCCTCCCTTAAAATAGGCGCCGGAAGGACGATCCACACGTGGCGGAGACGCGAGCAGCCCTAACAGGTAAGTGATTAGACCAGTCCTGTTTCAAACTGGAAAATTTGATTTTCGTGAGACACGATGCAAACAAAAACAGTTCGACGTATAAAAAAAGGTCTGAAATGAAATTTGTAGAGAAATTTATTCTCTACAACTTTAATGATAAATGCAAATACGGAAGGAGGCAAAAAACGAGATATTCTCAAAAAAACTTTTGCGACCTTTGACGTTGAATATCTAAGTACCCTCACATGTTGGCATATGTGACTTTTGAGACAACATTTGTAATGCTAAAATGAAGGTCTTTAAAAAAATTCAGCTTCTTCCGTTAGATTCAGGGGTGAAATGCTAAATTGACTGGGCTATCAATGTTTTCAATAATTCCTTGACTTTCATTCTCGGTTCTTTATGCTTATTATAGTTCTCGGTAGTGATACATTTTCCATTGTTGTTTTTTTCTTTGTGCTTCCATATTTACTTCTTCGTTCCACCATCTATTTTGTTTATTAGTTTTGTTGCTTTGAATAATGTCTTAACTTACTTTTTATTATAATAATAAGGTATAATTCGAAATTATAATTAATTACAAAATTATTTATTATTATTGAAGTAATACTTGGAAATATAAAATACCATGGATTCAAATTGTTTCAAACTGATTCAAATTATTATTTTATAACTAGTGAAACAAATTGTAACATTACAAGAGGTACAGATTTGGAGTAGAGATGAGAATGGGATCCCATTGACCCATCCCATCCAATACCACCGTCCCATGAAATGGGGTAAGTGGTATGAACATCGCGTGGGATGAGATGGGACGACAATTTTGTATGGGACAGAGTGGGACGAGTTTTGATAATATAGTAAAACTATTTTCATTTGGTTGTAGACACAAGTAGGTTTCGGAATACTTCCGCAGGCGTTAGTTAAGTTTTTTCACGATGCGCCGCGGCAGTTTGTCGGTTACCGATTGGCGCTTGCACATTCAGCTAGTATTTTCCCTTTGTGAAAGTCCGATTTTAACCTTGAAAATGGTGCAGCTTTGTTTTTAACGATTTTATCGATTAGATTAAAAATAGGCAATAATCCAAAATTATCATTTATTGTGCTAATACGCAATTTTTTAATACTATGTATGTATGTGTAGTTCCTGTAGAAAAATCTTCCGATTCGTTTGGTAGGAAAAATAATTTCTCATTTTCGAAAAACCGAAAAGAAAATTTGCTGAATGGGAAAAATGGGAAGAATGTAACGGGTCGCGCAACCAGGATGGGATGAATAGGATGAGGATGGGCGAAAATTTTAGGTTTGTGTGATGGGACAGTAGAACGAAAATGTGATGAGATGGGACAGTGACAGGGATCCGTTCCACGGGATGGGATCTGGAACGAGAAACCCATCCCATGCTCATCTCTAATTTGGAATGGTTCCACTTCTCCTTTTTAGAAAAATTGTAGTGGATATTGTTTTCTTAAATTTTTAAACTTGTAAGATATTATTAAAGTAATAAGATAATATTTATTTTGTTTCCAGTTGACAACAAGTGATGAAATATCCAGGAGGCGCGAAACGGCCCTTCGCCAACATTCCTTTTTCCAACTACGAATTTATTTACGAAGAGGTCATGGACTTGTTGCTATGGATAAAAACGGTAATTTCAATTGAAACACGATTCAAAGTACTTTAATGTTATTTTGTTGGAATATTGAAAATGAAATTGTCAATAATCAATTTTAAAATTTGGGGCATTCTTTTATTATTGTCTCTGATTAAATTCATTACTTTCATATTCAATTGATATTAGCTTATTAACCTTTATGTAAATAATTGAGTAGGTACCCTCTTGCATATTCGTCCTTTCATATCTTTTGTATTTAACGATCATCGTTTTAGATCCTCGTTATTTGAGTCTATTGATCGATTCATATACGTTAAGATATTTATATGCAAACAATAAATAAACTTAATAATTAAAGACAAATACCCGGGGTACCTTGGTACCCATGTATAAGAATTTAGTAGGTCTACAAAATTGCTAAGTAATAAATAATTAAACTTATATCTAGTATTAAACTTTTACGGGATAGCTAGGGATAACTTTGAATTATTTTTTCATTAATTTTATTACAAAACGTTTTATATATAATACATAAAATATTATTATATTGAATTTATTCTTGAAAACATTCGTCAAATTTTATAATTGCCTTTAAATGTTCATTGTAAACTGGAATGTTCATTCTTTACATGATTTTCGCGTTTTTCTACGTTTTTTCGGACTTAGTTGGTGATAAATTTTCCATTATTTATAACAATTTTGTGACTATAACAAACGAATCAAGCAAAAAATACACACTGTGTTCACATAATATTCAAACGTTCATTACAAGTCAAGTCTAGTTTGAAACTGACCATTATGAGTGACGCAAAGTAAGCAGCTACAAGGAAATTTTGGCTATTTTTCAACCAAGTTTTCTTAACAAATTTTAAATTAATTATTTATTTATTATGAGTTTTATGTTTAATTTTTGAATAAATATTCCCAATTTAATGTAGATGATTCCCAATTTAATGTTGTCTCGTTTTCTTAGTTCGTATGTTTGTAATTGATTGCTCTTATTTTCTCGCCACACAATGGAAAAAGAAATTGTATATTTATATAAAGGGTGACAAATTAGGAGTGTCCTATTTTTTACTTAATTAAAATAAAAACAAGTAATGATTTATTTCAAATAATTTTAACTGTTTAATATTCAGTGATCCTTCAAGTTTTTCTGAAAATGGAGCGGTGGCCGATCGAACAATGGATTGCTTGTATAGAGCATTTTATTAGAACGAACTCCACAATTCAAACTTATAGGTGGTTTTATTTTCTAGCACCGCCAAATTGCAACACTAGGGTCGATAAATATCGTTGAACAGGTATCTTAAGGATACTAAACTTCCAGAGAGGAAAAAGACTGATATAACAGAAGTAAATGTTTTGCAAGCTGGTCTTTAAAGAAAGATTTACTCTTTTGGCCTTAGAGACGAAAAAAAGCACACGTTCTTCTTACAATTGACCTAACTAAACCGTCGTTTAGAATTCAGCCGATAGATATTGGGTATAGGGGATAATTTTGCCAACAAAATATTTATGAGTGCCGAAACACATTTTCAAATGCACGGGGAGAAGAACAAATAAAACTTACGTTACTGGCCTGCAGAAAACCCTTGTGTGCAATATGCTCAGCTGGAGTATTGGGACCGTTTTTTTTAAGATGAAATGGGAAACGCAGGATTATTTCTTATGCGGTAATGTTAAATCTAATGTTTATCAGAACTGCCCTGAAACCCTGAAAGACTTAAAACGAAATATTCGACAAGCTATTGGTGAGATTTCGCCAAAAATGTGCCAGCCTGCAATGCATTCATTTTGCATCGATCTCATCATCTAATGGATATAATTTTTAAGTATTAATTGTTAATTTAGGATTAAGCATTTAACTTCTTTTATAACTTTAGATTTTATATGTTCAATGTTCTACAATGTTCAACAAAGAATTTGGTGTAGGTACCACCTATTTTGTTTTTTGATAATTGCAGTTTAAAATCAGGACACTCTTAATTTGTCACCCTTTACAATGCTGTGTTCAATTTTTTTTCTTTTCTTTGGCACAAACATCAATAGTAATTCATTACTCTTTTTGTTCTGCTTCACAGGGACAAGCGATCCGTATGTTAAATTCAAATGCGGAGGACGGTTAATTTATAAATCCCGGACAGTCTACAGGGACCTTAATCCCGTTTGGGACGAAAGCTTCACCGTTCCCATCGAGGACCCATTCGTTCCAATTATTATTAAAGTCTTCGATTACGACTGGGGCTTACAGGTAATTTTCAATGATTAATTAGAAATAAATTGAAGTTAGACATAGAATAAAAGACAAATGACTACACAAAATTACTTGACACACTAAAATAGATATACAGAGAAGAATAGTATAGTAGTATATAAGTAAGTTTAGATAAGTAGCATCTACATAACTAAACCTAAGCAAACAAGAATAAATAGACAAAACTAGCGTGATAAAAGTAGGCATACATTTTATGATTAGACTACTGATTTAGGAAGGACTAAACTAAAATTGTAGACTTGCGTTTTTAGTTCTCTCTTTAGTTAGTTTGTTTCTTTAGGAGAATACTCGTAGAATAATTGGGTATTTGAACATTTTTTTTTGTCATTCGTCGAATGATGATATATAAGTTTTATAACAAAACTGTTTTTTGTTACTACTTTTTTGTTAAACTTTTTTTTTTTCGTTGTAATTAAAAAGTTATAACATATTGAAAATAAATTTTTGAACTCGGTACCGAAGACCGAACGTGTTGTGACGTGCATGCAAATTTTTGCTTGCGCATTTAATGGCGCGTATGGCTTTGTTGATACAGTAGTTGTAGTAGATATGTCAAATGTTAAAGACACGCATAGAATACGTAAATTCACATAGAACGCGTCATTTTAAAGAATGCGAGTTTGATTTTCTCAAACGTCATGCGGTTGTTAATCATAATACCTATGTTACCTTTTACAGACTATATTGTTGTCATTCTTGCAGCATTAGTGAGTATACACATTCACCCATAATCTCAACATAATTATTTTATCAAGAATATTCAGTTTCTTATTTAAATTTACAATATGATCAATATTATTTGATGACCTGTATAAACCCTTTATTACACATTATTTACTTGATAAAATGATGTTTTAATAAAAATCAATAAGGACATCAATATAGAAACGTCGACCATGTACTATTTTGGAATTATTTTAGCATTAAGACGTCACAAACAAGACGACCAATCATTTGCGCGTTTGGAGTCAAGTGATGCTTTTTAAAATTGTATCACTTTTAAATGGTTTGCAATTAATAGAAATGTTTTTTCAACTTTTCGTATCGAACAACCAAATATTTCTAATAAGGTTTTAACATACATAAAAAATAGATGATTGCTACAACTAAATTGATCTTTGTATAAAATGTTTTTACTTATACTTTATGTACAATTATATTTTAATTTTCTTTAATTACTCATATAATAGTGAGATTTATCCATATATTCGAGGAATTAATAAAATTCAAGAAACTATGTCTTTAGTTTTTGATTATATGCGTAAAAATATATTTAAATAAATAATATTTTAATTAATTAGGAAGTAAGTCTGTAAGTAAATTTAAAGGTGCTATAAATAGTTAGTTCAATTCAATATGAGTAGACAGAACTACTGAAGAAAGAAATACTGAATGAAGGTGGAAGAGAGATACAGTGGTTGAAAGAAGTATAGAAGAGCATGGAAGGGTTGAATAATATGTGAAACTATTTTAAAATAACATATTATGTTTATTAAATGTAAAGACAGGGATTCAGAATCCCCGTAGAGGAAATAAAAAAATTTCTACCACTGAGAATTATCTAGACAGGAAGACATGGTTAGAGGTAGAAGTGTATACTATACTACTCATTCAAATCTAGAAAAACCAGACTAAACAGAAATGAAATTATAATGATTTTTAGCCCAATTATTAGCCGATCGAAAAGACGATGTTTGCTTAAAAGTAGTAAATTATTTTTTTTCAAAACTTGACTAATGTAAATTGTCTGTCTAGCCAATCGAAACTACAATATCTGTTATCGAAACTAGACTATAGATAAAGTTTTTATTTTTAAATGACTTGAATTTTCAATATTCAGTAATTGTCTATTTATGTAGGATGATTTTATGGGTTCGGCTCAATTAGATCTTTCTTCGTTGGAACTTTCAAGGTCTGCAGATCTTACTCTACATCTTCAGGATCCCTTGCGACCCACAACGTCGCTGGGCGAGATCGTACTCAACGTGACCCTGCAACCCAAAACCCAGGAAGATAAAGATCAGGTAATAATTTTCTCAATCTTTTCAATTTTGAATACAAATTCTACAAATCACAACGTAAATTTTTGTCTCTAATTTGTATGAATCGCATGCAAATTCCACAAATCACTACGATAATTAGTTTTACAACTTTAAAATATAGCTTGAGAGAATGTCAATTACTGTTATGTTTTCAGATTATTAACTTTATCTATGTAATTTTTTTGTCTAAACTTTTATCTAGTCTTTTCTGTCTAGTCAAATCTAATCAAAACATTTATTGATCTTTGGATGTATATATACATATTCGATAGGTCATACGTATTACGATATAAAGATACAATAGAAAAGGAAACAAAAAAGTGAATAAGAACAGAAAACTATTGTAACATACGTAACAACACACAATTGAGGATCGCTTTAAAGGATCCATTGTTTTGAACACGATCAAAACCATCATTAGTTTATAAATCGATTAATTCTTCAGTACTATAATAGCACATTTCCTCCAGGAAATTTTAAATTTTATTGCTAAATCACTTACATGTCCTTTCTTCTTTAATTATTTCTGTTATACGGTTACACATTTTGATTCGTGATTCTATTGGGTCATGTGGAGCATAAAGTCAGGTTGCTCTGTAGCGTATAGAGCTTTAAGCGATTTCTAGTATTATGATTATGTACATCGATGTTCATTCTGAAAGAATTAAGTTTTTTCGTATGTCAAATGCTACTTCCCATATATTTACACGGATGGTATTGTTAATATTTCCATCTCTTTGAAATGTGGTTTACATGAATACTTTCTGGAGATGCCTGCTATCGCCCTTATGACTCTTTTGCGACAAATATAGTTTTAAGGTGAAACTCCCCATAAAAGTCACGATAGAATTAACTTCTGCTTGATCAACGAAATGTTACTTTCGGGTTGTTACGTATTTGAAATGCTATGCATTTGTTTTTTCCCCATTTAAGCTTAGATTATTGGCAGAGAACCATTTGCATAGCTTTTTTAATAACATATTGGCGTCTAGCTGAGACTGTTATGCATTGTCTTTAGGTATAATGACACCAACATCATCTGCATACAAGATAGTCTGTTCTCCTGCAATATAACTAAATAGATCAGCTGTGTATATTGAGAATAAAATGGTGTCTAACACGCTTACCTGCGGTACCCCAAACGTGGTTAATATTATTTCCGATTGGTTTTGGTCAACCTTTACAAAACCATCCCTATTTGTTAAGTAGGAGTTACACCATATATGTCGAGTTTCTCCAGTAGCTTATAGTGGGATACACAGCCGAATGCCTTGCTTAGATCGCAAAATATCACGATGGGCTATAATTCTTAAAAATCTGTGATTGTGCACTCAATTTTTCAGAAACCACGTTGCTGAACTGGTATCACACTATATTTATTGAGAAATGGTGCGGGTCTGCTTCCCATAGCATATGCAATAATTTCTGCTAGCACTGATATCAGGGCCACTGGTCTGTAGTGATTAATAATTTTTGTCCCATTTTTTATGCACCGGTATTATTCCTAATATCTTTAAAATATTCGGGTACTCTTGTTCAAAGGAGTAGTTTATTATGTGGGTTATTGCCTTACTTAGTTATATACAACATTGTCGAATCAGATTGCAAGGTAGTAAATCTGGGTCACTGCTTCTTTTATTCTCTCATTTCAGAATTACTTCAATAACCTCATTTATTGAGGATTCATATAAAAACATGGTACCGTTATTGTTTCGTATATGCTTGTTATCTTAAACTGTTGGTTCAATGTCTGCACAAGCCAGCTCTGGAGCACCTTTAAGTAGCAAATAAGTGAACAGGTGTATAGTTGGTGCGCGAAGTTGCATTCTGTCTGTGGCACTGAAATTTATACTAACTGGAACGAGCGCTGCGTCGTGGCTTGTGCGGGCCGAGAGAGTGAATCACAAGGGGTCTCTCGTATCGCTCTGTCTTCGTCTAGTACAGTCCAAAAGGAAAACTAAATGTGTGTCCGACGTCCATTTTTCCTTGCAAATGCAAGAGTATTTTACCATTGTCTTTTTGAAAACAACTTTCATTAAAATATATAAACTTCGTTTTATAATATGCTCACCGATTGACCGATCTCACTCTCTTTTTTGATACAACTCAGTACAACTAGCTTCTCGCTCTGACTGTGTCACATCCTCTCACTCTCGAATTCACTGTTGGCTAGACAAGGATGAAGGGCTCCCCTTGGGACCTCTCTCTCTGCCCGCACAAGCTTAAAGGTCAGCGCTCGTTCCAGTTAGTATATATTTCAGTGGTCTAAGGTGATTTGGTGCCGGGCCACGGGTGACATGTGTACTCGATCCAATATCATTCACATATCGCACTGCAAGAAATTCACCCCGAATATATTCAACTGTCATCAAATGTTGCTTTCGGCCGAACGAGGAACATTCGACCGAGGTCCTGGAATCCAACCGAGTGAGCCGGTCCATAGCCCGGAGTGAGTACCTGTTTGTGGCCCCCGACTGGGACTTTTCTGTGTCCATCAATAAAACCAAGAGCTGGCAGAGGCGCTGGTTCGTGCTGTACGACGATGGGGAACTCAATTATTTCGTAGGAACAAATAATAGGTCACCCTCATTCCTGGCCCTGACGGGCTCCGACCCTTGCGACACAATCGCAACGCCACCTTCCCCGGCGGCAAAGCCTCGCCCTCACTACCCCAACTCGGGCGCAGCGCTTCACCTCAACCACCCCGACCAAGACTTGCACGTGCCCGAGTCCCAGAACAAATTTCACGACTCCTCCGCTGAAGGAGGGAAGGGAGTCTCCGGGTAAGGAGGATGTTGTCAGACCCAATTGGCTGCACGATGTACCCACGCTTCTGATGACTAATGAACCGGTAGTAGCTAGTCTAAGAAATGATTATGTAGTAAGTTCTGGGTCTCCTCCGACTCATGCTGAGATTAGCTGAGATGCGAGGACAAGGCCCGCGTTTGTCGAGATTGGCGCAACGAAAGACTTCCTTCTCCACTTAAAAAAGTGTTGGTTGTAGTTCAAGGATCATAACAACGGGAACTGGCTGCGGCTGTGTTGGGTGCTTTGAGGTCCAACATTGAGCGCTTATAAGTAGTAGGATGAGCAAACCGTGCCGGAAGTTTCTATTGAATTGAGCAATGTCACTAGTTACAGCGTGACTTGTTAAGTTAGTTGCAATCACGTTTGTATTCGTTAAAATTTCATTATTGGCTTTTAATTCAATCTTTGATGGTTCTTTGTTTTTATTTGAAAGCTTTTTGATTATTTTCCATATCGTTTTTTGTTTGTTTGATAAACTATTTATCATTGCTAGCTATTGTATCTTTTCTTGTTTGTATTTAATTTTCAACATCACATTTTTTTTTGAAGGAGCAATGGATCTTTTAATTTAGTACTTGAGTAGATTATATCTGTCGTTACCCACGGTTTCCAATTCGGTTTACGCCTTACCAGTGGAAAGTTTTGAAAAAAATGTTAATTATCATTTTTTTCAAAACTTTCCACTGGTAAGGTGTTTCTAAAAATTCCACAGTTTTCTCATTTACATCTTTTTCGCTATATACTATTTTATACTTTATATATGTATATTTTCCCACGATTCTTCCACAAGAGCTTGTTGGAGCGCGGCTTATTGGCTATTCCGAAATTCCTAGTTAATTTTGTTTCCTTTTTGGATGTATCTTTGAATAATAATTGTAAATAATAAATTTAATGAATAATTTCTACCCCAAATGGAAACTCCTCCACCACTGAAGGATTTTCTACGGAAGGTACTGATTAATTTATAGTTTTCTAAGTGTATTAGACACAACTCGTCATCGTTTGTCCATGTTTTTGTGACACATATTATTCCTGCATTATATTGTGAAGTCAGTAATACAAGTTGAAGATTTTTTTTATTTAAACTTAATGTTTAGATACAAAATAATTGTGTTATTACTTTGATGCGAAATCTTATAATCATTGCTAGGTGAACCTGCTTTGGTTGACGGAATCTTTGAATTCTAGCTATCTATTAATGTTGAACTCTTGCTTTTTCCACGTTTAACAAAAAACGAACTGACGAACGGCCATGTTTCCGAATTTCTTAATTGATATAAATATTCGAAAGACGCCGAGATTTTAAATGACGAAATATTGTTCCGGATATCTAGATTTCACCTTATGACACTGAACTGACTTGATATTTTGCTTTGAAGGTAATCTATGATTTTGTTTTCAGTGAGGCTGCGGTATAGTTGATGAGCAGTTGTAGATATGTAGATGAGCATGTCTTTGAGCATGTCTTTTATAGTAGTTATGTTAGACTTGCCATAAATAATATGTGTGTGGCGGCCTCGAGTCGTGTGAAGTTGGCCCCCGAATTTTTGAAAAATTGAAATTTTTTGTTCTGGCAAGATTTCAAATAGTTCTAGAGTTCTTGCTTGAAAATTGCAATAGTTCCGGGGAATTTCGGGCAGAAATCGAGAAGAACCATTTGTGGGCCAACTTCACGCAGCCCCCTCTTTTTGGGGAAAAAGAGTTCTGATGTAATATTTCAGGTCTTTATATAGGGTTCTAGAGCTCTCAATCGATAATGCATATAGTTCTACTTTTGAAAAAATTAAAAAAAAATCTGATAACGGTCTCCGATTGTACTAAGGCAGATTTACAAAAAATGCTTATTGGAAATTTTTGTAAAATCAATAATCTATAAATTTATTTATAAAAAACTTTCGACGAAGATACAACGCGTAAAACGCGTCTATGGATGTAAATAATTATTTTCATTTATCAAGTTATGTTTTTTTTCTGGTGTACCTGGTGGTCTCCCTTAGCAGTAAAATGCAGGAGCCACACCGTACTAATAATTATATTTTATTTATGTTATTAGTCAATTTGTGAATTAAAGAACATAGTTTCCTTAATTCTTTTTTTATAAAAACACTTTTGTCTTCAAAATTATATTTTTAGAAAATAAATTTTAACATATTGTCAACTAAGTTGACATCATCAGTATAACTGAATACATTTGAAATATATACATTTATTTTCTAAAAATATAATTTTCAAAGACAAATCCAAAGTGTTTTTATTTCATATCATCAAAATCTTCAAACTCAACAATACATATATAACAATAAAGTAAATTAGGTTTATATTGCTAGAAATAAAAAACGCATTCTAACTTGATCTTCGTCTATTCTTGTAGAACTGTTTTGTTATCACACGAAATCCAGTTATTTGATAATAACCATTAATCTTTCCATCCAATTTATCCAAACATTCATATATTCTATTTAAAAAGCGCTTTGTATCGAGGTCACTTAATGGATAATTCCATAACAATGTTTTTCTTGTTTTTGTAAAAGAAAATCAATACCAAATTGTCAATGTATTCAACAGCTATACATATATTGGATTTGTTTGCTTTGGAAAATCTTATAACAACCTATATTTTATTATAGTCTATAGATAAAGCTTCTGGACTATAGATAAAATATTTAGTTTTTGTATTGCAAACGATTTTGGATTTTATTTTGTATCGATGTATCCATTTTTACATTATCTTTTTTGTTTCCAATTTATTCAGTATAGTACATACTGAAACACAAACTTTAATTTTAGCGACATGTTGCTGTTGTGCCAGAATACGTTATATTTCTTTAGTGAATCTGTACATGCTGCAGTAAGGCAATTACATTTAAAACATTTCATGATTTAAAAAAATGTATATTTATTTATTAGATGAACTGTCACTAACTTTATTGTATTATTAGACGTCCGTTTATTGAAAATAATATACTTAATAATAATAATAATAATAATAATATACTTTATTAGCAAAAGCTATACATAATCAGGATTTTCTAAATAAAACAGTTTTATTGAAATAACGTCTTAATAACTAAGATGAGACCTTAGTAAAAATTTAAAGCTGCTCAGTTTTTTACAATTTTTTACTTCGATAGGCAGCATATTAAATTGAATCAATCCCCTGCTAAGTACAGAATTGAATCTCATAATTGTAGAAGACTTTTGAACAGCGAAATCTTCTACATTCCTTAAGTTGTAGTTAGTTTTATGTTTGACCAGTGATACCTTGTCATTTAGATACTTTGGTATAAGATTATTTTTAATTTTGTATTGAAGTATCATAGTGTTATATTGTATTCTGACTTTAATAGGCATGAGTCTCAGGCACTTTAACATAGACCTTATAGGTGTGTATATGTTGCATTTGATTATTTTACGCACACATCTGTTTTGTATAATATCTAGGCTTTTTATCAAATATGCAGGAAGCTTATACAAGACAGACGCACAAAAATTAGCATGTGGTAGTATCAATAATTTATATAACAACAATTTTGTTTGTAAGCTCAGTCTTTTGCCAATCCTACCTAATAAATATGATTTCTTTGACATTTTATTCATAACAAATGCTGAATTTCGGATAAAGTTGAGTCTATTATCAATAATGACACCTAGATACTTGTGAAAAATTTTCCCGAAAATTTTTCTTTTCATAGTAGCCAGACTTTTTTGGGAGGGGGGCGTAGCTGGCGGAATAGTTCTACCAGATTAAAATTAGAGTAGCCAGACTATAATTTGGTAATCAGCACTGGTTAGAGAAAAACCGGTCCTGGTCAGACGAATGTAAATATCATATAATAATATAAATAAAAATAATTCCCAGTGTACCAAAGCTATCAATACCAACCTGCATGGGTGAATAAGAATAAATGAAATTGTGCTGAAATTGTGAAACGGGTTTTGATTTCTGGAAATGTTGTTGTGGTGAGCAAAATATTTTTTGTGGTGGATTTTTCAACCATTTAGAGGGAGATTACCAAATATGCATAATTGGAACAGCGTTTTTGCGGCAAATTAAATAAATTTCAGATTATTAGTTATTAATAAAGTTCAGATGAATTGAATTATGTTATATTAATTTTCTTAAGTAAGAGAACATATATTTTATGAAATTAAAACAATTTGTGGAGAATATAAATTATAAATCACGACATAAACTAACTATAGCAGATACAACAATTGAACTAAGAATTCTACAACTGATTGTAGTTAAGAATGGTGATTATTATGGAGCACGCTTGTTCCAATAATCTGTTTTTTATTTAGTCACATCAGTATGTTGGAGTCATTTTTGTTCTTTATATGCCAATTTTAAAACATTTTATAACAAAATTGCATCATTTATACTTACAATTAACCTTCTACAGGTTTTATATGGCTATGTATTGCCCAAGAGATTCTAGTATCCCGAAATTTGATATTGACATATTTCATATAAATATTTTCGTTTTTAAATTCGGTGTTATTTCTTGATTAACTAATGAATGAAGAACGGCCCCATAAGGCGTCATTGATATACATCATTGATATACATCATTGCTATACATCAATGCTATATATCCTTTATATACATAAACATTGATTTCAACGATATTGCTTTCAGTTACAAAGATTTCAGGATAAACAAAAAGCAATGTAGTTGGAATATAGTTGCCAAAAGTTGGAATATAGTAACTCACTTTTTTTTAATTAACTAAAGAAATGTGTTTAAAGATTAAACTGACAGGCTTTACAAACAGACTAGAGCGGCAAGACTATAGGGACAAGACCAGACTTAAAAGGTCTTCTTGCTTTTTTTAATTGCAAAAGAAAAAAATGGGTACAAAGTATGTAAACCAATAAGATCTTCTGCTAGACTTCCCGTTTCATGTAACTACTATTAAGCATTACTTCGAGGTGGGGGTTATTATACTCCTCTCCTTTAGCCTCCATTAGCCTCCATCACTCACTGGACTTCCTTTTACGCTCTTCGGCCTCCTTCTTTCTCATAATTTCTCATTCAATTATCTGTTCTGCTGTTTCTCTTATAATTTTTGTTATTCTCCCATTTCTATTATCTAGTGACTTTCTGTTTTCCTTTTCCCGGATTATTGGAAAAATTTTCATTCAGCTTTCGTTTGAATTTTTCCTTTCTTACCGCTATCTTTTCTCTACTTCCTCTCTTCGTCGTTTGTTCCATCTTTCTTTTTCTTTTCATTTTTGTGTTTATAAGTAGTAGCATCTGACCATCCTGTGATCACTGCCGGTGTTGAATTGATTGACTACATCTACGTCTTGGATTATGTGTTTATGGCGGGTCAAGTTATATCTCATTTTTGGTTTGTCCATCTGGGCTATTCCATGTCTATTTGCGTTGCTCTCTCTTTTGAAGTGATCATCAGATAAAGTCTTTCTCTTTCTAGAAAGTTTGCTAACATTTTCCCCCTTTCATTTCCGAACTGTCCTATGTGTGTTTCCGTTGGTTCTGTTCCCCTGCCTATTTTTGCATTAAAGTCTCCTCCCAGAACAGTGCGCGTGGCTGGGTTCTCTCTTATTGCTCTCGCTATGTCTTCGTGTATCTTTTCCACCTCGTCATCATCATGTGAAGAAGTTGGGACATAAGCTTGTATATATTTTAGCGTTATATTTTTATTTATGTTGATTATGACATATATTAGTTTTGAAGTATTGCTCTATATTTCAAGCAGAGTTTAATGCAATCAACCGGACGTTAGGGTATATTCTATCGAAGCCTGACGTAATGGTCGAATGTTCCTACTCTCCGATAGCAAATTTGTTCTAGATGCCGTTCAAAACATGGCGTGGCCAATCGAGATACAATTCGACACGTGGCAGCTATATAAGTTGCTCTCACAAAAAACATAAAAAACTAAGCTTCCGTTGGATGAGAGATCATAACGGCCTGACTGGTAACGAAAGAGGGGACAGTCTGGCAAGAGAAGCCTCTGGTCAAGACTCTACCTCATAATAGTGCAGTAATTTTTAAAAAAGTACCAAGCCAGGCAATAAGAACACGGGATTAACGCCTACCTGAACTACCTGAACAGGGAGTGGCGACAGCGATGGGATGCTTCAAGAACTAGTCTTTGGTCTAAAAACTTTATTTCGTCAATTGACAAATGGATTAATATGGAGATCTGTCTCTCGCACCACGCAGCCCAACTGATTACTGGCCATGGACATTTTTAGTCTTACTTGTACCGCTTTGGCTAAAAGGGTATCGTCAATATGCCAGTGCGGTGAAGAAGACACAGCAGCAAAAAAGCACGTGTGGACTTTTTTATTGCCCTGCCATCTCAGAATGAAGGCTACATACCGACCTAAAAATGTCCTATACAGGATGCTCCTGGCCACGAAATGAGGTGGAGTTAAGGGAAGTAGAAAAAAACAAGAAATGGTGGCAGATTTTTTATGAACTTGTAATAAACTAAAAAGATTGGATCACGACTTAGTCATCACTAAAAACTAATAAATGTTAAATTATGCTTTGTATGTTCTCGCCTCATTTTATTATGTAGATGTATTATGTATTAATTATGATGTAATAATTATTATGTACCAGCAGAGTGTCGTTGACGGAGTGTTGTCGGCAAAGAGTCGAATAAACAAATAAGCTGTCTGCCGGTTTTGATTACCTCCCTCTCTCGTGGATAGAGACTCTTTCTTGAACGACTAACTTTTAGACGGTATGCCTGCAATGAAAAGTACGGCCATGGTGCATGCGGTCCTGCAGACGACTGCAACACGTATTGCTATGTTTCTATTCATGGTCTCCAGCATTATGTGCTCTCATATCTCTTCATTCCACATATCTCTTGTGGAAGAGACTACGAGAACTAGAATTATACGCCTCCTCGATCTCGGCCCTCCAATATTTGGCATGATTCTTGCCAAAGCCATCAGGGTAACATTAGCCCTCTCGCATGTCTTCTTAATATGTGCTGTCATTCTGACGTGCTTGTCTATGTGTATCCCCATATATTTAAGGCATTTGAATCTCTGGACCAGCGTTTCTTCTACTTCTGTTCTGACAAAACTATACTGACAAGTCTATGGCGGTAAGACTAAACTGAAGAGAGTATACTGGCAAGACTAGACTGACTAGACTAAACTGACAAGACTAGACAATCCTTGTCTTCCCTTTTTTATAATTTTAGATTTAATTAAGAGATATATGTGTTTATCAGTTTTTTTGTTTGATTTGTGGTTCAATGTAACCAGTGATTCATTTAGAGCTAATAATGTTTCAGGCACCAGCTTATTTGTTTATAAGCATGATTATATCAGAAATAATCGATAACGATAAATATTATCGTTTATTGTAAATAGCGTCAGATTGAATGTACAGGGAGAGTGAGTTTGTAGTCGGGAGTTTTTTTTAAATAAGTCCGGATCAAGGTAAATAGTGTTTCGGGAGTTTGTCAAGTTCATTATAAGGCGTCGTTCTGCAGAGATCGATTACTATGTTGTTGCAAACTTTTCAACTTGTTTAGTGAATGGCGATCAAGTGTTGGTGATAAGTAATCGGTTGCGACTATTTGGGAGATAAAGTGAAATTGAGTCAGTGTTTTTTTATTGGGGTTTAATTTAATCTTTTAGTTCTTTGTTTTTAGAACACAAAACGGTTATTTCTTTTAAAATTATCGTGTTTGTTGGGTTGGTAACATATTTTTTTAAATAATAATTTGAGCGTTTTAAATATTGGGTTTGAATTTTTTTATTTTATTTTTGCTAAATTAGTAAATAATTTTGAAACATATTTTTAATCAAGATTTCTTTACTCTTTTTATATATACGACTAATTCTATGATTTACAAAAATATTTTTTAGCGTTAATATATATGGAAATTAGTTACTATTTGCATAGGATTAGATAAATAATTAAGTATTTCTTCATTTAACACTATTTCTAATCTAACATTACTTTGTTTATCGAATCTTATTTGTCTATTATTGCTTGGCTTGTCTTGTATGGTTAGTATTTATTGTTTGTCTTTTAATGTATGTCCAATCGTGTCTCGTTTTTTTAGTCTAGTCTTATCTTATGTATTTACTTCTATCTGTCTATGGTCTATTCTGGCTACTCCTAACTGAATAGTCAGTCTTATGTGTTCAATCGTGTCTGTCTAGTTTCGTCTCTCAAGTCTCGTCGGCAGAATCAATGAATTGTTAATTATACAATTATGTTTATTAAAAAACCACATGTAAAGTGATTTATGCAGTATACCATTCATAATGTCAATAATCAGGCAGTATCTAAATATTTTGGTAATTAATTTCTAAGTGGATTTTTAGATATCAACATCGCACTAATTGGACTAAACTATTTTGTTTATACCACAGATATTTTGCAAAACAGACATTTGGTACCTGATCTTTATATTTTTGTTTTTAATGATTTTTTTATCGAAACAAAGTAGAATTTCACATTCAATTCACTAATTTATCAAAATATTCGCTTATTTGCTAGAAATACAGAAACTTATTTACATATTCTAATAATCTGGTCTACTTACATATTAATTTAATTCTCTAATCTTAATTATCTGACAATTTTTTTTATTCATTCTTTATCTATATAGAATATATTTAATTCTAATTAATAATTATTTATATTCATTTATTCATATCCAGCAAAATACACAAAGTACATTTAAATGGACAGTGAGGTAAAAATGTCCCATAGTCCCAAGTTCCACAAGTTATACCTCATTTGAAAGCCCGTTTAACTCTGAGTACTAAACGGCTAACATTTTCTAAATCTATAGATTTCTTTTCGAGATTATTTAATTTCAAGTTATGAACGCGTTTTTCGTTTATGTCGTTGAAAGGAAGTGCAATTGTTCAATATGTTCTTACTGGGAAGAGTGTAGAAAAAAAAACATCACCATTCAACGCCAGAAGAGATTTTTATTAGTCCAACAAATACTCAACTTGTTTCTTATTAAGACGTTTTTCTATTAAGCAGTGGGTTTTGTTCTTCCATGCGAATATTACAGATAATTTTGTATTCTACCTTTTGACTCTTACCACTTAACAGATCCCATTCGATTTCCATTTAAGCTGCTTTTTGAATGTTGTGTAAAAATGGTTTACTCCAGAGTTTCCCAAATGCCGGGTCGCGACCCGGTACCTGTTACAGTACCCTCTGGTGAGCAATGAGGGTACTGTTGTTGGAGTTAAAGGACAAATTGCTGCATACCCAACTTTGAGTACGAGGAAATTGGCCACTGTAACTAAAATCCCTAGAACAATTATTCGTAGAATCCTAAAACAACATCAATTTCATCCATATAAAATTCATTCACAATCAGTACATGAACTGAATTATGATGATTTCGATAGGCGACAGGAGTTTTGCGAAGTGATGACTGAAAGAATAGGTGCTGATGCCAATTTTCTTTCTAACATTTATTTTTTTGACGAATGTACATTTTTTCTAAACTCTACTGTAAATCGCCATAACTGTCGATTTTCGTCGGACAAGAATCCAAGGATTTTCCATACTCAAAATCTGCTAAAACTAAATGTCTGGGCCAATATTTTTGGAGACCACATTATTCGTCCCATTTTTCTTGATAGTAATTTGACGGGCGAACGTTACCTGGAAGTGTTGGAAGATATTGTCCACCCATTGCCTGCTGATATTGTTGAATATGATGATGGTTACTTAGAAGACCATTTGACTTTTCAACAAGATGGAGCTCCACCGTATTATACGCAGGCTGTTCGGGAGTTTCTGGACAGAGTTTTTCCGAGACAAAGGATTGGACTAAGAGGTGCTCTGAATCTGATTTAAGTCCTCTGGACTTTTTCTTGTGGGTTCATCTAAAGAGTAGAATTTATGCAACAGAACCAGTCTTTGGAAGAGTTACGTCGACGCATTATTGAAGAATGCCGTCAAATTACGCCACAGATCCTCGAAAATGTAAGAAAACATTTCGATCGGAATTTTTGTATCAATGTTGGTGGCACACAATTTGAGCATTTGTTAAAC
The DNA here is from genome assembly GCA_944588485.1 of Phosphuga atrata. NCBI lineage: Eukaryota > Metazoa > Arthropoda > Insecta > Coleoptera > Silphidae > Phosphuga > Phosphuga atrata. Next base: position 62,791,367 of record OX155892.1, read on the forward strand.
TAATAAAAATCGTTCTGGCGTTGAATTGTGTTCTTTTTTTCCTTCACTTTTGCCGTTTTTGTAAGGACAGATTGAAGTATTGGACTTCTTTTCAATGACATAAACGAAGAACGCGTCCATAACTTAGATAGATTTAGAAAATGTTAACCTTTTAGTATTCAGGGCAAAAAGTGCTTCCAAATGAGGAACAATTTACTCCGCAGTGCCATTTAAAATTATAGGGGTTGTGGTCCTAGCGCGAATGTGTAAAGTGATTTGGCTACAAATTTTCTTGTAAAAGGTTTTTGAGAAGACATCTTTAACTATCCGAAAATCCCCCTATTTCGTTTTCAATGGCCCACCTGCTATATAATATGTGTATATAGAGACTTGATTCAACACATTCTGAATTTCAAAACTATTTAATATAAAATCAATCTAAACTTCTTAACACTATTTACATGAACTTAATAATCAATATTTATTAATTTACAAAACTTATTTATACCTAATCAACATAAACACACCAATACCATTCAGATCACATTAAGAAACAATATGTACAATAAACGTACATTATAAAATTCCTGCAGAAAAGCTTGTAGAGAGTCATCAAGATTTAATTCAGTGTTTCTCAAACTCAATTGTGCCATCGCCCACCTTTGATAGCTAAAGTTAATAACGCCCCCAAAATCTATATATAGTGGAACTTTGATAACTCGAACTTCTGTAACTCCAATTTTTCTATAACTCGAATATTTTTAGAAATTCATACGTTTAGATAGCATTTTACATATAAATTAACTTCTATAATTCGAAGTTTCCTTAGCTCGAATTTTTCCAAACTCGTAGTAAAAATTTCTATAATGGTAAAATTTTACATACAAAATAATCTCCATAACTCCAATTTTTTAACCGCCGCGTATTTTCCCAAATTTATGATGCCGGATATTGCCTATCATAAACATTTTATTTTTCATATTTTATGATCACCAAAAACTCGAATAAAGCAAAACTAAGAATTTACCAGCGGGTGTGCTTTAGGAAGATTACGACAGGATATTATTCTCCCGAGAGTCGGTAATCCAAAAAGAGACGATATAATAGAAGATCAGCCACAAGGTGCTATATATTATGGAAAACAATTAAAAATTACTAACTTTTTAACTTCAATATGGAGTAATAAACGTCTGTAGTTATCTTCATTTTTCTCGCACAACTTACTAAATAGCCGATCATTCAATGAATTCATCGACTGGTGAAGAGGTACAATTATATTTTTGGCAACTAAATGTTGGCGATGTATTATGCAATGAACGGTTATAATTATGGCCCGGATTTATATGTAAATACATATTTTTAATTCAAATTATTTTCGATCTTTATTTTGTTTTCTACACAAATTATGATATTTGGAAATAAATATTACATTTTCTCGTTCCAAATGTCATACATAATTTGTGTCGAAAACAAAATAAAGACCGGAAATAATTTGAATTAAAAGTATGTATTATAAATCTTACTATTATCTTACTATATTACATATAAAGGTTTTGAAAATGAAATATACATATAAATCTGGGCCATAGCTATAATGTTTGGTAGAGTTTTTTTAAGTAATCCTATAAAAGCTATATTAGAGCCGACCATAGCTTTAGCTCCATCAGTCGCACAAGCAAAAAGGTTATTAAGTGGAATTTTATAGTCATTAAAATATTGCTCAATTACTCGAAATATTGATTCCACTTTGGTATCTGTTTCTAAATATCTTGCAAATAATAATTCCTCTTTCATTTGTACATCATGTACAAACCGAACATATCCTAGCAGTAATGATTCATTTACAAAAACCATACTTCCAACGTATTTGTTTGTTTAAAATTAACAGAAATACATTGTATATCTCGTGATACCTACCGCCCCCTATACCGCCCCCTGGCTACCTAGCGACCCCCAAAACGACGTCATCGCCCACTGGGGGGCGATCCACTTTGAGAAACGCTGATTTAATTCATCATTTTTTTCACATTTATCTTGTTATCACTGAATCTTTTTTGATTATTCGGTAGTTTATTAAAATGTTTAATAATCTTAAAAAGATTAGATAAGCGCATTTTTCTGGTCAATAGATTTCTTAGTTTTAGGCAAAGTTATCAACTTATATTTTCTCGTTTTCCCAGTGAATGAATCATATACATTCTATTACAGGTATTATGATAGTTAATTGTGCAACTAGTAGGGTCGGTAAGTTGTCAATTGCCCACGAGGCGCTCATTCGCTCGAGAGGGCAATTGATAATACCGCACGAGTTGCAGATAATTTTTTTTGTTACTCATGTGAGGGAACATATCTTACAAGTTTGGGGTCTAGGGGCCATCCAGAAAAACGAATAAAAAAGAAGAATTTGCTTCTTCATTTATATTTCCGGTGGTGTGGATTTGTCATAAGAACTGTCATCAGTTTTGGGTATGATAGATTGTACACTCATTCTAAAACTTTTTATTTAATTTCAATTTCGTAATGAAAAAAAGATCTGTCACTTTCACGTTACTTTTGTGTTTTTTTAGTTCCATATTCGATTTTGATTGAAAATTTGCGTGCGCCAAGCATAATTTTAATTGATTTGCGTGTATTTTGCAATATTTGAATTGACAAATGGCCATTTGTCCCACTAAAAAACCGGCGCCAAAATAGTATTTATCCTGCATGAGTAATAAAAAAATATGCAACAGAATTAGTTATATAGATTTTATTAATCTTGGTCCAGATTGCACATTAATTTTTCTAATCAGTCTATTTTGTATCGAGACAAGTTGTTTATATGCATTACCATAGGCACCACCCGATGGAATTATACAATAGTTTACGATTCTTTCAAATTAGGCATGATAAATGACCTTCATAGCTTTTGGTTCAAGAATGTAACTCAGTTTATGAAAGGCAAATATCAAATATCTAGTCTTTTTTAGAATTTCTTTTATGTGATAGTCCCATCTCATAAAGCAATCCAGATGTACTCCTAGATACTTACAGGACTCCACTCCATTAATTTCCATGTTTAGTTACATTCATTTCACTCACATTCCTCTCATTTCATTGTCACTAGTATACTATCACGATAACATCCAAAAGTTATTAAAAAAGTTTAGCGATAGTTGATTAGTTCTTAGACATATATGAATGTTGTTCAACCACACCTTAATTTTCGCAGCTATTTTATCCCAGGATTGACCAGAACATAATATAACCGTATCACCAATATAGGAAACAAAGTAGAATATTAAGTGCTATTAAGTGCTACTAGGTACGAGAATATTAAAATTATCATTGATATATATGAGAAGTAAAGGACTCAAGGAAGAAGTACCTTGGGGGCTCCTGTTACTAAAATATGTGTTTTACTAAAACAATCATTACACTTTACTACTTGCATTCTATCAATTAGATAGCTTGTAATCAAATCATATGCAACACTTCTAATTTTATATGATTCAAGGTTAGAAAGAAGAATTTTGTTGACTGTCCCAGCAGTCACTATAATTTTAAAAGAAATAACCGTTCTTATAAAATTATAGTGACTGGTGGGTTGGTAACTTTTTTTATCTACGACCGCTATTGTAATTGCCCAATTTTGTACAGTTCGTGGATTATGTAAATACATCATACAACACACGTATGTAATAGTCTTCGAATAATGTTATTTAATGATTCAATAACATACTAGTGCGTTTGGTTTACGATTCGTTGATTGGTTGAAAGCTGCTACTATCGTTTAATATAGGCAACCCAAAGCATCCCGTTATTTGTCAAAGAATTATTAAACGTCAAACTAATCTAACATAAACACTATATTTTTTTTCAATTAAAACAAGTTCAATTAAAATAATGTCCAGTGAAAGTGAAAAGAAAATAGCACTCCGCCCGAAATTGTTGAAAAAGCGAAACAAGCTCCCCGTAATTTGCTACCGATTAAATCTCGGGATCGATACGAGGATGCATATAGAAAATGTATGGGCTGGAGAAGGAAACACAAAGTTAAATCGTTTTTAGAAAATGTTGCATTTTCATACTTTGATGAACTATCTCAAACAATGAAACCATCTTAACTTTGGGCAATTTATTCAATGGTTCGGACAACAATACAGACAAAGCACTACATCGACATAAAATTTGAATTTCAAAACATTCAAAGTTATTAGCTTTACTAAAGAGAAAATATGATGGATTTAAAAGCAAGAAATCAAAAATTTTCATCAATCAAGAAATTAACAGTTTCCTCAATTATTTGCCGGATACAAAAAATATTTATTTATGATAGTATTCATTACTTTTTTTTCTTATAAAGCTCTCTAATGGGCATAACGCCATTTTTGTATATAATTTTAGGGTAATCTTACCATTGGCATTAGTGGTGCTTGCAGACAACAAGAACTACGAAATATCAAACCGTGCCATATAGAAGACACCGGAACATCTCTGATCGTTAAAATTCCTGATTCTAAAACAAAAACTTAAAGATCTTTTGTGGTACCTAAAGAATGTTACCAAACCTTCATATATATATATACATATATATATATATATATATATATATATATATATATATATATAAATATATATAAATATATATAAATATATATATATATATATATATATATATATATATATATATATATATATATATATATATATATATATATATATATATGCTTGAAGTTTTTAATGACTGGCTATTTAATATAAACGTTGTATATTTTCACAAGTGAAAATATGTATATAAGTATGATGAGGTTGCAGTCAAAACTTTTGGTTGGGCAAAAGAAACTCTTTGTTATTTACTCGAGCTTTCGGGAACGTTTATTCCCTTTATCAAGACAAAAAAAAACTACAAAAATTTATTTATTCGTTAACTTACATGGTCTTTAGACAGGTTTTTTTAAGAATACTTACTAACGTGAGGTTAATACTAAAAAACAGCTTCATGAACAATACTGAACCACTTTTAAAAATAACAGTGAAAAAAACGTAACAGATTAAAAATTAAAAAATTAAAAAACAAATTGACATTTGAAATATTAACAAATTTAAAACAAAATTCAAAATTTGAAAACTAAAAATAAAATAAAAACAACAGATTACATCTTTTTAGAAAGAGAAAGAAGATGATGTTCTAGTTTTAACAAGTAATCATAAATAATACTCAGATTATTAACATCTGTTTTTTTGTTCATACTATTTTCCTCGTTTTTAATATCATTGAACACCAATTTGGAATTACCACAGTGGTACTATTAAAAAGATGGGCCAAAATCAACACCAAGCTAGCATCTATGAACAACAGAAAATCCTTCTTGCCAAATTGTAGAAAACTTCACCTGTTTCCGGCACACATCATAAATGGAATTGGAAATATTACATCGCTCTTACACCATAGAGGAGGAAGAACTGGAAACACGGTACAGAATTTCAACAACAGAGTGAAAAAAAGTATTTTAAATTTAGAAATTAAAATAACTTTTAGCGAATTACAAAATTTAGAAAGAGAACTAAAAATGTTAAAAACAAATTATCTGTTATATTGCCCAGTCACATCTTACAAGAATATAACAGAAGAATAACTATAAAATACAAAAACCGTTTTCATAAAATTAAAAATATCAATATGCAAAAATTAAGTAAATTGAGAACTGATGAATTTTTGAACATAAAAATACAAGAGAAATGGATAATAAAAAATCTAACTGACATAGTATTACCTAGTGATATAAAACGGTTTCTATCTTTAGAACCAAAATTTGGTATAAGTCCCCTAACAGGTGATATTAAATTATCTAACTTATTAGCGGATTTAGAACTTATTTTATCAACACTTACCGGGCACAATTTACTAATATAATAACCAATTTCTTACATAAAAATTCTAACAATATACACCATTTAAGAAAAATTTGTGATCAATCTAAACGGTTTTTGAAACAGCACCCAGATCTCGTGCGTGGTAAGAAGTGATAAGGGTAATGTAACAGTAATAATGTCTAAAGATGATTACATCAACAAAAGTTGCGAATTACTCAAGGACACTAAATATTACAAGCAATTAAAAAATCATCCAGTTTGCACTTTGCAACAAAAAGCAAACAAAATTGTGTCTAACATAAAAAAACGCAAGTTAATTGATGAAATAACAGCTAAAACTCTTACTATTTATAACGCCGTTACCCCTCGACTCTATACTTTGCCTAAAATCCATAAACCCAATCTTTCTGTGAGACCTATCGTGTCTTCGGTGGACTCTCCGAACAGTAAATTAGCAAAATGGCTGGCGACCATACTTGCTAAGTCTTATGATTCGGACAACGATTATTATGTAAAGGACTCACTAACTTTTAGTAAATTCATTAACAATTTCAAATTACCTGATGACCATGTGTTGGTCAGTTTTGATGTTATTTCACTTTTCACCAACTTACCGTTATCTGTTATAACAGCAAGCTTAAGAAAACATTGGGAAAATGTTACGTCACACTGCCCTCTTGATTTTGAAACTTTCAAATTAATTTTAGAATTCATTTTTGACTCAAAATGACTCTAATTTTGACTCTAATGTATTTATTCATAATAGTACGTATTACAAACAAATTTTTGGTACACCAACGGGGTCAACAATCTCCCCCATTTTAGTAAATTTTGTTTTAGATGATCTAATCACAGATGTTTTAAAAAAAATGCCGTTTAATTTACCTTTTGTCAAAAGATATGTAGATAATTTGATTTTAGCTGTTCCAAAGAATAAAATAGATGAGGCTCTTAATGTTTTTAATAAATTTAACATCAATCTGCAATTCACAGCAGAAGAAGAAAACTCTTATTCCAACACAACTCGATTCCGTTTTTAGACATGAAAGTTTTTAGAACCAACAATAACCTGTTAAAAACAAAATGGTATATAAAACCTTGCTCGAGTAACAGATGGCTTAATTTTCATTCCTATCAACCGATGAAAATGAAAATTAACTTAATCTCGATAATGAGAAATAGGGTAATCAAATTATCACACCCTGATTTTGTTATTGAATGCCTAGGGATGGTGAGAGATATCCTGCGGGAAAATTCATATCCTGATAAATTAGTTAATAAACTATTGTTTAGTTCTCCCTTGAACCATAGAATGGATAATTTTGGCAATATATTTCAAAATTTGAATGTTAACAATCTGGAAGCTCTACCACCGAATAAAGATCAAAAAATCAATTTGGAAAACACACAAAACAACAACCCCTCTTTTTTCTGCTCGCTGCCTATATCGCTGCATATATAGAGTCTTTAACTCCTAAGCTCATTAACATTTTTAAATGTGAGGATATCAGGATTGCTCAGCGCATTTTTCTAACTAATAATAATATTTTTACAAAAACAAAAACAAAATTGGAAACATTAGAAAAATCGAACGTAGTTTATAATATCCCTTGTCTAAATTGTAATAAAATGTATATAGGACAAACATCTAGGTGTCTATCGGGAAGCATCACTTCTCACAGAAGTGACTGCAAATTAAAGAAAATATCATGTGCCCTTTCTGAACATGTCATTATGAACAAACATTCCATGGATTTTGACAAAGTAAGAGTGTTATGCACCGAGAACAATTACCATAAAAGAATTTTTAAAGAAATGTTTTACTTAAAAAACGAGGAAAATAGTATGAACCAAAAAACAGATGTTAATAATCTGAGTATTATTTATGATTACTTGTTAAAACTAGAACATCATCTTCTTTCTCTTTATAAAAAGATGTAATTTGTTGTTTTTATTTTATTTTTAGTTTTCAAATTTTGAATTTTGTTTTAAATTTGATAATATTTCAAATGTCAATTTGTTTTTTAATTTTTTAATTTTTAATCTGTTAAAATATTTATATATGAAGGATTAACACTGTTATTTTTAAAAGTTGTTCTGTATTGTTCATGAAGCTGTTTTTTAGTATTAACCTCACGTTAGTAAGTATTTTTAAAAAACCTGTCTAAAGACCATGTGTGTTAACGAATAAATAAATTTTTGTAGTTGGCTTGATAAAGGGAATAAACGTTCCCGAAAGCTCGAGTAAATAACAAAGAGTTTCTTTTGCCCAACCAAAAGTTTTGACTGCAACCTCTATATATATATATATATATATATATATATATATATATATATATATATATATATATATATATATTGCATATGAATTTTGTTCAACCACACCGTAATTTTCGCAGCTACTTTATCCCAGGATTGACACCAGAACATAATATATATAATTCAGTATGCGTCTAACGGTTGACCCGCACGGACGCATATATCTCTTGAAAATGGCGAATGTTAGTTTACCGAAACGTCGAGAATCCGGTTATTTTCAGAACCAACCCTCAACATCAACGCGGAATCCCCGAGAAAACAATACAACACAGGTATATATATATATATATATATATATATATATATATATATATAATATATATATATATATATATATATATATATATATATATATATATATTTATATATATATATATATATATATATATATATATATATATATAAATATATATATATTTCCTAAATTATCAAAATGAGTAATGCACTAAGCAATGTGTTGGAATAAATAAAATTGGCGGCTCTATTCCTAAACAAATCGCTAATTATCTTCATTTGCCGGAAGAAAATCTTTAAACAGGACATTGTTTCAGACGTTCGTCAGCCACCATTCTTGTGGATTTCGGTGGTGATTTATTCTCACTAAAAAGGCAAGGTGGCTGGCGCTCGTCCGCAGTAGCAGCAGGCGATATATACTGCTCCATGAAAAATCAAAATGATATTGCTACAAAAATTTCTACTGCGATAAACAATAATTTCACTTCCACAAATGCAAGTACATCATGGAATACGACTTCAAGTATTCATAATTCAACTAATATCTCAAATGATGTTGATAATAATCCTACATTAATATTTAACAATTGTTCCGTTACTATAAATTATAATCAAAAGAATTAAATAAGTAATTATAAATATATCTTAAGATCTCATCATTTTTATGATATTGTTTATACCTGGGAAAAGGAATTTATTTTAATAAAACAACTGATGTCGATATTTTGCCAACGTTTCGGTCTTTTTTATTCTGACCTTCTTTAGGGCTTTTAATCTATTTAGTAGGTATTAATGAAATTAAACATAAAAAATATAAATTATTAAGATTAAATTCTGAAAATGTTAACTTTTATATAGATAACAAATCTAATCGTCCAACTTTATTCCATTTAACATTGCGTACATTGTGTTGCATATATCGATGAATCACTATATCAGTTACATCAAACATATTTTTCTTATTAAATAGAAACAAATTAGTGTGATCGTAGATAAAGTATAGTACATAATTCGAGTTGTGAGGCAATTACGTATTCGCGGAATTACGTTCCGCTCACGTAACTGTGCCGCTCGTACGTAATATGCATCTTACAACTCTCATTACGTAATATACTATTAAATAATAATTTGAGCGTTTTAAATTTTGGGTTTGAATTTGTTTATTTTATTTTTGCTAAATTAGTAAATAACAATTTAGCATTCATACATTTTAGCATTAATGCAAATAGAAATGAGTTACTATTTGCATCAGGTGAGATAAATAATAATAAGTATTACTTTATTTAATACTATTTCTAATCTAGTATATCTTTGTATCGAAGCATTTGTCTAATATTGCATGTCTTGTCTTGCATGGTTTGTATTGCCTGTGTAATCTTATATGTACAATCGTGTCTCGTTTTTTCTGTCAAGTCTTATGTATTTACTTCTATCTGTCTAGGTTTGTTTAACTGGTCCTTTCTGGCTACTCTGTATCTGTCCAGTATCGTCTATTCTATACAGAATCAATTAATTATGCGTTTTATTATTATGCGTATATTATTTTTATTAAAAACATACATGTATATATTTATGCAGTATACCATTCATTATTCAAGCTATCTAAATGTGAATTATTTTCGAAAGTGGATTTTTAGATATTAACATCGCACTAATTGGACTGAACTATTTTGCTTATTCGACAGATATTTTGCAAAACAGCAATTTGGTACCTGATCTGAAGAAACAAGAATTTCACGTTCAATTAACTGATTTATACAAATATTCGTTTATTTGTTACAGATACCGAAACTTATTTACATATTCAAATAACCTTGCCTATCAACATAATAATTTAATTGTTTAGCCTTAATTAACTGACATAATTGTTTTTTATTCATTCTTTATCGATATAGAAAATGTTTAATTCTAATTTAGAATTACTTATATAATCATATATAAATTATTCTGAATAAATCTTTTCATCTATCTTATCCTATTTATTTCTATTTTTTCCTAGTCGTTTTTGGCTTTATTTGTTTATAAACATGATTATATCAATAAAGATTATAAAAATAATAAGAATCGATAAATATAAATATTATCGTTTATTGTAGTTCGCGTTAGATTCAATTTACAGTAAGTTTGTAGTCGGTAGTTTTTTAAATGAGTCCGGCCCAAGGTAAAATGTGTTTTGAGAGTTTTTCAAGTTCAGTGCAAGCCGCCGTTCTGCAGAGCTCGATTACTATTTAGTTGCAAACGTTTCAAGTTGTTTAGTGAATGGCGATCAAGTGTAGGTGTTAAGTAATCGGTTGCGACTAGTTGTAACATGAAGTGAAATTGAGTAACTATTTTTATCGGAGTTTAATTAAATGTTTTAGTTCTTTGTTTTAAAAAAGAAAACGGTTATTTCTTTTAAAATTATCGTGATTGCTGGCTTGGTAACATATTTTTTTTTAATAATTAATTGAGCGTTTTTAATATTGGGTTTGAATTTTTTAATTTTATTTTTACTAAATTAGTAAATAATTATGAAACAAATGTGCACATATTTTTCATCAACATTTCTGTCTTTACTCTTTTTATATTTACGACCAATTCTATAATTTACGAAAATACATCTTAGCATTAATACATCTAAAAATTAGTTAGGGGTAAACAGTACAGTTTGATGACCGATCATTTTAGAAATTGAACAATGAAAACAATAAATTGCATGCTTGTATAAAATGAATTTACGAATTATTATAAAGCTAGTAATTGTAAAATACGTCACTTTTCTATTTAAATAATAATTCGAATCAAAAATTTTATAGAAAATGAGAAGATTTGCTTCATCAAAAAACATGGTTATCGATCATAAAAATGTAGTGATTGTCTAGTGGATTTACAGTAATTAGTCAACGCTTTATAATGAATAAATGTAATTTGAAAATATGAAAAACTATTATGAACTAGTGATTATTCCAGTGATGAACACTCTAGTGATCTAATAAAAGAAAAATATTTAATTATTGTTAAAAAAAAACAATTCATAAATTTCACATGTTATACATTTCACATGTTATACATGTTATATACGTGTGTTTCACAAACATAAATTTATAATTAATGTTATTATTATTCTTTTTTTTTAAATTGCCACCAATATATTCTTGATCCTCAAGCAACTCCATGATTTTTGACAGCGTTTTTTTTTTCTAAAGTTTTCCGTTTTTCATTTTGTTTATCTTTTTCTTATTGTTTTTTTTTCGAATTGGTAAAACCATCCTACGTTATAGGATTTCGATGATTATAGAAACTTAAAACAATCGGAACACAGCCTGAATATATAATTATATTCAACCTTTCCGGAGCTATATAACAATTACTGAGTCTTTTTAGGACTAATAAAACAAATCTCATGTGATATTTGTCAGTTATTTTATAGCTTTCAGTCCACCTTCGTTACACTCAACAAAAACCCATAAACATAACATTGTTTTTAAACTTAAATAATCGTATATTTCACTCGACCACTTTTTAATATCACTCTCACTTACACAAGAGCTGGGCTTTAGTTGCTCTTTCTGGAAATCTTTCAGTAAGAATCGGATTCCTTTTAAGAAAGGCTTAATACCACCCATTTCCTGGAACATTGCCACAAAAAGGATTTTTTAATTTACTTTGATCCAAATACTCTTTGACAATAGCTTGTATATTGATTGATCTTTCTTCTAGGAAATCCTCTTCGTTGACAATTAATTAACCAACGTGCTAAATCCTCTTCTGCATTGCATCCTAATACAGGAGACGGACCTGGAGTAGATTTGATGAATGCATTACTAAGTCTAAATTGAATTGTTGGTTTGAGAATACCATGCTTTTTTGAAGCTGCGCATTCTGACATCCCATTTTTAACTGCATTAATAGCATCTTCAATTTGATTATCCGTATATTTTTAAAAAAAAATGCTAAATAACTGGCGAATTTCACGAGAAATTGATTTCACGAGATTTGTTTTGGTAGTACTAAAAAGACTCAGTAATTGTTATAAAGCTCCGGAAAGGTTGAATATATTTATATATTCAGGCTGTGTTTCGATTGTTTTAAGTCTGTACCTTTTCTTACGTTTGCCATTTTATGTATATTAACACTCGCGTATTTAAGCTAGAAATAATTGAATTAGTATTTTCACTAACTACAATAACAAATACATAAATTCAAGTAAAATAGATTTTTCATTTTTAATTGCTCTAAAATTGTGTACTAAATATTTGTCTTATCCTCTTATTTGTAGGTTAAACACACTAGGAATAACTGTCACATAGTTACTCTAGCGTCAAAATAATAATTGGTCGGATGATCGATCACTATAAAAACTGCTTATCGTGCGATATTTATTGTCTTATCATATTTTTCATAATCAGTACTTTATTTTTATCAAAAAACTTTTTTTCTATAATTTAAACATGTATTCATTTAAAAATGTCAAAAATCAGCACAAAAATCATTTTTAAATCATGAAACTATCTACAAATAGTGAGGTTACTTTTTGTACATTTCTGTCTAAAATGACGTAAATCTCGGACTGGTCATTTTATTAATTAAATACACACATTAAACTTTATGTTATAACTAAGTTATGGGTTGTATCCAATACAGAAAAGAATTTAGAATTTTCTTCTGTCAATAAACAATTATGTCACCAAAAGATTGTCTTATAGTTATAAAGTTTTCAAAATATGACCAATCATTAGCTACTGACCAACAACTGTACTATTTACCCCTACTATTTGCATAGGATGAGATGAATAATGAAATATTACTTTATTTCATAATATTTATAATCTAGTATTACTTTGTTTATCGTATCTTATTTGGCTAGTATTGCTTCGCTTATCTTGTAAGGTTAGTATTGGCTATCTAATGTTATTTGTCCATTCGTGTCTCGTTTTTTTCTGTCTATTCTTATCTTATGTATTTACTTCTACCTGTGTAGGGTCCTTTCTGGCTACTCGTAACTGTACTATCTTATGTGTCGAATCGTGTCTGTCTAGTGTCATCTATTATATTCAGAATCAATTGATTGTTAATTATGCAATTACGTTTATTAAAAAAGCACATATAAATTGATTTACGCAGTTCATTATGCAAGCTATTTAAATATTTTGGTAATTAATTTAGAAGTTGATTTTTAGATTAAAATCACACTAATCCCACTGGACTATTTTGTTTATTCAACACATATTTTGCAAAGCAGCAATTTGTTACCTGCTCTTTTTGTTTTTGTGTTTTTTTAATAAAAACAAACAAGAATTTCACATTCAATTAAGTAATCAAAATATTCGCTTATTTGTTACAGATGCAGAAACTTATTTACATATTGAAATAACCTTGTCTACCTACATATTAATTTAATTGTTTACTCTTAATTACCTGACAAAGTTTTTTTATTCATTCTTTATCAATAATTATTAACTTAAAATTAATCCTTTTCAATATCAAATTGATCATTTGAATTTAAAATTAAACCTTTTAAAATTCAAATTAAACCTTTCTAAATTCAAATTAAACTTGTTTTATATTGAAATGAAACTTCTTAAAATTCAAATTAAACTTTTCTTAAATATTGATAAATACATTAGAAGACCACAAATTTATAATAAGAAAAAAAGAATGAAAAAATTATGACAAATTATTAAAATGGTAATGTAATGGTTATCCAATGGGTATTCTACAGCCAGCAGTAATTTCATTGACATATACCTATACATAATATTTAGTACAATCAGCAGAAATAACAGTAGCCACGAATTCATCAATAATGTTAACCAACTTCAGATTATTTTCTGATTGGGCTTTAACATGGTTGAATAAGGTGGAAGAAAAATAGTCTATGGGTTGTTTCATATATTTTATTACGACCTTTCTGAGTTTTATGGATTTTAGCGTTGTTCAGAACCATAAAATCAATTATTAATCCATCAAGAAATGTAATAGAAATATTTGAAGTTACTGATGAATTTGAAATTATTTCAAAATGAATAATATCATGTAAATGCATGGCTGCAATGAGTAAATCGTTTCTCCCTTACTCAGGAGGAATTATTACAGTAGCTAGAGTATTTCTCTTCGATCGATCTTTATTTTGCCTGAGATGGTAATTGAAACGGGAATCATCAATGAAAATTATTTTCTCCTGTGTTTGTGGAGCATTTTTTGAAAATAAAATTGCATAATTGCTACTTTGTTCAATTGTTTTTGTAGAGTATAAACGGTTCAGACTAATTGTAGAGGTTTTAAATGGTATTTTTAAAGCTTTTAATGCATTAAATACAGATTTTGTGGTCAAGTTCGCGTTTTTTCAAATACCTTCAATTTCATATTTTTAAAGTAATCGGTAATTTGCTCCTTTCTTCAATAACTTGCTCCACATAATTTAATATATCTTCAGATAATTTACTATTCCTTTTTCCACCACGATTTCGTCGAACCATCTCAGATCCATTCTTCTTACAATGTCTAAATATTGATTTTGCGTTTTTTTATTATTACCTGCTATTTCTGCTGATTCTGTAATTGTTTTACCTTCTTCATATCATTTTATAAAAATATCCTTTCTGTCTAAACTTGATTTAGAATAATTACCTCTACGGTTTCTTTCCCGACGAACAGATAATTCATCGGTATTTTCCAAACTACAATCATCTGCATATTCTCTAACATGTTTTAACCGGCGATAATGGTTACTACTTTTATTTCTTCCTTGGAAAATGTACTAATTGAGTAGAAAAAATATTATAGGTTGTGGTTAATTTGAATTTAAAAAAGTTTAATTTGAATTTGAAAAGGATTAATCTGAAATTAAGAAATTAATATTAAGTTAAAAACCTATATATAGAAAATGTTTAATTTTATTTTATTTGTATAATCATATATAAATAATTATGAATCTATCTATCTTACTTATCGTTTTTATTCATATTTTTTCCTATTCGGCTAGTTTTCATCTCTATTATAATTTGGATACTTAAATATCTTACAGCATTGTATGAAATTAAAACATCTAATTCGGATTACAATGAATATAGTGATTTTGTGAATATTCTAAGTGTTGTTAATAATTGGTTTTGCAAACAATGCTGGTGTTTATAAATGGTGGTTATTAACTAATAGCATATTTTCGAGTACAAATTCTAGGTAAACCAGGTATTATAAACTACTGGTTCCGTATTAAAAGTAAATAACATGCAGTTAACAACAATTTAGTTTACTACATAGCGAAATTAATACATTAAGTTTATTTATTTGATTAAACAGCTAAATTAGACTCATTTACGTTTAATAAAATATGAAATCCTTTCTTATTAAATACATTTATTCTTGTAGAGTACATTTTAACATTACTAAAGTCAGGCTGGTTAGAGAGGACAGCCCAATCCGGACTAGACGGGCCTAGTTTTGAATGAGTAATCCTGTGTATCTACATTTGTCTGTCTAATCTAGCTCACTAGTTTTCGGGTCTACACCCTCTGTCGAATTATGCTTCTCTAGAATTGCTTCTTTAGTCTGATCTCTCTAGTTTATCTAACATTACTAATGTAGCCGGTCTAACCTTGTCCGCATAATATCGCCTGTATAATCTCGCCTTAATTATTCTCTAGTCTTATTTTCAATTATTTCAATAGTCTGGCCTATGTAGTCGTGCTTGACTAGTCT
Organism: Phosphuga atrata; assembly: GCA_944588485.1. Lineage (NCBI taxonomy): Eukaryota > Metazoa > Arthropoda > Insecta > Coleoptera > Silphidae > Phosphuga > Phosphuga atrata. The sequence goes on from OX155892.1 coordinate 62,807,435, forward strand.
TGTTTGACTAGTCTTACTTGAATAGTCTTGTTTTACTAGTCTTGCTTGACTAGTCTTGCTTGACTAGTCTTGCTTGACTAGTCTTGCTTGACTAATCTTGCTTCACTAGAATTAGTGAAAACATCCTACATTATTGATAATCATACAAACCTAAAACATTCTGAACACAGCCTGAATATATAAATATATTCAGCCTTTCCGGAGATCTATGACAATTATTGAGTCTTTTTAGGATTACCAAAACAAATCTCACATGAAATTTATAAGTCATTTTACAGATTTCACCACATGGGGTTTTCAAGTGAGTGGTTAACAAATTATTGATCATGGAAGCAAAACTATGCTGATGTGAGATAAATCTCGAAACGCGTCCACAGATGGCTATCAATTTAAGGTATCGGAAAGACATGATCTTAAAAATAATGTTATTTTTATGGTTTTTGTTGAGTTCCACGAAGGTGGACTGAAATCTGTAAAATAACTTACAAATTTCATGTGAGATTTGTTTTGGTAGTCCTAAAAAGACTCAATAATTGTTATAGAGCTCCGGAAAGGCTGAATATATTTATATATTCAGGTTGTGTTCCGTTTGTTTTAAGTTTGTTTCACTAGTCCTACTTGAGTAGTCTTGCCTGTCTAGTCTTGCTTGACTAGACTTGCTTAACTTGTCTTACCTGTCTAGCCCTGCCTATTTGAACTTGTAAGTCTAGTTTTGCATTTTAATCTTGTGTGTTCAGTTTTGCCTGTGTAATATATTAAGTCTTGTCCGTCAAACCTGTTAATTCTTGAATGTCTAGTATTGCCTACCTAGTTTAACATTCCTGCCTTGCTTATGATTATTATCCATTTAGCCTTGACTGTCTATCCTAGTTAATTATCTATAGCCTGTCTAATCTTGATTACTTAGTCTTTAATACCTAGTCATACATCGGTTCTTCCAATAAGATTTTCATTTTTTCATATGTAAAAAAAACGACAATTTTTAAGCGAAATCATCGGATGTTTATGAAATTGTAAAGAGGAGGGTATGCCATTAATAGGCAATGAAAAACAATGTTAACCAAATGGCCGCTACGGCTACGCTTCTAGCTTCAGGACCATATTATTTTTCTAAAATTTTCACCAATTCGCACATTTGCGGCTGTATATCCTCGATAACTTCACGAATTCCATCTTTGACGACTGAATCGATTGTGGGCCATTGGCATAGACCTTATCTTTCACGTAGCACAAAGAAAAAAGTCTAGAGTCCACCTAAGTCACAAGATCTCGGTGACCAATTGTGATCGCCTCTTCGAGAAATCACACGGTCAGGAAACTTTTCTTTACTTCTGTGTAGGGATTGCCATCCGGAAGACCGGATCCGGTAATCCGGCAAATCCGGCATCACTATACATTTACCGGATCCGGTACCACTATACCGGATCCGGTAATGCTAATTTTTGATAAAATAATGAGTAGGTACTTTAAATGCGTGATGTGCATGGCGCCACATGGTTTTTTCAAAACCAAAATTGATTTTGTCATAAATAATGTATGCTTAAAATAATAAGCGTAATTGCTGGTGTATAACGCGCACCTTTTTCCCAAAAAAAATTTCCTCTAAAACATAGGTCCGCGTTATAGGCGCACAAAATGTAGGTTGAATTTTAGGGTGCGCCTTATGCACTGGCAAATACGGTATTTATAGTGAGTTTCTTTACTGGGTGACTATTTGGAGGAATTTTGGAGATCTAAAAACCACAAATTTGTCCAAAAAGTCCAAACTTTGAAATTTTGAAACCGTTTTGGTAATACATATTTTGAAAAATGAGGCAGCGCCAAATCAATGAAGATGAGGTTGAGATTTTACAAAATTAACATTTGTAGACTCTCACTATTTTAAAATCTAAAAACCACAAATTTCTCCAGAAAATCCAAATTTTGAAAATCTAAGACCGTTTTGTAAATATTTTGTAAAATAAGGCAACAACAGATTAATGAAGACGAGGTTAAGATTTGACTAAATTAACATTCATAGACTCTCGCTATTTTCTCTACTGTGAGACAATTTGGAGGAATTTTGAAAATCTAATAACCTAGAAGTTGTCCAAAAAGATCAAATTTTGAAAATCTGAAACCGTTTTGTTATTATTTTTAAAAATAAGACAGCGACGGATCAATGACGATGAGTTTGAGCTCCAAAAGTAGGTTGAATTTTAGGTTGCGGCTTATGCACCGGCAAATCCGGTATTTATAGCAAGTTGATTAAACTAAATTGTTATTTAAATAGATATTATATTTCATTAGACAGGTTCAATTTGATGTATGTCATAAATATTAGAATAAGACTTGTTAGCCATCGATCTGGCCGGATCCGGCCGGATCGGTGGAAATTCGGCCGGATCTTGCCGGATTGAAAATGACACCGGATTACAATCCCTTCTTGTGTGGCACGTGTGGCACGTTGCGTCGTCTTATTCAAAATAAACACATCAATCTCTTCCAATTACGGCCATATAAAATCATTAATCATCGTTCGATAGCGCAATCCATTCACGCTAACAGTTGCTCTAGCTTCATTTTCAAAAAAAGTAAGGTCCAATGACCACCCCGCCAGACTAAAAATCGTACAAATTAACCAAAAGCAGTCACACATTGAGTTAGGAGAGGCTTTTCAACAATAATTCATGGGTGTTCCGAGCCCCAAATGCCATCATTCTGCCTGTTAACGTAGTCTCCGAGGTGATAATGGGCCTCATCAGTCAAGTTGATTTTTCAATAAAATTCCCGATCAGTTTGATGCATTTCAAGGACCCAATCACCAAGATACCCAATCACCAAGACACGATGTTGTTTATGGTTGGTAGGCTGAGTTCTTTTATTAACTGAACTTTAAAAACCTTTAAACTTAAGTCTTTATGCAAAATACGATGTAATGTCGTTTGTGGAATGTCCAGTTCCAACGATCGACGAGAAATCGACAAACCTGGGTTTTCCCCAACACTATGGGCTACAACAGCAATATTCGCAGATGTGCTTGAGCGACGTGCACGTGCTCGGTTCTTCACATCACTAACTTGTCCCTACAGCCCAAAGTTTTCTACCAGTTTCACAATTGCTGTCCGAGAAGGCGCTTTACAACGACCCAAAAATGCTTTATTTTCGCGAACTGTAACCGCGAAATTTTCACCATTTTTTTAGTGAATTTGAATAATTTCAATGCGTTGTTGAAGCGTATATCGTACCAATTTTATTAATGGCGTAGTTTTTACTTGTCATCTTTCAAGTAATTACAGGTTGACTCATGGCAACTGTTAAAATGGCGGGTTATTGAAAATGAAACTTCTTATTAGAAAACCCTATATATGTAATTTTGTTCGTCTATACAATCCGTCTAATTTAACATGTAATAGGAAGTTCTTCTTATCTATAGTAATAATTTCTGAAAATAGAAATCTATAATAATTAAAATGATAATTAAGCTTTGATAAATAAATTGATAAATAATAGTAACTGTATTTATTTTGATATTAAAATTATTAAAAATTATAATTAGCGGATGTTGTTTTGTATTGTTTGTGGACGTGACAGGAAAAATAATGAGTAAATCAAAATTTAATTTTATAAATGTTTGTTTTATATTCCATTTGAATGCAAAACATTTATAGGTTTAGTAGATTCAATATGTATAAGTTTTGCAAAGCTTTTATGAAACATTAAACAAACAAAAAATAAAATCTAATATGCTTATTTGGGAATTATTTTAAATATTATACTGAAAAAATTAGGTCACTTTTCGTGGAATTTTCTTTTTGTAACGTTCCTTTAATATATATAAATGTATATATTAAAATTTAATAAATTAATGAATTTGTAAGCTAGATTAAATTAAGTATTCAATTGGAAAGCATATTTTTTTATGATTTATAATAAAAATGCAACAAATTTACGTTTAAAATGTTGTTTGATATTTTATGAGGAACTAAGAAAATGAAAAACAAACGAACATAAATTAAAAAGAATAATCAATAGTAACGTTAATAGCGACTAGACATACTTTCAATTAAATCAAGAATCAAATTTTGGTCAATGTTATTCCGTTTCTACAATAACAACTCTCTTTGCTTCTGAGCAGTTCTTGGAGCTGGTGTATGCCTTCGGATACTTCGCCCCAGCTCATCCCAGACACTGGCGGATCCAGGGCGGGGTTTGGTTAGGGGCTCAAGTACCCCCCAAAAGTATCTGAGTTCTTTCAAGAACTCCTAGAAAAATTCCTGAGAAATTCAACCTACTTTTGGAGCTCAAGTGTCATATATTTTCATATTTCTTCTTCTTTTTGGCGCAACCGCTTAACTGGGACCTAGATCTCCTCCTTTTATGTATACTTGTGTTTGGTGTCTAGGTCTGAAACACAAGCGTAGGGGCCCTTAAGTTTTTTAACATGGTCGGCGATCCACATTTGAGGGAGGTATTCTCGGCAAATTGCTGTGATGACTTTGCCAGAGTCATGCATAAGAGGACGGTGGCTTATTAACATACGTGTCCCGGGATTCAACCGCTAGCGACTTACATACACTGTGGCACCCATAAACCAAACCTATCTATCGTGAAGACATGCAGCTTGCCTAGTATCCGCAATATGATGGCAATGGTAAATAATGTTACCAGTTTTGTACGAGAGTCAGCAGAAAGATTGGAACTTTTCAAACAAGCTATCCTTAAAAAACACCCACAGACGAAAAGAGTCAAGTTGCAAAGTCTTAGTGATATACGCTGGGTATTTGAAATCACTGTTTCGCTTTCACAGCCATTGCAGGCTGTTGCATTAGATCTTAACCTTTGTTATGAGATGGTAGAAAGTGTAGTAGGAACGAGACGAGTCGCTTTTTGAGAGCAGAGCACTCAGAATGTATACCAGAACGTATACAGAGTGTATGTAAGTATGAAAGTAAATACAGAAAATCTGACCTCAATAGTAGCAGCTGCACGCGTTTACAGTGACGATTTACTTCATCCTCTCTCGTTATCGGGAGAAATATCTCTTCACACATACGAGTTTTATCCAAAAATAAAAATTTTGTAAGAAATTTTCGCTACATTACCAGTAAATTATAAGTAGTGTGGAGCGCAGCTTCTCTTCGCTTAAACTAATAAAATCGTACCTTCGTACGACAATGACTCCAGTCCGGTTAACTGGTTTGGCTTCCTACATGTATATTCAGCGAGACATCTGCTAATCTACAACCTAAAGAAGTCATTGAGGAATTTGCGAAAAGTTATCTGAGGAGACTTATTATGCGATAAGCGAAATATAAATAATATGTGTGTTTTTTAGTGTTTTCTTTGCTAGTCTTTGCTTTACCTACCCTCAGCGGGGTCAAGCCCCCCCAAATGACATTCCTGGATCCAACACTGATCCCAGACATGTTCTATGGGATTCATGTCTGGAATGAGTGCTGGCCTTTCAATCCGCCTAATTCCCAACTCGTACAAAAATTCTGTGACAACTCTGGCTGTGTGAGGTTTAGCATTATCTTGCATGAAAAAGCCATGTTCAATCATAGTGACCACGAAAGGCATAACATGGTTGTCTAGAACCTCCATATCTGTATCTGTAAGTTGTCAGAGAAACATTTTGTATGAAGATCCACTCAGTGCGTGCTTGTGAAGAAATTCCTGCCGAAACCATAACCGAGCCACCGCCAAATCGAAGTCGCTTGTCAATGCAAACTGGAGCATATTTTTGTCCGGGTCTTCTCCATACCCGTCGACGTCCGTCTGGCCTAGTGAGGCAAGAACGCGACTCATCTGAAAATAGGACGTTGCTCCAGTCATCATTATTCCATGCCAAGTGATTTCTGGCAAAAGCCTTTCTTGCCATTTGATGCCGACATTGTAATGGTAGACCTGAATGGTGAGCCATACTTCTACAGGATAGTGCAGCAGCCTTCTTCTAACTGTCAATTCATTAACATTGACATCTCTAACTTCTTGAAATTGATTTCGTAGCATAACCGCAGAAGTTATTCTATATCGCAAACTTGCGGACACCATAAAGCGGTCGTATCTTTGGGTGGTGACTCGTTTTCGCCACGAGTCACGAGTCACCACTTCTTTGGGTGGTGACTCGTGACCCGGATCGGGATATTTTGCTTATCAGGCCATTCTTAGTTGCAATTTCTAAAGTGACCTAAATTTATTGCTCGCCTCTGTATTATTTCGATGGATCGGTAAACTAAAAAAAAATATTTATTTTAGTTTTTTAATTTTGATTATAAGAATTTTAGTTCTATTTTTGATCATTTCCTAGAATTTATGATCATTTATATGTGTAAATCTATACCGAGTAAATTATAGAAATTGTTTTTTAATATATAGCCTATTGCTTGCTCGAGAACATAATTTTCTATTATTGGCACTACGTATCTATTCTATTATTAGCACTACTATCGGCACTAATATTTTGATATTTTTATTATACAAATATTAGTCCACTTTGTTGCATTCTAAAAATGCAACTGAAAATTTGTAAAGATATTCAAAACATTTTCCAATTATTTTAATTGAGAAAAATAAATATATATATATATATATATATATATATATATATATATATATATATATATATATATATTATATTGCAAACTATGTGCAAACCTGTTTAGATGAAAGTTACGTCATAGAACAGAGATTTTCAATTTTTTTTCTTAATAGCGATATTTATGTGAAATATTTATATCGCAAAACTTTACATATTTTAGCAATATACTCACGGGTGTACTGCCAAAAGTGCCAAAAGTCAAAATTAGACAACGTGCCCAAGTCGTTTTACCTCCTGCTATCTTCATGGAAAAAATAGTCCAAGCCAAATAATTTCTAGCATGCAAATGCCCGAGTATATGTATATATATATATATATATATTTTTTTTTTCTGATACTTTTTAATGCAAATTTTATAGGATAAATTGCACAAATGATAACGATATATGAATCAATGACAAAAATTATAGAAGTCTTCCGAACATAAAAAATTGTGGCTCAGAAATATCTTTATAAAATATAGGGTATTATATATCGTGGATCTACTGCCAAAAGTGAAAAAGTAAAAAAATCGCAAAAATGACTAGATGTGGCCACTTTTAACTGTAGAGATTTTGATCTAAAAGACTCGATAGAAAAAAGAACGATAAGAACGCTAGCAAAAAAAATCATATAATTTTATAATCTACTATAATTTTATATCTACTATAATTACACAGTATATACGATTTGGACCTGAGCAATCAAAAGCTAAATAAAAGATAAATTTAGGGGCTGAATCCAAATCAGCAGCCTGTTTTTTAAAATTGGTTCTCAAGTTTTCTAAATATTCATTAAATTCATTATTTTACTATTTTTGACCATTAACGTTTATTAATTTAAAAGTATAAATCAGAAATTAACAGAGGTTGAACTGAGACTTTTATACTGCTTGGGATCTGTTTCACGCATTATGGTCCAACAGTAGTCGCTCATCATGTCTTTATTTCCTTGTTTCCGTCCCAAAATCCTTGGTATCGCCTTCCGATATTCGCTATATCTTGATGTAGCCGCTCTCTTTGCTCGTCGCTCGTGTCGCCCAAGTTTTGTGGGAAGAAATCAAGATGTGAATGCAGAAAATGTTCTTGGGACAACAATCTTGGGAGACATTCGAGCTCCAATCTCGTGGTAATTTTGCAAAAAATTCAAGTCAATTTTTTGTTTGTAATCCTGTGATTTGTGGTTACAGAGAAATTTGTGAACAACACTTTTAAACGCTGCCCATGCTGCTGTTTCATCAGGCTTTAAAAATTTCGTAAACTTTGTATCAGCTATTAGTTTTCGAATATCAGGTCCTACAAATCTTCCTTCTTTGATTTTTGTGTATTACAGTTTTGGAAACTAGATTAAGTACCGGAAAGCTTTGACAAAGTTCTTAAGAAGGCCAAGTTTAATATGAAGAGGCTGCAATAAAACGTCCTGTGGGTTCACAAGTGGTATAGAGGACAAGTTTTGTTGTCCTGGCTCATAATGGGTACGACTCGGCCACACCTTTCTCACATAATGATGCTCAACTGCACGGCTGTCTCACAGACACAAAAACAGCAAAATTTAGTGAATCCAGATTGCATTCCAACCAATAGACCAATAACCTGTAATGACTATGTAAATCAATTAATATCTATTTCGAAATTAAGTACAATTAATTTATTTCTCAACTTTTAGATCGCCACAAATTTTACATTGGTGCTCATTGTATTTGATCTTCGCCAAAATTGTACGCATTGTGTCGTAACATTCCTTAGTTTGTACTGCGTGAGCAATCGGAAACGATGGTTGTTTATTTCCAATGTGGAGTATAGCCTCCTTCAAACTGTACTTAGATCCATCTACGGACAAACTCCATTCATTTGGATCATATTGTCTATTTATCACATCAAATAAACCTTTGATGTCATTGCAAAAATACATGTCATTTCTTTTAAGAAAGGTAAAATTGCGGGATTTCTATTTTATGTATATAGTGACTTGTGTTTTAAGGTCAAGATGTTTCCAATCGTGCAATCGTGATTCAAGCAACTCTGCTTTTTGTTTCGATAAATTCAAATTGCGAATCAAATCACTTACAATTAGTTTCAAAAAAATTGCGAAATTAAATGTTTTTTTCTACTGATATATGTGAAAATGGCATTTTTTCCACGGCTTACCCTACATGAAAGTGACATTTTGTCATTCTAGGGATAAAAATATTTTCACGTCTAGAGACGAAAATGAGCATTTTAAATTTATGATTTTCTCGATTAAAACACTAAACTAACCAAATTTGCATGGACTTTCTTATTAATTACATCAATTTCAATGAAATGTTTTATGTACAAACGTAAAACGAGCTTGAAACTATTTAAAAAAACGAAATAAAATTAGGACATTTGACTTGAAAAGTATCGCCTTCTATGAGAATGCAATATGTTACAGTGGAAACGGCCAAACTAACAATTAAATTTGTTTTGACAGTTCTGACAATTCGCTTCGAATTGGATTTATTAAAGTCGAATTATGGATTCTACAACCGAAATCAGTAGAAAAAATTGCATTTACTACTCAGATGAAAGTGTTTTTTAGGGTTCCGTACCGAAAACGGAACCCTTATAGGATCACTTTGTTGTCCGTCTGTCTGTCTGTCTGTCTGTCTGTCTGTCTGTCTGTCTGTCTGTCTGTCCGTCTGTCTGTCTGTCAAGACCATTTTCTCAGGAACGCGTAGAGGTAACAAGTTGAAATTTTCAAAAAATACTCGGGTCTACGGTCTCTTTCGGTTGCGAAAAAATCAAACTTGTAGGTCAACGCGATCAAAAGATATGACCGTTTATGTCGCACATTTTGCGATTTCACAAGGGAATCAAAACCTATAGGGTACTTCCCGTTGACCTAGAATCATGAAATTTGGCAAGAAGCGGTGTCTTACAGCACATGTAAAGGGAAAAATCTGAAAACCGTAAATATGTAGTTTAATTACAAGAAAAATGCGAATTTACTATTAGAAACTTATGACAATACACTAATGTTGTCGTAGTGGTATTGTCAGGCTCCAGAAGCATATGGGTTGCATACAGTTAGGTCCTAAGGTTAAAAAGTATGTGTTGGCACCAAGCTGTTAATACTGAAATTTCTTTGTTTATATTCGTTATGCATTTCATCACGTACGCTCTATATCAGGGATGTTATGGAGATCCGTAACCGTAACCGAAACTATCGGATATCCGAAATAAAAATATATCCGTAACCGTAACCGAATCCGATATAAAAGTTTCGAATAATTTCGGATAATTTTTACTGATATGTTGTAATAATTCCTATAAATATATTTCAATATCTAATAGAAAATATATAATAGACAAAAAGGAATAATGTTGTTTTTGTTTATTATAATTATGATTTTGCATTTTTACGTAGATAAATATTAATAACTTATATATCTTATATGACATATAATTGTAGTACCTACTTATATTGTTGTACTTAGTTGTATGACATATGATTGTAGGTAGTACAAATAATAAACATAGAAATAAATTTTTTTTTTTTACAAATTAGCATTCTACTTTTACCATTCCTTAGAAATCTGATATCCGTAACCGAAACTATCCGAAACTAACGGATTATCCGAAAAAAATTCTTATCCGTAACCGTATCCGAAACCGGTATAACATTATTCCTATATCCGTATCCGCATCCAGATCCGAAATTTCATATCCATAACATCTCTGCTCTATATACATAATATATACAGGGTATATATTATGTCTAAATTTTGCTTGTTTATAACCGACATACGACATACTCAAGTCCCGTAACATCCTGTATATATTATATTTCGTCTAATTTTTCTTTATAATCTACATAATATGTTGATAATCTACATAATAATACTATAATATAATCTACATAATATATTGTAGATAATATGATTTAAGTATATTATACTTAAATCACGTTCGCCCTATATTTTTTGGTAGTCAATTGCCCAAAAAGCAGTCAATTCAACAACTGAAAGTTAAGAGTATCGAAATAGATCTAGAAATAGTTAATATATTAGTTTATATTAGATCTAGAAATAGTAAGATCTTAATATAAGTTAGTGTATAAGTCTAATACTAAAATAAAGTTTTCTTTTTATAAGTTTAAAAATATTTGCGTTATTAAAAAAAAATACCCTGTATACCTTTATACAGGGTATATAGGTATACAAGCAAAATTGAGCAGTAAAAACAAATAGTGAAGTTCCAGAACCCCTAAACACTCATAGTGAATGGAGGATGTATGGTAATAAAATAGAGGGTAGAATTCCATCGTACGACAACGACATGTTGAGGTTATGCTTGCAGCGGTACTAAGATGGTCGTGATTTTATGAGAGCCACTTGTCAAGTTAACTGAATGTGCTTGTAACGTCCTCCACAAAAAAAGATACCTTACTTACAAGTTTGTACGGAACCCTCGGTGCGCGAGTCACAACTCGCACTTGGCCGGTTTTTTTTCTGGTTCGGTGTGATTGCTAACTCGCTGGCGCTCGTGAGCAAACTCCCACCTCACCAAAAAAACGCCACTTTCATCTCTTGCTTGTAAAATATACTATTCTTCCATAACGAAATCGCTTTCATTGCTCTTGGCAGGGCATTGCACTTATACCTGGACAAATTTGCAATGGATCACTGTCCGTACGTGCAACTGGCTTCGACACTGATGATACTGTGCTAGTTTTTTGCATTTTAACCGACGACATGCATTGAGAAAAAATAGCAATAATGTACATAATTTTTCTATTTTCTCCATAACGTTGACACAGAAAATGAAAAGTACATATTTTCACCAAGTGACCACTTGTACAGCTTTGTTCTGCACGCGTTACTTAACAATTTCGGTACCCATGGCTTGTCAGTGTTTACTACAACAGAACCAAAGTACTGCAAATACGTATCTTTGAATGCATTTGTCGTGATTTTTCCACGTTTTCCGAGCATATAATATCCACAAACTTAACAAAAACACTTCGACTCTGCAACATTTTCTCTGCATTTTTACACGTTCCGAATCACAGTACCAAAACAAGTTCCAAAAGATATTCTATGCAACGTGGTCAGGCAATAGCCGTTATGAGCATAGTTTAATTTCAACACCTAGACCCGGCCAGTTCAACATCACGTATTCCGACCAAAACCGAACAGGAAAATTTCAAAATATTAAAAAATACCGACAAAATGTATTAACCCTAAAAGGATTTCAATTAAATTTTTACTGAATATGTATATCCACAAGAAGTACTTCTTCTTTTTCTTCGTGGCGCTACAGTCCTATCTGGACCTGGGCCTCCCGTATTTTCTGCCTCCAGTCGTCTCGTTGCCTTGCTGTTGTTTTCCAATTATGAACTTTTAATATTTGTTTGGCGTCCTCTTCAATGTTGTATATCCATCTCTGTCTTGGTCGTCCTCTTCTCCTTGCACCCTCCATCCGCCCATTATATACTTTCTTTGGTATTCGGTTCTCACCCATTCTCTCCAAGTGTCCCGCCCATTTTAATCTTAGTAATTTTATAAATTCGACAATATCTGGTTATATTTCTGTTTTAATTCGAAATTATATCGGATTCTCCATTACCCATTCTCTACTACTGGCCCATATATTTTCCTTAGGATTCGTCGTTCCCATCTTGCTAATATTTCCTCCGAGTATTTGGTGATTGTCCATGTTTCACTTCCATATGTCACCACTGGCCTTATAATGGCTTTGTAAATTGTGATTTTTGTTTTTCTTGAGACTGATTTGGACTTAAATATATGTGAAAGTGAAAAGTAGGCTCTGTTTCCAGCTGGTATGCGTTCTTGTGTTTCCTGTTTGATATCATTTTCACTGTTGATTTGCGATCCCAGATATTTGAATTGTTGCACTACTTCGAAGTTGTTATCTCCTATTGTGTAATTATGGCCAAGTCTTCTTCTTGGTTTCATCGGCAGTAGTTTGGTCTTTAGTAGTTTAGTAGTAGTAGTAGTAGTTTAGTAGTTTCGTTGACCTTCAGTCCGATTTTACTGGCCTGTGTTTCCAGTTTGCTGAATACTTCATTGATTTCTCGTTGTGTTCTGGCCACTAGATTAATATCGTCTGCATAGGTAATTATTTGATGTGACTTGTGTATTATTGTGCTGTTGAGGTTATCACTGGTGTTTCTTATTGCCTTCTCTAACGCAATATTGAATAGCATCATAGCATAGCTTTAGTGGTTGAGTCTGTCTATCATTTGGTCTTGTATTCTCACTACAGCCTTTGAGTCTATCATTGTTGTTCTGGTTAATCTCACTAACTTGATTGGTATGCCAAAAGCTTCCATTATATCATATAGCCTGTTCCTGTCTATATTATCGTAGGCTTCCTTGAAGTCAATATATAGCTCATATATTGGTACAGTATACTCCCATGATTTTTCTAGTATTTGTCGGGTGGTAAAGATGTGGTCAATAGTTGATCGTCCTTCTCTGAAACCTGCCTGATGCTCCCCTATGATTTCCTTTCCATACTCTGCTATTCTTTGGCATAGTATACTAGTGAATATTTTATATGTTATACAGAGCAGCGATATTCCTCTGTAGTTGTTACAGTTAAGTTTGTTAAGTTCGATCAGTTTGTGTATTTGTTTGGCTAGTGTTTTCCCTCCGTTCCTTATTAGTTCTGCCCGGATATTATCTATACCAGGTGCCTTGTCGTTGTTTAGCTCTCGTATGGTTTTAACGACTTCTTCGTAAGTGGGGTCTGTTATTAGAGGTTGTGCCGTTAGTCTTTCTTCCTTTTCGTAGTTCTCATTTTCTCTCTCTCTTTGATTCAATAGGTTCGCAAAATGTTGACGCCGTATTTCCATAACTTCTTTTGTTTCTACTATGCATTTTCCTTCTTTGTTTTTCCAAATAGATGGTCTTGGGTGAAAATCTTGTCTGGTGTTTCTTAATATATTATATGTCCTCTTCACTTCTTTCCTTCTATGTAATTCTTCTTGTATTTGGGAATACAGCAGTGCTCTCCTCTTCCTTCTCATCAATTTCTTGGTGTTCCTTCTTAGTTCCTCGTATTCTTCTCTTCTATTTCTTGTTGGCCTTTGGATAAGTTTACTTCTGGATTCATTTCTTTTCTCTACATTCGACTTTTTCGTTCTATATCCAACTTTTGTTTCTGCTGTTTTTGTGATACCTTCTCTTATTGTTTCCCACTTTTGTTCTACTGTTATATTAGTTTCAGCCGCCTCTAGCTCTGTCATACATTCCTTGATTCTTTGTTGGTATCTCTCTTTCACTTTCTCGTCTTTTAGTTTATCTGTGTTGAAACGTCTTGTTATTTTCGTTTGTATTGATCTTGTCTTGTTGATTTTTTCCCTCAGTGTTGCCTTGACTAGCATGTGATCGGACTCTGATATTGCTCCTCACATTGTTCTACAGTCTATTATATTTGAGCTATGTCTGGCTGTCACTAGAATGTGGTCGATTTGATTTATGGTTCGCCCATCCGGCGATATCCATGTTCCTTTATGGATTTGTTTGTGAGGGAACATCGTGCTTTTAATTATCATTGTTTTGAAGTGGCAAACTCGATAAGTCTCTCCCCATTGTCGGAGGTTCGTTCATGGAGACTACGTTGTTGTCCTATGATTGGAGTGTATGTTGTTTCCTTCCCTATTTTAGCGTTTAGGTCTCCCATTATTATTTTGGTATCGTTGCCGGGTGTTCCATCCAATTCACTTTCTAGTTTTGTGTAGAATTCTTCTTTCTCATCTAGGTCATCCTCTCAATCAATCCTCATCAATTCTTCTAGGTCATCCTTTTCTTCGGTTGGTGCGTGTACCGAGAATACTGATAGGTTAAAGAATTTCATTTTGACTTTGATGTAGCACATTCTTTCGTTAATTGGTTTGTATTCTATAATTTTGTCCATTACCCGATTCCCAATTATGAATCCTGTTCCAAATGCATGCCTGTCATTGTTTGTTCCACTGTAGTATATGTGGTGTTCTTTCCTAGTAAGTCTTCCACTTCCAGGCCATCTGATTCTGGTACTGCGATCATGTCCACCTTGTATTTTTCTATTTGGTGAGTTAATAGTCTAGGGCCCCTGGTTGGTATAAGGTTCTTATTTTCCAAGTTACAATAATCATGTCCTTTTTTCGCTGTATTCGTCTTTTTAATATCCGTCCTGGTTCTGTCCGAGGCTTCGGTAGGGTTTTCGTAACGGTGCGGTTTTTACGAGGTGGGGTTGTTAGCCCCATGCTCAACCCCCCTCCTTTACCCGGGCTTGGGACCGGCAACAGCGTCTACTGAGCTACTCGATTCCACAAGAAGTACCCTTTGACCAAATTTGAACGCCCGCCTCCAATGTGGGCGCCGTGGTTAATTATTTTTGATTCAAATGTTTTTTTGCAAATATCTCGTCTACGCTTAAAAATATAAAATTGTAATCCGGATCACCGTATGTAAGACGTCGGTGTCTACAAAAAAGTATTCTTTGCAAATTTGGTTAAATCATTCTGTTTAGCCACAAAAGCAAAAAAATGAAATGCAAAATATTTTTCACTTCTTTGAATTTCGTTTCTCAATTTACATAAGTATAAATGGTCAGGTCTAGGTGTTGAAATTAATGTATGCTGCCGTTATGCCACCATTCGCGAACTCGAAAACTAGAACCAATCTTGATACACGGATTAAAGATCTAAGTTCAGGGCATCAAATAACGTTAAGAATCGTTCTCATCTACTCGGGTCCAAAAGTTGAAAGTACAGTACGTTGTTGCAGGGGGTACAATATAAGTTTCAAGAAATTTCTTATTTAGAGCGTAATTTTTCTAAATGTAAATTAAAACTAAATAACGACCATGCATCGCGGAGGTACGTTCTGTCTTCTGCCCCACCACTTCTCAATGATAACATTTAACGCGTCGCCTCCCAATACGGCGCGATGCACCTAATGTTTTGACTGTGGTTATGAAAATATGTGCCTTTGTATAAATTTTCACTGTCAATAACTTTTAGATCAATTACGAGTCAAGTTGTAAGTATCAGTACATACTTGAAAGTTATAAATATATAAATTTAAAACAATCGGAACACAGGCTGTGTGAATATATAAATATGAAAATGTATAATCAACCTTTCCGAAGCTCTATAACAATTACTGAGTGCTTTTAGGACTACCAAAACAAATCTCATGTGAAATTTGTCAGTTAAACTGTCAGTCTTAAACTGCGTGGGTGTATACTCTGAGCACGTGCAATGGTAGGTTGTTATGGAGGCGTAAAGAAGTTGCTCCAGGCGTAAAGTTTACATATTGTAGTATACATCGTGAAGCGTTTGCCACAAAATCAATGCCCGCGGAATTAAATACTGTGTTGGATCAATCAGTAAAGATAGTAGTTAACTTTATTAAATTTAGAGCTCTAAACACTTTTAGATGGTTAAATGGTTGTCGAGAGAAAAATCTTCCTATTAGAATACAAAGTGGAACTCTCTCATTAGTTTAGTGATGAACTCTGGTTGGCACGATTAGCATATTTGGCAGATATTTTTGGACGCTTAAATGATCTGAATTCCAGTTTACAAGGCCAAAATGTAACACCTTTTACTATATCTGATAAAATAAAGGCAGCTATCACTAAACTAGAGTTTATAATCAAGGATATAAGAAAAAACATGTTTGCAGCATTACCTACATTAGAAGACTTTATTTCCCAAAATGAACTAACAATAAATAAAATATTGATTAAATACATTGAAAAACATTGCGCGGGTCTTGTTGAGAATTTCCGATCATACTTTCCTGAAAATTTAGATAGTGAAAGCTTGATAAGAGATCCGTTTCGGAAATCGTCTTGGATCAATTTTCAGTGGAAGAAAGAGACTAATTAATTGAGATTTCATGTGACGGAAGTCTAAAAAATGGATTTAAAAAAGACCGCTTGTGTAATTTTTGGTTAAACAGAAGAGCTGAATATGAAATTATTTCGGACACAAGTATTAAAATTTTTAATGCCCTTTAACACATTATATTTGTGTGAAACTGGGTTTACCGCCATGTTGTATATAAAAAATAAGTACAGGACGCAATTGAAATTTGAGCCTGACTTACGTTTGAAGTTATCGAAGGTGAAAGTAAAGTTATCACGGATATATCAAAGATTATTTCAACAAAACAAGCCCAACCATCACATTAGTAGGAGTATTAGTTTTTAATAGTACTTGTTAATAATAAACGTTAATAAGTACTTCTTACCTAATTATTTTCTTTTGTACTATGTATTATAATTATAATTATAATAAAACTCTGTTTTATCCTAAAATTATTTTATTTTGTTTTTTTTTTGTCTAAAAATACTAACTTCTTAAAAAAATACTACTTCCCTTGCCTCTAAAAAAAGGGGAGGGGTATAGAATTTTTAGCTGTTTATTTTGAAAGGTTCAATTTATCAAAAGGTTGGGAACCACTGATCTAGATCATACTTAATATTAAAAAGAAACGATAAGATTCAAGGATAATTAATAATTAAAATTTATCAGATTGGAGTTACAAAAAACTAATATTTTGTAAATATGTAAATAAATTTAAATTCAATTAATCGATAAACACATTGAAGTATCTGAATTTAATTAATATTTGTTTGTTTTTGAAATTGACTCCTATTTTTTTTTATAAAAATTGTTTAAAATTGTCATTTTCTTGCAGAAATATAAAAATATTTTCATAATAATTTCATAAAAAAATCTGTTTCAATTTACATTCTTTCAACTTCCTCTGAACTTTCCGGAAACAAATTCACAAATAATTGCACAAAGTAATACAAGCAATAACGTTATTTTTTAAATGTTATAATATTCAATTAAATTTGGCCATATGTGAAAAAGTAGACATTCAATAACAGCCATGAACATAAAATAATTATATAATAAAATGTAAAAAACCCAAAGTTTATTATGATTGTAATTATAAATGTTTTTTAATCAACCATTTTTTGTCTATAAATGATATATTTTGAACTATGCTTCGACCTTCCCGGCTACTTTTAAAATCTTTAACAAGATCTATTAATTGTTCACATTCATTAAATTTGGCCTCAATTTTCATGCAAAATGGCGTTGAAATTAGAACTTCCTAAAACAGATACCTTCCGGTTTCAACGGATTTAAATATCATTTAAAATCTATAGAAAAATCTAAGCCATGTCCTAAATTTTTGGATTCTATTAACAAAAGTTGCGGATACTAATGATTGTCTCACAAAACAGCAGAGCTAAGAATATATAGGAAAATACGAGTACATAGAGAAAAGAAAACCTAGATTAGATCAGATTAGACATGAATACAGAAAGATAAAGTGGACTAGGCTAGAGAAGAGTGGGTATAGAAAACTAGCATCAACTAAATCTAAGACAACGATCTAAAACAAGAAAATATAAGAAAAGATTACTTAAACCTTTAGATGAAGCTCTAATGAAACTTTTAAATGGATTTCTGTGGACGAACGCTAAAAATAAAAAAAATAACGCATATCAAATGATTATTATTATTATTTTAACACGTCAATTGGTAAATACGTCTTATTTTTTATATTCATTTGTAATTGCTGTGAATAATTTCCACTTATCAATTTCTTTGTAAACTTATAATTGCGCAACGTTTTGTGCGTAAGCTCACATTATAATCGTCCTCCAGAATAGAAATACTCTTGTAGACTCTTACCTAGGCTTATTTGACCTTTTTTGGTCTTCTTTGGTCTGGCTTTGTCGGATCTTGTGTCGTGTTGTCTTGTTATTCTGGTCTTGTGTTGTCTTGTCTATTCTGGTCTAGTCTTGTCTGGTCTTGTCTGATTTTGTCTGGTTTTGTCTAGTCTTGTTTGGTCTTGTCTGTTCTTGTCTGGTCTCGTCTGTTCTTGTCTGGTTTTGTCTGGTCTTAACTGGTCTTGTCTTGTCAGGTCTTTTCTGGTTATGTCTACTCCTGTCTAGTCATGTCTGGTCTTGACTGGTCTTGTCTGGTCTTGTATGGTCTTGACTGGTCTTGTCTGATCTTGTCTCGTCTTGTCTGGTCTTGTTAGGTCTTGTCTGGTCATGTCTGGTCTTGTCTAGTCTTGTCTGGTCTTGTCTGGTCTTCTCTGGTCTTATCTGGTGTTGTCTTGTCTGCTTTTCTATGGTTTTGTCTTCTAATATTTATTTACAAATCCCTTATTTTCTTTAAATCCCAAATTTTAAAATTAAATTTTTGTTGCATATTCAATTGATTAATAAGAAATACAAGAAATATAATTCACACGTTATCAACGCATTTAACCAAAAATATATCTTTTAGCGTTGCAATGGAAAAAAGATATTCAAACCCAAAATCTGTTCGTGTCTTCTCTGGTCTGGTCTTGTATGGTCTAGTCCCGTCTTGTCTGGTGTTGTCTGGTTTTGTCTGGTCCTGTCTGAGCTTGTCTGGTTTTGTCGGGCCTTGTCTGTTCTTGTGTGGAGATGTCTGGTCTTGTCTAGTCTTGTCTGGTCTTGTATGGTCTTGCCTGGTCTTGTCTGGACTTATCTGGTTTTGTCTGGCCTTGTCTAGTCCTGTCAGTTCTTGTCTCGTTTTGTCCGGTCTTATCTGGTCCTGTCTGATCTCGGATCTTGTCTGGTCATGTCATGTCTGGTCTTGTCTGGTTTTGTCTGATTTTGTCTGGTCTTGTCTGGTCTTGTCTGGTCTTGTCTGGTCTTGTCTGGTCTTGTCTGTTCTTGTCTGTTCTTGTCTGTTCTTGTCTGTTCTTGTCTGGTCTTGTCTGGTCTTGTCTGTTCTTGTCTGTTCTTGTCTGGTCTTGTCTGGTCTTGTCTGGTCTTGTCTGGTCTTGTCTGGTCTTGTCTGGTCTTGTCTGGTATTGTCTGGTCTTGTCTGGTCTTGTCTGGTCTTGTCTGGTCTTGTATGGTCTTGTCTGGCCTTGTCTGGTCTTGTCTGGTCTTATTTGGTCTTGTCTGGTCTTGTCTGGTCTTGTCTGGTCTTGTCTGGTCTTGTCTGGTCTTGTCTGGTTTTGTCTGGTCTTGTCTGGTCTTGTCGGGTTTTGTTGGGTCTTGTCTGGTCTTGTTTGGTCTTCTCTGATCTTGTCGAATCTTGTCTGGTCATGTCATGTCTGGTGTCGTCTGGTCGTGCATATTCTCGTCTGGTACTGTCTGGTCTTTTCTGGTCTTGTCTGGTCTTGTTGGGTCTTGTCTGGTCTTGTCTGGTCTTGTCTGGTCTTGTCTGGTCTTGTCTGGTCTTGTCTGGTCTTGTCTGGTCTTGTCTCGTCTTGTCTGGTCTTGTCTGGTCTTGTCTGGTCTTGTCTGGTCTTGTCTGGTCTTGTCTGGTCTTGTCTGGTCTTGTCTGGTCTTGTCTGGTTTTGTCTGGTCTTGTCTGGTCTTGTCTGGTTTTGTCTGGTCTTGTCTGGTCTTGTCTGGTCTTGGCTGGTCTTGGCTGGTCTTGTCTGGTCTTGTCTGAACTCGTCTGGTCTTGTCTGGTCTGGTCTGGTCTTGTCTTTTAATATTCACGTACTTTATTTACTATAACATTAACATTTTAGAATTAATTTATTTGCATTTTAAAGTTTATAAGAACTTCAAGAAATATAATCCACATGTTATCAACACATTTAACCAAAAATAAATTTTTTAGCATTGTAATAGAAAAAAGAAATTCAAACCCAATAAACAATCTCACGAAACGTATAAATATTTATGTTGAAGTAGCGAACCTCCTACTACCATAAATAATTACAAACAATTAAAACTAGTTTACATGGAAAATGTGAATCTCATTCAAACGCGTCGATCAAAATGTTCGGTTGTGTGTCGCCGAGTCTCTTGGTGCGAAAACTGAAAACTAAACTCAAGAAGAATGAACGAGTGAAAGCATCGAAATCTGTGAATGACATTCCGAGTATTACAATTACGAGTGAGACGGCAAACGTTACATTAAAACATGTTTGGAATAAGTCGACTGTTGATCTGATTAAACATTGTGAATGTGATGAAGACAAAGTTTACGATGCCAGTTGTGATAGTGATAAACAAATGTATGATATTGATTTTTGTTAATTTTTTTTGTTTTAATTAAGATTTTATTTTATTATTTTACTCATATAATTTATATAACACATATAAATGTGTTGAACTTCGGATATTCGAATATTAATATTGAACTTCTCAAAATGAAATATCAATATTAATTCGATTATTATTGTACCGATTAATTAATTACAATTGAAAGTAGTTTAATATAATTGAAATGAATACGTTGCTTCCAGTTCATTGAAATTAGTTTGTTCACACATAAAAACACTTTAAAGATAAATTGGAGAAGATAGAAACTGGACCCGACAAAACTAGATTATAATAAAGAACATGCGGAGTCAGATAACGCTAAACTTGGAAAACTAGACAAGCTTAGGGAAATATTGGAAAACTGAGAAACTGGGAAAGATGGTTAGACAAGATGAGATTGGACTAGATAAGATAAAAACTAGATGAAAGAGAACTAGACAGGACAGGACCAAACAAGACTGGACCAGACAATCCTGGACAAACTTGATTTATTAGAATACACGATGCAATACTTGCTAAGGCTGTTGAAGTTTGAACAAGGATTTAATGCTCTATTAATTCTAACCTACATTACTGATTCCAGATTTTACTAGGTAATTTTAGAGAATACATGTTAGTCTTGATAAGACGAGACAGGTCTAAATAATACAATACAGGCTTAGCCAAGACAAGACTAGAGAAGACTAGATATGGCTTGAGTAGACAAGACAGAAAAGACAAGACAGGACTAGACAACATGACTAGACAAGGCAGGACTATTCACGACAGGACTACAAAGGACGATACTAGACAATACAGACTGGATAAGATAGGACTAGATAAGGCATTACTATACAAGGTATGAACTGGCAAAACAAGACAGGATTAGACAAGACAGGAGTAGAAAAGACATGGCATGGGTAGACAGAAGTGATGTTGCACGTTACAGGAATAGACAATGTAGAACCAGAGAGGATACGTCAAAAGAAAGCTAGTAGTATTAAAGAATCAATATTAGAAAAGACTTGATAAAATTACGCAAGTTTAGAGATTGCAAGACAGCATTAGACAACATAGAACTATTTAGGGCAGAACGATACAAACAGTACTAGTACAAACAGTACTTATAGATGGAAATAACCAGACAATTTTATTTAGGATGGAACTATACCCGGGTGAACTAAAATACGATAAGACGGCAGAATCAGACAACAATAGTCAAAACTAGACCAAGGTAAAATAGCCAAGTAGATAAGGAAAAACGGGAGATAACTACAAAAGGGAGATAACTACAAAAGGGAGATAACTACAAAAGACTAAGGTAGACTCGTCAAGACTAGACTAGATAATGTATATATATATATATATATGTATATATATATATACATATATATATATTTATATATATATATATATACATATATATATATATATATATATATATATATATATATATATATATATATATATATATATATATATATATATATATATATATATATATATATATATATATATATATATATATATATATAGATAAGACTCTAAGACTCTTATCTAGCAAATATCCAGAGAAAATTATACAAATTTGAACAATATTAGAAGCAACACTATACGATATGTGTCTAGACAATAAAAAACTAGACAGGATTGGCCTAAAAAACACATAAGTAGAAAACGCAGAACTAGAAGAAAGAATCTTGGACATGATTAGACAAGACAGGTCCCGTAAATATAGTATTTCTGGATGGATTAATGGATTTTTACAAAAACTAGGTAAGACAAGACAGAACTTTACCAGACAAAGCACAAGGCTAGATTGCTATAGGAAACGATAAACGATACGGTAATACGGTATAAATCAGTGTTTCAAAAAGTGTGGTACCTCTTGGGGTACGCGAATGCTTTGGGGTACGAAACGAAGTTCCAAAAGATTAATTTTTTATGTGTGCCTAAGTGTATATAAGATGAAAATAGTATATTGTGCAACTAGGGCGGTAAGTTGTCAATTGCCCACGAGAGCAAAATTGAACAAAAGTGGGAGCTCTCGTTTTTCGCAATTGACAATACCGCACGAATTGCAGATGATATTTTTTATTACTCATGTGAGGGGACGTATCTTACAAGATAGTGGTCCTGGAGCCATAAAAAAAAACGAAGTAAAAATAAAGAATTTGATTTTTCAATTGTCCTCGGAGTTGTGACTTCGTCATAAGGACTCTCCTCAGTCTCCGGTATCACCATATAATTTACACTCTTTTTAAAACTTTTTCTTTAATTTCTATTTTGTAATGAAAAAATATGTCACTTTCACGTCACATTTTTAATATTAAGGTCTTGCTTGTATTTATTTTATTTATTCAAATGTTTTTATGTAACTTATCGATTTTTATTGAATATTAGCGTGCGCGAATTATAATTTGATTTTTTTTGAAATTGACAAACGGCCACCAAAATAGCACTTATCCCGCATGAGTAATAAAAATAACAATATTTAAATTACATAAAAAATAGTGCATCAAACATTACTTTTTATAAAGTGTTTGAAATCTAAAAATAATTCTGCTTCATCATCTTTGATAATTAATTAATACAATACAACCAATAGATATATTTTACTAACTGCTCACGATGAAATGATTGCAGATTGCTTTTACGTATATAAAGACAAGCATAAACTGTTTTAAAGTGAACTCATAAAGAATAACATTTTTCCTAAGATTTGTAATAATTTTGATGCGATTTTACCTTAAAAAGTCATGTTTAATTCCTTGGATGCGGATCAATAAAACAGTAATGAAATCAACAGTAATGAAATAAAAAAAATATATCGCTTGTGAAATAAAAGTATCCATAGGAACGCATCGAAAGAATTCACTTATCGGCTCCGTAAACACAACCCTACATGTTGACTACACTGATGTTCTTTTTTGATGCCCAATTACAAAACGTATTACACATTTTTTGTATAAATGTCTTGATTTCCGCGGGAGTAATCTTTCCGCAATTGCGTCACCATTTAACAATCCTTAGGATGTATTCATTTATGGTCAATAAAACACAAATTAATTAAACAGTCAACAAGATTTTGACGTACGAATCAACAATTTTATCGTTGTCATGACAACAATACAATAATGGACTTCAGGCGACTTCGATGCTTCTCTTAAAAAAATTGAACTTTTCTTGTTTTTTTGAATTTAACTTGTTAAATGAAAAGCAAAATTAACTAAAAGTCGTATGCACTAGCGAATAAAATTTAGCTTTAATTTGCGAGTTTAAATCTCATTAAACCTTAATTTTATCCGCTTATATAATAAATAACTATATTTTTATCTTTGAAACCCCAATCTGGAGACTGTATATTACGTGAAAAAGACAAGTACAGTTGTTGTTTATAATAACATATCTCAGAAATTTTCTACTAAGGGGTACGAAGTGACGAAAAATATTTGAAAGGGGTACACGTGGATTGAAAGTTTGGGAAACTTTCTGGTCTAAATGATATAGGGATATACAAACCTGATTAAGTTTTCAGCAATGTTCGAAAATATGTTTACTCTGCGTTTTTGTATTATCTACTGGTCCTGTCTGGTTTTGCCTGGTATTGCCTGGTCTTGTCTGGTCTTGTCAGGTCATATCTGGTTTTTTATCTACTTGATAATAACCGCTTAGATTTGAATAGGCAGTATTTTACAATCAATATTAGAGAAAACATGATAAATGTGGAAAGTTCAGCCAAGACAGGTCTAGTCAAGTCAAGACTAGTCAAGATAAGATTAGACAAGATCAGACTGAACAAGACAGAACTGGAACTGTTCGCTATTGAACTGGAAAATACATAACTTGGCAAGGCTAGACTATGCTATATATAAGACAATTCAACAGTGAACATGACAATTCAACAGTTGACAAGACATGCAACAGTAGACAAGACAGTACTAATTAAGATTGGATTAGAACAGTGTTCCGCAAACTTTTTGTGTTTAAGGTACAGCTACAAAGTCAAGCTAGAAAACACAGCTCAAAGAAAAAACCGATGTTTATTTAATATTTATTTATTATAAAAATCAATAAAATGTTCATTGAGAAATGTGAGCCTGCTTAACTGAGCACAGGCGATCAAAATTGAAAACAATTGTTGATAAGACTGATCTCATCTCTTGGTCCATCGTCCTCAGGCGTTCTCTTTTTCTTAATTTAATTCTAGTGATAGTTGAAATTCGCATAAGTAGATTGTGGCAAATGGTAAGAAAATTGCAATAGCACGCTTTGAAAGCAGTGGATGGATGCTCATTTTTTATAATATGCAGCAAAAAATGTTCTCTGTTTCAGAAAAAATTAGTTTTAATGTCCGATCAGTTTTAAGCTACATGAATTCTTCCTGCTCGTTTATCGATAGGTGTCCAATGGAAATGCTATCTGCGAATCGTACCCAGTCCATAAGTTGCAGGTCACACTTAGGAAAATTCATTTCTTCTCCGAATAATTCTAAGTGCTTCACTATCAAAGCCTGTACTTTCAATCTTGTCCGATGATGATAAAATATTGGAATTCCTGCCTTGCAGTTTTTTGTTGAGCTCATTTAAATTGGCGAATATATCCGCCAAATATGAAAGTTTTGCTCCCCATTCTTTGCTACCCTTTTAAACAGAGAAGCAAAATCTGTACCCTAGGGCTCTAAAATCGTCTGGATCTCATTTTTAGTTCGTAAATTCACGAAAGCACTTTTCTGCGAGAAAACCATTGTACTTCTATATGAAACAGAAGAGTGTGTCATTTCCTGACACACTCTATTACACAGACGAGAGTTCAGCGGTCGTGACTTGACGAAATTGACAATTTTTACGACTTCTTGTAGGACAATAGACAATTATTCATCACGCAGATACTTTGAGATCAGTGCTTCCCTGTCTAAAAAACAATGTACATTTTTATTATTAGGGTTTTTTCAGAAGCCCTGGTTCTAAATCCCTTAATTTTTCCCGCCAAAGCTGCTACTCCTTCTGTGTTAATGTTTATACATTTGTGCCATTCCAAATCATGCTCACTGAAGTACAGGTCTGTTCCTTTAAATATTTCTCTTGCAGTGGTATAACCAGGTAGTGACAGACAAAATAAAAAGTCCTCTTTTATTTCTTTTTCGTCAGTGTACCTCACATTTGATTTGAGATGCGGGTGACCACTGATATCGTAAGCCTCGTCGACGTATCAGAAGCCTCGATTTTTCCGCGGCACACCAACTATTGACCAGGGAACACCAGTGTACTGCGGCACACACTTTGTGGAACACTGGATTAGACGATGCAGGAGTGTCTACTCCTGCATCCTGCAATCTAGAATATAAAGGATAGAATTACAAAATATAATAGAGATTGCTAAATTTCTACGGAATGATACAAGTTTCTATCAAGATGCGTACAAAGCTATACATGTTTGTTAAAAACTAATAAAAAGTTTCCACTATGTTTTATAAGTGTTGTCTACGTAATCGTTACTACCCCTAGATTTGACGAAAGGGTATGTTTCTAATCTTTCAAGCATATTATGTAAACTTGTTTAGTTTTCTCGATCTTATTATTTTTACCTCGGTTTATCCGTGCTATAAGTATTTAATCATTCTAATATTGTATTTTTTGCAGTAAAAAGTTGTGAATTCTTTCTTGTTGTTCCAGTGCGATGAAAAAATCATTAACAGTTGACTTTTTCGCGCAAGTTTTGTTTCTCTGGTCTAGTCTACTAATGTTTTTAACAAGTATGATATGCTTTTGTCAGTTTATCTAGCTAACCTAATATTATATTCACAATATTTTTATGGGGAAATTTATGAGACATATTTGTAGCTGACTGACATTTTCTGGTTGGATAAAAATTTCCACGAAGAAAATATTTTGCAATCAATTGTAAACAAAATGAACAAGTTTTATTAATGCCTATTTTGTGTCCATCGTAAATTCATTATTTACTGCACAATTTTCTACTAGATTGTTTTGTATCGTGTTTTCTTTTCTTGGAACCCCAAGGAAAAACATATCCAGTGAATTTACTTCGCAAGTGTAGTAAACAACTTTTCTTAGCATTATCATTTCCTAGTCACCAATCACATTCATCAAAAACACGGTTTATAGGGTAAAATAGAAGGATTGATATAAAGATATGAAGATTAATATAAAAATTTTGACAGATAAACAAATAATATTTTCTAATAATAAATCTTTTCACAGTACTGGATGTACTTATCGGTATAGCAAATTACTAGCCTCGTGCAGAAACATTTTGTTGTTTGAAGTAAATATTTTGTTATGTGAAAATTATCTAGAAATATATGGTGTTTGTTGATCGTTTAATTATATTTTCTCTAAAATCATTTGTTGTAAATTGGTGTTTTCTACATTATTTCAATCTATATTGTTTCTTGTTTTGTCATTTAATGCACTTTCCTTGTTTCTAAAGGATTTAATTATTCATTTTTATTATTCTTTAATGTTTATTAAAATTACATTTAAATACAGTAATTTCATAATATCTATTTTTTTCCTGTACAATTTTATTTTACTAAAAATTATTCATGAAAAACACTAATTACAACAAAATTTCTATAATTATTTTATCTCTTTTAATATTTAATTTAGTAATTATCTTGATTATTTTAATTATTTAATGCATAATTTTCCATTATTATATTTTTCCATCAAATTTTCTCGTTTCAAAATATGTAGAATCTTATAATTATGTCTCAATCAAATAGCAATTTTATAAATAATATTGCTTCATTTATTAAATTCTCCTTTAAGTTTCTTAAATTTGCCTTATTAATTTTAAAATCGTTAAGGTTCATTTATTAATAAATTAAATATTAAATTTAAATTTACTATTTAATAAAATTTTATTACCTTAAGTTTAAGTTTAAGTATGTCATAAATCTTTTGAAGAATTATTTATTGCTAATAAACTGTTACTGGTAAATATCACAATGTAGTGCAAATAATCCTTTCAGGTCCAATTATATTTGTTGGTTTCTTTTTATAAATACTCCCTGAGGATAGTCCATCATTAGGCTGTGAATTAAATACTTTAACACGTTTATTGAGTGTGGAAACATTTGAAACAGTTTCTGTCTTTGATTAGACATAATGAAGCATGATTTTTCACATTTCACGCGCGAATATGCAATTATACAAACTTTGCAACGTTACTTTTGCTCATTACCTTCCAAATGTCTGGGCCAACGAGCATGTATAATTCAAATCAAAAATTATATCGCTGGGTTTGGATCCATTCCATTTTTTCGTGTTGCTTCTCCCGACGATGAATTGATCATAGACGAGTTCGATGCAGACGACGACGGTCTTCCTCTTTTCCGAATTATCATATCTTTTAAATATATTGAGGCTATCGGCTATTTCTGCTCAGAACTCTACAAGCGGCCTCACCTTCTTTTCGTTTGTTTGCGTCATGTGTACTGCATTGAAAAAAAAAATCAGATGTAAATTACGTTTAAAGTTTATTCGATATAATGCCATTTTCGAGTGGCGGCTCATGAATGATGTTTGTGGGATGGCTGGAAAAAAATATAATAAAAAATCAGTACGAGTTGAAATAACCGCATTTTTATTGACACATACAGAAACATATTGAATTTTTTAATTCAGTGTAATACCAGTAACAATTATTTTTATTTAAGTTCCATTCTACGTTTCTCTAGATCAGTGGTTCTTAAACTTTTTTTGCCGCGGCACCCTTATCGAGCTAAGAAAATCTCGCGGCATACTTTTGGCTTGTTTTTTTTTGCGTACAATAAATAGATGTTTTTTTACAAAAAATATTTGCAAAAATACAAAATTCGGTTTATTCATACAAAAAGAGATTACTTCATCCAAAAAAGGTTACTTCGTCCAAAATAAAAGGCTTGGATTTTTTGCGTACAATAAATAGATGCCTTTTTACAAATAATATCTGGATAAATACAAATTTCGGTTTATTCATACAAAAAACGATTACTTCATCCAAAAAAGGTTACTTCGTCCAAAATAAAATATAAACACCCAATGATCGATTGAATCTTACAAATAATAATGGTTTAGTACAATAATTGATAGATTTGTACAAAGTAAAATCAATTCACTCCAAAAAAGGTTTAATTGTACAAAAAAGGTTGATCCATCCAAAATTTGATTGCTCTTTACAAACAATTTTTTATACAAAATACAATTATATCTTCACAATTAACAAATTTTACAAACAAGGACTTGATTCCTTCAAATTTTATTTCTAACTAACGCGGCGTGTAATGAAAGAGAGAGCGCAAACACATCAGTCTTACGACCAGAAGCACTGTATGCCATGGAGTGTCTTTACTTGAACCGAAGAGTTCTGTTAGAGAAATTGGAAATCAGAGAGAGGAGAATCCTCAGGAAGATCCTAGGCATTCCCGGTAAAGGAAGTTGGGGAATTCCGAAGATGACATAACTCTGAGCTCTATGAACATATTGAGAGGCTCTCTGACTGCGCAAGGAAAAGAAGGGCAGCTTTCTATGGCCACGTTGCAAGATTGTCTCCAAACCGACCAACCAACAGTATGTTCACATTCTGGTAAAACAAGAGGGTTCGTACCACTTGGTTGACAGAAACCGAGAAGGATTAAAGAAGTGGGAATAACAGATCTCCAAAACAGACAGTCTTCTGTGGATTTCAGGAAAAACACTGAAGGAAGTCCGTGGATTTCAGGAAAAACCCCGAAGAAAAGGTACCCCCTGGATAGAAGAGGGAAAGAAGCTACACCGGCAGAAGATGCGACAATACTGGACAAAAATCAATGCCCAATAGTTGAACAAACTTGGTCCAAAGTAGGGCTATTTGGAAACAAGAAGAAGAAGAAAATAGATGCACTATATATAAGGAGCACTATATATACTATATATAAGCAGATAGAATAATGTAATTTATTTCCGAGCTAATCCACTCATCAATAAGGTGAACAGTTTTTTCCTTTCAGTAATTTTATGCATATAATAAAAGTGAGAAGATTATTAAATACACTCGTAAATTTTGCAGTTTGCACTTACTAAGTAAAATAAAAAACTTTTTGGGTGAATTTCGAATATGTTGAACGATTCAATCGATTATTGTAAGTAAAAATCATAGTTTGTAAGAAAAAAACAATTATTGGATGATAACATTTTATTTTGGATAAATTAACCTTTTTTTTTGGATGAAGTAATTTATTTTGTACGAAGTAACCGAATTTTGGATTGATTAATTTATATTTGTATTTATCCAGCTATTTATTGTAGAACTTCATCCATTTATTGTATGTTGAGTTTGGTATACTTCTAATCGAATATTGGATGAATAAATTTTATGCGCATACTTTTTGGGCTACAAAAGTTTCGCAGCACAGATTTCTTTTTTGACAAATTTTTACTTTTTGGACAAATTTCGTTTGAAGATTTCTTCACGTTTGTGCACTAAATCAGATTGATTGTAATCCAGATGTCTTTTTAATTTGTATGCAACCAAGAGGCGGTTAGCAACAATTTTATGACAGATAACGCATTGCCCTTCCGGTGCTTGTTCGTTCCCAACAGAAACAAAGCCAAACGATATGAGGTAGCTAGGATCATATTTCCTAATTTTTCCTCGGATTATCTTTTTGTCGTGAGTTGCGCTTTCGCGAACTGAAGCAGACGAACTTGAATGATTTAGATCAATCCAGATTTTAGCTAATTGTCCATAACTTTGAATTAAAAGTAGGAACTCAAATTCGTTTACCTCCTCATGTAATTTTCTTTTTACATTTCTTGATTATTGCTGCGGCACCCCAGGCATACTCTCGCGACATCCCAGGGTGATGCGGCACCCAGTTTCCTCTGCTCTAGATTAACAACACCAACAATAACCTTTTCATTGAAATTTGATATATTTGAGATTATGTTTTTCTCTATGCCAATCATAGCTAATACTGTTAGTCATTTTTGTTCCATTGTATTTCTTAAAAATGTCTTAATTCTCTTAAGAGCGGAAATACATCTTTAAGGTTCTGCTGTTGTCATAGGTGTGATAATTATTATTTCAAGTTAATTAAAATCTTCTACAAAGGATTAATGAATTCCTGAGTTATACATTAGATCATAAATATTTTTGTGTCCTTTTAAATTTTGAAAATCTGGTCAATCATATAAAACAAGTAATTCTGTGTTAAGCCTTTCTTTATCTAAACTTGGATATGCATTCAGTTTCTCGTAGTTTGATGATAGGAATTTGATTCGTATTATATGAAAAAATATACGGGGAAAATAATCTAGCTGCAGATAAGTGTTTCGTAAAAGCAAATCGTTCTTTTGCTTGAAATATTATATAATCGCAAACTTCTTTTGTAGCTAAATTTGTTGCTTCTTTTGAAAATCTTAGCCTTTTTGCAGATAGAAAATCCTCTTGGTGATTGACCGAAGGGAGTTTATTTCTAATTTCTTTAATAATTTTAGTAAATTCTTGTCCACTTTCATTCTTTGCCGTTGCCGAAACTCGAGTTCTTAGAAACAAACTCATAAAATGCCTAAATACAGAGTGCAGACTGTAATGTTTGCAGCCCACGATATACATATTACAAATTACGTATATCGCGGATGGGGGAAACCAGGTCAATACACTAACTACGCGGCGAGACTCGGTCTGCACTGACTGCAGCCCGGATGAATATACAACCCCACATACAGAGCGCTTATCGAGGTATTTATTACCTACAATTCAAAAAATAAATATACTACGAGCGGAAAATATATGTTTCTGTAAAATAATTGTATACTAATGTAAGTTTATAATAATTAAAAAAAATGTTTTCATTTTGGCGGGAGGGCTGCAGCACTGCAGCCATTACGGGCCAGCCGCCACTGCCATTTTGGGAGTAGTACATTTGAATCATGATGGCAAATGGCATCACTGGGCTGGAAAGGGTTAATTATAATTTTGCTTAGGTTAAAACTGAGATTTCCATTAAATTTCATTTAGAGATAATATTAATTGATAAATATAATAGAAAAACAAAACTAAAAGTGTTGTAGTCAGCAAGCAAACATCCCTGTCTACTCCTGTCACTATCTAATCTAATTCTATTGCGTCTAGTATTGTCTTGTCTAATGTTGAATTGTCTTATTTTCTGCAGATAGTCTTATCAAATTTAGTTTATTTCAATTTCAATATTAAATAATCAAGATTATACATAGTTAATTTGTAAGAATTATTGAGTCAAGTGGATGAAATTTTTTGTAACATTTTTTTATATTTTAATCTTCTATCACTTATTTTCTATTATTACGATTAGCCAAATTTAAGTCTTCTCTATTTAAAGACTATGAAACAGACTAGTAGAGAGTCATCACCAGACAAGCAAGCTTATAGATCTAAATAGACAAGATTGGGCAGGACAAACTAGAAAGACTAAAGTGACTTGAACGTTTGATGGTCCAGTCCAAAGAAAACAGAGGAAATAAATCGGAAAATAATAGCCAGATGAGGCTAGATAGCAGGCTAGATTCTAAACATCGGGTCGGAAGAGATCCCAAAAATCAGTAAGAGCAAAATAATAGCAGCAATGAAACAGATGAAGAACAGGAAAGTCCAGGAGAGTCCGAGGAGAGTGCAGTCTAGTTCTTGCATATATATATATATATATATTAAACTACATAGGCCAATAGGGAATATGCATGTTTTTTTATATTTTTAATTCACTGTTTACACCGTTATAATATAGTAAAAAATATAAATACTGTTTAAAAATGCTGTAACTAAGTTTTAAAAAATATTTAAAAGGAGAAAAGTTATGAACTCTTTAAACGCCGCCATTTTCACACGGTCTGTTGATGACGTAAATTATTACTGACAGTTCTGTCCATTGTTTACTACAGCAGTTCTCATTTATAAATTCACGTTTTGGACGTTTGTTTTCTAACAGTAACAAAAGACTGCAATGACATACAAATGTAAACAATACGAAATGGTTTACATAGTATGTTACGTCACTTTCGTTTTAACCAACGGTGTTGTGTTTTACAAATTTGAATTTCCCTCGCTTAATTTGCTTTTATTTATTAATTGTAGTCGCTCGCGACACTTCAAACTGTGCGGACGTACCGCGAGCGAGTACAACTATCTCCTATCGCCGATAAAGTTATCGGACTTTTTCAATTTATTCTCGTGAATCTTTTTATATACAGTGCGTCCAAAATCTAGTATAATAGTAAAGGGACGCAAGAGCAACAAATGGTGTAAAAGCCATGGAAATTCGCTTGTTAGCTAATAGGCCACCCAATCTAACACCTAATGTAACCCCATCAGTAAAAACCATGAGCGATCTACGTGTAACCCTAACAAGAAACCCAACTAAACCCAGCAACGACGATCCACCAACATGGCAAATTGTCCATAACAAAAAGAGACGTAGGTATTCAAACGCATCTGCGACCAGCGTCGAAGAAAGTACCCCAATCTCGACTAATAACAGATTTTCTCCTCTCGAAAACAATCATCAAGATAATCAAGCCATGGACATAGCGGCTAGCGTATTAATCCCAAAAGCGCTGCCAATATTTATACCGGATGTGAAATCTATTACTGAGCTGGAGAAATGCTTCGAAAATGTTGTCAACAAAAGCGACTACACACACAAAACATCAACACCGACGGACATATCAAAATAATAGCCAGGGACTCTGAAACTTATAGAAAAATAATACACATATTAGACGATGTAAAGGCATCGTACCATACTTATTAACAGAAACAAAACCGTGCCCACAGAGTGGTACTAAGGTCTCTCCATCCCACAACTCCCGTCGAGGATATAAAAAGCGCTATCGAGGACCATGGACATCAAGTGCGAAACGTAATAAACATATGCCATGGAATAAACAAAGAGCGGCCACCTCTGTTCTTCGTAGACCTAGAATGGATGTCAAACAATAAGGATATCTACAAAGTTGATCGCATATTAAACGCCAGAATCGACATTGAACAAATCATTCAACGAATTTAGGACAGCAATTATGCAGCAAAGCGAGCTCTTAAAAACCATGTTAAACCTAATGACAGCAGTATTGACAAAGTTTGCGGACAAATAATTCACGTCCAACCGATTAGCATTATGGAATGCCAAGAGCCTAGTCCAACACCGCCAGGAGCTGGCCGTATTCTTAAACACAAAGAAAATAGACATCCTCCTGGTGGCTGAAACTCACTTCACTGGCAGAAGCCATATACAAATTCACGGGTATAAACTTTATAGCACTGAACACCCGGATGGAACGGCACATAGAGGTACGGCGATTCTCGTAAAAACAACCATCAAACACCACGTGTTACCGCCTTCAGCCAAGGACTACCTGCAGGCGACTAGTATAGCCATCGAAGATGCGAAATTCGAATCTATTGTAGTAGCTGCACTCTACTGTCCTCCACTACATAATATAAAATACAACAAGATCACTGGGTTCTTCCACAGCCTGGGTCCTCGATTTTTAGCTTAGCTCGATTTTTAGCTCGCTTAGCTGGAGGAGATTACAACGCCAAACATCACCTATGGGGATCTAGGTTGGGTACAACTAGAATATATACAACTAAATTGTAACCAACTTTCAACAGGAAAACCAACCTACTGGCCAACCGACAGAAATAAAATTCCGGACGTACTCGACTTCTTCGTAACCAAGGGAATAGCTAAACCCTTCACACGCACTGAAAGAAGTTTCGATTTCTCAACGGACCACACCCCAGTATTGGTGACACTGAGTAGTGGAGTTATAAAAATTGATAAGCGACCGGCACTTCACAACAAAAATACAAACTGGCATACGTTCCGTGACATAATCGATAAACGCATTAAATAAACGTATCTCTAAAAAGTGAATATTCGAAAATTCGATATAAATGAAAAATGATTCGGAAAAAAAAATTCAATTTTTATTGAAAAATAAAAATTCAAATCAAATTAAAATTTGATTCGAAAATTCATTTCAGATGCTAATATACTAAGCACAATTACTTTTTCGTTTCCATAAATCATGTTTATATAATTGTTTGACAGATATATTGTTTTGATAAGTTATTATATTATATTGTGGTAGTGATATTTTCAATACGACACATAATTATACAGTATTAGAATATTAATAATAATTGGGATAATTACATTAAATATTAATTAATTACATTATTATTATTAAAATTAATGCTTGTTATTAATATTTATGTCAATATTGATGCAGCGGATTGGTAAATAGTAATTAACAATACTTGTAACTAGTAGTTTAATTGATATGGTTTCTTCAACATTCTCTATGAATATTTGTTCGTATAAAATTGCTGCCATATTTTAGCTGTTTGCTTTAGCAATTGCCTCTCCTTATATACAATATTTGTATATTTTAGATGGTCTAATTCAAATAGAATAACGATGCTTTGTTTCATTAAACTAGATTCTACAAATTTAAGGCACACAAGCAAAATTTGTTGAGATCAAATTACGATTGTTTTTAACAATTTAAATATAAAATAACAATCTTAAAATATATTCTCAAAGCAAATAATACTTACATTAATATCTCCTTAAATAGATCCAAAATTAGATAGATTATAATATCCAAAATATATGTGGTGATTCTGTAAAAGGTGAATTTAAACACGTGGAAAGATAATAAACACAGCAAACGGGAAAATTGTCATTTGTAAACTAGAAATGGAATGATAATATGTTTAAGCCTGTATACAAAATATCTGCTTTTTTGTTTGTCTGTCAGGAGCTTTAAAATCGAATATATTATCAATGCTGTTATCAATATTGCTTAAAAATATTAAAATTTTGTTTTTTGCAATTTATTTTCTGTTATTCCCGCTTCATTAAAGTTATACAGGTCTTGAACCTCACTTTGGCTCAAGGACAGTCTCTGGAATTTAACACCACTAAAGCAATTTGTAGAATTAAGATATACCGCAATATCTTTTATTCAATTATGCCTCATAAAGTCATGATTAATTTATTGGATCAATTAAACGGTGATTTATTCACAAGTCAAATAAAAGTAGGGGTAAACAGTACAGTGATTGGTCATTTTAGAAATCGAACAATGAAAACAATAAATTACATGCTTGTATAAAATGAATTTACGAATTATTATAGTGCTAGTAATTGTAAAAAACGTCACTTTTCTATTTAAATAATAATTCGAATCAAAAATTTAAAATTTTATAGAAAATAAGAAGATAAATATTTGATTCATCAAAAAACATAGTTATAGATCATAAGAATGTTGTGATTGTCTAGTGGATTTACAGTAATTAGTCTACGCTTAATATTAAATAAAAGTAATTTGAAAATATGAAAAACTATTATGAACTAGTGATCATCACTCCAGTGATCTAATAAAAGAAAAATATTTAATTATTGTTAAAAAAAACAATTTAAACAAATTTATAATTAATGTTATGATTATTCATTTAATTGCCACCAATATTTTCTTGACCCTCAATCAACTCTATGATTTTTTTCCGCCAGTTTTTTTCTTCTAAAGTTTTCCGTTTTTCTTTTTGTTTATCTTTTTATTTTTTTTTCGAACCACCTTCGTGACACTACAAAAACCATAAATATAACATTGTTTTTAAGATGTCTTTCCATTAAATTTGAAATTGCTGTGATTAATTTCGTAAACATTTTGTGCCCCACGAGGGGCTATTTATTATGTTTTTCATTTTTGGACATACCATAAAATAAGTTTCATCACCATTGGAAACACGAGTCGGATCTTTTAATATGTTTTAATATTTAATTTTTGATAAATAATCATATATTTCACTCAACCATTTTTTAATATTACTCTCACTTACACAAGAGCTGGCTTTAGTTGCTCTTTCTGGAAATCTTTCAATAAGAATCGGATTCCTTTCAAGAAATTCTTTATACCACCCATTTCCTAGAACATTGTCACAAAAAGGATTTTTTATTTTACTTTGATCCAAAAACTCTTTGACAATAGCTTGTATTGATCTTTCTTCTTGGAAATCCTCTTCGTTGACAATCAATTATCCAACGTACTAGGTCCTCTTCTGCATTGCATCCTAATACAGGAGACGGACCTGTGGTAGATTTGATGAATGCATTACTAAATCTAAATTGAATTGTTGGTTTGAGAATACCATACTTTTTTGAAGCTGTGCATTGTGACATCCCATTTTAAACTGCATTAATAGCATCTTCAATTTGATTATCCGTATATTTTTTTATAAAACTGGTAAATAACTGGCATATTTCGCACGAGATTTGTTTTGTTAGTCCTAAAAAGACTCAGTAATTGTTATAGAGCTCCGGAAAGATTGAATATATTTATATATTCAGGCTGTGTTCCGACTGTTTTAAGATTGTACCTTTTCTCATGTTTGTCATTTTATGTATATTAACACTAGCGTATTTAACCTAAAAATAAATAAATTAGTATTTTCACTAACTACAATAACAAATACATAAATAAATTCAAGTAAAATAGATTTTTAATTGCTTTAAAATTGTGTACTGAATATTTTTCTTGTCCTCTTATTTGTAGGTTAAACACTCTAGGAATAACTGTCACATACTTACTCTAACGTCAAAATACTAATTGGTCGGATGATCGATCACTATAAAAACTGTTTATCGTGCGATATTTATTGTCTTATCATATTTTTCACAGTCAGTACTTTATTTTTATCAAAAAACTTTTTATTTCGATAATTTAATCAATAAATAAAAATCATTTTTAAATCATGAATATATCTAGAAATAGTAAGGTTACTTTTTGTACATTTCTGTCTAAAATGACGTAAATCTCGGACTGGTCATTTTATTAATTAAATACACACATGAAACTTTTGATAATAAAGTTATGGGTTGTATCCAATACAGAAAAGAATACAGAATTTTCTTCTGTTAATAAACAATTATATCACCAAAAGATTGTGTTACAGTTATATAGCTTACAAATTATGACCAATCACTACCTACTGACCAACAACTGTACTATTTACCCCTAATCAACAAAACACGGAAAATTGAACTTTTCTTTGAATTTAACTTGTTAGATCAAAAGCAAAATTGAATAAAGGTTTGTGTTTCTCACTCGCGGATAAAATTAAGGTTTAACGAGCGGATTGATTCGCTTAAAATTGTAGTATCTGCTTGTATAATAAATAACTATTAATGTGTTTTATGCGACACACAATAAATAAAACCAGATTATAATCAGACGTGAATTCAAACTTATTCAAAACAAATTAAAAGTATATCTGAACGGATGATAAAAACAATGTTATAGAGTTTTCCATGGACTCAGTTTATACATCAAATGAAGATTACAAATTCTATATTTTCTAGTTTTAGTAATTCAAAAATAGATAAAGTTTAGATTTTCAAGTAAAATATCTAATAATAAATAATAGACACTAGGCGTAAGTTTAACAAATTGATAATAAAATATCTAAATTTCTAAATATATCTAAAATTATCTAAATTATCGAAGAAATAATGCGGATCGTCAAATTTAGTCCAGATTTTAATTTCAAAATTATATAATCAAGATTATACATTGTAGATTTGTAAGAATTAATGGTGAAATTTTATTTATCATGTTTCTAAATTTCAACCTTCTAACACTTATTTTACAATAAACCAATTTTTTAGATACTGGATACTGGTTGAAGGTGTTACGATTTGATGTTGATATTTATGGTATATATTAACTAATTTTCTACTGCATGTTTTTATCAATCGATACTTTTAATAAATTCTAATTGACAACTATTTATGACAGTCACATAGACAATGCCTTTCTAACTTTTAATAAATGTTGCATGTGGAAATCCTCCCTATCTGATAGGCTTTCAATTGATGAGATGTAATTTTGATCAGACAACGAACGATAAAAAAACACAAATTATCTTACTGTTTACATATAACATCGTCTTCCACACGCCCAAATTTGCGCACGCCCAAGTTAAAAACAAGTCAAGATTATATTGATACACAAGTCTTGCTGTATTGCTTATTATTCTGTTTAGAATTGAAATTCGCAGCTATACAATTTGGGTTACATTACGAATCTAGATATTTCAATTAAATTTGTATAATAAGATTATTAATTAAATTATTTGTATAAGATAAAGACAATGACTTTATTTCTTAAGCTAGATATAAATTTGTTGGTTAATAAAGTCATACTATGCAGGTGTTCTATTTTTAATATATTATATCTTTAATTAATTAGATCAAAACTATAAAGTTTACATGAATTATTAATTTGACCTTTCTGTAATATTTCACCATGATTTAAAAAATCACTACAATTCATAATTTATCAAAAGTGCTTCTTAACACATTGCTGTCCGTTAACGTACTAATACGTTTTTTCTTAATAAATGGATTTATAATAAAAAACAACGTATAGGATCCGCTGATGTAGTAATTATTTTTTATTTCAAAAATTGCCTCCAAGAAAGCCGATTGCAGAACTTTTGTTTGGAAATTTTTCCTAACCAGAATCTTTAGTTTTGTGGAATTTTTTTCCTCAATTTTCTGAACAAATGCTACTTTCTTTGCACAAGACCATGGGGAACTGAAAAAGTTTGGAGATTTTCCTTATTTTTCGTGAAAATCTTTGGATTAACAGTTTTGCTAAACCTAACAGTTTGGGTTAGACCATGAGGAACATAAGATGTCATTGTAAAATTTGAAGCTTTCTCTTGATTTTGGACCAGTGGAGTTTTTACAAGATTATGGACAAAACCTTGCAAAACTACAAAGGTTGTTGTTAGGTTTGGAGTGTCCCCTAGATTTTCAGAAAAATAGATAGAATGGTCTAAAATAGATTTTGGACCAGACATGGGGAACTAAAGAAATTGTAGGAAAATTGAATCCTGATTTGTGAAAAACTACAGCTAGGACCTAGGACTTTGTTCCGAACTTTGAGGAGCTGAAGAATTTACCGACAAATTTCGACTTATCCCAATTGTTGTTTTGACGGGAAATCGCGACACCAAAAATAATTTGGGTTTTGGGAACTGTTAACGGTCGGTTTATAGATGTCGTTTCCGAACAAACGAACAAAAAATCTTCCGCAAAGACCGCTGAAAAGGCTGTATAAAAGTTGGGTTTTTTGTTGGGTTGGTAACCCTTGGGAAAACTCGAATTTGGAAAATTTGCCATATTTCTTTGTCTTTTGAAATTTTAAACCTGAAATTTGTCCGATTTTCCTTTGAGAATTCTTTTGTATTTTTCACAATTATGTACAAACTTTTTTTTCTTAATTCGTAAGAAAATGTGTCGGCTCCTGGCGATATTCAACTTTATAGTCCTTTATAGTGTTATCTACATTTATAGTGTTAAAAAAAATTAGCTCTTTGCTAAGATATTTTGCATTATCATTAACTAAGAAGGGATTTCTCAACATGGAAAACATTTTTTGCTTACTTTTTTTGCTACACAGTAAACAGATTTTATAGTAATTAATTTTGTCATTCGATAATAAAATGATGTCTGCCTTGCATCCTCAAATTTAATGGAGATACGTCGGTTTTCATATGAATCAGTTCTATTGTATACATAATTCAATTTATATAGCGGCAGCGTTGCGATTCGTCTAATTAGAGTAGGCAATACTAGACGAGACTAGATAAGTCTAAATTAGACAATCTCAGAAATCCGCAAGCCTCAAAAATCCACAATCTCTAAACTAGAAAAATCTAGTTTTAACAAAAAAAGAGATACAATTTCCATCACTAGTCTAGGCTTGCTTTGCTGTTCCAACTTTAGAATCGAAAACCGAAATTCTCAATTCGACAAAACTAGAAAATCAATACTAAATGGATAGATAATTTAAACAAGAATTAAAATTATGTAAGGTCAAATTATTTAAGGTCAAGTCTTGATTTTTGGAATGAAATTATAAAATCAAGGCATCATTAAACTGTTATAATCGCTTTTTTTAAATCAATGTCTTAAAATTATGTTAATAGTTCAAATTAGCTAGTCAGAATGTGTTTTTTCTCACGGATAAAACTAAAAGATAACTTTGCTCTCAAAGCAAAACAAATAACCTTGAGTTAGGCAGGCGGATTTCATATACGCACATCATCTTGTGGGTCATAGTTTAATTTTATTTTACACAGTTTAAAAATTTAAAGCCAATTTTGTACATTTTTCTAAGATAAACCAAGTAATTATAGAACAAGATGTCTGTATAGCGCACAAAAATAATTTGTTTCTTCTTCTGAGACTATAAGAAATCAAATTAATATAAAAAAATGTTTTTCTGCGCAAATGTTTTCTGCATGTACTGCTTGATACTTTAGTTTTTCTATCCTGCGATCTGGCACAAAAACTTCATCTGTGATTTGTATTATGTAGAATCTCTCTAGCAGTATTTTCTGGAACTGTAACATTGTTGTTCGTCAGAAATAAATCTATTGCAGTGTTTACAGTTTCCCGAGTTATTGTTCCAAGTTTTGTAACAAAAGTCTACTTCCGTCATTAACATTTAACATTTTAACATCATAACATTTCCAATCGGGAAATTTTATAGTAAATATAATATAGGCATTGAGTGCAGACCTATCGATAATTTCCATACACATCCTAAATGGCCATCTCCTAGAACGAACACATGTATATTCTCTGGTCATTTTATCCCGTGTCAACTGTAAAATAATTTTAGGTTTACATTTTGCTTTTTCATCAGATTATATTTCGTCGTTGTGAAATTGTGATGATAAAAGAATAACTGCTTTCTTCTTGTATGTACATGGGATAATTTAGAACAGCTATTCTCAACCGGTGGTCCGGCGGACCACCAGTGGTCCGCGGAGAAATTTTGCTGGTCCGCAGACAATTTTTTGTATCCGAGAAAAAAATTTACTAATTTTAATTCTATGTAATTTATGATTAGTACTGCACTGAAGAAAAAAAAAATTATAATAATTATATATCTTTACATTTAAATATTATTGTAAGAAAATTATAATAAAAATGTTACAATTAAATAAATAAATGGATAAAAATATAAATGGGTTAATTCCTAAAATCAACCCGACTGGTACGTGGTAGAAAGTGCAACTAATGTGGCAGCTCAGTTTCGTTGCGCGAGAACACTCTATAGAATACATCCCAGTTAAATATAAGTTTAACTATTGAAAGAAAATTCCTTATTTTTCATAAGTTGAATTGGATAGAGACATTTTTAATACGTTTAAAATGGAATTTTGTATTGTTAAATTAAGGGAGATGCAAGAGAGTGGCAGAATGATTGAATTGTTGATGGATCTGGTATTGTTAGCGAAAAGGTATGTTTGTATTGAGTATGGAGATGATATGAAATTGATGAAAGCAAAAAGTCTAAAGGATGGGTGGGTATGACGGTGAGATAAAAGCAAGGCGAAAGTGGGTATGCAAAAAAGGGTTACAAGGAGTGTAAGGAAGGGTGGTTAGTTTGAATGTAGTAATTTATCGTTGGACCACCGGTCCTTGCCGCATTGTTCTATATTGGATCGAGAATTCGCGCTGCCGCGCGTATGTTGTCTTGATTTATCTGTCCGCTTCGCGGCGGGCAACCTAATCTAACCGGGGTTAAACCAATGGTGCTTGCCACATTGTTCTATATTGGATCGAGAATTCGCGCTGCCTCGAATTACGCGATCACCTTACCCACTTAAATATATAAAATATATTTTATTACTCGTCACAAAATATATTCAAGTTATTTTCACTACGCCTCTGTCTCACATTGTAATGCGCATGTCCGAAATTGTAATGCGCATGTAGGAAATTTAAAAAAAACGCACCAGCGCCACTATGTACCAGTCGGGTTGATATTAGGATTTAACCAAATTATGTAGTAGTTGTTTAATACCTAGTAAATTTTTGTTAAAAAAAATATCACTGGTCCGCGAATTTTTTTTTTTAATTTTACTGGTCCGTGGGCCAAAAAAGGTTGAGAAACGCTGATTTAGAATATTCAAAAATTGAGGATTCTTCTTCGGGCACAGAATTCGGTGAAAATTTGGGAGGAATATCTCTTGTTGTTAGCTCTTACAAAGTTAATTCCGCTAATTGTGAGTTGATGTATTAGCAGTTTTGCGACTAGAGGAATTCAGAAAAAAAAATATGTGTAGTAATTCCACGCCCTGATCCAAAATAAGGGCTAAAGATATCTAAAACAACCCTAAGATCTTGATTATTTTCTCGTTGAATATTTATCATTCCAGTGTATAACTGGCTGTTCCAAATATAAGCTGCATCAGAATCCGAACACACCCAAATATTTATCCCATATCGCCCTGGTTTACTTTTTATATAAACTTTAAATGGGCATTTACCTTTGAATGTAAGTAATCTCTCATCGACTGTGATATTTTCGCCGGGTGAATAATTATCAACGCAATTTTTTACAAATCCATATGGTTGCTGAAAAGTTCATTTTCAGCCCACATTTTCGCCAAGTGAAGTTTCGTCCCCTGATTTCTACCACTTGCTATAAGCACTGCATTGAAAGCGTATAATTCAGTAATTGTAAACATTTTTTCAAGTCTTTTGGTTAGCAGGATGACTATCATTACTTTTTATTGTATAGACTTCTCCATGTTGATTTGTGTGAATCCATATATCAACTAGCATATCTGCATTATAAAACACTGGAACGCGTCTTTCATTGAAGTAAGAGCCATGCTAAAACACATTTCTAATTTATCTAATTACCCTATTTCTTTTGCAAATGTATACTCACCTATTATTTTTCACCTTGTAGCTGCAGGTGGTTGCGTTTTCCATCCATATCCCCATTTTGACTTTAGAATTTCCCCACTTGTCTGAAAAGTGTCATATTCCTGTTCATTTTCAAGTGCTGTAATTTCATCTAGAACTGTTTGTTGTTCTTCGACATTGTCGGTACTTTCTGATTCACTATCACTGATCTCGATTTAATAATCACTATTGTCACTTTCTTCTAAAATTCTACGTCATTCCTCATCAGCATAATATTTACGTCGCGAAATTTCCAAATACACACAAACATATTACCACAAAGCAAAGTAAATACATACTAACAACAGTAACCTATAAAGAGAATTGGTTCACGTATTCGGCCGACCGGCAACTAGATGAGACATAAGTAATTGTGCACGTAGGATTTCGATACACTGTACACCTATACCAGAAGTACCCTACATAATTAATTTCCGTCTTTCGTGAAAAATTTGATATTAAGTAAATTGATTATCTTTATTAGAAAAGGATGTGCTAATATATTTTTGGGATTACCTGGATGGATAAAAATAAGAAAAAAATTTTGGAAAATTATTAAAATAACGTCATCTGGTGTACCCAAAATACCCTGCTCGGTCACGAAAAAGTTAAGGAGATCAAGGTTAATTTTTGTATATCGAAATTCAATTGTATAAATTAGGCATTATGGAATTATAATAGTTTTATTGGGTGGGCAACTAAGTTCCTGCCGTGTTTCTAAATCTTTTGAAGCCGTTAGCTTCCGTTTAATCAATTCGTAATGGATTATTCATACGCGCAACATCTTTTTATGCGGATGAAGATCTTGATTCACGCGGTTTATTCCGAGGCTAAGCCATTCCTTTCGCTGCTTCATATATTAATATTCAAGCACCATTTTCGTCGCCATTAACGAGTTGAGCGGTGACAAGCAAGAAAACATGTGTGGCTCGTTTTCGTTGTTGTCACTTCAAGCATTGGGAACTCATACTCCACGCTTCTAAACTTTTCCATCGAGTGATTTTTCTCTATAGCAGTGTGGGAGCATCGCATCTTCTCCGCCAGTTCTACCCTTGTTGTTTGACGCAAATTTTCGTGCAAAAGTTGGTTTAATCGTTCCCAAT
This sequence comes from Phosphuga atrata, assembly GCA_944588485.1. NCBI lineage: Eukaryota > Metazoa > Arthropoda > Insecta > Coleoptera > Silphidae > Phosphuga > Phosphuga atrata. The sequence continues at coordinate 62,851,934 of OX155892.1, forward strand.
CGAACTCAATTGGACAACCAGAACGAGGTGCGCCCTGAAGTCAAAATTTCCATTTCTTAACTTCGTATACCACGCAGTGGATTTTAATTCCAATTTTTTGTCAATTCAATTGTCGTTTTAATTTGTGCACCATCGTCCTAATTACACCACCTTTTCCCGTAATTAGTATGATTGTGAACTATGGGTATCGATGTGTCAGTTCGTAGATTTTAAAACCCTACGATTTAGTTAAGATTGCACAAGAAATAGTTTTTGGGTATATCTCTGAGCTAATAAAAGCGTCTTGGAGGCGGTTTAATATTTATGATGCGCGATTTTATATTCGCAAAATCATCATTTGCATCGTCGTAGGAAATCTTGTTTATTAGTTCAGACTCTATGTACAAGAGGACTTTTAGCTTTTCTTGGCTTAAGGTAGATCTTGGATAATTTTTCACCCGTTTTAAGCAAGAAAAGCTTCTCTCACCCGTAGAATTTGTCTCTGTTGTATGTACATAGAGCCATGCGGACTGCTATATCAAAGTTTGAATAAACGTTTTGTAAATTCTGTTTTCGCAAGAACGAAGATAGACTTTTCAATGATCCAGAATCTGGTTTTACCAAAATTCTTTGAGAAGAAAGGTGTCATTGAAAATGTATGCATTCTTGAACTAAGTCAGTCTATAAATCATTAGGATACATTTATTCCAAGAAAAGGGCTTTTTTCGTGGGGTCAATGATGACAGTTCACATATTTTAGTCAAAAAAACTGAAAACTTTTCATTGAACCTGTAGTCGGCCTCCAGTCGTTTTTTTTTAATTCGAATGCGTATCTATCCATGAGAACGAGAAATGTATTAATCCTGAAAGTATCACTTGTAGTCTTTCTCGTTTCTTCAGCGGGTGTTTCATCATAAATTTGTTTCCTTTCGAAAAAATCAGAAAGTGCTTGGCTTTGAATTTTAGCCCGTAAGCCATTGTAGGCAACAGACATGTACGCGGAATTATCATACGATTGTTCACGACAGTCTTCAATATTTATGCCCAGTATTTTGAGTTCCGAAATAACGGCAGAAAACATTTCTTTAGCTTTATGTGCCACTTATACGATTCGCCTATTTCCAAAAGATACGTTTTGGATGTCAAATCGTCTGATGATTGACGAATGACGATTAGATTATCGATGATTAAGAAAAAATATTTCGCCCTTCTTATCTCGTCTCCAATCTGTTTTAAGACTTTATGGCCCATCAAGAGAATAAAAGGTTCGTGCGCATTATTGGGAAATTTTTAAATAGTGTAAATAAAACACAATTTAACATTTTATTCCATGATATATTTTCCTCCACTATCTACAATTTCTCGCCAACATACTATTTAATTCCGTAGAATTGCTGTAGAAAGACTGGTTTTGATGCAAAAAAACTTGAAAGTTCATTTTGTACACGCTGTTTAGAATGCAATTTAAAAACGAAAGTAAACATTTTTGTAAGGCAGGAAATAGGTGAAAATCACTTGGGGCAATATTCGGGGAGTAAGCAGGATGCGGTAAAAACTTAAAATTGATTGAACAAATTAATGATAACGCTAGACCACATTTTCACTTATTTTCACTTTCAAAATTTCTTACTAGAAAAAACAGCTTGTGCAAAATTAAGTTTCAAGCTTTTTGGGATCAAAACCAGTGTCTTTCTACAGAAATGAAATTAAAAAGCTTTTTCGTTTGTATCGCCAGTCTATATCTATCTCTCCCGAACTCCATGCCACTACGACCTTAATTTAATTAATTGATACAACAATAAGTGCTGAAACATATTACATGTTCAATTGTTTGAGTGGACCTAGTAACATTTACATTAAGGTATATAAATATGAATATTTTTAATTTCTGTAAGACATAAAAAAAAATTGGCCCCAAATTTTCCGCCCCTAAAATCTGCCGCCCTAGGCTCCAGCCTACTCAGCCTACTGGTAAATCCAGCAAGGATACCACGTATATCATGAGCAGTTCTTTCTGCTTTAATTCCCTCTCTAAATACAGCACAAATGTCGCGAGCAGCTTTTCTGGCCTTAGAACCTTAATTAAAAGCAAAAAATGGAGTTGTCGAAAATACTAATTTTTCTCCTCTTGAAATTCCGTTAATGATCTAATGATTAATGATATAATGATCTGAAAATTAACATAAATTAACTCCGGTTGAAAAAAACAACCTCTTTCGAATGATTTGAAACATTACGCCAGAAACATTGAACGACGTGCGGAGTGTTAAAATTAAAAAAAAAACGGCTTGAACTTAGTTCTTGTCGTTCTTGTTTCTGTATTCATAACTGTAAAAAAGACTTTATGTCAATAAAAATTCAATATTTCTTTATGTTGTAGTAAAATTATAAATTGCAAAATGACGACTGATTAGTATAAATTATATAGGCAAGATTTGTTTACTGAATTGGTTGACTTCTCCAAAACATCAATAAACCTAAATGTTCTAACGTATAAAAATCTAAATTTGCTTGATTAATTTTAAAATCTAATTAAGCTATATATTGCTATATAGAACAATTGTTTAAATTTAACTTTTGTTCAGTTTAATTATATATTGAATGAATGAATGAATTAGCTTACTTTTGCGTCATCCTTTTTTTAAACTTTTTAACCAATTTTTGTAAATACTTGTTCATTTACTGCACAATACAAAATATAAATTTCCACTAGCTATTTCAAGATTCAGATTAAATATCTCAATATCTGACAAATGTTTTAAAATTGCATCAAATTTCAAATCGAGACAATTTAAAATTATGTCAAGAATTTTCAAATTTAGATCTAGATTGTTCGAAATTAGAACACGAGAACGATCTTTTTCTCGTCTCGTCTGATCTCGTCTCGGGAAAGCGAGACGAAAATTTTGAAAATTATTTAGGCGGGAACGAGAGCGTATTTGGTCTCGCTCTGTGTCTCTCGAGATACGAGAGTCTCGTTTCTTATCTCGTTCATGCTTCTTCTACAATTTTTTACTCTGATACAGACAGTATAGTAATATTTTCTTGCATACATTTGAACAGGTTGTTCTGGACTCGGACAAGTTACATTTTATTATATATACAATTAATAAATTTCGAAATATAAAATAGATGCCGTAGAAAATTTTAAATTATTTATTTTGTTTTTGTTTTGTTACAAAAAGAAGTGTTATGTAAACAGACTTATATGATTTTTTATCGCTACATTTTCATGTGGATGGAACAAGACGAAGTTCGAATATAGTAACCAAATAGAAAGTATAAATATGTAAACAGACGTTTATGGTTTCTTATCGCTACATTTTCATGCACTAAAATGCAAGAGTCATTTTTATGAGAGATATTTTATATTTTATATAATATCTTACATACTTTAACGATTTTTTAAGAATACAATTTAAAACTTTACTTATATCCGAAATTGAATCAACAGTTTATGAATTAGATAATAAGCCAAACTGCACTATCGTGGATAAAACTCTTTTGATTGCTTTTCAAGCATCAAGGGATAAAATGTTTAAACATTATTGAAAATCCATTTGGGTTTTTTGTTTAATTTTAGGCTATGTGGTAAGGAAATGAAAAATGAAGATAATGATATTCATATGACAATATTTCGATAAAGTTTATAAACAGTATGTAAATAATATCAATTTTGAGAGAGAATCCGAAAGGTTAGTCATCCGAACGGAAGTAGGATGAAAACCTAGACCTGTTTCAAAAATGAATTAATATTGATAATCTGTACTATAATTCAGCAAAACTTCAAGCCATTGAAAAGTTGATTTGATGAGTATTTACTACTGAAAATAGATTATTTATTAATCACAATAAAATTAATTATTACTTCTTTTTCGACTTATCTTAACAATAAGGTCAAGCAAGAACGATATTTACGAGATGAGACGAGACAAACGGTTACAAGAGCGAGTGCGAAACGAGACAAACGGTTAGGAGAGCGAAACTGAGACGAGCGTAATTTTTTTCACAAATAACGAGATCGAGACGAGATTAGCCCTATTCGAAATATATTTGGAATTCTGGTAGAATTGTTAATAAAATTATATATTCATACTAGTTATTTAAATTTTTTGGAATTAAAGAATTTGGAATTAATGCGTTGAGGATTGATATTTTGGATTCAGACTAGATATTTAAAATACTAGATTGTACGAGATTCAAAGTTGATTTTAGGAAACTCCTACAACTAAAATTGTCAAACCTGAGATTAAGATATCTTTAGTAGTATTTCCCCAATTTTCTGAAAGTTGCATTTTTCTCTTCATTTTCAAGTGCTGTAATTTCATCTAGAACTGCTTGTTGTTCATCGACATTCTCAGTACTTTCTGATTCACCATCACTTATCTCGATTTCATAATCACTATTGTCACTTCTTAAAAAGACTAGATTGTACGGGATTCAAACTTGATTTTAGAACCTAACCTAACCTGCTACTAAAAATGAGTCAAACCTAAGACATCTTTAGTAGGAATCTTTAGATAACTTTATATTTCTGATCTAAGATTGTGGCCATCATCTTCTTCTTTTATTTTTACTTTCCCATCGATTATCCCATTTGATTCCTTAGTATTCAGACTTGATATATTAAACTAAATGCAGGGTGTTAGGTAAACATGCGGCCAAAATTCAAGGGGTTATTGCTTGGCCTATTCTAATAATATTTTGTCATATGATGATTTCGGAAGAAACCCCTTTGTTTCGAAGATACAGGTTGAACAAAATTTGCGACAACCATATTCGATATTTGTTGAAATCATTAAAGTAGGGCGTTCGTCAACGAGTTTATCAAGTACAAAAATGGTATCAAGTACCTGGAATGACTGTTTTATCTACTAACGTACAAGTGGATTCCATTTGAATACGTCTTAACCCCCCTGGTGTATTTCTTATGGGGTTATCTGAAGTCATTAGTTTACGCTACTCCAGTGGAGAATTTGGACGAACTGCGAAATCGGATAATTGCTGGGTGTAAATCAATTAGAAACAACCCTGGTGCGTTTTCAAGATTTCGGCACTGAATGACAAGATGATTGAATGTTTTTATTCAGGCTGGAGGAAGTCATTTCGAACATTTATTGTAGATTGAGCAACTTTGCATGTACTTTTTGATAATAATATGTTGTTGCTATCGCAAATTTTGTTCACCGTATATCTTCAAAACAAAGGGTTTTTCAGAAATCATCATACTACAAAATATTCTTAGAATAGGCCAAGGAATAACCCCCTTGAATTTTTGCCGCAAGTTTACCTAACACCCTATATTTCAGACTAACGATTTAATTTTGAACAGAATAGTAAATTAAGACAAGAAATTTCAAATTCAAAATTGTTTTCAAGGTTCAGACTCTTTTTCTTCTTGCCGTTACGATCCGTTTAGGGCATTCTTCTCAATGAGGGTTGCCCATCTACTTCGGTTTCTTACAAAGACTATACAATTTGCCATCCCGATTGCTCCCGCGTCTTCCGTCGTGCTGTTCAGCCACCTTGTCCTCGGTCTGCCACGCGGCCCGTGTCCTCCTATACCTATAGTGAGTTTTACGATAGAGGCTAACCTACCACGTTTAATTGTCGCTACCAAATCTTACTAATTGAGAATATGTCGTAGCTCATGGTTCATTAAGATCCTCCAACCCTGGTCTGCATTTGCTGGGCCAAAAATCTTACGTAGTAGTTCCCGTTCGAAGCGGTTCAATTACAGTTCGTGTGCATTTCTAATGGTGCAAGTCTCGCTGTCATATGTCACTATTGGTTTAATTAGTGTCTTATATATTCTTAGCTTGGTTCTATGCGACAGGGCGTTGCTTCTGAGTATTGGGTGTAAACTATACAAGCAACGATTCCCTAGCTGTATGCGGGTTGTAACTTCTTCGGATATTTCGTTTTTGCTGTTTATTGAAGATCCAAGAGACTTAAGGAATTCCACCATTTTACACTTCGTGTCGTCCGCCCAACGCCGCACACTGGGCCGGATTTCAAATTTACGACGACAAAAATAGAATTTTACAATGTCTCACAATTAATCAAAACCCCTTAAAATGTATTGTTTGCATAATTAATGCGAGAAACCAATGCCATTGGTTGTGGAAACGTGTCAAACATCTCTCTTGACCCTACGGTACCAAGAAGGAATTAATGCGCTCGATATTTCACGAAGTAACTACGCCTATTTTGTGTTTGCCCTCAAAAATTGTGACCTTTTTAAATATGGAGAATATAGCGTCAAGTATGTATTTACATGTAATACTATCAAAATTGTAGAAAGTTTTAATAAATTACGTTATAAAATAAGTTTTGTTAACGATTAATGTAAGTTTAGAAAATCTTGTAATATACTTATTACATTGATTTTTAAGAAAAGTTCCGCATAGTTCCGTTAAACTAAATAGTTTGTAAGACAAAACAAACATTGACAATTCTAGGAAAGCAATAATCCCTTATACATCGTTCCACCTTACTGAAAATAGCACCTTTTTCAAAAGAAGTCCGGCGGAGGTGCTGCAAGCTGTTTTAAGTCGAACTCCTAAAAGGTTGAGAGGAATGAAAACGGCTCACTATTCATCGCCTTGTAAGAGAGTAAGGCCATACAGTGCTCATAATTGAGGATTCAGCAAGGAGCTAAAACTAGAGGGACTGATATCTATATATCCCTCATATCACGTGGTTCCGGATGCAAAAAAAATATTATCCATTACATGTCAGTGTATCTGAAAACGAAGCTGTGGTGCTGTTACAGGATCTTTTAGATCACACTGTGCGAAGACTTGCACAGGTACAGTAGGATGTTATTATCCAAAACATGAACCAAACTAGCAACTGTCTTTAAATCAGTTACAAGTGGGGTGTAGATGACAGTGCAAAAAGTGAACAGTGGCAAGGCAAAACTTTGCTAATTATAATTTTTATGCGGACTCAAATATAATTTAAGGATGTTATAGAATTTGTGCGATTGTCCATAAATTATTGATGCATGGGGCGAACATAAATAAATCACTTCCACTGCCTGCAGGCCTCCTCTCAGAAGATGTTATAGAGGCTAGTTATAAGACTAACAAACAGATTAGACAATACCATTACAGGAAAATGTCAAGAATTAATACGATAACGGACATTTTGAACTAGTTACTTATATCATCATATCCTCTATCTATCAGATCACTAGTTATAGAACAAAACCCACAAGGAAAAAATAAAAATGGAATGAGGTAGTGGGAGGAAAGCCTCGAATGCCCAACTATCACAATGAAGAATGTTCACGAGATATCGTTAGTGATGATGAAGAAGGTGCAGATAATGATGATGATATTGATTTTGATGAAGATCAGTCGTGAACTTGTAAAACAAGAAAGTTGCACTACCACTTTTGTCATAAATATATTTTTCCACTTAATTTTGAATTTTTAATTAATAGAGGGAGGGCGTATACATCTAATATAGACTCATTTTATATTAAGATCATCATACTGTCATCATAAAATAATATTTGAGGCAAAAAAAAATAAATTAACTGCTTTTTATTTTTGTCGCCGTAAATTTGTAATCCGGCCCAGTGTACGCCGGTCAAAGTAACATGTTTAAGAAATTGAATGGATCATTTCCAATTTGAAACGAACGATTACTCTATGTATTCCTTCTCCAGTCAAGTATTTGGTTCACTTAATTTACTTAAAACAAAATATTACATTTACATTTTCTGCAAAATACTATTTTATGTGCAATCTGATGAATTAAAATCTTTTCCATGTAAATACATAAAGAATACACAAGTAATACAAAATGTAAAAACCGAAATAGAAAAAATTATATGAGTAAAATAATAAATTTTGAAGAATCTTTTTGGTAATTTAAAAATTTGTTTTTCTAATAGTAGTTTGGCCGTTCCAATATTTAGCTCCGGAAAGTCAGTATCTTGTGAAAATATTCCAAAGTTGCAAAAAAGTGGTCCTAATGACAAATGTGTGTCGGAGCAAAACTTAGATTTATTAGGAAAATTAGGAGGGAGCACGAAGAAAAATAAGATAAAGGAAGTAAGAAAAGTTACACCATTTTTTTTCTGCAGCAATGTATAAATATCTTGTTTTATGAAATTGACTAAATAAACAATATAACAGTCAAGAATTTAAAAGAATAATAATAAATTACAAATAGGTACATTATGATATAATGATAATAATATTGATTTATTTGTTCACTATTTGTTATTTAAAAATATATTATTGTTTATTCAAAATATTTTGTTAAGTTTTCAGAATAGGGAATGTGCATGGAATTTAAATTTGGTTCAAATATTTTTTTTCCTAATTAATTTTGTAATATATTTTTAACTACTTTTAACTACAAATTAATAAATAAATGCAAATTAAGCGAGGGAAATTCAAATTTGTGAAACGTAACACCATTGGTTAAAACGAAAGTGACGTAACATACTATGTAAACAAGTTCGTATGATTTACATTTGTATTTCATTGGTTAGAGTGCAGTCCTTTGGTTAGAAAACCAACGTCAAATACGTGAAGAATTAAAAACAAGAACAGCTGTAGTAAACAATGGACTGAACTGTCAGTAATAATTGACGTCATCAACAGACCGCGCGAAAATGGCGGCGTTTAAATAGCTGAAAAGTTTTCTCTATTTTAAATATTTTTTAAAACTTAATTACAGCATTTTTAAGCAGTATTTATATTTTTGACTGTGTTGTAACGGTGTAAACAGTGAATTAAAAATATAAAAAAAAACATGCATATTCCCTATTGTAACGTTCAATTTTGTTTGCCAATTATGAAATTATTCACAATAATCTTAAATAACAAAGTATTCATTTACAATGTCCACTTTTCTTCTTGTTTCTTTTATATATCTATTAGAAATTTAATTTGCAAATTTGTTATTATTATAATTATGATTATAATAGACCTAGAATAAAATATATACAACATTAATAATTCATTTTTTATTAGCTATTTTCGATATTTCTATTGTGTGTGCAGACTTTGCAACATTACTTCATTTGAACCGTATTAGAAAATTATTATATATTAAATTATTATATATTAAAATTAGATTTTGATATTTCATAATTACAAACTGTTGTTTAGAATTTCAACGTAACCGTTTTTTTAATTCCTTTCTAAATATTCATACTATTTTATATTTTAATTAGTAGAGAATGTTAAATTTGCGCAAATTAAATATTTAAAAATTGTTTTTTTGCTAAAAAAAAACTGTTTCCCGTATATTTATATGTTTAAATAAGCTTCAATATTATCCAAATTGAAAAACCATTTACATAATCATTTAATTATACTCTATAATTAGATGAGATAATATATCAAAATCGCTTTAAAATATTTTAATGATTTAAAAGTAAATTTGTTTATCTGAACTTTAAATTACGTTTCGCATTAATAAAAAAAAGGTCTCTTTTGTAATTTTTTTACAAAATTTGGTTCATAACAATTATTTTGTTGAATAAAACAAAATATCGATTTTTTATGTATTTTAAAACCTTTAAAATTATAAATAATTCGGATGTGAGATGCGAAGTTAAAAAAAAATTCAATTAACTATAAATTATTTAAAAATGATAAAATTTTGAAAATAATCACGTTCTAACATCACACTTCATTCTAACATCACACATAAACATTCTTTATAAAATTGTCGTTTTAGTATTTTTTTCGGCGCACTGTTTAAAACCATTGGTTTCGACGTTTAACAATGTGGGACATTTAAAAACATTTTTTGAGTTATTTTTGTAGTACTCTTACACGATAGTACGAAACAAACACGATTACTTTTAATATTTGACTTTTAATGTTTGACATATTTGACATGTCTGCTACAACTACTGTATCAACAAAGTCATGCGCGGGTAAAAATTACCCATCTTACGTCACAACGCGACCGGCCTGTTTTCGGTACCAAGTTCAAAAATATAGTTTCAATTTGTTATAACTTTTTAATTACAACGAAAAAAAAAAATGTTTTGTTATAAAACTTATATATGAGCTTTCGATTTATGATAAAAAAAATTTGAATTCAAATACCAAATTATTTGTTAATTTGATAACCGTACATATTAAAATATGATATTATAATAAATCTCTCAATTATTGCAATATTTTACCAAAAATGCCAATACAAACTTTTTGTATTTTTTTAAATTAAAATCTAAAATCCTTCAAATCATTAAATAATAGAAAAACAAAATTTTCTCTTTAGAGAAATTAATCTCTTTAGAGATTTTTTGATTTGATTGTTGTGAATGAAATTTGTGGTAAACCAGAGTTTTTTGTGACATCTGAACATCCTTTTCGTTGTAGTTATTATTTTATTATTTATTTCCCCAATTCATTACATTTCATGAAATTTTAGTAGATTATCCATATAGAAACTGACTTATAACTCTACTTTTAGCTAGTTATTTCATTTTTATACTTTATCCATATGCTTTCGTTTATTATTAACACGTTAACGCCGGCGTGTACCACCGGTGGGTGGTAGACCGCCCACCCGCTAGACTAAAACAAAACCGGGCGCCGGCGTCAACGTGTTTTAAACAGGTTGGTCATAAAATATGATTAGCGAGAGAATAACAATTTTGGAATTTCGTCTGGGTTCCCTGGGTACGTGCCCAAGGAACAGAGTCGATGAAGGAACCCATGAAGTAGAAAAAAATATATAATATTGTCTTATTGTCAACATATTGTGAAGATTTAGCACCAGGAAGAAAGCTTAAATATGGAGCTTCATAAGGAAATTTTAGAATTTATGAAAGCGGAAGGTGAGCTAGGCTAGTGATGTAACAGAAGTGTCATAACGGAAATGGAAGCAGATGTAAAAAGTAAATTTTAGCGGAAACGAGTACGGGTTCGGAAGTGTAAATACTATGAAAAAAGTACAATTTCTAATCAAAAAATTAATATTCAGAATTAATTAGCTGTAAGTTATATTTTATGAACAGTACTTCGAGCAGCTAACAGTCTGTTTCGGTGTTCTTTATAGAAAAGATTAGCTCCGCTAAATAATTGCTCACTAGCGATGCTGTTTAAAGGAGCTGATAAATATTGCTGTACTAATGGCAAACAATTATGACATTTCTGTGCATTAAGTTTCTACCATATAAGGGGATGCTAATGTAATCGTGTTTCTTTTTATACTCCTGAAGTTGTGACTAAGTTGTCTCTAAAAGTAGATTGTCACTGTCTTTATTTGTAGTCGAGTCAAGTAGTCGAGTAGCTGGTCTTCATTCATTTTTTACATAAATTCTATCATTTATAATGATGAAATAATCATTGATGATGACGTAGGTTAATGTAGGTTGTCAATTTACGTTCGGCACTTTTTGAGAGAAGGTACGGCGTCATCACAAGTGGACTAGTGGTCTCTCTTGATCCTCTTTTTCTGCTGATCGTCATTTTCAATATTTTGTACTTAATTATTTTGGACTTACTAAATAACTTGCTCCGTAGTGACGATGGTGAAAAAAGTAGATTTATGTGCAGATGTTATTCTCATCCGTGTTTCGTGTGTTCGAAGTCCAAAGTTCTCCAAAACAACATCTTCAGAAGTTCTCCGTCTATCTGACGATTTCCCTTTTACAACACTACCGGTTTTCTTAAAAGAATGTAGCCAAGGACGGATAGGTTTTGCTGTAGGAGCTTCAACACCACACTGACGTCTAAAATTACATTGCAGTGTTATAACAAATTCAGTTGCACAAGTTAACACACTGCGTTTTTTGTTGCGGTGTAGCCATTGCACTGCACGCCTGAACTGAATTAAGCGAACTGAGCCCTGGCGCCGTCTTAAAGTCAAGTACCAGCTGCAGGGGAGCAAAACTGTTGATGACAACGGACAGTTGATGATTAAAACACCACAAATTGGAATAGTGTGTATCATTTTGAACAGTTTATATTGCTTAATAAAACTAGGGAGTCCTTTTTCAAACACTCTGTATAATGCACTTCTAAATACGTCACAATTTTGTATAGAAGGTAGTCTTGGATCAGTTCTCCAAATCTTGTAATTGAGTTCATCACGTAATCTTCTAGTCAAGTTTTGGAATTGTTCTGGAGTGTCAGGTGTCATCTCTTCTTGATGTAATATAGTCATAAGAACTTCAGTCAAGGGTATGACTGATGATACACTTGTATGACTCATTTGAGAATTACTTAAGTTTCTAGTAATTTCGTCGAAGGGTTTCATCAACTGCATAAATTATAAAACATTCATCCAGTCTTCAGGGAAGATCATAGAGATCGAATTTGTACAGGGTGGCAAATTTCTATTTTCAAGTGAAATAACTTTTATTCTGAAAATTTATTTATTCGTGAAAATTACAAATAAAAAGTATGTTGAGGAAAATGAACCAAACCACATTTGATGGGGAAACCTTGAAACTAGATATGTCCCTCGTAAAGGAAGCAATCAAAACGACTAAACTTAGAAGATCCCCAAGACCTGGTGGAATACACCCGGAGTTTGTAAGATTTGGCCCTGAAAAACTGAAGGTTATGTTGAAGAATTTATTTGAGCGGTGTCTAAATGGTGCAGATATTCCAAAAGCTTGGCGAACGTCATATATCACAGCCATACATAAAAAGGGATCACGAAATGACCCACATAATTTCCGAGGAATCGCTGTCATTCCTACAATAGGCAGAATATATTCTCGTTTACTGAAAACCCTAATAGAAGACCATATTAAAGACAAACAACCTGAAGAACAGGCTGGATTTCGAGCGGGTTGCTCAATGGACAACCTTTCTACCCTTAAAATAGCCTTAGAGAAGCGTATGCAAAGATGCAGTGAAACACATATAGCCCTTATTGGTCTAGACAAAGCTTACGATAGCGTCCCGATATCACAACTATGAGAAAGAATGGAGGACCTAGAGGTTAAACCGAAATTCTGGAAGAGTGAAGCTAGGAACAGGCCTCACAGAGAGATTTATGACCTGCAAGGGGCTCAGACAGAGGTGCTGTCTATCCCCTACTCTTTTTAAAATTTACCTTGACCGATCCCTTAGAGGGTGGACAAGAACGTGTGCACAAATTGGACTGAGAGTGGGAGATGACAGGCTCTATAGTTTATACTTTGCTGACGATCAGGTTGTGATAGCAGAGGATGAAGACGATTTGGGGTATATGGTCAGAAAACTGAAAGAGGGATACGAAAAAGCTGGTCTATCGATGAACATGAGTTAATGCGAATACCTGGCAATAGGCACAAACAACCAGAATAATCTTCTCTTAGAAAACGAATTGTTGTATTTAACAAAGAGGGCAGTAGCAGGGATGAGATAACAGAAAGGAATAATAAAGGTAGAAAAATCATAGGAGCCCTAAATTCAACCCTATGGGAAAAGAATATAAGGAGATCAACTAAAAAGCGACTAAATGAAAGTATTATTTAAAGTGTGATAATGTATGGAGCAGAAGTATGGGATATAACAGAAACACTGAAGAGAAAACTACTTGCAACTGAAATGTATTTTTTAAGAAGAAGCTGTGGTGTGTCACAGAGGGATAGAGTGAGAAACGAGGATATCCGAAATAGAATGGGCAATTAAAAGAATATTTCAGACGAAGTTGAGAAAAAACAACTGATTTGGTTTGGTCACATGAAAAGAATGGATCAGAATAGATGGTTTAGGAGAGTGTTGGAATGGATACCGACGGAGAGGAGAAAGAGAGGGAGACCTAGAAGAAGCTGGAGGGATAGAATAGATGAAGCGATGGAAACAAGAAACCTAACCGAGGAACAATCTCTTGATAGGAGAATATGGAAACTGGGGACGTAGAAGCGGCGACAGCCGTAGAAATTCGTGTAACAAAAATAAAATTGCAAATTAAAATTTATTCTTTGGGAAATTATTTGCGAAAAATAACATCATACAAATGACCCTTCACAGCTGATGACCTCTACTAAACGGATCCTAAAATTTTGCATCACGCGAACAAAGCACCGGTGTTGTGGCGTGAATTTCTCAGGTGATTTTTTGTTTAAATTGCGGGGCCTATCCTCGTACACTTTAGATTTAAGGTACCCCCACAACAAAATGCAAAGGTGTCATATCCGGACTTCGGGGCGAGTAAATTAGGGTTCCACTTTTTGAAATGATGCGATTTTGGAAAGCTTTGCGAAGGCGCTCCATAACCACATTTGCGGCTCACATGCGATTTGACAAGTGGCTCCATCTTGCATAAACCAGAGGTCTCGTCCTCTGTTAAACATCACTCGACAGCGAAGACAACGCAAGTAGAAATTATTGATAATTTCCAGATTAGGTTCCTTCTCCGCCCGTCTTCAAAAAAGTATGGGCCGATTATTTCATTCACTCCGAGGGCCGCTCAAACCCTGACTTTCGAAGAATGTAGTGGTTTTTTGTGTTTTTGTTGTCATCGCACCAGTAACGACAGTTTTGCTTGTTTACGTAACCGTGTAGATGGAAATGTGCTTCTTCAGAAAGAATCGCTATCAACATTTTTAAATTGGTCCGAAAAAAGCACGTGCCGCTTGCATTCTAACTGGGTAATCCTCCACTTTCAGGTCTTGTACGAGCTGATTTTTGTACGGATGCAACGTGATTTTTGTACGGATCCATGAAAAGGAAGGGGCCCTCGAAAGACCACCAGAATGCCGGAAAACGTCGACCGTGTAGGATTCGCCGCTATTGAGCATCCACGTAGTTCGGTGCGTAAACACGCGCTATATTTATCCAAAACAGCTGTACACAGAATGATAAAAGATGTTCAGATCATCTTTTATCATTCTGTGTACAGCTGTTTTGGATAAATATAGCGCGTGTTTACGCACCGAACTACGTGGATGCTCAATAGCGGCGAATCCTACACGGTCGACGTTTTCCGGCATTCTGGTGGTCTTTCGAGGGCCCCTTCCTTTTCATGGAGTTGTGTTACCCGTCTTTTAAATGTTTTAATACAACTCTTGATCAATTTCTCTGATGAACGTTTCGTAAACCGTGATGCGCCGATAAAAATCTTCGGGGGTGGCAACAGGAGAATTGTCATTTTTATAATACGCTGATATGCAGAGAGCACGGTCATCGCCCGTGAAACTTTCCATACTAACTGATTCCCCAAAACATGATCTTCAACATGCGCGTGCACCGAAAATTGCCGCCCAATCTCATTTCGAGTTATTTCACTTAAAAATAGGAAATTTGTCATAGTACACCTTGTATTTAGGTACAAGGCAAGCGAATCTTTGAGTTTCGAAAATCTTTCCATCATATAGAATGTCCGCCGCGTTCGCGCCCGTGCCTTCCCCCCCAATTTCCGTTATAAAAGTTGCGGAAACAGATGCAGAAACGGATGCCATAAAACGCGCATAACTTCTGCAGCTCATCGCTAAGCTAGCCGCCCTAAGGTTTAAATTTATTCTTGTTTAGACCACAGGACTACCACACGTTTTGATGGGTAAACCATCGCATTTCTTGGCTTCCCATCGTTTCATATCTGATCAATGTTTACGTGCGAATGATACTCAGAAGAGTCTGATTTTGTTTCGGTCATTTAGCCATTAAATAATCATCCATCGATATATAGATCCATGGATATATACAGCAATCAGTTTCTATTCCAAATAAGGCTGGAGTGGATAGTCCTATTTGGTTCATCTTCAGATATCATTACTAATATTATTACTTTTCTCGTTCATTTTGATATTCATAAAATCGCAATGTTTCTTTTGCTTTTTTTTTATACTTATTTTGCTTCAAGAAAAGGAATAATTTATATTTCTTCCAACTTGCTTCGGCTTTATTTCAATTAAAAATTAGCCATCTCCAGGGAAGGTACAATATGAACTGTTAATATTAAAAAATAAAAACCTTAAACTTTCATTTTTGATTTTGATTTTTTAATATTAACAGTTCATATTGTACATTCCCTGAAGATGGCTGATTTTTAATTTAAATAGAGCCGAAACAAGTTGAAAGAAATATAAATTATTCCTTTTCTTGAAGCAAATTAAGTATAAAAAATAAAAAATATATATAACACAAATATTAAACTTCAAGATCAAATACACAAATAATATCGCAATGTTATATTATTTTAAAATTTTCACCTTTTTTAATTTAGAAAATCTCACAATTTAAATTTATACATTATTTATACTTTGCTGTTTTTTACACTGTCACAATTATCTGCTTGAAATAATTTTATCATAAGGTAATTTTAGTATTTTCAGAGGAATCGAGTCACAGACGTTAACAAGAGGTTGAAATCTCAGATCTGGAGTTCAGTGGTTACGATAGTCCTCGTCGAAGGCAAAAACCTATTAGCCTGTGATCCCGAAACTGGAACTTCTGATCCCTATGCAAAGTTTAGGTATAAAGAAACTTTAATTATGTAATAAGCCGAAGCAAAACAAGATTCGAGACAAGAGATTTTTAGTTTAAAGAACACATACAGGAATGTTAATTAAAAACAAAAAATGTTTACAAGGGCTTTTAATGATTTCAAATAATTTCATGACTTGGAATATAGACATATTTAACATATATAAGTCATGATTTATGCGAAATGAATAATAAAAGTTACAGGATGCACAAAATGATTTTAAACAAATGATACCAAATCATTTTTATTAAAAGAATTCTAATTAAAATCATCATATAATACAGTAATAAATAATCATTTTAGTAATCAATTTAAACAAAATATTGAACAAATGTCGTATTCAAATCATATTTGAGTCATATGTCAACAAATTATGCTTTTTTGAATATATTGGAACTAAATCTAATGCAAATCTATAGGGTATAATATTGATATAATTGACAAATTAATGAAAATTGTTGATTCACAATATTATTATGCTTTTATTTAGAGTTGAAAATTTTTATTTAAATTTTTATTTATAGTTTCTAAATTGACAAATCATTCTTAACAATTTATTCAATTTAGATTTCTTTATTAAAACCATAACCTATTTAAATTGCTCAGGCTGGGAAACGAAAAATACAAAAGTCGAATAATCTGGCGTTCTTTAAATCCGAAATGGCTGGAACAGTTCGATCTGCACCTATACGACGACGGAGATCAGCAATTGGAAATCACTGTGTGGGACAAAGACCGATCGAGGGATGATTTCATAGGAAGGTAAACAATTGATTTCTTCTATATATACGCTCGTTCCACATATCTAAATATTTACACTCACTTGTCTGTGCACTTACTCAATTTACCAGGTCACTAGAATTTCACATTTTCCCATTTCCAGACTGAATTACTTCCATGATGGATACAATGATATCTAAATAATTCACATTTTCTGAAACTAGTAAAAGTAAATGCCTCGAGTTTAAGCTATGGAGTAGTAAAATTAATTACAATATAATATATAAATGTATACATTAACCTAGAGAACTATATTATTACTTCATGGAAAAATATAATTGCATATTCAATATATGCAGATTCAAAACAGATATGTCAACATAGACTAGATTGACAAGAGTAAACAGAAATAGACAAATAGGACAGGCAAAACTATTTTAGTAGAACTAGACAGATAAATTAACTAGACAAAATATTTCAAGAGAAGACAAAAGTAGACAGATAGAACAGACACAACATCATTCGTAGGATTAGACAGATACATAAACTAGACAAACTAGCTACAGATATGACTACAAAACAAAATAAGCAAGACAGGTAGTCAGAGGCAAGACCACTTGTCTTGCATATGTGATAGTTACATTGTAGTACCACTACTTTCTACTAGATTCAGCCACAAGTTCAGAGTTCCAACATTTTCAGGCTCCCTGCATTACCACACTTCATATAGTTCAAAACTTATTTTAATATTAAGGAATTTAGTTCGTATACACAATCCTTAATCGGATTGGGAAAACTTTTCGTGAGGAAAAGGAGAGAGGGGTGTAATCATCTCAAACGAGACTCTAATATAATTACAATCGAACTTCATTTAAGGTAAGTTCGTTTGATTTTAAATTATATTTCGAGTCTCGTTCTTCGAGATTACATTGTAGATGTTTAGAGCAAATTATCTCTATAATTCAATGTATTATAATTATCAACATTTAAATCCTTTTATAACAACGAGCTATTAACTATATTTATCCAATACCAATACATTTTTGCAAAAATCTTTGAATTTTGCGACCAACCTGCAGTGCATTTAATTATGCTTACATCTAGGCCTTTTTGCTGACTTTCAATGCACTGGTTTAAACTTTTAAGATTCAATATAAATCTTTTAGCTCCATCAGATTTTGAAACAAGGAAGTATGGTGATAAACATTGGCATACTACAAATTCACATTCGACATTATTGCTTCCACAGCTAATAATTTTTCAAATTCAAACTCTAACAATCTTTCACCCACCAATGAAAATTGTATAACCTTAGTAAAGCTCGGAGATTGAGGAAGAGAATTTCATATACCATTATGCAATTTAAAATAAATGCATCACTAGTGATCTTTTTCCATTCCTTGCAGTAAGTCTTTCATAGGCTTAAAAAGGACTGAATAAATAAATGCCTTTCTAGCTGAAGAGATCTGATAATGCATTTGTGATACAAGTTTTCGTGTATCGGCCAGCTTTTCTAAGAGTGGTAAACGATCTAATGATTGTTCTTCATCATTTATAACCATTGTAATTCACTGACTCAAGGCAGACAAGGCTGAACCAGCTAGATTTTGTTCAGCAACGAACTGTTTATCTCTCTTAATCCCTCTTTCGTTTAGAGTTCTTTAGATTTCTGCATTTGACTCAGGTGCTTCGAGATGAATATTACCACAATGTGGATATTTGTCAATTAGACCCATTTTTATCTCCCTGGATAAACCAATAGTCAACCAAGACCATCTTGTTTTGTTTGTCAATATCTGTGTTTACTTTGTGGCAGTTTTGAACATCATGTACAAATAAAAAGGAAATTTTTCCCTAACAATGCCAGATAAATGTTCATAGCACTAGTAGTTATTGCCTCCTACATGCAAAAGTCACTAGCTTTGTACGCCCATCAAGGATCATACAAATTGAATACAAGATGTCCTGTAAATTCAAATGATATAAAATATCATTTAACCTGTTACATGAAAAGCACATTTTTCCCCTGATAATGCCAAATGAAGATTCACAGCATTAGTAGTTAGTGCCTCCCCATCTTCCCCATTAACTACCAAAAGTCACTAGCCTGGTACGCCCATCAAGACTCACAAAAATTGAGTACAAGAGGTCGTGTAAATTTAAGTGTTATAAAATATCATTTAACCTTTTAAATGAAAAGGCCATTTTTTCCCTGATAATGTGCAAGAGGCACTAATAGTCTGATATGCCCATCACGACTCACACAAGCTGAGTACATGATGTCGTTTAATTAAAAATTATATGAGATAACATTCAACCTTTTAATCTTAAATACCTGTAATATTTGTTGATTTGTTTATTTTATCGGCTAAGCCTTCAACCATTTTTTTCTAATCTCCGCAATCTCTTCTTAGTTTTTTCCTCTTCTCTGTCTCCCGTTTTTTTTTCTTAGCCATTTGCGCTACGAATTTGATGTGTTTGTTTCACTAATCTTAAAACAAATAATTATTTTTGGGTTAACACGCGGTTAAACACTCTCAAAAACATGTGGTTTCGTCTCGTACAAGGAACGTTATGAAGTGTGGCTGGTAATGCCGGGAGCAGGGAGCCCGAAAATTTTGGGGCTCTGAACTTGTGGTTGAATCTAGTAGAAAGTAGCGGTATTACAATGTAATCTCGAATAATGAGACTCGAAATATAATTAGATAAATAAGACTAGATATGCTATTCTTTCGGTGCCTATCCGTTTTGGATGTTGGCGTCATTGCCAACGTCATTGTTGGCGTTCTTGTCTTGTTGGTGGCGACGCGGAAGAGTTCAGCTGAAGACATATTGGACCAGCATGTTAGGTATTCATAGTCAAACCAAGATATTCGTCTTCTTCCAGGACCTCTGTTGCTGTGAATTTTCTCTTGAAGTATTTTTTGGAGTAGCTCGTATCTTTTTGTATTTCGTATCATATATCCTAGATATTGCAACTTTCGGCATTTCACTATCTTGACCAATTTAGGTGTTCATTCTTCTCATTACTTCTATGTTATGAGAACAGAATATATATAGCAGTGCGAAAGTCTGCTATTTGTTCTTTGATAACACAACTTATATAGCACTACGAAAGTCTGATTTATCTTTTGATCTTTGAGTTAGGTTATGGCTATTGAAAACAGCACTCATATTCTGAAACACATTTCTTGCTTTCCAGATACGAATCCTGATTTCTTGCAAGTTTTCCAATATTGTTTTGCCCTTTCTATATTTCTTTGGTTTATGACTTATATGGTGGACCTATATGGTTTACTCCTGTAATATTTCCCTTACTTATGACCATGAGTTTTGTCTTTGTGGTATTTATTTCAATCCCATACTGACTGCTGATCCTTACAATCCTCTCCATTAATTATTTTAGCGTTTGATTAGTATCAACAAATTAGACTATTGGATACACTAGTATCATCAGCATACCAGATGTTGTTTAATGATATTCCATTTATCAAATTCTGCTTCTTCTGCTTTTTCCAGGGCTTCTGAATATATGTTAAAAAGAATAGGTGACAAGAAACATCCCTGTCTTGCTCCTCTCAAATTTTTGCTTCTGCCGTACCCACTGCATTAACAAACCCAAACTGATTAGGGGCTATCTGTTCTTCACATAGTTTATTCTTTTATGTATCACCCTCAAAAACACTTTCAAGAGATGGCTCATCAAGCTTATCGCACGATAATCTCCACATTGTATTGTATTTGGCTTTTTGGGCAGAGTAATGAACTTTGAGCTCAGCCACTCCAATTGAATGTTTCTGGGTACATAAATTTAATTAAAAATTTCTTCCTTTATATGGCGCTACAGCCCAAATCGGCCTTCTATATTTTGTCCTGCATTCCTCCCTGTCCTTTGCTGGACCCTCTTACTCCGAATACTTGGTATGCGTCTTCCCGAGTCTCTTCCTCTCACTGTTTTCTTGACCATGTTCCATTCCATGTTCCAATTACATAGCCTTTTTTCGTCGCGGAAATCGTCTTCTTTTAATCCGTCCATTTCGAGTCTATTGTACAGGTTCCTGAACTTGCTTTTTTTGCTGGGGAAGGTTAGGTTAGGTATTAGTTAGCCCTGCGCCCACCCTCCTATTTTATCCGGGCTTGGGACCGGCTGCTTTGGTCACTGGGCTACTAAATCCACCCACTTTCCTCCACAGGCAGAGTTTGGTATGTAAAATTTGGGTTAACCATTTTAGCAATTCTACTTTATCAGGTCCCACTGCCTTTCCGTCCTTCATCTGATTTATGGCTGTATGAGCTTCTACTTCTAATATATCCGTACCTACCACTTATTTCATCTGTACTTGGAAGCACATCTAATGTCTTGCAATAAATTTTCTATTTACTTTTTCTTCTAAATACACCAGCAAATTCCCTATTTCGTTCACTAGATATACCAGATTAAAATCTATTCGTGAAAAAAATTGCTTAACTAGATTACAGACTAGATATTCAAGCATAGCCAAATAAAACTACGCAGGCAAGACTATACAAAAATCGACTATCAATAAAGAAACAATGAATGAAGAATTTCAATAATACAAACAATAATAAACATAATATAATAAACATTATTATTATATTTCAATAATAAACATTAATTAAATTAATTAGCACTAAAATGAACTATTTTAATCATGGATCAAGGAAATGAAATATATTTCCTTGATCATCAATAAACGGAAAGATTGTGTCGACATTAACAAAAAAACCTTTTAAAACTAGTTTTTATTTGATTAGAAAAGGAATTGCAAAAAATATTGTTTACGAAACGAAAACCAAGAAAATCCTGACGAAATTTGAAATCGATAACTTCCTGTTTACGTTCGGAATAAAGAAGTCTGAGATGGAAAGAAATGTACCGATTTGTTCAAGATTAGAACTTATTTTCCTCCCTGTTTTACCTTGTAACCCTCTGCTCATTTATTGTATTGGATTTCCACTTCAACACTCATTTTGCTTTTCCTATTCGCCTTCTCCGCAAACATTTATTAACTCCCATTCACTTCCCGATAAGCTTCCTTTTATGTCCTTCAACAAAACAACATAAGAAACAGTGAAGCTTTTATCCTCCAATCTAATAAGAGACACATTCAATTTGGAGACATCTATTTAATTTCTATATATTTACTACTGGTTCAATACGTAGGTTAACTTTGTTTAATTTCTTTTCTATCTGTTTTTGTTTAATTTCATCTTACACTTTCTCTCCAATCACCTGTTAGGCAAATTAAATGTCTGATCTTAGACTGATCTTGTCTGGTCTTGTCTGATCTTGTCTGATCTTGTCTTGTCTCGTCTCGTCTTGTCTAGTCTTTTATGGTCTAGTCTGGTCTTGTCTGCTCCTGTCTGGTCTGGACTGGTCTCGTCCGGTCCTGTCCGGTTTGTCTGGTCTTGTCTGGTCTTGTTTAATACTGTCTTGCCATGTTTAATCTTGTCTGATCTTGTTTAATCTTATCTGATCTGGTTTAATCTTGTTTTATCCTGTCCTGTATTGGCTTGTTTAATCTCGTCTGGTCCTACCATGTCTTGTCTAGTCCTATCATGACTTGTTTGGTCCTGCCGTGTCTTGTCTGGTCCTGTCGTATCTTTACTAGTCATGTCTTACCTTATCTGATCTGATCTCGTTTTATCTCATCTTGTCAAAGTAAAATATTAATAAAAATAATTATTCAAAATTTATGGTTTAGATTGTAATACAAGTAAATCTTTATGTTTAGATGTGTTATAGATTTATCTAGATTAGATAGAGAGAGCACACATAGTCTATGGCAAGAACTGGAAGAAGGAGCTGGAACACTTCACTTACTGCTAACAATCAGCGGTACAACAGCATCGGAAACAATCTCCGATTTATCGACCCATGAAGAAAATCCCCGCGAGAAACAAGTATTACTAGAAAGATACGTAAGTTATCTGTATTGTCAATATTCCCATATTTACTAATGTTTTAATTTGTTAACAGCATTGGTATAAAACATTCCATAATGTAAAAGACGTAGGTCATTTGATGGTGAAAGTATTTAGGGCACAAGGGTTAGCAGCGGCTGATTTGGGGGGCAAAAGCGATCCATTTTGCGTTTTAGAATTAGGCAACGCTCGTCTACAGACACAAACTGAATACAAAACTCTGTCGCCGTCCTGGCAAAAAATATTCACGTTCAATGTGAAAGATATCAACAGCGTGCTAGAAATTACCGTTTATGATGAGGATCGAGACCACAAAGTTGAGTTTCTTGGCAAAATTGCAGTTCCTTTATTGCGGATAAGAAACGGGGAGAAGAGATGGTACGCGTTGAAGGATAAGAAATTGCGAAGCCGGGCGAAGGGAAACTCGCCGCAGATTTTACTCGAACTGGCTGTTATTTGGAACCCTATTAGGGCTTGTATACGCACATTGAATCCGCGAGAGGAAAAGTATATGCAGACGGAAATTAAATTCAAGCGGCAAGTTTTCGTTAAGAACGTACTCAGGATGAAATCTATTATTATGCATTTTTATGAATTCGGGAAAATTTTACAGTAAGTTTACTCTTTTTACTCTGTTATTAACAACTGACAAGACGAGATAAATGTCACAACTGAAACAGAACTAAACAAATATTTACAAAGATACGTAACAGTCTTTAAGTATTAATAATATTTTTTTTATAAAAATTAATTAATATTTGCTTATTAGTTTTGACTGTGTTATTACTTATTATACTCATATTGTCTGTTAAGTGTTTCTAGTTTTATTAACTTTGCTAAACTTAAATCTGTGTTATATAAAACTAGGAAAAATATAGTACGTAGTAATAAACTTGACTGAACTAAATTATGTTAAATTTATGAAATTCTAAGGGCTTATGGAAAAGCTGTATTAATTTAATAGCATTGATATAAAACATGGATTATAATTTAGAACCGAATAGACAGATTGGACTTGAAAGTCTATATCCCAAACTTCTTTTTCTCGTGGACCCCCCTAAAAATTTTGTTGGTTTCGGTAGACCATATTCCCAAAACTCGTAAACAAATATGTAAATTAGATCTAACGATGAAATGTGCGTCGAGTCTGAGTTCCAACCCTTAATTCGGAGTGGTAAAAATAAGCAGGGAAAGTGGTAAAATAAGTGGTAAAAAATAAATAGTCGGCTTCATTGTTGCTTGGAGGCGTTTCTGTGATCGTAGATTTCCTGCATACTATAGCCTTGTTAGGGATTGTTGATTGCATATTTTACAGAAATTATTTTAGGAAGTGGAGGTGGAGGCACCAGAACATACTATCTTTCCCTACTAAAATAAAAACAGTATATTTTCTTGTGTTCTATTTATTAAAATAGAATGATTACAGACTAGAATTAAAATTAAACATTAATAACGTGTCGTTACTTCAACAATGCAAATCAACAATTAAAAAAAATAGTCATAATTTTAATGGGAGGGATGAACTTGATGGATTAATAGCAAATTATCAATATTTGGCTTCGGTTTTGTAAGGAATAATCGCAAATTTCTCCGTTCTGTGATGTTCAATCTGCTACTTTTTTGGTTAATGGGTTTGAAAGGACACTAAAACTTTTTGCGACAAGGTATGACGAGGGAAGCGCTATCAAAAGTTTTCTCGCAATTTCCTACAGCCTAGGATATTTTTCGGGTATTTCTGCCTGCAGCCAAAATGTTTGCTAGCCTTTTTAGAATGCACCTTCAGATCTTCACTAGTGCTAAGTTCGATTAGCTCCTCTTGTAATACCACATTCGCCACTTCCTTTTCGTAAAATAGATTTATGATCCATGGTAGTATTTCCATCGTGAGAATATCTTCAAACCTATTTTTCAAGTCATTATGCAAGGCATTTAAATGTTGAACGTATGTCTGAATATCCTAATGAAGACATTCTGCCTATGACAAGTTTGGAAACTGCGAGAATTCGCGCCGACTAATATTTTGATTCATAAATTTCAATTTTCCAAGAAAAGCCGAAATTACACCTTGCAGTTAATTAAATTTTTTAAGAAATCTGTCAAATACGCGATGTCTGCTTTCAATTTGATCACGTTTTCTTTTAAATCTGGATCTGTACTTTCGAGAAACTCTAAACTGATCAAAAAGTGAGTAAAATCTTGTTAAACATTTTTGACAACCTGCGTAACTATGTAACTACGTATACTATGTAAGAGCTATCGTTGGAAGTCTTCATCATTTTCGTCGCACAATTGTGCAAATAAACGGGTATTCAACGCATTGCTTCTTATTTTGTTAACTGCTTTAATCACAAATTGAAGCGATTGGTGCAATTTAACACTCAATTTTTATATATCGCCCGAACATAGCAGGAGCTCAATCTGAAGCAAAATGGAATCGATTTTTCCTTAAAAAAATCACCCAGGGCATTAAATATTGATTCGCCTTTAGTGTCCGTCTCCAAAGTTTTTTTCGAATAGCAGCTCTTCATGGATTTCTTCGTCCATAACAAATCGAACATATGCCAATAATAATGCTTTATTACCAGGTAAAGTTGACTTGTTTGTGGTTTATAGGTAATTAGAAAAAAAGCTTGCAATATCAGAGCTCATTTCATCAAAACGTCTTTGTACAGTGTTGTTACTCAAATGAATTATTTTGGGTACGTCAAATGCAGGGTTGTGCAGAACAATTTTTAAAACCTCTTCAACAGCGGGTAAAATTTACTGTTAAGCAATAAGCAATGAGAAGTTGAAGCGAACATACTGTGCACGGTGGTTCTGTTTTCATATTTTTCCTTCAGTGTTTGAAAATCTGTACCTTCAATCTGTACCTATTGTATCAGGATGACAGCTTCTTAGATGATGTTCGAGCTTCGATGGTTTCATAGAGTAATTGCTTAAAACTTTATTGCATAAAAGGGCAATTGTTTGTCTGCCTTTGATGTAATAAAACCAAATTTCTAATAATCAACACTGTACTGTCGACATTTCTTCTTAGATTCAGCCACGTTTCGGATCAATTACCTACAGGTAAAGAAAAAATTGTTTGTTTTAGTAATCTGAAGGCTATTTTAACAGGATATGGCTATTTTAACAAAATAGAATAGGATTAATTAATTATTGCAATGAAAAAAACCAAAATACCGGCGGCAAAATAGATTCTAATTATTAAATCGATAACAGTTTTTTGTGCCAGTTTTTCTATGTGGTCTTTGATTGTCTCCATTTCGAGGTCTTTATGCAGTTGCTCGTTAGTTATGTACCATGGCGAGTCCGTGATTTCTTTCAGTATTTTGTTTTGTATGGCTTGTAGTCTGTGTTTTACGTGTTGGCTAGCTTGCATCCAGCAGGTAGGCGAGTACGTCATTATAGGTCGGATTATTGTCTTGTACAGTTTCAGTTTATTTTTAATGTTGAGTTTGCTTTTCCTGTTAATGTGGGGATAAAGAAAGCCTTTAATTTTGTTAGTTTTCTCCGCAAAATAATCCACATGTCCAGCGAAGGTCGTTTTTTTGTCCAGAATAATTCTTAGATATTTATTTACCTGTTTTTACCATTTTATAATTGTATTATTGATCTTAATTCGCTTTAATGATAATGATAGCTTGCTTTTTTTAGCGTTAAGCTGTATTTTCCAAGTGTTACACCAGCGAATTATCTCATCTAGGTGGTTTTGTAACCTCTAGGTGACGGCGTTTCCAAGATTCTTCTCGTGAATATTGCGGCGTCATCAGCATATAATGCGATTTTTGTGTTTTCTATTTTAGGTATGTCAGCGGTGTAAATGTTGTAAAGTAGGGGTCCCAATACAGACCCCTGGGGGACACTCGCTTGCACTGGACGAGTCGTCGACATCGTGTCATTTAATTTCACTTGGAACGTTCTGTTGCCAAGGTACGATGCTAGTAGTTTTATTATCCCCAGCGAGATTTTGATCGTATTAATTTTATATATTAAGCCTTCGTACCACATCTTGTCGAAAGCCTTTGAGACGTCCAGGAGTACCGCTTCCATGGCGTATTCTCTGTTGAATGCGTTAATTATCGCTTCAGTTATTCTCGTTGTCTGGTACGTTGTCGAATGTTGTTGTCTGAATCCATACTGTTCGTCGCGTACTGATTATCTGATTTTTATCACTATGTCTGTCATTCTTTTATGAATTATTTTCTCCGTAATTTTTCTCCTGTTAGTCCTGTTAGTAGGCTTACTGGCCTATAACTCGACGTAATGTTCCTAGGTTTGTTAGGTTTAGAGATCAGTATTGCTGTGGCGTGTTTCCATTGGGTTGGAAACGTTATGAGTTTGAGCGATGTGTTCACTATTTGATTCATTCTGTTTACAGCGGGCGGCGTTAGGTTCTTGAGACTCACATTGCTTATATCAGTGGTCACCAATTAAGTTTCATGAAGGTCCGTTTCAAAGTCTTGCCGAGCTTCCGCGGTCCATTCAGGGGAAACCACCGGGGGTACTCCCCCGGAAAATTTCTGAAAAAGTTTGATATTATGCCACTGATCGATTAAAATAAAGGCCATTATTTCAATCGAATTTGGCAATAAAAATTACTTTATTGTTTATATTAAGTATATTTACTTATAAAATTGTCAAAACCTATTCTCGAATTTAGTCCTCGACTATAACTTTGCTATTGAAATACCAAAATAAATTAAATTAAACGTTTTACTAGGTATAAAATAATTGGGTAAAATAATGCAATAATAATAAATCAATACCCTACTTTTTATTGAGAGTTGTATAATAAGGTACATATAAGTAACTCTAATAAAAATCAAACTAGTTTAAAAAGTTAAAAATCAGTGGAAAAAATGGCATGTTTAAAAAATTAACATATGTACAATAATAAGAAAAAAATCACACATAAGCAGTTGAAATTACAAATAAATTGATTCAAAAGTTTACGATCAATGAGAAAAATGACAAATTTTATTTTTAACAATCTTCTTAAAATTTGGAGTGTACTTTGTGCTGCTGATTCTCATTAATGTGTCGAGATGGTCATCTGTGAGACGGGATCTATAACGATTTTTAATAAAAGTCATTCTTGAGAAAGCTGCTTCGCACACATTTGTTAATCCAAACATAGTACACAGTTTAATGGCCAAAGTTTTTAATTCTGGATACTTTTTGTCACTGACATATTTGATCCAAAATTGATCGCATTTAAGAGTATCTGGAACTTAAGAAAAAATGTCTTTTAGAACAAAATCTTCCTGGAACTCGATAATTTCCATCTGCAGGGCAGCTTTGTTACTCTTGAAAATATCTGACGATTTACTGGTTCACACACCATTAGGTTTAAGTGAAAAACTGTTGTTTAACAGTTGTACAACATTTTCAATTTTGTTGAAATCTGTAAATCTTCTTTGAAATTCTAATTTAAGTTTCTTCATGAAATCAGTGAACTCGGTGATGTCAATGTCCTCATTGCTCTCACAAACAGATTTAAGGAGTGGTAAGTGCTGCAGTACTCCACTGATATCTTCAGTAAAAAGGTCGATCTTTTTAGAAAAACCTCTGATTTCAGAGAAAAGTTCACACACAAGTTTCCCTTCCCCTTGCAGCTTGAGATTTATATGTCTGTTAAAAAGCTATGTAAGCCACGTTTTCTTTAGTGTCGAGGAGGAAGCCTAAATGCTCCTTTGCTACTTCTTGACCACTAGTTGAAAGAAATTCTTTAATGTCCTCCAATACTGCAATAATCGTTCTAACACCATGCCTTTGCTTAGGCATCTGACGTTGTTGTGGAGAAGCAAATCGTCAAACTGAGCATTGGTTTCTTCAAGAAATGAATTGAACTGGCGATGCTTGAGATGATTTCGCACGTAAAAAGTTGATTATTTTGATAACAGCATCATACCCTGCAGATTTGCATTCAGAATGCAACATAAGACACTTTGATGAATGATGCAATGGTATGAAATTAAATTTACATTGCATTTAGGGTCACTGCTAAGTCTCTGAACTAAGCCTTTTCTGCATCCTATCATTGCTGCTCTGTGGTTACCGATATCGCTTTTTTCATATCTAAGCCAACTTTGTCGAAATAGCCCATTGTAGACTTGTAAAGATCGTCTCCTGTAGTTGTTCCTGACATCGGCAAAATAGTCAGCAGTTTTTCATGAAATTGTGCATGGGTGGTATCAAGATAACGCACAAAAATAATTAGCTGTGCTATATCTGTGATGTCGCAGGATTCATCCAATGCCAAAGCGACGCAATCCGTAGCGGCTAAGGTTTCCTCCAAAGTTTTTAAACTTTCTTCTCCTAAAACTTGAGTATTCCTCGTGCTTGAAGAAGCAGATAATGAAATATGTCGCAAAGTATCAACCACACACTTTTTATTTTCGAACAAAGCATTTCCTGCCTCCAGCATACACTCTTTTACTATATCAGCATCACTAAAAAGCTTCATATGTTTGGCGAGCGTCCAAGAAATTCGCAAAGAGGCCTCGGAGCATTTTTCTTGCTCGGTCATGGACCGAATCATTATTTGTGGGGATGTAATGTAGTTTGAAAGTAAGCTCTGAATTTTAGTTTTACGGACATTACTTCCCACATGATATTTTTCTTCAAACGATTTATGTTTAGTCTCGTAATGTCGTTAAATATTCGAACTTTAAAAATAGCTACACCCGAGTAGCTACAATAGCCAAGTAGCTACAATAGCACATACCGAGTAGCTACAATAGCTACTCGGTTTGGCATGGTGAAGCAATATAAGTCTGTCCATTCAAGTTGAAACTGTCTATTTTCCGATTCAACTTTTCTTTTCTTCTTATCCATGGTAAGATAAGAAGGCACAAACCACTGCACTACACAAAACAACCCAAAATGTATAAACCGAACGTAAACAAGAACACACGGAAGTCCGAAGAATACACGAAAAAAAAAAAAAGTGCGTAACGGTTTTTTGTTTTAAGATTTATTTTAGGTTTTTCTCGTTGATTCGTCGGTATGTCATCGCGGTCCGCACAAAACTAGCCGGCGGTCCGGATCCGGACCGCGGTCCGCCATTTGGTGACCACTGGCTTATCGCTTTATCACAAACGGGTGCTTTCCTATTCTTAAGGTTTTTTATTATCTCGGATATTTCCTCTGGCGTTGATTCTCTTATTTCGTAGTTTTCTTCGTTGTTTAGAATCTTCCTTTCCGTTTCGTAGATTGCTTGGGAGTTGTGGTTTACGTTTGGGACAATTGGCGTGAATTGTTCTTCGAGGACGTTTGCGAAAGTTTCTGTCTTGTCAATGTCAGAGGTTGCTGTGCTGCCGTCGTTCTTTTTGATAGGTGGTATTGTGCTGCGTTTTTTTTCATTGTGTTGTGATTCGTATTAGACACTTGGTTAAATACCACGGTTCGTCTATTGTGTAGTTGATTCAGTCTAGTCTGTTTTCCCATTCTGCGTTGTGTTGTTCTAGTAGCGCCTGTTTTACCTGATTTGTCAGTCTGTTAAGGACCGTTTTGCCAGTCAGTTCAGGACTGTGTATGTCGGGTTTGCTAGTATTTATACTCCCTTTAGGTATCCGAGCCCGTTCGGTGGGGAATTGTTTTCTTCTCTCCGGTTGTAAACTATCCCTTTTTGCATTTGTATCGTTAGTTGGATTACTGGGAAACAATACTGTCATAAAACGTCCAACAGAATTCCCGCAGGTGTATGTCTCGGTTAAGAATTTTTCGAGGATTGTAGTAACAATCCTATCATAAAATATGAAAACTACTTTTTTTAGAATTGTTCTGGGAATACAATATTGACCCTATCATATAATATTCAAATGAAATATGTTTTTAACTGTTCGGGGTTTACGATAGCAGCTAGTCATAAACAAACGAATCATTTTTATAAATTGTTCTGGGATTATAGTAAAGTCTCACTACGACCATCTTTCACCGAATACAACCTGTCAAAAATCACCGAAAAATTTGGCTTTTTTTTCTCCCTTAATTGAGGGAGATCGATTGATGATTGAGGTAGATTGAAAGAGTAGTTCTTGAATATCGAAACCAGATAAATTTTCGTGTACCCCTTATTACAACTTGTGGACCCCCATTTTTTTTTCACGCCAACATAGACCCCTGTGGAATCTCCCGTGGACCGCTGGGGGTTCACCTGGTAATCACTGGTCTATATGAACAATAAAAAAATATAGACAGACAATACTAGACGGATAATGCTAGATTAACTATACTCTATACAAATCAGAGTACAAAATAGTAAACAAAATAAGATTAAATAATGAACTACAAATTTTGCTTGAATAGACATGCAAGATTATACAAGCAAAACATATTATGCTTGAATAGACATGCAAGATTATACAAGCAAAACAAGTTTTTAGGTGATTTGCTAAACAAGATGAAACAATTAAAATTCAAAGGTTATTCATTCTATTAGAAAGGAACACACTAGATAGTTTGACCAGACCAGACAGACCAGTTAACTTCAACTTCAACAACAGCAAATTTGCCGTGTATGTTTATACTAAAAATAAAGTAAATTAGTTAATATGGTTTGTTTGATCCAAATAAACCAGTTAAACCAGGAACTAATTGGCTATCTAAAAAAATTTACAGAAACTGCTTCTCGAATAATCAAGATTTAATATAAATATTAATTCGATCAAGAAAACGTCTAGTAGAGTAATGAGGTACACAAATATAATTAAATAATATAAGGAATACATTAAACAACGAATACGTTACGCAAAAAAATGCCTATAGAAACTGGTCTAAATAGGTATTAAACTAAAAAACATTTTTGTTTGTTTCAGGAGTTGTTTCGAGTGGGAATCTACATTCCAAAGTTTTGTAGCTTTAGTATTCTGGCTAATAATCTGTTATTACTTCCAACCCTGGATGTTACCGGTCGTCGCTTTGCTAATGTTTTTCAAACAGTACATAGTGAGAAAGTTGGCGGGGCCGCATGTAGTTCCTTGGGACGAGATTGCCGACTCCGACTTAGATGATGACGATGACGATGACAAGGAGAAGGTAGGATTAGAGGTAGGAAAGATTTCAACAAGGTCTATAGACTATTGATGAGGTGATGATTATATACAATAATTGGCACAATTTTCGTCATGCACTTTGTTCTTACATGATTCTTGATTAATTTTTTTCCTTCTGCACCAATTTTTGTCTATAGGTTTGTTGATATGCTTTCCAT
The DNA here is from genome assembly GCA_944588485.1 of Phosphuga atrata. NCBI lineage: Eukaryota > Metazoa > Arthropoda > Insecta > Coleoptera > Silphidae > Phosphuga > Phosphuga atrata. Next base: position 62,884,206 of record OX155892.1, read on the forward strand.
ATAAATCTATACACACAATACACACAATTTTACACGAAATCTATTTTCCTAATAATAGTACGCTTAGCGTTAATACGCATGGTAATTTACTTATTTAAATACCTTCTTTATTTAACAAAACTAATTTATATTTAATCATACGAAACAAAGAAAATATATTGAAACATTATTGTTATTATGCATTATTTTAAATCAATACAAAACGGTTTGTAAGTCCTGCAACGCTGGACATAAAATAACAAAACTAAATAAAATTAGACAAGCCTAAACAACACTAAGACTGACAGCATGTGACTATACAACACTAAACTAGACAATATCATTTTAGGATTATACAATACTGGAAAAATCTAGGCTAAATTAATACAAAAGGTTTTTTTAGTCTTGCAAGACTACACAAATATTAACAAGGCTAAATAAAATTAGACAAGACTAAACTATTCAATACTAAACTAGACAATACCATATTAGACTAGAGTATACAATACTGCAGAAGCCTCAACTAGACAAAATTAGATAAGACTGCAAGAATCTATGTCAAGTCTTCGAATCTAGTGTACAAGATTCGACACAACAATAGATAATGGTAGACTATACAACATATTTTTTATAATACATTCCACCAGAAAAATCAGACAAGATTGGACAAGACAAAATAAAATCAGACCAGACAAGCCAAAGCAAGGCAAGATCGAACAAGGTCTGACAAAACTAGACAAAGCCAGACAAGGCAAGACAACATAATAGAATACCAGACAAGATAAGACCAAACGAGACCAGACCAGATAGGACCAGAGTAGACCAAGCAAGTCCAGACAAGACAAGATCAGACAATTCAATCCAAATAAAGGCCTGACTAAACCAGACAAAGGCTGAAAAGGCAAGTCAACATGAGCCAAGACCAGACAAGTATAGATCAGACAACAGACAAGACCAGACAAGACCGGATGAGACCAGACAGGACCGTACGAGACCAGACAAGACCAGATAAGGCCAGACAAGACCAGACAAGATCATATCAGACAAATCCGGACAATACCAGACAAGACTAGACAAGACCAGACAGGACCAAACAAGAACAGACCAGACAATAATATAGAGGACCAGGAAGACCAGACGAGACCAGACCAGAAAGACCCCATAAGACCAATCAGGACTAAACAAGACCAGACAAAATCCGATAGGACCAGACAAGACCAGACAAGAGCAGACAAGACCAGACAAGACCAAACAAGACCAGACAAGACCAGACCAGACCAAAGAAGACGATAAAAGACCAGAAAAGACCGGATGAGACCAGAGGGTACCGGAAGAGACCAGACAAGACAAGATTAGACAAGACCAGACAAGACTGGGCGAAACCAGACAGAACCGGACGACACCAGACAAGACGAGACAAGACCAGAGAAGGCCAGACAAGACCAAACTAGACTGGACAAGATCGGACAAGACCGGACAAGACCGGACAAGACCGGACCAGATCGGACAAGACCGGACAAGAACGGACAAGACCAGACAAGACCAGACAACACCAGACGAGAAGAGCAAGACCAGACAAGAGCAGATAAAACCAGTCGAAACCAGACAAGACCCGACAAGACCAGACAAGTCTAGACAGGACGAGATAAGACCAGACAGGTCCAGACAGGACGAGGCAAGACCATACCAGACCAGACAGGATGAGACAAGACTAGATATGACCAGGCAGGACCAGACAGGACCAAACAATACCAAACAGGACCAGGCAGGACCAGACAATAGCAGGCAAGACCGGACAAGACTGACCTAGATCGGACAAGACTGACCAAGACCGGACATGTCCAGATCTAATTTTGCTGTCCTTAAAGTAGGGATACGTCGATACGCACTTCTGCCGATACGATACCGATACCGATATTTATAAAAAAAAGTATAGATAGATAAATATAGATACCGATACCGATGCGTAGAGTCCAAGCTTCAAAAGGTATTAAAAGCTGTGAGTTTAGCATAAACAATATATAAACAGATATTTTGAAAATTGTAATTTAAGAAAATATTAATTATTTGTAGAAAATTGCAATTTAGCAAAATATTAGTTAATTTTTGAAAATTGTAATTATACAAAATATCAATTTAATAATAAAGTTCAGATTAGATATTAATAATTATAATCCACATTTAAGATACTTTTATTCAGGAGACACAACATCCTTAAATTATTAGGTGAATACCGATTTCGTAAGTCTGTTTAGACTTGAGACTTGCCGTTGAGTATAGCCTTTCAGATGTGACAGAAGTCATTTTGGAAACTGAAATGTTTTTGTTCTATTATTGTAAAATTTGGATTTATATGATCGCTGCTCTAGAAAAGGATAGGATCAGCTTCTCTTTATACATATATTGGGGGATCTCAAATATCTCTCTAGTTCTTCTTTGAGAGAATCAGTGCTCTAAAAAGAGAGAGGCTCATCTTCTTCAGCCTCTTTATTTTCACAAAATCTCCATATCCCACATCTAGTAGATGGCTGAGAACTTCTACATGGTTGTAGAACTGTCGATTGTTAAATAGTTAGTGGATTTAATAACTCTCCAAGCCGTCTTTCCCCCCTTCTAATAGTAGATTGTTGATGAAAAGTTAATAATGCAGATCTATTACGGTGACTAAATAATACGATTCTTCATTTTCCAAATAATCAAGATCATCAAGAGCCAATATCACATCAGCCGCCATAAGTTTCGATACATTTCCTCTTGAATTAGACTGAGTTCGCTCCCAAATTTTTGAAAAATTGAAATATTTTAGAGTTCTGCCAAGATTTCCAATAGTTCTAGATTTCTTGCTTGAAAATTGCAATAGTTACTTTCAATAATTACTTACTTACTTGCAATAGTTACAACTCACTTGACTCTAACAAAAATTAGCACTTTAAAGCTTAATATTTCACAAACGGATCTCTTAATCGAAATTATATTTTCACAAACCTGTAATATTTTTGAAAGACCTATCCAACGATACCCTACACCATTGGGTAGACGAGAAAAAAAAAACGTAACCACTTCTTTAGGGTAAAGGAGGTACCCTACAAAAAAAATTTTTCAAGATTTTATTTTACCACTTTGTCGGCGTGACTAATCTGTATATCCATGCCAAATTACAGCTTTATATTTCTAATAGTCTCTGAGCTAAACTGCGGACGGACGGACGGACGGACGGACGGACGGACATATCGAAACTATAAGGGTTCGTTGTTGATAACAACGGAACCCTAAAAACTTTCGACGAAGATAAAAGAAAAAAAATACAAGAGTTCTGATAAGAGTTCTGAGTAGCCACCGGAGAGTTGTAAACAAATAACCAATACAATTTCTTTGTCAAACCAATATTAAAGAAGTTATTAGCAAAAACAAGGCGAGTGAAAATTACAGAATTCGAAAAATATTTTTTTTCCAAAAGTTCTGGGTAGCTCCTCGAGAGTTCTGAACAAATCTATTTTATAATTTCCATGTCCGACCAATATTAATGAAGTTATAAGCAAAAACAAGGCACAAAATTTTCACGGATTTTTTTTTTTTTTTGGATTTCTGTAATTTTCAAAAATTTTGCGCCTCGTTTTTGATTATAACTTCTTTAATACTGGTTTGACAAAGAAATTGTATTGGTTATTTGTTTAGAACTCTCCGGGGGCTACTCAGAACTCTTATCAGAACTCTTGTATTTTTGTTTTTTTTCTTCGTCGAAAGTTTATAATTATATAAAATTAAAATAAATTATATATATATATATATATATATATATATATATATATATATATATATATATATATATATATATATATATATATATATATATATATATATATATATATATATATATATATATATATATATATATATATATATATATATATATATATATATATATATATATATATATATATATATATATATATATATATATATATATATATATATATATATATATATATATATAAAATAAATTTATAAATATTGATTTTACAAAAATTTCTAATAAGCATTTTTTGTAAATCTGCCTTAGTACAAGCGGAAACGGTTATCAGATTTTTTTTTAATTTTCCAAAAATAACAAAATTTTGAAAAAAAAGTAGATCTATATGCTTTATCGATTGAGAACTCTAGAACTATATAAAGGACTGGAATATTACATCAGAACTCTTTTTCCTGAAAAAGAGGGGGCTGCGTGGAGTTGGCCCCCAAATTGTTTTTCTCGATGTCTGCCCGAAATTCCCCGGAACTATTGCAATTTTCAAGCAAGAACTCTAGAACTGTTCGAAGTCTTGAAACAGAACCAGAACTCGGGGGCCAACTTCACACGACTCTCTTGGAGACTGTTAATTAACAGAATAGCGTCGGATAATACAACTGTAACATTGCTGTTTGATTTTGTAATCTCTTAAAAATAACGGAAATGTTCACCATCTCATATCATTATCCACTCTTCCGTTGTGAGTTCTACGTTGCGCTTTATAGAAGGCAAACAAGCTTGCACTGCAACTCGTAGCTCCAACAATCGCCTTAACGCTTGCAGTGTCGAGTCCCATCGAGTAGATACGTGTAAGTACATGATTCGGAATTATGAGTGTCTTCAGGTCCTTTAAAATTTTGCTGCTGCTCGTAGAATTATTCAAATGACCGATGATAGAACGTGCTTTAGTAATCATGACATTCACCAGATCCTGTTTAAGAAGGCTAGCTTTAATTACCAATTGTAGTGAATGAGCCAAACATTTGATGGGCAATAAATTGTATGTTTGTTGAATATCTCTGAAAGCGACACATGTAGTAGTTACATTCTGTAACTATGTCTCGAACTCGAACTCTCCTGTATATTCCAATACTGAAAAACCTTCTTTAAAGTACATGGTATATTGAATCCTGAGTGTTGAAGACCCTCGAATGGCATTAATGCGAGGCAATAAAGCTTCTACTCGAAGCTAGCACTTATCCCATGAGCTGTTGCGCTAATAAAATCATTACATTGCGAAGAAGAGTCACTTATCCATATGTTGGTAGTTTCACAATATGCAACAACTCTTTTAACAGTTCTAGTACTTTAGTTCTCACTCGCTCATGTATTTCTGTAATTCCAATTAAAAATCGTTGATAGGCTACCTTGTTGGCTAACAATAAGTCGAATGGTTTCATATGGACACGTATTTAATTGTACGAGTTACTTTTTCTGTCATAGTATCATAATCTCTATAAAATGATTTTATCGATCATCTCTGTTAGAGTTGCTTGTTTCTTAGGTAGAAGGCCATTGACATCACACGTATTCGGCACTGATGCGCGGTGTACAATTCACTCTGATGGTGTATTTTCATGTAGATCCATAAGTTCGATGTGTTATAATTTCTTTAATTGGTACCACCGGACACGTTTTCTTGACAATACATACATATTGTTTTAGAATTTTCAGATGCGGATACCTCAAAGTGATTCCACATAGAACTTTCTTGTTTCGAGATTGACTTAATTATTGATTAACATTTGTTTTATGCCACGCTTACGATTACGTAGCTACTATATGCGTATTTAGTAATAAGTGTGTGGTAAATTATAAAACCGGGACTTCCCTGTGCGTAGATAAATTGTGCCGAGCTGCATGAACGAACTAACAATAAGTGCGGGGAAGGCTTTCGATTGCATGTACCTCTCCTTGGATGATACCTGGGTAGATTCCTATGGATTCAAAGTATTTGGTACGAGGTCCAAACACTCCTGCACCAGTACCTTCGTTCAATGTGGTATATTGAGGATTCATCGCTGCAATCAGCTTTACTACTATACATAGCATTTCTCAAAATGTTATTTACATACCATTTCATCTGTTGATACCTCAAAACGGAGATACCAAAGGGGATCTTAGCAGCGAGGCTCTTCTAAATTAAACAGTTGTCGATACCACCTCTGAGTTTTAATAGTGGAGTTCGTGCTCTGCACAATTATTGTCACAATGTAGATTGAGGATTTGGTGGTGACTTGTACGCCACCTACATAGATCTATTATAGCTCACCCTCTTTCTCTAAACGTTGGTATACTTAGCCCTTTAGAGCGCCTCTTCTAGTCCTGATTCCTTTAGAAATTTCAGGATGTGGGTGGAATTCAACGACTGCAACTCCTCTACGTTCAAGCTGTGGGCACCAATATACATTTATCTCTTGCGGAGCAGTGCTCCGCAGTCTTTGATCAGATGTATGGTGGTTTCCTCTGCTGAGCCACAGATCGCCTTAGCTATCTGACCAGATAGCAATTCGTTTTCTGCGATAATTCCTGTCGAGGTTAAATTGTGCACATCATTCGATTGCATGTACCTCTGCTTGGATGATACCTGGGTAGATTTTTATGGATTCAAAGTATTTGGTACGAGGTCCAAACACACCTGCACCAGTACCTTCATTCAATGTAGTATATTGAGGATTCATCGCTCCAATCAGCTTTACTACTACAAATAGCATTTCTCAAAATGTTATTTGCATTGTTAATACCATTGTTATACCAATACCAATACCAATGTTATTACCATTTCATCTTTTGTCCTCCAAAGGGAGGTACCAAAGGGGATCTTAGCAGCGAGGCTATTCTAAATTAAACAGTTGTCGATACCACCTCTAAGTTTGAATAATTGAGCTCGTGCTCTGCTCAATTCTTAGTTCAATCGGCCACCGCTCCATTAAAAAAAAACTTGGGGTCTCACTGAATATTAGACCTTCAAAATTATGCCAAATATGAGTCATTACCTATTTTTGTTTTTATTAAGTAAAAACAGGACATTCTTAATTTGTCACCCTTTATAATAAAGTTTTGAAGTAATATTTCTCAATTTTTAATTTTAGGGACTTAACGTGTATGTACCACCTACTGAAAATACAACTATAGTAGTTTATGATACAAGTGTGTGAAGAAGGGCTTTTGTGCATGAGTTGCGAAGCACGAGCCGAAGACGAGGGGTTTTATCGCAATGAGTGCACAAAAGCCTTTCACACACGTGTGTCATACATTATTTTATCTACGACGCATTTTAGAACTGTTGAATCTACAAAAAAATAATTGTTTTTTACCGATAATATTGTAAAAAATGTAATTTTGACAGACAACATACTTCAAATCACTGACACAATAAGGTTAGAACGTTCAGCGCCTCCGTGGAAAAAAAATACTAACTAGTAAAAACGCACAGTAATAGGAACACTATTTGGTCGTTATCGATGAGTAGGGAAAGATGGTTCCTTCTAGGCTGTTCACCTCTACTGACCTTGACACTTCCGGTTTCGACTACCGGTTTCGAGTTTTCCCGCATTTCCGCGCATTTCCCGCGCACAGTGCAGGAACAGGAAATAGGGCGGCCGGATGTGGGAAACCAGAAGTGCAGACCGGAAGTGGGAAACCGGAAACGGAAGTCGACACCAGACCTCACACCCAGCGTGGGGTTACATAGACCTCACACGTGGGACTACATAGACCTCGCACCCAGCCTGGGGTTACATAGACCTCGTACGTGGGGTTACATAGACCTCACACTCTCATGTGTGGAGAACCGGAAGTGGGAAACCGGAAGCGGAGGTCGAATCCGAAAACAGAAGTCGAAACCGGAAGTCGGTACCGAAAGGGTCAAGGTCACTGGACGTGAAGGGCCTAGATTTTAGGCCCTAGAAGGAAACATCTTTCCCTACATCGATGTAATCTAGGTTAACCTAGATTTAATCTAGATTAGATTATAGTTAGGTTAGGTTATATAAATCCAGACTGACAGGCCGAGACTTCTTGATTCAAAATAAGAAAAATTAATTAAATTTTAATATATGTCAGTAAATTTATTTTCACTACGTCTATGTTTTTTGTTTAATAACGCGAGTTTGCCATAGTAACAACAAACAGAAATCGTTTGATAATGAAACTCCATTTGATTTATATTGGACTTTTACGCCCGATTTGGATACTTTTACACACGATTTTAATAATGGCATTCTTCACATATAATAATGTATTTATTAATGTGTTCATTTTGGTGTGTGAGTAGATAAAATAATTTGAAAAGCTAGTACAAGGACTTAACAGGTTTTTCTTTTATGCTCAAAATATGTACCACCAGCCAAAAATATTCGAACTATGTAATTTAAAAAGGTGATACAAAGCCGGTATCACTTCCCCAATAAGTTGTTCAAAAGGTGCGTATGCCATCGCGTATGTCCCATTGATAAGCCCCGTGTTGATTTATATTAAATTTTGTAAGCAAAAATGAATAACTTAGTCTAATATTAAATATTTACAGAGATTGAAACAATTTATCAATCTCCAATCTCGTTAATGCCAAAATATTTTTTTAGATTCCAAAATAAGAAAAATGTTTCATTTTCCAAATTCAAGAAAACTATACACAGTCATACTATGTTCACAAATTTTGTTGATAAAGAACTTTACTTTTCTTTCACTTACCTAAAACGTCATTTTGTGGAAACCACTTGGACGTGTAAATATTATCCGACTTATTAACCAATTCTCCCTCAAACTTCCATATTACCTTCATAGAAATTTTCGAAAACGCTCTTAACACCCCTTCAATCTTGCCATCCTCCAAAAATACACTCTTCATATTTGACCCAAGACTGAAAAAAATAAATCCTTCTTTCGCCTCGTCCAAGTGCTTCTTCAAGTCCTTAGGCAAAGGATTAGGCTCATCAACGTAATAACCGCCTATTTCAATAACATTAGGCACAACTGGTCTTAGAGTTTCAATACTAAAATGTCCATTAGAAAAACAAGAGCAACCTTTTTAACCAGGTCTTCGATTTTATCATTCGGGAAATATTTGTTTAAAACTGCTTGTTCTAATTTATAATGATAAATGTCATTAAATTCTGAAAATATTTGGAGAAGAGTATTTGTAACTCTTTCGAAGAGATTCATTTGATCTGTTAATGGCATGAATTTGAAAGGGACATAAGAATATGGAGCCACATTTCCCACAAAATAATTTACAGCGGAAAAAGTTCCTGGAGACGCCACTACGATTATTGGACAGTCGCAAAATTTTACCGAAAACTAGTTGGGACTCGTTGAACATCCAGTCAAATATTATCAAATCGATTTTTTTGTTTGATTTCCAGAGTTTTTGGAATTCTTTATTTTGGAATGTTAAATCTGTTTGGGATGTGGTCATGTTGAGCAATTTGAAGAGAACGTTTGACTCTCCGAGTGAAACATTTTGTAGTTCTTGAAACCAATTGTTTTTGATCCTTTCTAAAAAAGAAATTTTGAATTTTTTTTTTAAATAATTATTTTAGATAGATGTTTTGGAAAAGTTTTAAATCTTGTAATTCATTCGATTGTTTCATCTTGTCTAGAGACACAATGCAAGGTAGCACTAGGTAAAGTCATACTGCATCATGTAAATTATACATGACTAAACAAGATAAGACTAAAAATTGCTGCATAAGACAGAATAAAACAAGTATAAGCAATAATCAGACAAGACCAGACAATTTAGATCTAAATTTGTTTAGACTCGCAATGTCTCTCTTATATCTATTGGTCTTATCAACTTTGTTAGTCTTAATTTATCTAGTTCCGCCTAAAGTTCAAGTAAGTTAGTTTCAAATTATCGACCATTGAAGTAAAGTTTTTTTTTTAAATCTGTTTAATCTTGTCGAAACCTATCTAAACTTTCTCTCTAGTTTCAATTTGATAGTTTATTTCAATATTATAGAAATTCTTCAAATGATTAATAAGTTTCTTACCATCCATGTCATCTTGTGTTTCAAACAAATGATAAACACAATGTCAGTATTATTTGGAAAAGGTTCCTTGAGAGGATACGGACTAACCATTGTAACCTCGTGTCCCCTTTTTGCCATGGCTTTCAATAAAACCGATCCTAATTTGTGATGGCTTCTTCCCGGATGATAGTAAATGCCCAGAATATTACCTCCATTGCATGCAATACCAATAGCTAAAACAAACAATAACACTTTCCACAACATATTTAGAATTGATAGATTTGTAAAAAAAAAACTATAATAATTTTCGACAATAAAAAACGAATTAAACTAATAATTATTTTAAATGAATCTAACTGTAATATTAAACAGAAGTAAATCCAATTTGTATAGCATTTTATTTTTATAGTCATAATCTTGATAAAATTTGATTAAGGAGATAACAAATGTCTAAGCAATTGATTTATTTCATTAATATCAATTGAATAAATATTATCTTTATTTCTACTACTCTTCACTACTGATTAGAAAAATCAGTTCACACAAAATTTCACCCCTTACACACAAAACATTTTGCCTAACATTATTGAAATTTCAGGAGGAGAAAAAAAGTTTGAAGGAGAGACTGCAGGCAATACAAGAGGTCACGCAAGGAGTCCAAAATGCCATTGGCAAAATGGCAACGTTTGGCGAAAGTGTTAAAAAGTAAGAATAATTTTATTTTAAATCAGAGCAAAATCCACCAAGAAGGAAACTAGGAAAAAAAACAAAGAATTAGAATTGATTACAAGTTACTTAAAACCGCGAAAAATCGTAAATCGTTTTTATTTCCGTATTTGGTATATACTTAAAGTACTCAACAAGTCAAACAAAATGATCTGTATGTCGCAGGGAAATGCCAAAATAGAGATTTGATCAAATCCCTGAGGGAGATGATCTATTCACGGAAGATGTTAAAATTTGATTTGATCAAATTCCTGAACTGTTTTAGTGAAAAGATGAAATAATATTGTTTATATATTAAAAGTATTTATTTAGTAAACCATGACAAATGTAACGGACTTTGTAAGTCGAGATGCCACAATTCAACAACGTATTTCAATAAAAATGAATGAACATTATTATTTATCTATTGAATCGTTCATTTCGAAAACATCATAAATCATTTTTTTTTTCAAATTTGAGTTTTTACTTTGAGCTGCCCGTAGATGCAGCAGATTTACATCTTCTGTGTAAAAACCACACAAGTTCAATTGTTCACCATATTTTTGGTGTATGGGATCCGTCTTGTTTTTTCACAGAAGATGTAAATAACCCCGTAGATGCAGTTCAAAGTTAAAACTCAAATTTAAAAAAACGATTTATGTTGTTTTTGAAATGAACGATTCAATAAAGTAAAATTAGATATTTTAAGTAACCCCCGACACAAAATAAGTTAAAAAATAAAATTTAACTTCATTTAAAGTACCTATCAATATTTAGATGATGAGCGTCGTGGCGTCGAGGGACCGCTATGTGAGGGCTTCACATAGCCGTTGAAACTAAACGATTGTATATTGTTGTTTTGTTACTTACGTACGTTGCTAACACATATTAAGTCCTTGTATAATTCATACTTTATCATTATCAACCTTCTTTTTATTTCTTTGTGCTCTGGTTTTATTATTTGATTTTATGAGCAGTTCCCCGACGTGGCGACGCTCATCATATGCTCAAAATAGTAATAGGCAATTTTAATAATAAGTACAAAGGGCAAGAGAGAAATTTTATTTTTTACATTTTAGAAGTTTTTTTTTGTCGGGGGTTACTTAAAATTTTTAATTTTATTTAATATTCGAACTTTTTTCTTTTCTTTAAAAATTTGTTTGTAAATACGTGATTAATGTTACTTCTTGATTGGTGGGGATTGTTGATCATTAAGGTATGTCCACACTAGGCAACAAATTGGTGGCAACATGTTGCCAACACTTTGACATGGCAACATGAAGTTGCTTCTATTGTATCTGGATACACTCTGTGATGTTGTGCCGTCCACACCACAACCAGTCAAATGTTGAAAATGGACGTGAAAGCCGCTGGTGTTTGTGCTGCTTATGTTGTGATAGCTGCCGGTTCACAAAAACGAAATAGACGATATTGGCAAAGTGAATTTTTGAAAAATGGAACTTTCCATGGCGACAAATTGATGTCAGAACTACCATTAAATGATGGTAGTTTGTTTCCAAATTTCGTCAGATTAACGAAACCTGACATTCTCTTCAGAAATCGTTCCAGCGCCACTTTTGTTCCTCAATTTTTTTCCTTTCTAGGGCAAACTGTGTTTTTAGCGATTTAATTTTTCATGCAATCTCATCTGCATTTGTTTTAAAATGTACAGCTATTTTACACATTTCGTCATATTTAATATTCAGGTTTTTATATTCTTTCGTTACAACATCCCACAAAGCTGGCACACCTTGCAACATTTCTATCAGTTCTGTACTTTTTTGTTTGATCCAGGAATATTTAATTTCTTCACCTCCACTATCCTCAATCACTTTTTTGAATTATAAAAATTATAATTAAGATTTAATGAATATTATTATAACAAAAACGAATTAGGTAGCTAACATGCACAAATGAAACCTCAACCTCAAATGTTGTCAACACTGTCCACACTGAGCGATGTTACTCATATAAGAGCGATGTTACCCGTATAAAACGGGATACACGGTGCGGACCTGGCTTTAAACGCCTGAACAGATCTTCATAAATTATAGCTAAGAAACTTCTCGTTAACGTCAGCTTTCAAACTCAAGTTTGGATATACGGAACTAGACTAACATTTGTGTCAAATTGGTTGCATATAAATTTTGTCAAGTAGAAATTGAGCTGATGGTCATCAAACGCATGAACAGATCTTCATAAATTATAGCTAAGAACCTCCTCGATCATGTCAGCTTAAAAAAAACCGCATCAAAATCGGTCCATTCGTTTAGGAGCTACGATTCCATAAACAGCCACAAATACGGACCGACAGACGGACGGATGGACAGACGGACAGACGGACAGACGGTCAGACGGACAGACGGGCAGACGAACAGACGGACAGACGGACAGAGGGACGGACGGACAAACGGACCGACGGACAGACGGACAGGCAAACAGACAGACACGTCATAACACCCCGCTTTTTGTGTCGGGGGTTTATAAATAAATAATAATGTTCATTCAATTTTATTTAAACACGTTGCTGATTTGTGGCATTTCGAGTTACAAAGGACGTTACTTTTTTACTTGCACACTTTTTGTTTTACTTTATATTTTGGATTGGTTACAGGAACACTTCTTAAATCTTTGATTACAAAATAAGGATAATTTTCCCGAAATCTCACGCATATATAGGTTAGTCCGTGGAATTACTTCGGTAAATGCTGTTGTAGCTATATTCAGCGCATTTCTAGGTAGCCAATCTTTTATAATTCCAACCAATGGATGTACCAATTTGATATAAGTGATTTTTTATATCTAATACAATCCCTACAACGTTATTTCGATCTAATAGGCCTCTATCTACCTGAATTACATACACCAAAACTGTGGAATTCACTAATACGTCTTTAAGTTTCTTCAAAGAAACTTTCATTTTTTCAGCTGATATTTTTAGGTGTTTTGTAGCATTTTCCCTTTGATCTTAAATGCTCTTCTTTTTGGAAAAAATAGAATTTTTGATCCATATCCTTCTTCTCCTACTGTATTCCCACATGTTGCGTGCATCGAATTTTTACTAATGTCACATGAATATGTTCTAGTAGATTCCATTCCACAAACAACACAACATGCTTTATTGTCGCTGACAGCTGCTTCTCCTTCTGCTGCAAGTAACACTGCAGGTGTTTTAACTATCGAAGCAGGAGTTGAAATAGAGTTGTTAACTGGTTTGAGTTATCTTGTTGTCGATAAAGAAATTGATTCAGTTACTAGCAGATCCTTTAAATTTAAAGCCTTTTTGGTGAGTAAATCAGCTGCAGGTGGATAGTGTGACAAGTATTATTGTTGGTTGATTCGACTATTGATAGATCATTTGAAGCATTGTAATAAATTAATTCAGGTGCTGGTAGACCTTTTGAAGTTAAAGCGTAGTTGTTGTTCTCTAAGGAAGCTACTTGTAAGTTTCCTGGTGTTAAAATAATGTCATGGTCATGAAGAAGTAGATCCAAGTCCTTTGCAGAAACAAGTTTTTCAAGCAACTCTTTCAAAATATTACTAAATTGGAGTTCTGTTTTTGTTCTGTTGCAAATAAAGGTGACTTACTAGGTCACCTTTATTTGACTAGGTGAATGTCTAGGTCCACCAATTACAATTTTGCGCATTGGCCATAGACTTGTTATTTTTTGTATGACAGCAGCCGTACACTCAGAGCCGTTGTTGCTTTGTACTATCTCTTATACGTAGGTTGTCCGCAGACAACCTACTTCCAAAAATATTTTTAATGGCTCCATTGCTACTTCGGCAGCTCTTTTTGAAGTCGGCGGTTGAAGAAAGCTGAATTTCGTCGCGTGGTCCTGATAGTTTAATTTTCTTCTTTATTTATTCAAATTTCTATGTTACACAAACACATATAATTACATTTAAATTACAATAAATTTGATATAATGTTTTTAAACAACGTTCTATCTCTAACAGTATGGACTAGTTCTCCAATTGTTCTCAGTCCAGTCCAGTTTCGAATGTTTCTGAACCAAGACATTTGTTTCCTTCCGATTCCTCTTCTGTCTTCAATTCGTCCTTCCACAATTATGCAGCAGTTCATATTTTGCCTCACGTATGATATGTCCAAGATATTGTGACTTTCTTACTTTAACCGTTTTTTAAAACTCTCTTTCTTTTCCTAATCCTCTTAGACCTTCTTTATTCGTTACTCTATCCGTCCACGGTATTTTCAGAAAACGGCGGCAACACCACAATTCGAAGGCTTCAATATTGTTCATTGTAGAAATCTTAAAGGTCCAAGTCTCCAAACCATATAAAAGAGAGGACCATACATAACATTCTACGTTAGGAATACGAAGATGGATGTGGATCTATTGCAGATCACTATCTTGAATTTCCAGAAAGAAGATCTGGTCATCTCTATTCTACATATTATTTCTTTATCAGAATTCCATTCTTCATTAAAGCAGCAACCTAGGTATTTGAAATTAGATACGCTTGATAGCTTTGTTTTCGACTGTAATTACAGCATCGGTATATGGCAGGCGATTTTTACTGATGATCATGAATTTGGTTTTCTTGATGTTCATAGTTCAGGTCCGCTTTTTTACTTTCTTCATTTACTCTGTTTACCAAACACTGTAAGTCTTCTATCCGCTATCAATGTTGAGTCGTCAGCGTATCTAATGTTAATAATGCAAACATTTGCCTTTGTCTATAAAGTTTGTAGCTTCTTTAAAAATTTCTTCAGAGTAGATATTGAACAGAAGAGGGGAGAGAATGCATCCTTGATGAACACCTCGCATCATCCAACTTTTGTTCAGCTTTTTGGTTCCAGTATAGGTTTTTGGTAAGTCGTACGTGTTTGTTGTCGAGACCTAAATTTCTTAATATCGTGATGAGTTTATCATATTGTACGCGATTAAATGCTTTTTCATAATCGATAAAACAAATTAAAACATCTTTTTTAACGTCTTTACAATTTTGGAACAGAACTTGAAGGTTGAAAAGAGCTTCTCGTGTCCCCATGGCCTTTCTGAATCCAAACTGCGTTCTTCCCATCATTTCTTCGCATTTTTTGAATAAACGATTATGTTGTATTTTAAGCAATATTTTCAACATGTGACTCATTAGATTGATTAACCTATACTCACTACCTTTTTTGGCGTTATTACACTTCGGCAATGCAATAGTTTAATAACCATTTGTAATTCCTATCCGGAGTCGACTGTAAGTCAATTAAATCGACTTGTACACGATGATGAGTCGCTAGATAGAATTTGGCCAAACAACGATTCCTTTTTTGATTTTTTTTTACACAGATATACAGACATCAGTTGTACTGGAATTTTTAAAGCTGTGTAAGGCTTTAAAAATTGCAGTGCAACTGAAGTAGGTATTAGGTATTTTGATTTGAAACATTTTATCTCTTCCTCCGGGACCAGTTGACTCCGGGTCTCCCAGAGTAAGTGGTAAAAATTTTCCATTGGAACTATCTTCACAACTGGATCGGAGTCAAGCTTTCTCTTTCAAATCAAAGATTTTTAGTACCTACTTCCATAATATCGTATTTTTTCCGTAATAGTACTGTTGTAATGCGTAGATTCTTCTATCCTTTCGCTAGTTCAAAAACGTTTTTCTTTATCATGCCGCTTGTTAAAAAACGACCTGATACTTTCATTAAACTGGTCTTCAGATACAAATTGGGTTAAGTTTGTTTTTTTCTATTTAGAGGGGAGTGGTAACAAGCGAAACATGGAGCTGTGCGCGTCCTGACTTTATTCCATCTTTTTCTTAAAAGAGTTCAGAGATTTGATCAAGTCACATATTTTCTTTAGGGAAATCACCAACAGTATTTTTATTTTAACATTTTACATGGATTGATCATCTTCCTTAGGGATTTGATTAATTTTCTATTTTTATCATTTTCCTGCGACATGTAAATTCATTCTTTGGGTAAATAGTTTTATTTAATTTTAAATTTTGTCGCAAATCTTAAATTGAAATATTTGCGATTGTCATTTTCTCAAAGCGATATCTCAAAAGCGGTTATACATGATTGATTGAATCGAACATATTACAACGAATTCCAGACTGTTTTTTCTACAAATCCACTTTTCTGTGGCAAATTAAATACTACTCGAGAACCCTACTCGAGCCCAAATATTTACAGCAATTTTGCTCGAATT
This sequence comes from Phosphuga atrata, assembly GCA_944588485.1. Classification (NCBI taxonomy): domain Eukaryota; kingdom Metazoa; phylum Arthropoda; class Insecta; order Coleoptera; family Silphidae; genus Phosphuga; species Phosphuga atrata. The sequence continues at coordinate 62,900,825 of OX155892.1, forward strand.
TATGGATCAGTATTAGGAAGTCATATCACTTGAAATAAAACAGGTTAGGTTATCTAATTAAAAATTCTAATTAACAACATACTCACGCAAGAGTTGATCCCCGATGAATGGCGAACTAGCATTTCAATCCTGTTATTTAAAAAAGGAGACCGAAAGATGCCATCAAACTACAGAGGAATAAACCTACTATCGACTACCTTAAAATTAACAACGAAGATTATAACAAACAAAATAAATGAACTAACCACAGTATCGGACGAACAACAAGGATTCCGATCAGGGAGGTCATGTATAGACGCCACATTTGTAATAAGACAAATAGTAGAGAAGTCCATCGAATACAATAAGCCCGCATTCCTCTGTTTTATAGATCTGGAGAAAGCCTTCGATAGAATCCGTCTTGAAGACATCATATATCTGCTGCATGACAGACAAATACCACACAACATAATTAAAACCATTGAGAACATATACACAAATAACCACATACAAGCCAAAATCGACAACGAATTCACGGAACCAATACCTGTGCAGAATGGTATCCGCCAAGGGGACTCCTTGAGCCCATTACTTTTCAACATAGTAATGGATGTAATCATAAAAGACGTCCGAAAACTAAAAGGCTATAAAATGGGAAAACAACAAGTAAAGATATTATGTTATGCCGATGACGCGGTACTGGTGGCGGAAAATGAAGATGATCTTCAGAGATTACTATTTCAATTTAACATCACGGCAAAAAAGCTAGGAATGACAATAGCAACATCAAAAACAAAATGCATGGCTACATCAAAAACACCAATCAGATGTAAGTTAGCGGTAGACGATGAAATCATCCAGCAAGTAATGCAATTTAAGTACTTGGGCATAGAAATATCAAGCTTTGGAGACATTGAAAACGAAGTCAGAAACCAGGCGTCAAAAGCAGCAAGAACAGCGGCCCAACTGAACGACACGATATGGACAAACAAACACCTACAAAGAGTAACCAAAACCCGCATCTATAAGGCAGCTATAAGACCTATATTAACATATACAGCAGAAACAAGACCTGAAACGTGTAAAACTAAGCAGATCTTAGAAACAACAGAGATGAAAGTAATTCGCAAAATAACCGGCAAAACATTGAGAGACCGGGAGAGAAGTGAAAACATTAGACGAATATGCAATATTAACAATGTCAACGATTGGGTGTTGGGAAGAAAAAACCGAGTGGAACGAACACATTAGCAGAATGTCAGATGACCGAATTGTAAAAATCTCAAGAGACAAATCGCCGTCAGGGAAAAGGAGTATCGGGAGACCACGAAAACGGTGGAACGACAACCTCAACGTACAATAAAAAAAAAGGACCGGGCAAAATCGACGAAGAACAGGCGATTCGCCTATTTAGAAGAAGGAAGAAGAAGAAGAAGAGGTTATATTAGGTTGTAATTTACATTTATAATCTACTGTAATATAACTTTGATAATGAAATAATAATTACCTTACATTTACTGCGGTTTCTCTATGTGTTAACTTTTGAATGGTTTGTAGCAACGACTTCTGGTTTTCATCATCGATTGAGTATCGCTACATAAGCGAGCTTATATAGTTTTGTTATGAAGCTTCAAATTTGGAAAATCAGCCCGGATCAGCCTGGTCTTGTCTGTTATCAATGGCATCAATATTATCAATCAATGGAAGGCTATCAGTTTTTTTTAAGACCTAAAGCAATGAGTGCTCGAGAAATTTTTAACTAATATTCATAAATTGTGGATCAAAAGAAGCGGATTCCCTTAAATAAATTTAAAATAAAATGAACAGACGCATCGATTATTTTGAATATTTGAGCAAAATAATCAGTTTAGATTTCTATTTCCTTCGGCTAACATGAAAAAGTCGTAATACAATTTTTGCATCCCAAAATTAGTCAATAAACATATGCAGTTTAGCTACAAAGCATTTAATTTTTAATTTGCTTCATTCAATCTTGTTAGTCTTGTCTTGTTTGCTTCAAATGAATTTTGAAGTTGAATTCTTCAGATGAATTCTGCATATACTTTACTATCAAAAGAAGTGCAAACAATCTCTCCAAACAAATTTATGAAATCTGAAAATTTTAATGTCTTCCTAAACTATATTCGGATTAGAGAATTCATAAGAAATGCTTGTGAAATGTAGAGGAATCGGCTAGAAAACAGAGACAAACCGTTAAAATAGGAAATGGCCGAAATCTCAGTTATTTTAATTGTTTGAGCAAAAAAACATAGTTTTCAGAACAAGATTCTGCATATACTTGACTAAAGAAAATCCTATTTGAGATGAATCCAGAGATATCTAGAACCTAAAAAAAAAAATTCAGGAAGAGAAATATAGTATCAAACGTGTACAGCTACATCAAATAATGATGTAGATGCCAAACAATTACTTATGTCAAAATCAAACAAATTTTAATCTTTCTTTTGTTTTGTTTTTCAGTACGTTTAATTTTACTGTTCCGTATTTATCCTGGATTGCTGTGATGTTGTTGGTGGGGGCGTCGATGGTTCTGTATTTTATCCCGATTAGATATTTGCTGATGCTGTGGGGTATGAATAAGTTTTTTAGGCGAATATTGAGGCCGCACGCGGTCCCGAACAACGAGCTGTTGGATCTAATATCCCGTGTGCCCGACGACGAAATGTTGGTGAGTTGGTTGTTTCAGAATAAACATTTCTCGGGCAGAGGTTGTCGTTCAATTTTAGATACATCTGGTATTATTAACTAAATTTCAGTACTAGTGCATGCTTATCGACCATTAATACTTGTTTGGTACATTTTTCTCTTTTGGTGGTGATTATCCGTTTACTAAAATTTACAAATAACTACTAGACTTGATAATACTAAACATTGCAAAAGAAAGAATATGGGAGACTAGACAAAATAAGACAAGTCTAGCCAATGCTAGGCAAAATTGGAACTGGAACATTCTACAGGGTAAGACAAGACCAGAAAAGACCAGACAAGACCAAACAAGACCAGAGAAAACCAGACAAGACCGGACAAGACCAGACCAGACAAGACTAGACAGGACTAGACACGACCAGACAAGACCAGACAAGACTGGACACGACCAGACAAGATCAGACAAAACAGGCAAGGCCAGACAAGACCAGACAAGACCGCACAAGAGCAGACAAGACCAGATAAAACCAGACAAGACCAGACAAGACCGGCCAGTATCTAACAAGACCAGACTAGACTAGACAATACCAAACAAGACCAGACAAGACCACACAAGACCAGACAAGACCAGATAAGGCCAGAGAAGACCATACAATACCAGACAGACCAGACAAGAGCAGACAAAACCACACAAGACCACACAAGACCACACAAGATTACACCAGTCCATACAAGAGCATCTTGATAGCAGGCTATCAAAAGAGACCAGACAAGACTAGACAACACCAGACAAGACCAAACAAGACCAGACAATATCAGACAAGACCAGACAAGACCACACAAGACCAGACAAGACCAGATAAGACTAGACAAGACCAGACAATACCAGACAAGACCAAAGAAGACCAGACAAGACCAGACAAGACCACACGAGACTAGACAAGACCTGACAAGACAAGACAAAACCAAATAAGACCAGACAACACCAGACAAGACCAGACAACACTAGACAAAACAAGGCCAGACAAGGCCTGATAACGCCAGACAAAACCAAACAATATCAGACAAGATCAGACAAGAGCAAACAAGACCACTCAAGACCAGACAAGACCAGATAAGACCTGGCGAAGGTAGGCAAGAGCAGTCGACCAAACAGGACTAGGCGAGGGCAGGCAAGAGCAGGCATGGGTAGGCAAGAGCAGACAAAGGCAGGCAAGAGCAGGCAAGAGCAGGCTAGTGCAGGCAAGAGCATGCAAGCGCAGGCAAGATTAGACACGATCAGATAACACCACACAGGATCATATAGGACCAGGCAAGACTGGACAAGGCCAGACAAGATCAGACAATGCCGGACAAGACCAGACCAGACAAGACCAGACAACACCAGATAAGACCAAACAAGGCAAGACAAGGCCAAACAAGACCACACAAACCCACACAAAAACGAGACATGACCAGACAAGTTTAGGCCAAACCAGATAAGTTCAGACTATAGCAGACAAGACCAGAGAAGACCAGACAAGACCAGACAAGACCAGACAAGACCAGACAAGACCAGACAAGAACAGACAAGACCAGACAAGACCAGACAAGACCAGACAAGACCAGACAAGACCAGACAAGACCAGACAAGACCAGACAACACCAGACAAGACCAGACAAGACCAGACAAGACCAGACAAGACCAGACAAGACCAGACAAGACAGGACAAGACCTGACAAGACAAGACAAAACCAAATAAGACCAGACAAGACCAGAGAACACCAGACAAAACAAGAATAGACAAGAGCTGATAACGCCAGACAAAACCAAACAATATCAGACAAGATCAGACAAGAGCAAACAAGACCACTCAAGACCAGACAAGACCAGACAAGACCTGGCGAAGACAGGCAAGAGCAGTCGCCCAAACAGGACTAAGCGAGGGCAGGCAAGAGCAGGCAAGGGCATTCAAGAGCAGACAAGGGCAGGCAAGAACAGGCCAGTGAAGGCAAGAGCATGCAAGCGCAGGCAAGATTAAACAGGACCATATAACACCACACAGGGTCAGATAGGACCAGCCAAGGCTATATAAGGCCAGACAAGGTCAGACAATGCCGGACAAGACCAGACCAGAGAAGACCAGACAACACCAGATAAGACCAAACAAGGCAAGACAAGGCCAGACAAAACCACACAAACCCACACAAAAACTAGACAAGACCAGACTTGTCTAGACAAAACCAGATAAATTCAGACAATGCCAGACAAGATCAGACAAAATCAGACAAGATCAGGCAAGTCCAGATAAGACCAGACAAGACCAGACAGGACCAGACAAGACCAGACAAGACCAGACAAGACCAGACAAGACCAGACAAGACCAGACAAGACCAGACTAGACCATACAAGACCATACAAGACCAGACAAGGCCAGACAAGACCAGACAAGATCAGATAAGATCAGACAAGACTAGACAAGATCAGACAAGACCAGACAAGACTCAACAAAACCAGACAAAATCAGACAAGACCAGACAAGACCTGACAGGACCATACAAGACCAGGCAAGACCATACAAGATCAGACAAAACCTGACAGAACCAGACAAGACCAGACAAAACCAGACAAGACCGGACAAGACCAGACAAGACCAGACAAGACCAGACAAGACCAGACAAGACCAGACAAGACCAGACAAGACCAGACAAGACCAGACAAGACCAGACAAGACCAGACAAGACCAGACAAGACCAGACAAGACCAGACAAGACCAGACAAGACCAGACAAGACCAGACAAAACCAGACAAGGCCAGGCAAGACCAGACAGGACTAGAGAAGACCAGACAAGACCAGACAAGACCAGACAAGACCGGACAAGACCAGACAAGACCAGACAAGGCCAGACAAGACCAGACAAGACCAGACCAGACCAAACAAGACCAGACAAGACCAGACAAGACCTGACAGGACGAGAGACGAATAAACATGACTAAACAAAACCAGACAAGACCAGAAATGACCGGGCAAGACCAGACAAGATCAGACAAGACCAGACAAGATCAGACAAGAGCACACGAGAACAGACAAGAAGAGACAAGTCAATACCAGATCTAGCGAGAGCAGGCAAGAGCAGACAATACCAGATAGGACCAGACAGGACAGCACAGGACCAGATAGGACCAGGCAAGACCAGACAAGGCCGAACAAGACTGAGCAATGCCAGACAAGGTGAGACAAGACCATACAAGACCAAACTAGGCAAGACCATACAAGACTAGACACGACCAGACATGGGGTGGACATTGGACTCTGATAGACCGAATATTGACTAAACATTGACTGGATATTAATTAGACATTGATTGGAAATTTACCTTTTTATGTCTGGGCATTAAGACATTGATTATACATTGACTGATTATATATTAAATATTGACTAGACATTGTCTATTTCTTGACTGAACAATGATTAGTGATTGAGTAGACATAGACTATAATATATTGACTATACTTCGACTGGACACTGACTATAACGTTGAATCCATATTGTATAGACCATAAAACGAGACACAGTAGCTAAGCGTAAACTAAGTAAATAATTTAACAAAACAGAAGGTCGCTCAAGACAAATAAAATAAGTCGGGCAAAACTAGTTGACGTAGTGCTGGTAAGTGACGTAGTGCTGGTAAGACAACCTAAGCCTTAGGTTCTAAGGTAATAGGTCAAGTGGTATGAAAAGGTTATTAATATGCATTTAGTTAGATAAAACTGTAGGGTAAGACTAGACGTGCAATGTAGGACAGTATTACTTAAATAATAGTAGTTCCCAAGTGTTGATTCGATTACAGATTCTTTACCAGTTGCTGTATTGAGGATATTAGAGTAGCAAAACGTGTTGATTGCGTTGTTAAATAAATAGAGCTAAATATTCTTAACTAGACTTAAGCAGTACAGGATTAGATTTGAATAAAGCAAACAGACTTGCATTTCAGATTAGTTTGGGTAAATCTAATGTTGATTAAAGAAAATATGTGGAAAACTACTTAAAGGATCGTTTACTTTGACAATACGCAATAACTGACTATTTTTAACGCATAATTTCTCGGACTATGTATGTAATTTGTTGTAAAATCAATGTTGATTTAATTAAATTTGTAGTTGTAGTTTGCATTAAGACTAATTTAATTATGAGCTGTGTTTGAATACAAAGACTAGTCATTTGTAATTTCGCTAATATTATTTAGTCTACTAGATTTTATTTAATACTAAACCTTCTATAGCTCAATAGTTCTGCTAAATATTTAAACTATAACATATTGTTCATAGCAAGATAATAGGTTTTTACTTATTTTCTACCAAGATTTTATAATTATACAATTAGACCTTAAAATATACTAGGTACCAGAATACGAATTTCTACATTTCAGCTTGACAAAGAAAGACTGGATTAACAATAGACACCAATACTCAGTAGAAGGATAATTGAAGCAAATATTTTTTCGTTTGATCGTTAATTTACAAATGACAACTAAATGACAAAATGACAAAATGACATTAGAAATGAAATTAAACCTTATTTACGATTAGAGGTAAAATCTATTTTGACGATTAGATTTAGAGTAGTTCTATACATAAATATAAAGAATAATATGTTAATGTTAAGTTTAAAAATTATTAATAACTATTGGTCTTTGGTTAGGTCATCTTAGGTTAATTGACTTTGATTAGACGTTGCCTAAACGTTGACTAAACATTGACTAGACATTGGTAAGACATTGACTAAACATTGAAAAAACTCAGAACCTTTCAAAATCCATAAAATATGAAATTTCTATAAAATTAATAAAATTTCTATCTTCTTATAAGTAAGGAATACATAAATAAATTTCATACAGCTTCCAAATTTTAAGCAGGGTAACAAATAAATTAAGATTTAGTAGATAATTTAAAAGATAATTTGGATTAGATTATATAAACTAGGTTAATTTATTATTTGTTGATATATTTCCACATATAGGAACATCTATGAAATCTACAAAAATTAAATTAAGAGACTGAAGTAATATTTGGTTTAGTGTTTAAAATTTGATTTACATAAAATAGACGAAGACAGGTTTATAAACACTATAGCAAGCTATATCCCCGACATGAAATAGTTTTGGTTAAAATGGACAAGCAGATCAACATAAGTAAATAAAAATAGTCTTTAATGCTACTATCATAATATCATTTCTAACAAACGTAGATAATCTTTGTGGGGAAAATGTATATTGATGACAAAACAAGTATTAATGTTCAGTAAATGCAAAACAGATGTGGATAAAATTATCGGCAGCTTCTCTATCAACGCATATTGGCCGGCTGACATTTTTTGAATGGTACTTGCAGCTGGATTACAGAGACTTGAAGATTCTCATCGGACAGGACACGGAACGACGACGCGAACCCAGAAAGAAACAGAAGACTTCCTAGTGGAGGTTGAAACTTTTGACCGGAGTACGCACCAAATTACGCGTGCGCTGGGAAAGAGAAGGCATTTTAAAGTCTGATTAATGATATTCCACGTTTTGTCCCTATTTTTCTTCTTCTCTGTGTCTAGATTAACAGGAAAACTATCTACAAACTTATATATCTTTTTTTATTGCTAGTTTAGTCTACTAACTGAAAAAAAAACTAAAATTAAATAACAGGTGGATTGAACCAATTAAATTAAATAAAACAAGTAACGCCAATTTAGTGAGAGAAACATAGTGAAAAGTAGTAATTGATTATAATTTTATTTTTAAATTTGGTTCAAATTTTTAATTGTACAAAACTAAAAGCAAATAATTAATATTAAAAAAATAATGTCAAAAAGCATCTTCAATATGTAGTTTTTAATTTACTTTATATGAACTTATTTTGTTGATAGTTCATCTTAATGTTTTATTTTTCTGTATATTTTAAAAGTAAATAGAAAATCTTTTAACCCCTTACGGACTTTTAAAGAGTTTCTTTTAAAGAGAGACTTTCGTCTTGCTGATGCGTATTGGACCACAAAGGGGATAAATTAGAAATTCCCTCAAATTTGTTCACATCTAAAGTCCTAGAGGTAGATCACAAAAACAACTAATATAATAAAATCCGTAATAGGTACTTCTTTTATTTGTGGAAGAATTTCCAAATATATTTGCTTTTACTTTTGGACGATAATTAGACTAAATCTTGTAGATGGAACCAAAAAAATGCCTATTTAGTAAGAAAAACTAAAACTAAAATTACCTTATTTTTTTAAATTATTATCAAAGATTCGATTATATTAATTATTATTATCAAGTTAAATTGATTATGGTTTTTAGTTTACAATTAGTTAGATAACATCTATAAACAAAAAGCAAATAATGACATTTTTTTCCATATAAAGTTTACTATTTTTGTACCCTAATTATGCAGATTAGTTAGAATATGTTTCTTGTTTAAATCAAGTATATCACAAAGGGGAAGCAAATAAATTTTTGTTTGCTACATATCAAAAAATAATTATTTCGTGCTAATTTAAAATTAGAATTTCTTTTATCCATTTATTTTGATATTTTTTGTAAAATTAATATTTCAAATTAGCATTTATGTAAATTAGTCCGTACTTCTAAATTAAGAAATAGTTATTCAAATGTTTTATAATTCAAAAAGTATTTAAAAATGATGCATTATAAAAAAAAACATTTTTTTAATGTTCTAGCGAGATATTCCAGAGATAGTTAAAAGCGAGATACTCCAGAGTTAGTTAGCTTTTATACGGACGCTATAATATAGGACAATATGTAAGTATAAATAAAAAAGTGTTATACGCATAAGAACTTATTCGGAATGGTTAAGTAAACAAGTTATGATTAATTAACATTTTGAATAATATAAATTATGTATTATCATTTTTACAATAGAGGTGCCTCCACATTGTAGTACCACTGATTGTTAAAAATGTAGGAAAGATTTATTATCACAACAATTAGATTGTTTTTTACTTATTTTGTTGACGAAATCAGATTAATGCTATTCCTTTTAATTATTATTTTTAACTTTTTTTAAATTAAACCACTTAGAAAGTACTTATATAGTACATAGGAACTTTTTCTAGACAACAAAACATGCCCCTATTTAAACACACTTTTGCATCCTATTATTAGGATAATAGGAGAATATGGATAAATAAAACATTACATTTGTAATATATTTTATGTATTAAAAATTAGAAAATTATTTTAAAAAATCTTAATATAATCATTAATATTTAAATATTTGGGTTTGTTGAGTTTGTAGATTTGATAACTAAGAAATGAAATACTTTCAGTCTTTTCTTCAAAAGTTAAATTTTTATAATACATATATCTATATGTTGTAGTCAAATAGTGAAATCTGTCAGAATGTGTAAAATAGAGCTATTACATGATCTGCCATTACATGATTACACCGAGTTTTTTTAGCACATTATATTTAACTACGATAAAACAATCTAACTTACTTATCAGACCTATTAAAAAGGGGTAAATAAATTGGCTTACCATACATCCGGGATTAGTCCTGGGTTGTAAAAATGTCCGGGGTTTAAAAATTTTATGACGGGCGAGGATTTTGTTTTAATTTTAGACATATATGTTCGACATAACATTTTTAAACATTCTCTTGCGATTGTGCGAAAAATCCAAGTGGCTGAATATTACCTGCGTCATGGCTTGCGCTGTGGGATCTTTCAACATCCAATAAGCAGGCATGAAACGGCGCATGCCTATTGTTACCCTACTCCATGGGCTATGTCGTATACCCTTAGTGAAATCGCACCAATATTAAGGCGCGTTCCCACGGCCTGTCGCTTGGCGAACCTGATTCGTATTTCGTCACAACTCGTGTTGTGGGAACGGCCAGGCTCCGAATGGCTCGTGGTGACTTGGGGTGGCTCGGAAGTGGCGCGACCTTTCCTGTGAAATGCCGGAAAATCGAGATATATCAAAGGTTTTTGGTTTGTCGAATTGCGAACGACGAGCACGCTCGTGCAGTGTTGCTACGGCCTGTGTAGAGATGAAAAAGTGCTCATGCCCAATGCAGTGCAGCTCTCTGTTATTCTTCTCCTGGTACGAGGTGACTCCAGAAAAGACGCGAGGTGGTCCGAGATTTGTCAGACAACGCAGTGTGGGAAAGGTGTGGCTCGAGAATTCATAAGCACAACCAAGCACCTACAGATTCAAGTATCTGAGAAACTTAGAGTCAGGTTCGCCAAGCCATAGGCCGTGGGAACCCGCCTTAGGACGTACTTTATGTTGTTTTTGAGTAAGTAACTCGTCTTCTTTTTTGAGAATTTTATCTCTATTCGTTGTTTGTCTCAACGTTTAAGGGGCAAGAAGAAGGGGTTTAAGGGGCGTACCGCACACTTTCAAAATTTTGATCTACTAGAACCAAAACCGATGTAATTATTGTTAACATTATATCTCCATATATATTTGAGGTGTTGTTTTCTTTAGAAATCATTAATAATGTAGCAGAAACGATGGTTAGCTCAAACAGAAGTGAAATAAAACTTGTTCCAATTGTTGTAAGATATTTCAGTCTGGAGCAGAGAATTCAAGTTAAACTTTTAAATTTCAATGAAGTATCAAGTGAAACTGCTGAAATTTTAACTCAATAATATGAACAGTAATTTTGTTGGTGTGAGGAATCATACTTCTTATCTTGTGACAAATACCCAACATTATTTTTTTTAACATCCAGAAATGAAATGTTGAAATTTTTATATGCTATTTTACAGTTTTTTAATAATGTAGTTCTGAAATTGGAATCTAATTCTATAACAGCAACAGAAGCATTTCAGACATATTCTGAAGTAATTAGTCAACTTCAGAAAAGAAAAATTCACAAGTTTATAACATCTTCTATGTTCAGGAGCAAAGATTCTTCTCAAGAGTAGACATTTTTAATAATTCTAGTATCCAATACTTAGAGTTGTTTGTGTAGGTGATACCAGTTTTGATAAGGTTAGTAAGTTTCAGTGAATAAATTTGCGGACTGAAATTGTCTGATCTGATTTAAAAGAAAGTGCCCAAGTTATTAAAGATTCCATAAATATTGATGACCTATTTGATGAACGTACATTGTTGAACCAGGTAATTCAAAAGTAAGGTTGTGGTTCAAGTGCTGAAAAAGTACCAGATACTATTGAAGAGAAGTGGAAAGAAATTTTAAGGTGTTTCAAAAGATATGAAGAGTGACGTGTTGCAATATTTCTAAAATAGCTGCGTTTGCAATGTCTTTGCCTAGGAAATCTGCTCCAGCTGAGAGATTCCTTTCGATTATGGGGAACATTTGGTCTACAGAAAGAGGTAAACTTTTAGTATCAACAGTTAAACATCTTCCAAATGTTAAAATTAATTCAGAACTTTGTTGTTGCGAATTTTATGATCGAATCAGAACAAACACCATTTCTACAAAAAGTCACTTGAAAACAATTAATAAAGTTTCATGTTTCAGTAAACTGTTAAGACTTTTATAATTTTATGTAATTTAAAAAATTTGTCCTGAGTTGGACCCAAAAAAATGTGGTAAGCCTATAAGTAAACAAACATGTATGGTGATTTCATGAACTACCTAGGCATATCGTGCAGTACATGAACTACCGCCAGATCATGAAATGCCTCAGTTTTACACAATCTGACATATTATGACATATATGATTACGTATGTAATGATTACATAATTAATGTATGCATCTATTGTAAAAATATAACTTTTGAAGAAAAGTCTTGGTAATTTGATGAAACTACCGATTTTATGCAGCACATTATATTTAACTACGATTAAATAAACTGACTTACGTTTTAATGTTTCTCGAAATTGCTATTCCGGTTGCAGGAACTACCTAGGCATATCGTGTAGTGCCGCCAGATCATGAAATGATTCAGTTTTACACAATCTGACTATTACGCTATATGACTATTATGTTATACTTATGATAAGTTAAACAGATGATATTAAGATGATAATGAAAAGTATACAAATATTGTAAAAATATAACCTTTGAAGAAAAGAGTCAAAGTATTTCATTTGTTATTTAATTTTGCTTATACATTTGAAAGCAAATTAAACTTTTTGTTAATTTTTCTGATTTTCAACATAAGCAAAATTAATTATATAAGAATATTCATACATCATTTTCTTGTTTTGTATTTCATTCATATTTTTTGGCGGTTTACAAGTAATTTATCAAATAATTTATAATTTTAGAAATTCCGTAAAATGCTTCGGAAATTTAAAATATTTTTGTAATCGATTTGTATTTTTGTGATTTTTTTTTGTTAATTCAAATTGCGAAATAATGTGTTATTAATATGGCAACCAAAAATATGCTCTTAAAAAAGTACTTTAAGCGCTTCAAATACTCTATAAAAATGAAAATATTCATTTAAAAAAATATATGCTCCTAAATTTGAAATAAATTATATGAGAAAATGTTAAATTCTAGGTACGAAAACATAGATACACAAGATAAATATAGTATAATCTCGATAATTCGACCGTTGGTTAATCGGACGCCACGTCCAGTTATCCGGCAGTTTGGAGACCGCTCGCGCTCTTCCCTCCCACCACCCTTTCTTATAATCCGGCGGTTGTCTAGTCGCATATGTGTCGGAGTATCGAGATTATTCTGTACAGCTAAACTTCAAAATATTTTATTTAAAATTTTTACTACAATAAATGACAAACATCTCATTTACGTTCTCAAAAAGAAAACCATTCCCGTTTGATCGTAGGACATTTTTGCACATTGAAAAACTTCGTTCCACATCAACCGAAGGTATAGGCACATTTAGGTTCACCTGCCTCCCAAAACCCAAAATGCCATTGCTTCAATAATACTATATTTATTGTCTATTGTTGTAGAACCGCTAGACCTATACCAAGACACATACTTTTTTTTACATTGGCTATTAGACGATCGACGTTAGTATAAGTTTCTTGAATTTGTTCTCAAACTCGATGAAGTCTATGTGAAAGGCAAGTAAAATGTGTCACTTTTGGATAAAATATTAGCTGATATAAAGAGTAAAATCGAATCTCGATTGAAACTTTCATCTGGAATTTTGATTGAATCATTAATAAGTCTTGCAATAGTGCTATGATTTGCCTTGCTGCACTGCAGTATTTAATACAAATTTTAGCTTAGCGATCAGTTCATCGTGATTCAAAATTCCAATGACGACGTTTTCTACGTATCTCCCAGTTATATCAGTAGTTTCAATTGAGATCCATAAAAAATATTTTTGGCGCTATTTTTGATAAAGATAATACCTACCTTGGCCGACATGACGCGTCTTTTTTAAATTCCGTCAAAAATATTTGGTATTTGTCATTTGACGTAAGCCACTTTTTATCTTCATTGCTGCTACATCGCGAATTCTGTAGTTTTAACTGTAGTAAACTCACACCATCGCACTCTTTTTTTCGAACCATTTAAGAGCTGTTCAGGGCTTTATTCTGAGATGGTCCTGCATCATTTACCATATCTACGTTTTCTTCTGTTTCATCTTATATAATATGTTTTCAACTATTTCGTCATCTGACATAATCTGAAAACTTTGATCATTAATGTCACAGGTGAGACACTCTTTCATATCCTCAGCATCACATTTCTGGACTATTTATATCTTTGACATATTTGAACTCATTTATATCCTCCAAAATGGAATCATCCGTATTGTTTATTGAATTTTCGTTCTCCCGTTTTAGTACTCTGTTCCAAGCTTTGTTCACAGTCTTCCTTACAATCAAATCCCACGCATCAACAAACATGTAACAATACTCCTTTAAATTCATTTGCTTGAAAGATTACAAAACGACTTCTAAGTTATTTTCAGAAAAAAAAATAACAATCTACATAAAAGTTGTTTTCTATAAAATCGTTTCAATGTTTCAATAACACTTTGATCCATTGGCTGTAGCAAGGATGTCACATTAGGAGGGAAAAAAAATACTTTTATTAAACTTTCCATTTTCTCTCTCGGTACAGTTCAGCCGAAGAATGCGCCAACCCATTATCCAGTAAAAGTAGGACATTTCCTTGTTTGTCAGTTTCGTTTTGTTTTTTTTTACTTCAGGGATACCAGTCATAGCAGTCAATGAATATTTCGAAGTTCATCCATGCACTTTTGTGGTTTTAATAAATTAAGGGTACCCTGATATTTTTGATACATCTTGGTTTTTTAAATTTTTCGATGGAAAGCAAAGGTATTTTATGGGTGCCGGTAGCGTTAGAACAAACTAATATTGTTACTCGCTCTTTACTAGTTTTATATCCTGGAGCTGAATTCTCCGCCGAGAATCTTTTGAAGGTAATGATTTCCAGTTTAATCCGGTTCATTATAAACAAAATCCTACTCGTAGTTATTTTCATCCAATTCCTTCTTAAAACCAGCTTTAAAAGAGTTTGCTGCATCTCCATCTGCTAACATTTTTTCACAATGTATTTCCAATTCGCGAATTCCATGACGAGATTGAAACCTGTACAACCATCCGTTACTTGCTATAAACGATTCATCGCCACCTATTTTTCTATTAAACTGTAATTCATTTTCACAGAGCAAAGGACCAGATATTGCTTGCCTAGTTGATCTTTTTTGTAAAAACTAACAATACAAAGCTTCTGCTAAAAGTTCATTTTTCGGTTTCTTCACCACTTTTCAATTTTTACTTCCGTCTTCACTACTTGATGTTTTCTCCCGTCTTCACTATTTAATGTTTACTCCCGTCTAATTTGCAGGTGTACTTCAAAATTGAATCGGTACTCGTTTTAATCTCTTTTTAATATCACTTATCGTCGATATACTTACACCGTACGTATCAGCTAACTTACGACCGGTTTCACCTTTTTCTAATGAATCAATAATATTTAATTTATCTTTAAGCGATAACACCACTTTTTTACGCTTTGACATTTTTAAGTATAGATGTGACACGACACAGAGGTACTCCTACAATTGGTAACTAACAAAACGCTTGGGGCAGAACGCGGACGGGTAATGCCAGTTAATGCCAAACACGTCCGTATTTGCATAAATTCAACTTGTATAAAGTTATTTGTTCGCGGTTGGTAGTCCGGATAATCGCGAAGCCTAACAACTAGGGGCCGGATAATCGCGTCTCTACTGAATATCATTTTCTTTACAAAAAGGAAATTATTACCAAAAACCATTAAAATTATTTTATAAATTTGATAAATTTATTTAAAATATGTATATATAATAAAATTTTCTCTATATTAGAAACAAAATTAATAGGATTTTTATATAATTATTGTGAAAATATTGTAGATTAAATTACAAAAGTTTCAAAATTTTTTAATTTCTTAAATTGCACTAAAACTTATTTCTTTATAGATAAAAGCCTTTGTACAATTGATTATATAATAGAATAGAATTACATGTAATTTATTATTGTTTTTTTTACAATAGAGGTTTATGTTTTTAATTTAAAAATTTAAACGTCCAAACAAATTTTAAATAAATAATTTTAACACAACAATTTTAAATCATCACAATTTAATAATAATCACAATTTTTCAAATTCTAAATTTTGTCGTTAACAATTTCAATATTTTCTCAAAAAAACAATATTTATTTGTTTTAGCACGTTTCATATAATAATTTCTCAATGGTTAAAGCGAGGAAAAAAGATTTATTTCCTTCCTAGATATACTTGATAATAAATTATTTTCATGAAATCAATTTATTTTCTATTGTTGGGATCACTAAAGGAAAACTAAACAAATATGTATAAATTGTAAAATAATTAAATAGACTAGAAAGAAAAAAAAAGTAAAATGTTCAAGCAATCGTAAAAACAGAACAAGAATCTGAATAATCTAACTAGTGAAATAGAACATTAGAGAAATTTGTAAATTTAAAAATATAAAATCTACCAATCAATCTAGACTGACAGGAAAACTTTATAATAAAAATAATAAGAAAACACTAACAAAAAAAATCTTCGTCAACGCACTTGAGTTCTTCCATAAACAAATTCATTACGTAGTTTAGTTTCCAAAAAAAAACCAAATGGAATTTATATAAACAACAAGAAAAAATAGATTTTTTATATATTTAGTGATATTAGGTAGTTGTTAAAACGTTTGTTTTGTTTGTTTCTCTTTAATTGGGGCCTAAATATTTTATTGATTTATTTTTACTATTAAAGAAAAAAGAGAAAATAGCAATCATTGTATTAATTATTTTGCAAATTTGTTGATTTTGCGCAACAAAACAAGGAAGATTTAAAAAAAGGAAATATGCGAGAGAATGAAATTAAATATGATATATATTTTTTTTTCTAAGAAAAAATATATTAATTTAATCCTTGACATCTATATGATTTTAAAGAAATAAATTTAAATTGTTACAGAAAATTTTTGCAAAACTATTGTTTCCTTAAATATGTAAAACTGCATAAATTATAAATCTTAAAATATTTTACTCTGCGCGTTTTATGTGTGCTTATTGTAATGTGTTTTAAAATAATTAATTATGAATTTTTATATAGATGTGATAATTGTTGCCACTAAGAGAATATTAAGAAACAAAAGATATATTAAAAAATATATACACGATATAAATTGCACAAATCCTGTTTTTCCTATTGTTAATCTTTTGCCGAAACTTTCCGTTTTTTTCAGAAATAAATAAGTTTTAAATTGATAAAGTGATATTTGTATTTTTTATTATTCGTTCAAATAAATGTTTTTAATGAGATCAATCATTTTATGAAATTTTTATTATCATTTCATAAATCCTTTTTGTATATTTGTAAGTGTTTTTCTTTTGAATTGAAAAAAAAATATTTTTATTCTGGCATTTTTATTTAACAAATGTTTTTATTTGTTTAATACATAACTACAATTTTTTTAATTTCTCTCCTAATTATTTTGACACAAATTAATTATCAAATAAATTATGTTAATAATATGTTTTTTTTTTAATATTTCTTTTAAATTTTAAACCAAAATATAATTATTTTTGAATTTGAAAGAAATGCATATTTAAAAAATATTGTTTTGTATTTTGCAAATTTTATAGAAAATCGATTTTAAAATTTGACAAACCAATTTAAATAATGTTTATTAATTAATTCAACTTGCTGAAAACTTATGCATTTGTTAATATGAATTATTATAATATTATTTTAATTAAAATATAGTTGTTTTAATTTTTCTTGTGCTTAATAAGTAACATGAGTTGCATACGTCTTATTCAAAAGAACAAATATAAAGCGTGGTATATAATCGATCATCAAATTATTGCCCGTTTGGTAAGTTATAAATATAATACTAGTGTAACAACAGAAATTGTGACTGAGCATTAAATTGTGTGCAAGTAAAATTATATTGCTTATGATGTTCTGAGCAACTGTTATACTAATGAAGCATTTATAAGAGATTCAACATACATCGAAATTAATAATTTGCCAACCAAATCTCAGCCTAAATAAATAGTAAAAACAGACATATACATACCTATGTATATATATATATATATATATATATATATATATATATATATATATATATATATATATACATATTTAAAAACTCTGGAGAAGTGCAGCTAGCGTTTACCCATTCGGTTTTTTATTTGGGCATTATTTAACTTTCCAGATCGATTTTTTTTTAATTCATCAAAGATTTGATGACAACCACACTGTACATATTCTCCTTTATTCCTTCCGCCTGGTATTAAATAGGTGCTGTTTTCTGAATCACTGTGTAACACCTTATTTTTATGTCTAATTTTACCCAATAATATGTTTTATTCCAATCACTAAGCTTAACAGAAGGAGCATCTGCAAAAGATTCCTCTGTATTTCTGTGGGACCATTCATAGACCATATCAGATGCCACAACCAGAAATCGAGATAAAGGGAATCGTTCGCGCAATGTGATATTACTGTACTGTATTTCATAATTATATTAAATGTAAAATTATATTAAGTGTACTATATTTCATAATTATATTAAACGATTCCAGTGAGTTATTTGTAGCTGGTAATCCCGGCGCAGTCCAAGTACTAGTTACGATTTTGAGTTAACACTAATTAAAAATAACAATAACTCGAAGGGTTTAGTTCTTTTGAGTTTTCTCAATAAGTCCGTGTTTTCAAGTAGCTGGATTGCCGCAACATTCACATGGCGATGGAGTCTCTGCTCGTGAGCAGCAGCGTGATTTTTAATAATATTATCCACAGTATCCACATGTAAGTCCCTATGGATATCGCAATTCCTGATGTACCAAGGTGCCTTCACTATGTTTCTTAGTACTTTATTCTGAAACCTTTGTATGATTTGGATGTTACTTTGTTTGGTACACCCCGAAAGTTGTATACCATAGGTCCATATGGGTTTTAGTATTTGGTTATATAGGAGAAGTTTATTTTGAATCGATAGGACTGAAGCCCTACCTATTAGCCAATAAATTTCTTTATATCGAATTTCCAAGGTTTCCTTTTTCTTTTTGATATGTGCCTTCCAGCGCAGCTTTGCATCGAGAGTCATGCCAAGATACTTTGCAGTATTTGCATAAGGTAATTGGTTGTTATATATGGTAAGTGGATAGTATTTTGGTTCTTTATTTCTGAAATTCACATGGACTGATTTTGATTTATTTAATTTAATTCGCCATTTTTTTGTCCACTCGTGGATATAATTCAAGGAAGTTTGTATTTTCTCAGTTGCTGCTTGGTTAGTTTCTCCAGTAGCTAGAATAGCGGTATCGTCGGCGAAGGTCGCCATAGTATTGTGTTCTAGTTGTGGAATGTCACAAGTGTACAGTAAATATAGTGTCGGACCCAAAACGCTTCCTTGTGGTACCCCAGCTTTAATTTCTTTGATTTCGGAGTACGTATCTTCCTGCCTTATTCTAAAAGTTCGATTTGACAGGTATGAAATCAGAAGACCAGAGAACTGTTTTGGTAACATTTTTCTAAGTTAATATATAAGACCATCGTGCCATACCTTATCAAAGGCTTGTGCTACGTCGAGAAATACAGCAGCACAAACTTTATTTTCTTCGAGAGTTTTCTCTATAACTGCAGTTATCCGATGAACTTGATGAATGGTGGAATGTTTTTGTCGAAATCCAAACTGATGGTCTATTATGTTAACTATTATGTTATTTTTTTCTATTATAGTAATAAGACGCTTTAAAAAAGTTTTTCAAAAAGTTTAGACATGATAGGAAGTAGCGATATGGGTCTATAAGAAGCAGCTTCGTGTGGAGGCTTACCAGGTTTTGCTATCATTATCACTTCTGCAGTTTTCCATAACTCTGAGACATGCTATAATCTAGAAGCAGCGTTTATGATTGTTGTAAGTTTAATAATAGCTTTTCGTGAGAGATTTTTTAATACTTCTCCATTTATTAGATCAAAGCCAGGTGATGTTTTGCACTTATTTTAGTTTGGATTTCTTTCAGAACTTCCTTTGGGGTTACAAGCAAAATTTCTTCTTCTTCTTGAACAAATTCAGTGTTTAAGGAGAAACCATTACCTGGTACATCTAATGGCTGGAAAGTGATTGCAAGGTGTTCTGCAAATCTTGTAGCTTTTTGCTCATTATTAATTGCCCATTTTACGTTTTCATCTTTAATTGGAAAAGTATAAATATCTAATAATATTTTGTTTGATTTTACCCATTTTATTAAAAAAAGCTTTGAATCGGCAACGAAAGCTTCAGAATAAGTAGCAGACTGCAAAGCGTCAATGTCTTCCAATATACGTTTCTGAAATTTCTTGTGTGTGGTTTGTTCCACTTTAGTTTGCATGCTCTGTTTGGCGTGCGTCATTCGCAGCACATTCGCACAATGGGTTCTGGACCCAATACTTGACTAAAGGAATTCTGGATGCTCTTGGCTGCATCACAAAGTAATACTACCGGTTCCAGTGAGTCAGAATATATAGAAAAGACGGTCTCCTAGAACCTAATAAGCAAAATTTCAAAATCTTCTTAACGCTCAGAAGTAGAAATAACGGATAAAAATAACATAACGGATGAAATTTTCTATCTTTGACTGCGATATATGTTCCTATTATTAAAGCTGCCATATCCATGCCAGATTAATTTGTATATCACTTCTTCGTGTATGGTTTTTGCAGAACAGGCGGCTAACTGCAATAAATGTTTGGTGGACAGTACAAAACGAAAAGTCGACGGTTCACTCACCCTCGAATATATAATAATAAATTACAAATACTTCACTTGTGTGTTCAGGAACTTTTGTATGATTTAATATCCACCTTTCCAGTTTCCCTAAACTGATAGTTGAAGATCCATATTTAATCCATTCTTTCGGTTTTACTTCTTGTCTGGTCCCATAATCACTTCGAGTTCCGGTCGACTCATGGTTGCGGTCAGAATCGACACGATAAAGAAAAACAGCATCAGAAGTCTTCAAAGCTTCAAAAGTAAATCAATCTGTGCTGCACACAGAGGGCCGCGACGTTTTAACTTTGTTGCAGCGATAAAACCTTTTTTTGCCTTCCTCGGATATGTGTGTTAATGAAATGGACCATGTCTTTTCTGCACTTACTGTTTCTTTAAAATTCCTGTTTGTTTAAAATTTGAAAATTTACTTAGCAAGAAAAGCCAGTTTTTATTCTCTCTGCTGTATATTGTGTCATATATTGTGTGCCCGAGAATTTTTTTGTTGTACGTAAATTTAGTAGTTGCCAGTTAAATTCAATTGATGCTCTATGTATATTGTTGTCCATTCATATTTTTTATGTTCGATTAAAAATTCAGAAAAAACTCAAAGTAATTGGCTTAGAATAGTCAAGAATAGCCTTTTAACTAAACTTGCACTTCCCACTTTTAAGTCCAGAAATTAATTATTTTACACAGTTTTTCTGGAATATTTCTAAATATTTTTTCCAGATCAACAACCGCTGTTCTTATATAATAGCGTAAATAATGCAAATATCTGATTAAATGTAGGCAAGATCACAGTTCAAATTCATATTCAAATTAATTTATTAACCAAAAAGATGTATATACATCTTTTTGGTTAATAAATTAATTTGAAAACCAATTGTTATAGACATGCAAACAAGCAATTAATTGCTAAACATAAGGATAATCATAATTATAACACTAGAGGATGCATGAAACTATGCACCCCTTATTCAAGATTGACGGTCTGCAGTAAAGCGCCCGCTGTTGCTGGTATCTACTTATGTAACATGCTACCTACAAGTCTTACCCAGGAAGTCTCGATCAGAAAGTTCAGGAAAAAAATGAGCGACATTCATATTTCAAAATGTTTATATACCATTGATGAGTGTGTGAAACTATTTTAATCATTGTTTTGACCTACCAATATGTATCTGTATATATATACAGATACATATTGGTAAGTAAAAAGTGTATATATATATATACAGATACATATTGGTAAGTCGAAACAATGATTAAAATAGTTTCACATACTCATCAATGGTATATAAACATTTTGAAATATGAATGTCGCTCATTTTTTTCTTGAACTTTCTGATCGAGACTTCCTGGGTAAGACTTGTAGGTAGCATGTTATATAAGTAGATTCCAGCAACAGCGGGCGCTTTACTGCAGACCGTCAATCTTGAATAAGGGGTGCATAGTTTCATGCATCCTCTAGTGTTATAGTTATGATTATCCTTATGTTTAGGAATTAATTGCTTGTTTGCATGTATATAACAATTAGTTTCGAGAATGAAGAGACTTAATACAGTTAAAATTTTCAAGTTAGTAAATTGAGGCCTGCACGATGTATAAGCTGGTAAACCAAGAAGGGCTCTTATTAACCGTTTCTGTGCTTTCAAAACTTTAGGCCACTCTGGTGAAGTCCCCCAAGCTATTATACCATAGGAGAGCATTTACTGAATTTCAGCAAAGTAAAAGTGTAATAGTTATGGTACCCTCAAAAATCTCTTCAAGTAGCGGAGACAGTAGGCTTTCTTACTGAGCGTCTTACACACACTGTCGATGGTCATATGCCAAGCTAAGTTTTCATCAAAACATATACCCAGGAACTATGTGCAGTTTACTCGTTTTATCGCACAATTATTAGTTAGTATAGAAATATCCTTGGCGTATTCACTACGTTGAGTTTTGAATAAAATGAATTCCGTTATTTGTTCTCTGAAAACCAACTGATCAACACAGTCAAATGCTTTGCTTAAATCACACAAGATACCCACAGGGAATCTGCCCTTATCCACTTCTAAAAGAATTTATATAGGCCTATATAATAAAATTTTATATAGGACTTGCCTCTTTGAAAACTATGCTGTTCCATCGGAATTAAATTATGTTTGGAGATAAAAGGTGTAAGTCTGTACAGAAAACAGTATTCCAAGATTTTCGAGAGTACAGATAACAAAGCAATAAGCCTATAGTTATTCAAAGAATGTTTATTTCCTTTCTTGAATATAGGTAGAATAGTGGCTACTTTAAGAATATCGGGAAACTTCGCTGATTTAAATGAACAGTTGACTAGGCTTTGCAGCGGCTTGAGTAGACGCAGAAGGTTTTCTTTCAGTAAACGGCACGGAATACCATCGGGACCGTGCGAATTTTTGTTTTTTAATTTATCAGTTAGTATATTTAAAAGTTCTGTTTCACTAATGTCATCGACATACACAGTTTCTTCTATGAAGGGAATATGGTCATTCGTAATTTCAGTAGGTGTGATGTCCTTCATTATTTCTGCCGACGCTTTAATAAAAAAGTCATTAAAAAGCTTCGCGATTTCATGGCTATCCTGGATCCGGGCGTCATCGATATCTATAATAAGACTTTCCTGCTTGAGCGATTTGTTTGTTTGCTGATTCATAAGTTTCCATAGACCTTTCTGCTTATTATCGGAATTAATAAGGAGGTTTCGGAAATAATTTCTTTTGCATTCGCTTATTAGTTTAAAATGAGTTCTTTTATTTCGTAAGTAGTATGTACGTAGTTGCGGAAATTCTTTTTGTAGGACAAACAGGTCTCTTAAATTTCTACAAGAGATTCGGGCTTCCATTGTGATCCAGGTCTTGTTGTGCACGTTGGTCTGTGTTAGAGGGAAGCTACTGTAATAATAGTGTTGCAGCGTGTTTATCAGTTCAACAGTTTTCTCATTGCAGTCATCTGTGTTGAGGACGTCGGACCATGTTTCATGTTTTAGGCACTCTTCAAAATTTAGTTTATTTTAAATAGTGTGTTTACGCATAAGCCTCTGTTGCTTATTTCCGTTGCCGCTGCTTAAACCGCTCACAATTAACATCCTATGATAGTGGGCAGTCTTCTACCGAGGTTGACCAATCTTGTTTGTAATTAACAAAAATATTGTCAATCATTGAGCACGTAGTCCGGGTAATTCTAGTGTTTTGATTTACTAGCTGTACAAAACCATAAAAAGCCATAAAATTTACCAGGCCTTTACCTTCGTTTGAATTTTGTGCTAAATTCCAACGATGCTCCAACGAGAACGAAAGCCTGCAAAAACGTTAAACTGCTTTCGCTTATCTGTGATAGCACTATCCGCTCTTGTTACTCTTTGCCTCAGTTTTGTCGTACCTGTGAATTTCATCAAATATAATTAAATTAATTTTTAATCTAAAAGATTTAAAACGCGTTCCCGGTATGGACACCGACGAAACGGGTACATCCCAAATATCCAACCTATCGGACGTTGAAGAAACTGATGGGTTCCCGGCAAAGAGAAAAAGAAATCAACACCAAAAAAAAACCGAACTCAACAAAACCATAAAAAACCCTATCTGCACCACCACCACTGTGACTTTCCACCACCACACTAAACTACCGAACTTTCCACCAATCAACATTGAAACATTCAAACACATAGTCAACAATTGTCATCTTACTCATGTAAGCAACACAAAACATACAAAGACTACATTTTCACCACTACCAACCCAGCCACATCTCTCATTCAATTATCCATCACTTGACAAATATACCGCCCTTATAATAATGATATTATCATAAAAACCACCAACAATTTCCGCAGAAACTCTCCTAAATACCCACTCTTGCTTCTAGCAAAAGCATTACATCCTTCACAGTAGCGGATTATCCATAAGGCAGACTAGACACGTGCCCGTGGAAGTTTTAAAATAACGTACCATTGAATAAACCAAAATAACGTAGTAACTTACTTTCTAAAATATCATGCTTTGTATAGACCTTCCGAAGCGCGCGCGTCTACTTGACTTCTTTACCGTCCAATGTAGGAATTTTTATGTCGCGCTGGATGCATAACGTGATGCGTAATGTGATTGTTGTTTTCTTTGTATTTTGTCCGTAATTGTTCAAAGAGTTTCTGAACTTGGGTGAGTCTGTATAGGAGATCGTTGGAAGGATTATGAAGGATAGTCTTAGCTTGGTGATCAGTCGCAATAAGATTCGTTCTTCCACTTCTACCATATTTAATATTAGCACAACCTCTAGGTTTGTTCCCAATTAGGTTTCCGAGCTTCAGCAGTGGCGTCCAGTCCCTGTATGTAACGTTAGTGTCCGGTTTTGTCTTTATTTCTACAAACATATGTCCGTCGCTGTAGTTTGTGTAGTTTGTGTGTTGTTATTGTCGATTAGCAGTATTTTCGATGGGAGCTGACCATTTAATCTTACGGCCAGTTTTAGGGGATTTTTAAGACTTTGTTAAATCGAGGTTCGTTATACTAAGGTTTCACTGTTTAATTTACAATACCTCATGATCACCGGAGGGACGGCGGTGAGGTGCTTGGCTAGGGCGCTGTTGACATTTAATCCGCCTCCGATCCTTCACAGCCCAAGCTATACCGTGCCCCGAAACTCCCTCCAATAGAACATCTGAATCCAACTCTGCTGTTATACAATAGAAAAAATAGAATACGAGTTAGAAGACGCAACCATTGCAGGACATCTCAGAGCATTCAAATATAATTGTCGGTACTGCAAAAGGGTAATATCGAGGGCCACCAATAAACCAACAGGCTTAATCAGAGTAATTACAGCCGACATAAACAATTGAAATTCTTATTATCCTCAGTTAGCTTGTTCTTCATGAACAGGTAATATAGACGGAAACGAAGAAGCCGATCACCTAGCAAACAAAGAATCCGGTAGTCCCTTTATAGGCCCGGAACCCTTTTGCGGCATGAGTGTGAACACCATCCACAAAAGTTTAGATGAAGAAACAAGAGAACAATGGATTAAAACCTGGAAAGAACTTCCAGGGCTAAGGCAGTCCAAAGTGATCTTTTAACCAGAAGAGAACAAAAGCTTGCTTGAAATTAAGCAGGAACAAGCTTAGAATTCTGACAGGAGTCCTGAAGGGACATTGCAGACTTAGGAAACATCTCAAGGCCCTAGGCCTAGAGGAGGATGACGGATGCAGATTCTGTGGCTCAGCAGAGGAAACCTCCACACATCTGCTCAAAGACTACGGAGCACTACTCTGCAAGAGAAAGATCTACCTCAGGGCTCACTGCTTGAACACAGAGGAGCTGCAGGCCTTGAATCCCACCCAGATCCTGAAATTCCTAAAGGAATCAGGATTTGAGGAGGCGCTATAAATGGCTAAGTACAGCAACGCTTGGAGGAGGAGGAGGGTGGGGTACAATAGATCTATGAAGGTCGCAGTACAAGTCGTCACCACCATGTCTACAGTCTACAACAGGAAAATCCTATATCTCCTCCCCTCCAATCCACCCTCCCCTCCAATTCAACGCCCCTGCACAAAATACCAATCATTCTTACACGCCACCGAAAATTGCTCTGCACCAATTGAATGCCGTGTGGTGGCCCCCATGCGTCAGCCAAATGCTCTAGAAACTTGCTTTTAAAATGCGCTTCATGTGGTTCCACGAAACATGAAACCTGGATATCAAAATGCTCCAATTAGCCAAGAGCTCCCCTCGATGGAGTACCCAACGTGAAGATTATAAATATAAATATGAAGTCGGCCGAACTCCCCCCTGTGCGAACTCACCAATACATTCACCAGACAGCATCTAACTATCACTACATCATCCACACATATAAAGAGGCGGTGATGGCCTAGTAGTCAAGGTGTCAGATTACTAAGCCACTAGTCCCGGGTTCAAATCTTGGGTATCGAAAAATAAGCTACCGTCCTCCTGTGCAAGGCTGTGGGAAAGTCATCACAGTAAAAAATCCACGATACTTCCCCTAATAGTGGCTCGGCAACCACATTATAAACTGTGGGCTCCCTACACTTGTGTCTAAGATCAAGACAGCATGCACAAGTGTAGGCAGTGGGAGGAGGTCCAGGTCCTACTTAGGACCGTAGCAGCCTTAGTGCTCATCCACGTTGATTCGCGGGCGCGGTCACGAAATATCAAACATATGGCATAATATCCAAGTGTTCTCGTACGAAACGCACGTGCGGTCTAAGTAGCGGGCAAGCCAGCGACTGGCGCGCGCAGCGCTCGCGGCAATATCAAACGCGTGAGATGTTTGTGTGTTTTCACGTCGAACTAGCAGCGGAACGCGCGATTTACTCGCTACGTAACAACAGGTACGAACTTATCGCTAGAAACGATAGCAAGTTTTCATCATGTCTTTCAATACAGAAGAGTTTATTAGTGTTCAGCTTAGTATACTAACCAAAACTTAAACTTAGGTAAGTCTACTAACCTAACCTAACCTGGCAACAGGTCACAGTCGCGTGAACGCCTGGCGGCCAATGTGAACACGAACGCGAACTCGCCACGCCTACCGCGCCCGCGCGTTCCTACGTGAACAAACACTTAGATATATATATATATATATATATATATATATATATATATATATATATATATATATATATATATATATATATATATATACATAACTATATATATATAACTATACTACATAACTATATTGATTTGTTCATACAAGAACAAATCAACTCACCAGTAACAATTGCGACGAATTTATCAAAAAGCTAAACCGATTTGAAAAAATATTTGCAACCGATTACAAAATAGATACACTCGTTTTCTTCTCCCACAATAGGATGTACATGCTTATATTTGACCTCACTTCCCCTAATTCCAATACTCCTACCCAACCGACGGACCATTTTTCCATTCCATTTTAAATA
Source organism: Phosphuga atrata (assembly GCA_944588485.1). Lineage (NCBI taxonomy): Eukaryota > Metazoa > Arthropoda > Insecta > Coleoptera > Silphidae > Phosphuga > Phosphuga atrata. The sequence continues at coordinate 62,928,590 of OX155892.1, forward strand.
TCAATGGCTAAGATGAGGGTCGTTTGCGCAACATTGATAGCAACAACATTAAAACACTGATAATCGACAATTTCAATGACACAAACTACATCAACGGACATATGCTTGTAGCAACAAAGGCAAAATCGGACACTAACGTTACATACAGAGACTGAATGCCACTGCTGAAACACGGAAACCTAATTACGAACTAACCTAGAGGTGGTGCGAACATTAAATATACTAGAAGTGGCATTACGAACCTCATTGCGACTGATTGCCAAGCTAAGACTATCCGACATAAACCTTCGTATACAGATTAACCCAAGTTCCGAAACTCATTGTCAGACAAAAACAACTACGGACAAAATACAAAGACAACAACAATCACTTATTGTTGTAATAATATTGTTGTGATAATTGTAGTCTCGCTTTGCATCAAACGCTACTAAGACGCTTTACTAAACAATTCACGAGGAATAAATTCATGCCGATCTTTTTTTTTCCTGACAAATTGCATTTCCAGGGAGAAGGACGTCGTGATGGATAGCCCTTTGTATATCCTGTATAAATTAAATGTACTTCTTCATCCATAGGCAGAATCTATATCTGTAAAATATCTTTCAGAAACTTTGAACTCGCCAACAATTGGAATTAATGTTGTACAAATATTAAAAGGCTGCGTTTACAACTTTAGCTATACATAAGACTGGGTAAGAATGTACACAAAACAACATAAAACTACATAAAACTTTACAATATTTGAGAAAGATGTACAGAATAGAAAAGACTTAAACTTTTAACTTAGACTTTTAAGCCATTAAGCTTTTCAAAAGTAAACAAGACTCAACAAAACTAAAAGAATAACATGTATGCATAAACAAGAATAAAATGCATGCTATAATTGCCTCTCTAGTGCATTATATGCATAAGTCTAGTCAAGATTGGACGAAACTAGTTAAGACTGGACCATATTTGAGAAGGATGAATAAAATCCCCAAGGTAAGTAGATAAAACTAGACAGCATTCGACAAGAGTTAATAAGGTTGCCCAGAAGTGAACAGAACTGAACGAGACTGAATAGGTCTGGACAAAACTTGATAAATCTAGATAATACTTGGTAAGACTAGACAAGAGTGAACAAGGCTGGATAAGTCTGGAAAAAGTTGAAATTGATAAGACTCAATAAGATTGGACAACACTAGACGAGATTTGGACGACGAAGTTTGCGGGACTGAACAAGATTAATCTGCTGGAGAAGATTAATCTAACCCGTACATGATTAAGCGTCTCAAGGGAAAAATAATCACCCCTTTTATTCATCTTATTTTCTCTGTTTATTTATATGCAAATTAAGAAAACTATTCTATATCTATTCTATATCATAGACGAAAGAGTTCAAACATTTCTACCTAAAAAAGTTTAATCTAGCTTTTTGTATTTGTTTTTCTTGGCACTTTTTTTCATGTCAGCTTTTCTCGACGATTGGTGTTTTTTGAAGAATTTAAAAATTTGTTTTAGTAATAAATAGATAGTGACAAGGATCAAAACTAAGACTGCGAATAAAAATAATAAAACATCAATCAACATATATTGGTACCAAAGAAGATCAATCGATGCATTCCTGAAAATTGGAGCTCCTTTATTCTTTATGACGTATTCCATCCAGTAAATTGCCCGATCAATAGGCTTCATAGGCTGTTCGCGCATTAATTGAGAATGCAATTTTGCCTTTTGTTTATATCTATAAAAAAACAAATTAAACTTTTATAATTCAATTAAATATAATGTTTCCTATACTATAATATAATATTAGAAAACTTTTATTTAAAATTTGATTTTTTTTTTATTACTTTGGATTATTGATGATTTCGTTAATGTTTTCTAAGAAAGCTTCTTCGGAAATATCATTGCATTTTATTTGCAATGCGTACCCATTTTTTACTCCCGTTGCAACGTTGCTATGCTGATCGCCAAACATTGGTATTCCAATCATTGGTACGCCGTGATAAATCGATTCGATCGTACTAAGTAATCCGCTGTGTGTTATAAACAGTTTGATGTTTGGATGAGCTACAAGTTATTAATTCGACACAATTAATTTTTAAATGGAAAGGATATCAAATATTTATTTATAGCAATTATATTGTAACAAACGATAAGATAAATGGAAATTAATAATTTTAGAGAAATTTCTACCATATGAACTAAAATTAAGAATCATATTAACTGCACAAAACTGAACCAAACTAGACCAGATTATAGCAGAGCAAAACATAACAAGTCTTGTCTAAAACCTATATTACAAATAAAATAAAGTACTACATTTTGTTTACAAAAAGGCATTGGATAGAGTGCGACATCAAAAGATGATAGAGATTTTAAAGAAAGTTGGACTAGATGGAAAAGACTTACGAATCATTATGAACTTATTATGGAACCAGTCATCAACTGTTAGAGTGGAGGGAGAGAGTACAAAAGAGGTGAACGTTCTACGAGGAGTAAGGCTAGGCCACTTACTATCACCGTTAATATTCAACATCTATTCGGAATACATATTTAAAGAAGCTCTGGAAGACCTGGAAGCTGGCCTATCACTTCGTGAAACGATAAATATTATACGGTACACGGATGATACGGTGATATTTGCTAATGGCATGGACAAACACAACACCTCATGAATAGGGTCACAGCAAGCAGCAAAAGATATGGCCTTGATATAAACATCAAAAAAAAAAAATAATGATTACTAGTAAATCACACATTGGAAATTGTCACCTCGTAGTCAATCAGAAACTCATCGAGAGAGTAAATAAATGTTCATATCTTGGCATTACTCTGAACGATCAGTGGAATCATTCTCAAAAAGTGAAGATTCGTATCGAGAAAGTAAGAGCTGTTTACAACAGCATGGGATCCCTACTAAAGAGTCACGACCTCACAATGTTAACGAAACTGAGAATTCTGCGTTGTTACGTGTTTTTTGGTTCTTTTTTGCGGAGTTCAATCGTGTACACTAACCGATACTATGAGCAAAAACCTGGTAGCATAAGAGATATGGTTATATAGAAGGATATTGAGAGTTTAGTGGAAAGATCGCATAACCAACACTGGCATCCTCCATAAAATGCAGAAGGATTAAAAGCTCCTCAACACCATAAAATTCAAAAAACTCCAATATCTGGGGCATATTATGAGGAATCAAAACAGATTCGATCTACTGCAAACAATACTGCAAGAGAAAGTAGCGGGAAACATAGCTGTCGGAAGAAGAAGGATATTATGGTTGAAGAATCTAAGAATATGGTTTGCCATGACCACAACCAAACTTTTACAGCAGCCGCAAGTAAAGTGATGATAGCCAAAATGGTTACCAACTTCCGGAACGGATAAGGGACTTTAAGAAGAGGAAGACTACATTTTGACAAAATTTAGGAAAAAAATTGTCTGCCCTCTCCTTCCAGGAATATCTTTAAATTCTACAAATATTTTTATTTATTACTTACCTAATATGTCATTCTGTGGAAACCAATCACCCGTATAAACATTATCCGACTTATTAAACAATTCTCCTTCAAATTTCCACACAACCTTCATTGGAATTTTCGAAAAGGCTCTTAACACCCCTTCAATCTTGCCATCCTCCAAAAATACACTCTTCATATTTGAGCCAAGGCTGAAATAAATGAAACCTTCCTTTGCTTCATCCAAATACTTCTTCAGATCCTTTGGCAGAGGCTTGGGCTCATCAACATGGTAACCACCTACTTCAATCACGTTAGGCACAGCTGGTCTCAAACTTTCAACACTATAATGCCCATTGGACAGAATAAGAGCTACATATTTGAACAAATCTTGAATTTTCTCATGAGGAAAGTATTTGTTTAAAACTTCTTGTTGTAAATTTTTCTGGTAAGAGTGGGTAAAAATTACAAAAGTAATTTCGAAAACAGTATTCAATAGTCTTTCGTAGAAAGACATATCTTCTGTGAATGGTAAGACTTTTACTGGGACATAAGAGTACGGCGACATATTTCTTACTAAGTAGTTTACGTTGTAAATTGTTCCTGCTGTTCCTAGTGCAATCATTGGAGAATTAAATATTTTGCCGAAGATTAGATGAGACTCGTTCAAAATCCAATCAGTTATTATCAAGTCAAATTTCTTGTTAGATTTCCAAAGTTGCTGGAATTCCTTGTTTTGGAACGTTAAATCTGATTGGACTTTTGTCATATTGAAAAGGCTAAATGTCTTTGTGCTTTCAGAGATCGAGTTATGTTGGAAGTTTTGAAACCAATTATTTTTTATCCTTTCTGAAATAAGTTTTTGAAAATCAAACTTCGTCTGGTACATATTTATTTTGTCTTGTAACGTAATGTAAATTTCGCGTCGGGGAATCTAGTTGTATTTACATACGTAGTTTTGTCCAAGTTAAAGAAATTTATTTTAGTTTGAGTTATTTAAGTTATGTCTTATAATTAGAAGGATTATTAACATTTTGCTTACCATTCATGTCATCTTGAACTTCAAACAGATAAATATCTGTGTAATTTGGAAAAGGTTCCTTCAGGGGATACGGACTAACCATGGTGACCTTATGCCCCCTTTTAGCCATAGCCTTCAATAAAGACTCTCCCAATTTGTGATGGCTTCTTCCTGGATGGTACATAATGCCCAAAATATTAGCACCATCGCACACAAAACAGAAAATTAGTCCCACAAAAAGAGCTTTCAACATTTTATTTAACATAGTTTTGTAAATAATAATTAAATAATAAGAAAATATGAAATATAATAGGAGTTATGGGAACGATTAGTTACACCGAGTGTTTATTTGGCAGTGTACGAGTAAAATCTGTAATCTGAATTGCATATTATGTAATTGTTCTGATTTAAAATGAATTTAAAAAAATATGTTATATTCGATTAATCCGATAAGACATATCTGATAATTATAAGATATCTAAAGTTGTTTGTTTCTTTTATAATAACAATATTATTTTTCATTTTTCTCCTACCCTTCTCATGAGAGAATTGTAAGCGAGATGTGGCTGGTTTGGCAGTGGGGAATATTTTGTTGTATTAGTATGTTTTGTTTTGCTTACGTGAGTAAGGTGATAAAGTTATTAGATATTCATTTTCAAAATATGGAAATAATATTTTATTAGATATTTATTTTCAAAATATGGGAAATAAAGAAAAATTCAAATACACAAGCTATAGACAACTTATAGATGCTATCAATAATGTATTTAGAAATCTGATATTCTTTCAGGTAAATGTTAAAAAAAAATATTTGTTCTTAATTTATAATAGAATATAGATGTAGTAGTTGTAGATTTGTAGTTTTCGGTGGTGCATGGTACATGTATCTATTGTAATCCACCCTCTTCCTCCAATCGTTTGTATACTTACCCATTTAGAGCACCTCCTCTGATTGGTCCTGATTCCTTTAGGAATACCAGGATTTGTGTGGGACAGCAACTCCTCTGCGTTCAAGCAGTGTCCCCAAGGTACGTTTGTCTCTTACGGAGCAGAGCTCTGCAGCCTTCGAGCTGATGCATGTGGATTTCCTCTGCTGAGCCACAGGATCTGCATCTGTCATCTTCCTCTAGGCCTATGGCCTCTAGGTGTTTTCTAAGTCGGCAGTGTCTCGTTAGGTTTTGACTCCTGAATTCTAAGCTTGTTGCAGTTTAGTTTCAGGCTAGCTTTTATTATTTGCTGGTTAAAAGATCCTTGCATTACTTTGGATTGTCTTAGCCCTGCAAATTCTTTCCAGGTTCTTATCCATTGTCCTCTTATATTTTAATCTAAACTATTGTGGATGATTGTTGCAGTTTAGTTTGGATGCTGTTTAGGCGTGGGTCCAGCACATTCTCACAATGGGTTCTGGACCAAACACTTGACTAAAGGCATTCTGGATGCTCTTGGCTGCATCACAAAGTAACTCTGTCGGTTGCAGTGAATGAATATATAGAAAAGACGCTCTCCTATAACCTAATAAATAAAATTTGAAAATCTTCTTAACGCTCAGAAGTAAAGACTCCAAAACATAACGGATGAAATTTTCTATCTTTGTCTGTGGTTCCTACTATTAAAGCTGGAAATCCCTGCCAGATTAATTTGTATGTCACGTCTGCGTGTATGGTTTTTGCAGAACAGGCGGATAAATGCAATAAATGTTTGGTGGACAGTACAAAACGAAAACTCGGCAGTTTACCCTCAAATATATAATAAGGTCATTTAATCCCTGTTATCTTACCTAGGCTATTTAAAATAGATTTAGGTTTCAGATGTAAATGAAATAATTTATTTATTTCGTTTTTACTTCTTGACTGGTCCCATAATCACTTCGAATGCCGGTCGACTAATGATTGTGGTCAGAATGGACACGATAAAGAAAAACAGCATCAGAAGTCGCTTCAAAAAGTAAATAAATCTGTGCTGCGTACTGAGGGCCACGGCTTTTTAACTTTGTTCAAGCGATAAAACCTTTTTTTGCCTCCCTCGGTTATTTGTGTTAATGAAAAGGACAACAAAAATTGCTTTTCTGCACTCTCTGTATCTTCTGTTTTTTTTAATTTGAAAATTTACTTACCAAGAAAAACCATATTTTACTCTCTCCGCAGTTTTTCTTGGGTAATAATACCTCATTCTTAGATTCGCTGCCCGAACTATATGCAAGAATTTCATTTTGTACTTGAACATTACCACTGCTTGACCTGGGTAAAACTTCTATACTGAATAATTCCTGAATTTATTTGTTCAAGCAATTGTTCAACAATTAATTTGCAAACGATTCACAGACATTAGCAGCAACCGGCAACATGATACCAACCATATCAACCATCAATAGTTGTAGGATTCATAATAGCCCATCTACTCTACGTTCTTTTTTTAATGAAATATGGCAGAAAAATCTAAAAGTGTATAAAAAGTGAATAAAAGTGACTAAAACGTTTAAAATGACTTTTACAGATGTTGCTTACAAGATGATGGAGAGAGGATTTTTTGTTGAACAAGGCTAGACGTTATAAAAAAGAATTTTGTGCTTAAAATGGAAATTAGAAGCTATGTAAGTATTTTTAACGGCAGAGTATATTGTCAAGTGATGCATGTAGAATTTCAGTTGTGTACTTTTGTTCCTATCTAATATTTATTTTGTTGTTCATATACCCGAGAATTTTGTTGATGTACGTTAGTTTAATAGTTGCAAGTTAAATAAATTGATGCTCTATATTTATTGTTGACCATTTATATTTTTGATGCTCGATTAAAAATTACCCAAATATAAATAAATAAAACAGTACAGACAACACTAGGGAACCAAGCAAAAGAGAACACATTTGCATCAATTTGGCAGATATTATTTTGAATCTTATAACAGAAAAAACTCAATGTAATAGGCTTAGAATAGTCAAGACTAGTCAAATGATGACTTTTAACTAAACTTAATGCACTTCCCACTTTTATGTAAACAAATTAATTAGAACGGACAGTTTTTCTGGCATTTTTCTAAATATTTTTTCTAGATATCAACCACCCATCTTCTTATATAATTGCGTAAATAATGCAAACATCTGATTAAATGTAGGCAAAATCACAGTCGTTCTCGATACTTCAACAGGAACGAACGAATGTAAAAACGTTAATCTGCACTCGCTTATCTGCGATAACACTTTTTGATACTTTATGTCTCAGTTTGATCGTACCTGTGAATTTGATCAAATTTAATTAAATTGAATATCAATCTAAAAGATTTAAAACGTGTTCCCGGTATGGACACCGATTAAACGGGTACATCCAAAATATCTAACCTAACGAACGATGAAGAAACTGAGGTGTTCCCGGTAAAGAGAAAAAGAAACCGACACCAAAAATAAAACCGAACTAAACAAAACCATCCAAAAAAAGACTGCTTCACAAGTCTCTGGCTCAACTACTAATTTTCCACCATTCAACATTCAAACACATATTCAACAATTCGCACCTTAATCACGTAATCAAAACAAAACATACTAATACAACAACATATTCACAACTACCAACCTAGCCACATCTCGCATATAATTCTCCACCACTTGGAAAACACACCGCCCTAATAATGATGAAATTATCCTCAAAACCACTAACAATTTTCTGCAGAAATCCTCATAAATACCCACCTTCATCATTCATAGCCCAACCTAAAATTTGCCCCGAAACGCCCTGCGATAGGATATGTAAATCCTAGTCAGGTGTTATAGAAAAATTAGAATACGAGACAGAACACGCAACCATCAACAGAGCATTAAAATTTTCAACACCTCAGAGCATTAAAATATAATTTTCGGTACTGCAAAGGATAATATGGTAGGCCACCAATAAACCAACATGCTGGATCAGAATAATTAAACCCTTCATAAACACATTCCAATCCTTATTATACTCAGGGTTCTTGTTCTTCGTGAACAGGTACTCTCATCTTATATGCTATATCCGCTAATTCCCCTCCCCCTCCAATCCCTCCGATTAAATGCTGTAAGTGTTGCTATCAAAATGCGCTTCATATGGCGCCACGGAACATATCTAAGCAGATATCTGAGATATCTCAGCAGAATCAGCAAAATGCCCAAATCATCCAAGAGCTCCTATCGAAGGAATTTTCAAAGCGACGATCAGACATACAAATATGAAGCCAGCCGAACTCTCCCCTGAGATATCTCAAGAATTGATTCACCATCCATGATTTGATCATTCACACATATACAATACAAACCAACTTACCAACTAATGAAAACCGTATAATCGCCGTATACAATTTAAAGAGATGTAACTCCTAGAGAAGAAGGAGTAGGAAAACGCGCATTTCGAGAAATTGAAGGAGATCCACATTGAAACGGATATTTGGAAAACGGTGTCAGCCTATAGACGGAAACAAGGGTGTTGTGAGAAACCAATTGACCTACGAAGAACCTATTTCAAAGAGCTGATAACCAGTGGCCTGCCCGAACAATTCGACGATGTCACAGGAGGGGTTAATGGTGCAACGAGCTGCAGAGATGAATTTTCGTGGGAAAGATTTTCAGGTTAGGTTATTTCAGGTGTTTTGGATGGGCTTCCGACAAAAGGCAGTGGGTTCGGATTGCATCCCGAATGACGCGTGGAGGCCCGATAGTCATCCAGCGAGAGCTTTTCAAAGAACTTAACGCTATTTATACAAGGTCATAAAAGGATTTCCGTGAACTGAAAGGAAGGTTTAATTGTACCGATATATAAAGGTGGAGATAGGGAAGACCTAGCTAACTATCGAGGAATAACGGTTATGGACGCGTCATATAAAATCTATGCGAAGCTGTAGAAGCAAAAGCTTTTATGTGAAGAAGAAGATAAAGGCTTGATCCCGGATGTACAAGCCGGATTTAGGAAGCATTACAGTATGGTAGAACACTTGGTTACGTTGAAATATGTTGTGGAGAAGGAGCTGGTTAAGAAGCAAGGGAAACTTTACGCTCTGTTTATAGATCTGAAAGCAGCTGACGACACTGTGGTGAGGGAGAGAATGTGGGAATGTCTGAGAAGGAAAGGTATAGCGGGGCAGTTAATCGAGAGAATTAGGGATAACCTTATTTAACATGTACACGGCTGATTTAGAGAGTGCGCTGAGCAAAGGTCAAGCTGGAGGAGTAGTACATAATTCATAATAGGAAAGTTTTGATTTTAGCTAGATCGAAAAGAGAAATATCAGTGATGACAGAGCGCCTGAAAAGATTTCTTGAAAAGAGGAAATTGGAAGTGAATATGAAAAAACTGAATGGGTGTAATCAAGTAGTAATGTAGTAGTGTAATCGAGCAAGCCAACAGCTTCAAATACCTTTGTTTTATGTTTGCGCAGGATGGGTCCGCGTAAGACCATGTGAAATATATTTGTAAAAAGGCGTGGGTGGCTGCTAACGGGGTATGAAATGTATGGAATAAGTGTTGGAGCAATATCTTTGCAGCGAAAATGCTACTGTGAGAAGGATTTTTAGTGTGGATTCTTAGCAGCGGAAGTGTGGGGAGTGAAAAAGGAAGAGAGAATTGAGAGAGTTCGGCTGCAGATTTTAAAAATGGCCTTCAATTTAGATAGAACTACGCCGGCATACATTGTGCTGCAAGAAACAAATATGCAGAAAGTGTATTCGCAGGCAGCTAGAAGGGTCTTCAAGTTTGAATGGAAAGTGTATAGAATGGATAATGAAAGGATTGTAAAAGAAATGCTGAGAGTTGTAAGAATGGAAGGTTTGGGTTTACATAAGGGCACAAAATGGGGGAGCGAGAGCAAGAAGCTATATGAAAGATGTGGCAGGGTATATGAGGAAATCGAGAGAATGTTTGGGAATGGAAGGAAGGTGGAAGGTGGAATTGGTGTGTGAAAGATTAGCCGAGGTGGAGTTGCATAGTCGCCAGAGGAAGATCGAGGGTTGTTCTTGTTCTCCCACAATACGGGAAGCTAGTGACATGTGGACGCATTGGGAACAAAACTGTGAACGTAGAGAAGTGAGGATAGAGCGGTGGTGGAAAACTGGGGTTCGTGCATGAGGGAAGACGGAGCCGGTTGGCCCTTGAAGAAAAGGGTGGTGCAGTTGAAAAAATAAAGCTTTTATGCTGCCGTCGTGACGTAAATTTTCTTTTTAGTTGTTAATTGGGTGCGAGGAATTACTATTTTTGCTTGTATTATATTCTGGTTTTGTAGATTTTGTTTTTTTTCTCTCAATTTTTACCTGAATGTAACACCACTTTGTTTTTTTTTTGTTAAAACGAATGTAATTAATTATTTATGCCAATAAAAGGATATTACTACTAATAACAACCGCGACGAACTTATCAGAAAGCTTAACCGACAATTTTCAACCGATTACAAAATAGTTTACTCGTTTTCTTCTCCTGCAATAGGACATGTACATTGTACGATGTTGATGTTATGTTCGACCTCGTCTCCCCTAATTCCAACATTCCCACCCAACTGACAAGAAACTGACTAGACTTTCCAATCCATTGTAAATATCACTGACTAAAATGAGGTTCGTTTACGCCAACATAACTACGAGAGTAAAAGATTGCTAATGGACAATTTCGACACAAATTACATCGACGGACATATGTTTGTAGAAACAAAGACAAAACCGGTTACTAACGTTACATACAGGGACTGGACGTGACTGAAATACGGAAATCTGATTACAAACAAACCTAGAGGTGGTGCTAACATTAATTATACTAGAAGTGGCAGAACGAACCTCATTGTGATTGATCACCAAGCTATGACTATCCTACATAAGCCTTCCAACGATCTCCTATACAAAGTCATACAAGTTCAGAAATTCTTTGTCAGACACAAACAACTACGGATAAAATACAAAGACAACAACGATCACTTGACCATTGTAGTTCTGCTATGTATCAAACGTCACATAAAAACACTACACGCAGGCACCCTACTAAGACGCTTTACGAAACAATTCACGAGGACTAAATTCATCCCAAACTTGACAAATTGCACCTTGACAAATTACATTTCCGGGCAGAAAGACTTCGTGATCAATAGCCAATTGTATATCCTGTATAGAATAAATGTATTGCATCTTCTGTTGGCAGAATCTGCATCTACCCATTTGTTCCATACCAAATAGAACATATGAGTTAATCAGTAAAATAAGGTAGATATCAGTTAAATATCTTTCCGAAACTTTGAACTCGCCAAAAATTGGAATTAGTGTTGTACAAATATTGAAGGCTGCGTTTACAACTTTAGCTATATATAAGACTGGGTGAGAATGGACAAAACTACAAAAGACTGTACACTATTTGAGAAAGATGTATAAAATAGGAAAGACCGGTTTAAGCTGTTCAAAGGTAGACAAGACTCAACAAGACTAAAACAATAACATGTATGTATAAACAAGAATAAAATGCATGCTACAATTGTCTATCTAGTGCATTATATGCATAAATATTGGCGAAACTAGTTAAGATTGGAGCATATTTCAAATTCAAATTCAAATTCAAAATAATTTATTTACATTATTTAAGCACCCGATACAAACAGGCCTAAATGAAAATATGTCAAACAAAACAAGAAAAAAAATTCAATTCAAAAGTTTGTAAAACATCACAAAACTTTAAATTTAAAAATTGATTATAACATTTACAACGTGTACCACCGTACAAAATTTTATATACAAATATTAAAAGCGTTAAAAAGAAGCAATACATTTAAAAATAATAAATAATTAAAATATAAATTAAATAATATATAATTAAAACATAAATATTAATTAAATAATAAATTATTAACATATAAATTGAATAATAAATAATTAAAATATAAAATATAACTTGCATAATAATAATAATCAATAATTATCAGCGATTTGAAAGTGCAGCAGTATATTCTTCCATGTTATAAGGTTCTATATTATTTATGAACTCGTGTAATTCTTTTTTCACCTTATTTATGTTTTTCAATTGCTTTAAATTTTTCGGAAGGTTATTGTATAACCGTATGAAATTGTAAGGCGGGTTTTTTTCTGTCAACGACAGTTTGTGCTGAGGCAAGTCGTACAGGTCATTCATATGTCTGGTCTCTCTTTCGTTTTGTTTCTCGTGCTCTGTAAACAAGACTTTATGTTTGAATATAAACATGACACATTCAAAAACATATGTTCCTGTGGTTGTTAGGATCTTAGCTTCTCTGAACTTCCCCCTGCATGAGTCTCTATAGTTTAGATTGCTCAGAATACGTAACGCTTGTTTTTGTAGTGTAAATATCCTTTTGGTCTGAGCTCCATTTCCCCAAAACGCTATCCCGAAACGCAGATGACTATGGAAATTTGCGAAATAGACCAATCTTAGAATTTGCAAACTTAAATAAGGTTTTAGAGTACGAATCGCAAACACTGCTCTGTTCAGTTTTGTTGTTAGCTGGCTTATATGAGTTGACCATCCCAAGGTCTCATCAATGTGGATACCTAAAAATCTTACAGATTCTTTTATTTCTACTATGTCCTCATCTAACTTTATTTCATGGGGATAGTTAATAGTACTACGGTAGGTCTTGAATACTATTATATTAGTTTTGGTGCTATTTATCATCAGTTTGTTTTTGCTAAACCACTGTCCAATTTCCGTTATTACAGTATTGGCTGTAGATTGTATTTCTTCCACGGTTTTGTTCATTAGTAATAGACTAGTGTCATCGGCGAACTGAATTATGTCGTGGTAAGTGTTTCTACTATAATCTGGCAGATCATTGACGTATAGGGTGAACAATAACGGGCCCATTATGCTGCCCTGTGGGATACCCACATTCGTCTTTCTGGGCGGGGAAAATGCAGTACCTTGCCACGTCTCTAGTTTCGTGATCTGCCTTGTGATTATTTAAGAAGGATGAACAAAATCCCCTAGGCAAGTAGATAAAACTAGACAAGATTCAGCAAGAGTTTATAAGGTTGTCCAAAAGTGGACAGAACTGAACAAGATTTTGAAGACTGAACAGGTCTGGACAAAACTTGATAAATCTAGATAATACTTGGCAAGACTGAGGTGCGTTTTTAAGCTACTCAGCGGCTCGGTGCAAGTTCTCAGAGAAGAGAAACGTACATAGAAGAACCATCACCAAGAGTTCTGTTGTACAATTTTTTGGCATACATTGTGGTTAACACAAGAACACAGAACTGCTAGTTCTGTAAACTCCAAAACGAGATGGCGTTGATTTATTGTCACGCATTGTAAAGTAACAAATTTAACAAAAAGCATTTGTTTTATCGGGGTAAGAACTCATTTGTGATACAGCCTGGAACTAGCCAAACACCTTAATGTTCAGTTGCTTGCCTCCTTACCTTGCCTCCTTACGGAAACACTTGCGTTCAAACGTTCAAATGCTCCCATGAATATGGTTCTTCTATAGATGCCTCTCATCTTTGCGTCTGTCTCCGTAGTAGAGTAACCTAGCCTGTAAAGCTATTAAATATACAGCGAATAATACAAAATTCACTGAAAATTTATTTTTTATTTTAGTAAGCAATACAGCAAGACAAGCAATACAGACAAAATCAACAAAGGTTTAAAAAGATGCTCTTGTGCGAACACCTCGCCTAACTTTAGCCGATATATATTGTTTTATAATTTCCTCGAAATTTGAATTATTGAGAGTATCTCTTTCTATTGAAAGTATTGCCAAATCAGAAGTTCTAACTTGAGTCATTGTGCTCCTTAGGTAAAGTGACCACATTTTCATTGGGACAAAGCGGGAGAAATGGGATGAAATGACAATTATAATTTATTTATGAAAGCAGACCAATAATTAAAAAAAAATATTTTTATCTATTCACACACTAAAATGAACATTGATAAATAGATTATTGTATGTGAAGGATGCCCATTATTATAATAGTGTGTGAATGTATCCAAATCGCGCGTAAAAGTCCAATGTAAATCAAATGGAGTTTCATTATTAATTCTGTTTGTTGTTACTATGGCAACAACTTACGTCACTAAACAAAAAACATAGACGTAGTGAAAATAAATTTTCTGACGTATATTAAAATTGAATTAATTTTTCTCATTTTGAATCAATAAGTCTCGGCCCCTCAGTCTGAATTTATCTGGCTCTAATATAACTTAACCTAACCATAACCTAAACTAGATTAAATCTGCTCATTGCGGTTAAACCACTCGCTTTAACACTGCTTTAAACTTCGCTACTCATGCACAAAAGCCATTTTCACACACTTGTATAATAAACTACTATTACACTGATATACTTGTTTATAAATATACAACAAAATTTTATTTTTTTTATTATATAGAAATATTTGTAAAAAACAATAATTTGAACATTTAATTTAAACATTTAATTTAAATTTTTTATTTAAAAAAAAATATGATTTTCGATAAAATTTTTGATCCGAGTGAAATACTCGGATCATTTATTAAAATGTAGTGAAATTTCTCACATGAATTGGTCAAATTATTTTTACGCTTAATATAAGTAAGTTTTGTGTAATGTATATTTATTTTTTTGTTTAGTGACGCAAGTTGTTGCCATAGTAACAACAAACAGAAATCGTTTAATAATGAAACTGCATTTTATTTGCATTGGACTTTTACGCACGATTTGGATACTTTTACACGCGCTTGTAATCGCACCCTTCACATACAATAAAGCTATTATTAATGTGTTAATTTTGGTGTGTGTGGAGATATAAGATCATTTTCGCAAATATTATTTTTCGGAAAATTATTACTAATATTTTCAAAAGATCACATTTCTATTCCCATAAAATCTTCTTTTTTAACCCAATGAAAATTTCAGAACAAAGTGTCATTAAACGACCGGATTTTCTGAAAGAAGTCAGAAATTTTTATAATAACTGCTTGAAATATCTTGAAGAATGGAGTGTTCAATTCGAGGATATTAAAAAATTTCATTGGGTGACATTAAAATGGAGATTTCAAGGGAATATGTGGAAAAATCTTATTTTATATATTACAGTACATTTAAAATAAGAAATGCAGATATTTTCTAAAAACATTTTCTAAAAACAAAAACGGGACTGTCCCGCCAAAATCGGGACGTGTGGTTACTTTATCCTTAGGTATGTTTTTAGTCTAAGCAATACACAAAAATATCTCTCAGTACTTGCTATACCTATGGGCAGCGTTACAAGCAATCGAAAAGCTAATTCAATATTGGGGCAAATATCATATATTTTCTGTTCAACTAAATATTCTAGATAACCCAGTACACCTGTATCACAACAAGGGTTATCACGTGAAAAATATATGTCTTGAAATTGTGTCATTTCATCTACTAAAATAGGGGAAATAAATCTGGGGGCACGGCAGTGCCTCCACCAAGTCGAGCACAACCGTACTGCCTTTTCTCGAAGCGACGAACGGCACTTTTGACCCCTCTGTAACTTGACTTCACTTGACCCGTTGTGGATAAAGCAGGAAGTTTGAATTTTTAGATATCAAGAGACATACTATAACTGGCTATATTGCCATAATACCTAATAATTATACCTTATAGTTTACGAATTATCGCCAAGTGACACACTCACCTACGATCAAAATTCTAAGGTACTTCTAGCAATCTTGCAAACTTAAAATTTTGAATTTTAGTTAGCCTTTAGCCTATAACGGAAAGAAAAAATCAAAAATCCAGAAATTTCATTATCCATTAAATAACAAATAATGATTATTAAAAAATTCTTAATTCTGTCAACGATCATCAAAATTCTAAGGTTCTTCTAGCAATGTTACAAACTCCAGATTTTGAATTTTAGTTTTTTAGCCTTTAGCCTATAAAGGATGGAAAAAAATTAAAAATTTCGAAATTTCATTATCCAGTAATTAAAAAATAATGATTATTAAAAATAATATTCAAGGAATGCATCGCGCTTGTACGTATCGTTGCTAACTTTAAAATACAGACAGGGAGTGGGCTTTTAGAAAATCAGTAGCTGACGGACACGGTATATTACCCGAGAAATAAAGGAATATGACCTACAAAAAGAAATGAGATTCCTCAAAAACATAAAATGTAAAAAATGCCTCGTAATCCTTTCCTTTCGCTAAAAAAAGTTGTGAGGGCTCATGTAAGACCAAGTAAGATATTTTAGTTGGTGTCTATGGAAGCACCTATTCAACAACTTTCTCATAAATTTTTATCTAATCAATTACCTATCAACATTTATAGTGACCGTATCAATATTAGACACCTTTATTTCTATTATAATTATAATGACTTGGCAATTGCAGGGTAACATAATTATAAAAGAATATAACTACTAGTTTGAATACTAAGTAAATCTAAACAGTATTAATGATAATAATAAGTTTATTTCATTAAATACACATCACATAGGATCAAATACAAAACAGTTTTACTTAGTTAACAGGTGATAATAAAAAGAGAGTATCTTTGGTACATGTACTAATGAAAAACTTTGTATCACAGGCACCTGTAAACCTAAGAATAAAGTATTTTAATTAGTAGAATATGTTGCCATACAATTGCCATGTCATTATAATTATAATAGAAATAAAGGTGTCTAATATTGATACGGTCACTATAAATGTTGATAGGTAATTGATGATTTAACAATTTATAACAAAGTTGTTGAATAGGTGCTTCCATAGACACCAACTAAAATAACTGACTTGATCTTACATGAGATCTCACAACTTTTTTCAGCGAAAGGAAAGCGTTACGAGACTTGGCATTTTTTACATTTTATGTTTTTGATGGGATTTAAATATATCATTTAATAATGTACAACTTATTTCCAAAATTTGATTTTGCACTGTTTTCAAGCAGATTAGAAAACCAAATAATTCTTTAACATCTTCTAGACCCTTAATTCTGTCAAGCCTTCATCGTGAAATTTTTCAACTCTTCTAATTATTTTTCTTTTTAGATGCATGTGTTCTTCTTCCAAATCACATTGAAACCATTTCGACTTGGAGAGTTCGAAAATTTGGTTGAAATAAGCGTCAGTTCTTAGTGATGCAAGTTTATCTTTAGATTTTTTCATGCACAAAACGTCTTGAATTAAATCAATGTCGTTTTTCTGCAATATTTTTGATGTAACATCGATAATTTGCAGAACATCATTCCAAAAAATTAAAATCATCAAAAAATCAAATGTGAAATTATTTAAGTCCTCAGGCCGTAGCCACTTCATCCTGGTCGTGCCTTATCACTACAATTGTTTCTAAACACGAAAGAACGGATCTAAAATTTCATCAAAACATCAAACAAAACTAATTCATTTGAAACAACAGCAGAAGTAGAAGGTGAAAGTGGAACGACCAAAAAATCTGAAATTTTCTAAAATTTTCTTGCAGCTTTTTTGTTAGATAACGCAGGCTTTTCGGCGCCCGATTTGTGTTTATACTTTGATTTATCCTTAAAAGCAAAAAAATATTACAATTAGATAGATAAAATGATAAAGAAAAATGTTTTTACCATTAAAAATTTTAAAATGTCAGAAAACTTGTAGCAAAAACTCAAACTTCAATTACTACACACTGCACTCAGATAACATATAATATAATGCATAATAGGAACATGGAACATAAACTCATAAACAATGTTAATAGCGTAGAGACTGATGATGTTACTTTTTAGAAGAAAGAAACTTAAATGATTACAGGCAAAAAATAAAACTGTATTAAATATTTTTAGAATATTTTTTTACCACCATTTTATGTAATATTCTCAGAATTATTTATGTGGGCAGTTTTTAAACTGCACGTACAATACAGGTTTTTTGCGAAGGCCCTTTTCAAGAAGCGATGAGTTTATCACATTCTATTAATAATGAAATGATTGCTTTGTTAATAAAATATCCTATATTACAAATTATATTTCCATCTAAGGTATTATTTTGGAAGTACAAATTGTATTTTTAAACTTAAAAGGTTAGCACTCACCCTTGGTTGAATTTTTTTTTTCTTTTGGACAAACATGTGTATTGTAAAGAATTGTCACAAGGGCCCGCCCGCATTGGGGCCCGTGCTACGCACCGATTGCTCCTAGGTTAAATAAGCCTCTGGCAAAACTAGACTAGTGTGAACAAGGATGGATAAGTCTGGACAAAGTTGAAATTGATAAGACTTAATAAGTTTGGACAAGACTCGAGATTTGGACAAGATTATACAGGACTGAACAAGATTAATCTGGAAAAGATTAATTTAACCCGTACATGATTAAGCGTCTAACTACAAAATAATCACCCCTTGTTTTATTCATCACATTTTTTCTGTTTATTTATATGCAAATTAAGAAAACTATTCTATATCTACTCTATATTATAGACGGAAGAGTTAAAATATTTCTACCTACGAAAGTTTAATCTAACTTTTGGTATTTGTTTTCCTTGGCACTTTTCTTGTCAACTTTGCTCGACGATTGATGTTTTTTGAAGAATTTCATAATTTGTTTGAGTAATAAATAGTTAGTGGCAAAGATCAAAACAGTGATTGCGAATAAAAATAATACAATATCAATCAACATATATTGGTACCAAAGAAGATCCATCGATGCGTTCCTGAAAATTGGAGCTCCTTTATTCTTTATGACGTATTCCATCCAGTAAATTGCCCGATCAAGAGGCTTCATAGGCCGTTCGCGCAATAATTGAGAATGCAATGTTGCCTTTTGTTTATATCTAAAAAAAAAAAAATTAAACATTTTTAATTCAATTAACTATAATTCTTCCTATACTATAATATAATATTAGCAAACGTTTATTTCGAATATGAAATTTTTTTCTTACTTTGGATTATTGATGATTTCGTTAATGCTTTCTAAGAAAGCTTCTTCGGAAATATCATTGCATTTTATTTGCAATGCGTACCCATTTTTTTACTCCCATTGGAACGTTGCTATGTTGATCGCCAAACATTGGTATTCCAATCATTGGTACGCCATGATAAATCGATTCGATCGTACTGAGTAATCCGCCGTGTGTTATAAACAGTCTGATATTTGGATGAGCTACAAGTTATTAATTTTACACAATTCATTTTTAAATGGAAAGAATATCAAATATTTAATTATAGCAATTATATTGTAACTAACGATAAGATCAATGAAAATTAATTTTTTTTTTTTTTTAATATTAACTGCACAAAACTGAACCAAACTAGACCAGATTATAGCACACCAAAACATTGTCTTGTATAAAACCTATATTACAAATTAAATAAAGTATTAAATTTTGTTTATAAAAAGGCATTGGATAGAGTGCGACATCGAAAGATGATAGAGATTTTGAAGAAAGCTGGACTAGATGAAATAGACTTAAGAATCATCATAAACTTATTCTGGAACCAGTCAGCAACTGTTAGAGTGGAGGGAGAGAGTACAGAGGAGGTGAACATTCTACGAGGAGTAACGCAAGGCTGCATACTATCAACGTTAATATTCAACATCTATTCGGAATTCGGAAGAAGCTCTGGAAGACCTGGAAGTTGGCATATCACTTCGTGAAACAATAAATACTATACGGTACACGGATGATACGGTGATATTTTCTAATGGCATGGACAAATTACAACACCCCATGGATAGAGTAACAGCCAGTAGCGAAAGGCCTTGATATAAACATCAAAAAGACAAAATTAATGATTATTGGTAAATCACACATTGGAAATTGTCACCTCATAGTCAATCACAAACCCATCGAGAGAGTAAATAAATGTTCATATCTTGGCACTACTCTGATCACTCCGATCAGTGGAATCATTCTCAAGAAGTGAAGATTCGTATTGAGAAAGTAAGAGCTGTTTCTAACAGCATGGGATGCCTTCTAAAGGGTCACGACCTCACAATGTTAACGAAACTGAGAATTCTGCATTGTTACTTGTTTTTCGGTTCTTTTTTGCGGAGTTCAATGGTGAACACTAACCGATGGTATGAGAAAAAAACTGGAAGCATTCGAGATATGGTTATATCGAGGAATATTGAGATTTTCGTGGAAAGATCGTATAACCAACATTGACATCCTTCATAAAATGCAGAAGAGCTCCTCAACACCATAATATGCAAAAAACTCCAATACCTGGGGCATATTATAAGAAATCAAAGCAGATTCTATCTACTGCAAACAATACTGCAAGGGAAAGTAGCGGGAAATATAGCTGTCGGAAGAAGAAGGATATCATGGTTGAAGAATCTAAGAACATTGTTTGCTATGACCACAACCGAACTTTTACAGCAGCAGCAAGTAAAGTGATGATGGCCTAAATGGTAACCTACTTCCAGAACGGATAAGGAACTTTAAGAAGAAGAAGACTACATTTTGACCAGATTTAGGAAAAAAGTTAATTGCCCTCTCCTTCCAGGAATATCTTTAAATTCTTCAAAGATTTTTATATATTACTTACCTAATATGTCATTTTGTGGAAACCAATCACCCGTATAAACATTTTCCGACTTATTAAACAATTCTCCTTCAAATTTCCACACAACTTTCATTGGAATTTTCGAAAAGGCTCTTAACACCCCTTCAATCTTGCCATCCTCCAAAAATACGCTCTTCATATTTGAGCCAAGGCTGAAATAAATGAAACCTTCCTTTGCTTCATCCAAATACTTCTTCAGATCCTTTGGCAGAGGTTTGGGCTCATCAACATGGTAACCACCTACTTCAATCACGTTAGGCACAGCGGGTTTCAAACTTTCAACACTATAATGCCCATTGGAAAGAACAAGAGCTACATATTTGAACAAATCTTCAATTTTCTCATATGGAAAGTATTTGTTTAAAACTTCTTGTTGTAAATTTTTCTGGTAAGAGTGGGTAAAAATTACACTTATAATTTCGAAAACCGTATTCAAAACTCTTTCGTAGAAAGACATATCTTCTGTGAATGGTAAGATTTTTACTGGGACATAAGAATATGGTGATATGTTTCCTACTAAGTAGTTTACGTAGTAAGCTGTTCCTCCTGTTCCTAGTACAATTATTGGAGAATCAAATATTTTGCCGAAGATTAGATGAGACTCGTTCAAAATCCAATCAGTTATTATTAAGTCGAATTTCTTGTTTGATTTCCAAAGTTTCTGGAATTCCTTGTTTTGGAACGTTAAGTCTGATTGAACTTTTGTCATATTGAAAAGACTAAATGACTTTGTGGTTTCAGTGATCGAATTATGTTGGAAGTTTTGGAACCAATTATTTTTTATCCTTTCTAAAATAATTTTTTGAAAATTAAACTTCGTTTGGTACATATTTATTTTGTCCTGTAACATAATATAAATTTCTCCTCAGCGTATCTAGTTCTCTTTACATAAGTAGTTTTGTCCAATTTATACAAATTTTTTTTAGTTTTAGTTATTTCTAACAATTAGAGGGATTATTAACATTTTCCTTACCATTCATGTCATCTAGAATTTCAAACAGATAAATATCCGTGTAATTTGGAAAAGCTTCCTTCAGGGGATACGGACTAACCATGGTGACCTTATGCCCTCTTTTAGCCATAGCTTTCAATAAAGTCTCTCCCAATTTGTGATGGCTTCTTCCTGGATGGTACATAATGCCCAAAATATTAGCACCATCGCACACGAAGCAGAAAATTAGTCCCACGAAAAGAGCTTTCAACATTTGTTTTAACATTGTTTTGTAAATAATTATTAAATAATAAGAAAATATGATATATTGTAGGAGTTATGTGACCGATTAGTTGCACCGAGAGTTTATTTCGCAGTGTTGGAGAAATCTGTAATCTGAATTGCATATTATGTAATTGTTCTGCTTTAAAATTAATTAAAAAAATACATTAAATTCGATTAATTCGATAAGGCATAACTGATAATTATCAGATATCTAAAGTTGTTGTTTGCTTCATTTATAATAACAAAATTATTTCTCATTTTTATCGTTCAAACCAAAAATATTTTATTCCATATTCATTTTCAAAATATGGGAAATAACGAAAAATGCTAAGACACGAGCAAGAGACAATTTATAATGTGATTGAAAGGCAATCAATAATGTATTTTGAAATATGATAATATTTCTACCTTATGAAAATGTGTAAGAAAAGTCTTGATTTGTTCACAATTTATAGTATAATATGGATGTAGTACATTTAGATTTCGGTGGTGACTTGTAACGCGACCTTCATAGATCTATGGCGTACAATAGATCTCTATTAAGGCCCTCTTTCTCTAATCGTTGGTATACTTACCCATTTAGAGCACCTTCTCTAGTCTTGATTCCTATCGGAATTTCAGAATTTGTGTTGGATTAAAGGACAAAAACTCCTCTGCGTTCAAGCAGTACGCCCCAAGGTACATTTGTCTCTTGCGAAGCACTGCTCCGTAGTCTTTGAGCAGCTGTATGGAGGTTTCCTCTACTGAGCCACAGAATCTGCATCTGTCGTCTTCCTCTAGGCCTAGTGCCTTGAGAAGTCTGCAGTGTCCTGTCAGCACTCCTATTTAGTTTCAGGCAAGCTTTTGTTCTTTTCTGGTTAAAAGGTCTCAGCATTACTTTGGATTGTCTTAGCCCTGGAAATTCTTTCCAGGTTATTATACTCTTATTTTTCATCTAAACTTTGTGGATGGTATTCATACTCATACTACAAAAGGGTTTCCGACCTATAGAGGGATTACTGGATCCCTTGCTTGTTTGGCCTCTTCGTTTCCATCTATACGAGTGTGTCTTGGTACTCGGTATAGCGTTACTTTATTTTCCCTGCCGAGCTTGTTTAGCTTTCCCACACAGTCCCATGCCAGTTTGGATCTGATGGTGTATGAGCTAATGGGCTTAATTTTAGTTCCTGTACAGGTTAAATTACACCTTTAAGTTAAGTAACACCTTTCTATTGCATGTACCTCTGCTTGGAAGATAGTTGGGTAGATTCCCATAGATTCAAAGTATTTGGTACGAGGTCCAAACACTCCTGCACCAGTACCTTCCTTTTTCTTCGAACCATACGTATATCACTTGATAGCACATTGCTCTCCAGTCGGATTTACTGATAATTTACGGATTTACCACTAATGTGTAGTTTTTCTTGAAATGGTATTTGCATACCATTTCATCTTTTGGTATTTCCCGCCAAGTGATCTTGGCAGCGAGGCTGTTCCGGTTCCGGAAAAACCTTCCTTGCTGAACCTTAGAATCGCCGATTTGGCTCCTCTCCATGACAAGGTGCAACGGAGTCAGATCCAGCAGCTTGCTGTTATCGGCCAGTGTTTGAATCTTCTCAAGCTGCTTCTTCATTAAGACCAACATATTATACTTCCCTACCCAACTGCCCAGCGAGTAATCGCAGGTCTCACTATCATGATGTACATCCAACGCAGCATTGTGGGGTTACAACCCCACGTTCTCCCTGCCATATTTCTGCACACCTTTAGAGCGCGTATAGGTTTTCCTGCCACTTCTTCGGCGTACCTGGTTCATAGAAATTTTCGATCTACATACCGTTCCTTATGTGTGAATTCTATATTTTTTCTATTATTTGTATTTATTATATTTACTGTTCAGAAATCTTTGATACCTATTTTTGATTCATTTGGGCTTTAAATGCATGTCGAATCACCGACCAGAATCTGAAAAACCACGGCTAGCACCATTGACAACATTTTGTCTGACCTAGTACCAAACTACTTATAATCTGTTATTTGCTCTGGCATCTCGGACCATAAAGCAATTTTGACCAAATTTTGTCTTGGAAAGAAACCATAACCCAAAATTCACCGCTTGGGAAGAATATTTTCAACGAAGAACTTTGTAAATTTTCGCAATAAATATATCTCCATCGATTGGAACTGTCCTCCCGGAGAGGTTTTGTTTTGCCAGTAATACAGCGTTCGCCCTAGCACCCATTGCCTAGCACCCAAGCCGGATATTTTAATATATTCATATTCTCATACAGTTTTTTTGCAATTTAATTTGTTACAAACAAATTATTAACGAATTACTGAAAATTACAATGGTATATCAAGATGCCCATATGAATCCATTTGCAAAACGAAACTGAAATTTGAAATTAAATTGTTTATAATAAATTCATTGAACATTGATAATTCAACTGCTCATTTAATAATTAAACATAAAGCTTACGAGATCACATAAACTTTAATTGCATATTTTCCATCGTTTGAAACTCTCAAATGGGCCTTCGCCACTTTCAAAATAAACATTTTCATCACTTCATTAACACAGCAAATTTTGGTGTTACAAAATCTTAATGATTTTAAATATATTAGTAACAAGTTTCTTCAGTATAAAAAGATCAAGTAAAAATCTAACTATTAAGGTAGCTAACTCAATATTTTTGAAAAATGGACTTAGGCCACTTTCAAAATAAACGGCTCATTTATCCTGGAATCCGTTAGCTTAATGCATAAACACATCCGAGCTTTACCGGAGAGACCACAACACAGTACTAAGAACTTGGATCAAGATATTTCTACCCTTACCTAGATCAGAACTGATAAAAAAATCCAACTTCTACAATGCAAAAAAAATGTTCAATCACTTACCTATCCACCTGAAATATATCACCAATAACTCCAAATTGCGTTCCACCGTCAAGTCCTATTTCTTAGAACGACCCTATTACACTACTGCCGAATTCTTCGGCGATGGCTAGTTTTTAAACCGCACACACACATTATTACTCTCAGCTAGCCTCACTCGACGAGTAAAAAATTCTTTACGATTTTTCTTACGATTATTTATTTCTTTTTGTTAAGTTTTGCTTTAGTTATAATCGATTTACTTTGCCTGTGCTTTTGTCCACAGAAATTATGTATTTCTTATTGACAATAAAGCATTATTATTTCTACTGTCCTCCCATCTAACAGTATGGGCTGTAGGCAGTTTAGTCTTCTCTTTCTAGTAAATTGTATCACCGTGATTGGGTTCGGATTGGGTTGCTCGGGTTGAGTTTAAGTCCCACTGTTTCACACCATCTATTAGTTACTTCAAGGCCTCTCTGTACGATTTCACAGAGCGTTCCCTCAACTTTCCCTCTGGCTATGATAACTATGTCATCGGCGTAACCTTGACATTTGATGTCTAGATCATTCAGACCAGCCAGTAATTCGTCAACTACCAGGCTCCACTTCAGTGGTGATAATACACCTCCCTGTAGAGACCCTCAAGCTGTGGAGATCTTTTGAGATCGCTTTCGGAGATCGCAATTGTGCTTCCGCCGTTCTAGTTCTCAACATTTCTTCTAATGCTGTCGATAGTCCTTTCAAGAGCCGATTTGACAGCCTCGTGCGAGGTGTTGTCAAGTGCTCCTTCAATGTACAAGAAAGCACTAGAATATGAATATTATAAATTTAAAATTAAAAGAGTAGACATAATAGGCTAGTGGGTCTACAAAACTAACTAAAGGCAAATTTTGTAATAATTAAGTCACGAAATTGATTTCTCAATTAAAAAGATCTTAAATGCTTTGTCGGTATCTCAATCCTATTACTAGAGCTTTCCAGAATTAAGACAATCCAAAGATATGATGGAAAATATCAACCACAAAAAGGCTGAAGGGGCATAAAATAAACATAGCTCTATAAAAAACATAAGGAATAAGCTTAACCCATTAGCGGCCAGCGGCCTCTTTTGTGGACACCTTCTAAATATTTTTTTAGAAAGCAGCTAATGCATTACATACTTCTAATTTTAGACACCAAGACACAGAAAATTGTTTTAACAAGGGGTGCACTAATTTATATACTTACCTCATAATATTCTACGTTTCTAAACTTGTGTACTTGTTGACATCTTTGCTTTCCGATATATAAATATTGATTTTATTGTTAATTGATACCTACACATCGAAAGCCAGTTTTCGGGATGATGTAAGATTTGATCACTGAAATTTATACTACCTGGAACGAGCGCTGGCCTCTAAGCTTGTGCGGACCGAGAGCGAGGTCCCAATGGGATCCCTTCGTCCTTGTCTAGCCAACAGTGAATTTGAGAGTGGGAGGATTTGATACAGTCAGAGCGAAAATCTAGTTGTATTGAGTTGTATCATGAAAGAGAGTGAGATCGTTCAATCGGTGAGCATATTATAAACCGAAGTTTATATATTTTAATGAAAGTTGTTTTCAAAAAGACAATGGTAAAATACTGTTGTATTTGCAAGGAAAAATGAACGTCGGACGTCGGACACACATTTAGTATTCCTTTTGGACTGTACTAGACGAAGATAGAGCGATGCGAGAGACACCTTGTGATGCTCTCTCGCGGCCCGCATAAGCCACGACGCAGCGCTCGTTGCAGTTAGTATATATTTCAGTGGTTCCAGGTAGTACATATTTCAGTGGATTTGATAAACAAATGTTACATTTTGGACAAGCGTGAAATCCAAGGAAATTGTCAGCACATAAGCTGCAAAGGAAAAGCGAACTTATTGCAGAAAGTGCTATGTAAATCATGCTTTTCTAAATATCACACTAATAAATATTTGTAGAGTAAAACCAAAATTATTATTTAGTCTTTACGCCCAGCGTCCTCAAATGAGGACAGCCAAACTAGCTAGAGAAAAAATAACTTATATGCATATTAATTATTTCGAAAGTGCTAGAAGCGACATAAGAGATTTTTATATAAAAAATCATACAATAAATAGATTGGGTGCTAATGGGTTAAAATATTAGGTATATTAGCAGGACATTGCATACATTTCAAAGCCCTTGGATTGGAAGAAAATTGCCCCTATAATTGCCGGTTCTACAAATGAAACTATCTTGATCTATTAAGGTTACATACAAGTTACCAGCACTAACACGATCAATTAGACTAAAAACCAAAAACTGTATGGACTAAACTGTATAGACAAGACTAAACAGTAAAAACTAAGTTCTAAAATGCTAGACAAACAAGACTGGATAGATAATACTAAACAGACATGACTTGTAATACAATAATATATTAAGAAAACTTAAGACAAAAAATAATAGTTTTGTCAGGCAAGACTAGACAGATAGGAATAAATAAACTAAATTTCTCAAAATTTTCTTTTTAAGAATTTTATTATTTTTAAGAAATTTTGCTTTGTTTTAGCATTTTATTTTTGTTCCACATATAGATTATAGACTTATTGTCTAGCATAATCTACCGTAACAACAATATATTTTTTCCATCCATTTATTAATACACTTTCACTATTATCGAACCCATTATATTTCTATAGAAATCCTTTCTTTGTGTTCACTAAACACCCAGTTCGACTACCTGCCATCAAATCCACTTTTCTAAATCATTACACGAATTAAAACTAAATTACAGTGTTATTTTATATTGATAACATACACATTAGTAGTCTGTGGAGTACTTCTGTATATTATTGTTTGTCTATCCTTGCCAATATAAACATGTCGATCTAGTCTTGTCTGTCTCTTCTTACCTGTCTACTCCCGTAATCTAATCGTGATTTTTTATTGCTTAATTAGACAGATAATAACAAAGGGACGAGACTGTCTGTTCTTATCTACTGCTTGAACGCTGAGGAGCTCATTCCCACCCAGTTCCTGAAATCCATAAAGGAATTAGGACTAGAGGAGGCGCTCTAAATGGGTAGTATACCAACGTTTAGAGTTTAGAGGAAGAGGGTGGGGTACAATAGACCTATGAAGGTCGCAGTACAAGTCGTCACCACCAAATCTACAATCTGTTCTTATCTATTTAGCCTTGTATATCCGTAGTATGTTGATTACAATAGTATGTTGATAGTATTAAATTTATTTTATATTTATTTATACTTTCTATTGGAATTGAAAGTATTTTTTTTGTTTTCTAATTTTGTGTGAAAAATAAGTGACGATAATTTTTGTACAAATATGAATTTAAATTGAAAAAGGTATTTTCAAAGTCAAGATCGAAGCCCTTGAGCTGTAGGTAACCTTGGCCGACAGATTTTCGAGAGAAATCGGAATATGGACGACAATTATCCACTTTCCTCCGGGCATTCCGGCAATAAAAAAAAACACACACACACAATCGCAAATTTGTTCCGGTTTTATAACACATTAGAATTTCATTAACCCAATCATAAAAAAAACGGCAAAATAAAACAGATTTTGATTACACTTTTCAGATTGGATTTAAAACAATGTACAATTAAAAACTGGAAACTATTTTTGTTTGTATTGACAGTATAGCTCTCCGTTATTCGATAACAATATCAATTATCGAGGATATTGTGGCTTTTAATTGGTTTATAGAAATTGATTATCGTATTTTTGTATTTTTTTCCTTTGCAAAAGGTGAAAGGTCAGTTTCATGGAATGATAACGTTAAATATACACCAGCTATTTATTGTATTTTTATGTTACCTGAAAAAAATCGGATTTTTCTTTAGTTATCATATATAGTTGATGGAAGTAAGGAATAATCCGATTATCGAAGTTCCATCAAACATCATTTTTTCATCATTTCAACCAACAAAATGAAGGTACACATTAAAAGAAAATGTAGCTTCTTGTTTCATCTTCATCATAATGCCTAACAGCCCGTTGGAAGCCTTGGCATCCCCGGGAACAGCAGTCGCAACACTTTAGGTATTGCGGATCACTAAATTCCCTACAAAAACTTTCGCGGATACCCTAATCAGCGCCGCAGACAATTTTTTAAAAATTATTATGTGTGTTTAAATTGAAAGTTAGCTTTTACAGTGTATAAAATTAGCAACGAAAATTGACAGTTTTGAATTTTGTATTGTGTTTTGTTCACGAAATTGCAAAAAAAGGCAAAAGAGTTAATTAAACGCTTCTGAAATAGAATTTTGGCAAGTCGCAGTATTTTGTATGAAATCAATGCGCAATATAATATTCTTGTTTTATTTTATATAGAGCCCTAACAAAATTTATTTTTGAAAAATTTGATTAAATGAGCTCAACGGATTAAATATAATCTGAATAAATTTACGGACCCTTAAAATTTCGCCACGGACCATCGGTTGCCGACCGCTGCCCTAGAATATGTCGCCATCTCGTTCTATCACAAGACATATGGCGCCAATTTCGAATGCCAATGACCGCTGCCGTCTTGGTTGACTTCATCCTCCCACCGGAGATTCGGTTTCTCTGGTGTTCCTCGTCCTTTCGGTTTTCAACTTAACAGTCGTCTCTGTATCCGCACCTCGCACCACACAATCGTCCCATTTGTATGAACTGTGTTATGTTGGGTTCAGGGTGCAGGACGTATATATGCATATCTCTTGGACTGCCCCATAGATCCTTCGTAGAACTCTCCTTTCGAAAATGAACAGCGAATCCTCCTTTTTAGGGTTCCGTACCGAAAACGGAACCCTTATAGGATCACTTTGTTTTCCGTCTGTCTGTCTGTCTGTCTGTCTGTCTGTCTGTCCGTCTGTCTGTCTGTCAAGACCATTTTTCTCAGGAGCGCGAAGAGGTAACAAGTTGAAATTTGTATCAAATACTCAGGTCTGCGGTCTCTTTCAGCTGTGAAAAAATCAAACTTGTAAGTCAACGCGATCAAAAGATATGACCGTTTATGTCGCATATTTTGCGATTTCACAAGGGAATCAAAACCTATAGGGTACTTCCCATTGACCTAGAATCATGAAATTTGGCAAGAAGCAAAGGGAAAAATCTGAAAACCGTAAATATGTAGTTTAAATACAAGAAAAATGCGAATTTACTATTAGAAACTTATGAAAATACACTAGTGTTGTCGTAGTGGTATTGTCAGGCTCCAGAAGCATATGGGTTGCATACAGTTAGGTTCTCCTCAGTTAGGTCCGAAGGTTAAAAATTATGTGTTGGCACCAAGCTGTTTATTCTGAATTTTCTTTCTATATATTCGTTATGCATTTCATCACGTACGCTCTATATACATAATATATACAGGTTATATATTATGTCTAAATTTTGTTGTTTATACCCGACATGCGAACATCCTGTATAACAAGTCCCGTAACATCCTGTATATATTATATTTCGTCTAATTTTTCTTTATAATCTACATAATATGTTGATAATCTACATTATAATACTATACTATAATCTACACAATCTACATAATATGTTGTAGATAATATGATTTAAGCATATTATACTTAAATCACGTACGCCCTATATTTTTTGGTAGTCAATTGCCCAAAAGCAGTCTATTGAACAACTGAATGTTAAGAGTATCGAAATAGATCTAGAAATAGTTAACATATTAGTTTATATTAGATCTAGAAATAGTTAGATCTTAATATAAGTTAGTGAATAAGTGTAATACAAAGTTGTAAAATAAAGTTTTCTTTTAAGTTGTAAAATAAAGTTTAAAAATATTCGCGTTATTTCAAAAAAAATACCCTGTATAACTTTATACAAGGTATATAGGTATACAGGCAAAATTCAGCAGTAAAAACAAATAGTGAAGTTCCAGAACCCCTAAATACTCATAGTGAATGGGGGATGTATGGTAATAAAATATAGGGTAGAATTCCATCGTACGACAGCGACATCTTGAGGTTATGCTTGCAGCGGTACTAAGATGGTCCTGATTTCAGGAGGGCCACTTGCGAAGTTAACTGAATGTGCTTGCTACGTCCTCCACAAAAAAAGATACCTTACTTACAAGTTTGTACGGAACCCTCGGTGCGCGAGTCACAACTCGCACTTGGCCGGTTTTTTTTTACTCATTGGTCAGGTTTCCCAATACTGCAGTAATTTTTTACATTTACTTTGGATCTAAGATAGACAAAACACTCAACCTTCTCAATGGACTGCAGAGCTATGGTTAGAGTCCTGATCTCTGGTGCTGTATTTGGGGTTCTTGTTACATGCATGTATTTAGTTTTACTGGCTTCAATCTTTAATCCCATCCTGTTTGCCGCACTTTCTAAATTGGTTTCCCTCATTTTAGTTAGCGATCTCCTAACGGTATCTACAACATCGGCATACCAATTTATACCCGAGATTCTCTTATACTGTTTTCGAGTGCTATATTATAGAGCAAACATGAGAGAGCATCCCATTCGCATAGGCCATTATCAGTTATAAATGGTGTACACACATCAACAATAGTGTCATTTTTAAGTTTAATACAGCATCGAGTAGTCCGCGTCGTAAGGGATACATCGTAAGCTACTGAAGGATTGCAAGTTCGTACATGACAGCATATAATTCCGGCCTACTAAGAGAGTTATACGCTGCCTTTAAATCAACGTACATATGGTAAGTTTCCACGTTTGAACTCCAAGGTTTTTTACTAGGATTTGACGCAGGGAGAAGATATGGTCTGTTGTTGATCTATCCGGTCGGAATCCACACAGATATTGTCCCAGTGCTGCCTATATATAGGGCTACAGTCTACTATGTAAGTTTTCTTGTTTCTTAAACGAGTTTCTAAAACGCCAAGATCAGGTAACACTTTCATTTCTCTTGCGTATTTGGCAAAACAAACGAAAAAATAGCAAACGTTTTGCGAAAACAAAATCTGCAAGTAGCATTTAAACCTTGTTCAAATTTTCTCACATATTATTTAATGATAAAGACTGAATGAACCTTCTTAAAAAATCAGGCGTATATGAGATTCATTGTTCGGAATGCAATATCGTTTATGTAGGTCAGACAGGAATACTTCGTCCTGTGTGCCCTTGTCGTATCAACTCGTTTTCCAGAGCATTTTCGTGTCTTCAGTCCTAAAAAAGACACAAGTTAATTTTCTGTGGTGGTACACGCAGTAGAATAATGTATCACTCAGCGTTTTCAGAGGAATTTATTTACATGGACGACATATATACAAATGTACAAGAGATACAAACACTGTTGAGGGAATGAGTGGAGCTGGACTCTCTGAACTGGACTTGACTAGTCTGGTTGACTGACTGATGGCTGAGTCTGGATGAACTGGCTGTGCTAGTCTGACTTGGTCCACTGGCTGGACTGAACTGGCTGAGTCCACTGGCTAGACTGATGTATCTGAGTCCACTCGCTGGACTGAACTTCTAGCTAAGTCTGGTTGACTGAATCCACTGGCAGGACCGGTGTGAATGAGTCCACTGGCTGGCCTGAACTGGACTCGTTGATTGGTTGTGCCTGACTGTTGAACTAAACTGGAGTCGCCTTGCTGACCGGTTGCGCCTGTCTGTTGGTTGGTTGGGCCTGACTGTTGAACTGAACTGGAGTCGACTTGCTGACTGGTTGCGCCTGACTGTTGGTTAGTTTCGCCTGTCGGTTGAACTGAACTGGAGTTGATTTGCTGACTGGTTGCGCCTGACCGTTTTGTTTATTCGTGGGTCCAGGTATTTATGTTATGTCCAGGTATACTGGTCCCTCATCTGGGGGTGATTATTTTTCTATTTTCGGCTATTTGTCGCTTTGGTGATTACCGATTCTCGGAAAAAACATCTTGTCGTAATTTCCCCGGGGATTACACCATTGACCCTAACAAAATATTTTTGGAAATTCGTCCGAAAATATTTGGGTAATCACCGTAATGCCCTCGTAAAACTAAAAAAATATTTCTTAATCTGCTCGACGTTTACATTACCGACCCTAATAAAATATGTAGATATAATTATTGTAATGCCCTAGTAAACTAAGAGATAAAAATGGAACGGTTAGTTGCCGCTACATCACCCCCTTGCCAGTGATAACACTATGTAGCGTTTGTTGCTGTCGGTGTTTGTTTGCTCATAGACGTCTGGTAGACGGTTGAAGTCGTCATTGTTTTCTCTGTTGCGGTGTTTATTCGTAGGCGTCTGGTAGACGGTTAAAGTCGCTACCGTAGACGTTGTTAACTGTTGCAAGTTTGTTGCAAGGCGTCCTCGTGGACGTCGTTTGCTGATAGGCGGTTTCCTATGCAAAACCAGCTTGCACCTATCAGTCGCTGTTGCGACGTTTGTTCGTTGACGTCTGGTAGACGGTTGAAGTCGTTACCGTAGACGTTGTTTGTTATTGCCGGCCTCCTCGTAGATGGTCAAAGGCGTCATCGTAGAGGTTGTTGTGGCCTGCGTCCTCGTAGACGGTTGAAGACGTCATCGCAGGCGTTTGTTGCAGGGCGGAAGCGGCATCATGAGACGTACGAGAAGCGGACCTTGACTTGCGGTGTTCAGTTTCGCGTGTAAGGTATTATTGGCACAGATGCAGGGTGTAGTTCAACGATGCGGCAGATTTCAGGTGCATTTGGCTCAATATTTGAGTGTGTAGTTTTCTCTTTTCGATCACGACGGCTAATTTGTAGATGATCGGATTGCTCTTGTCG
The DNA here is from genome assembly GCA_944588485.1 of Phosphuga atrata. Lineage (NCBI taxonomy): Eukaryota > Metazoa > Arthropoda > Insecta > Coleoptera > Silphidae > Phosphuga > Phosphuga atrata. The sequence continues at coordinate 62,962,297 of OX155892.1, forward strand.
ATCACGTCGGGGTCACAAATTTGTGGGTGTGAGACGCCGTAGAATAGATGTGTCACTCACGGCTTGCAGAGGAATTTATTTTATGGACGATATATATATATATATATATATATATATATATATATATATATATATATATATATATATATATATATATACAAATATATATATATATATATATATATACAAATGTACAAGAGATAGTAACTCTGTTGAGGGAATGAGTGGAGCTGGACTCTCTGAACTGGACTCGACTGGTCTGGTTGACTGACTGATGGCTGAGTCTGGATGAACTGGCTGTGCTCGTCTGACTTGGTCCACTGTTTGGACTGAACTGGCTGAGTCCTCTGGATGGACTGATGTATCTGAGTTCACAGGCTGGACTGAACTTCTAGCTGAGTCTGGTTGACTGGGACCACTGGCTGGACCGGTGTGAATGAGCCCACTGGCTGGACTGAACTGGACTCGTTGGTTGGTTGCGCCTGACTGTTGAATTAAACTGGAGTCGACTTGCTGACCGGTTGCGGCTGACTGTTGGTTGGTTGCCCCTGACTGTTGAACTGAACTGGAGTCGACTTGCTGACTGGTTGCGCCTGACTGTTGGTTGGTTGCGCCTGAGTGTTGAACTGAACTGGAGTCGTCTTGCTGACTGGCTGCGCCTGACTGTAGGTTGGTTGCGCCTGACTGTTGAACTGAACTGGAGTCGACTTGCCGACTTGTTGCGCCTGACCGTTTTGTTTATTCGTGGGTCCAGGTATTTATGTTATGTCCAGGTACTGGTACCTCATCTGGTGGTGATTATTTTTCTATTTTCTTGGTGATTTGGTGATTTGCCGATTCTCGAGAAAAACATGTTGCCGTAATTTCCCCGGGGATTACACCATTGACCCTAATAAAATATTTTTGGAAATTCGTCCGAAAATATTTGGGTAATCACCGCAATGCCCTCGTAAAACTAAAAACACAAATATTTCTTAATCTGCTCGAGGATTACATTACCGACAATAATAAAATATTTTCGGAAATTGTCCGAAAATATTTGGGTAATTATTGTAATGCCTTCGTAAACTTAGAAATAAAAATGGAACGGCTCGTTGCCGCTAAATTTCTAACCATTGATTGAACACCATTAATTTCTAACCATTGAATAGAATTTAATAAAAAAATCCGCGAAATAGTTAATCTAAAAATCTTGCATAATTGCAACAAAGGCCCGAAGCTTACTTTTCAGGAGTCATTAGAAATTTTCAAACACAGCTGGAGTCTTAGGTAATCTTCTTAACGAGAAAACCGAACCTAATCTTTTCTCAACTTTTTAATCTAACGCAATAGTATCCAGATAAGTCAGACAGACAGATCAACTAAAAACAGACATCTTCCCTCAATAGCAAAACTCTTGGTATAAATTCAATCTCATCAATTTTTAATCCACTTGAAAATAACTTTTTGGCCTCCTGAATTGTAAAGCTAGCTTTGACATCGTGTATACGTTCAGCGAAACTACGATGCGGTAAAGTGACCAGTAAATTTTTACCTTTCAGGGACACTTACAAAATAAATTAAGTATAAGACAATAAAATCTAATTAAAAAAACGGTACTTTACACCACATTTGTCACTATAATGTATAAAATAAGAGTGATTTTTTAAATTTTACTGTGCGTCTGACATTTGGAAAAATGACATAACCAAACTAATAAATTTGAATTAGTAAAAATGTCAAAGTTTGTGAGTACCAACATTAAAAAATTAAATAATTTCCAATATTGTAATTAATCTAAATCTATTTGTTTCTTAAATAATAATTGTCTGCCAAAAAATCTTATACAAATTTCGTGCGCAAATGATTTTACAATGCTCCAGCAAATGGGGAACGAGCCCGAAGGGGTCCCAAAAACCTAACCCAACCCAAACGAGCTGTTGCATTGTAAAATCAATGTTTCCGCACTCTAATGTAAATAACTATTTCAGCAGTCGAAATTCGAGTCGTGTAAAATGTGTAGATTTATATCCCAAGTTATATAATATTATCGTATTAAAAATATAGTGAATTTTTCAATTCAGAGTAATATCTTTACAGCTTATAATGGTTGCATTCAAATACAAATTGTGTTTTTACTTTATTTTTTTCAGAAATTAAGCTTAATTAAGTCTTTCAATTTTGATTATAATTTATCGAATTCAAATAATCTTAGTTTGTGTCTATAATTTTGAAGTTTATATAGGTAACACAAAAATTTAAATTCTACTTTGATTTTGCAAAAATTAAGCTCGAAAGTTAAATTTAAGAAATATCAGATCGTACCTCTGTAACTTGCTGATTTATATAGGTTCTATAATTCCAATTTCATTTCTTCATTTCTTATTTTTTTTTCTCCAAATTTTGGTCTAAAAATGAAATTCCATAAATATAACTTTGTCTGCCTCTAACTTGCTAGTTTATCTAGCCAAACCAAAAAATGTATATAAATACTCCACAATTTTATCAATTCTCGCGAGTAGTTTCCTAAACAAAAACACAAGTAAGAAATTAAATTTGAATAACTGAAATTAGTAGAAAAAATAGTTTTTCAATACATTTTTAAACAATTTAGTAGTAATTTTCAGTCAATTACTACGAACTACTTTCAGAACTCGATTAAAAAACCTTTTATTTAATAATGATTTATTTATTATGATTATTTATTATGATTAAAAAATCATTTGTTTCAAGTTATAGCAAATTAATCCATATTTCTCTTTAGTTCTCCCATAGTTCTCTCTAGTTTCTAAATCTACAGTATTTTATTTAGTTAATTAAACATATTTTTAGAATTCGCTAGTTAACATTTTAATTTCTATTTACTCTGAGCATGCCTACATATATTTATTAGTGAACGCACTAGATTTTCCCATTTGCTCTAATTAGTAGTTGGAATGTAATAACTATTATAAATACGCTCTAAATATTAATATTTTACTTTTAAAATACTCAACAAACATGCTTCAAATTTCTTGGAAAACAAGTAATACTATAGTATTAGTTGTATTCGTTATAGTAGTAGTTTACTTACTTATTTTTAAACCGACTTGTCTAATATAGACTGATAGTTCAGTTTTTGTTTTCGTTTTAGAAAGGTTTTATCTGTCAAGCTTGATCTTATTTTTTAAAAGCCTGTTTTTCTGTTTTGCCTGTTTAATGTAGTGTAGTCAGCTAAATTTATATATGTCTAATATAGTTAACTTTAATCTCACCAGTTTATAAAGTCTATACTTACGTATTTAGTCAAATATTCATGTACAAGTCTTCTTCCTACAAGTCCTTTACTAGTATTATCTGCCTAGTCTACTTTCGGTCTTGTCATGTGTCTACGTTGTCTATTTCCTCTAATTCTACATTTAATATATCTAGTCTTGAGATTTTTATATAAATTACGATTTTATCTCTTGTTTCTGACATTTCTTAACTAAATTTAGTTTGTTTCGAATAATAGTGGTTTTCATTGTGCCAAACCCAAATTTAGAATGTTTTGCCTTTGAGTTATAGATTTTAAGGACATGTAATTGCATAATAGGCGTGTATTTATATCACAAGGTTGATTTTGTTTCTTTATCCTACAAATCTCACTGAGTCATAACATTAGACAAAACTATTCACTAAACTAAATTTGGGGATTTGATTGTTCACTTATTGTGTTAGTGGAGAATTTATCACTTTCGTTCTTTATATGTGCTTGTTAAATTATGCCAATAAAAAGGTATACTACTACATTAGACTAAACAATTCACTAAACAAACTAAATAAAAAATAAAGTAACAAACTAAGTAAATCCAGACGAGATCAGACTAGTCCAGACAAGACCAGACCAATCCAAAGAATTTAACCTATTTAACCTATATTTAAAGGTTATTTCATAAATGCCCGGCAGAAATTCCATGGCCAGTTCTAGAGCCCAAAATAAGAAAAAGAGTCGCTATAAAGATGTGTCCTAAAACGCTTCTTTACTGAGGTACAGCCCTTAAAGGGAGTGGCTTCACACAACATTTTTGCTAATATCTCAGACGCTACTAATGATAATTGATTAACATTTTATATGTACACGTTACTGGTGCCGAACTACCGCTTGTGCGGTACTTACGGGAATCGACCTTCGTGTTTTTGCAAATATTTTTTCCATCTACACATTAAGCAAATAATTGACTAGATACTCTTTGTTTCTTCCGCTCAAGATAATAGTTTTCGAGAAAAATTTAAAACATATTTTTTTGGGAATGATATGATAAAAAAATATTCAAAATCTGGTCAAAGAAAACAAACAAATCTTTATTTCAGCTTTGAATTAGCACATAAAGGTCATAGTTAATTCACAATAGTTCAAATTGCCGTCTCTCAACGCCAACACAAACTAGTCACGTCGAAGAAATGATAAAAAATTTACTAAACTGAACACGTTAAAAAATTCCTGCAGTGGCCTGAATGTTTGCACATCCATTTTTCACATGGCGCTACAGCTCTGCGAGATCCGCCACTTCCGTTTCATAGACAAGTTTTTTAAGTGACCCAAAAAATTAGTCCAAGGGGTTCATGTTCGGTGACCTTGCTGGCCAAGTAACGGGACCGCCTCGACCTATTCACTTTAATGGATAGGGGTTATGTAGGTGAGCTCACGCTAACGCGCTAAAATGTGTACGTGCTGGCTGCAACCTTGGCAAAATTTCTGTTAAAAAATGTCCCTAATCTTCTCCGATCAACCGCTCTGTGTAGAATATGGGGACCGATACCGATACATTGCCAACAATATCACAGACATGAATGGTGAATCGTTGCTGATGAGCTCTCACCATAGCAGTATGAGGATTTTCGTCCGTCCAGCAATACCTGTTATGAGAATTCACAATTTTCTCGTGCAAAGGTTGCTTCATCAGTGAAGAACACCCGTTAGACAAACAAAGGATCTTGGGCACAACGAAACAGCAGACATTGACTAAATTTTTGTTCGAATCGGATAATCTGCTGGAGTCCAATGCCTGCACTTTTTGATTGCGGTACGAATGCAACTGCTGTTCATGGAGAACCCGCCAAACTTAGGTGGTACTCCTCTAGCAGCCACTCTTCGTGTACTTCTCGCTGGATTTGCTTCAACAATCGATTGCAGACTATTTGTACCACACACGCAATTGATTGTGTTCCCTCAAACGACTATCGACGGCCTCAAAGTTTTTATTCTTCAGGATGCCTTTCTTGGTAAAGTCTCCTTGCTTTAATTGCATTTCCCTCAGCCAGACCATACAAGAGATGCCTATCTGTGAACTCAGCATTAGTAAAAGCAATCATTGCAAAATTACAGAAAATTGTGACACAGTTTTCTACGACAGATTGACACAAAATGCCAAATTTGAAAGCTGCACTAAATATTTGTTTATTATCATTCGAGAAATAGATATCGAGTATAAGAAATTTTTAGAAATTTGTTCGTTTTTATCACAATATCATACCCAAAAAAAAACGTTTCATTTTTTAGAGCGACAGAAAGAAAGAGAACCTTTTTGTTGTAGTTTTTCACTGGGAACAATTTCATCTAGTCAAGCATTTGCTAAATGCGTAGATGGTAAAAATATTTGTAACACAAATATTTAGAAAGGTATGTAACGTATGTCCCGTATGTACCGCCACTGGTTGGCTATTAATGCGAAAATAGTTAGCGGAAACGTTAGTTCTGCACCAATAACGAGTACACGAGTACACTCAAAATTGGAATCAATTATCATTAGTTGCGTCTGGAATATTAACAAAAATGTTATATGAGGCCACCCTAGTTTAAAGACTGTACCTCAATTAGGAAGCGCTTTCGGACACATCTTTGTAGAGACTTTTTTTCTAATTTTAGGCTCTAGAATACGCCCTGGAGTAAACCATGTATTTTTCTAAAAATAAAATGGACATGCAAAACTACCAAAGCTATAGCGTAAATCATATACTCACGGAATTTGTTTTAAAAGATGAAACAAATCTTATTTGGTTACACAGAAACATGTATGCAAGACAATACAGGAAAGACTGAATATACTGAATGAATTACTGAATAATTGGTACTAGACTGGTGTTTCACAACGTGAGGCCCACGCCCCACAGGGGAGCAATTTGATTGTTAAGGGGGACAATTCGAAAATTGACTCGACACGAGTTTAACCCTTTTGCTCCGGACTATTTAAATGCAATGCTAGATTTCGGTACCAAAATTGAAAGAAAAAAACAAATTCTTAAATAATTGCGGCCAATAAATATTATAAATTCGTTTGAGGATACCAAAATATCAACTGGGTTTTGGCATCGTCAATTTAACCTCTGAACCCCCGGACGCTTTTAAATGTCGCTAAACAACGCAGTTGTTTGCATCTGAATGGCCCATCGCAACTTTTATAGTATTTCAGTGTACACCAGCTGAATGCTGCGAAATTTGCTGCGAAGAATGCTAATCATATGACATTCAGTAACAAAATTGTTAGCAAAGAATAGACGAAATGAGTAGTGAAAATATTGAAAAACAACTTGTTGAAAAGCTGAAAACAAAAAAATTCACTCAGTGCAAATGGATGAATCAACTTTGAGAGACAGTGATGCAGTATTGATAACTTACGTAAGATGAATTGAAAAAAACTACTTAGATGTCAATAATATACCAATGAAAAATATAACATTTTGTGCTGCAGATGGTGCTTCTAATATGATGGACAAGAAAAATGGCTGCTTAAAATTGATGAAAAATGAGAATACAGAAATGATTCTTGTGCATTGTGTTATTTATAGGGAAAACTTGGCAGCTAAAAACATCTCGCCTGTTCTAAATAAAGTACTAGATTCAGTAATAAAGTGTATCAATGCTATTAAAGCTAATGCCAAATGTGAGCGTCTCTTCAAGCTATTTTGTGAAGAACAAAATGCAGAGCATGTGAGACTTTTACTTCCCACTGAAGTAAGATGCCTCTCTAAAGAGAACTGCTTGAAAAGATTTATGGACTGTTTGATACTCTTAGTGATTTTTTTATCGACAAACCGGAAAGGCAGTATCTGACGAGAAACTAAGACCGATATCTTTGAAAAAATAAATACATTAGATAAGCAACTTCAAGGAACAAATAAAAATCTCTTCGATGTAAAAGCGAAGATATTTGCTTTCATTACCCTTTTTGAGTTATGTTAGAAATATATTAACAACAAAATTTTGTTGGCTCCAAAAATGTGAAGTAAATTTTAAAAGAAAGATTTTCAGATTTAAAACAAATTGCTTTTCCTACATGGATAATGCGGCCAATGTTATTGGATTTGTCTGATATATCAAATATGCAGTATCAAGAAGAACTCGTAGAATTGCAAACTGATGAGACAGTTAAAACTTTATTTAATATAAGAGAAACGATGGCATGGCATTGTGAGGAAACATAAATCAAATACCCAAATTCAACCAAATGTGCCATAAAACTATTGCTACCGTTTCCTTCTTCATATTTAGCTGAATGTGGATTTACTGCTGTAAATGTTTTATTGGTAAAAAAAGAAATCGTCTAGATTAAAAAAAGAATTCGTTGGAACACAACGGGCAGACTTGAGACTGAAGCTAACCAAATTGGAACCTAAAGGTAGACTTCCGAACAAAGCGGCTCTGGCGTCACCTACGCAGCGTCAAATCCGCCGCGACATAGTCATAGTATTATGCTCTATGGAAATGTATGAGGTGCCATTCGAGCGCAGCGGCATTGATGCGCTCAGCGTCAGTGCCGCGTCAGTATCGCTGCGTTAAGGTACGTTGACACGATAAGAGTTGACTGGAACCATCAACACATCAAGACAGTACGGAGACAGTCACTTGGACTGGTGCGAGTTGACTCGGATGCCCTTCTACTTTTGCCGTGCGAGTTCAATTTCAAGATGGCGACAACTAAGAAACGTGTTCAAATGCTTTGAATTCATATGATTTTTGTATGTATCAGAATCTTGAACTGCAACTTTCTTCAAAAAAGTTGCCGAAGCACCTAGATAGTTTCTTTTCGCTATCCAATTTCTCACCCACATTCGACGTGTTCTTTTTTTTCTTAATGTCATCCTTCAAATGTTCAATCAACAATACAGCTACAATATGAATTCATAATATGGATACAATATGCATAAGAATTTTAGAAGGGCTTAGGTGGGGCATGGCATAAAAAAGGTTGGGAAACACTGTACTAGACAGACAGATTTAGACAAATAGGACAGGACTTAAAAAAGACGATAGACTCTAGCCATGCAAATCTATTTAGACAATGCAGCATAGAAAATAGAATAGACACAGAAAACTGGTTTGGTGATTAAATATTTAAAAGACCTAGTAATTAAGATCAGACGTTATAAATCTATAATTGTTAGGTTTCTGTAGACACAAGAAAACGTCTAAATCATTCATTTTTTACTTTAAGAGTAATCAATAATTTTCTATTGGTAAAACCATACTGTGTTCCCCCTTAATTAAGTTTAAAATCAATAATGCTAGTTTTTCTGTTTTTAAAGTTTTAAAGAACCAACAATTAATAAATTTAGATTAGTGAATGTAATTAGAAATTTGTACTAACTAGCTAGTTAACGGTTTGCTGTCTTTGACTGTGAACACCAAATTAGATAAACTAGATCATACACATTGCTAACTAATTACTAATTTACCTTATTTAAAATTGCTCGCTTTCGGTATTCATAAATTGTTTTAATTCGTAATTGCCTATTTCTTAATTATCTAATTCTTAATTATCTAATTCTTACAAATTTAATTTTATTAGTCTGTTTAGTTTTGTATGTCAAAGTTTGTCTATTCTTGTCAGTCTAATTTAATTTGTTTAATCTCTTTCTAGGCTTCATGAATATTAAATCTTGTTTTTCACGTTTAAATCTTGTTTCTTTTGTATTGTCTGTTTCATTTGAAATATTTAATCTTGTCTGACTAGCCTATTTACTTAGTCTAGTCTGTCAAATATAATCTATTTACTGCTTTTCTCTTTCTATATGTGTAAATAATAAATTCAGTCGATGTTCGTACCAGTATTATCACGGTTGATTTCTTCTAGCCAACCATTTATATCCAAATAAAAAAATGTTCAATTTCATGTTTGAAAGTAGTCGTTCCATTTTATCAAGAACTTTTACGAACATGTATGTGTTTACCATTTAAAATATTCATAAAGAGATCTCGAATGTAAATTCGCATTCAGTTACAACCTAATAATAATAAAACAAACATAAAGTTATGTAGAATATTCATATTAAATATCAAATTGGATTTTTTTTTATCCTAATTTTATCTTTTCGAACAGGACTACACAAGACTAAAGAGGTCTTCTTTAGTACATAACTACTTTACTACAACCATAGACAAAGGATCTGAAAAGATCTATGAATCTATGCATTAAACAAGATCAGACAAGAACATACAACTGACAAGACCAGACAAAATTAGACAAGACCAGACAAAATATGGGCATGACCGAGCAAGACCATAAAATACGGGGTGCAAATTAGACTAGCCTCCTCGTGGTGCACCCTGGGCAACGTAATTATATTACGGCTAAATAGTCTACAAAACCGGCTGTCAGCCTATCCATTGTGATCTCCTGACAATAAGTACATGCAGCTAAGCGACAGAAACAAATGGTCCTTGTAAGGACCAACTGACTAGAAGACTCGGTCTTTCAGTTCGAATCCGCCAACTGAATATAGAGGGCATTAATAGAGCTAAATGTGAATACCTCACAAAATTCCTTCTTGACAACAACATCGATGTAGTTCTCCTCTAGGAAACACACACGACCCCAGCAGAAGTCCTACAAACAAGAGGGAGAATTCAAGGTTTTGATCTGATTGGAGCCACCTATCATCGAACGGTCAGCATCGCCACATATGCTCGAAATAACCTCGATCAGGCCCAGGTCCTCTCCGCTACATCCGAAAATGACATCCACAAAGTAGAAATCTCATTGAATGATTTAAAAATTGTAAATGTCTACAAACCAACCCCCCTCCCCCTACCCCCCTAAATGAATGGCCTAACGACGTTCTACCTATATCCGAACATCCAACGGTACACTCAGGTGATTTCAACAGCCACCATGAGATGTGGTGCTATGTGGAGCAATAGATGCGGAGAGGCTCTCGTAGAATGGTCTAAGATAAATAAATTGAGCCTTATTTTTGACGCCAAACAGCAAGGCACATTTCACTAGGCCGCGTGGGATAGGGATTCCAACCCAGACCTTTGTTTCGTGACTATCGACAGCACGAACAGACCACTACCGATCCAGAGAAAAGTTGCAAATAACTTCCCCCACAGTCAACATAGACCAATCATCCTTAAAGTTGGTATCTCCATGACGTTGATCAGGTCCGCCTCGCGACCAAGTTGGAATTTTCAAAAAGTCGACAGGAAAGGATATGCTGCTGACCTTGATAAGTGCGTCAGGTTCATATCTCCGGTGCCAAAGAATTACACACGTATCCAAAACGACGAACTCCTACATAGCCTGGATGCTTCTAGGCGACTTCGGTGGACGGAAAACGGTGGAGGGGATGTATTTCTCCAGATCAAGCAGGAAAGCATGGAGCCTTCTAAGAAAACTCGTTGGCTCTAATGTCCAACTGAGAAAAAGAAGCTCACATATTTCACCAGAGATGGTGGCAAACAATATTACTAAGACCTAGAGAGCCCCAAGCCACAAATACCACACCACCGAAATTAAAAAAGAAATAAAAACACTACGAAATGAATCTCCGATCGAGTCAGACTTCTTCAGACCATTTGATGAAGCAGTGGTCGCAGCGACCATTAAAGATATGAAGTCGTGTAAGCCTCGGGAACCGATGAAACCCATCCAGAATTCTTAATTCATGCTGGGAAAAATGTAATCAAGTGGTTGGACAATAAATGGGAGGACAATGTTACCTGAATGCCACTGCGGCGCGCCGAGGCAAACCATTCAACACATCCACAGTGAGTGTGTTCTAGACCGCTAGAGAGGACCACTCATATGCAGGGGATTTGTCCGATTTCATGGAGGGGTCCTCTTCGTCGCTAGATTGGATCACAAACCTAGACGTTGACATATGAAAATGTCTATATATTTAAGCAAAGCATGTACCATACGCTAAATAATACCAGAAAAGACCAAATCAATCCATACAATACCAGATCAAGACCGATAAACCCTATTTTGTAAAATTTATTTTTGAATTAGATACAGAAATGAACTTTCTCACATAAATTAACAGATATTAATCTTATTCTGTCTTTAAATTTTTAACGGATTTTATGTATTATAAATCTCGGTAAAAGGAATGCATTTCGACATGAATAGTTTTCAAACAGGATCGTTAATTGGTTTCTGTTACCATCGGCCTATGCAAGTTTTCAAACACTTTCACTTGAAATTATCTCAACTCATATTATTATAGCACACAACATTAATAAGACAAACCGGATAGACTTAAATTAGATATACTAGACTAAACAGTTAAAAAAATATAATATAATAAATATAATATAAATAATAATAAATATAATATTTAAATAATAAATTAAAAAAATCGAAACTAAACAGGCAAGACTAGATAGACAAATATGAACTGAAAATTATATATAGGCTATAGATACAAAAAACTAAACAGACAAGTCCCTGGACACTCTTACAGAGGGTGCTAATTGAGGATTGATCTCCTGGGCTCTTTAAGAAAAGGTAAAATATGTTAAATTTTGGTAGCACAAGCTGCCAAAATGCCTGAAATCGGTCCCCAATATCACTAAACAATCAATGTTGTGGAGGATATACTAAGTCGTCAGAAATCTATAAAAACAGTTCTATACATTTGAAATTAGTTCTTTGTGCATATTAAAGTATTCTAGCTAAATTATATTTCTAAATATATTTTTATGTATCTGACATAGTCAAACTGTTTAAGTTACCTGTTAGTTTTTTATTTTGTTTGTGACATAATAATGGGAATTTAGTGTACGTGACTATGCTTGAGGATTTCGTTTTCGTCTTCTTTTACATGTGGATGTTGAGTGTGTATCAGTGGTTGACCTTCACATCTCAAACTCTACTTTCATTAATAGTGAAAGTAGATAAGTAGACGCCCAAAAAAAAACTATATATTATATTTTGAACTGCTTCGACAATTCAGCGGAATAATTAAAAAATGCTTACGCAAAAATAAAACACAATGCTGAAATTAAGAACCATTTGTTTAGTTTCTTTTTCTGCGGGGTTTAGAAAACAATGCAAAATTTGGGATAGCAAACAAAAACTACGTGTGTTACAGTAGACTGACTATTGTTATATGTAAATTAAGAAAAAAAAGGCTGTCTGTGGTTAAGTACGGTGTAGTTAATCTGTAATAGTTAATACTATACTATCTAATTGCAAAATTAAACATCCAAACATATTTTAGATACTTTTACAAAGCAACGATTTCTTCATATAAATCTAAATAGCTTAAAGAGCTTAGTCATTTGTTATACTTATATTCGTTGTAATGTAATTTTCTTGTGAATCATGAGGCAATAAAGATTTATTATAATATCAAAACTCTAAACTACATTTTTAACAATCTACTCTACGCATCGTGTTTTTATTATAATATGTCAAGAACAAATACAAACATTTATATACCCATTTCTTTTTAATTATTTTAACAATTTCTCTTTATAGATTTTAGGTGAGTAAAGTATGCCATTTTTATTTTTAAAAATAATGCCGCTCAATTAAGAACCATTTCTGTTTAAACATTCTTCTAATCTGGACCTAAAATTTTCCTCGGCGAAGCAGGTCAGGTTGAATCCGTGCAATTTCTTGTCTGATCACCCTGCTCTTTAGAAATTTCTAAAGAAAAAAGTCGCAGGTGGACAAATCTGGGGATCTTGCAGGCCACGATGTTTGGATATATGTCAGTCCGGGAAGAGTTTTCTTAAAGCATCCATAGACACACGAGCAGTACGACTGATGAACACAGGGAGCTGTTCTGATCATGTGTGAGTAGGGTTCCACATTAACAGGTGTGGCGTGTCCTCTATCTTCTTGGAAAAAATATAGCCCAATAATGCCAGATGATAAAAGTGCACACCATACCGTAACTTTTGTACTACGTAATGGCTTTTCATGGAACTCATCTGGATTTTTTTCATTCCAATATCGACTATTTTGTTTGTTTACATATCCATTTAAATGAAAACGTGCTTCATCAGACATAAACAAGCTGTGAATATAGTGTTCATCATCATTTACACGACGCAATATTTCTTCGCTGAAAATCCTGCGAGTCTGTATATCTCCAGTTTTTTACTCTTGAACTACTTGAATTTAGTAAATCTGAAAAGTCTTTATGCAAAATCTGCTGTAACGATGTGTTACTAATATCGAATGAGATAATGTCCTGTTCATACTAACCTTGTTGCTGATTGCATTTTGCTCCTCTATGCTTTAAGTTTAATGTGGAACCAGTTTGTTCTAACGTTTTCACCCATGACATAATTTCATGAGCGAACGGCACTTTTCCATGGTCGTCGACAAAGTTCCCTTTAAGCTGCGCGGGTGCGCGGCCGCCCACTAATTTTTCAAAAGTTGCGCGCACATTCCGCGCATAATAGGCTCATCTTGGCAAAAAATTTAGAGGGTCAAACAAATTTTTGAAATCGGACATTTACACGTCAAACAAAATCTCTTTTGTTTACATCAACTACGTCATCGAGCGCTTGCTTGGTTTGCTTTATGTTGACACATTGTGTGCGAGGAACGACTTCTACGACTACTCGTATACTTCATTAGAGAACGGGTATCGAGAAATCATAGCCTGTGTTTCGACGTGGATTGGGGCAAAATTACTTGCATACACACACAGCACACACCTACACTATCTATGTTTGACCTGCAAAACATAATTTGGAGGTATTTAGAAGTTAACACAAACAGACAGAGCTTATATATTGGAAAAAAATCATTATTTTTACAATAAGTCTAATCTAGACATTCCAGAAATGGTTATGTTTACATCGGATGGAGCAAGTGTTATGCTATGACGGCAAAATGGAGTACAATCGCGGCACTTGTCAAAAAGAAAATACCTCATCTTACTTAACAACATTACGTTGCGCACCGAGATGATTTGGGTTTGGATTATGCATGAAAACATGTATTTTTATGCAAGATATTGAGACCTTTCGTATTTCCGACTGATTTGACGCTGTCATTACTTTTGAACGGCTCACCACAGAGACTTCTAGTCTTCACCAATCCATTTTGCATCCCGAAATTTGTTGGAAAACGTATATTATATTACCTAGGAAGCTTTCAGTTAAGAAATACCATCGACACGGGAGTCTAGACGGTGGAAACGACGAAATGCGAGAAAATCAATTTTGTCAAAATCGTTATTTTTTGAGTTACAGCAAAATTTAAAATCGTTTCTGAAAGTATTTTTCCTGCTGATTATAGATATGTAAATTATATGTCACTAGCTCTTGCCATTCACTACCGCCTGCAAGAATTGAAGACATTTTAAGAAATTTCGGCGCTCGAGTAGAGATCTCGGAAAGTCGTGATTTTTCCGCTGACAATCTTAGTGTATAAATAGGAAAATGACCTTCTGAAAACGATGCCGCAATCCCTTTTTTATTATCAGCAACAGTTTCCGAGACATGTACTTAGCAAATCGAGAATCGGGTAAATTTCTGTTTGAAATTTGTCGACGAATTATTTAATCTATCCGGACAATTTACACATCGACTTGTTCGTCTTGTCGTGTAGTTTCTGTGCGCCGAAAATAATTGATAAAAATCGCTGCTTTTTACCGTTCTCGACAAAATCGAAAAAAAACGAAAAAGTACAAATATTTTCGAACGAAATGATAAAAAAATTTTATTGAAAATTTTTCCTGATTTTTTTTGGCTACCCGAAGGAAATCGTAGGGCTACCCGAAGGAAATGCTGAAGCTCCTTTTTTGCACTTTCAAATCCTTTCGAAGATTTTTGCACAATCATACTTTTGTGCCGCACAGTCAATTAAAACATTAGAGTGAACATTGGTCGTCGAATATTGAACTTATTACGGAATAATCATTGTACAACACAGTCATACAGTCATTATTTGTATAAAATGATGACTGCTCCATGTTTTACAAATGGCAATAAATTTCAAACAATTCACCATAATCTCCACTCCCTTTACTGAACAGAAAATGAACAATTGGATTTTCAAAATTTCCCTTTTCACTGGCCATTTCACCCTATATTTTCCCATATATATTTTCTACAAACTTACGAATGCGTCTGTGAATATGCATGTAATTTAAATTTGGTTCAAATATTTTTATTCTTTATTAGCCGGACATTAGAACTAAACCATTATTTTAGAAATGAATACCTTTTTAATTAATTTAAAAAATAGTGCAAATTAATCGAGAGAAATTCAGATTTGCAACATCATTGGTTAAAACGAAACGTGACGTCAAATACTATGTCAATAAGTTCATATTGCTTACATTTGCAACGCATTGTAGACTTGACTTTTGATTAGTAAACGTAGTAATAACCTGTGTGTTGTAATAGTATATTATGTAACAAGAGTTGTAAGAAGCATATTTCATACGAGCGGAACACTTTCGCACGACCCACGTGGCGGGGAGAGCGTAATTCCGCGAGTACGTAATTGCCTTACAACTCGAGTTTGTTTCTGTTTAATAAGAAAAAAATGTTTGATGTAACAAATTTATTTCTTATTAAGTACATTATTTAATATTATAATAAACAAACAGTTGTATTTCCATATATAACTGTCACTCGACATTATTTAACTTGATAAAAATGAAGACATTCTTAATGGCTACATACCTTATTATTTAGTACTTATTTGGGTTAAACTGGAATAAGAGTGCTCATAGGTATAGGCAACCCAATGTATGTAATGTCAATTTCCTTTAGTTTGAATTGTGGCACGGGCGTGCCGAACATATGAGCACGTAGTAGCTGCTCTCAAACAATCAACGAACCGTAACCAAACGCACGTGTGCGTTATCAATCATAACTTCTCATTAATCGCGTTACATACTCACTGTTACATACGTTTATGTGTATTATGATGTATTTACATAGTCCACGAACTGTACACTAATGGGCATTTACAATAGTGGTCGCAGATAAATTTATTTATTGTTTTAGTTTAAGTGTAATTTTATAATGTTAGTGAGAATAGCAATCATTTAGGACAATGACTGATAGGGGATTTATAAAAGCACAATCTTATAATCTGCCGAGAATAAATAGATCCATTCGTGATGTCTTGTTACTATAAAATCGAAATTTTTATCTGATTGAAACAAAACATTTCAGTAGGTATAACAAAGTAAAAAAGTCAAGGGGATGAACGTGTATCGTTTCTGCTGCGGTGTAATTTAGGAAAGGACCTGAACATTTCAATGTTTTGTTTTGGTTACGTTAAAAAAGACCATACCACCAAACTTTGTCAACTGGATTTAGATACAATTATTTAGTGCTTGCGTGATTGATTTTTAATACAAAACATAGTTCTGATTAACTGAAATCATATTAGGTATCGAAATGCGTCATACTTACATTAAAGTGATCTTCACAACAATATAAACAAGTTGTGCAAATACTCCATCTCTTCTGATAACCTTACATCATTCCTTACGTCTTTGTGCACCCATAGGGACTGGAAAAAACACTTTATCAGGTGCACCTCTGATCAGTGGAGGCTCGTGGATGATGTTTGTGGGAGGGCTGGAAAAACTTATAATAAAAAATCAGTACGAGTTGAAAAAACCGCATTTTTATTGACACATACAGAAACATATTGAATTTTTTAATTCAGTGTAATACCAGTAACAATTATTTTTATTTAAATTCTATTCTACGTTCCTCTAGATCAGTGGTTCTCAAACTTTTTTTTGCCGCGGAAAAAATCTCGCGGCATCCTTTTTGGGCTACGAAAATTTCGCCGCACATATTTCTTTTTTGATAAATTTTTACTTTTTGGACAAATTTCGTTTGAAGATTTCTTCACGTTTGTGTACTAAATCAGATTGATTGCAATCCAGATGTCTTTTTAATTTGTTTGGAACTAAGAGGCTGTTAGCAACAATTTTATGACAGATAACGCATTGTCCTTCCGGTGCTTGTTCGTTCCCAACAGAAACCAAGCCAATCGATATAAGGTAGCTAGAATCATATTTCCTAATTTTTCCTCGGATTATCTTTTGGTCGTGAGTTTCGCTTTCGCGAACTGAGGCAGACGAACTTGAATGATTTAGACCAATCCAGATTTTAGACAATTGTCCATAACATTGCATTAAAAGTAGGAACTCAAACTCGTTTACTTCCTCATGTAATTTTCTTTTTACATTTCTTGATTAATGCTGCGGCACCCCAGGCATACTCTCGCGACACCCCAGGGTGCCGCGGTACCCAGTTTGAGAACCTCTGCTCTAGATTAACAAAACCAACAAAAACCTTTTCATTAAAATTTGGTATATTTGAGATTATGTTTTTCTCTATGCCAATCATAACTAATACTGTTATTCATTTTTGTGCCATTGTATTTCTTAAAAATGTCTTTATTCTCTTAAGAGCGGAAAAACATCTTTCAGGTTCTGCTGTTGTCATAGGTGTGATAATTATTTTTTCAAGTAAATTATTTCAAGTAAATTAAAAACTTCTACAAAGGATTCATGAATTCCTGAGTTATATATTAGATCATAAATATTTTTGTGTCCTTTTAAATTTTGAAATTCTGGTTGATCATATAAAACAAGTAATTCTGTGTTAAGCCTTTCTTTATCTAAACTTGGATATGCATTCAGTTTCTCGTAGTTTGATGATAGGAATTTGATTCGTATTATATGAAAAAATATACGGGGAAAATAATCTAGCTGCAAATAAGTGTTTCGTAAAATCAAATCGTTCTTTTGCTTGACATATTATATAATCGAAAACTTCTTTTGTTGCTAAATTTGTTGCTTCTTTGAAAATCTTGACCTCTTTGCAGATAGAAAATCCTCTTGGTGATTGACCGAAGGGAGGTTTTCTAATTTCTAATTTCTTTAATAATTTTAGTAAATTCTTGTCCACTTAAGATTCTTTGCCGTTGCAGAAACTCGAGTTCTTAAGCTGTGTCCACAATGTGGAACGACATGGTCGGCTTTTGTCCTATCCACATTAACTCAGTATGTGGACGTGTCGATCGGCACAAATGAATTTAAATGCGTAGTTTAGATAGCAGTTTAAAAGTGTTTAAAGAAATGTTATTTGTTTCATATTCATATTAATCATATTATAATTTCAGTTGCTGGAAGTCGGCAACATCGTTGTCGTCGCCGCCCAAGAAGGTTTTGAGTTAGGCCCAGTCTTGTCTGAGGCAGAAAAAATATAGTACGGGGGAATTTTTGATGGATTTAGTGCTTGATGATGTTGATGAATTAAACTTAGAATACAGAAATGACATTGGATTTAAAAACTTCTTTAGAATGAAAAAATCCGATTTTGAAAATCTTTTAAGTATGATTGCGCTGAAAAAAATTAAAAAAAGACACGCCAACTTCATTTTTGCCAAATTCAGACAACCAAACGAAACTGCGATTTCTATTCGTGGCCATCGTGTCGTTTATTTCGATTTTTATAGTCGGGATTTGTAGGATCCCAATTTAATTGTTTCTTCGTCACTCCAACTCATGGCGTATAAATAACTAAATAATTAATAAATTAAATAAAAAATAGCCAAACCAATGGCAAAACAAATACGGAATGACTGAACAGTCGATCAACACGTCCACACTGCTCTTCTTCACTTCTTCACTGTTCACTGCTCGGTTCGGTTTCCTTTGATCCCAGCGTTGCCAACTCAAATTTTGAAAAAGACGTAGGCCAGAATCGAAAATTACGTAGAATTTGTAAAATTTGCGATTGCAAAGTACGTAGATCTACGTACTTTTTTTAGTGATATACCTGCGATACTTTAAACGTGAACTTCACCATCTATCCCATGGCAGCCAAATAAATTATTATTAATAAATTTGTTTACACATATGATGAATTTATGTATGTTCATATCTATATACATACATATAGTCCATTTTTTAAGAATGCAGTATCTAGAAACCGGATTTACACTATGCCAAATGTTAAATCTTGTTACAAAATTTGGCACTAAATTCAAATATAGTTACCTGAATATAAAATTGGTGATTTATCTATCTATTAAATACATCAAATCGATCTATTAAATACATCAAATGGTTAAATACACCAAACGCAAAAAAATCTAAATGATACAAACAGAACAGATGACAATTGTGAATTGACCCAAGCCATTGACACACAACTTCGAGTTAATTATTTTTTTTTATCTTAAAATTTAAAATTGAATATCAAATTATATTTCAAACATTATTGTATAATATAGTACTTATTAGCTTTAGTATAATTTAACGTTCTATTATATTTAGAAATTATTAATAGTATTATATTCGTTTAATTACATATCATCAAATTCTACGCCAGTGACGCAAATGTATGTGAAAAGAGAGAGATGAGTAAAGAAAAAGTTGAGAAATATCGTCTGTGTGAACTTCTACTCGATTTAAGCCAATCAGTGAACAAGGTCAAATAAGCCCTATCTTCCCTGTACTGCATTTTAAAAAAAATTGAATGTAGGTATCAATAGGCGGTGTTCTGCATGCTTATCCAAAACCCTTTTACCTCCATCACATTTCAAGTCACATTTAAATTAATTACTAGAAAAATAATAGTCCCTTTTGTAGCTTTTTTCAACCCAACTTGAATAATTTTTGTATTTTTTCCACAAGTGGGAATATTTTTGTTCATTCGATTTTCTTCGTCACTGTGACAGTGACTGTAAGCAGTGACTGCTTACTTCCATAATTGTTAATTGTATTTAATTCAATTGAGCAGGAAGCGAGGCCTAAAGTACGTAGGTCTACGTCAAAAGACGTAGAGTTGGCAACGCTGTTTGATCCAAACCGACTTGGTTCGGATTGCGTTCGGTTCGGCCCAGCATCTTTCGACAAGGCCGGGTGGCACGTCCATACTTTTTCGGCATTGCCGATCGACAATGTCGATCGGCACTATTCGGCATAGTGTGGACGTACCTTTAGAAACAAACTCATAAAATGCTTAAATACAGAGTGCAGACTGCAATGTTTGCAGCCCACAATATACATATTACAAAAACGTATATCGCGGGTGGGGGTAACTAGGTCAATACGCTAACTACGCGGCGAGACTCGGTCTGCACTGACTGCAGCCCGGGTGAGTATACAACCACACATACAAAGCGCCTATCGAGGTATTTATTTCCTACAAATAAAAAACTAAATATACTACGAACGGAAAAATATGTTTTTGTAAAATAATTGTATACTAATGTAATAGTTTATAATAATTAAGAAAATGTTTTCATTTTGGCGGGAGGGCTTTTGAGCTTTATTCATTGTAAAATAAATTAAGAACGAGAACACCTGTAGTACACAATGGACTCGACTGACATTGTATTTGACGTCATCAACTGAGCGCGCGAAAATGGCAGCGTTTAAACAGCTCAAAATTATTCACTATTTAAAATATTTTTTAAACTTAATTGGAGCAGTGATAAAGCAGCTTTACCAGCATTTATATTATTTATATATTTTATTTATATTTATTAGTAAAGAGTGAATTAAAAAAATAAAACAAATACATGTATATAGCACCAAAAAAAACTAACACGGTAAAATCATTTATTAAGGATAGATAACAAATAATACAAGTAAGAAAGGTTGGCGATAATACAAAGTCCCTACCACTGAGCCATATTATATATTATATAACATATTGATGTACCTCAAGGAAATGTCGATTTCTGGCAATGTGTTTCAATGCCACCCAGCTTTTGCCAAGTCTTTGTTGTTCATTTTGTCCTGATCTGCGACAAGTTTGCCTAGGACGACCCACTCGTCTTCCTCTTCGGGTGAGTAAGTTCCATTACATTGCATGCCGTATAATAGAATAGTCGCCTTTGCTGATCGTGTAACGAATCTACAAGTCCGTCTCCAGATATAAATGTCTATTTTCTCATGTCCTGTTCTACGGAAAAATTTTTCATTAGATATAAAATTTGGTCAAAAAATACAAACAAAAATTCTAAGACCGCTATTGACGATAGTTTCCATGTACTGCACCCATATAATAGTACGCACTCAACATTAGAGCAGAACCAAAAGTCTTAACTTGATTCTGTGGATGATATTATTTGAAAGGTGGTTTGGGTTAGGATGGACAAAGTACTGACCTAATTGCTGACCCAGTATTGAAACTGTTCAATTCCTATCCAAGTGCTTGCTTTACCTCCATATGGTGGCCACCGCAAACAGATTTCTTGATATTCATTAGGACAATCTGGCTAAACTAGCAAGGGCGATCCTTAGCTACTATAATGAAAATATGCTACCGAAGAGTATATTACACCTCGGATACGGTTGTTTATAATGACGACTTTTAGCTTTTGAACCCGAACAACGATTGGATTCTGGAATGTGAAGACTCTCCTTTACAAAGGAGAACAACAACATTACAATTCCAGATTTCTCCAAAATTCTAGAGCTTTTAATTCTAGAGCTTCTCTGACTTCATCATATAAACCTAACCTAATAATAATCAAAGTAAAATGGTTGAATTGTGGAGAATAGATATCTCCCACTGACAACGCTATACTGCCACTAATAACGCTATTTAAGGGAATGTACACTTCATAATGTACATACTCCATATTATTTTCTATAGATTTAGATAACAAATTTAGTTTCATAAAAACAAATCACTCTTCATATTATTTAAACATTTTTGAACAGACAAATTCTTTCTGATTAAGCAATAGTTAATACAAACAACAATATATATTTCATTGTTATTGTGTAATTTTACAACGAATTATTTCATCATTTTAAACTAGTGTAGTAGAAAAACTATTTACTATATAATACCATCATAATCGATGTTAGTGCATTTGCTTATTATTTACATAAATGAATTACATAAATGGATTTAAACCGTATTAAAACTGCGAAATCGCTTTCATTCTGTGAGTGCACGCTTGTTAACGTTTACAAATGTCACGGATTCCAAAAAAACAATTTCACACTTATTTCTCGGTTTTGATTTTAAATGTTTTCTTTAATTTAATAGAACGCAAACAGTAACAATTAGTAAATTCACAGTAAAGCAAGTTGAATTTTTAACTATAAATTGTCAAGTAATACTTACAATTAAAATACAATACAATTAAAAATTACATCGATTAGATGACCTCCGTTTGCTTCGATGCATGACAGATCGATGCAACAATGAACGCTGGCATTGCACGCTGGCACATTTCTGGCGAAAACTCACCAATAGCTTGTCGAATGTTTTGTTTTAAGTCTTCCAGGGTTTCAGGTCGGTACTGATAAACTTTAGATTTAACATGACGCCATAAGAAATAATCAAAGACAAATGAAGAGCCAAGTGGCCACTATGTAGTGATCCCCACGCTAAGAGATCAGGTACTTCACCATGAAGTACTATCGAAAGACATGTTGGATACATTGCACCTTCTTGCTGATACCAAATATTTTTTTTTGTTTTGTTTGTAGCAGCCACATCCACAAAACGTTCAATATTGGAAACTACTAATTTTCTCATTTCATCTTAAATAAAGTAGGATTTTAATTCTCCATCTGAGCATATTCTACAGCATATAACTTTTTATACCACCATAGACCTTTTAAGAATACAGTTCTTCTTCGAATATAACTTGGGTTTTCAGTAAACCTGTAGACGTAAATTTTGTTTGTTTCTCTTCCCGTGCAATTGAAAATGTGTTACGTCGCTCAAAATTTTTCGCTCTACCAAAAATCCATCGGGTGGATTCTAAACGTGAGTTTCGGTCTATTGATAGAAGTTTTGGGTTTTTTACCATTTATAAGGCTGAAAGAATAAATGTTTCTTAGCCGAAAGAATAAATGGTTTTTACCGACTCAATAACATAAAATACCGACATAAAATTCCTACTTCCTCATCGCAAGGATGAATTGAAATTTTCATCAATTCTCTTCCTAACTTGCTTAAAGTATTCACTTCTGTTCTAGCAGTTCTTTTTTCCTCTTTCTAAGTTTAGCATCCTTAAGAGAAACTGTTCGATGATATTTTTCGACCCAGCTTGTAATTGTCCACCAATTTGGCATCGCTGGAAAATTATACTGTTGTCGAAACCACCTCTGAGTTTGAATAATGTTCGTTCTAATAAAATGATCTACACAAGCAATGCTTTGTTCAATAGGCCACCGCTTCATTTTCAAAAAAATTGAAGGTTCACTGAATTTTTAGACTGAATTTTTTGTTTGTTTCTCTTCCCGTGCAATTGAAAATGTGTTACGTCGCTCAAAATTTTTCGCTCTACCAAAAATCCATCGAGTGGATTCTAAACGTGAGTTTCGGTCTATAGATAGAAGTTTTGGGTTTTTTACCATTTATAAGGCTGAAAGAATAAATGTTTCTTAGCCGAAAGAATAAATGGTTTTTACCGACTCAATAACATAAAATACCTACATAAAATTCCTACTTCTTCATCGCAAGGATGAATTGAAATTTTCATCAATTCTCTTCCTAACTTGCTTAAAGTATTCACTTCTGTTCTAGCAGTTCTTTTTTCCTCTTTCTAAGTTTAGCATCCTTAAGAGAAACTGTTCGATGATATTTTTCGACCCAGCTTGTAATTGTCCACCAATTTGGCATCGCTGGAAAATTATACTGTTGTCGAAACCACCTCTGAGTTTGAATAATGTTCGTTCTAATAAAATGATCTACACAAGCAATGCTTTGTTCAATAGGCCACCGCTTCATTTTCAAAAAAATTGAAGGTTCACTGAATTTTAGACAGTTAAAATTATAGCAAATAAGCCATTACTTCTTTTATTTTTATTAAGTATAAACAGGACACTCTAAATTTGTCACCCTTTATGAGAAAATAATATAATTTCTGTCAATGCAAATAATTTCTTAATTGTTAATATAACTATACTTTATTTTTTTCATCCAATGTAGTAAATTTAATGCATGTATATGTTTATTTTTAATTTATTTTTAGGACTAATTAAGTAAATCGAATCGACTAAATCGAATCCATGTATGAGTATTTTTAATTAGAAACTAAATGAAATCAACGTATGTATTTTCTAAAACTATGGCGTAAATAACTCGTTAGAAATTACTGTTCTTATTTTGACAAACATTTATAAAACCGCAACTACCTATCATCTAACATAAATTTTCCAATATCTAGAAAATAATTATTTATTTTCTTAAAAACTCCACATTTCATACAAATATTTGTAATTTTTTTAAGAATATTCTAAAAACCATTAAAATATGATGTAAGTGGTGTGATACTATTTACCAAAATAGTATTCTAGTATAGATAATTTATTTATGCTATAATATTTAAAAAAATATTCACTGTCACCTTAGAAATTAAAAAAAAAAATTGTTTAACTGTGACTGTACAATATTCTTTTTATTTGGTTTTTGTTGGGGTCAAAGACCAAAACGTCCCAAAAAACTGAAATCAAAAACAAGAACTCATAGTGCATGAGGAAGTGTGTCAGTCAACCCGCAACTTTCCCCGATCATCTCACCTGTTCAAATTCTTCTCGCCGCACCCAACTCATTTCTGTGTACTTTTTTCATTCACTTTTCACCAAAAAGCAAACAGAACAAACTACACCAAACAGAGAATTATTCACTGTTTCAACTGCCTTCTATTAATTTATATAATTCCATCTTCTGGAGGCAAAACATATTGTTCTGTTACTTTGCCATTTTAGATGTTATGTAAGAATTTTTTGTCTCGCGACTTGGAACTGAAAGTTAGTTTTGCGATTTGCTCTCATTTTTTCTACCTGTAGATATAATTTCATATTATGTAAAGTTCTAACTCATAAATTTCCTTTTTGGACATCAAAGACATTTCTTGCGTCAAATGTAACCATTTATTTAAATCTTTCTCATACGTTATCAACATGTATTGATCAGACATTTATTGAACAAAATATATGCAAAGCTTGTAAAAAATATCGACTGAATCAAAAAGATATAAACTATTTTATCTAGTCTTGTTAAAGTAGTATTGGTAGTCAAGTCTAGTCTGTCTAGTCCTACCAGTCTAGTTTTGTGAATCTAGTTTAACTAGTCTAATCTAAGCAGTCTTGTAAGTATTCTAATTCTAGTCTTGTAACAATATACGTGTTAGTTCAGACTTATTAGGGCAGTCCTGTCTTTTTTGTCTAGTCTTGTCAGTCTATTCTTATCAGAATAGTTTTGTGAATCTAGACTTGTATATCTAGACTTATCTTGTCGCTTCAGTCTTTCAATCGTTGTAGTCCTATAACTCTAGTCTTATCTATGTAGCCTTGCCAGACTAGTCTATTCAGATTATTATTCTCAGTCTAACCTTGATAGTATAGTCATGGCAGTCTAGTATGTATTTTCTATTTAGTTGTGACACCCTAGTCTCGTCACTCTAGTTATGTCTGTCCAGTTACCAGCTACCAGTCCAGTCTTGTCAGCCTAATTTTATCAGTATAATATGAACAGTACAATATTACCAGTATAGTCTTGTAAGGTCCCTGTAAGTTTGTCCGTCGATAACTTGAGCATTAGCAAATATATTCCAGATATTTGCGAGTGAATCCGTTTGTTTGTAATCGCTGAACAAGACTTGATAGACTTACTGTGTTAAACTAACTTTGTCTGTCTATAGCTTGAGCGTAAGCAAAGACATTCTAGATATCTGCGAGTGAATCCGTTTGTTTATAATCGCTGAACAAGACTTGATAAACTAACTGTGTCGGACTAGAGGTAAGCAATTACTCGAATACTTATGTACTAACGATGTGGAGATCATTAATAAGGGCTGTAAACCCACTTTTGTAAACGCAATCATACAGGAGGTTTTAGATTTGACTCTAGCTGATGCCTTTACCACAGAGTTAATCAAAGATTGGCGAGAACTCGACGAGCCATCAATGTCAGACCACCAAAAGATTGAGTTCCACTTAGGTGAGGTACACAATGTGGTAATAGAGCGCAGTAACCCTAGGTGTACCGATTAGGAACTCTACAAGGAGATCCTCAGACAGGAAACCGAAGTTCTCCGCCTCATAATAAACACAACAGACAAAGCGTGGACAAAGGTGGAACAAAGCGCTAGGACGTCTAAGAAAAACGGCCAGGAAAGCTTTCAACGGTGCGAAAAGAACAGGCAACTGGGAAGCCTACAGAGTAGCACTTACTGATTACAATAAAGAATTGAGAAAGTCGTAAACGAAAAACTGGCGTGACTTCTGTGAGGGCATAGATCAATCTGTCCAACGGCAAGACTGCAAAAGGTTTTGGCAAAGGACCACTCAAATGAAATCGGACTTAGTAAGACACCGAGTGGTAAATATACCAAAGATTTAGAGGAAAGTCTAAGCGTTTTCTTTCTTCACTTTCACTTTCCGGGCTCTAAATCAACTATAACTGGTAAAGATACTGGTGAACAAAATCTGCAAAGACATGGCAGCAACCATGTTTACTGTTCAAAAAGTCGCATGGGCTGTGAACAGTTTTAAGCCCTTTAAGTCTGCCGAACCTGATGGCATTTTCACGGCAATGCTGCAGAAGGGGATCGAAACCATAGCCCACTGCATTGCTGATATATTTAAGGCTAGCTTTCGACTGGCGTACATACCGCTGGAATGGTAAGAGTCCTAGATGATATTCATCCCTAGCCTCAGCGCAAAGCGCAAGCCTCAGGACCTGGTAAAGTCCTACCGATTGGACAATTAGCCTCACTTCCTCCCTCCCGAAAACAGTGGAAAAAATTGAGGACAATCACATACGGTGCGGACCTCTCAAAAGAAGTTCTCTCCATAAGCACCAATACGCTTATTAGCAGCCAGGGAAATCTACAGTGGATGCTCTACACGAGATAAGGACCACATTGGAGGCAGCACTGGACTGTAAAGAAATTGCAGTAGGTATCTATATAGATATAGAGGCAGCGTTTGACAACACAACCCGTTTATCAATAAAGAGTGCAGCCACCAACAAAGGGATCGAAGACCCTATCATTGAGTGGAAGACATGCTGACCAATCGTAAAATTACCGCCGCACTGGGGGGATCAACGAGGATGGTAATCACAGAGACTGCCCATAAGGGGGGGGGGGGGGGGTTATCGCCTCTGCTGTGGTGCCTGGTCGTTAATGATGTCCTAGATGTGCTAACAAAGAACGGGTATAAGGCGGTTGGTTATGCAAACGATGTTGCCATCATAATAAGGAGTAAGTTTGGTAGTACAATCAAGAAGCTTCTACAGAGTGCACTTAACATCATCAACTGTTGGAGCAAGAAGTAGGGCATTAGTGTCAACCGGAGCAAAACAGTAATGGTCCCCTTTACCAGAAGGAGGAAGCTGAACTTGAAAGCTGCGAGCATTGATGGTCAGACGTTAGAGTTTTCCAAGGAGGTGAAATATCTAGGGGTAACCTTGGATAAGAAACTCACTTGGAACTCGCATCTGAACAATATGCTCTCAAAGGCCACAGCGGCCTATTGGATGTGCCGTAAGCTTTTTGGGAAAACATAGGGACTAAAACTCAAAATGGTCTTATGGTCTTACACAGCAGTGGTAAGACCGATTATCACCTACGGTTCAGTCGTATGGTGGTACAAAACAAAGGAAAAAAGACCCAAAGCATGCTACAAAAGCTTCAACGGCTCGCGAGTATAGTATCTACAGCTTAAGTGTAACCAAAGACATTCGAGAGATTCGCGAGTAAATCCGTCTGTTTGTAATCGCTAAACAACACTTGGGTATAACAGGAGCGATGCAATCTACTCCAACCACAGCAACGGAAGTTTTGTTGGACCTACTCCCACTGCACCAACAGGTAGAAAAAGAGAGTCTTGTCAGTGCTCTGAGACTAAGATGTACATCGCCTATTCAGAGACAAATGAAAATAAGGTAACAAATCGGAAAGGAATTTCTGAAGCATTCCTTGGATACAATATCTACAGAATACGACTTTGACACAACCCTTGAAGTGGTCATATATGACCGCCAAAGCAGTGTTCAAAGAATCGAAAATCTAAAAGACAAAGCGTCCATGTGGTACACCTACGCATAAAAAACTGCTAAGGGTACAGGAATTTACATATATAGCCGAAGTCACAGGGAGTCCACTGCATTTAACCAGGCTCCCACGGTACTACACGCAGAAATTATAGCCATTGAAAGATGCGCACAAATCTGCCTAAAGAAACGTCTTAAAGGAGTGCAAATCTAAATCCTAACGGACAGCCAGGTAGCTCTAAGGAATTTAAAAGCCCACAAGTTTAATTCCAAGTTAACCTGGAACTCAAAACAAACCCTGAAGCAACTGGTGAAAGATAACAGACTCACGCTAATGTGGTCACCGGGTCACCAGGACATATGTGGGAATAAAATTGCCGACGCACTCGCCAAAAGCGGGGCCGTGGCTCCATTCTTGGGCCCGGAGCCAACTTGTGGGCCTACAAAGGCCCACTTAAGACAGGGGGCTAAGAAATGGGAAGAAGAGCAAAAGCAAACCCACTGAAAGAACACGCCAGGACAGAGGCAAGCTAAAATGCTCATAAACTATTCTGCCGCAATAACGCTGCAGATGCTAAGCTTCTCTAGAGGAGAAATCAGAACTTTGGTAGGCATACTCACAG
Organism: Phosphuga atrata; assembly: GCA_944588485.1. Classification (NCBI taxonomy): domain Eukaryota; kingdom Metazoa; phylum Arthropoda; class Insecta; order Coleoptera; family Silphidae; genus Phosphuga; species Phosphuga atrata. Next base: position 62,991,127 of record OX155892.1, read on the forward strand.
GACATTGTCCGGTGAGATATCACCTATACAAAATGGGAAAGGCAGAGGAAGTTGCCTGCAGATTATGTGAAGCAGATGAAGAAACCGCTGAACACAAAATGTGCACATGTGTAGCGCTAGCACACTCAAGACTTGCCCACTTCGGGGTCGCAAGAATGACCACCTTGGAGCTGAGTAACAAGCCTTTCAGGAATATACTAGACATCGTTCACGAAGTTGAATTCCTGGGAGAGTAATTGTAGTAGGGTCAAGCACAATAGATCAAGTTGGTCGCAGTGCAGAAAGGCTTTGCAGCTAAACGACCCCTACAGAAAAAAAACTGTGTCGGACTAAGTTTGTCCGTCTACAGCTTAAGTGTAACCAAAGACATTCGAGAGATTCGCGAGTAAATCTGTCTGTTTGTAATCGCAAAACAACACTTGATAGATTAACTGTGTCGTACTAAGTTCGTCCGTCTATAGCTTGAACATTAACAAATACCCTCCAGAGATTCACGAGTGAATCCGTCTGTTTTTAATCGCCTAACAAGACTTGATAAACTAACTGTGTTGGACTTACTTTGTCCGTCTGCAGCTTTATATGTAGCAATGATATTCCAGAGATTTGCGAGTGAATCCATCTGTTTGTAATCGCTGAAAAAGACTTGATGGACTAACTTTGTTGGACTAAGTTTGTGCGTCTATAGTTTGAGCATTAGCATAGATATTCCTAGACGAATCTTAACAAGAGGCTTTTATAACCATATGGCATTTTAACCATATAAACCATATGCGATGTCTAAAACTTTTCTCTTTCCACATATTGAAATATATTCATAATTCCATTAATTATATTTAAAATAATAAAAATTTTACTATGATACAAGATATTTAAGTTACAATTAAAAACAAATCAAATAAATTGTTGAATAAAAGTAGCGAATTAGGTATATAAAAAGCATACTTACATTTTTTAGGTTTATGTTCTTAGTTGAATATGTTAATGGAAATGTAATATTTTCAAATTAACAAAGGCTTCCTGCTCCTTTGAACTTTAACTGATTGTGAGATCTAATTTCATAATAATTTGAAAAGTGGATTTCCTTGAACGCCAGAAACGAAACACAAGTAACTCGAACACAAGCACTCGGACAAAAACCATGTGCACACTAGAACACTGAAAGATCTTAATATGCATTTCTCTATTACGTGTGACCCATAAATTTTCACTTTTGTTTCCAATTACCCTTGGGTTTTATTACAATTTGATACATAAGAATTTCTATAAATTACAAGGTTGACTATTTAATTCTAAAAAGAGAATTACCCCACAAAATTATATTAATATAACATTTTTTATGATTCTTTATGATTTCTTTTATCTTTTTTATCAAATTTAAATAAAATACTAAAAATGATGCAAAATCGATAGCCATTTGTTCCCTTTTTGAATAAAGATTATTATTATTATTATTATTTGAAGCAAAATAAAATGTAGCTTGAAAAATACAATTCTAGATTTTCATTTAACTTTACAGATATTGCAAATAAATATGAATTAAATTCCTTTAATATCTACAGAATGTGGTTTTCAGGATTTTTTTGTTAAGAAAACTATTATATATTAAGAGAATTTGAGAAATTTTCCAATTAATTTTAACTCATTTTATAAAATCGATTAAACCATTAAAAATACACAGAAATTGTTGAAACATTTTGATACACCTAGTTTTTTTTTGCAATAAAATTACATAAGCAAGGATTTCGACAGAAACATCTCGACAAATTAATAAGAATCTTTTACAGAAACCAGAAAACCGAAAATGATATCACTCTTGCGTAATTTCACGTATTTTCGTTTCATTATATATAAATCGTGTTCAAATTTGTAAAGTTTAAAAACATAAAATAAATTTCACCGAAAACAAAAATCTTATATCATTCTTTTTTCTATAACATCGCAAATATTAATAACCGTTTTGCATTTTTTTTTCTTATAAATCCAAGGTTCATATAGTTGATCTAATAAGTTCAAGCCAAAATTAATATAACTAACAATAAATATGGCTCGACAAAACAGAAAAGATAACTACATAATGAACATATCGAAGGGCAAATATAGCACGACAAAATAAGTACATCATGAACTACAAATATAAAACAAGACATTTAATAAATGCAATAAAACATTGGAAATTATTGTAGGATTCGTCGCATGAGAAACTTTAATTTGTAAGTTGAAAGTTGACCCCATTTAGAGTCTGATAAATTTTTGACATTTACATTGAATTCTGGATTTATTGCATTAGAATTGGCTGGAATAGTCAAATGGAATAGTTGTTTAATGTATAAATATATACCGCGTGTGTCAGAACTCCACCGATAAACTTCTAGAGCTGTTTCTGTGATCCAAAATAAGCAAGAAACTCTTAACACATATGAAGTCATAAACGCATAGTTTGCGAGAAACTCGACAAAACACGTAAAAACAATTCCGCTTAAAGAGAAACAGACAATAATATACAAAACATAATAAAGCAATTAATTAGTATCTAAAAATAATCGGTGTTTCTTTCCCGTTGCGATAAAACCAAAAAAAAAAAAATTAATTTAACATAGCTTTGCGAAAATCATTAGTTTTACGAAAAACATTTAGTTTATTGGAAATTGTGTTTTGTGCTCATAAATCTATCCAATAGTGTTTCAAAAAATGTATTCTTTCGAAGAACTAGCAGATATGCATTTAGCGTATGGTGCTGCTTAGAACGTTTTCCGAATAGGCAGTAACCTCATCATACAACTTTTGCAGCAATTCATCGACGTCTTCGAGAACCTGGAAAATTTGGGAGTTCTATTACATATACATGACGTGATAGATTCGTTGGTACTGTGGCATTAGAGTAAAATGTCTTGGGTGCTGTTACCAATAATCCGAGAACTAGTCTTCGAACTGTAGCATACGAACTTGGAACCAGTGCTTCAGCAGTGTGGCGAGTTCTTCGCGAACAGCTCTCTTACACCCTTTTAGAAATCACAAAGTCCAGGCACTGAATTGTAATGATTTTGCTCTACGAGTACTGTTTTGTAGGTGATTCTTGAAAAGCACACAACAGAATGAACTGTTTCCAGAGTAGATACTTTTAACCGATAAGGCTGCGTTTACAAGGGAAGGAATGCTCGATAGCCAAAACATGCACTTGTGGGCTGAAGAGAATCCTCACGCAATACATGGTAGATGTTATTAACACATATTCTCAATTAATGTTTGATGTGGGATTGATGGCAACTATTTGATAGGTCCATTTATGTTGCCGGATCGCTTAAAAAGGCTTGTACACGAGCAATATTTTAACGGCAATGTGTGGCCGGCAATAATGACTGGGCAACTATTGATTGCTCAATATTTAGCAACATTTCCGGCAATATGTAGGTATGGATCGGCAACATATCCGTGTTGCCGGCAATATGGCCCGTATTGCCACTGCTTGCCGGCATGTTGCTTTTGATATCGCCACTAGTCCACTAGTGGACCACTGGTCCACATTGCCGTTCATTTTTAATGTCAGTGTCAAGCAAAAACGAACATTGACTTTTCCACGACGAAGATACTAGAAAGATTTCAACTAATATATACATTTAAAACCTTTGTTATGGGACGTGGAGACACCCAAATATAAAGATAGGAATCTTAAAAAGGACGCTTGGACCTCGGTGGCTAATAAATTTTATATAATCTATGTTATATATTATTATTTATTATTTTACATGAATGGTCCCTTTAGGAACACATGAAGCCAAACATGATTTCGAATCATGTTTGGCATATAATAGAAGTTTCAGCAATGCTGGGTACTTCGAACCAGGGATTGTTAGTTCCTGGAGCATAGAGTCGCCGCCGTACCCACAGGGTGTCAGACGCGGACCAGGAAGCCGGTGGATACCACTCAGACGCGCCTGGATTTTAGTCAGGCTTTTCTTTTACTATCCCGAAAAGCATGGGTGCCTCTTCTGCCAGTTCCGACGTACCGATGATCTTCATCTCCGCCTTCACTGCCATTGAGGACTTCACCGTAACCCTGGCAATGGGCCCTCACATGGTATTGTCACCCGGGCCAGGTGGTCCATGGATTTTTACGAGGTTATTACTCCTCCCCTTCTCCTCCCACATATTATTATATTACTACCTTTTTTTAATCCTACAATGGAAAGAAAAGAAAAGAAAACTAAAATTTTGACATTTAATTAATTTGACAATTTTGAAAAACAATTAATTTGACATTTCGAAAGATAATTTTCTTGAAACCAATTCACTTTGTTTCTACACAATTTTTCTTTACACTAACACCAATCCAATGTTACCCCCTTGCCCCTCACTATAAACTTCTCACCCTACGAACTTTATACCACTCAAAAAACACAATTTCTACGAGCAAATTTTGAACGACTATGTTATATATATATATATATATATATATATATATATATATATATATATATATAATAGCTTATAAAAATCAAATAAGACAGAGTTTCAGATTAAATAACACTCTGAATAAGTGTCAATTAAAGACTTGTCAGAGTCTCCAGTTGCCAAAAATCTTAGGGTGATAATAGCCAATCTTGTAGTGATTAGTACTACTGCTCTTCTCATGCCTGTGTCTTTTTTGGGAATATTCGGGCCGATTTTGTTAATTAAATACTCAAAGTGCATTCAAATTTGAATGTAACACAATCACATATAATTACATTTAAATTACAATAAATTTGATATAATGTTTTTAAACATCGTTGTATCTCTTGCAGCATGGACTAGTTCGCCTAATGTTCTCAGTCCAGTCCCGTCTCGGATGTTTCTCAACCAAGACATTTGTTTCCTCCCGATTCCTTTTCCGCCTTCAACTCGTCCTTCCACAATTAGTTGCAGCATATCATTCTATCCTTCTTACTTTAACCGTATCTAAAAGCTCTCTTTCTTTTCCTAATCATCTAAGCACTTCTTCATTCGTTACTCTATCCGTCCACGGTATTTTCAGCAAACGGCGGTAACACCACATTTCGAAGGCTTCAATTTTGTTCATTGTGGAAATCAAGGTCCAAGTCTCCAAACCATATAAAAGAGTGGACCATACATAACATTTTACGTAACGGATTCAAAGATGGATGTTAATTGTACTATTGCAGATCACTTTCTTGAATTTCCAGAGAGAAGAACTGGCCATTTCTATCCTACATCTTATTTCCTTATCAGAACTCCATTCTTCATTAAGGCAGAAACCTAGGTATTTGACATTATATACGCGTTCAATAGCTTTGTTTTCGACTGTAATTACAGCATCAGTATATGGTAGACGATTTTTATTGATGATTATGAATATGGTTTTCTTGATGTTCATAGTTAGGTCCGCTTTTTTACTTTCTTCATTTACTCTATTTACCAATCATTGTAAGTCTTCTATACTATCCCCTATCAATGTTGTCAATTAAACGTGCATCGTCAGCGTATCTAATGTTATTGATGTTGGTGGCGACTTTAAGTCAACCTTTGTCATTTGCGCAAAGTCTCGGGCAATATTGTCACAATATTGCTGAAACATACTGGGCTACACATTGCCTAGCAATATGTCGGCAACACATTGTCCAGCAACATTGCCAGGCCATCATTTCAGAAACATTGCCTGCAATGGGCAGTTTTTGCTCGTGTACAAGCGCCATAACGCGGGCGGCTTACACTCTTTTTCTGGAAAATGATTTCCTCAATGGATTAGACCCGATGTATAACTGAGACATGAAATGTGGTTTATGCAAGACGATGCACCAGCACATTATAGTCGCCAGGCCCGTGCATGTCTCGATGCGAGGTACCTATCATGATACATGGATAGGCAGGAACGGTCCGATACCATGGCCGGCTCGCTCCCCAGATCTGAATCACCTGGATTTTTTTATATGGAGTCATCTGAAAATCATGGTGTGAAACTCCAGTCAGTGCACTTGAGGAGCTACTTAGATGTGTAACTGAAGCGTGTCGAACAGTTAGAAAATATCCGCTGTTTTTGGACGCGTTCGTCGTTCTTTATTGCAGCGGTGACGGCTGTGCATTGAACACAGGGGGCGAAATATTTGTTAATTGTACAAATAGTTCTTTTTTATGTTTGTAAAATTTATCAATAAATTACACCCCATTGTTCCTGTTACTGGTAAAACATTTTGTAAAGCGTTTTTGTCCCTATATGTATTAAGAGTTTCATGCTTATTTTGGATCATAGAACCATCCCTGAAAGTTTGTCTGTGGAATCCATACTAAATTTTATCATTCTAGCATTATTGCAATCCCTGTCTACTGTGCCTCAAAATTGATTAAAAATCGTGTTTTCTTCTAATGTTTGGTTAGGTTAGTCCTACAAAATTAATAAAAACACAAAAAATGAAAGTGATATGAAAGAAATGAAATTATAAAAGTATTTATCTTTAATTGAACATATAAAATTACAATCAACCAGGGTAAGTTCTCTTAAGGGTATATTTTTACGGTCCGGATACAAAATGTTGCTGGACACAGCGCAATAGGAATTGCTTTTGCTCTTCTTCAACCGTGATATGTCCGTAAAAATCCTGCTGAAAGGGCTCAAATTCCCTTTCAGCTGTGTCATTAACAACCTTCAAACGACTTATTCTTCTTTTAGCCTCCAAAAAATTAGACATTATCACCCTAAAAAGTCACGATCTGTAGTCGCGATATAAATTGCTTGCTCTTCTACGATATAAAATAATCATCCATTGAAACGGCCAGTATTCGAAACTGTTCTGTCGCAACACATTATTTGTACTTTGTCATTAAGGTTCAAGTTATTGAATGTAGTTGATACGGCTTTAGCTTTTAGCGTTTTATCTGAAACAAAAAACGGGTTAATGTAAACAACAACATAAAATAACGTTTTATAAAAAATAAAAAATTAATAAATTTAGCTTACCAAACAACGTTTGGGACATTTCATCTTTCGATGGGATATAGCGTTTGCCAAAATCTGAAATTTTGTCCCTGTTTAAGTTGGCAATCATTTTCATATTAGTTTGGTTATCAATATCATTGTCAAAAAGTGATAAAATAACTCTCTCTTCACATGAATACCACAGGTGGTGGCTAAACTTGCTTAAAGCAGCTTTAGAAACTATTGTGTCAACTATTAAGGTCTATTAACTCCTTCAAGAAGCACAAATCATGGCTAGGTGCCTGAAGGACAAAAGACCCTACAAGATGCTTGCTTATTTATCGTCACATTGTATGCAAAAACCTTGGCTCGAATGAACACCACTATGCATACAATGGTTTTACATACAATGTGACCATAAATAAGCACGTATCTTGTAGGATTTTTTTGTCCTTCGCAATCATTCTGAATTGAGATTGAAGTAAACATATTTTTAAAGAGTAAATCTCGCTCTCGCCATCCATCGTGCTTAGTGCATAGCTCCAGCCGTCTTGATTTTTATTTTCTTCTCTGAATCTCCTTCACACAACAATATGCATAGTTCAACCAATTCGCTATAATCATGTCTTATAAAAGCTTTGTCTATTTATGTCATTTGAAACTATGTGTTTCCAATTGTCTCTGAACTTTTTGAAGATAGGTATATCTAGACTACTAGTAATTTTCTTTAACTTGGTTTCAGCATCAACTCATAAACATAATGATGACAAGCAAAAATTAACAATTCTCTTTCTAAAATGTGTTCCAGAAGAGCACAAGCTCGATTCAAATGGTCAGTATTCGAGGCAGTTGTTTCGCAAACATTATTTGTACCTTGCAATTAAGGTTCCAGTTATAGAGGGTAGTTGAGATGGCTTTAGCTTTAGAGATATTTACCGTAAAAACTCTCTGGATTTGGTACTGCCAGAAGCTGTTCTCAGTCGTCAAATGAAGCGATAATTGACAAGCGTTAAGCAAAAGAAAAATAAATGAAATAAAGATGCTCAGAGCTTGACACTTTACGAAGCAAATATGACAGCTTGTGACAATGATCATAAGACAATGTGATATATAATATGACAATGATCATAAGAAAGTAAAAGAAATTACTGGGAACTTCCATTGAAGACCTTCGTTTACATTAATAGGTAGTGATGGTAAGCTAATCATCAACAAAAATGAAAGAATACTTGCTTGGAAGAACTATATAGAAGTTCTTTTTCACGACGATAGACCAGATACACCTGAAGTTAATGGAAAAACAGGACCATATATTATAGCAGAAGAAGCAAGGTCAGTAGTAGAGGCAATGAAAGATGGCAAAGCAGCAGGACCAGATGAGATACATTCCGAATTCCTTTAAAGTTGTTTGATAAAAAACAAATAGAGTGGTTGACGCAACTCTTTAATAAAATTTATGGCTTCAAACTGAGTTTTAATGACAATAACTGAGTAATAATCTTGCCGAAAAATCGAGGAGCTAAATAATGTGATTTCAGAACCATAAGTTTCATGAGCCATTTACTGAAAATATTTTTGAAACTCATTCACAAAAGAATCTACATAGTTTGTGAAAAACAAATGTCACCTACACAATTTGGCTTCAGAAATGCTGTTGATACTCGAGAAGCTTTGTTCTGCATCCAAATCTTATTCCAGAGATCTAGGGACATGAACTGTGATGTTTATGCCTGTTTTATTGACTACCAAAAGGCTTTTGATGGAGTGCAATGAGAGTGCATTACAAGATGGGCGAGGTGCTCATAATTAATCTATATTGGAATCTATATGCTGCCATAAGGGTTGAAAATTATAAATCTGACACAGTAAAGAAGTGAGACAGGGCTGCATTTTGTCGCCATTGATATTTAGTCTTTATTCAGAGTATATCTTCAAAGAAGCCCTCAAAAATGTGGAAGAAAGAATACCCGTGAATGAAGAGAAGCTGAACAATATCCGCTACGCTGATGATACTGTAATATTTGTTGACAGCTTGGATGGTCTTCAACACCTTGTATGTGGAATGGGTGAAAGTAGCGAGGGTTATGGCTTAGCTATAAACATGAATAAAACAAAATTCATGGTCATCAGCAAGATATACATAGACCTACCAAACTACGTTCTTAATATTAATGGTACCTCTATTGAGCAAGTAAGCAAAAACATATATCTGGGAACCAACTTTAATGACCATTGGATAATTCGAGAAAGCCAGAGATGTATTTTGTAAAATGGCTATTGTGTTTAAGCGCCATTAATTCTCGATGGAAAAAAGATTTCTACGTTGCTTCATATTGTCCAATCTTTTCTATGGAGCTGAGACCTGGACTTTGCCCGAGGCGATGGGTAAACGACTTGAGGCATTTGAGATGTGGCTCGAGGCTTGATGTGGCTTGAATAGAGGATTTGTTAATTGGAAAATCATCGCTGCTCAGACCAAGCACTTCTATGACCGCATGAAAAATGTAAACGGAGTCTCTAATGCTTAGCTAGCATCGATTTAAAGCTGCGACAAGTTTAGGTGTTATCAGATTCTTGCTACCTCTTTTCGAACTTGTTTTAGAGCAGGGCATCTCTGCCAAGCAGACTTCTGAATTCAGAATCTGTTCGTCCGATTCTTGTGGATAATCGAAGTTATGTGTAGTATCAGTCGATGTAAGAGCCAATAACTCTATTTGTCTTAGTTTCTTTCCTCTTAGTTTAATCGTCTTTTTCTGTCCCTTTCTACCAGAGAACAACAGTTAAGCCTCCCAGTCCACCTAGCCCTCTCTGTTTTTTTTCAAAAATACTTTATCTTCCTCTATTTTCATTCTTTCAAAGTCATCAGCATGTGCAATATCAAATAAGTTATTAAGGTCTCTTTCAAAATTATTTTCACGGTTCTTAAAAGGGTCCTGATTTTTTTACAATGTTTCTGAAGCTCTCTCCAAATATGATATAAATCCTCAAGTTTTTTCAACCAGTTAGGAAATGCCTTTGTAAAAAATAATTACAAGATTACCTCTCTAACGAACAGCCGGCTTGACTTCGCGAATATTGTAAAACAAGACAGCGAAAGCTTGTCGAATATATGATAACGTTGCACCATTTATTTGATGGCTAGGCAGTCCGATAAGAAAAACTTTTGTTTATTACCACGTAACTCGACCGACATCTTTATATAATAAACACCAGCATAGAAGCAGAGGTCTGGTTGAGAAATTGGAAATCAGAGAGAGGAGAATCCTCAGGAAGATCCTAGCCCCGGTAAAGGAAGATGGGGAATTCCGAAGGCGGCATAACTCTGAGCGCTACGAACATATAGAAATGCTCTCTGACTGTGCAAGGAAAAGAAGGGTAGCTTTTTATGGCCACATTGCAAGATTGCCTCCAAACCGACTAACCAACCTTCTTTTCACCTGCTGGCAAAACAAGAAGGCTTCTGGCAAAACTTACCACTTGGTTGACAGACACCGAGAAGGATATTAAAGAACTGGGAATAACAGATCTCCAAAACAGAGTCTGTGAGACGCACCCTGAAGGAAGTCCGTGGATTACAGGAAAAACCCCGAAGGAAAGGTACCCCCTGGACAGAAGAGAGAAAGGAGTTACACCCGCAAAAGATGCGACAATACTGGGCAAAGATAAAAGCCCAACAGTTGAACAAGCGTCCAAAGTAGGACTATTCGAAACAAGAAGAAGAAAAAATACCAGCAAACTAACAATCTGAAAAATCACGTCTGAGACAAATAAAACACAGGTACAGGTCGCAGTGCAAATTATTGCAGGCAATTTCAATGCAGAAAATCCAGAATTCAATGCAAATGCCAAAACTCCATCCTGCTTTATATGGTAGCCGCTTTCAACTTACAATTTAAGTTTCACTAAAGTTTGTATCATTTTGTTTTTATGTGACTGCTTTTATTCTGCACCTAGTCGCAGCCGTTCTCTATTCATCAGCTCATTCTTTTCTAGCGACTATTTTAGAGTTTCCTTCATTAGAGCATATATTTTGTCGTTGACTTACATCTTTTGTAGTCAGAATATATATTTTGTTGTTATAACTGTAGGGTCTTATTTAAGGTTGTTACTTTTTCAAAAAAAAATATGATTGCAGTGATAAAAAAGATTGTACTTCACTGGGCTAATTCAGTGGGCGTGAAGAATGGTTATATAGAAAGGTAGCAGGAATTTTTAATATCAGTAAACATATCATAAACTGATTAGTAGCACAAAACAAATAAATAAATGTATGTCGAGAAATTAAAGCAAAACATTAAAATAAAAAATAAATAAATTTGTATTAATTAGTATTCGCGTAATAACTGTGCTTTTAATTTATTATTTTTATTGTGTTGGTAATAATTGATATTAAATAGTGAACGATATTATTGACATTGTAGTATGGATAATTAGTAAAACGAGAAAGTGGAAAAGTGAAAATGTTTTATTATAGATTTAATTATTCTACATGGAAAAAAAATGCGCAAAATGCATCTAGAAACGAGAAAATCATTACAGAGAAATTGAACGTTTCGCGTTGTTTATACAGATAAATGAAATTTCAAGCGACACAATTAAAATTACAATTACAAGAAATGTAATTAAAAGCGTATTTAAATTAATTACATTATTTTCTCTATATTTTAAATAATACAATTATTTTCTTTTCTTTGAACCATTCAAGCAAAAATATGAATACACACTGTCAATACTAAGTATACTACTATACCAGACTCAGTATAAGACTAAGTATACTACTATACAGAATCCAAGCTAGATTAAGTAGGCAAACGTATACAATTAAGCCTAGCAGTTAATATAAGGCTAAACAAACAAACTTTATTGAATAGAACATCATCTGGATAAAATATGTCTAATTTAGATGAAACATTTGATTTTGTAGTCTTAACTGCTGCACTTAATTGTATACTTCTGCCAATTTAATCCTGTATTGTTAATCTGTTTTGTATAGTCTTGTTATTTGCTATAAAATAAATCTTTTTGCAAATTGTCTTTGGTAATTTTGCTTTTAAGATCAATTTATTTAGTTTTAAGTGCACTAGATTCATTTGGATCTTATATAAGTTGTTAAAAAAATGAACTAATTTCAGAAATTTCTATTAATTGCCATTAGATAAGAAATATTCACAAAATTATTCGAGTAAATATTTTGAATTTTTAGTCTTTGAATATGAATTTATAATGTCTGAATACCTATTTTGTTGAATATTCTTAATTATACCTATCTAGTCTTCAGGCTACAAATAACCAATTTAAAATTAATAAACTAGCCTAAAAATAAATTAATAAGTTAGTTAAACAGACTAGACAAGCTTGGCTGCACAGAAAAGATTGGGCTAACAAGGTTCACAAGATGAGAACGATTAGATTATCAAGAGTATAGCACAAATAAGGATAGGCAGACAATTGTAAAATAAAAATCTTTTTTTTATTACGCTATAGGAGAAACAGTTTCCTAAGCCCCCGATTATTTCTCGAGGGGTGTCCTTTTCTCCCATTATCCTCCTATTGCTGCTATAGTTTTAACCAATTCGGAACAACCTGGGCATAGGTTCGAAATAGAAGGCATTAGTGGTAGGTTTTCGAATTATCGTCTATTTACTTTGCGTTTTGCCGTTTGGCTACATTCATTGCTTTTGAATAGCATGTTTTTCCAGATTTGCTCAGATTGTAACATAATATAAATTATGTTGTAGGCATTAACTTCCTTCCCAATCTTTACCTCTGTAAACATTATTTTATTTAACCATATATCATAGTAAACTACAGTTTTTTCTGCGGTATTTGATGAGTTTGTACATGCATTGATTACTCTCTCTTAGTTTAAATCTATATAGGTATTCAAAGCACCCATGGCCACCGAGGACCTGTGTCAGGAAGTAACCCACTTCCGCAGACTTTCTGTTAATCCATTGTTTGAGATCCTTAATCAATCTCTTCGTCCACTTTGCTTTTCCTGTATCACTACTCTATCTTTGGAACCATTTATCTTCCGAATTCAGTCTTATCTCATGTTTTCCTTCTCCTATTTCCATGTCTGTATCCCTTTCCTCTATTAAAATCTCCATGGCTATGACCCCGGCTATTACCCGTACAGCTTCTGTTGAAATTGTTCTGTATGAGCTGGCTATTCTTATTGTCATCTTACGTTGCAAATTCAACATAATTTTTCTGTAGCCATTGCTTTTCTTCAGATTCACCTACTTTTCCACCAAATTTAGAAGCCTGTGTTTACTCGAATTTGGACCCCTTATACAGGGGTCTTTCATTAAGCGCTTGGTATATTTAAATTTAAATAAAACAATGTGTTTGTGCGATATAATCGAAAATTCTTATTTGTTTGAAAGGCCTAATGAAGCCATTATGTATGAAATATAACATCCTGAAAATGTCCGCCGCAGCTTCGCTGAGTGGCTCGCATCCGAAATGTCCAATTTTCCAAGACTCTGATGCATAAATCAGGCTGAATTTTACCAATGGCATGAGTTATGTTGGCTTTGAGGGCCGATGTGGTTTATGTGGCTTATTGGCATGGACATGCGACTTAAGAAAACTTCACAAGAAATAATCTAAAGGGATTAAATCGCATGATCTCGGTCGCCTGTTCACGGTCATTTTACGTGGAGGTGATCCACGTAAGATGACCATGCCCTCAAATCACTTAGCGCCGTCCTGTAGAAACCACATGTCGTTGGTGTCCATATTATCCAATTCAGGCCAGAAGACATTGGTACTCATCGTCCTATAGCGCTCGCCGTTGAGAGTGATGGCCTGACCAACGTCGTTCTAAAATAAATATGGACCGATAACGCCGCCAGCCCAAAATCCACACCAAAGAGTGACGTTTTCAGGATGCATTGGATGCTCTTGGATCTTATGTGGATTGGTATCGTCCCAATTTCAACAATATTTTTTTTATTGACGTAGCCCTTCATCAAAAACCTCATCGCTCAAGATGATTGTTTGATGAAAATTGGGAATAGTTTCCAACTGCTCCAATTTAGCGAACACACGTCGTTGTTTATGGTCGTTTACCTTTAGCTCTTGGGTCCGTTGAATTTCGTACGGATGCAGGCTCAAGTTACGACCCAAATTTCGACAAGTTGTGGACTGCGAAACGACGAGTTCTTGTGAGCGACGGACAGCGGCGATGTTTTCGCCAGATCTTGCGTTACGTAGTCCTACTGGTGTTGGTTTATATAATTTATTGTTTTCTGAATCAGTAGACTCATATTTATCCAGCCACTGTGAATAGTCCTCTTGGTAGGACGATTATGGCAAGCGTAAAATGGGCGCAACGCGCGGAAGGTTGTCCGAACAGAACAGTCATTTAGACAAAACAATTTTATCATTTTCACGTGTTGTTGAACGCTATATCCATCTCTGATGATTCTCCAAAACAGACTTAATAAATGTCAGCCAATTCGACAGGTGTAGCTTCAACATTATGGCCGCTACCAACTATATTAAGTATAAGTCTACCTACCGCAGCTACCGAATTTTCTGCTTTCCTGACTCTCCACTTCAGGTGTTTTCGCATAGTATAGTTTCTCCCGTATGTTGCTCCTAAATATTGCTTGCTCCTTGCTGTTTATTTCTAATCTTTCTATTACTATATTACTATTCTTCAGTATTCTTCCCCCATATACGATGACGGTTTCTGTCTTAATCAGTGCATGTTTTAGATTATTTGCCTATAGTTTTCTTCCTAAGGATTTTGTTGCTTGTATTGACTTTTCTCTTCTCCCTTCTATTTTGCAATCTCCTATCACCAGTACATCAGTGTACCAGTGTATCAGCAAAAGAGATTATCTCTACATCTATTGAAATTTCAGTATATATCAGTGTACTGTTATAAAATCTGTTCCATAGCTTTGGTTCCAGAACAGATGCTTGTAGCATCCCACATGATATTATCATCCTTTTTTTTACCTGCAATTTTGATGAGTAGTACCTGTCCACCTGTGAGATGAGGAGTACCTGTTCCTGAGATGATAATAAAAACCTAGGCAGAACAATCTAGTCAGTGAAATTCAGACAGAAAGGTCCTGGTAGGCAATAGAAAATAGGTAAGACTGGATATAGTCTAGACAAGTCTACATAAATATGTGGAGACAGATAATCCATAAAATATTTTTTATTACTCATGCGTTAAAAGTATTATCTGGCGGACGTTTTTTATTTCGAGAAATGCCACTTTTAGTTGTATTTCCACGTAACTTGGGAAAAGAACGCAAATATTCAATATCGCTAGGTTACATTAAAAAAAAAAACTAGAAATACCTAGAAATAAAATGAACACAAATAAGACCTTGACATTAAAAAAGTGAAATGAAGTGTCAGAATTTGTTTTTATAACAAAATAATAATAAAAATTAATGAAAACGTTTTTAAGTGAGTGCAAATTCTATGGTGATACCGGAGACTGAGGAGAGTTCTTATGACGAATCCACACCACCGGAGACAATTAAAAAGCAAATTCTTCATTTTAGATTCCATTTTTTTTGCATGACTCATGGATCCCAAGCTTGTAAGATACATCCCCTGGCATGAGCAATAAAAAAGAGTCAATTTCCTCACTTCGTTCGTGCGCCCAATTTCGAAGTCACTATAGTACGACAGAACACCTACACACAGTAAGGCAGGTGATCGAGAAAGCTACAGAATATAACATAAGCATATGGATGGCTTTTGTCGATTTCCGAAAAGCCTTCGACACAATAGAAATCTGGGCAATAATAAATTCATTGAGAAATGCTAGAGTGGATCAACGTTATATAAACCTTTTTGAAAACATCTAAAGGACTTCGACAATGTCGATAAGACTTCATGAATCATCTAACAAAATAAACGCCAAAAGAAGAGTTTGGCAAGGGGACGTAAAATCTCCAAAACCATTCACCTTAGTACTCGAGGATGTTTTTAAAAAGATACAATGGGAAAACAAAGGATTGAACATACATGGTGAACGCTTGCACAATCTAAGATTTGCCGACGATATTGCACTATTTGCAAGAGATAAACAGGAATTGATTGATATGTTGGAAGAACTACAAGATGAGGCTGCAAAAGTAGGATTACACATGAACTACACAAAGACCCAGTTTATTACAAATACACCAGATGCAGGCGAAACAATACCGATTCATAACAGCACAATAAAAAGGACAGAAACATACATATACCTTGGCCAAGCTATAACACCGGACAAACAAAATCAAGAAATGGAGATTGATTGGAGAATTAGCCTGGGATGGGCGCCCTACAAAAAACTAAAGTACATCTTTAGCATGAATATCCCAATGACTCTAAAAACAAAAGTCTATAACGAGTGTGTGCTGCCTGTTCTCATGTATGGTTGCGAGACCTGGGTAATAACCAGAAAGATCAAACATAAATTGGAAGTGCATATAATGTGCATATAATAATGGAAGTCCATTGAAAGACGAATTCTAGGAATTTCCCTGAGAGACCACAAAACAAATACATGGATAAGGGAAAAACCAAAGTCTTCGACATAAAAAGAATTGGTTGCCTAAAATGGCAATGGGCAGGACACGTGGTCAGACATACAGAAAACTGGAGCGGGTATATCACCAGATGGAGACTTTGGGAAGAAAAGAGGAATGTTGGAAGACCCTAGCAAAGATGTTACGACGAGATAAAAAAGGTCGCAGGCTTAAATTGGTATCAAGTTGCTCAAAACCGAAGCCAATGGTCAAATTTGAAAGAGGCCTATATCCAAAAGATAGAAAACGGCTAAGAAAAATTAAAAGGAAACCTTTTCAATTTTCAACTCATTTTCAAATTACTAGCCGCCAAAACTCAGGTATGGGCTACAAAAATCACATAATTTTAAAGTAATTTTAAAGCACAGACAAAACTCACATTTATGCTTCCAAATATGAAAATTTGGGCCGAAAATTGCCTCCTTTAAAGTTTTATTCAACTTAAGTTTTTTATTATTTCATAATAATTTTACTTGTGTTCATTTCTCACTTACAAACAATTATGCATTTTGTTCTAATTAAATTATGTAATTGTTGAACTACCATATAAAATTAATCTGTCACGTTTAAACATTTTGTGCTATTGAGAAAATCCATTAATAGTGAATATCATCACTCCTAATAAAACCTTTGTATTTAGATTAATCTTCTCATTATCTAAATACTTGTACTTGACACAATTACCATTTGCAAAGAATTAACATTTTAGAAACTCATTCCGGCTAACTATTATATAATGAGAACAAAGAGAACAAATGAAACAAGAGAACATCTAGTCTAGTTGTTTAGTACACTCCGAATTATTTAATGCAATCCAGTTTGTTTAGCCCATCCCAGTTTTTGTCTGTCTACTTTTTCTATTATAATCTTCTTTGTCTAATATTGGCCATCTATTTCGGTTTCTATATTGTACTAATATAATTGTTTAATATCTACTGTAAAGTTTTAGTGTATTTATATAACGAAATGTCGTTATTATTGCAATATTTTTGAATGTACATAAAATAATATGAAAGTATGTTAAAATACAATAAATTTACATAGTTATAAGAAATAAAAAAGAAAAGAATCATTTAGAAAATGTTGGTACAATTAAATTAACATGTCATAGTGAAATAAACGAAAAAGTGAGAGCAAATATACAATCTAAATGACTATTCACTTAAAGTTTTATGGTCAAAAATATCATGTATGTGAGGTCAGACTCACATACGGTCAAATACGAATACGCTCGGTTTCGTTTTGGAATTTTCTCTTTTTCAAATACAACTTTATTTTTAATTGAAACATTAACATTAAATATATTTATAGCAATTGATATAATACAGACAGATAGACAGACAAAGCAAAAAAATGTAATTAATAAATAACAAAAACAGAAACCCAAGGTGGTCGTCACCTTTGTTGATTTTAGGAAGGCCTACGATTTCATTGATAGAGAAACGCTTAACAAAGTACTCCAGGAACTAGTGCTAGACAACAAAACCCGCAGACTCATCCTAGAAACTTTGACCAACACCCATTCCAAGGTTAAATTTAGAGGCGTGATTTCAGAAAGCTTCGAAATAAAAACTGGAGTGAGATAAGGAGATGGACTTTCCCCACTTCTCTTCAACTGTGTCATTGAAAAGGTTATTAGAGAATGCAGCAAGGAACTGATCAATTTGGGTGCTCAGAGTGGTATCTACCTGGGACGTAAGAACGATGGACTGGTTGTAGATTGCCTGGCTTTTGTAGATGACATGGCACTGATTGCTGCTTCTCTTGAGATGGCAACAATGCAGGTAAATTGCCTCACAAAACAGGCTGCGAAAGTGGGTCTTCAAATTTCGCTGGAGAAAACAGAATTCTTCACCAACATCAGAGAAGCAAAGAGAGAGAGAGAGATGTTACTAGACCAGGGAAACATCAAACTGAGAAATTGAAGTATCTCGGCGAATGGATTGAACCCAACTTATCAGAAAGAGCATAATTACCCAAGAGAGTCAACAAGTTATAACTAGCCTATCATCTGACTAAGAGCACTTACAACAAGAAATGCCTGTCACACAACCTGAAACTTAAGCACTACACATGAGTCGTCATGAGCACAACGACCAGAGCACTATATGTCATGGAGTGTATTTCCGTGAACCGAAGAGGTCTGGTAGAGAAATTGGAAATCAGAGAGAGGAGAAGCCTCAGGAAGATCCTAGGCCCGGTAAAGGAAGATGGGGAATTCCGAAGGCGGCATAATTTGGAGCTCTACGAACATATTGAGATGCTCTTTGACTGTGCAAAGAAAAGAAGGGTAGCTTTCTATGGCCACATTGCAAGATTGCCTCCAAACCAACTAACCAACCGTCTGTTCACCTTCTGGCAAAACAAGAAGGTTCGTACCACTTGGTCGACAGAAACCGAGAGGGGTATTAAAGAACTGGGAATAACAGATCTCCAAAACAGACAGTCTGTGACACGCACCCTGAAGGAAGTCCGTGGATTTCAGGAAAAACCCCGAAGGAAAGGTTCCTCGTGGACAGAAGAGAAAAAGGAGTTACACCGGCAGAAGATGCGACAATACTGGGCAAGATCAAAGCCCAACAGTTGAACAAGCGTGGTCCATAGTAGGCCTATTCGAAACAAGAAGAAGAAATAAGGAAAATAAATAAACTAGGCGGATAAGAATACAAATAAGATTAGAGAGAAAAGACTAGAAAAGCAACACGGGGCAAACAAATCTCGGCATATTACAACACTAATCAGACATTACTAGACACAGAAAACTATTCAAAAAATACTACACAAATAAGACAGACAAAAATAAAATAAGCTGAAACAGGCTAGACTAAGCAGCCAAATTAATATCACTTACTATACTAGATTTACTAGATTATAGAGTTAAGCTATATAGACAAGACAAGACAAGACAAGAGATATGTATAGAGTAAAGAAAATATACAAATATAAATAAAACTAGTAATGTAGACAAATAATACCGGAGAGATAAAGCTACATGCACTAAAAAACTAATACAGTCGAACTTCCATAACTCAAACTTCTATAACTCCAATTTCTTTATAACTAGAACTTTTTTAGAAATTCATACGATTAGATAGCATTTTACAGATAAAGTAATTTCCATAACTCGAATTTTCCTTAACTCGAATTTTTCCATAACTCGTAGTAAAAATTTGTACAATGGTAAAATTTTACATAGAAAATAATCTCTATATTTCCATTTTTTTTACCGTTGCGTACTTTTCAAAATGTATGGTGCCGGATATTGTTATCATCAAAACCGTATCCTGTTTGTTATAGCAAAGGTGCTATATATTAATAAAAATTTAGAGTTTAAACTCTTTCTTCTTACCTCTGCAGTCTATTGCAAATATAAGTGGGCAGAGAAGAAGCCTCAATACGATGACGTTATCTGACAAAGTGAGCTTGATAAGTGAAGTTGACAAAGATATTAAAAATAAAAAAGTGATTGTTGAAGACTTTGGGATTCCTCCAAGTACATTTTCTTCAATTATAAGAAACCGCGATGAAATTCTGAACAAAGCCGAAAATGGTCTAATAATCAACTAATTATCATGAAATTGTGCAACTGAAGACGAAGCTACTTAGGAATTGTTTAAAATTACGCGGGATAAAAATGTGCCAATGCCTGGACCACTTAATAGAGAAAAGGCTTTTTATCTTGCTGAGTGTCTGGGACACACTGATTTCATAGCGAGTGTAGGTTGGCTAGATAAGTTTTAGAAAAGGCAAAATATTATTTAAATGGTTATGTGTGGTGAAAGTGCAGACGTTAATGAACATGACTGTGAAGATTTGTGCAACAATATTTTGCCGGAACTTTTAGCATCTTATCATGAAAAGGCATTTTTAACGAGGACGAGACAGGCTTATTTTTTAAATGTTTGCCTAATAAAACGTTAACATTTAAATACGAAAACTGCTTCGCTGGAAAACAAATCAAAGTAACAATGGCCTCCATGGGGGATCCAATATGTGTGGTACTGAAAAACTGAAACCGTTGGTGATTGGAAAATCAAAAAAATCCACTATGCTTTAAAGGTAAACGTTTTTTAGCAGTGACATACAATATAAACAAAAAAGCTTGGATGACAAGCGAAATTTTCGAAGAATGGCTTTCAGTTTAGACAAGAAATTCATTGCCGAAAATCGTAAAATATTGTTGTTTGTGGATAACAGTCCGTCACACCCAAAAATTAATAAGCACCTTAATTTGATTCGTGTTGTTCTTCTCCCGCCAAACATGACGTCAAAGCTACAACCTATGGACTCTGCTATGGACTAAGGAATTATTAACAATATAAAAATGCACTATAGAAGAAGAATTCTGAGAAGAACTATAGTTGCCCTAGAAGACAATCAACCCGAACATCGTACTTTATGGGATGATGTTACAAACGTGTCAAAGCGTGGGACATCTTCTGTCAGAATTGACACATAAGTTCGCGTATGACACATATAATCAGCATAACGTGGATAATACAGTGTCTCTTACCAAGTTTTTAGCGATTCGCTTAGGGATTAGAGTTTTCTAATGGGTAAGTGCTGAAAAACGCCTTACGAACGAGTTTTTTTATGGCATTTTTCTATTTTGTGCCCTTTTATGCCATTTCTAAATAAAAAATCGCCGATACAGATTGAGAAAATTGTATCGCACCCGGCGAGCCATAACCGCACGCATATGAGTGCTGTTATGAGTCCATTACAGACGCAAAATAGAATAAGAAGATTATAAAACGCGAAGATGAAAATGTCTTATCTTACAACGAAACAGTGCCAATTCCACTCATGAATAAAGAAATGCGTAAAAATAATAAAATGTCTAAATGTGTAGCGAATATCTGTGTTCTAAAGACAATCTTCCAGACGAAATGTACCCTGCATTATCTACTTTGGAGGACTTTGTAGAACTTTTTAATGGAAAACAAATAAAAATTACTGTCTTTGTCAAAAAATAATACATTAATTATAATTATTTTTAATTAATTATAATTATATAACATTATATTAATAACGTTTATTTCTTTTTTGTTTATAAATACTTACATATGTACATATTTAGTTTGAATAAAATGTGTAAAGTGAATTTTAATCATTTTGTAGTTATGTATTTCTATAACTCAAATTTTCTATAACTCCATTTTTTTTTCGTGAACTATGGTAATTCGACTTAAGGAAGTTCGACTGTATATAAGACAAGACAAATAAACTATGGATATATTTAGCCATGCACATCGAGCCACAAAAAATATGTTAGAAAATATATTTGCAAAACAGGCAAGACTTACAATACAAGACAGCAAGAATAAAATACATTAAAAAAATAGACAAGATCCAGGGTTCAATAGGGACTTACAATGTAAGACAGTATGAATAGAATACATAAAAATAGATATGATCCAGGTTTGAACAGAGGAGAGTTGAAAAAATTGTTTTCTAGATTAATAATTTAATATCTGAATATTGCGCATTCTGATTATAACTATTTATTCATTCCAACTGTAAATCGAGTATTAGTCAGCGAGCAGAATTCCGGCTTATTCCCTTCACTTGTCTTTGCTAAATTATTCCATACCAACTAGCTAGTTTGCAGCAAAAATTGTTTACTATATTTATTAATAGTTCTAACGGTTCCCACTACATGTTGCAAATTATGCTATAATTTTTTTCTAATAAAATTATGTAATTGTTGATCTTCATCTTTCACGTTACACAATTTGTGCTATTGAAAAAATCCATAAATAGTGAAGATCATCAATTGTAATAAAGCCTTTGTATTTAGATTAAACTTCTCATTATCTAAATACTTGTTTTTGACACAATTTACTCACAACAAGAAATAACATTTTAGAAACTCACTCCGAATAAATACTATATAATTAGAATAACAGCACAATAAGCCTTAAGGTTGACTTGCGCCAAACCCTTAGAGGAAGTCGGGAATCTAATCTAATTTAATCTAATTAGAATATCTAGTCTAGTTGTTTAGTATAGTCCAGATTATTTAATCCAGTACAGTTTTTTAGCCCATTCTAGTTTTTTTGCAGAGTTTTCTATCTGTATAGTTTATTCTTTTCTATCCTCTTTATCTAATATTCAACTATATCGGTTTCTACAATATATTATACTAATATAATTATCTTATCTTTACCTGTAGTTTTTGTGTATTTTTATAACAAAATGTGGTTATTCTTGTAATATTTTTGTATTTGCAAAATTATTTCATACCAACTAGCCAGTTCGCAACAAAAAATTTTTTACTATATTTATTATAGTTCTAACGGTTCCCACGTATATGTTGATTATCTAACATTCATTTATTATTTTATTAATTCAATCTATCTATCCTTCAACATCGGTTACCTCCTACCTGTCCTCTCTAATTTCGGTAATATTCGGTTTTGTAATTTTGTCCTACTCTATACAGAACGTATATTCAAGAAACTTTTGCGTTTCAGTTAAAATAATAAACTCCGGATGTGGAAAACTTGTTGACTCATTGAATTGTTGTAATAATTTCTCTCCTGGACTAGGTTAACGCCTACATATTTTGTTATTCGTGATTTAATTAAACGCGGAACATGTTGCATTATTATAATAATTGATAAAACTTACATAACATACACATTGTTTTTTTTTTACTTATAATAAACTTAATTTCCTTCAAAGTGAAATAGTTCGTTATCAGTTTTCTTGTTTGATTCAACCTGCCTGTTTAGACTGAATTTATATCTAATCTTGTCCATCTAGTGTACTTTTCTTTTGCCTATATAATCTAAACCAGTATTGCCAGTTATCCAAGATTCGAATATACAGTACAATCTTGATAATCCGGCGGTTGTTTAATCATGTGTCTTTTCTTTCCACTGTCCCGCGTCGGATATAAACCTACCGCACAGCTGAAATAATGTCAAAAGGGACACCCTTAAACTCTGAAAACTTGATTCGCGATTCTGACCAAGCTAACTCTACTCTACAATTTTCTTCGGGATTTGTACAAGAGCTTTCCAACAAATATTAAGTGGATGTTACGCAGACAAACGATGACATAGCTTGGCTTCAAGGCACAAGCGAGGAAAATTTTAATTTCTTTTCTAACGAAGAAATCCTCAGCCTAATTTGTTCGACGGATGGCAATGAAGCTAACTATGACTAGAATATTTGAATTCGGCTAACTGTAGCAAACGGTGACACGTTTAACGTACTCAATGTTTGTGCGAAATAGACAGAAGAAAACGCTGCCGCAAGTGATGATATGTTACGCCGTACACGCTACGGTCTAGCGGAGAGGTTACCTGTGCAGGTTTGCCGCAACGTCGGTAACGTGTAGGGGGACGTTCGGGTATACCGGAGCGGTTTTTAGTTCTTTTTGCGATAGCATCGATTGAGGACGATGACTATACTATGTGATTGTACTATGAAATCTTACGTTGCACATCTGAGACGTCTCCAGTTTGGCAGGCACTGGTTTAGACAGAAATTATTTGAGAAAATTTTGCTTGCAACAAAATGAAGAAAACCTAATATGTATTGGAAACTTTGAAATTGTGAAATGGATAATTTTAAAATTCGTGCACATGTTTTATTTAGGCAGAATTTATTTTTCAAATAGCTTTTTTATAAAAACAAAGAAATATTTTTAAATTCATTTTTGTTTATTGTTTTACAGTGAAAAAAGTAGTGCATAATCAATATAATAATATTCGATATCAAATCTAAGCCCAACAACTTATATACCAATACATTCAAAACCACTACATTCCAAAATACACTAGAAACGACTGACGTGGCCTGCACAGGTCCACCGTCGAAAGAATTAATTTTCGATATTGTAGTCGCCTGCGCAGGTTCAAAGAACTGCACAGGTCTTATCCCATACACGCTCATGTCTACCTGCGCAGGAAAATCTGCACATTTAGACCTCTCCGGCGGACCTTTGTGTGTATGGCGGGCATTAGTGTGGAAAAGGTTACCAGTGCGTTTTTGATAAAATGTTTAAGGCAAAGAAACAAAAAAGCAAAATTATTTAGTATAATATTTTTTCAGTTATTTTTATTTAATACTATCTGTTCATAGTTTGTACATATTTTTTGTATGTACACGTTTACTTATATATTGTAGATACATATTTTATTGTCTCTGAAATACAATTGTACCTAAAACATGTAAAATTGATATTGTTTTGTTTTAATTCTGATAATCCGGAATTTATTGATAATCCGGCGGTTGTCGGATTATATATGTCGGATATATGTAGGATTATCAAGATTATATTGTATATATTCTTCTCATTCCTCTTATAATTATGAGTTTTGTTTGCCTATTATTATATAGTGTAGATATTATACATCTACTTTCATTGTCTATCCCTATAAGATTAATCTTAGTTATTTAGTTTTCTCTTTCGATTTTTGTCTTGTCTCTGAATCAGTCTAGTAGTTTAGCCCAATATTTTGTGTACAGTCTTTATCATTTCATCTACTTCATAGTATGTCATTTTTGTAGTTTTCTGTTACCTTACCTTCAAATTCTCATTTATTAATTCACAATTTACTGTATGGTAATAAATATTTTAATAAAATTAATATTTGATTTTAATAATATGGTAAATTATAATGTGAAACACGTGTGGGAATTTGATGTGCTTCTAATTTTAGCATATTCTATTATTTTTTTCACATGATATTACTACTTAAATAGTTCCAGTGAAAGTGAATTTATTTAAAAATTCACGATATATTTTTTTTAGTGCGTTGATCTCTTAAATCTGCTCTCATTTGAATAACGATCGGAATAGTTTCGTTACAAAGATGAAACTCTCTAATATTGAAAATTTATTATTACAAAATTTGTTTGGTGTTTGATGTTTGTAGATCGAATGTTTTTAGCAATTTGTATGCATAACTAATTTCTTGTTGAATTAAATAAGAAATATAATATATATTAAATAAGAAATTATATAATTTACGTCTTCTTCTTTTTATTGTCGTTACGGCCCGTTTACAGCTATGGCATTCTTCTAAATGAGATTTGCCCACCTATTCCCGCAGAGACTTTCTAATTTGCCATCCCGATTGCTCTCGCGTCTTCCTCCACGCTGTTCAGCCAACTTGTCCTCGGCCTGCGTCCTCCTATAGAGACTTCCAGTTCCCAATTGGGGTGACTAGTGTCCAACATTCTGCTTACTTGTCCTGCATATCGTAATTTACCGCATTTAATTGCCGCTTCGAAATCTGGCTCATTGAAAATCTATCGTAGCTCATTGTTCATTAAGATCCTCCATCCCCGGTCTGCTCCCCGGTCATTTACTGGGCCAAACATCTTACGTGGTTATGTCACTTATGGTATAACTAGTGTCTAGTATATTCTTAGCTTAGTTCTGCGCGACAGCTCTTTGCTCCTGAAGATTGGATGTTGACTATACAGGCAACGATTCGCTAGTTGTACACAGATTGTGACTTCTTCGGATATTTCGATTTGACTGTTTATTATAGAACTGTATTCCGCCTATTTCTATCGTTTGCGCTTGCAGTTTCATTTAGAAGTTCATATACCTCTATTATTGCCTGGGTGTTTCTGGCTAGTACATCTATGTCGTCCGCGAATGCAAGGATCATTTTAGATTTATTGCTCCTCGTTCGCTGCTTCCTATCGCCCTCGCCGATTTTTCTAAGACCAGGTTGAATAGTATTGTTGGGAAGTCAACTCCTTGTCGACAGCTCTGCTATGCTGTATCCGCACTTTGTCTCTAGTATCGTTTAATGTCACCCGGGTTAATTAATTTAAAAGCTTTGCTGGTATTCCAAACTCTTACTTTATCCTAAAGAATTGGTTTCTGTTTACGCTGCCATATGCATGTTTAAAATCTATGAATAGTTGGTGCATCTTGATACTATGCTCCCAGCACAATATTGCGTATACAGAAGATCTGGTCTGTTGATGACTTATTTAGCCGGAACCCGCACTGGTAGTCCGCTAGAATCTCCTAGGCATATAGGTTTGTAGATTTCGGTGGTGACTTGTACTGCAACCTTCATAGATATATTGTACCACACCCTCTTCCTCTAATCGCTGGTATACTTACCCATTTAGAACGCCTTCTCTAGCCTCCTGATTCTTTTACGAATTTCAAGCAGTGGGCCCCAATGTACATTTGTCCCTGGCGGAGCAGTGCCCCATATTCTTTGAGCAGATGTATAGGGGTTTTCTGCTGAGCCGCAGAATTTGCATCTGTCATCTTCCTCTAGGTGTAGGGCAGGGGTGGCGAACCTTTTTCCGGCCACGTGCCATTTTTTTTTTAATTTTCACATTTTGAAATGGTGACGTGCCAGGTAACTTTTACAATGAATGAACATTTCTGATAGTGAAAATCAGTTACCATATTAGCTTGAATATAACACATCTTATATATTTTACGCCTTTAATGTTGCACATACATAGACTGAAAAATTAAAAAAATTGTTTTAGAAATGTAGAAGGTTTGAGTTTAAGAAGTTTAAAAGGCACGTGTGAGATATAGTTCGCGTGCCAATACAATTTTCTTACGTGCCAGCTGTGACACGGGTGCCATAGGTTGGCCACCACTGGTCTAGGGCCTTGAGATGTTTTCTAAGTCTGCAGTGTCCCGTCAGGACTCCTGTCTGAATTCTAAGCTTGTTCGTGTTTAGTATCAGGCAAGTTTTTATTCTTTTCTGGTTAAAAGATCCCAGCATTACTGGAGATTGTCTTGGTCCTGGAAGTTCTTTCCAGGTTTTCATCCATTGTTCTCTTATTTCTTCATTTAATCTTCTGTGGATGGTTTTCATACTCATACTGCAAAAGGGTTCCGGACCTATATAGGGATTACTGAATCTCTTGTTTGCTAGGTGATCGGCTTCTTCGTTTCTATCTATACCAGTATGTCTTGGTACCCAGCACAGCGTTACTTTATTTTCTCTGTCGAGCTTGTTTAGCTTTCCCACAAAGTCCCATATCAGTTTGGAGCTGATGGTGTATATGATAATGGGCGCTTAAATAGCTGCTTCGCTATCTGACAGGATAGCAATTCGTTTTTTGCGATAGTTCCTGTCGAGATTAAATTGTGCATATCTTTCGATTACATGTAACTGAAGGTATGGTGAGGATTCGTCGCCCCAATCGGCTTTACTAGCTCGGCTTTATTGCTGTGTACTATTTGAATGACATTTCGTCTTTCGGTACTTGCGGCCAGGGGATCTTAACAGCGAGGCTGTTCCGATCTCTGCTCCCGATTATTTTACCTCTGCCTATTTCTTCCTTGCTGAACCTTACAATCGCCGATCTGGCGGCGCCCTTCGCGTCAAGCTGCAGCGGAGAAAGATGGAACATGGAAAGATGAAGCAATGGAACTGCTGCTGGAAATGATTCCGGACATGACCCCATCGCCCCCGTGGTGCAGATATTCTGGCTATTAATATAGTGACGAAAACTTTGTAGGTCACATTTAGTAGTGCGATCGATACCTCTGTAGTTGCTCCATTCTTTGCATTGTTATTGATATTGGTGGTATTCCAGTTCTCCAACATTCGCTTCTGTCTCCACACGTCCTTCATAAGTTTATATACTAGGTAGGTACTTCCTGTCCTATTTTATACGTCCCATATATGAGGAAATCTTGCCTGGAGATTTCCTCATATATGGGACGTATAAAATCTTCTCTTGGCTATCTTCTCCCGCTGCTCTATTTTTATTAGGTGCGCAAATGCTGCTTTGACTTCTGGTGCAAGAGATTCTGCTGTGTATATACACTTTCTTAAACAGAACTCGCAATATGACAATATTGTCATATTGCGAGTTCTCTCATACTGTCCCGTCGTTTTCAGTGCTCTTCAAATAATTTAAGTATTTATTTATAAATTTGATTTCAATTCAAGTGATTTAAATCCGAATATATAATTTTTGCAATTTTAATTTTAATAAAATATTGATATTATTATAGAATTAATTTTTATAGAAAAAAACATTAAACTAGAAAAATTAAATGGATTTAAAATATGATTACTTTACTGAACAAAAACTATGTCAATATGTTTATATACCATTGGGTTGTTGAATAAAAAAAAATATCAATTTGTTGTTTTTTGTTATAAGATGTTATTTAAAACCTTTATAAAACCATTTTGTTTAAACCATTATATATAATTTGGATGTTCGATGCGAAAATGCAATAGGCAATTTAAAAATGATGAAATTTTTAAAAGAATCACGTGACTTGAAACGTGCCATATTTGTGACATTTTGTGACGTCGTAAGTGTGAAACTGAATAATCTTTATAAAATTGTCATTCTGGGATTTATTCGGCGCACTGCTTGAAGCCATTGATTTCAACGTTTAACAATGTGTGGTACATTTAAAAACATATTTTTAGTTATTTTTGTAGTACTCATACATGATGGTACGAAACAAGCACGATAACTTTTGATATTTGTCTTTTAATATTTGACATTTTTTACTACAACTACTATACAAACTAAGCCATGCGCCGGTATAAATTGCACTTATTATGTCACAACACGCCCTTTTCACGCGCGTTTTCGGTACCGAGTTCAAATATTTGTTTTCAATTTGTTTTAAGTTTTAATTCCAACGAAAAAAAAAACAAAAAATAGTTTTTTTATAAAACGTTACGTTCTTGTTATAAATAGTTTCGATTTATGTCACAAAAATTGTTCTAAAACCCAATTGTTTCTTTTTTAATTTCGTGCATAAATTCTTGTATAATATATTAGGTAATGATCTAATTTCAAGAAATGTTTCGGTTGATTTGTGATGCTGCATGTAAAAACTGTTCTCACAATGTTAATTGAATTTTGAACGAAAAATATTTAAAATGTGAAATACAGATTATGCAAATATTAACTTCTCCAAAAAGTTAGGAATTGGCTGAAATTTTATATTATTGCGATGGATATTTGCACAATATTGTATCTTGAAATTGAATAAAATACAGAACAGTTATTTTTGGATAGGTGATAAAAATGAAATTAAAACAAGATCAAAATTCTCAAATAAACTTTTAATACAAGTTAGTTCATTTTAATTCGACTTATTTATTTTACAACATAACTAATTTTTGGGGAAGACTTTATCTTCCATTTTCTTGTTTATTATGTCATGATTATAAATGTTATATCAAGAATATCATCGTCCAAATAGATTTATTGTTTAAATCGACATATTCCGATATTCCGAAGTTCAGACACAAAAGTGACGACTACTTCGACTCATCAGCAAACAATACAGAACGCTTCCTACGAGTGCAATTCCCCAATCCAATTTAGCCCGCTCTTTGGCTGGCGAGACTGATAACAAGACGTATAGATACAGTGTTTATCTGTATAAACCTCTTAAATGTCCTTTCAAATGGATCGGACGTTATTAGCATTTAAAAGCTATTCCGACTTGTAGAGATGTCTTTAAAAACCCTGTCAAAGGTTGTTTTAAATTGTACCTAAATTGTTATCAAACGTCTAAAGCAGGAGTTTCCCTGCGGTCCAAAAGAGGTTCCAAAGCGGTCCAATACCAAAGAATTTTTTTTTTTTTAATCTATTGATTTCAACATGCAACAACAAGATGGGTACGAATTTTTAGACCAAATTTGGCAGAAATATTTTACTAGTCGAAGGTAGTAATTGATTAAAATTTCTGAGAAATTATACAAAAGATAAAGGCATTTCTCCCTGAGGTATTGCATCCCAGGCAATCTGTAGTTCATGCCGGAGAGCTTCTAGTGTCTGTAGAGGATGATCTAATTGCTTGAGTCTTCTACTCATAATGCCCACAAATGTTCGATGGGCGAAAAGTCAGGAGATCCGAGAGATATTGACGTTAGCCTATTCGAAGCACTGCATACAATTCCTTGCAATGTGGGAACGAACATTATCCTGTTGGAAAATCGGGTCCTCCAGCTCCCGGAGGAATTGAAGGATATGGGGTTACATCATTCATCAACATATCGGTGGTCATTCATATTGCCGCGGATGAATACCAACGGAGACCTGCTTCCATAAACAATATCTAAAATAAAATATCTAAAATAAAAAAATAATTGCAACCAAAAATAATATCGAAATCGACTTAATCCCGCAAGAAATACACCCGATAATTCCGATTATAACAACAAGTTAAAGGACAAATTTGCCATGGCTTTGCCATGATTATTTTGAATGGAATTTTAATCAATTACATACTACCTTTGACTTGTTAAACATTTTTGTCAAGTCCAAAACTTCCTACCCTTTCTTAGTGTTGCATTTTTTTATGTCACAGAGTATATTTTATTTTTGAGGGGAAAGGAATATATTTTCAAATACTTGGAAATGTATGAAATTAAATAAAAATCTTAGTTTTTCTTCTTAAGCTATAATAATTTACGTGTGGCCCAAAACTCCATGACTTCTTCCAATGTGGCCCAGAGAAATAAAAAGGTTAGACATCCCTGGTCTGAAGTATGTGGTTTTTCTAGTTTCCAGACTTACTGCTATTCTTTGTCTATTTGCTGAAACCTTGGGAAAATTCCAGAACATATGTTTTAGAATACACTGAACTCTGAAGCAACTCTTGTTGATTCAATTATAATAGAAATGTGAAGCATATAGTTCAGATTAAATTGTAAAAAAAGACAATTAAAGGAAAATCGAATTTAGTACTTGCGTCTTTCTTCATATTGGAACCAGTGTTCCCTCTAATTTTTATTGGTGCTGCGCGGTCCAAAGTCTAGGGTGAGCAAAAACCTTAAAATTAAAAACATAATTGCGCAATTTTTTTATACTTATTTATTCAAACCATAATATCAAATAGTCTGAACTCCAAAGAGTCCTCCATGTTAGGAGCGGCTGAATACACACTCTGGAACATACAATCCCAGTTTTAACCTCGAAATGGCCCAAAAAGCCATTTCCCTCCTGAATTTCAATCAACTATGCATGATGTCAATATCTCTGAATGGAGACAACAAAAACAACAGTGGCGCAATTAGGCCTAAGGATTCGGCAGAGCCTGAAACACCATGTCGTTCAAGAAATTCAAAATCCCCTAAACCAAGGAAAAACAACATACATTTCTTTGGAACTTTAAATATTAACTCGCTCTTGAAGTCCGGCAATCTGAAGCAGCTCACCAAAGTTTTGAAGAATGTGGGAGATACTATGAGGAAGAGAAGGTAAGCTACTATGCCCATTTGAAAAGAATGAATGATGAAAGGCTGACCTAGAAAATATTCATGTTTTTTGACAAAAACCCCAGAACCCAAATCACATGGTTGAAAGCAGACTTAGTGGAGGTGGGTATTGGAAAAGAAGGCATAACAAACAGAGACCAGATGAGAGGTAAATTTCTCAATTTTGAAGGATTTGAGGCGAAGAAGAGAAAAACTGGAGGAACAGTGTGGACAGAAGACCGAAGGAAACAGCAAAGAAAGAGGATGAAGATATATTGGCAAGAGAAAAAAGAGGATGAACGCAGTAGGAGAAATGTACATTGAACAATAGTTGTTTAAAGAGGTCCCTAGACGGCCAAGATCGAAAAAAAAAATCAAATAGCAAAATAATAGTTTCGATATTTCCAATGAAACTTTAATTTATTGCTCTTTTGTACTAAAACACTCTTTATAAATTTCTTCGGTGTTAATTGTTTGCCCATATAATAAATTAATGTTATTTTATTCTTATTAGATCACCGAGGTGTGCATAGGTTTATTTCTCTTAAGAGTCGCATATACATCGGCATGTCCAAAGGGATGTTCGACAGAACTCACCCGGCGCGGCGTTGTATGGCGCTGCAGCTCTGTTTGTTGATTATAGTATTATGTTGCTGGTTAAAATAACATATTAATTAATCTAATATTCCCATTTTCGAAGAGGAAATCAACTTCTCGTAATTTAAGTGCGCGGAAAATAAATTTATCTGCGCAAATTTTAAAATTTCACGAAAACTACTGCGCATCCGCGCAAACCGCGCAGCTTACAGGGAACATTGATTGGAACCACGATGATACCATTACTAGCCCAATGTTGTGGTCATTCCATATCTTTTCACTCCATATTTTTCTCAAAGTGATTATTCCTTTTTGTGAAAACAACCAAAATCAGTTCAGAGAACTAGAATAAATTTTCAAAATTAGATCGATTATGCAAAACAAAAGTAGTTATAATACATAATTTCCGTATTTTTGTTAAAATAGAATATACCTCGGAAGTAATTTCTGAGACGAAACAGTAAATTATCAACAATTTCCTATTTTTTCAGTTGATATTAAATGTATAATCAAAACATTATTCGTGCTCTAGTAACAATATTAACTGGAACTGCAGTAAAATCCAGGAAACTAAAACTAAAACTAACTTTATTAGGTTCAGATTCAAACGGCATTGAAACTAAACTGAATGCAAAAATGCTATCTAGAAAGTAATTTTCTTCGAAGAAAGAAATTATGCTCGGTCAAGCGACAGCTGTATTATAACTGGAAGTAAAAACTCAAATCAAGTGAAGATTAAATAAATTTTAAAACCAGAAATTGCGTGCTTCCATTTTTCTGCAACGATTTCTAGTAAATCAAAAAAAAAACACTATAAATAAATAATTTCCGTTTGCATAATATTTACAACAGCAAAAAACTGCAATTGGAAATTGTAAGAAACATTTTAATCGGACGGCAAATTTGGATGCCTATTTTATAGTTTAACGAGAACTGATTTCAATTCTAACCGAGAAATTCTTGTTTCGTTCGTTTTGTGTAACAATTGTATCAATAAATTATATAAAACCAAGACATGGTCAATTATATATAAAAAAACAAGAAAAACACTAGCTAGGAAGTAAAAACTAGACAAACCAGCCTGGATACATAGAAAAAGACAACTAATGGGACAACACTAAATATACTAGGCAAAATTACTAGCCAGACAGGACTAGGCAGAAAAGATTTATCATACAATATTGGATACACACGTGTAGACAACTCGCCAAGACACTATGGTTTATCACACCACGTTGTGAGAAGTTATTTAACATAACTTTAATCGAGTTAAGAATCACAAATAAAATTGGCATCCTGAAAATCTGAGTAAATTAGCGCCTCAATAACTCTATGAAGGTAAATACTTATTAGGAAATATTCGTAATCTGAAAACAATATTTGTCATAGGGTCCTGAACACTCTGTCCCAAAGAAATAAGTTCCGAAAAAAGACTCTAATACTCAAATTACAAGAACAAATTACTCTAGTCTGACGGCTAGGTATTGAAAAATCCTCTAGTCTGACAGCTAGCTATTATGAATTATCGTCTAGTCTTGTCTGTCTAGTCTTGTCTGTCTAGTCTTGTCTGTCTAGTCTTGTCTGTCTAGTCTTGTCCGGCTAGTCTTATCTGTCTAGTCTTATCGGTCTAGTCCTGTCTGTCTAGTCTTGTCTGTCTAGTTTTGTCTGTCTAGTCTTGTCTGTCTTGTCTTGTCTGTCTATTCTTGTCTCTCTAGTCTTGTCTGTCTAGTTTTGTCTGTCTAGTCTTGTCTGTCTGCCAGCGACAGCTTGAGGCATCACTCACAGCGCTTAGTCAAGACTTAAAGAGACAAAGAAAGCCTAAAGTGGTTGGGGAGGATTTTAATGCAAAGTCTCCTTACTGGGGATGCCCGGCAATGGACAAACGCGGCGATCTGGTGATGGATTGGGTAGCTGAACTGGATCTGTATGTGGCAAATGAAAGATCTGCACCCACTTTTGAGCGTGGAAGCAGTTCTTCTATCCTGGACATTACCTTCACTACCGGAGAACTCGTGGGAAAAATTATAAACTGGCAAATCCTAAACAGGGAAAGTTTGAGCGACCACCGATATCTGTACTACCAGATACAAAAAAGATATCCTGATCCCCTGCCCAAATATAAAGTCTACAAGGGATGGCATACCAAAAACATTAAAGTCGAAGAATTTTCAACAGGTTTGAAGAGGAAATTAGAAAAACAAACGCATGTACACCGGAAAGACTCATATTAAGCCTGCAAAAAACCTGCGATGCTATCCTCAGACCAAAAAAGAAACAGGGGAAAAGAAAACAGGTATATTGGTGGAATGAGAACATTGCCAAACTTAGGGCTACTTGCATTTCAGCAAGGGGAACTTACCAGCGTAAGAGAAAAATCATGGGAGACAAAGATGCAGTATATAGAAACGCCTACGCTGCCGCAAAAAAAGAACTGCGAATAGAAATTAACAGGGCAAAAAGAGACCACTGGCGGGAACTCTGCGACAAAATAGACGAAAATGTCTGGGGGGATGCTTATGCAATTGTCACCAGGGAGCTAAAACTGAGGCATCCGAATGTCCATTTAACAATGGAGAAGGCATTAGAAGTTATTCAGGTGCTATTTCCAGCGCACGAGCAACTGCCGTGGAAACTACCAGCTGTTAAAGAAATACCAGAAGAAGAACTAAATTGGGCCAGCAAACGCCTAAAAAATGCTAGAGCGCCAGGACTAGATAACCTCCCACCAGAAGCCATAAAAAATTATGGCAGACGGCAAATTTCCATAAAGTTGGAGAAAGGCAAAGCTGGTTCTACTTAGAAAAGGGAATAAACCCACAGACCTACCTTCCTCATTCCGTCCCATATGTTTACTTATTGTAACAGGGAAACTACTGGAACAGCTACTGCTCTCAAGACTAAAGGAAGAACTCAAAAAATGCAAAAATCTTTCAGATAGGCAGTATGGGTTTCGAGAGGGACGGTCTACCGTGGATGCTATTTTGAGGGTCTTAGAAGCCAACAAAAAACTTTCAGCTGGCACAGAGAGAACAAAGAAGTTGAGTGCGCTCATAACATTAGATGTTCAAAATGACTTCAATTCGGCAGCCTGGAGAGATATTATAACAGAGCTTCAAGAAAGAAAAATTTCCCCGTACATCTTGCGCCTTATTGGCAGCTACCTGTCTAACAGAAAAATAATAACAGAAACAGGCGTAGAATCCGCAGAATGCGAGGTAACCAGTGGTGCGCCGCAGGGTTCCGTTATGGGCCCTACGCTTTGGAACATTTTATATGATGGCGTACTGAGGCTAAGACAACCCTACGGCATAGAAATTGTTGGCTTCGCTGATGACTTAGCCAATGTTGTAACCGGAAGTACAGAGGACGAGTTAATGGATAGGGCTAACACGGCAATCAAAATTGTGGGTAACTGGCTGGAGGACAAAAGGCTTAAGCTGGCAGCGGAGAAAACAGAAGCTGTTCTCCTTACGAACCAAAGGAAGATAGGACCCATAAAATTTAAAGTGAAAGGAGAGATAATAATCCCAAAAAAATCTATAAAATATCTAGGTATAATTATTGACAGACAACTATCCTTCAAAGAGCACATCAAACAGGTGACTAAAGCTGCTAAAATAACCAAAGCCTTAGAAAAATTAATGCCTAAAGTAGGCGGTCCAAAAAGCAGCAAAAGAAGAATGTTAGCTGCCGTAGTTCACTTTACCATCTTGTATGGCGCTCCGGTATGGGCTAATGCCATAGAAAAATTTAGCATAAGGAAAATGCTAACTTCTCTCCAGCGCAAAATAGCAATAAGAGTCTGCAACGCCTATAGGACGATATCAAGAGATGCTGTACTTGTGAGTATATCGCCAATAGAGTATACCATCGAGGAAAGAGTCCTGCTTCATAAAGCAAGAAACGACCTAACAGTGACAAACAAGAAGGAAAGAAGAAAACACGCTAGGGCGCAAATGTTGGAAAAATGGCAACGAATGTGGAGCAATGCAAAATTAACGTCTTTAACAAACAAGTTAACAGACAAGTTAACGTCTATCGTGCTTGCTACCCCAAAGGAAAAAAAGTCTTGTCCGTCTAGTCTAGTCTATCTAGTCTTGTCTGCTTAGTCTTGTCTGTCTAGTCTTGTCTGTCTAGTCTTGTCTGTCTAGTCTTGTCTGTCTGCTCTTGTCTGCCTGGTCTTATCAAGCATCTGAGACAAACGAGATTGTACAGACAAGACTAGATTAATAAACAATTTCTATAATACATGTCTATATAAATTAGCGTTGTCTATATAATTTCTTTTTTACTCATTTCTTGACTGCTGTAGCTTTATCGTCTATATATTATCTGTGATTTTGTGTGTTTCGTCTACCTGTCTAGGCTTGACTAATATATTTTGTATGCCTAGTCTTATTATATTTATCAAATCTTGTGTGTCTAACTATTATTTTCTTTTTAGTATTATCTTCATAGTCTTGCTTGTTCGACAGCGTAAAACCACCCCCAGTAGTTTCCCTACGATTGATCGATTTTGTCTAGTCTTCCTTTTCTCTTACAATTAGACATATAATTTCATGTTCTATTTCATACATTCTGTTTTGACGTGAAATTAGCCGATTTGTTAAAATTTGACCAATTTAACAAAGATTATGAATAATTTACCATATCTACAGAAAAAAAACACGAACAAGCTTGTATAATTTAAAACTGTTTCGTTTCGTTTAATTTACCAAAAATAAATACTATAAAACTTTCGTACTATTATATCAATTAGGCGTAGCATTTAATTTCATCACAATATAAAAGCTTAAGTTTTTAGTGCGTGTAATTTTACTCTCATTACCAAATAAAAAAAACAACAAAAATTATGTCTTAATTGAAGTCAATATATTTGAGCAAATTATTAAAAGGTATAATTTTGCGGTTTAATAATTAAAAATTTAATTGTAGTAACTGGAGAAAAAAACTGGAACAAAATCAAAAAAAATAATAATGAATGTCTAAAATATTTATAAAGCATTAAAGTTGATTGAACTAATTTAATTTGATAAATTCATTCTGAAGGTCTTGCAGACTCATTAACCATATCTAATTATCTCTTTGATGTAGTTTTAGAGAAAAGACTTTGTTTAAAAGACAAAACAATACAACAATTCATAATGACAAAACTTTAAGCTCGTATAAAATTGCTCCACTTTCGCTTATTTACTTGTTAAATGAAATTATTAAAATTACTAAATTCTTCACATTCACTAGCTCAACTGATTGACTATTTACTTCAAAATAGTTTTATTAAAACTATCTCCATAAATATTTATCATAAATTCCAATTTAGTCAACCAGATTTTGTATTATTGCGTAGGATTTAGATGATGTCGTTTGATCTCATCTAATAGACTTATCGTTAGTTAACGATTTTGATTTTGTAATCTTAGGCTTTATGTAACATGGATAGAGCAATTAATAGTTTTCCGACACAAAATACATTCTAAATACCAAGGAATGAGTATATATGTTTGGATTTATCGATTAATTGATTATTCTAGTCTAGTTTCGTTGTGTGCTTTCTTAGCAATTTAACTGACCTTTCATTAGGCGAGGATTGTTTATGATGTTTCTTTTTAATATTGTTACGTATTAAATGGAAAAGTTTATACAGTTTTAGATTTTTTAGTTTCAGTTTTATTTTTAGAAACTAAATATTGTTTATATTCGCGATTTAAAAACTTGGTGAAAAATGTAAATAAATAATTACACCAAAATTTTTAGTTTCCGGGATTTCAATCTACTATTCTTTTTGTTATATTTTCAAGTTGATGTCATTTATTTTTCATTAGACATTAGGTGAGTGGAAAACAGTGTTCAGATTTATTCAATACATAGTTGGGTGAAGGTTTAGAATTAAAAAAATTCTATATGCATAATCTAGTTCCTTACATGTTAATTATTAGTTTTGTGGGTGGTTATAGGGGTTTCAACTAATATACCACTCACGGCTTGTTTCGAAACGGTTCACGGTTTAACTCGAACTGGATCTTCTACTGACTTGTCTGAACTTGGTGGAGTTCATATCTTGACTTGGAATTCGTTCGTGTGATTATCGTGATGGCCCTATCATAAAACGAATCAATCTTTGTAAGGATTTACTGTGAATTGCCCATTGTCGCTACATCACCCTCCAGCCAGTGATAACGCTACATATTCTTTGCTGCTGTTTTTATTATTTTTTATTAAAATGCACTTCTTCTTCTCACGCCGTCTTCTTCTGAAGGTTGGCGATCTAATTTATCTTTATACTATGACACGGATCTATTCTTGACACGGATGCTCGGAAGTCGATCAGTGGTCGTACAGTTGAACCAACGGCGTAGGTGTTTCAGCTAAGAGTTCTGTTGTCTGCAAATCTACCTCTTTCCGCGTATTTTCCCCTCGATATTTAATCGCAGGAGTTCGTAACGCTTTCCTCGCATGATGTGCCCCAAATATTCGGCCTTTCTTCTCATCATAGTATGAAGTTGGATTTTAGCCAGCTTGAGAGTATTTTACCAGAGGTTTATATAACGTTCAATAGTGATGTCAGTAGTTTTAGCACATAGCCAGGCCCGGACTTAAAGACCCAGGGCCCCTAGGCACTTATTACATTTGAGCCCCCCCCCCCCCATTATCTCGAAGCTATTTTGGAAATTTAGTAAATTAAATGCACTAGTACAGAACATATAATTTTTAATCGACTTTAATGACTGATAAACAGAATAAACAGAATAATAGAGTCTATGTTACTATAGTTACGATATTCTATAAAATTTATAGAATCATACGACGAACTTTCTTCTGTGTAAAAGAACGAATGACGTCATCATAGTCAATTGACTGTATCCTTTCCGACTCTATGTACATTACAGAGAGTGAATTGAGCCTTTTCTCTCCTATGTTAGATATTAAGTAATTCTTTACTATCATTAGCGCTGAAAAACGACCGTTCTGCTGAGCAGTTTGACGCTGGTGTACACAACAGCATTCGGAGCGCAATTCCGATAATCCAAATATAATGTCCAAAACGCCTTTTACCGATAAATATTTGCATAGCTTCAGTGACGATAACTCCATAACTTCATCATTCAATGGCAAATGAGCTTGCAGGTGCAGACTCTCTTTTTCCAAAGTCCTATCCAAATCCCCGGGATAAAAAGTTATAAGGTTTCTGGCTCCTTCACGGATGTCTTCAGATTCCAAACGATGTAGTTTCCTAAGAAAGTCAAACTTTTTACTTAACTCCTCATAAGCAGATCCGCGTCTTCGTAGCTCTGAAATTAGTCTATCCATAATGACGTTCAAAATGGTAACTCTGAATCTGTCCATGCCAGAGAGTTCGGTCTCGTTTCCTTTTACTTCGTCGAACTGGACTTTAGGCTTACGTTTCCTCTGCATGTCATATACAAAGCTATTTTCACCGATTTTTTAATAACTTTCGACTCGTAATGATCAAAGGTACAGGTACTGCGTTTTCGTAAGTGTTCTAGGTGTGTTATCAAAGACTGATACAGTTCAACGATCGAACCTAGGTCGATGTTAACAGAATGGAGAGATTTTCTTACTTTGTTAAACCTTTCCAAGATGTCAGTCCAGGGAAGTGACAAATAGCAAGTCCAATGCATTCAGATAACCTGGAGCCTCAGAGCGCGTAGATGGTTTTTCATTTGCATCATTGGAAAATATCTGGAGAGCTGCCATGATCTCATCCCAGGAGCAACATAGACTTCGGCAGGCGTCAGCTCGAGCAGACCATCTTGTCTGAGAAAGACTCTTCACGACTGTTGAATTTAACTTGAGTTTCGACAGAAATATTTCCAATCTGTATGTTGATGCCGAAAAAAAATATTCAATGGCTGCAAAATATCGAAGAAAAATACAGCAGCTAGACAAGACTCGGCAGCACAGGATCCAACAAGATTCATTGAGTGAGCCGAACAGGGAACGAAATTTATCAGGAGGTTCACTTGTTTTATTCTCGCTTGAAGACCAGAATATACACCCGACATATTGCTAGCATTGTCGTAAGACTGCCCCAGGCAATTCGAGTCGTGATTTTTCAATGTCTGTAGGACAACAATTTGGAATGAATTTCAAAAATCGTTCGACAGGACATCCGCCTTCAGACACATATCTCACTATGAAAGAAAGTTGATCTACATGAGAAATGTCCGGAGTAGAGTCCACAGAGATAGAGAAATATTTGGCATGCTTCATCCCAGTCACAATTGTATTTATTACCTTTTCTGCCATGATATTGATCATTTCATCGCATATTTTTAAGGAAAGATATATGATGTGCCACTTCTTTTATTACCGTGTCGTTTTAAGTGTAAGTCCAGAAT
The DNA here is from genome assembly GCA_944588485.1 of Phosphuga atrata. NCBI lineage: Eukaryota > Metazoa > Arthropoda > Insecta > Coleoptera > Silphidae > Phosphuga > Phosphuga atrata. Next base: position 63,031,736 of record OX155892.1, read on the forward strand.
ACTCCAAGCCAACCAAACCAAAAAAGAAAAAAAGAAATCAGCCAAAAGTTCTAAGGTTACAACATAGTTCCCACTATTTTTTAATCCAAATCTCTGATGGCAACCTCTAACACCTTTGCACCCTTGCTCTTCGAAAATATGAGCCAAGTTCGAGGTCGTATTTCACCATTGCTTAATATTCGGCTAAAAAGTGACAGCGATAAATACCTGGTTTTATCTGCGTACTGACGCCTTGAAGAAGATAAGTCGGCATCAATATTCTGTTTCACGCCATTTTGAACAAGAGCCATGCTTTTGAGCTTAGGTAAAGATTCCGCCACCGGGACCCCTAAGCTGACAGGGCCCCTAGGCCCGGGCCTTGTAGGCCTACGCCGAAATCCGGCACTGCCCGTAGCCGTTCCGTTCTGCCAATATTTTGACGATCTCTGCTAAGATGTTATTTGCTGGCTTTTCTGTTATTCTGCAACTTTTATTGCATGTGTGACCTCTTCTCTGGCTATTTCGGGTCCCAATTCGTTTACATCTGTCAGCAGCTGCGGTAGTAATCTATCATTATGGAATAATTTCTCAACATATTGAGTCCACCTCTCAAGTTTGTTTTCTATTCCCAGTATTATTTTATTTTAAAATACACTAAAAACGGGAAAATAATGTGTTTCCGTGATAACTATAAATAAAGTTAATTATCTGTGTTGGTGGGTAAGGGGTGACGGCAAACACTCAAATAAGACCTTCCCAAATGTCAACCTCACCTGCATGCGGTAGAATTGAACCATTACATCGAGAAATTCTCAACCCTACCAACCCGCAATGGCCAGCGTGGTAGGAGTACGGCTAAAATCCCCTTATGAATGAATACACCACGAAGACGGCCTTCAGTGCCCAGTAGCTCTAAGACCCCTGACAAAGGTAGCGGTCACATTAGGCAAAGAGCAGAGGGTGCGACGAATCCCCGGGTTATACCAGGCTACCATATAAAACTAAAACTGAAATTGATCACATACAACACAAGAACATTAGCAACGGATGACAAAATATTTGAACTACAAGAAGAGTTAGGACACATACAGTGGGACAGTATAGGACTGGCATAGGTAAGAAGAAGAGGAGATCAAAATTAATCTTCAAGTCAAACAACCCTGTCATATTATAATTGTTACCTTGTTATATTATAAAGGAGGAGAGGTAACCTCCAACAGCGGAGTAGGATTTATAATACACAAGCGGCACGTCGCAATAATAATGCAGATAGAGAGTATAAGCTCCAGAGTGATGTATCTACTACTTGAACTAATTTCGAGATATAATATCAATATCATCATGGCCTATGCACCCACATCTAGCAGCACAGACCAAGAAGTGGAGGAATTCTACGAACGCGACATCGAAAGCGATGAAAAGAACAAAAACGAACTATACTGTTCTTATGGCAGACTTCAATGCCAAACTAGGATCCAGGCAAGACGTGAGCGAGACCCCCCTAGGATACTTTGCTGTAGGCTAAAGAAATGAAAGAGGTAGAATGTTATTAGACTTCCCCTCAAAGAAAGTGGAAAAAACCCCTCAAAGAAAGTGGACATGGGTAAGCTCAGATAGGAAAACAAAAAGTGAAATAGACTGTTTTTACATCGAATTGAGCCTCTATGGACTACGTGGTAACAACCAATTTCATTTTAGTGTCTAGGTCTTGATCTTGTTTCATCTTCGACTTCCTGTCAGTATCTTCTGATCCCACAAAGAAGTGCCTGTTTATGCTCTTTGGACAAAGGTCTACTCCGTCTTTTGGGCGTTGATGCCATTTTAAAACCTTGTTAGTTGTTCACCAATCTTTTAAATTTGTTCCTATCATACACGTTTCTCTCTGAGATACCAATCTGCCTAAGATCATTTTCACATTCTTCGAACCATCTCGGCCTTGTTTTCTTAGATTGGATGAAACTCCATATTCTTTTGGTTAGTCGGTCCATCCTCATGAGATGCCCGTAAAATAACAATCGTCTCTTCCTAATGGATGCTGTCATAGGTTCTGTCTTTCTGTACATTCTGACATTCTTTCCTCATTTGCTCTTATTGGCCATTGTCCATCAACCCACCTGTTACCTAGGATTTTCTTGAATATCCTACGTTCTTAATCTCCCCAAAAATATTCACCACGTTATAAGAGTACATGAGAAAGGAATTTGACTGGAAAACAAAAGGCATCAATATAAACGGCGAAAAACTAAACCATCTAAAATTTACAGACGACATCGTCATAATAGCGGAGGAAATAGCGTCCTCCCGCAGGTTGGACTCAAAATAAAAACCAACAAAACTCAATTCATGATCAACCTCGTTGCAAGCGGTAATATCTCAGTAAACGACATAGAAAACAGGTGCCCTAAAACCTACTCTAACCTAAGCTACAAATACCTTGGCTTATCGAATAAGCCGCGATAATCAAACGACCGAGATAATCAGAAGAATTAGTTTAACCTGAGCCCCGTTTAGTAAACTGAAAAATATCTTTAAATCCGACCTTCCGATATGCCTAAAACGGAGGGTATACAACCAATGTGTAATGCCCGTAATAACGTATGGGGCAGAAACGCTGACATTAACACGAAAGTCAATCTGAAAAATACAAGTTTGCCAAAGAGTTATGGTGAGGTCAATGTCAGGAATATCACTACGAGAGTCCCAAACATAACAATACGACAAAGAACAGGCGTCACAGATGCAGTAGAAAAGATTACAACACTGAAATGGAACTGGGCCACATTGCCAGGATAGCGGATGATAGGTGGACGAAACGGATATTCGAATGACGTCCCAGACAACTTGCATTCAGAAGCAGAGGACGCCCCCTGACACGATGGTCCGACGATATTAACTGATGGAAACTGGATGCGGGAGACACAAGACAGGGAGAAATGGAGAAATATAAGGGGCTTCCCTATATTCAGCAGTGGACAGAAATGGCTGATTGGTACTGATGATGATGATGATAAATAAAAACATGGAGCGCTACTATATATTGCACCCCGCTTTTATTCATAGGCAACACGGAAAAAATATGATTTCATCCTTAAGACATTTCAATAAAAAACGTGATATTTAAAAAGTTTTTCTTAAGAGAGATATTTCATTTTTTGCATTTATAAGGATTTATAATAAATCAAAATCAATTCCGAGTTTGGAAAATGCTGAAAATCTAAAATCAAGTTTATTCGTGAGTATTTTAAAAACGTTTATGTTATATATTCAACAGAATTCCTTGAAAATAAATGCAATTTCTAGAAATTCGTTAATTCACTTTACATAATTAATTACGCATTTTTAATTCATTTCGTTTGTTTTAAATCCATAGTGATTTCATATTTTGAAAAACATTCATTATCAAGTTGTTTATCATTTCTGAATTCGAATTTATAAAATTCTTCGTAATTTCCTTTAAAAAAACACCTAACAGATTGTTAATATTCTAAACAAAACACCAATTAATATGTTCTATAATTGTAACTAACCCTCATCAACTTCTGTTCATTTAATCACTCAAACCATAAAACCTCCATAATTACACAACTGAATATTAAACCAACCACAAGGTCAAAACACAAACAATCAACTCTACGAAACATCCCTCCAATTTCACCTACCACACACAAAAACATCATTCCTGAAGAACAAGTTTTTTTATGTGTAATTAATTTAAAATTGTATATAAGGGATGTGAATTCTAAATGTATAGCATATGAATCCCCTCTTCTTGTCTCTCTTCCACTTTCTGGCACATATAAGAAGGCGGCCGAAGAACATTTCAAGACTTTCCTTTGTCGGTTTGAAGTGTTCCATCCAACATGAGCCAGTGAATGGATTGTGAGATGCTGTGTGTCTAATAGTGAAATTATATTTAAATTAAGAAATATTTTTTATTGAAAAATATTTATTTTATTAAATATCAATAATTTTATTGGGATTATATAGACTTTATATTTATTTATTGGATACAGTTTACTGGTTATATTTATTTTCAAACGAAAATGGTGAGTGACATTTTTTGAATTAATCTTTAAGACAAAAATACGTTTAATAAGTTTAAAAATATTGTTTTGAGTATTATCTGATCACGTATAATAATAGTTATAGTGGTGAAACATTAAAATATTTAAATTTTGTAAATGTAACATTTTTCTTAAAAATTGTTGTAAAAATCCTTATAAATTTTAAATGTTCAAAAATAAGTAATATTTTTGCTTCAAATCATTAGAAAAAATATATTTTTTATAAATAAATGATTTGAAATTTTCTTGAAAAATATTTAATCTACATTAAAAAATTGACTATATTTTTAGCAATAATTTCTGGAAAAAATAGTGATAAAAACCTAGTGATATTTTCAATTCAGAATAAGTATAGATTACCACGTAGTAACAGTCGCAACCATCGTTTCCAAAAACTATTTAAAATATTCTGCTGTAAAATTAGAATTTCAAAAACGGAAATAAGTAATTTATATTTAATTTAAAAAAAAAACAAGAAATTTGTAAACAAAATATTGCAACTATTTACATTTAACTTATATATAAATCTATTAAAAATCTATTTCACCAATCCAAAAATTTCATAACAAATACCAAATATTATTGTTTTTAAAAATCCAAATATAGACTACTTTTATAATACGATAATTTATAAAATTAATAAAAAACTTTTAATTTATTGACAAAATACATAGTTTTAATCTTGTCTTGTAATATTGTTCCTATAGTCTATCTATTCCTTCTGTCTTGTCTATTTAGTCTTGTCTAAGTTTTCTCTAACTAGTCTAAGCTATATAGTCTGCATTTTTAAACCCAGTATTGTCTGAATAGTTCTTCTAGCTATCTAATTTTGCTTACTTAGTTTGGTACATCTAGAATTATCTGTCTAAACATGTATGTCTTACATATGTAATCTAGTCCGTAAAATTTTATTTATCTTGTCATTTCTGCCTTGCCTTGTCCGTTTAACCTGGTCTATTTTGTCTTGTCTGTCTAGTCTTGTTTGCCTAGTTTTGTCTGCCAAGTCTTCTTTGTCTAGTGCAGGGGTCGGCAAAGTAAGGCTCGCGATCTACATGTGACTCTTTATGTTGAAAGAAAAATAATTACAAAAAAAGAAACAGAACTGCCCCTTTTCGGAAGTCTTAAGACCGACGCGACGCCGCCAAGCTCATAACTTACAGTCACAGCTCGGCTCGTACATATTATCTCAGATATCGGTGGTTTCTTTTAGTTATTGTGTCTTGCAGTCAAGTCAGTGCATACATATTGTGCTTTTTTGGAGATAATTCAGAAACTCTAAAATTCTCTCAAAATGGCTTCGAAGAAAAAAAAAATAGCCGATCAACTGATCGACTGAATCGGTTGCTTTTGTACTTAATGCAGCTGGTCTTCCAACTTATCTTATTTTCCATGAAAAACTAGCAAACAACAAAAAGTTTAATGTCGAGAGACTTTTGGAAAATACCCTTGCCGCTTTTGCAAAAAAATATCCCTTCAGTGATGTAAGAAAGAAAGCAATTGAAGAACTTCAGTAAAAAATTAGACAGGAACTTGTCTAAATTTTTTCTGAAGTTCTTTTGATAGTGAGTGCACAAATAGTTGTTTTATAATTGTGGCCGACACACTTTTTATAATTTTAACAATAAAGCAGTTATTATGAAAAATATCATACGCTTACCATTACCTACCAAAACTGTAACAGACAGGACAAGAAAAATGTCATTAAATGTATACCAACAACAAGTGAGGAGGTTAAATAAGCATCAGCCATATCAATAGCGCTCGATGAGTCTTGTGATAAAGAATACTGCGCAAGTTGTCCTCTTTGTTCGCTATGTTTCATCAGATGGTCCCAAAGAGGAGGGTTCATTGCCACTCGAGGGTTAAACACGAGGAGAATATTTTAGAAGTGCAGTGACCGTTAATTGTGTCAATTGCAACGTATTAAAAGTATTGTGGGTAATAAAAAAGGATTTGTCACAATGTTAAAGGAAAAACTTGATCATGACGTGTTATCTTTGCATTGCATAATTCACCAAGAAGATATTGGTGAAGTTATGGATTTGGTAGTCAAGACCACCAATAATATTATCGCAAAGGCCCTTAATCATCGTCAATTATGATGAAAATACTAAAATATGACTTTATGAAAAAGAAATCATACATGGCTCTTGATCCAGTTTGAAACCATTTTTAATAAAAAATTTACTCTTAAGTTTATAGAGTTTGCCGACCCCTGGTCTAGTGCAATCTGTCTATTTTGTCTGACTAGTTCTCTTTATTTAATCTTGTAAATTGCTTAAGCTTTAATTGGTAAATTAAGTAGTTAGTCTTTTTTGTAGTAAAAATACATTCTTACAATTACTAACATATGTTAATGTGATTCCAATTTAAATTTTTCTTTTTGTTTGTGATTTAAAAAATAATTAATATTCCATCATTTTTTGTGCTGCTTTCCAATTTTTTAATAGCAGTTTTAATTGGGTGTTCTTTCCACGCTAATTGTTGATATATGAATAATAAAGAGTACGAATTATTTTGTTAATTATTATAATCTAAATTAATCTCTAAAGTAAAATTTTTCATTGAATACAAGAATAATTCAACACGAACAATTATATTAGACTAGAAAAAATAAGCAAGACTAAAAGACGACTCTTGATTATTTTTTGTAGAAAATATAGACTACAACGAAAAGGAAAAAACTAGATAGTTAGGGACTTCGACTATCCCTACCGAAAAGATTTATGGCAAAAAGTCTAGACTAGAAAAGACTAAGGAGACTGGACTAGATTTTTTAGTTTGGTCCAATGTACATAGCTGGTTATTAACCTTTCAAACACTGCAGCCAAGTGGCCTATTGTATTTTGCCCACACTTTTCACTTTATAGGCCCAAAAACCTAGGTGTTATTATAATAGGCGTTAATTAATTCCACATTTACCTTCCAGTACAAATGCGGCCGACTCTCGCTCCCAGGATCGAACCCGGGACCTCCACATTTGTTAGTTAACGCTCCAACTCTGTAGACTATTAGGCCGACGACTAGACTAGATAATGTAGATTAGACTAGACTATAATGAGAGGTAAAATTAGTGGTAAAAACATAACGAATTTTTCAATTCAGAGTAAGTATGGATATTACCACGTAGTAACGGTCGCAACCATCTTTTCCAAAATATATTTAAAATTGACTCCTGTTAAATTAGGGTTTAAAAAAATAGAATTAATTTATATTTAGTAAAAACAAATATGAAATTTGTTCACAAAATATTTCAATTAGTTACAACTTACATTTAACTTGCAAATCTATTAAAAAATGTTACCAATCGAAAAATTTAATAATAATTACCAACTTTTATTGTTTTCGAAAAACAAATATAAAATTTTACAAGATACGTTTAATTTATTAAATTTTAGAAAACAGGTAGGGAGTAAATTTACCTCTAATTAAAAATATTTCATTTACTGACTATGCGTATATTGTACATATTCTTTCCACGTAAATTTCAAAACTTTCAAATTTATTAAACCAAATTTGAATTTGCATACATACAAATAGAACAATTTGCCATCGATCCCCAGTCTTTCGGCATGTTTATATATGTATATGAACTTATACAGAGCATAAATTATGAAGGAAAAAAGATTACTGAAAATTTAGACGAGAATGACTAAGTTGTGGTTTAAGGATACAAGAAGAGTTTGGGGGAACGATAGAAGCGCCACCTAGCATGCGCAACTATTCGAGATTTTGTCAAATAGAGATACCGTCAAACCTGTTTTTATGCGGATTATTTTTATGCGAATTCGGAATAGCACGGTTTGAAGAATCGACTAATTATAATTTAACTTTTTCTATGAAGGAAGGTATAAAAGAAACCACAATAAGGTGCATTAAAAAGAATGAAGCCACTATCAGAGAAGCGGTTATTACTGGCACAAAATTAAGTGCTAAATCGACAACATACAGAAGAGATATCATCAAAGAGAAAATGGAAAAGGCGTTGATACTACTTAGATAGAAGATTCTTTTCAGATGAAAATTCCAATAAAAAGTTTTTTAAAGCAAAAAGCTATGAAGTTTTATGAACAGATTAAACAAAACGGAAATAAGGAACTAACAGAGTCAAACAAAAAATAATTTTCTGCAAATAATGGATGGACGGGCAGAAGGACCTTGTTGGTCGATAGCCCTTTGTATAAAGTATACAATAAATATATTCTCTCTCTCTCTCTAATGAATGGTTTATGGGATTTTTTAAAGATTCTCCTTGCATAGTGTTAAAATTCAAGGAGAAATATCATCTGCAAATGAAGCCGTAAAAAAAGCCGAGTAAATCATACGTGGACAAATCTGTACAAGTTGGGGGATTTAAAGCAGCTAAGGATCGTGTGACCTTACTATTTTTCAGCAATGCTTCAGGTGACTGTTTATTAAAACCATTGCTAATTCATCGAGCTCTAAAGCCAAGAGCAATGAAAGGCATAAATATGGAAACATTATCAGTTCAGTGGAAAGCCAACAAGAAGGCCTGGATGAAAAAACATATGTTTACTGAATAGTTCAATGATCGTTTTATCCCAGATGTTCGACGTTATTTGGTAAAAAATCAGGAATTCAAAGTTTTATTGATTTTAGGCAACGCACCTGGCTATCTCTTGCTGGATAACCCTAATGTGAAGTTTTGTTTTCTACCATCTAATACGACTGCATTGTTACAACCACAAGTCCAAGGCATTATTGCTACATTTAAAAGTCATTATGCATAGAATTCATTTCAATACATTCTGAATGACCTTGATGGAGATGCAGAACTGAATAGCATTGTTGCATGGCAAAAGTTTTCTATAATGGACTGTGTCAAAAGTATTAAATGACAACATCAATGTTGAAACATTCAACACTGAATGCATGTTGGAAGCCTATTTGGACAACAGCATGTGTTAAGAGCCAAGAACCAACTCCACGACAATGTGTATTGTGATATCATTTCTGAAGCACATAGAGTTGGTGAAGAAATGGTAATTGACAAACCCTTTGATGATGATGAAGTAATAGACATTATTCTTGTACCTTCTGATCATGTAGAAGCAGTTAATGACGACGAAGAGAATCCCTTCACTGCGAAAATAATATGAAAGGGTATTCAATTAGCCGGTGAATTCGAAAATTATTTTCTGACACATGATCCTCTTGTCGAGAGGGCTACCCAATTCAGTCGTGAAATGACAACATGCATGTCCGGTTACCAAGAATTGATCAATGGCTTTAATAAGAAGCAGAGACAACCACTCATAACAGAATTCTTGAGAAATCAGAATGAAAATGCTGGAATCAAGAAATTTAATTGAAGAAAATACCACTCTAAAGGAGAATGATGAAACTTCCACTGATGGAAGTGATATTATAGTTAAAAAAAAGATTAGGAGTCATATTTGAAAGTCACAGTGGTTGAACTATTATTCTAATTAATTGCATCAGATTTAGTTATTTTGTTACTGAAAGTTCCTTATTCCTGCATATTTTATTAAATCTTTATGTTCTATCAAATCTTCAGATTTTATTAAATCTTCATATTTTAAGCAATAAAAATAAAATAACATTAATAATTTCAAACAAAATGACCTGTTTATCGTACATTTTTTCGAACTCGGGAACCAATGTATCATTTCCCATATACAGTACGTAATTTTTTATGCGATTTTTTTTATGCCGATTCTCCTGGAACCAATCTGTCGCATAAAAACAGGTTTGTCTGTACTTTACTACTAGTGATACGCAAAAAATGCTTTATTCTTTGAAAATAAATAAAGTGATTAAAAGAAGATAAAAAAGGCGGCAAATAGTATTTTTAGAGTATTTTGTTAATGAAAATATATATTGGAAATGGATGTTATTATAAAAACCTGTTTCGAAAGTTCTCATACAGTGATTCTACCCGGCCAAATAGTCTAAATTAACAGTTTCAGAAGCTAGATTTTGGAAAATTGAATGAAATATTCGTGAGATTGTGGTTCTATGTACACCAACACACTCAATGCCGGAAATGCAAGCCCGTTTTCATTTCCATTAGAAAAATTAGAAATCGATCTTTAATAGAAACTGTACATTTTTTCATAGTTTATCTTGTTAATAAAAACTGAAAATTGCTAAATGACAATTAATTAAATAGCAATTTAGAGTTTTTATTAACAATATTAACTATAAAAACATGTGCAGTTTCCATTAAAGCAGGGGTTCCCAAAGTGCGGTCCGGGGGCCAAATTCTGCCCACGCAAAGTCCATGAATTCGGCCCGCGATATCGATACGATATATTATATTTAAGTAAATAGTAAAATTTTGTAATATTTTAATATTTAAAAAAAATCTTACAGAGCTTTAACCATAAGCGTTTGTATTAATAAAATATTGTTTAGTTTATATTTAAAAAAATAGTTTAGTGTGTCAGTCTAGTCTAGTTATTACACATTTGTACAGAAATATAATATAGTAGTCTCAAATAGATACAGACCTGTTAATCGTTGAAGACATGCAATTTGAATTGATAGAATTACAGGAAAATATCGATGCTAAGAATTCTTGTCGGAACAATTCCTTAATTGTTTTTTATAAAGGATTATCATGAGTGAATTATCCGAAAATATGAAAACATACAAAAAATGTTTTCATTATTTGGGAACACATATATTTGCGAAAAAACTTTTTCAATTATGAGCATAAATAAGATATTATTGATGAAATACCAGCAAATTCTTGGCCTTTTATTTCGGTTGATTGATTCTCATACGATTTTTTGTCAGTGCAACAACTTTTATCTTTCTTTCTTCAAATATTTGTCGTTACAATCTTTAAAGTTGATGTTATATCCACTTGGATTTGACCATCACAGTGATCACTGTAAATGAATCTATTACAAATAAAGGCTATTTACCTTAAATTTGATTCAGAAAACACATTGACTTGACATACTTGATCGACCACAAGAGGTTGAGTTTGATTTAATTCATTTCTTTCTTCAATTCTTACTTGATTTGATGTGCTATATGAGAATTTTGTTGTTCTTCGTTTTCTCATTCGTGTATATCTAGCTAGGACTTGTGAATCACTAATCCTTCTTCTTTCAATATATTGTAGGAATATCATAGGAACATAACTCAGACTTGCTTGCGGGTATGATTTTTTTGCCTCCCATAAAATGTTCACTACAAATTGTGTCGTAAGGTTTTGGGGACCACGTCGACACACTCTAATAATAGAGACATAATTAATATCACATTAAATATAGCGCAAACAAAATTGATTTATTAATATCATAATTTAAGGTTATATCACTTTTTCCTTTTTACAGTAGCTATCCGTTTATTTATTTGATCTAATTTCCAGGCCACTCTAGAAAAAATAAGGAATTTGCACCGACAATTTGTGCCGTTAGTTTTGCAATTCACAATACCACAACAATTATGACCCATTTATAAATATAAAGAAATTGACTATCCCGAATCGTTGCGGATTTCTGTCACGGTATGCGCTGTGATTGCTAAAACTATACCCCCACAATGCAATTCGTACATAGCGAATTGTCTATTAGAGTGTTTAGTTAGTCGTTTTAAACAAAGTTCGTCAATAATGTTGAATGTAATGGGGTGGTTTTTAAACTTTTTATAAGTCTGTCAGCAAGTGTAGGTACCCGGGTTTGTCTATAGAAGAGTTCTTTGGTGGCGTTGTGGAATGGATTGTTGGTCTGTCTGAGTTTGGTGATGCGGCGTAATGTGATTCGTTCTGCGACTTCAAGGGTTCGTCTACATTAATTTTTGGTAGAAGTAAATACATGCCCATAATCAAGATTGAGACGACAAATTTATAGATTTTCCACGCGGTCTTTGTGGAAATAACATGGTTGCCGTACGTTAAGGCACTAAAGTGTTTGCAGCGTTTAATTATCTGGGGCTTACGTAATTTCGATAATGAATTTGTATTTCTAGATTTTAAATTTTTAAAAGTAAAGCTGTGGACCTGGTTGGGCGTAGAATGCAGTGCTCGATATAGAATGTAAGGCGTTATAATGGCGGTTGGTTGGATCGAATGAATAGTTTTATGCTTAATTTTAATTTAATTAATAACTTTAAAATGTCTTTATGAGTTCAAACACTACCGGTGGGACTTGTTACTTAGTAAAAAGCAGAAAGGAAACTCGTTGATACAGGAGAAATGTAAATTAAAAAATACATTTTTGCAGTCAGGTGACTGAGGGTGAAGCTCGACTATTTGCCTGATCGGGCCAATCGAAACCGTACAGGAGAGCATTCTATATTGGGCACTTTATTCTACGCCCAACCAGGTCCCCAGCTTCGATTTTAAAAATGTAATACACGTATATTGATACACAAATTCATTATCAACGCCAAATTACGTAAGCCTCAGATAACTAAACGCTGCAAACACTTTAGATTTAGAGCCTTAACGAACGGCAGCAAGGGCATACGCCCCCGTCCTTTTCCACAGTATCAATTTCTACTAGGGTTTGTGTATCTATTGTAATTTAGTTTATCCATAGAACAAAACAGGATCTAGTATATTTGTTGTAAGTTTTTGTGGTAATTATAATGTAAAATATTTACAGAAGAAAAAGTGAAAAGGAAAAAGTAAAAATTTAAATGTTTGATCAAATAATTATGTAGAGGCAACTGAATAATTATCAATGTGTTTAATAGAAAAAAACTTTTACTTTGTTATTTATAGACGCGGTTTAGCAAAAGGTATTGCAATTCACCTACTTAGACAAGCCGCAAAAAGTAAATATGGCTGAAAAATGTAAACTGCGCGTACTTTCTATAAAAATGCAGCAAATTCCTTTTCAAGTATGAAATGGAATTTTGTTTTCCAAATAACGCGAATTGGATCCGTTTAGAAAATCGATTTATTTACAGGAGGAAAATATTGCATTATGAATAGCTTCAGGAACTAATTACGAAATTTAAATTAATATAGAATTTAATAACTGATTCGTTTACGTAATCTAATTACATAAAGCAGGTCATTTTTTTAACCGGCGACAATTTAATTGATTGTAATATAATTGCTATTTTTTCTTATTTTTTTTTATCTTTACATAGCGTTACAAAATCCAAAATTGCCACACGATGTGAATTCCAATCTAAAATATTTAAATACAATTATTTCGAATTTGAAAGTAAAATTTATAACTATTACTTAAAGTCCATAAAATATTTACCAACGTAGTCCATTCTGCCTAGACTAGACTTGTCGCTATATATTTCCTCTCCTCTTCGTTCTAGTCTAGTATAATCTATATTATCTAGTCTTTTAATCTTTTCTAGTCTAGACTTATTGCCATTATCCTTATCTACGTGGATAGCCATGAATAGTACATGGCTTTGTATCCCTATCTATCTAGATTTCTTCTTTTCGTGCTAGTCTGCATTATCCACTCTTTTCTATTTAGTCTGGTCCAATTTTTCTAGTTTAATATCATTTTTGTGTTAATTATACTTGTATTCAATGAAAAATTTCACTTTAGAGATAAATATAGACTATAATTATTAGCGAAATAATTAGTACCGTTTACTATTCATGGAGCTACAATTAGCGTGGAAAAAACACCTAATTAAAACTGTTAATAACAAATTGGAAAGCAGCACAAAAAGTGATGGAATATTAATCATGTATTAAATCACAAACAACAACAAAAATTTAAATTGGAGCCGCATTAACATAATATATGTTACAAAAATGGACTTTCATTACAAAACATATATTTACCTGGTTTACAAATTAAAGCTTAAACTAGACAAACAAGTTACAAGATTAAAAAAAAAGAGGACTGGTCAGACAAAACTAGGCAGACCGGAACACTTGACAAGTAAGACTTGGCAGACAAAATTAAGCAAACAAGACTAGACAAACAAGACTAAATACACCGGATTAAATGGACAAGGCAAGACGGAATTGACTAGATAGACAAGATAAGATAAACCATGCAGACTAGGTTACATATGTAAGAGAACAAACATCATTAGAAAGATAATACTTACCAAACTGGGCAAGCAAAATTAGTCAGCTAGCAGTAGAACTATTCATACAATATTAGACATACAAATGTAGGCTGATAAGGCTATATAGCCCTTAACAGAAAAGACTAAATAGGCAGGACAAAATACTATAGAGACAAGTTTACAGAAAGACTTAGTGATTAAATTAGACTAACAAGATTATAGATTGATAATATCAGATAAAAAAGGCTATTCAGATAAGACAGGATAGACAAAACTATACAGATTTAACAAATACAATTGGACTGGTATGGTTTGACAGGCAGGAATAGATATGATCGAATGTGACTAGATAAACATGAGTGGACATAAGACTTGACAGACAGAACTAGGTATGACCAAATATGAAAAGACTGGACAGTCTTCTCCGTCATGTGTCGTGTCTGTATCATGTCTTAAGTCTAGTCTAACAAACAAGATTAAGGAGACTATAAAGACTAACAAGACTAGATGGATACAAATCAGAGAAAACTCGCCAGGAAAGTATAAATAGACAATGTAGCAGACTAAGTAGCCTGATCTACACGGAACTTTAAAAATTACAGTTTCAAATAGTATACAGTCATCGTGTATCGTGTCCGTGTCATGTCTTACGGCCTTACGAATTTGAAACGAATGTAAAAACTTGAATTTGCTTTTGTTAAAATTACAGTTTCCTAAATTAGTAGTAAATAAGTTTTAAAAATTACCCCTCGGGAGGTCGCGAGAGAAATTTTCGGGGTCGACTAATTCAGAACGAGATATTTATTCTCTATTCCCCTATCCCTATTCAGTGTGACAATACAAGTCTGAATGATGGACCAACATCTAATAAACTTAGAAAAACCCAAACAACAATTAATATATACAGTGGCACTGTTTCTACTTAAAAAAATATCGAATGAAATGTGTTATCTGATAAAAAATTGAGAAAATATCAAGAAGAGTTTATTAAATACGGATTTACATTTTGCGTTGATAATGGGAAGAGCATCCGTTTTGTGTTATTTGCTCGGATAAATTAGCAAATGAAAGTTTGAAATCTGAGAATTAAAACAACATTTGGAAGGTAAGCATAAAGAATTTGCAAATAAATCTGAAACCTTCTTTAAACGACGGTATGGAAGTGTGAAAAATCAAAATGTATTTTTGAAAATACGTACACGAGTTGTCCGTAAACTTAATAAATTCTTCTTGATATTTTCTCAATTTTTTGTTAGATTAATTTGATATTTTTTGAAGTAGAAACAGTGCCACTGTATTCATTGTTGTTTGGGTTTTTATCCCCAGTTTTTCTAGATATTGCTCCATCATTCACACTTGTATTGTCATTATTTTCATTTTCGTGGGTACCTATTTTTAGCCACTTATCCATTATTAAGGTTTTTAATTTCCTTCCTTAGAAGTTTCATATTTAATAGCGAGAAATTTGAAAAAATACAATTGGAGAATCCCTCATTCTTACTTCAGCAATTAAAATGACATTAATCATGAATGGAGAAAAATATGGTATCAATTTAAAAACAATACCATTATCAAAAGATTTCGTTTTTCGTCGAATTTGAACCATATCACGTAATAAAATCAGTTCTGTTAAATCTAATACAAAATTCTCCTGTGTTTGCTCTACAACCTGACGAAACTGACATTACTAAAATGTTGCAATTAATTGTTTATATAGGATACGTTTTTGAAGAAGACATATCGGAAGATTTTTTATTAGGGTTTCTGTTCGCGAAACCGCGGTTTTCTATGCAAAAACCGAAACCGCATAGCCGTCATAAAGAACCGCGGTTTTCGGTTTTATCTAAAAATAAATAAAAATAAAACACATTGAATTAGTGCTCTTTCAAACATTGCAAACTGTTGTTGCAAAAATGGCAACCATCGACGGTACGCTATATCTGTTCGAGTAATTTCAAAATCTGCATTTATTTGGAAAGCAATCGCTGGCGGGTTTTCCAACCAAATCTTGCCAAAATGTCCTTCGGGTGTTATGAACTTAATTCAAAAGGAATAGGAAGAAAGAAATGATTTTAAAGTTTCAAGAATTAAAAGCAAATGGACAAAAAAATAGTATTACGCTAGATGAGTGGACTAGTTTGAGACGCCGAAGATACTTAAACATTAATATTCATGGAGAAAACAATTTTTATTTAACTTTTACTGCAAATAATATCGTCTCATAAAATCAGTTTCCTACAACGAAATGTAAAAGCTCTTTTTGAAAAGGAAATTGAATTAGCAATGGACATAAGAAAAGGTGGTCTTCTATTGAAGCAATGTAAGAAAAAGATATTCTAAAATTCATAATATTAGAGTTTCCAACATATTTAAATTCAGTGCATTTAATTGAAAATGTTAATTTTCAATTGTTATGAAACTTTATCTCCAGTAAGCGTAGCAGTAACAACATTTAGCCACGAAGATTCTAACATATTTACGGCAAGGTGTAATAGGATTCTTGGAAAATAAATTAATTGGTTCTGATATAAGCAAACTTTCAATGAAAAATATTATGAAACGGTCGAGGACCTGTGAAAATCTGGAATTAACAGAATTGGCTTGATCAGCTATTCTCAATCGTTGGTCTGTCGGACCACCAATGGTCCGCGGAGAAATTTTACTTGTCCGCGGACAATTTTTTTCTATCTGCGAAAAAAAATTACTTTTTCTATAAAAAAAAAACTAAAGACTACTTCAAAAAATCAAAATCAAAAAAAACTAAATTTTGATTTATGAAATTACGAAATACAAATATCTTAAAGTAATTTGAATTCTATGTAATTTATGATTAGAACGGCATTGAAGATAATTCCCGAAATGCTTACAAGTGCGCGGGAGCGGCGCCCTGACGCCGGCCGGCTGACTGTCTATCGGCAAAAATGTTACAATTAACTTATGTAGGCAGTTTTTAATACCTAGTAAAATTTTGTTGTTAAAAAAATCACTGGTACGCGAATTTTTTTACAAATCTCACTGGTCCGAGGGCCAACAAAGGTTGAGAAACGATGGGCTAACAAAGTTTATTTTAATATTGGCCGAAAACCTTTTTGAACGACTTTATTCAGACAACAATAAGGTTGAAGCGGAAGGTGAATGTTCGGCGAATTCAGAAGAATTAGAAGAAGTGACCAATCCAGACTATTCCTTGCAAGACGAAGTTCAAAAAGCTATTCAAGAAGTATTAACCCTTTCGTCCCGAACGGTACATATATGTACCATCAACTTTTTAAAATCCCCAAAAGTCCAACTTTTCTTTCGTTTAATAGCAACGAGAAATGTATCAGAACGTATTTTTCTAACACTATTTGAAGGCAAACTTCAACATGGGCAGTTTGCTTTCAGATATATTCGTACAGGATTGCTATGTGTGAAATGGCAAGATACTATAGCAGTAATTGCCACAAGCCTAATTTGACCACAGTTACAAAAAGGATCAAAACTGGTGATCTGGAGACAATTAAGTGTCCAGAAACTATTGCTTTCCATCGCAAGAAAATGGGAGGAGCTGATCTAGCCGATCAATTCATAGACGTGCATGACCACGACGCGAAATCTGCTACGATTAATGTAAGATGTACAAATTCTATAACTTTCTTTCATAGCAACTCCTGCGGAAGAAGTAATCACTCAAGGCATAACAACTACCTCCAAGCCTCCACCAAAAGGGGTAATACCTTTGCACCTTCCTGTAGGACAGACTAGAAGAAGACTTTTTGTGCATCATGTGTACCTACATGATAAAGAATAGAAAGGAAAGAGACAGAAAAGAACAAGAACCATTTGCCCGGAATGTAATATGCCTTTGTACAAAGATTGTTTTATGTTGTGTATGACGTTTCTATAATATTTGTTTCAAAATAAATTTCAGTTTTTCTAGATATTGCTCCATCATTCACACTTGTATTGTCATTATTTTCATTTTCGTGGGTACCTATTTTTAGCCACTTATCCATTATTAAGGTTTTTAATTTCCTTCCTTAGAAGTTTCATATTTAATAGCGAGAAATTTGAAAAAATACAATTGGAGAATCCCTCATTCTTACTTCAGCAATTAAAATGACATTAATCATGAATGGAGAAAAATATGGTATCAATTTAAAAACAATACCATTATCAAAAGATTTCGTTTTTCGTCGAATTTGAACCATATCACGTAATAAAATCAGTTCTGTTAAATCTAATACAAAATTCTCCTGTGTTTGCTCTACAACCTGACGAAACTGACATTACTAAAATGTTGCAATTAATTGTTTATATAGGATACGTTTTTGAAGAAGACATATCGGAAGATTTTTTATTAGGGTTTCTGTTCGCGAAACCGCGGTTTTCTATGCAAAAACCGAAACCGCATAGCCGTCATAAAGAACCGCGGTTTTCGGTTTTATCTAAAAATAAATAAAAATAAAACACATTGAATTAGTGCTCTTTCAAACATTGCAAACTGTTGTTGCAAAAATGGCAACCATCGACGGTACGCTATATCTGTTCGAGTAATTTCAAAATCTGCATTTATTTGGAAAGCAATCGCTGGCGGGTTTTCCAACCAAATCTTGCCAAAATGTCCTTCGGGTGTTATGAACTTAATTCAAAAGGAATAGGAAGAAAGAAATGATTTTAAAGTTTCAAGAATTAAAAGCAAATGGACAAAAAAATAGTATTACTCTAGATGAGTGGACTAGTTTGAGACGCCGAAGATACTTAAACATTAATATTCATGGAGAAAACAATTTTTATTTAACTTTTACTGCAAATAATATCGTCTCATAAAATCAGTTTCTTACAACGAAATGTAAAAGCTCTTTTTGAAAAGGAAATTGAATTAGCAATGGACATAAGAAAAGGTGGTCTTCCATTGAACCAATGTAAGAAAAAGATATTCTAAAATTCATAATATTAGAGTTTCCAACATATTTAAATTCAGTGCATTTAATTGAAAATGTTAATTTTCAATTGTTATGAAACTTTATCTCCAGTAAGCGTAGCAGTAACAACATTTAGCCACGAAGATTCTAACATATTTACGGCAAGGTGTAATAGGATTCTTGGAAAATAAATTAATTGGTTCTGATATAAGCAAACTTTCAATGAAAAATATTATGAAACGGTCGAGGACCTGTGAAAATCTGGAATTAACAGAATTGGCTTGATCAGCTATTCTCAATCGTTGGTCTGGCGGACCACCAATGGTCCGCGGAGAAATTTTACTTGTCCGCGGACAATTTTTTTCTATCTGCGAAAAAAAATTACTTTTTTTATAAAAAAAAAACTAAAGACTACTTCAAAAAATCAAAATCAAAAAAAACTAAATTTTGATTTATAAAATTACGAAATACAAATATCTTAAAGTAATTTGAATTCTATGTAATTTATGATTAGAACGGCATTGAAGATAATTCCCGAAATGCTTACAAGTGCGCGGGAGCGGCGCCCTGACGCCGGCCGGCTGACTGTCTATCGGCAAAAATGTTACAATTAACTTATGTAGGCAGTTTTTAATACCTAGTAAAATTTTGTTGTTAAAAAAATCACTGGTACGCGAATTTTTTTTACAAATCTCACTGGTCCGAGGGCCAACAAAGGTTGAGAAACGATGGGCTAACAAAGTTTATTTTAATATTGGCCGAAAACCTTTTTGAACGACTTTATTCAGACAACAATAAGGTTGAAGCGGAATGTGAATGTTCGGCGAATTCAGAAGAATTAGAAGAAATGACCAATCCAGACTATTCCTTGCAAGACGAAGTTCAAAAAGCTATTCAAGAAGTAACGAGAAATGTATCAGAACGTATTTTTCTAACACTATTGAAGGCAAACTTCAACATGGGCAGTTTGCTTTCAGATATATTCGTACAGGATTGCTATGTGTGAAATGGCAAGATACTATAGCAGTAATTGCCACAAGCCTAATTTGACCACAGTTACAAAAAGGATCAAAACTGGTGATCTGGAGACAATTAAGTGTCCAGAAACTATTGCTTTCCATCGCAAGAAAATGGGAGGAGTTGATCTAGCCGATCAATTCATAGACGTGCATGACCACGACGCGAAATCTGCTAAGATTAATGTAAGATGTACAAATTCCATAACTTTCTTTCATAGCAACTCCTGCGGAAGAAGTAATCACTCAAGGCATAACAACTACCTCCAAGCCTCCACCAAAAGGGGTAATACCTTTGCACCTTCCTGTAGGACAGACTAGAAGAAGACCTTTTGTGCATCATGTGTACCTACATGATAAAGAATAGAAAGGAAAGAGACAGAAAAGAACAAGAACCATTTGCCCGGAATGTAATATGCCTTTGTACAAATATTGTTTTATGTTGTGTATGACGTTTCTGTGTATGACGAAAGGGTTAAACAAAAATAATTATATGCAAAACAAATCGCTATCCTAATTCTATAAAACCGAAGTAAGTAAGTAAGTAAGTACTACCAAAAGTTCTTAAAAACCGAACCCGTAACCGCGTTTTTTTATTTTTAAAAACCGAAAACCGCGGTTTTGAAAAAGTGCGGATATTCAGAAACCCTATTTTTTATGTTGTAAAAAGTAAGAAACAAACGGAGAAAATATTTAAAATTATTAATAGATATTTTGAGGAAAATGACACCACGCTCATTCACTAATGAAGATTGGCTCGGAAAACTCAGTTACATGTTTGGCATTTTTGAAAAACGATTTGAATTAGAGTTTACAGGGAAAGAGTACAAACATTTTATTATTGAGCAGTAAAATTGAAGCTTTTAGAAAGAAGCTGATACTTTGGCAAGAAGAATTTAAAAAAAGCAATACGAATATGTCCCAGTTCTTTTTATAATTTACTAAAGAAAATAATAGATATCTGGTTATTTAAAAACACCATTTCCCATCATTTGATAAAATTGGGAGAAAATTTAACAAAAGACTCGAAAAATATCCAGATAATGAATTAGATTGGATCCGTTGTCCATTTTCGTTTGATATTATTAAAATTTTGGCTATCGATTGGAAACTAATATGCCAATTTGAAAAGAAAGGTAATCAATATTTTAATTCAGTTTGCATCTACCTACTTACGCGAATCCAGTTTTTCAAAATTATTTGCCATTAAAACATAATAACGAGCTCAATTGGATCCTGAGGATGACTTACGGCTTGCGATTTTCAATATAAAACCGAACATGGAAGCAATCATGAGCTCGTTGCAAACGCATACATCAAATTGAATTCTTATTATGTAAGCATGTAATGTTTTTTAAAAGTATTTTTCTTAAAAAAAAAATTTTAGTTTCTTTGATAACTTTTATAGCATTTTTATGATGGAGTCTAAGTTTGTTGCGCTATTTTAAAAATGCTGTATTTTAATCAATGACCCTGAATGAATTGTCATCAAAGCTCCTGTAAAAACCCCCTGTAAACGCAAATCTTAAAAAAAACACTTTACCTACGTTAACGATAAAAAACGTCTACTGTAGATCTAGGGTTCGCGTCAAAATTTTACACAAAATGGGGGGTCGCCAATGAAAAAAGTTTGCGCACCACTGCTATAGAGGCAAGATTACAGATAGACCTAGTAATTAGATTAAACTGATAAGATTACAGATTGATAAAATCAGAGAAACAAGATTTAACAGATAATACTAGGTAGACAGACTATACACTCTTAACAGATACAATTGGACTGGTAAGATTTGACTGACAGGACTAGACATGATTAAATGTGATTAGATAAACATGATTTTACAAAAACGCTCTTCTCTGTATCGTGTCGTGCTGTATCATGCCTTTTGTCCTGTCTAACAAACAATATTAAGTAAGAGCACGTAACAGACAAGACTAGGTAGACAAGACAGAAGACTATAGAGACAAGATTACGAAAAGACTTTGTGATTAAATTAGACTGACAAGATTATAGATTGATAATATTAGAGAAACAAGACTACATAGAAACATAGGTAAAACTAGATAGACAATATTATAAGTCCTCCTCGGTAGTGTTGTGGACAGCGTAGCCGTCTGAAAAGCAAGAGACTGGCGTTCGATTCCCTACTGAGGAGGAAAAGGGCGGCACTAACCGTACAGGCTGTCCATCTTGAAGGAATGCGAAATACGCGATACCGGGGTGGCGCATACTAAAAGCCAAGTGGAACGGGCGGTTTAGTGAGAGCTTCTCCCAAACCACAATAAAAAAGACAATACTATACAAACTTATCAGACACAATTGGAGTGGTGAGACTTGCTAGATCACTTGCATGATCAATTGTGACTAGATAGACATGACTGGACGATCTTCTCTGCCATGTATCGTGTCCGTGTCATGTCTTTGCTATAGTCTAACAGCCAAGATTAAATAGGCCAGATTATGCTGATAAGACCAGTCATACAAGACTAAATAGACAAGACTATACAGAAAGGACAAATCTAGTCCCACATATAAGGAGAAACTAGTCTAAACTAAACAATGTGAATAGATTGATCTAAACACAAAACAATTATAAATAAACGCTTTTTATTGTTCAAGCTAGTCAAACATAATTGGCCAAGATATTAAAATGTAAGGATCTCATAATAGATGTTAGTTTACATAATTGTTAGTGATGTTGTAATCTGAATTTAAGCGTGAGCGTGCACAGAATATATGAAAATTAATTCAGTTTAATGTCGACGCCTTGCATTGTATTATTTAGAATTCACAATGAACTTGATTATTTAAATTAAGTTTATATGACACACCGCAGATACCTACACAGATCTAGGTTAAGATTTTTTAATTAAAACATTTATGTTATGTAAACTAACATCTATTATGTGATCGTCACATTTTAATTTTTTAGTCTAATTATGTTTGAATAGCTTGAACAACAAAATGTTTACATTTAATTGTATTTAGTGTTTCACATTATCTATTTAGACTTTCCTGTCTAGTTTTCTCTAATTTGACCTTTCTGACTAGTTAATTTTCTCTAGAATTGTCTTATTTGAGTCACCAGCATTTATAAATTTATCTATTCTTATTGTATAGTATTCTTATTGTATAGTATTCTTATTGTATAGTATTCTAATTGTGTAGTATTCTTATTGTATAATATTCTAATTGTATCTAATCTGTCTAGATTCGTCCGTCTCGCCTCTCAAGAAATGTAATCTAATTTTCTCTTTATTTCTAGTTTTCTTTTAATAATAAAATACTGTTTTAATGTAATTTTGTAATTATGGAGAAAGTTATTTATTGTTTGTGATACTATTGTAACGGTTGAATGAGTTGTAATTATTATGTGCATTTATGTTTTAGTTTAATGTAATATAGGACGTATATTTAATATATAGCTTGAAATTATAGGTTGAATATATAGATTGAATCTTTTCCGACAAAAGCAGACAGAGAAAATAACAAGAGACAAGATTGGATAAAAAAATATATCGATAAAATTAGACAAAACATTAACCAGTCTGCGAAGGTTTTATCAGTTTTTAGAAAGGGCACCTATATTTAAGATTACGATTAACGTTATTTAGTAATAGAATAAATAACAAATAGATGGCATAATGTAGAGACATTTAAAATGGTTGTCTCGATATTGTTTTGTGTAATAATACATGCTACGGTTTTAGTTTGGTTATTTAAAAAAAAATCAAATTAAAAACATTTAAAATTGTTGTTAATATTCAACTAGTCTCTTAAGATTAATACTATAAAGCAATGGAGACTACAAAATGTATGTTTTCGAACTTCAAATTCGTGCCTTTAAGCTGGCCATACACTATCGCTGGATGTCATCCAAATGGATGACATTCAAAATCCTAGCACATACACCATCACTCCAATCATCCAGTCAACCACGCACAGAGTGAAGGCAACTTTTTTTTCAGAACTTCTAATTTTTATCAGAACTGTTTTTCAGTTTGCATTAATGTCTTTAGTCCTAAATAGCACTAATAATTGGTCAAGAGCCAATTTTTTTTTTATTTTGCAATGGTAGTCTGTGTGATTACCTTGCCATAAACATGGAAAATCTCGACATTTTTTAATTACTTGTACCACAAAATCAAGTCCACTCGTCATTATGTTTTATTAACATTAATTAAATGAAATAAAAATAAATTTTAATAATGTAAATATTAAAATAAAACAAAAAAATAGTTTGCAAAAAAACATGTTCTGCAATCACAATGGTTGACAATGTGAACGGCAGGACGGCCACGGAGAGAATGAGGCCTGTTTGGACCACGTTATCACCACCCATGATAAGATCGGAGCGATGGCTTGATGTTACTCCACGTGGTTTTCCCCACATACCATCAGATGGATGAAGTTGATGACGGTCCAAACTGAAGGATTTTAAACTGACCGAATATCCAACTCATCCTGTCACTCCACATCATTCACCTGTTTTTCACCACACACTGTAAGTTTTTGGAGCGACGTGTTTCCATTTAGACTGATGGAGCGATAGTGTATGGCCAGCTTTAAAGTTTGTTCTCCACAAGTTTCAATTTTGTGCTAGTTCTGACATTTTCATTCAAAAGTTTAAACTTACAAAGGAATCTTACAAAGTTAGATAAGTCATAGCTATAAGAATCATATCTATAATAAATAAAATACTGATTATGTGATTATACTCAATTTGAAATTGATTATTCACAATTAAATATTAATTATTCCCAATTTGAAATAAATTCTTCCTAATCTAAGGTTGAAATTAAATAGATTACCTTTAGTAATAACCTGTAAATTGGTATATGTTATTTTTTTTTAAATGTGTTTTCTGGTTGAATGGGACTGCATCACCTTCAAAATCACCTTAAATTTTTAATCAATTATCAAAAACCACTATGATCAAAGAAAAGCTTAATTTAATGATCAAATGAATAGTTTAATCTGAATCAAAATACTTCAAACATCCATGCCAATTATGATAAAGCAGAAGATTTAATTTGAACAAAAAATAGGTAAAAATATTTGGAAGCATTTATTGGTAAGGTAATTCCAGCACTTCTGGACCCATCTATTGGACACTATGTTTTTTAGAACATATTTTTTAATAAAAATTACAAAAAATTACATTAGCTACAACAATTTATAAATTTAAATAGAAGTTATGTTCGAAATGTGTAATAGATAATTTCTTACAAAATTTCTCGGTCACGTTAGTTGTGAAAAAAAATTACTCTCGTCTCGGTCTCGCTTTCGCTCTCGTAACCCTTTGTCTCGTCTCACTCTCGCTCTCGTACCCGTTTGTCTCTTCTCGTCTCGTTTTATCTCGTCAAATGTCGTTCTTGCTAGAACTTATTGTTAAGATAGTCCAAAACGAGGTAATCATTAATTGTTTTGTAATTATAAATGCGTAATTATTTGTTATATAGATAATTGTTATATAATAAAATACAATTCTACAATACTTTTTTCATTCATAAAGGTTACAATATTGTAGTTACAGGTTACGAAACAATGAACTTTTTCTACTGATATATGTGCCCATAATTATGAAAGTGGTCTACTTGCCTGCCTCGATTTTTCCAATCAGTAAATCGCATTTTTGGCATGTGTCTTTTCGAGGAGCATGGAAATGTAAGTTAAATTCAATATTAAATATTTTCCTGTAGATCCATAACTTAACAAAGGATTGGTTATTTTCCTTACATTTCTTTACATGTAGACTATACATTTTACGAATATCTAAATCAGCCATGCGCCATTTTCAAGTTATGTTTATATAATTTCTTTAAATTTTTGACTTAGACCCAGCGGTGGGCTGTAGCCGGTCCGGCTCTCGGCTCGCGCGAGCCGGTTGTTAAAATTTTTTAAACTCGGCGAGCCGCTTGTTAAATTACCCCTAAAAATAGTTAGAAAATTATGTGATATGTGTTTCAAGTAGATGTTAATGATTTTCGTGACTTTATAGACGCAAACATATAACTGAAACATGTTCAGTTACCTAATTCAATTTTAAGGGCTACAAAAATAGCAAGCACAATTGATAATAGCAGTTTAAAAGCTGAGAGAGGTTTTAGCCTTATGAATTTAATTGCATCAAAATTAGGAACCAGCTTTATTGTGGAACATATATCTAATGACAATGTATTTATTGGGGAAACCAATAGCAAATTTCGATGCCATTCCTTTTGTTACATCTTGGATGAACCAGAATCACAGGTTAGCAACAGAAACAAGGGTAAGAAAAGGGCACAATAATGATGTTTCTGCAAATGAACAAAGTCCGCCTTGTTACTATGTACTCATTTACCGTTTTTTTCTTCTTCGAAATAATGGCGAGCCGGTTGTTGAAAATTTGGCAGCCCACCCCTGCTTAGACCACTTTCATGATTAACACTAAATGATTTCCATACAATGTTAAAATTACAACCACCATCTAATGGTTCATTTTTGACGATATTGTAAAAATTATATTGAATAACTTTAGTTTAAAATATATTTTTTTTAATTTTGACTTACAATAAGACCACTTTCATAATTATGGGCACATATGTCAAAATGGCTTTTTTTCCACGGCTTACCCTACATGAAAGTGACATTTTTTCATTCTAGAGATGAAAATATTTTCACATCTAGAGACGAAAATGAGCATTTTAAATTTATGATTTTCTCGATTAAAACACTAAACTAACCAAATTTGCATGGACTTTCTTATTAATTACATCAATTTCAATTAAATATTTTATGTACAGACGTAAAACGAGCCTGAAACTATTTGAAAAACCGAAATAAAATTAGATCATTTGACCTGGAAAGTATCACCTTCTATGAGAATGCAATATGTTACCATGGAAACGACCAAACCAACAATTAAACTTGTATTGACAGTTCGCTTCGAATTGGATTTAATAAAGTCGAATTATGGATTCTACAACCGAAATCAGTATAAAAAATTGCATTTACTACTCGAGATGAAAGTGTTTTTTTTTTGGTTCGGTGTGATTGCTAACTCGCTGGCGCTCCTGAGCAAACTCCCACCTCACCAAAAAAACGCCTTTTTTTTTTCTTTCATCTCTTGCTGTAAAATATACTATTGATTATTTAACTAACTGATATTTTACACTTTAAGTCACAAGATGACCAAGAATTCAAACATAATAATGCATGCATCAAATCATCCTTTAATGATGTGAATAAATCCTTGGTCATCTTGAAAAAAGTCGTTTCATGAGATTTCTACCACTTTAAAATATTTTGAATTAAATCTTCTCTTTTCAGTAGTAGATACTCATCAAAATCAGTTTCCCATTGTTTTCAAGTTTTTGCTGAATTCTTGTACAGAGTATCAATATAAATACATATTTTGAATGATCTACTTCCGTTCGGACGACTAACTAATAGGATTCTCTCTCAAAATTGTTATTATTTACATTCTGTTTATAAACGTTATCGAAACATTGGACAGCCGCATTTTTCATTTCATTGCTCCATTCCATTTCAAATGTCTCGATTTTATGTCGAGAGAGAGAATTAAACCAAATTTTATTTTCGATAATAAATCGAGCAATGAAAAGAATTTCATCCACGAAATTCATAAACTGCAGATTTAATTTTTTTTATGCAAGAAAATGTTATGACTTCCCTTGTGAGAGCCAAAGATTGAAGAAACGAAGAACGAGATCAGAAACAATATCCTCATGTCTCGCGAGAGCGATATATAATTATATATATATATATATATATATATATATATATATATATATATATATATATATATATATATATATATATAATTTTTTTGTTTGAAATGGTTTATTTAATTTAACTGAAAATATAAATATCTTAATTTTATTGTCTTGTTCGATTCTAGTCTAGTAGTACAGTAAGGTTTTTTAAGGTTTAATATTTTTGTTTATATTTTTATTTACATTTTTGTTTTTGCAAATTTTAATTTTTTTTTTCTTTGTTTACGTAATACTAAATAATATGTTTACGAGCATTTAGCTGGAAACAATGCGATTTTTGTTGGAATATTTCTTTGTGTGTCATTTCACGCTTAATCATAATGACACAATATTTGTCATAGTAAATTAAGTCGGAGAAAGTGTACTTAAATTGCTAAACAAACATTCTTTATAAAGAAAAGTAAGTTTAAACTAATACAAAAATTACATTAATTTTGATCATTGTGCTAATAATTCAACATAAAGAAATCGAAAAACTAAAGCAAAAGTATAGATTTCTTTTTATTTTGATCCTCATCAAAAATATTATACAGTGTGTCCGCGGATTGAGGAAGCAATAGAACAAAAATCGTAAAATTTTCGTTATACGACCAAAAGTCATACTTTATAAAAAGTTCTGCTTGTCGAGAAAATGAATAGGAAAAACGATAAGAAAATTTTAGATTAAATGTACAGGGTGTTAATAAATTAGGAAAGTTTCTTTTGCACTATTTATTATTTTTCAAAAAAAAATTTATAAAACAAAGTTTTATAAACTTTCATAAACGTTTATAAACTAATGTAGAGTCTGAATACATCGCATTTTTAATAATTATTCTACATAGCTACCTACCAACTCCACACACTTTTCCGCTTAATAAATAAATCCTAGTAGATTTATATATTTAAATAAAATAAATAAAAACTTAATAAACCTACCCTATACTTTACGAATGGTTCGCGGCAGATTCAGATCATGGATTCCGCGTTCCACTTTGTTTTATAAAATTTTTGTAAAAATTAATAAATAGTGTAACTTATGCCCAGAAGCATTTTCAAACTTTCATAATTTATTAACATCCTGTACATTTGATCTAAAATTTTCTTATCGTCCATGCATGTAGATTTTAGATCAGGGGTCGTTACACCTTGACGGGCAAAATGTAAATTTGGAGGGAGCATATACAGTGTGTCCGCGAATTGAGGTACCCAATAGGGCGAAAATCGTAATATTTTATTCTTTATAAAAAGTTGCTTTATAAAAGGCTGCTTGTCGCTTTTTATAAAGCAACTTTTTATAAAAAATGACTTTTGGTCGTAAAATGAAAATTTTACGATTTTCGACCTATTGGGTACCTCCGCGGACACACTGTATATGCTCCCTCCAAATTTACATTTTACGCCGTCAATGGTGGAACGACCCCTGATCTAAAATCTACATGCTAAGTAGAATACATTTTAAGTTTCCCCAAATTTAATTATTTTTTTAAAACAACAAATGATCTAATGTAATAAAAAATATGAACTCTAAAAATGAAATCTAAGAAATTAATAACATTACATATTACATACTGCATCCAACTCTTTAGCAAACAGTTATTAAGGAGTTGTTTATCTCTGCTCCGGAAAATATCTAATTTGTGAGAGATATAAAGCGATATTAAAGTCAAAAATTGTGCCAGTAGTGACCCTTTTTAGAAATTAGTGATTGGAAAGACCAAATTTTGTGTTAATTGCAAGTCGTTGAAATTTTCTGAGAATGTCAAAATGTTATTTTGACAAATCGAACGAGGACTTCCGGGATAAGAAGTCACCCCTATACGAAGTGCCAACGGCATCCCAGGATGGCTGATGAGCGAATATAGGGCTGGGACACTCTGTTGTCAAGGGAGTGAGACCCCAATGGCGGAAGAATTCACTAGAATACTATCTAGACTCTAGACAACATTACACTTACTAGTCAATATATACTGCATCTATATAAAACACTAGAACAATGAAACGAGAACTAAGCAGACAAGGTAAAATATGTATATTATGGTTTCTGATTCCGATATATCCGAACCGCAAATCCGTCATAAAAAACCGCGGTTTTCGGTTTTATCTAAAGATAAATAAAAATAAAATACATTGAATTAGTGCTCTTGCAAATATTGCAAACTGTTGTTGCAAAAATGGCAACCATCGATGGTATATATGTTTTGCAGCCATATATGGTATTATACGATGGTATAATTTCAAAATCTGCATTTATTCGGAAAGCAATAGCTGGCCTGTTTCCCAACCAAATCTCGCCAAAATGTTCTTCAGGTGTTATGGCCTTAATCCGAAAGGAATACGAAGAAAGAAAGAAGGAAATGATTTTAAAGTTTCGAGAATTAAAAGTAAATGGACAAAAAATTAGTATTACGCTAGATGAGTGGACTAGCTTGAAACATGAATAGTCATGGAGAAAATAATTTTTATTACAATTTAGGATTTCTGCGAATTGAAGGAACTTGTTCTGCAAATAATATCGTACTAAGTGTTGAAAAACATTTAAATTCATTTGGTATCAGTTTCAGAAATGATATTGTGGGTGACTTGGATAGAAAGTTCGCGATGACGTCGAGACGCCGTTCTCAAAAATTTCGCAACGCGGTTTTTAGTCTCGCTTTACCACAAGCTTTCCCGTCAGCAAAACATCAAATTTGTTTCTCTCTCTGCAAAATTGCGAAAACTACAGCGGAAAAACCACCGCGAGTTCCCAAAATTCCACCTAGATTAGCAAGTTGAAGTTTGCGGCGATGTTGCGACGCCGCTGTCGAAGATTTTGCAACGCGGTTTTCACTATCGCTTCCTGGCAAGCTTTCCCTTCAACAAATCGTCAAACTTGTTTCGCCAGCTTAAAAAAAACCAGCAGCCGCATTAGGAAATTGAACTTTGCGGTGGCGTCGCGACGCCGCTGTCAAAGATTTCGCAATGCGGTTTTCAGTCTCGTTTTCCGACGACGTTTTACTCTAACAAGGCGTCGAATTTATTGCGGCAGCTGCGAAATTTCAAAAAAACAAATGCAACCAATCCTCGATAGATCTAACTTTTACGGGCCGTCGCGGCCTTACTTATCGAACGATTTCAACGCGGTTTTCAATTTATGGTCGCAAAAAACTCAAAGTTTGATTGAGCCTGGAATTTATTGCCGTGGGATTATTATTGAGTAAGATACTACACATGACGATGCCAGGGTAATTAAGAAAATGGTACAAATTGTCCTGCTGAACCAAAAATTTGCATTAACCATACAATTTATCTCGCTGTATGTGACACTTTTTACAAGAAAACTTGGTAAGAAAACTCGTTTGGAGTTTGCTAAATATAAAAGAACTTCTCAGGGAACAAACAGATTAAATATTTTGTTTCAAGCACTCTCCACAATTAAAGCTACATCCACCTACTCCGAAAGATCACTTTCCCTAAGCGCCAACTTTTGTACAAAACTAAGATATCGTTTAAATATCACACAACTACTACCAAAAGTCCTTAAAAACCGAATCCGAAACCGAAACCGCGGTTTTTAATTTTCAAAAACCGAAAACCGCGGTTTTGAATAAGTGCGGATATTTAGAAACTCTAATGTATATACAAGTCTAGTTTAGAAAGTGTAGCACAAACAAAACTAGACAGACAAAACTAGCCATAACTAGACAATATGAGCAAGACTAGACAAACTGGCCTAGGCGGATAGAAGTTACGAAACCATAAAAAGTAATTTGATATGCCAATATAAACAATACTAGACAACCTGAAATAGACAGGAAAGATTGAACATACAATAAGAAACTGATGTATGACACGGAACATAAAAGTCTAGTTGGTCAAAATTTGAACCAGACTTCGATAAAATTAGAAATACAAGTCTAAATAGACAATAGTACGAACAGACAATACTAGACAAACAATTCGAGCTTAAACATAATTAAAGTAGCAGTCAAAATTTTACAGATAAAGGTAGACCGGTTAGTTGTGTCTGGGGAAATTTAAGAATGAAATACAAAAGTACAAACATCTATACTTTCACTGACGGCTGCGATAAAGTCCTAACATGTCATAGAATAAAATCTAGGAAAGTTAAAGCTAGAACTTAAAATATAACATAATTAACATAAATTAACTATAAATAATAACACAATAGCGTTACGCTTGCGTGGGTGGCTAGTTACATAGGTCTGGAAGGAAACAAAAAGACGGACGCTCTTGCATTCGGAGGCGCTGCTGTAGAGCCTACATCACGAAAAGTACTGAAGTCCTACATCACCAAAACCATGGCCCGTAAAATAATAACTGAGTGTACCAATAAAAGTCATAAATTACAATGGGTGGAAACAAGTGTGGCCAACAACACAGCAAACGGATGTTGGGTCCCATATCTAACACCCTAACAACTGAAATCTTTCAACAGATTGCAAGCCTAACCGATCTCTTAACCCCTTGACATACAATGGCGTCTCTAAGACTTCATGTATAGGTGATAAGATCACATGTACATGGACACGTCAACGCGCATTTTATTCGTATGTCAAGGGGATAATGGGACCCTGCGCACTAAAGATTTCTATGCTCAATCAAATGTAAATTAAAAGACAGGGGATAAAAATAAAACGTGGATTTTATTTTTCTGTAAAAAACTGTAAAACTATTATATTGAACACTAACACTATTAATTAACAATTAATATCTAAAAACTAATAAAAAGCGTATATTTTATTTGCTATGTTTATTTATTCCTAGCAAATCTTTTAATTTCAGATTTCTATGCTTAATAAAATGTTAATTAAACAGACAGGATAAAAAAATAAAACGTAGATTTTATTTTTTTCTTGTAAATAACAGTTTTACGCAATTCTAGGTGCGCTGTTTTACCGTAAGCTGCATGCTCAGCGCACTATTGCGCAACCTCTTATAAAAAGTAACATTAATTACGTAATTATGTACAGCTTTTTCTATCTAATTATATTAGAGAACAACTAAAACTCAAACAAATTTCACATAAATAATTAAGATAATTTCAACTTGCTAGCGCTAGGATAAGGATTATTTTGTGTTTTTGTTGCAATTTAAAGTTAAGTAAGTTAATAGATAACAAATTTAAAACGATTAACAATTATTAAAATAAATAATTAATAGATGCCTCACAAGACTAGAAGATAACACTTCACACAAGAATAAACAACTCCGGGCAATACAAAACCAAACAATACAAGACTAGAAAAAATTTAGTCAGACTAAATAAGGGTCTGAACAATGCCAAGTGTGGATAAGACGGTACCATGTTAAGCAAGACTAGACGTAAACGCATAGGACTTTGCAAAGATGATGTAGGTTGTAGGTAATGGTGTAGGTGATGTATGCAAAGGTTATGTAAGTATTAGAATGTGCAAGAATGGGTCATCAGCATTGGTGTTCTGCTATGTGCATCTTCCATAATGCCTCCTCCACTCAACTGTATATCCACGTGCCTTTCTCTTTATATCCACGTATCCTTTTCCTTCTTTCAGATCGTCTACCATTTTCACTTTTCACCTTTTTATTTTTTTTTGCACGTGCTGGAGGTGAAAATCTGCAAAAAGACACCACCTGACCCTTGGCGAGTGGTAGTGTGGGGCGACCTACTAAAAAAACCCCACCATTTCTCCATTGTCCAAATCTCACATGCGTACAACATAACACTCCATACAAAGATCTTTGCTCTTTTTCTTAGTTTTAGATCGAGCTTGCTACACAATATCCTACTTTTCTTTATAAAAGCTTCTTTGGCCATTCCTATTCGTGTTTTTATTTCTTTCAAGCTGCACCAGTTCGTTACAGTGGTACCAAGATATTTATAGTTGTCAACCTGTTTCAGTATTTCACCTTTCACAATTACTTATCTTCAGCTTCCTCGATCCTCATAACCTTCGTCTTTTTCTGATTTATCGCTAATCCGTCCACTTCCATTCCATCCGTCCATTCCCCTTCCATATATTCGAGTTGTTTGACTAGTACCTTAAGATCTCCGGTACTTTCTGCGAACAGGAGTGTGGCATCAGCAAACCGTACGGATACAACTCCCCTTCCCCCAATATTTACGCCTTTACTACCACTCCTACATTCCGACGCCATGGATCCTGCGTAAATATTGAACAAGGTGGTGGATAAAGGACATCCCTGTCTCACACCCTGGCCCAGATCAAACCAATCCGTAAGATTGCAACCGACTCTCAGAAGCTACCTGGTGTCGCAAATACAACTGGCTTATCAACTTCCTGTCCTTCCAGTCCACCCCTTTTTCTTTCAGAATATCCATTAACTTTTCCCACAGGACACAATCAAATGCTTTTACCAGGTCGACAAAACATAAACTTAGATCTTTTCCTTTTTCAATGTATCTATCACCTATCGTTCCTACACATCAAGTCGCATCTCTTGTTCCCATTCCTCTTCATTATCCTCTCGAGCCTTCTATTTAAGACCCGCAATAATATTTTCGCCGCTTGTCCTTCTACATTGATGGTTCTGTGCTCACCGCACTGAAAAAACTTATAAGTAATATCCAAAACTAGACAAACATATTGATAAAGATAAGTCTTATTTGGATTGTCTAGCCCTGTTTAGACTTACATATTCTTATATAGCTTCGAACCTAGTCTTGTCGAGATTTGTCTACCATCGTCTAGTTTCATCTAGTAACAAATTTAATAAAATATGCTTGAGACTTATTGAGGTCTTTCTTGTTTTATGACAGATATTAACATAAATACTTATTCATATCTTACGTGAATAAATTTCGCTTGAAAAATACTTTATAAACAAATATTTTCTACTTTTTCTAATGTAATAAATGTGTTGTGTATTGGATGCTCTAATTAATAAGAATTAGTGATTAGTCAAATATGTACAGGAAAACTTGTAGAATAATATAAAAATGTGTTATGGAGTCAACGATTCGTTTCCTTGTCCGGGAATTAAAGTAGCTTAAAGAAAGTTTAATTAACTACTCAATGCGGCTTAATTTTATAGAAGTAAAAGAAAGTCTCCACACTCCAGTGAGCTCTAAATATCAGGTACATATCTACTAATATCGAGTATTTTTCTTTTCTCTGACGATGAATATATTCCATAAATTTTTGCATTATTTCAAAATCAGCCAGAAATTTTAAATTCTCGGTGAAAAGTACAACTTAATGTATATTTAATTGAGTTTTGCTTTATAATAAGTAAAGATGTATATTCAAAAAAATTAAATGTTTTTTTTTACAACACTAATGTATTTCTACAGGGTGTTAGGTAAACATGCGGTAAAAAATCAAAAGGTTATTACTTGGCCTATTCTAAAAATATTTTGTTCTATGGTGAATTCTGAAAAACCCCTTTGTTTCGAAGATACTGGGTGAACAAAATTTGCGACAACCATGTTCGATATTTGTTGAAATCATTAATGTCAATAAAAGTATGGCGTACGCCAATGAGTTTCTCAGGTACAAAAAAAAAAACGGCCAAGTGCGAGTTGTGAGTCCAGCACCTAGGGTTCCGTACAAACTTGTAAGTAAGGTATCTTTAGGAGGACCTAACTGTATGCAACCCATATGCTTCTGGTGCCTGACAATACCACACAACACATTAGTATATTTTCATAAGTTTCTAATAGTAAATTCGCATTTTTCTTGTAATTAAACTACATATTTACGTTTTTCAGATTTTTCCCTTTACATGTGCGGTAAGACACCGCTTCTTGCCAAATTTCATGATTCTAGGTCAACGGGAAGTACCCTATAGGTTTTGATTCCCTTGTGAAATCGCAAAATATGCGACATAAACGGTCGTATCTTTTGATCGCGTTTACTTACAAGTTTGATTTTTCACAGCTGAAAGAGACGGCAGACCCGAGTATTTGATACAAATTTCAACTTGTTACCTCTACGCGTTCGTGAGAAAAGTGGTCTTGACAGACAGACAGACGGACAAACAGACTGACGGACAACAAAGTGATCCTATAAGGGTTCCGTTTTCGGTACGGAACCCTAAAAATTTATGAATTTCTCAATTACAAAAAATTGTTAACCCTAACTTGCAACGGCTGTTTTTTCTAGTAACGTATAAGTGGATTTCATTTGAATACGTCTCGTCAGTGATCATCACCTTTATCGGTCGCAGTTGTTTACATTGAGTGACGTTTGGCAGTTTGACGTGTCTTTAATAGTAAGTGAAGTCTTCTACCACGTATACGAACGCTGAAATGGATGACACGTATTTCATGTATGAACTTGCTGATGGCAATTCAGTACAATATAGACGATTGTACATTGAAAGGTTTCCTAAACGTAATATCTCCGATCGAAAAAATCTTCTAAAACATTCATCGACGTCTTCGTGAAACAGGCACATTGGAACGAAATGGAATAGGCCAGGAATATTATTGACAGTAAGAACGGTACAACTGGAACAGAATGTGGTGGACATGATAGAGGAAGATCCAAGTACTTCTACGCGACAAATTGCCAATACCTTGAATGTAAGTCATTGGACAGTTCTTAAGGGAACTGTTTTACAGGAAAATTCTTAAGGGAAATTCGCTGTATCTATACCACATTCAACGTGTTCAGGCACTACTACCTGCTGATTATCGTCCACGTATTGCGTTCATGTCAATGGCTTTGCAAACATTAGTTCTAATCCCTCAATTCCTGGCACATATTCTTTTCAGCGATGAAGCCAATTTCTTAAGGAATGCAATAAGGAATTTTCATAACAAACATTTGTGGGCAGATGAAAATCCGCATGAGATATGTTAAGCTCGATTTCAACATCTGTTCTCCTTGAATGTTTGGGTTGAAATTGTGGGTGACTATCTAATTGGACCGGTATTTCTACCAACAAGATTTACTGGCGAGATGTATCGCAACTTTTTGGAAGAAAAACTGCCCGAGTTTCTGCAGGATGTACCATTGGCGACAAGAATTACAATGTGTTGTATGCACGATGGTGTTCAGTTTGGTTGCTCGTGATTTTTTAACAGCAACATACGGAGATCGCTGGATTGGTCGAGCTGGGCCATACGCATAGCCTGCTCGATTTCCCGACCTAAGCCCCCTGGACTAATTCTTATGGGGCTATCTGAAGTCATTAGTTTACGCTACTCCAATGGTGAATTTTGATGAATTGCGAAATCGGATAAATGCTGGGTATAACTCAATTAGAAACAACCATGATATGTTTGAATGAGTTTGACACTCAATGACGAGAAGAATGCTTGTATCCAGTCTGGAGGAAGTCATTTCGAACATTTATTGTACATGGTGTCTACAAAAGATCGGGTTTTAAAAATATATAATTCACAAAGTTTTACGTACCTATATTATATTAAATGATACATGAAAATACAGGGAAAATATCAAGTTTTAAATTATACCATCACAAATGTTATACCATCACAAATGTTATATCATCACAACATATGGCAAACGTCTAAACGATAGTCCAGTTCGGCCCACACACGCTGCAATATGCCCCCATCGATACTGTTCACAGCAGCAGAAATGAGTTCTCGGTGTTCAGCCAGTGTTGATGGCATTGGTGCCACGTAAACCCTATCTTTAATGTACCCCCAAAGAAAAAGATCGCAAACCGTAAGATTGAGTGACCTGGAAGGCCAGCTGAACAATTCCAAGTCCTGTACAGCACATCGGCCAGTCCAGCGCTGAGGATGTTGCTCGTTTAGATAGCGACGCACTTCAATATGCCAATGAGGTGGAGCACCATCTTGTTGTAATATGAAGTTGTTGGAATCCTCGGTTAGTTGCGGAAACAACCAAAACTGCAACATATCGAGGTATGTTGTGCCCGTGCCCGTGTTGTTTGTACAGTGTTTTCATTGAAGAAAAAGGGTCCGTACACTTCTGTTTTGGAGACTGCACAGAAGAGCTAGCTTACTAATGGAACCAGTGTCCTGCAATTGTCGGTACCATCGCAGAATGCTCTGGTGACTTGGCGGTTCTATTCCGTACCGTCCTCGAAATGCACGTTGCACCATACCAACCGATAAATACCTTGCATACCAGAGCACACAAAACGCTTTCTGTTGCATACTCGCAATTTTGCATACTTAGTTCGTGTTGCCATCTGGACGTTTAAAGCGAAGTTTGTTAGCGCGTGTTTTAAACTCGAACATTTTACCTTTAATTTCATCTGTTAATATTATATATGTAAAACTTGTGAAATATATATTTTTAAAACCCGATGATTCTTTTGACACCTGATAGATACCCTGTAGATTGAGCAACTTTAGATGTACTTTTTGATAATTAAATGTTGTTACTGTCGCAAATTTTGTTCACACTGTATCTTCGAAAAAAAGGGTTTTTCAGAAATCATTATAAGACAAAATTTTCTTAGAATGGGCCAAGGAATAATCCCTTGATTTTTTGCCGCATGTTCACCTAACACCCTGATATATAAATATATATCGTTATATGTTATTAAATCATAGTGTAAACATTTTTTATATGCATTTTTCCAATGAAATTCTAAGAAACTTTGAATTACCTTACTAAATTCATTGATCATACTTTTACTTATTAGGTATATTCTGATATGAAAGTAAACATAAACAAAATTAGTCAACTATAATTAAACTATGTAATTAAATTTCACAATCACTATATGAGAAAAATACAAGAACTTGGATTGAATTCAGCATTTAAATTAATTCAGTTTCTTCCGGGATAATTAAATTTAATTACAAACATCCAATGATTGAAATACAGTATCTATTAATCTATACCTGGGTCGGCAGACCGTGGCTAACACGCCACATGCGGCTCGTTCCATAGTCATTTGAGGCTCTTCAAACACGAAATACTCTAACGCCCATCGTTCAAGCAGTTAGGTTACGGATTTTATCGATATCTTATACGTTTTCTTATGGAAAAAAATTTCTTAAAAAAAATTTTTTTTATGGAAAAATCAAAAAATAAATATTAAATACGAATTGTAACTTGTTTATTTTTATATATTAATACTACATAGACATATTAATTGACGTTTAAACTACTGATACTTCATTAAGTCGATTAAATTAACTTTAAAATGATATATAATACCTCTATGTAGTTTTCTCCATCAAGTTAAGGGTAAAATTGTTAGCAATCGACGTTTGAAAATTGACTACGGCACATGCGTAACAATTACATAAATTCCTTAAATCTCCGAAAATATATACAATATTTAAGAATTAACAATGTTCTTAAACTAGATAAATTTATATACAAAATGAGAGATTACCCATTACAATTAAATTTGAACTAATTAAGATAAAAGCCAAACAAAACTAAACTAAACAATAAGAGTAAAAAAACCGCAATATTTTTTAAAATATAAGGAATTTTGTAATAAATTAATAGAATATATAAACTAGATTATATTAGGTTTAAAATGATGTATGATGATGATGTATGATGATGAATGATGATGTAAATCATAAATGATGATGTATGATGTAAACACGTCTATGTAGGGTTAATGCTTGGTTAAGTACCAACGTTCGAAAATTGCAATAAGTAACAACGTTGCAAATTCTTTATATATCCGAAAATATTATCAAAATAATATATATAAATATATAACAATACTTGAATAAGTGTATTATGTGCTTAAACTAGATTAAATTTTCTAAAAAAATTAAATATTACACAATAAAATTGCCTTCGAATTTACTGACATATAAGCTAAACAAAATTATTTTTTTAAAGTTTCTCGCAAAAATAACAAGAGTCTCGAAAATATTGGCTCTCTCATATTTTTGTTATCTCGTTTTTTGTCAACTTGGCTCTTCGCACATGATAGTCTGCCAACCCCTGATCTATACCATATAAGACCAGACAAGACCGGAATGACCAGAATGACCAGAAAGACGAGACTAGACCAAACAAGAC
The DNA here is from genome assembly GCA_944588485.1 of Phosphuga atrata. NCBI lineage: Eukaryota > Metazoa > Arthropoda > Insecta > Coleoptera > Silphidae > Phosphuga > Phosphuga atrata. The sequence continues at coordinate 63,071,398 of OX155892.1, forward strand.
GAAAAAGACGAACAAGATCAGACAAAACCAGACAAGCCCCAACTAGATGAGACCAGACAAGACCAGATGAAACCAGACAAGACCAGACAAGACCAAACAAGACCAGACAATACCATACAAGACCAGAGAAGACCAGACAAGACCAAACAATAACAGATAAGAACAGACAAGACCAAACAAGACCAGACAAGTCCAGACAAGATCAGACAAAACCAGGCAGGACCAGACAATACCAGACAAGACCAGACAAGACCAAAGAAGGCCAGACAAGACCAGACAAGACCAGACAACACCAGACAAGAACAGACAACACCGGACAAGACCAGACAAGACCAGAAAAGACCAGATAAGACAATGCCAGACAAGACCAGACATGACCAGACAAGACCAGACAAAAACCAGGCAAGATCAGATAAGACCAGACATTTCCATACAAGATCAAACAACAAGACAATACCATTCAAGACCAGACAAGACCAGACAAGACCTGACAAGACCAGACAAAACCAGACAAGACCAGACAAGACCAGAAAAGACCAAGCAAGACCAGACAAGACCAGACAAGACCAGACAAGTCCAATCAAGAACAGACAAGATCAGACAAGACCAGGCTAAACCAGATAAGACCATACAAGACCAGACAACTCCAGACAAGACCATACAACACCAGGCAACATCAAACAACACCAGACAACACCAGACAAAACCAGACAAGACCAGACAAGACCTGACAAGATATAGAAATTAATATATTTAGACAGAATGAGTTTTAGCTATAGGGATGTGACATTGAGTGATTTCTTAAAAATCGATATTTTGCTTTTCACAATTAACGATTTAGCAAAAATCGATTTTAATTAGAAGAAATAATCGTTTTTTGTGAAAAAAATCGATCTTTTCTATTTTTCGAAAAAAAAAACTACTTTCTCCTCTATAGTAATAGAACTAAGAGATTTGTATAGTATTAACAATTTATCAGAATAAAAATCAAAGAAAATGAAGTAGAAAAAATAACCACATCGACGAACTTCCGGTTGCAATTTTTTTTTTTCTAGAATACGATATCGTGCTTTGTTGACAATATTCCCCGTTTTGGAAATCTTTCGGCTGGCGCGGAATTGCCCATCACAGAGAGGTTTTAGAGAAAATTCGGTTTGATTAGAGAAAGTTCCTTCAGAAACATTACTTAATGAATAATGAACCGCGATTGATGATATGTTATGATTGATAACACACACGTGCGTTTGGTTTACAATTCGTTGAACCACTTTGGTAGAACCAAATCACGATTTTGCGGACTCTGTCCAGAAAAAGTTTTATATCTGTTGTATTTACAGAATTTTCGACCAAGGTTGGTATATATAAGCACCGAACATGTTTTGCTCAACCAAAAGAAATTTCAATAGCTTTAACTATGTTGCTGCCATTGTCAGTAGTAACGCTTACATTTTTTTCGTGAAACAAACCCCAATCTTAACAAACTTTAGTAATCGTTTCTGACAAATACTCTCCTGTATGGTGATAGTGAGTGGTTCAGATGCAATTTTGCTTGACTTCATTTTCAAAGTTTTCTATAAAGTGCACTGTCACGCCTAAAAAACTTCTCAACTGCAAATCTTTCCATTCATCTATTGTGAGACAGACGTTTTTCACAAATCGTAATTTTATGACGGGTATGACGGGTTGTATGAAGGGTTTTTTTCCTTATATTTAGTATCTGTAATAGTTTTACAGTACGAAACCTTGTACAAAGAAGCTGCAGTCTTCATTATTTTTTGGAAACCTACTCCTTCTACCATACTGTAGGGTATACTGTCCTGGCAAATCATTTCTTCTATGTTCTGAGTTTATTCCTAATTTTCATCTCCATCTGAGGCGTATGCTAAAATTTTCGAAAAATAAGCTCCAATGCTTTTCTGACACGCTTTAGCCCTCATATACAAAAACATTGTTCGCCTTTTTTTACGTTTCGTTCAATATCTGAAACAGTTTTTCTCGTAATTATTTTAGAAATTTATAAGCAATGAAAAGGGAATTTTGTAGTGTGACCTACGAAGACAAAGTATTCATAAGATGTTTAGCGGAGTTTCAGGCCGGCAAATTACTCACTGCATTAAAAGATACAAGCTTAAAACAAACGGAACACAGCCTGAATATATAAATATATTCAGCCTTTCTGGAGCTCTATAACAGTTATTGAGTCTTTTTAGGACTACCAATACAAATCTCACATGAAATTTGTAAGTTATTTTATAGCTTTCAGTCCACCTTCGTGGCACTCAACAAAATCCATAAAAATATACATTGTTTTTAAGCTCATGTCTTTCCGATACCTTAAGTGGATAGCCATCTGTGGACGCGTTTCGAGATTTATCTCTCATCAGCACAGCTTTGCTTCCATGAACAATTATAAGCTATCCACTTAAGGTATCGGAAAGACATGATCTTAAAAACAATGTTATTTTTATGGTATTTGTTGAGTGCCACGAAGGTGGACTGAAAGCTGTAAAATAACTTACAAATTTGTTTTGAGATTTGTTTTGGTAGTCCTAAAGAGATTTGTTTTGGTAGTCATAAAAAGACTCAATAATTGTTATAAAGCTCCGGAAAGGATATATCTATATACTCAGGCTGTGTTCCGTTTGTTTTAAGTTTGAATGATTATCTATAACGTAGGATGGTTTCACCAATTCTATCTTATCAGAACTACAAGATGTTTAGGCTAGTCAAATTTTATTCTATTAATTTTTAAAAACGTATTCATTTCAATTCTACCATGACACGTTTGCTTTTAATTTAAATGTTGAGGTTGGTTATAAAACAAGCAAGAAAGGCTCAAGCAAGAAAACCAAACTTTACAGATTTCAGAATTTTGCTGTCATAAGGATCATGCTAATTCCATTAATAAATATAATAATTTGTAATACCTCGTTAGCCTGTAGGACAATGGGAGTTTTCGCTTCATATGTTTTTTTTGTAGTATTACTACATGTTTTTCTTCATTATTTTTTTTCTTCATTATAAAATAATTTCGCCAGCTACTTTTAGGTGTTTTACAAGACATTTCTATTGTTAAATAATTATTGGCACTCTCCAAAGAAAGAAAACTGTTGAAAAGAAACGAAACTCTTTTACATACATACAAATACCGCCCCGAACTTAATTGCGTATTTTCATGTCCGTCGCAAAAATCGATTAAAGCGTGTAATTTACATAATCGATTAAATAAAAATCGATTATTGTTATTAAAAAAATCGACTTTTCAAAATCGATTATATGAAAAAAATAATCGATTAAAATGAAAATCGATTATTTTTTCACATCCCTAGCTATCCACTATCTAGCTATCCTAGCTATCCACAGGCAGAAGAAATATATACATAAGTATACGAATTTGTTTTTCACACATCATTTTATTTATTTTTTCCATGACGAGATAAAATTAGGCAAGGTGATAATATGTGAAAACAGTACGATATATTAGATAATTAGTAATAAAAAAAAAATAATATTTTATGTAATATAAAAGCCAAGACACCTTCTCAGGTTAGTAACGTTTGAAATTTGATGTGAAAATTAAATTTCCTGTTTTTTATTGTTGTTTTTTGTTGACATTTTCACAATTTCCTGCTACGCACGAGGTTTCGCAATTTGATGCATTTCAACAATATCCCCAATAAATATCAACCCAAATGTCAAACATGTAATTTATAATAATAATAAAAATAGACATTCACCGGCTATAAATTCCTCATCGTTAACCGACGTCTATTTTTTGCTATTAATCACCTGGTATCTAAATTAAAAATCTAAACTTTTTAACTGTCGTGAAATCTAAATTGTGAAAATGTCAATAAACCATTTGAGAAAATCAACATAAATCACGAATGTAAGTTCTGCTTCTTAACCAGAATATTTCCAAATCTTCTTGCTGTTTCGAAGATTTCATCGTTCCGGCAATAAATTAAAACGAATAAAAAAAGGCAAATGTATCCATTGAACTCGAAAGATTGTGAAATATTTTGTTATGGCTGCAATTTTTGCATTTTTGCAACTTGCATTTTTTAGCAGCCGAAATATTTGTTATTAAGGAGAAGGTTTTGAACATATTTAAACTTAAGTATTGTTTCCTCAGAAATTTTCAGAAAATCTATTTTGAGTTTTCTATATATTCATGCTTCCTTTTCGCGTCTTTTATGTCCAATGTTAATCTAAAATTACATAAAGTTTTAATGAAAAATGTATGTGCGCGTGGAGGTACTAGAGTACGCTACACGCCTGATGCTCTCTGACCGTGGATCTCGATTGTCTTTCGAAACCTGAAACGGTGGGTAATCTAAGTACGTTTGATGCATAATTCACCTCATCACCCTGATGTCTAGAGATCATTTCCTAAAAAGCAAAATAAAAGTTTGAACTCTAAAATATGGAAAATTGCGCTGTTTTTGTGAAGCTGAAGATGTAAAAATTGCCTCGTATTTTGCTGATTATACATACACTGATGGAGTATCTATGGGGCATATTAAACATTTTAAGAGCTTTAGATGTATTAGTCAGAGAAGAGACAGCTGCTGTACGTCGTGCTTCACCGTCAACAAAAGAGGGCATTATTCAGCTGAGAAGAAAACGATCGAAAGGCATCCTTGAGATAGAAATAGAACAAACGAAGGTGTATTGTATGGAGCTGGCAGCGACTAAATCCCATAAATGTCAATTTTAATGCCCAAAATGATTTATAAGATACACCAAACTTAAACCGCGATTTCCCACGAACTATGTTTTTCGAGAGAGTGAACATGACATCTCGAAAATTGCTTCAACGATTCGGATGAAAATTGAAACTAAGGTACACAGAGAAAATACTCACCATGTTATCATTTTAGTAAATAAACTTGCGTGCATAGAAATTGGCCCACTGTAGAAACTATTTATGAAATAAAGAAATATGCCGTTTGAAAGATAATTTTATATGCTTTAATATAAGCTTAGATTTATTGAAATTTATTTCGATTTCTTGTGTTTAACAGTGAAATTAACTCATGAAACAAACTTTTTCGAAATATACTAATCGAGTAAGGTACCGTCACTGAACTCGAAAGGGGTCAAAAGTCAAGATTTCTTGAAAATTAAGAAAAATTGTCAAAAAATGCGATTTACGTCTTGAATTTTTTCCAATGAATTGAACAAAAAATTAGAATTTTTTTGGCGAGCCTTACCAAGTTCCGCCCCTGCAGGGGGCGGCTGTAGGTGCGTTTAAAATTTTTCACTTTTTCCGTAAAAACTCCGTTCCTCTTGGGCGTCGAAACGGGAAATGGTCATTTTCTGTTGTAAAACTGAACAGGCCTTCGACCCGTGTCCGTCTGCCGCTCGCAAGTCCCACATGGCGTCCTCTAGGTGCCAAAAACAGGAGATCGTTTCTAGCACCTTTGAGGAGCAATTTTGGTCCGCGGCTCGATTTTTTTACTGCGTTCTCTTGCCGCGTCGATTTCACGTTTTTGACGTCTTGCGGAAAAGTACGCGACCGTCGGTTCACCCGGTGCGGCGGAAAATGTAAGCGAAAAAAAACCGTTTTTTTCATCACATCTGTGGACGCCGTTCTCTTAATTTAAGAGCGCCGTGTCTCCAAACCGGTTCGTTCGATGCGAGATATTTACCCGCAATCGGCGGTGGAATAATCTGATACCTTCAGCATCCTGTTCCTTCTCTGGGTCAATTTTAACACAAAAATCGAAAAAACGCGATGTTTTTTTCACCTAATTTGCGGGGATCCCTCTCCCGGGATAACCAACAGTCGGATCGGGACCGGACCGGCACCAATCGATTCGGAATAGTGTCTTTAAGTTTGTTTTGGAGTTTAATTGCGATTGCGTGCCGGATGGCGCCGGGAGGCTCGAAAAACCATGTTTTGCAGAAGTACGCGAGAATCCTCTTGGATTCGCTAAATTAAATAGCAGGGCCTCGCGGTGGTGGTTTCTGAATATAGAACGAAAGGGTCTATAAGGCAAAAGGAACGATGCATCGCTCGATCGCATTTGGGGGTCTCGACGCCCGTCCAAACTCGAAACGATTTTTTCAAAATTGAGCAAATTGAAACCTTCAATATTCGGTGAAATGTTTTAGAATTGTATTGCTCTTTTCAGGAATTATAGCCCCATGTGTCTACTTTCGAACGACACCAGTCTCGGAGCATTACACCTCCGGGGACGTTCCGCAGGCCCCAATTCGCGAAGTCACTTTTTTTCACCTCTTCAAACGGAAACGCTTAAAAGAAAATTTACATTTCCTGTCCAACAAGTGCATGCCCGGTGAAAAGGCCAACAGTATGGCGTTTGAATTTCTCAAATCCATCAACGGCTTCGCACTCCAGGTCAAAAATACTTCGACCATTGCTTGCCGCTGAATCGCCAATTTACACTTACAGCTGATCATTCTGACACTATTGTGTTGATATTGACACTATTGACACTATGTCATTGTTGAAGTTTATCCGTTTATGATTATTCGTGTGCTTGTGAAAAGATAAAATTAAAGAAAAGAATTTAGATCAAAATTCTGAGTTTTCGCTCAATGTTAGGTTGAAATTCAAATAAAATTCAAAGAGATATCTTGAAATCTCTAAATTGCAGATTTCGGCGACTCTGGCTCTTGATTAGCAACACATAGCAACGTCAAAATTCGCGTTTTTTCACAAATTTCTACAATAAAACGAAGTTTTTTCACTTTTTTTTAGCAGATTCTTAAAATTCAGACCATTTTACATCAGAAACAGTTGCTTCCCTTCACATTTGAATTCCAAAATTTATTTCATAATCCGCGATATTTACGAGTTTTTTTTAAGAATAATTGGAGCTTTTAAATTGAATTTAGATTCCAACGGTACAACACGCGTCTTCCTCGAATGTATATCAACAGAGTTATTGGCGAAAAGCTGTCAGTTTTACCATTTCACTGCGGAAGGAACAGCCATTTCAATATTTATTGACATTTTCGATTCAAATTCGAATACAACTCATCAAGTTCTATTAAAATATGTTGCATGAATTTTCTGCGGCTGATTCGTGATTCGGATAATTTTACATGGGGGACGATGTAAGTTTTTCGGTCATCTGCTGATTTAAAATCCATTTTTCAAACGGTGGGAATTAAGAGTATTCTACAAGAATAGTTAAAAATTACACATTTAATTTGGAATCTAAAGGTGTATTCCTCGACTTCCTAGCGGGTATAACAAGAGAGTTTTTGTTGAAAAACGGTCAGTTCTACCACTTGACGGCTGAAGGAAAAGCCATCTCGAAATTTATCCGGATTTTCTTTTTAAAATCGAATAGTGCTCATTGAGACCCATTGAAATGTGCTGCATGCAAACTTTTTGCGGCTGATAGCCACGACATGACGAACGTTTAGAAATGTGTGTTAAATAATTTTAACACAGATAAATAGAGCGCACTTTCGTTAACAAACGCATTAAGTTTTATATAGTTTACAAGAGTTATATATAAATTGTACATGTTTCTATTGAAATTTACATATTTGTGGTCGATTGCCTTGACACAGGATTTTTTTAATAAAGAAATACTTGCAAATATATTTTTTTGTTCAATTTTCCGTCTAAGAAACATGCATTTAGCGCTATTTTATAGAGCACATTTTCATCTAAAAGTTGTGTCATTTTTATTTTTCCAGTGCGAACCGTTTTGGCGGAAGAGCCCATTTAAAACCCGTGTAAATTGAGTGACGAAATTCAGAGAAGGGTACCCCTTCTAAATTTTTTTCAATTTTATGTTTTTTACTTTTGCAACCAAACCGAAGGATTTTACAAAATTTGCAAAGAATACTTTTTTGTAGACACCGACGTCTTACATACGGATATCCCGGTTATAATTTTCCACCTTGCGGCATTGACGAGATATTTCCATAAAATTGTTGACGAGAAAATCATTCTTCACGACGTCCCCATTGGAGTGGGAGCTTTCAAATTTTGTCAACTCATACCTCTGGTGGATACCCACATTCAGTATAAGTTTCATTGAAATCCTTCAATTATCAATATATTTTTTCGCAATTTTTGAATATTTTGAAATTTTCGCGTTCGAATTTGATCGGAATTCATGATTGACATGTCTGGATTTGTTTAAAAAATGATTTTAGTATGTTTCACACAACGTGGAACAATAAAATTTCACACATTTGTAGAGAATTAGCCAATCTATGATATCTTTCAGTTAGTTTTGCAAAATATTTTATCTGGCGGCGGCCGTCGCCCCTCAAACTCGATCATAACAGAAATTAATAAATTCAAATAGCTATAAAATGAAAACTGCAAGAGATATATTGAAATTTCTTTCAGATCTGTATAGATTATACATTTTTCTATTGAAATTAACGTTTTGGTATCTTCGTGGCCGATAGCCTGGACACGTAATTTTTTCTAATAAAGAAATACTTATTGAAAATTTACAAATATATATTTTTTTCAAAGGCTCCGAAGTTGCATGCATTTAGCACTATTTTATATTTTGTCTTTCTTTGAATTTTATATTTTGAGATACCATTTGGTTTTACCATTGGTTTTACCTTGGTTAGATTAGGTTGTCCGCAGCGAAGCGGGAAGACAAATCAAGACAACATACGCGCGGCAGCGCGGACTCTCGGTCCAATGTAGGACAAAGTGGCAAGAACCGTTGGTTTTACCTTGGTTAGATTAGGTTGTTAGATTAATTCTGATTACTCTTTCATATACAAATGTCAAAATTCATTAAACAATTTCACCCTCATCAATTATTCCACCTTTAGCAACTATTCCATTCTTTTCAACTCTTCCATCCACAAAAACTATTCCATTCCGAAAAATACGATCCACATGTACTAGTTTTAATACTAAAATAATATGATTATTGACTATTATCTAAATTAACACTTAATTTTAAATAATAGGTATAACCCACTCGTGACCTATAAAAAAAATATAAAAAAATAAAAAAAAATCTTCTCCAATGTAGTCGACGTAAGGTACCACCTGAACTGCTAAAATCTTCTCGATGTACCTAGCACCCGTTAAACCTAAGCAGGCTCGGTACGTGCTCTCATAGAAATTGCACCCTAGACCATGCAGGAACTACCTCCATAAACAATCCGCTCTTCAATGCAGCATTCTGCAAATCGCTATCTTTTCTCCGGTATAATTTTCTTCTTCGGTCGCTACCATAGAGCATATTCTTGTGTCATCTGAGAAAAGAACAGATTCCCATTTATCCAACGTCCAATTTAAATTATCCCTTGAAAAACGCAAGCGAGCTTGACGATGGGCTGTTGTAAGTTTTTGACAAACTGTAGGTGTCTTAGGGGTCAAGTTACTTTCCTGAAGTCTTCGTCTTACTGTCCGCTGACTAATAGCCGGTCTTCGTACTTCACGGAGCTGTTGTTGCAGTTGAACGGCATTAAGGTGAGGATTTCTTAATGATGTTGACACAATAAAGCCGTCATCCCGAGCCGTAGTAAAAAAAGGGAACCAGTCTCCCCATAATGTTCACACTCTTCGAACCGCGGAGCATGTCATATTTCGAGCAACTGCTCGCTGTCTAACAATTAGTCCATTTTCGTTAAACTAACACTCCTAAAAACTAATCAAATTATGAAAAACGAATAATGTGCAAATTTCAATTCCAACGGCAATAATTACAATCTTTCACAAATTTGTTATTCTCGTTATGACCTCCACATAAATACGTTCGTTTTTGAAACGGTTTCTAAGCCTATAAACGATAAGAATTCTTTATAAATTTAAACTCATATTAAAACATATTCAATTGTCTTTCAAACAGCATATCTCTTTATCTCACCTCAAAAATATCTTCTAAAAAAATATTTAAAAGTCAAAAGTTTACAGTGGACCGATTCCTATGCACGCAAGTATATATAGTCCAGTCAGTCATAGTCAAAAAAGGGGTCTATCTCGGAATCTAACGGAAGAAGCTGAATTTTTGTATAGACCTTTATTTTAGCATTTCAAATGTTGTCTCAAAAGTCACATATCCCAACATATGAGCGTCCTTAGATATTCAAGGTCAAAGGTCGCAAAAATCAGTTTTTTTTATATCTCGTTTTCTTTGCCTCATATCGTATTTTCATTTATTGTGATAGTTGTAGAGAATAAAATTCTAAAAACCTTTTTTATACGTCGATCTGTTTTTAAGATAGAGGGAGTAGAGTGTGGAGCGCTGATGAGCAGCCATACGTCCCTTAGCGCAAGGTAAATCCGGAATCCCAATGTATTATACCGTTTTATTACTTAATTACTTATTTAATATTACTGAAATAACAATTTAATACCTTATACTTATATTTATATTTCTTTTAAATCAAATAGTTCTCAAATACTTCTTATCTTTGACATACAAATAATTATATAATGAAGTAGATCATTCTAAATATAATTTTAATGCTATTCTAATTCAAAACCATGAATGGGGTTGGGTATTGCAAAATGAAACCCTAATGCCGCTAACAACACTTTTACCACCTGCACCAGATCCACTACTCAGTTCAATATTCTGCAACTGCAAGAATGGTTGTGGTGCGCGTTGTGTATGCCATAAGTTAGGAATGCAATGTTCTTTAGCTTGTGGTCAATGCGATGTAAGAAAACGGTATAATACAAAGTGCACCTTGGGATTCAGGATTTACCATGCGCTAAGGTACGTATGGTTTTTATTTCTATGGTTTAAGCACTCCACTGCGTCCTCTATCTCAAAAACAGTTCGACGTATAAAAAAGGTCTCAAGTGGAATTTGTAGAGAAATTTATTCTCTACAGCTCTTATAATAAATGCAAATAAAGATAAGAAAAGGCAGAGTAAACGAGATATTTTCAAAAAAACTGATTTTTGCGACCTTTGACCTTGAATATCTAAGGAATCTCACATGTTGGCATATGTGACTTTTGGGACATCATTTGTAATGCTAAAATAAAGGTCTATACAATAATTCAGCTTCTTCCGTTAGATTCCGGGTTGAAGCTAAAATGACTAGGGTAATATTGGAGATCCTAACACCCTTTTTTCTGTTTCGAATGAGTGTATCACCTGGATTCATGTTCACCGCTTAATGGTGCACTTTGTAATTGGTGTATTTTGCAATTTTGAATTAATAGTACGGAGTTATTAGAGTATAACAATTGGCAAACGTATAAATCATGTGTCACACTTGATAGCTTTATTTTTAAAATAAAAACGAATTCTATTCTAAATTATTAAAATATTTTTATACTATATTAAGTTACATAGATCATTAGGCTAGACTTATTATTTATTATTTAAATTATTTAATTCAATGTAGAATAAACAAAAGATAAAGATTTATTATATTTAAGATATATTTAAAGGTTTATTATTTATTATTAATTTTATATATTAACAGAAAATGATACCTTCTTGATACTAGTACTTTTGAATAATTTTCTTTTGATTCTTTTGGTTAAATTTAAAAAAATATTTTTTTTTACGTACTATTGTAATAATAGAAGAAAGAGGTTTACGATTCTAATTGAAAGATTATACAGAAAGAAGCCTCAAAAAATTGTATTTATTAAGTTGATAAAATTAGCTTTATAATTGTAAAATTGGAAATTGGAAGGAAATATCTATTTATGTCACAATCAATTTTAGATTCACAATCTCATTTCAAAAATAAATGTAGTTGCTACATACTACATTTGTTTTTTGAATGGGAGATTATAATAATATAAAATTTTTATCTAAATTTAAACCTTCGTTGTGGTTTAATGTACATTAGTAATTTCTAGTTTCAACTTTTTTTCCACTATAATTTGCAATTGAAAGTGTCACAGAGTTTAAGGCGTTGAAAACAGACATGAACAGATCCGCTTCAGCACCAGTTTCTCTTGCATATTCAGGTTATAATATAAACTAGTTTAATTAATTCACAATTATTTTATTCTTTTTTAAATCTTCTTTAACTGGAACAGCCTTAATGATATTGATATTAATCAATATCAAATAATTACAGATTTTAAATAATTGCAGCTATTAAGTAATTGCAGTATTTACTTATAATAGCTACTTGTTTTTATTCATCCTAAATTTTCTAATTTAAATAAATAATAATAACTTTATAGTTACTAGATTATTAGAAATAATTACTAGAAATTAACAGGAATATAAATGATATTAGAGGAAAGAATTTCTTTTTAGTTTTCATTATACTACTAAAAATAACTATATAATAATAATAATTATATTTTCTAAATCTTTCGAAAATTTTAAGATTCAACGGTAATAGATATTTTAGAAAATTGTTGTTTGTAAAATCATTTTTTTCATTTTGATCTGATTTCTTAGGTAGCTAGATTACCAAATGAAACAAAATAATTAGAAAGATTGTAGTCGGTTTAGTATTATCTATCTAAAATTCTATACTTTCTCCATATTATATAGAGTTGACTTTCTAGTCGCGTCTGTCTATCGTTGTCAGTCTTGTATTGTCTCTCATGTATAATCTGTATAATATTGTCCTTCTTGTATTATCTGGGTCGTTGTCAAATTTTGCGCAGGTAAACTAGTCCCGAAACTATTTTATTTTTTTTATTAGTCATAATGAAACAATCCCTTAAAAATGTTACATTAGATACAAAATATAAATTCGGACTAATAAATATTTATTATGTTGATGTTTTTAGTTCTTTTTTAAAGTAACATTGTGGTCATTTCTGGTAACAGAGTGGTTTTCCGTACAAAATTTATGTGTCCCTGGTATCACTCCGTTATAATAAAGATCAAATAATTTCGTTTTTTACTATATCAAAGTACCTAAAATAAATTAATACCATAAACAGAGTCTTCTTACTCTTTATAAAATATGTCTTAAAACCGGTAAGTATCAAAATGTAATAAGTAACTATATTTTAAAACTTGGTCCCGCATATAGTGTAAAAGTGTCGGACCACTCTGTTACTGACTAAATTGCAACTTAAAATAGAGATATCGCTGCTATGACTTTGTACTAGCTTGCTTGGGAGGTCTGCATGGATCCTGTTTGATAGCTAGGTCGGGGGGTGGGATACAAGAGGTGTCAATCGTCTTCGAAGCGTTGAACAGGGTGCGTGTATTTTTATTGTGCATCCACTCTGTTACCTACCTATTTACGTAGAAAATCAATGTATTTTTCATTATTTTACGTTCAGTATGTTGACAAGGAGGTAAATATTATAAATATGAAAGAAAAAGTGTACTTTAAGCTTTACTTTCTGACTTATGTCTTATGAAATGTAAAATTGACTACTCTGTTACTACACAACTCTGTTACTAGGGCGTAGTAACAGAGTTGTTAAGATGGTAACAGAGTTGAATATGCCTATGTTCTTTAACTTTTGACTTAAATTTTAGTAAGTTAAATTTAAGTAAATTTTGCGCAGATAAACTTTGCGCACAAATGTTTTATTTTTAATTTTGCTAAAGTTTTCTATAATTGAAAAAGAAATTCTAGATTGGTAAATACAAGTTATAGAGTTTATTGTTATAAATATTGAAGTTTATTGTTTATTTTGATCTCAAGCTCAACTGAATGCAATTTTGTTATGTAAGATTCAAAAAAAGAACAACTATGTTTCTGTGTTACAACTTTGTTTGTTATAATGTTATAATTAGGTTAGTTGTCTGTCAGAATTCTAGAAGTAACAGAGTTGTTTTTTATTGAAAATTAATGATTGTTAAACTAAAAAAAAGTCCTAAATGTGATTATAAGATAGAAGACTGTAATCAACACTAATGCCAAAATATTTGTGACTGAATTGTTTAATATCGTAATAAAACGTAAAACATAATGGTAACAGAGTTGTATTTTTTTTACACCCTTACCCACAAAATCATGAATTATTCATAAACTATTAGTTTAACATCGCGGCCGACTATAACAAACCAAAGTTCAGTTGTTTTAACAGACATAGACAAAAAAAAGAGTTAAGTTTAAATATTTTTAGTTTTTTTAAATTTATCATTTTAAGTAACGGTTACCTGCGCAAATTTTGACAATGACCCATCTGTAATGTATTGCCTATCTAATATTGTTTATCTTGTATTGTCTGTCTGGTATTACTGTTCTACTGTATGGTTTTGTCTTCATTTTATCTAGTCTCGCCTACCAGTCGCATTTATCTAGTCTTGTTTGTCTAATCTTGCTGCCTACTCATATTTATTTAGCCTTGTATAGAAAATCTTGGAGAAAGAGAGCGAGAGATTGGTTCAAGATGACAAAAGGAGTTAGACAAAGTTGTCCCCACAGCCCCTTATTATTTTAAATATATGTGACAGATATGGAAAGAGTGTTTAAGAAGGCGCAAGCGGGATGGTGTGTGATAGGTAGAGAGAAAGTATTGAACCTGGCGTTCGCGGATAATGTGATTGTGGTGGCAGTTGAAAGAAGGTATAGGAATAAGTTTAGTAAGAGAAAGTGGGAGAACGAGGAGAAGAAATGGAAGTGGGAAGGGGGAAGAATTGAACGAGAAAAATTTTAAGAACTAGGCTACACAATGATCGAGAACGCCTCGGATAAATCGCATGTGAGAGAGTTAGGTTTAAACAAGGTAACATGGGGTGTATTTGGGGATAGGATAAAAAAAATGGAGAAGCGACTTCTGGAGGAGGATGATGGTTTTTGAAAGTTTGATAGAGAGTATTATAATACATAAGGCAGAAATCTGGGGACGGAAAGAACAGGTAGATGTTGAGAGAGCGCAAGATAAATACCTGAGATGGGTGTTACGGGTAGACATAGAAACTCCGGGAAACATAGTAAGAGAGGAATGTAAGAGGGACAAACTGAGAGTGAAAGCTGGGAAGAAAGCAACTAAGTTTGAAGATAGAATTAACAGAAGGAAAGACTGCAGGTTACTGACTGGATACTGGAAAGAAAAATAAATCATATAGAAATGAATGGAAGATAGGAATATTACTGAATAATTCGCTACGCGTGTATGGAAATGGATGCAAGGCAAGTGGATGAAAAGGGAGATGAGCGAAAGAGACAAGGACGTAGACATGCAGGAAAGAAAAGAAAGAATAAGGGAATCCAGATACAATATAAAATATGTGACCTGTATGATAGAAGGGATTCCGAAGTACCTGGGAAGAGAAAGTACGAAAGAAAAGAAGATAATGGCGAGGTTCAGATGTGAAAATGTGTAGAGAGAAAATATATATTGGATGGAAGAAGATAGAAGAATATGTAGAATGTGTTACGAGGAGAGAGAGAGAGAGACAGTGGAGCTTATGTGGAACGAATGTGTAGAGATGAAAGAAAGAGAATTAATGAAAAGAGAAGAAATATTGAATGAAGATGGTAAATTTACCACAGGTCCCGATTTTGGCGGGACAGTCCCGCTTTTTGGAGGACAGTCCCGCGTCTCGCCGATTTTTAAAAATGTTCCGCTTTTTAGAAAATATCGGCATTTCTTATTTTAAATGTACTATAATATATGTAATAAGATTTTTCCACATATTCCCATAAAATCTCCTTTTTTAATGTCACCCAATGAAATTTTTTAATATCTTCGAATTGAACTGTCCATTCTTTAAGATATTCCAAGCAGTTAATATAAAATTTTCTAACATCTTTCAAAAAATCCGGTCGTTTAATGTCACCTTGTTCTGAAATTTTCATTGGGAAAAATCTTGAATATATTTGTAACCATTTTGCGAAAAATAATATTTGCGAAAATGATCTTTTTTGATGAGGCGTTATTGGTAAAAGGATACGTTACTGATGAAAAAAAATAAATGTTGATTGTCTGCAAATGTGGAACAGACCAAACTGGACGGAGTTATTGTATATATACTTCATTTATACTTCATAATATATACTTAATTTTAAACAGAATATCAAAATAATTTGAATATTGTAGAATACGCGCTCTGCCTTCCAGGAACAAATGCAGCAACAAAAAGTGTTTTTTCTAGTATCAATAAAATATGGACAACTGAAAAAAACGCAGTTGAACATTAAACTTTAAAATCTATATTAAGCGTAAAAAATAATTTGTCCAATACATGTGAGAAATTTCACGACATAAAAAAAAATTGACCGTGAAAGAAAATCATATTTTTTTTTTAATAAAAAAATAATGCTCAAATTATTGTTTTTTACAAAAAATTTTATAGTTACCAATAATTAATAATAAATAAATTTTTGTATATTTGTAGACAAGTATATGAATGTAAAAATAATAGTAGTTTATGATACAAGTGTGTGAAGAAGGGCTTTTGTGCATGAGTTGCATTTATGACCGAGTCGAAGGCGAGTCGTTTAATCGCAATGAGTAGATTTAATCTAGATTAGGTTATGGTTAGGTCAAAGTTGTATTGCTGGACATTATAGAAACATAACGATTGGGAAAACGGATTCAGAGAGGAGAGATCGACACTGGACGCCATTACCTAAGTTGTACAAGTGGCAACAAAACCCCAAATGGGCTCCCAGAGATCGACGTCAAAAATGCGTTCAACTCAGCCGCATGGCAAAACATCCTGGATGAACCAACAATGAGATGCATACCACTGTACACGTGGTCTGTTAGAAAAGTATCCGACCTTATTTTTTATTTTGAAAATCTGATGGATTTGAATCAAGCGCGACCTTGCATGAGTCGACCTTGAACTTTCGTGCGCATGCCTGATTTTTTTCCCGACTGTAGATAGCGTCAATTGCTGTCAAGCAGTGTTTGAGTGTCGTAGTGTGTAGTGCTCTCTTCGGTTTTTCAATGCAAGTAAAATGACGGAATGACTGGAACAGCGCTACTGCATCAAATTTTGCCAGAAACTGGGCGACAACCAGATGGAAGCCATTCGGAAGATTCAGACGGCTTTCGGTGACGATGTTATGGGCATCACACAGATTAAGGAGTGGTACAACCGGTTTAAAGACGGTCGCACATCGGTGGAAAGCCAGTTACGATCTGGTCGGCCACCAGCATGCCGAAATGACCATGTCATTGCCAAAGTGCCCGCTGTGGTGATGCGGGACCGTCGTGTGACTATCCGAGAAATTGTGACTGGAGTTGTGGTCATCAGGAATTCGTCATCAGCACATTCTTCGCACTTGGTTCACAATTTTTTAACGAAAAACCAGACTTTTCTGGTCCGACAGGCTCCTTACTCTCCTGATATGGCCCCCTGCAACTTCGGGCTATTCCCCAAAGTCAAGAGGCCATTGAAAGGAACGCTATTTCAGACAAGAGAGAGGACATTATGGCTGCAACGACTGCCGAGCTAAAGTCGATTCCGAAAGAGGCTTTTTCTGAATGCTTCCAAGCATTCCGCTGGGAGAAGTGCGTGGAGTCCCAAGGAGACTACTTTGAGGGTGATTAGGTTGCCAACGTTCCAGGTATGCCAGTGTTTTTTACCGGCTAGAGGTCGGATACATTTCTAACAGACCACGTATTCTAAGACTGATACGGAGTTATCTGTACAACATAAAACTTGTCCTACAAGCATTCAGCTAGATACTTGAGTACGACGTCTGCAATGGTGCAGTGGTTCCACAGGATTCGGTGCTGAGTCCAACCCTGTGGAACATCCTGTACGATAGGGTCCTCAGATTTGAGTTGCCAGAAGGAGTAGGATATAGTGGGGTTTGCTGATAACTTGGTACTGGTAGTGACGACGAAAACAAAAAGCGGCTAAAATTGGCCCCAGCAAATACTCAGGCAGTATTAATAACAGAAATGAAGAAAACAGCAGCTATTTTACCGTAAGGGGGGGGGGTAAACATAACACCAAAGGAATCAATCAAATACCTAGGTGTGACTATCCACAAATTCTTATCTTTTAAACAGGATGTCTCCACAGTTGCAAATAAAGCGTTTAAAACCGCTGCAGCGATTAAGAAAATATTACCACATGTCGGTTTTCCAGGAGCAGAAAGGTAAGGCTTCTATGTACAGTTGTATATTTCGCCATGTTCTACGCTGCTCCGGTCTGAGTAAATGCTATGGAGAAGCAAACGAATAGACATAAGCTATTGTCTATCCAACTATACCATGTAATCGCCAATATACGACCCACAGAACTAATGGTACGCGAAAGAGAAGAACTTTTCAATTGGAAACAAATGAGCAACGATGACACAGAGAGCGGCAGGAAGAGAGGTACAGCCCGGTTGTATGAAGAATGGCAAAGCAGATTGTATTTGACAACTAGGGGACAATGGACGAGGATCCTAATTCCTGACGTTGAGCGATGGGCAATACGAGAACAAAGGGAGACCAACTTTCACCTCACCCAGTTATTAACCGGACACGGATGCTTCAGAGATTACCTGCATCCGAAAGGCAAAGACAATCCCCTGTATATACTGTGGACTCGCAGGCAGCGTGCAGCATATCTCATTTGAATACTAAAGGGGGGGCTACCGGAGTGAGATACATGGAAAAACAAAACAAATAATGCCCTAGACAAAACAAACCTAATCCATCTAATGATTACAAGTGAATATGCCTGTAACGACCAATGTGATAACATATATCATGTTCATGAAAGAAAAGATCGAGTGGGAAAGGCTCCAAAGCTTAAAAGTAATTGTTGCCTGGTACCTAAACCCTTATTCACCAAAGACGGAAGGGGGACGTACGGGCAATATAAAAACTACATACTACATATACAAAACTACAAGATGCTGGGAAGTTCAGGGGCTTATTCAGTTCACTTGTGAAATTATACCGTTAATTTCACAAGTGGACCCCCTGAACCCCCTGAACTTCCTAGTCTAGCAGCTTTGCCTCTCTGCTCCATCAATTGTTATATGTAGAGTTTTCTTTGTTTAGCCTTATTTTATATATGGTTTTGTGTACGCAGTTTTGTTTTTTCTGGTTCTGTTTGATCTATTATCTGATTAGATTCTGTCCAGTCTATTCGTATTAGATACTAACGAGTGCTGTCGTATTTGCTATAAATTAACAAATTGTTTTCTAAAATGTTTTATTTAGAAATAAGTTAGTTGTATATGAACAAGATATTAAAAACTAAATAAAATTTCGTTTATTGCCGACTATTATTAAAATATGTGTGTAAACTCGATTGCAAGATAAGTTATGTATGTGCATTAAGAGCACTAGAATGTGTGTGTAGTCGACATAACTAGGGCACAATAAATGTTGTGCAACTTTCTCTTTTCAACTCAAGCCGATCATTTTGTATTTAACACAAAACACAGAAAAAAATAATAAAGTATTTTCCTTTTCTTCATTACCTCTAAACTGAACACGAAACACTCTAAACACACGCCATCGTATATTACACAGAAAAATTATTAATAACAAAGCATTCTTTGTATATCATAATATTAATAAAAAAAAGTAATTACTATCTAATTATTTTTCCTCCATTCTCATTATTCTACGGTTGTTGCGTCAGTTGCATCTTATAATTGTTGAGTTTAACCTCTGTAGTTTACCAACAGAAAAAAAGAAAGTGTTATACTAAACTTAACCTTGGATTCGGAGCTTTAATGTGAAGGACAGGTTCATTAGACTGCTTAAAATGCATGGAGTGTTAGTACATTTAGATAATAGGATGTTGACTTAACATTTTTAAACGTATTTTTACTTTTTTTATTATGTAATACTTTCGGATTGTTATCTATTATAGGTCTTGTCTAATCTAGTCATGTTTAAAGCTTGTTTTTCCTAGTTTTATTTAATTTTTACAAATCCTTTTTTAAAGAAATTAAATTGTGTCTTATTTAAGAAATTAAATCTGGTTCATTTACTAAGAACTAATGATTTCAATTAGCTTGCAAAACCGTGACTTGCTTGAAGACCTAATATGCATTCTACCGTCCTAACTAATTAAAATATGAACGCTTTCTGCCTCCTTACATCAATTACTACAACTCACTTCAATTATTATCTTGACTGATAAAGCACTAAATACCATTGCTGTCTAAACAGTAAATTATTACATTATTATCTAAACATAAAACTCAATCAACTGAATCAAATTAAATGCATTTTAATAACTTACAAAGATCATTATTTTTCTTTTTTTTTTGTTCCAGATTTTAAGGAAATTTCATCATTCAATCATCGGAGTCGTTTTATTATTCGTTTTAATAAATTGCGATGATGATAAAACATACGACACAAACGATTGGATTCCATTAACAAAGCCTGATAAAACCGTCAAGGATAATGACAACGAAGAAGTGCCAGTCGTCGAGAAGAAAGCTCAAGGGAGAGTTTTAAATTTGGCTGATCCAACTCCAACAAATTTCTTCCCGGACGATGGTAAACAACCAAGAAATTATCAGCCGCAGTTCTTAAAGGAAACAACTCACTTGAATCCTTATCAAGGACAAAGGGTTCAACAAAGAAGGAAGCCTCAACATCCTTATAGGTTCGAGAGTCCTGGACAAATTGCTCCTCTCCATTTGGCAAAACAAAGAATTCCTCATCAACAAATAGATGCTTCTCAACAGTTCTATATTCAACACCCTAAAACCCAAGAATTTATTAGGGCTCCCGCTTTTCAAGGTCCACAATTCTTCCAACCGCCTCAGGATTACCACACTATTCCTGAAACATATTTAGCTCAACAGGGTTTGGTTCAGCAACAAAACAATCTACAATTCTTCCCTCCTAACTATCAACCGACAATTCCTGATCTTCCTCCAATCAGGTTGAACGCGACATCAGCTTCAATTGCAAGTATCAACCATGAACTTTCTGAATCGCTTAAACCTACAAAACAAATTGACATCACTTCAACAACACCAAAAGAAGAAAAAGAAAGTGTTCAGCTGCTTTATGTACCTTTGGAATCTTTGAATCAAAAACATGAAGGTGGAGATTTGTCAAGCTTACATGCCTACCAGCAAGCTCCTAGTCCAATTACTCATCAACAATTTTCTGGAAACTATCAACCACAATTCATCAATAAACAACAACAAATTCATGATATCCAAAACGATTTCGTTCGTCAAGCGCTTGAAGCTCACAAATTACAATTACAATTTGAAGAACAGCCCTATGCTTTACCTGTTATTGAAACTACCACACAAACAACAACGACAACAACTACTACAACCCCAACACCAATCACAACAACAAAGAGACCTACGCAGAAAAAACGAAAACCACACCAACCACCGTTAGCTGTATACATGGGGGGAAGTGAAAATTCTGATATTAGCGATGTTCTTACTTTGCTTAAAAATGCGAAAACTATTGAAGTTCAAGATTCTATTGGCCCGGATTCTCCAAAGATTTTCGTTGGACCATCAACTTTAGATGCTTCCAATGGTTATGCTAAATTTGAATTACCTTACTTATCTAGTATAGATAACAATAGAGTTGAAAGAAAAGTTGATCAGTTACCATTCTTTGTAGCTCCATTAAGTTACAAAACTCCTTTAGGATATTCCAAGATTCCTTTGCCTTCTCCTCATGTTGGATCAGTTGTTGTTTCTACTAAAGAAACATTGAGTGCGAAAGATGCTGTATCCACTCCAGAAACCGATTACAGGCAGTTCCAAAATACAAGAAATCATGAAAACATTGAATATTCAAGTCCAATTTCTTCAACTCCAAAATACACTTCTATTCAAAATCAACACGTTATAAATCAATATGAAGTTGATCAAATCAACGGTTTTATTCCACAATTCAATCATCAAGTGCAACCTGTTCAACAAGTTCCAGAGAAATATTCTTTTGATACATACAACGAGGACCAAATAACTTTTAGTCAGCCTAGCGCAACTGTTATTACCAAAGAAGAAATTAAAGAAGTTAAAACTGAAGAAAATAAGAAGCAACCGACGTTGAATACTCAAGAACAGTTCAGTGAGGAAGTGTTACCAGAGAATAAATACGTCTATAATACTAATCAACAAACTAGAAACACTCATAATGCAAGACAAACTACCACAGTTGGATCTGTTGAACAATATCACCATGAGGTTACTGCTCGGCCAACTAAATATACATATGAAGAAGCTCCTCAGACTAGGCCCAGTAGAACCCGTTCCCGTCCAAGTACAACAACAGCGCCAAGAGAACAATATTTACATAAAGAAGAAGATGTTTATGATATAAGAGACCAACATAGAAATAATATTAGAACAAAACCAAGCACAACAGCTTCACCTTTATATACTCCAGAACCTCTGCCTGAGACTAAATTTAGTTACACTGTTCCTCAGAAGACCCCAATTGATCAACAAGATTCGGATTATTTTGTTAAAGTTGGAAATCAAAATAAATATAATTATGAAAATGATAGACACAATAAAGGCACATTGCCTACTAATACCTACAGTCAAGAAGTAGTTAGTAGACCACAAGAACAATTTCGACATGAAATTGTTAATCAAAATAATTTCGGATATGATTCCATACAAAAATTAGTTGGAAGACAAGAACAAGTAACAATTCCTCAAGAAAGTTATAATAGAGATTACGACAGAGAAACTAAATATACTTTTGAAAATTCTCCAAAATCAACCATAGCTCCTGAACCATCACCAAAACCACAAGAACAATATTTGCTTGAAGTAACTCAAAGTAGTAAATTTGATTATGAAAATCCATCTGCTAAGCAAGTTTTACATCCTAAAATTCGCCCAGAATCTATTGAAGGTTCTCAAGAACAATATCACCATGAGGTGATTAATCAAAATAAGTATAAGTACGATGAAATTCCTCAAACTCGTGGATCTCAAAAGAGGACAAGACCTTCAACAACAGCAGTTCCTCAAGAATATGTTCCAGAAACTGCAACTGAACCCAGACCAGTGCAAAGAAGACCAACTAGTTCAAAGAAAAATAATAGGTATCATGATGAAAAACACAATGAAAATTATTCGAGTAGAGGAAGTTACAAAGGAAGATCTAGTACTATTGCGCCTCAAATAGATTATGCAGAAGATTCAGCTTCAACAACTCCGAAACGTCCAGTTGAAGAAAATTTGTATTCTCCTAGACCAACTCAAAATACGTATTCATCAAATGAGGAAGAGAAATATACTCAACCAAAATATACAGTTTTGGAAGAATTTAACAGTAAAAAGAAAACAGGTCCGAAGTATCTTCCAGAACCTTATCAAAACGAAGAAATTATTAATGGACAGAGATACATCACAAAACAAAGTTCCGCAGAAAATAGCGAAGAAAATTATACAATAAAACAACAACCCGTTTATTCACCAACGCAAACACCAATAATTCGTCAAAATCAACATATTTTGAACCAAGATATGATGGACAGTATAATCCTGAGGCCTCAACAAGAAACATACAACTATGTTACTGGACCTCAACAAATCTACCAACAACAAGATATTCCCCTTCATAAAATCAGAACCCAATATCAAACCAGTGAAGAAACTTATGAAAATGACGATATTCGAACTCACAACGCTAATATTGAACACTATAACTTGCCTCAAGATCTTTCACCAACAAACCAAGTTCTTCCTAATTTAATAAATAATCTTGAAGATCAATCTGTCAGACAATTACTTAACATTGGTGGACTCGTTCCAACTTCAACTAAGAGAGCTGAAATTGAGCATTACCATTCAAATCATGTTTCTTCAACATATCCTCCAACAACTTCCACCACAACCACTACAACAACTACTACAACTACTCCAGCTCCCACTCCAACACCATCGTATTCTTCTACCCATTTACCAGTTATAGATGCAACAACTACTAGAAGAACAAGAGGTCGTCAACGTGCCGGCAACAGATATACAACAACTGAACGCAGTTACGTTTCTTCTACGAGGAAGACCTCAAATAGAGGTAGAAGACCTTTGCCTCCACGCACTAGGTATCAAGATGAAGGCCACTCTACTACTGAACACTCTCCAAGAAGCACATCCGATCCTACAAAGAGAGTAGTAACTGCTAGATCAAGATTTAGGACCAGAGGAAGACCTGCTCAGACTGAAACTCCAGCTCCAGCTACTAGCAGAACAACTACTACAGAAAGAAGATATTATAATGATGTACATGTATCTTCTTCTGTCCAACCAGAAGCAGATCAAACACCAACTGGTAGAGCTTTGGATGAACATGTAACACCCAAGTTGCAATCTATTGAAGATCAATATATAATTAGCAATTATCAACCAGTTTACAATGTTCCTTCCGAGCATAGTAATGTACTTCCTATAAGTCAAAAAGTAATTAATGTTGAAATTAGTCGTCCAGCAACTGAACCTGTAATCATCCACGAAATCAATCAATTACCAATTAGGAATCTTGCAGAATATCACGATACAACGACAGATCGTTCTTCAATAAGAACGCGTCCACGTATTAGGAGTAGACCACGGCCTTCAACAACAGCAGCTTCCCCAACTGAATCCCCCAAAAAAATACCTGAAACCGTTTCAGATAAAGATGATGGTGAAGAGTTTTATGGATTTTTCAGGCCACCCAGTTTTAAGAAACCGGAAGTGAATGTAGAAATTGAAAATCCTTCACCTCAACCTCAAAGACCAACTTATTCCTCGACGTACATAAGCAGCACTCTGAGACCAATAATAAAATATGCTGATCAACCCATTAGTCATCGTAACATTAAATACATTGAAGATACTGAAATTGGATCTTCAACACCTGTACATTTCATTGGGGAAATTAGACCTAAATATCAACCAACTAGTACCGCCCAGTATTTTGAAGTTACTCAACCTAGTTTGGCTACAGAGAGGCATTACCAAACTACCGTGAAAGAAGTAGATGATTCTAATAAAGTAAGGATACGTGGAAGGGTTCGCTTACCAGGTAGAAGAGTCTCAGAAGAAGCGAGAAATAACGACGAAGTTAATATAAGAGAAGAAACTTCCGCAAAAGTTCCACAACGTGGAAGAATTCGTGGAAAAACTCATTTCAAAGCACCAAAACCCAAAGACAGCGCAGAAGATGAAGATGTCGAAGGTGGAAATTACCCTCCTCAATTCAAAGCAGGACAACCACAAACAGTTACTTCAAGACCGTCTTTCCAAATTACTATTGATCCTGGTTTAGAAGAAGATCAAGAACCTTACTCTTCAATTTACAGACCAACTTTTATAGCGAAACAAGCAAGTGCTAAAGATCAAGCTCATTGGAATCCAAGTATCCTCCAAAACTTCAACGATCTACCTAGTGAAATGAATGCGAAATCTGAAGACATTAGTGAACCAGAGATTATTACAGCTAAAAATAGTGAAATCTTTGAAGAAATTCCAGGTGAACAAAAAGTAAAGGTTGAAGACGCTAAAATGGAGGAAGAAGTTACAACAGAAACGTTAGTTGAAACAACTACTACGAAACCTCGAAGGCGAGGAGTTTGGAAATTGGTTAAGAGGCCAATTGATGTTTTGGAAGGTGCCGAGTCTCAAAATATTGCAAATATAAATACAAACACCTTTGAAAATGAAAAAAAAAATAAGTTTGAAGGTAAGTTGAGTTATGTGGAAGATAAAGGTGAAGAAAAAGAGGATATTCTTACAACTACATATTTACCTACTGATGAAGAAATTACAACTATCTCTTCAGAGACTACAACAGAAGGAGGTTTCTTCAAATCTCTTTACGAAATGTTTGGAATTCCCAATCAAAATGAAGGAAAAGATAAAGAAGAAGCAGAAACAACAACTGATAGTAAATCAGCAGAAACAACGACAGTTTTCGTAGAATTGGAAACTAATAAGGAAGAAATGGAAGAAGGTAATACTGAAAAGCCAGTTGTAACAGATGAACCTATAATGGAAGAAGAAGAGTATCAAACAACAACAGAATTACCAACGACGCAACAAAGTATGGGAGTTGAGGAAAAACAGACTTTTACTACTTCTACACCGATGAGTTATATTACTCCAATGAGTCTTGAGACTTGGACATCCACTTCGACGGAAATTTCCCACGAAACGGAAATTTGTTATAAAGGAAAATGTATTAAATCCAAAGACATGAAAGTGCCTTCATTATAATAGTGAAAATATTTAGAATATGTTTAAAATGAGAAAAACTATGAAATTGAATGTTGTGTTTTGTGTATAAAGATAAGAAAAAAAACAGAAGTTCGTGTGTTGTGTAAAACTTTATTATTATTTTTTATCATTATTTATTAGATAATATTTTTATTCTGTATCGTTTCATATATTTATATGAAACTTATCCACTCTATATTTTGTTAATATTTTTTTTAGCCGTTTTGCAGAAAATTTCAACAATTTTGCAAACTCATGTAATTGTAATGCCATTTTCAAATTATTTATTGTTGAAAAGAACGCAAATATTATGTTGAATTTAAAAAAAAAGTATCGGGGTGTAAAAAATGTTCTGTCCTACTTCACATTCTCTATGTAAATCTATAATAAATTATTAAAGATATATTGTTAATATTTATCACCGATAAAACATTTATTAAACGGTAATGAAAATTTCTGGAATATTGACGATTACAAAACATTTGATTAAAAAGAATAAACAAAGAATGACAGCTTCAAAGGCAAAATGTTTCTGTTGTTATAATAAGCTAAATATAGAAGCTTTTCGCGAGAAACTATAATATTTTTAGAACAAATCAAATAATGATTATGGTACATTTAATATTGGTAATTTTCATACTGATACTTCCAACTTTAAAACATTGTAACTGCCCACTCTAAAGGAGAAGTGTTTAAAATTCTGAATGTATTTCTCATTTATGAATGTATTTCTGAATGTATTTCTCAATATCATTCGACAGAACTAAAAATATATGTAAAATTTATTACCAATATGATTTACAGAGCTATTATGATATCAATGTTGCTTTGTATCGTGTTGTAAAGTCCATTTTGAGTCTTTTTTTTATTATTGTCAAAAAAAATATGGGTACTTACGTATTGACGCCACCGCAGCGAAAGGTCGCGCTACCGCGCGATATGTGGTCTGGATTTATCTGCTCCGTTATAACCTAATATAACCATCCGTTTTGCTCAAATCTGTTGCTGCGGTGGCGTTAGTACGTAAGTACCAAAATATGCTCGTTATTTTTTAATTAAGTTACGTATATTATACCCTATATATATATATATATATATATATATATATATATATATATATATATATATATATATATATATATATATATATATATATATATATATATATATATATATATATATATATATAAATACCATAGTATATTTTCAACCAAGAAAATATATATACGTTTAATGAGGGTGTAGTCAAAGCTTTGGTCGGTCAAAAGAAACTCTTTGTTATATAATCGAGCTTTCGGGAATGCTTATTCCCTTTCTCAAGACATCTAAAAATAATTTATTTGTTAGAACACCTACATGTTAAATAAATTATTTTTAGATGTCTTGAGAAAGGGAATAAGCATTCCCGAAAGCTCGATTATATAACAAAGAGTTTCTTTTTACCGACCAAAGCTTTGGCTACACCCTCATTAAACGTATATATATTTTCTTGGTTGACAATATACTATGGTGTTTGTTTAATTATCTAGTCATTAATAAAACTATCTTCGCATCTATATATATATATACATATATATATATATATATATATATATATATATATATATATATATATATATATATATATAATGTGCCGTCTCACACATCACTCAAGGTGCCGTCAAGTTTCTTCTGTACCAAAACATCCAAGAAAGGAAGTCGTTGATGCTTTTCTATCTCCATTATAAATTTAATTTGGTCGTGTTGGGAGTTAAGATGGGTAAGGAATTTGTCCAGCCCTGGTCTGCCGTGTGGCCAGATTACAAATGTGTCGTCAACATATCTTAACCAGAGTGTAGGTTTAAGTGTGGCTGATGAGATTGCCTTTTCCTTAAAATCCGTAAGAAATATGTTGGCTATTACTGGGGATAGAGGTGAACCCATTGGTGCTCCTAGGACTTGTTTGTATATTTGACCATCGTACATAAAGTATGTATGTATTCTTTAAAGTTTAAAGAATACATACTTTAGGTACGATGGTCAAATATACAAACAAGTCCTAGGTGCACCAATGGGTTCACCTCTATCCCCAGTAATAGCCCCAGTAATAGCCCCAGTAATATATATATATATATATATATATATATATATATATATATATATATATATATATATATATATAAACAGCAGCCAGGCCAACAAGGACCACGCAAATATCATTTCATTGTAGGTCTAGTATCCTTCTTTCTCTTCCAGAAGTCTTTCATCCTGGCCGACTGCGTAGCTCTTCTTTCAGCAGTCCATTCTCCTCTGTTGAGATTCTTCTTCTCCCCGACAAGAATTGTGAGACAAATTTTTTTTTATCTGTATTCTATTCGGTTTAGACAATCTTCTTCAGAAATTTTGAATTTTTGAAGTTCTTCCTTCATTTGTTTTACATAGCCCCCTTGCCCTTTATAGTTCCAGATTTTGTCAAAAATTTGTTTGCTTAACCTTGAGCAATTCATGCGGACCATATGTCCGTTGAACTGAAGTCGCCGATTTCTGATCATCACTTTAAGGTTGTCAATTTTACTATAAATTTCTGCATTGGATCTCAGTCTATAACCTTCCTGTATTTTCCTAGGTCCATAAATCGTTCTTAAAATTCTTCTTTCTATCTTGCGCAAATTCTCCATTCGGGTTATATTTGTAGTTTCCATGCCGTACAAGATGACTGGTCTAACAGCTGTATTAAAATGTCGTAATTTTGCATTGATAGACAGGTTCTTTTTATTGTATATATTTTTACAAAAATTTAATCCGTTTTTAATTTATCCGTCCCATTGCTACTAATTATTTCTCCAAGATATTTAAATCGTTCTGTGACCCTTATGCACCCATAATTTGTTTTTATCATTTTCTTAGTATATTTCTAATCACTTGTCATCATCTCTGTTTTTACCAACGAAATCTGTAAGCCCGCTTTTTCTGCCGTTTCTTTTAACTGATCAATTTGGTTAATAGCTTCTTGTTCTGATTCAGCAAACAGCGCTATGTCGTCAGTAAACCTTTGACTTTGAGGTTCTGATTCTTTGTACCAATTTTAGAACTTGAATCGTTCTTCTCCCAAAACGTCCTCATGACTTTATCCAAGACCAAATTGAAAAGCAGTGGTGATGGACTATTCCCTTGTCTATGCCCTGTTTTAACCTTGAAGAGAGCCCTAACTTCACTTAAAAATTTTACTCTGGAAATCGTATTAGTTAACGTAAGTTTTATAAAATTTATGTTTTTTTTATCAACTTGATATTCCTTTAATGTGTAAAAACAGTATCCCTATTCACTGAATCCGGAATGAGATTAAGATATTCTTTGGCCTGTTGTTGTAATATTTTAATATCAATTTTAAACCTTTGACTTTGAGGTTCTGATTCTTTGTACCAATTTTAGAACTTGAATCGTTCTTCTCCCAAAACGTCCTCATGACTTTATCCAAGACCAAATTGAAAAGCAGTGGTGATGGACTATTCCCTTGTCTATGCCCTGTTTTAACCTTGAAGAGAGCCCTAACTTCACTTAAAAATTTTACTCTGGAAATCGTATTAGTTAACGTAAGTTTTATAAAATTTATGTTTTTTTTATCAACTTGATATTCCTTTAATGTGTAAAAACAGTATCCCTATTCACTGAATCCGGAATGAGATTAAGATATTCTTTGGCCTGTTGTTGTAATATTTTAATATCAATTTTAAACTAAAATTTTTAACTGCACACGATCTATTTCTTCTGAAACCACCTTGGAACTCACCAAGCTGTGGTTCGTTCTGTGGTTCAAGTCTGTTTGGAAGTAATTTGGCAAATATTTTATATGTGACAGACAACAATGAGATCCCCCTATAACTATTGACATCAATTTTGGAGCCCTTTTTATGTAGTGGATGAATTAAGGCGATTAACCAGTCTTCTGGAATTGCTTCCTCAATCCAAATTTTCTGAAATAGATTTGTCGTCGCTATTAAAAATTCATCATCTACAAGTTTCCATATCTCTGCAATTATTCCATCCTCGCCTGAGGCTTTATTATTTTTAAGTGAGGTGATAATACCTTTAACTTCGTTTACATCTGGTGGCGTAGAGTCAGAATTTTGTTTTGTAAATTTGAAACTCAACTTGTCTGTCGGTTTTCGACAGTTTAACAACTTCTCAAAATACGCATCCAGGATATCACAATTTTCCTTGTTGTTTAATGCTAGCGTACTATCTTCCCTTTTGAACTTTAAACTCGGCGCTGATTATCCAGTGATTTCATTCTTAAATGCTCTATAAAATAATCTTGTGTCATTTTTTCTTAAAATTGTCGTCCATTTCCATTATTTGGTCCTTCATATATTTTCTTCTAATCGTCCTTAGTCTGGTGGGCCATTTTCCTAAATCTTTGTACTTCCTCTAAATTTTCTGGAGTCTTGTTCCCGTTCCACTTGTGCCAAGCACAATGTCTTTCTTTGATCACTCTTTCACATTGTTAATTCCACCAAGCATGTTTCCCATAAAAGTTCAACGGTGCAATTTCCTGAACTGATTCAAGAAGGTTATTAGAAGGGCAACCAAAAATATGCAAATGCATATATTTTCCCATTCTACTTATAATAGAATGGACTAGCCAGAAATGAGTTTCTGACTAAACTATGAATTTAGAGCCCTATTCGTAAGGGCATATTTTTGCATATTTCACCAATAAGAGCATAGATTGCATATTGGCTATGATAAGACATATTTCGAAATAACTGCTTATTTTTAGTGCATATTATGCTCAATTTTGTTAATACATTTATATTCATTGATCTGCTTTTTGACGGAAATCTCAAGACTCGTATTAAATACGGCAGTGCTAGACAAAGCAAATCATAGCACTATTGCAAGATTGATGATTCAATAAAAATTCTGGGTGAAAGTTTCAATCTAGATTCGATTTTACTCTTTATATCAGATACCGCTCTATACATGGTAAAAGCAGCTCAGGCCATACAAACCAAAAACTTTTTAGCCAAAAGTGACACATCTGACTTGCCTTGCACAGGGACTTCATGAGTTCAGAGTTTGTGAACAAATTCGAGGAATTTATACTAACGTCGATGGTCTAATAGCCAATGTAAAAAAGTATTTTTGAAATCACCGTCAAGGGGAATGATTTTTAATGATTTGGCACCTGGCGTCGCACTTCCTCCGCAACCAATAACTACTAGATGGGGAACATGGATTGATGCCGTAGTGTACTATGCCACCAACATCGAAATAATTGTGAAAGTGTTCAATGTACTCGATGAAGAAGAGGCCGCATCAATCAAAAGAACTACTAATTTTAAGAGAGCTACTAAATGACGGTGAAATAGAATTTGATTTAATTTTCATTGACTAAAATTATGGATTCCTTAGCCCATCAATAAATTCGCTTGAAACGTCTGGGCTACTCCTTGCTAAACAGATTGAGGTAATAGAACATCCTCAGGATGTAATTAATGGCGTTAAAGGCGAAGCAGCTATCTTTGTGAAAAAAAAACTTGTTTTTGAAAAAATTATAGTTTTCCATTATGAAGCAAATTCCAATAAAATTGTCAAGGTCTAGAGGTTTGTGTAGAGGTTTTACAACAATAGACAATAAATATAGTATTATTGAAGCAATGGCATTTAAATTTACGGCATTTAATGGCATTTAAGTTTTGAAAAAAATTTAATTTAAATTACTTTGAAGTTAAGATATATTTTTCTTTTGTATTTATGTTCTCGTACCTAAAATTTAACATTTTTTTATTTATTTTATTTTAGATTTAAGAGCATATTTTATTTAAATGCATATTTTTATTTTTATAGATCATTTTTTCATTTGTATAGAGCATATTTTCATCTTTATAGAGCATATTTTCATTTTTATAGAGCATATTTTAAGCGCTTAAAGAACTTTTTTAAGAGCATATTTTTGGTTGCCCTAGTTATTAGTAACATCATTCCTTGATGTTCCTTTTTGATATTCCTTTTTTCATTTGTAAGAACCTCTCTATTTTTGGAATTTTAATTCTAGTTGTTGATTATATTATAAGTAATAAAAAAAATATTCCAAAAACGTGTTTTTCAAAATAATTTAAAACAATTTTATTAACGCAAACAAAATAACTATTACAAAATATAAAATTAAAAAAATAATTATAACAGATTCAATATTACTTTCTTCTTAATTATTGGAACTAAGTGATTCATAAAAGTATCTGTAAGTTTCCTGTAATATTTTTTTCAGATACTGTAACTGCTCGTTTTTTTTTGGGGCAGTGGCAATGGATTGTTATAGCTTTTGTATGTTCTGGTCTTCTTCACTTGATTCAAGTCTATAAAGTATAGATCTTCGTTCAATTCATATTTATAAGAAACTAGTTCAGGGTTTTCTGCGTCCACAATTATTTCAGTTGAATGGTTCCAAGAAATTTTTGCTCCGTTAGTGTTCTTGGTGAATTTTTTAAAACTGTTGAAGCTAATTTTCTTAAAATCAAAGATTCATTCAAGATCATCAGCTCAGTTCTTTAAAGTTGTATGGTTTTCCATCTACTCTTGTCATTTTACAAAGCATGATGAATTGATCTGCTGTGAATAAATCCACATGACGTTTCTTTTTTTTTCAATTAGAACATGAACACTCTCATTTTCGCTCTGCGTGTGTCCTTGTTCAAGATATCTATGCACAATGGAAATTTCATAACATTTAGCAATATATGAGTACATGCTGACTAAAACTTTCTTTTTATTTTGCCCAATGCAATTATCTGAGTAAAATATAAATTACCTTTTAAATAAAGATACAAACAGCTTGATATTTCGTTGGCCCCACTCTGTCCAATAGCTTCGTTCCATATACAACAAAACCCCTCTTTGTTTGGTAAATCATAAATTGTAAAGTTTGGAAACTGATAATTAACATTTCTAGTAAAATTGTGAGTCAAAGATCAGTTGCATGAAGAACTAGAAAAGGTACATGATGATTGCCTCAAAAACGACATTAAGATCATAATTGGTGATCTAAATGCAAAGCTATGTAAGGAAAAGATATACCAACCACATATTAGTAAGTTCAGTGCTCATGAAACAACCAATTATAACATGGTTAATTTTGCGGCTTCAAAGAATATGCTCGTAGCACGCACACACTTTCCACACTAAACATCCACAAGGTAACGTGGACCTCGCCAGATGGACTGACAAAGAATCAAATAGACCACGTGCTAATAAACACACTACGTTTATTGCACCTATTGTGGTGCAAATGTAGACTCAAACCACTACATAGTAGGAACCAAACTACGACAAAGAATTGCAAACATCAGGAAAGAAAAGGTAGTAAAACAACACGTTACAACATCAAACTCTTAAATGATCCCCAAGTACTAGAGAGATATCAGAACCACTTATACAACCAACCCTATTGATTTGAACTTAACAACCAACGAACAAATGGAACATTTGTAAAAGTGGAATTAGAAATGCAGCAGACATCATACTTGGACAGGAACAACTTTCCCCACGATAGGAAGAAAAACGATGCATACAAACTTACCCAACAAAGATGCAAACGAGAAAGGCAACAAAACTATAAAGACCTCAGAAGAGAAGAGAAACAATAGCATAGAAGAAAGAAAAGAGCCGCAAAAATCAGGGTATAAAAGATCTCCAAACTCAAAAAAAACAGAATAATACAAGAAAATTCTACAAATCTCTAAATAACGCACGAAAAGAATATAAACCACGAATGAGCATATGTAAGGACAAAGACGGCCATATAGTGAGTACAAATGACGTCGTCCTCCGGAGATGGGTTGAACACTTTCAGGAACTACTGCATGCCGAAGCGGAGGTGGAGTAGTGAAGCAGGAGTAACAGAGACTGCAGTACGGAACATTGACCCAATAGAACCTCCATCTACTCAGGAAGTAGCACAGGCATTCAAGCGACTTAAAAATAACAAGTCCCCGGGTGGGGACAGTATACCTGCGGAACTTATTAAATTAGGAGGCTACGCGCTAATTAAAAAAATACATACGAAGTGCAAATGCCAGAAGAATGGTGTGTAGGAATTATGGTACCTCTACATAAGAAAGGGGACCTGTTGGAATGCAAAAACTATAGAGGCTTGAATATAAAATATAAAATCTTTTCAAACATCCTGTACACACGTCTAAGCAACTATATGGACGAACTACTAGGACAATACCAATGCGGTTTTAGGTCTGATCGCTCAACAACGGACCAAATCTATGTACTACGACAGATATTAAAAAAATCGAACGAGTTCAACATAGATACATATCATATATTTATTGACTTTAAAGCAGCTTATGACAGCTTGCTAAGGGACAATGTACAGACAAAGCAATGTACAGACTCGCCATTCCTGATAAGATAATAAGGCTTCTAGAAGCCACAATGCCTAGCGTTATATTCCCTTCAAAACAGAAGTCGGCTTACGGCAAGGAGACGCATTAGCGTGTCTTCTTTTTAACATTGCCATAGAAACCGCCGTTAGAGAAGCCCAGCTAGACCAAAGTGGAGCAATATTTAACAAATCGTCCTAAATATTAGCATATGTCGATGACATTGACATAGTCGCACGCACAGAGGGAAAATTAAAAGAAATGACCACCAAAACAAAAGATGACAAAACGAAGGCCATGGCATCTGAACCAAACAACAGAGCCAGGAATAACAGCCACTCACCGTAGACGATAACAACTTTGAGTATGTACACGAATTTGTGTACTTAGGCTCCCTCATCACCAGCGATAACAATACGACGGTGGAAGTGAAAAAAGGATAGTAATAGCGTATAAATGTTACTGTAGTCTGCATAAGCATCTAAAGAGTAGGCTACTAAGCCGAAAAACCAAAGTACTCATACACAGAATACTTATCCTGCCAGTCTTCACATATGGATCAGAAGCATGGCGATATCAGAAGCCGATGAATACCTACTATTAACATTTGAACGTCAGATTCTAAGAACAATATTTGGACCCACGTGCACGAACGAATTCTAGCGAGGAAGATACTGATACATATCACGAAATCTACCACATGTACAATGACGATGGAAGAGACAAGTGGGCTGGGCATTTAGCAAGAGCGCCGGAAAAGTATCCTCCGACGCGCATGCTAATGGCCCAACCTGAGGGAAGAAGGCGCCAAGGAAGACACAAACTGCTCTGGCGAGACGGGGTAGAGTCTCTCTCACGGTTGTAGGACCAATGATGATGATGATTAAAATTGTGAGTTGCGTGCCTGTGACAGTTTCGATAACTTATTGTAAGTCAAAGCATGAAACATTTTCCCTTTCCTTCCTCACTATCTTCTTCCTAGCAAAATGTTTGTTTTGTTTCTCAACCATTTGTTGTGTCTTTTCTTTTGTTATTGCAAATGTCATATTTATCTTTCTTTGGCATATGGAAACCAATATAGAACTCATTATTGAAAATATCTCTGTATTGTCTCTCAGTAGCTATTGCCACATTTACATTTTCTGTACCCCAAGTTTTATATAATCTGTACATTTTTGCTATGGTTAAACCATATGTGTTCGACATACAATTATGGTTCGACATACAATTTGTTCGTTCGCTCCCACCAATAGTGAGACGTCACTTTGGGAAATAGCTCAATATATTGTAAAACACTGCTGTGCGTCCTTCTTTTATTAGGTAGGACTGTGCCAGTAGCAGAGTTATCCAACTTCTTCAATGCAGTCATCACTCACATATCGGTTATGTTTAATGTATTTAGAAACATTGGTTTGCACACCCCTACTTTTTCTAAAGTGCTCTTTGCTAAAGTGTAAGACAAACTTGAACTTCTTCGAGACACTTCATCATTTTCTTTAACAGCAATTCTGCTGTAAGTTTATTGTATAAATTCAATATATATATATATATATATATATATATATATATATATATATATATATATATATATCACCAACACTGTGGCTTCTTCAGGTATTGATATAAATTCAAATTGTCAAAAACAAAAACATTTATTATTATTTTCGTTTTTGACAATTTGAATTTATATCACTACCTGAAGAACCCACAGTGGTGGTGAAAAACAAATTATGTTTTTATCCTAAATAATGCTAAATGACATGGCAAACCAGGTAGACTTCTTATCAATTCTTGAGAGGTAGAATCAAACCAATAAAACACTAAACAAAGTAGACTAAAGAAGTAATACTAGACAGACGAGATTAAAATGAGAAGACTAGACAACCAAAACTAGACAAACAAGATTTGTTATTTCAGAGAATAAAAGACCGATACGTTGGTAAAATCATCAATTTTAGTTGTTTTATAAAAACAATCCTTTTCCCAAGAAAAACAACAATTACCCTATGATATTTTTTTTCGATGTTATTAAGAAGTTTAATAACAAATTGAAAATAAAGTTTTGAACTCAAAACCCCAAACACGCCGACATTTTCCGAGCGCGTATAACGTAATTTCTACTCGACATTACATGCAGTAGATACAGTGTTTTAAGTTTTCATGAAGTAAATCTTGTTATTATCGTCAAAATATTAATAAATTTATTAGACTTGTCAAATCTTAAAACTATACTATTGTATTATTGAGGAATTATTGCAATATATGTCAGCTATCAACATTATATATAAATAAAAAATATCGATAATTTTTCAAAATGCTTAATGCGATATTTTTTCAAAACTTATTCAAAGCATCAACATCAACATTAACTATCAACATTATATATAAATTTCGATAATTTTTATTTTTTCAATAACCCATTTAGATTTGACAAAGTGTTTCAGACTGGTTAGTAATTTAAAGAAATCTAAACATTCTTAGCGTACGAGACATAAGAAAAAAGAAGATTTAATTATATCTATGGCAAGTGGCCATTCTGTTGCAACCACATATTTTAAAGACCCCATATCTTCTAATTAGTCGCATAAAATAAATTAAAATTGAACTAGACAATTAAAATTAGTCGAAAAATCGAACTGTATGTACT
Organism: Phosphuga atrata; assembly: GCA_944588485.1. Taxonomy (NCBI): domain Eukaryota; kingdom Metazoa; phylum Arthropoda; class Insecta; order Coleoptera; family Silphidae; genus Phosphuga; species Phosphuga atrata. The sequence continues at coordinate 63,108,408 of OX155892.1, forward strand.
ACTTACAATTTAATTACTAATTTTCTTTACAATAAGTTGCAACACGTTGCAAAAAAAAACTGTTATTACATATAATTCATATTTATTACAGTATTTTTTGTTATAATTTAAAATATAATTAAAGTCACAAATTATATGTTTGTTGTATACCGATAAATGTAATTAACACCCATTCTCGTTTTTAATGATACTACAATTATAAAAAATTGTATAAAAACTGTAGGCGGATTTTAACACTTCAATATTTCAATAATCTCCCAATCAATATGCAGATCTTGACTGTAGTACTTGTTTCTTTCGCAACGCTCAATGTTGTGGTAAGTATAAAATTTTATTAAAACTGTAAATAGGCAACACACACTAGTTAAAGATTAAAATGCTATATAAACCAAATTAAACAAACAAATCTGGATAAACAAGACGAGAGAAAACCGACAAAGAAGAGTGTGCACACAGTACCATGCCACTCTTGCTGACTATAAGACTGAATAGAATATAGAAAGATATATAAGAACAAATAGACAAGTGTCGGCTTATAAAATTAAATATACATAGCAATTATAAATCAAAGCTGTGTTAAAAAGAATAGATATAGAGGGCTACATCGACGTGGTTAGACAGACATCAATAGACAGGTAGGAATAAACTAATCGGGGCAGGCATCAACTACGACAAAAATTGACAAGGCTATGAAGTCAATAATAAACTAGACAAACTAAAAATAAACTTTCAGACTATTCAGGCATGCCGTGACATAAGACTAAACAGACAAATTCCAAACTTTAACACCACCCTAAATATATAGGGTTGGGTTAAAGTTTGGAATCAAACCAATACTTTCTTTATTTGCTGTTTTTGGGATAATCGCTTGGGCCCGTCAATTTTATTTTCCAAAACACAAAGTTATGACGTAAAAAAATTTACTTACTAAGTACTTACTTACCTTAATCTGTTTGTACATTAGTGTGATCCCACCTCCAAGAGAATAAAAACAAAAAAAACAGCAAAAAACAAAAGAATGAAAATAAAAATTAAAAACTCTCTTTTCTGTTTGTTCTTATTAGAAAAATCTTCCTAACATCATCAGATAAGCAAATTGTTTAAATTTATGAACGTTGCCAAATAGACTAGGAACTAGTTCAGATTTTGCCTACTCCCTTTTTGCCTATTTTGCCTTTTGAATAGACTAAACTGCTTAGATATTAAGTTAGAACTTATTAAAGTAACAGAGGAACACAGCCTGAATATATATATAAATATATTCAATCTTTCCGGAGCTCTATAAAACTATTGAGTCTTTTAGAACTACCAAAAACAAATCTCTTTGGCTTTCAGTCCACCTTCGTGGCACTCAACAACAGCCAGAAAAATAACATTGTTTCTAAGATCATGTCTTTCCGATACCTTAAGTGGATAGTCATCTGTGGACGCGTTTCGAGATATATCTTTCATCAGCACAGCTGAAAGCTATAAAATAACTGATAAATTTCAAAGGAGATTGGTTTTTGGTAGTCATAAAAAGACTCATTAGTTTTATAGAGCTCCGGAAAGGTTGAATATATTTATATATTCAAGTTGTGTTCCGGCTTTATTAAGTTTATATGATTATCTATAAAGTAGTATGGTTTTCTTCTTCTTCTTCTGTCGGCACTAGGGACCATGTAGAACCTTGGCCTGCTCAATTACTTCCTTCCATTCCTCTCTATCTAGAGCCTTTCTCCTCCAACTTCTTATTTTCATTTCTCTTAGGTCATTTTCCACATCATCGCTCCATCTTTTTCTGGGTCGGCCTCGCTTCCGCGTCCCCTCTGGTTTTTGGTCAAATGCCATTTTTGGACCGCGATTATTTTTCATTCTTATTACGTGTCCCAGCCATTTCAAAAGTTGGGACTTTACTGTGGCAACTATATCTGGGTCTTCATATAGGTTTCTTAACTCCTGCATAATGTCTCCATTCCCGTCCTTCTTGCACTGGTCTGTATACTCGTCTTAATATTTTTCTTTCAAAGATACACAGGTTTTTTTTTTCGTCTTCTTGTTTTAGAACCCACGTTTCGCTTGCATATGTTACTACTGGTTTTATTATTGTTTCATATATTCTCTTTTTGACATTTCTTGATATATTCCTTGATTGAAATATCTTTTTTAGTGCATAGTAGCTTCTATTTCCTGCTGAGATTTGCTTGTTTTTATTTCTTCGCTTGTTTCATTGTCTCTTGTGATTGTGCTTCCTAGGTATTTAAAATTTTGTGCTTCTTAGAAATTGTGATTATTTGTTCTTATATTCGTCTGTTCTCTTCTCAGGTCTCTCGTCATCAGCATGTACTTGGTTTTTCTACATTTACCTTTAATCCAGCCTTTCTTGCTTCTTTTTCTAATTCACAATATGCAGTCTTTAGGGCTTGTTTTGTTCTTGTTAGTATCACTACGTCGTCTGCATATGCTAGATATTGGCAGGTTCTGTTATAAATATTCCCTCCTTGGTTTGTATCTATCTTTCTTATACATCTTTCGAGTACTAGGTTGAATAACATAATAGACAGAGGGTCGCCTTGCCTCAGTCCCCTTTTCACTTCGAACTGCTGTGACAGGTTCCCTCGGTTTCTCACTCTATTTTTTGTGTGTTGTATTGTCATTTTCGTTAGGTTAACTAGCTTTTCTGGGATTCCAAACTGTTTCATTGTCTGTTCTACATATTCTCTCTTCACGCTGTCGTATGCCTGCTTAAAATCTATGTACAGTTGGTGGACATCGATATTGTATTCGTAGCACTTTTCCAGGCTTTTTCTTATTGTGAATATGTGGTCTGTCGTCGACCTTCCGCTTCTAAACCCTGATTGGTATTCGCCCAATGTTTCTTCTGCATATGGATTTATTCTTCCCGCTATTATAGAGGCCATAATTTTGTACCCAACTCCTAATAAAGATATTCCTCTGTAACTATTCCATTCCAGCTTATCTCTTTTCTTCTTATAGATGGGACATATTATTGCATTTGACCAGCCGTCTGCCATTTTCTCTTGTAGCCATATCTCTTGTATTAGCTCGTGTATTTTGTCTCCTAGTTCTTCCCCTAGTAAAGAATGTCCCTCCATTCTTTACTAGTTCCGCTGTTACCTCATCTTCTCCGGGTGATTTTTGGTTTTTTAATTTATTCACTAGTTGTTTAACTTCTTTCCTTGTTCGTGGCTCCACGTTTATGTGTGGGCCGTTGTACTGAGTATCTTTATTATCCTCATCTTCTTCTGCTTCCTCTTCTTCTTCACTGTCATTAGCCTGTAGTAATTCCTTAAAATATTCTTTTAATCTTGCACTTATACTTTCCTCGTCTGCTACTAATTCACCTGCTTTGTTTTTTCATGCTTGTTCTTGCTTGATATTGTTCTTTTTCTTCTTTCACTTTTTGGTAAAATATCTTGTTCTAGTTCTTCTACTCTCTTATTTTCGTAGACTCTTTTCTTTGCTCTGCACGTGTTTTGGGAATGCCTTCTCTTATTTTGATATTCTTCTATATTTGCTCTAGTTTTTCTGTGTTCGTTTTCTTCCGGACTTCGTTTCTTTCCATATGCGCTTCTGTACATTCTTCTTCGTACCAGTTATTATGTTTTCGTGTTGGTCTTTCCCCTATAATTTCACTTGCTGCTGTGTGTATAGCTCTAGTTATTCTTTCCCACTTCCCTTGACTGTCCATGTCACCCGCGTTTTCCTTCAGAAGTGCTGTCTGTGACTCTTTGTTGGTATCAGATTTGGTTTTCCTCGTCTTTTAGTTTTTTATTATCATAAACTCTTCGCTTATTGCAGTTAGTACCCTTTTTCATTGTTGTTATTCGCTGTCTATATTTCCCTTTCACCATAAAATGATCTGAGTCGCAGTTTGCCCCTTGTAACATCGATGATTTTTGATGCGTGTCTTTTATCTATGAGAATATGATCTCCCAAGTCTCTTTATATATATATATGTTTGTGTGGAAAGCAGGTGCTGGAGATTATCATATTTTGCCCCATAGCAAAATCTATTAATCTTCTTACATTTTCGTTGCTTATATCGTGTTTGCTATGTCTGTCTACGATTGGTCTGTAGCCTATTTCTTTACCGATTTTAGCATTTAAATCTCCTAGGGTTACTTTATTTCCTAGGTAGTATGGTTTTACCAATTCCAAATTACTACAAGATCACTATAAGATCACATAAGATTTTATTTAAATTGTTTATAATTTATGCTATATGCTAAATATTTTTCATTTGCTAGGCTTTTATCTAGATTCTTCTTCTTAAGTACCATGTCTTTCCAGAAAGTTGGTCACCAACAAATCTATCCTTACTCTGTCGACGACAAATCCGAACAGAGGGCTTGAGTTGATTTTGTACCAGTCACGTAAATTCTTGAGCTATTATGTTTTTCTGCGGCCTGGCTTTCTTTTACCAGAAACTTTGACCTGCATGATGTACTGCAGAAATCGTTATTTTTTGGATAATTTTTCCGTTAAACTTTATTAAACTTTTTAATATTTCACAAAGCCCACATCACAAAGACTTCAAGCCGTCTTTCTTCGTACTTGTTTTTGTCCAGGCTTCCATACCGCACAGCAAGGTGGAGAAGTCGTAACATCTGAGAGTCTCAGGACATCTGAGCCGGATTCTTATAATTAACTTCAGATCTCTACAGCACAAGACTCATGTTTGTAAATGCTGCCCGAGCCTGCTCAATCTACGAATTTTCTTCAGTTTGACTATCCGCTCTGTTAGTCATTATCCTGTCTAGATATTTTATTTGTTTCACTTGTTTCAGTAGTTCAGTAGTTTTGCCTTTTTTGCATTTAATCCGAGACCGGCCATTGAGCTTTTTCTACAACTGCGTCTAGCATTAGTTGCAATCGTCTGCGTAGCGAAGGTTGTTTATGATTTCGCCATTTATAATAAAGCCAGCTTGTATATCAGTTAGTGTTTCTTTAAATATTCGTTCGAAGTAAACATTAAAGAGCAAGGGCGATAAAATGCAACCCTGCCTTACTCCACGTTTGATCTTTATTTCCGATGTATCATCGCCATCTATTCTAACCACCGATGTTTGGTTCCAATATAGATTTTCAATTATTCTAATATCCCTCCGTCCAGTCCTATAAGGTCTAAAGTCTCTTCCAATACATCATGTTTGACCCCGTCGAATGCCTTTTGGAAGTCTTTATGAAGCATGCATAGACATCATCTGATATATCACTACTTCTTTGATCCAGGTCACTTATGCCAAATAAAACTTCCCTTGTGCCGAAGCCATAAGGGAGGCTTTATTTGGTATGAGTGTCCTGGCTCAAAGACGTTGTGATATGTCAGTTAATGCCTATACATGCTTCATAGATTACACAATATCAATTCGAATCCAGCGATATCTAATTTTTTAATACCTTAAAAAAGTTATTTAGGCTCTGGAATTAATGTCTTCTTATTGTTGTTACCGTTATAGTCCGTTTGCGGCTTTCGAATAACTAGAATTAATGTAATGAATATCAACACATAAACACAGACACTGAAAAAATAAAGGCTGCGCCTTAGTCGGGTAAAAACCCAAATAAACCAAACTAAACGAAAAAGCGAATACATTGTCAGTACTGCTCCTGAAAATAAGAATACATAATCAAACATCTAGACTAGTTATACACTTAGCTGTTAAAATTACGTAGACTAGAGTGGACAGTCAAAACTAGACACATAAGCTTGAAATATTTGACAAAACAGACAACACAAAAACAAACTTCACAAAGACAGAACGTATTAATTTATGTTAAATTGTATTTTTCTTTCAGTTTGGAAATCAAGAATTATATAATCAACTTCACACAAAATGCATTGCGGAAACTGGAGCTAATGCAGGTAATATTTAATCTAAACTATAAGAAATAAATCTAAATGATCTAATCTTAACTAGTAGAGGTTCCACAAAGTATAATTAATATAGTTATAACTATTTTACATATGTAGTGTATATTATTAATTGTACTTAACATACAGAGTAGACAGGAATCTGAATTATATGTTTATTTCAAACTAGGTACATCCAAAACTGTTTATAGTATGTATTTAATAAGTTTAACAGTATTTATTTACATTAAAATATTGAAAAAAAAATTTGTTTTTAATTTTTATTTATAACATTTTTATTTTTTGTTAGCATTAATTGCAAAAGCAAATAAAGGAGAATTTCCCGAAGATTCAAATTTCAAAGTAAGTGGAATATAAAATTGTTTTATTGTATTGTTACAATTATTAACGATAACTAACATTTTTTTAGTGTTATGTGAAGTGCATTACCGTAAGTGCTGGTGCTGTAAGTATATTTTTATAACAAAATGATGTTTTGTTAATGAAAATCTTTTCACAATTATGTAGATGTCTGAAGATGGCAAAGTAACATTTTCTGAGGAAGTGAAGAAAATTTTGCCTGCAGAACACAGAGAGCATGTTCATAAGGCTGTCGACTCTTGCAAGAACAAATTAAGTAAATATCGCATTCAAAGAAAATATGCAGAAATTGTAAAAATATGCTTTTATTTTCAGAGGCAGTTGATGTTTGTGATAAAGCCTACGAGTTCCATAAATGCGTCTACGAAGCCACACCAGAGGTAAATAAGTTCACCGAGCGTAAATAAAAAATTTATTAAATTTTTTTTTTTTTTAGCATTATTTTCTATTTTGAGGAAGAAATATTAGCTTACTGGTTCATATTTTTGCAGTACTCAATTATAATATTCTTGTATTTGGTTTATATTCTTAATTTAGTATACTAATTTATAACAAAATTTAAGCATGTAATAAATTTAACTGGCATATAATAAAAATATTAGCATTTTCCAAATACAACTAAAAATATTTAGAATAATCTTCTTCTGCAGATTGTAGATATTCACTCCTGGACAAAGACATCCTTTAATTTTCTCACTGTCGTTCTCAACTTATATTTCGTATCCAGTTTTTTAGCGCGTAACGCGCGTAATGTCCTCTTGCCATCTTCACTGTGTCGGCCTCTGCTACTCTTTGACTTCAATAGTCCATTGTCTCCATTGCATCAAAGTATTGCTCCATTAAAATTTTCTCTTGCCATGTGACCCACCCACTTTCGTTTAAAACTTGACACTCGTTCGATCACATCAATGATTCCCGTTCTCCTTCTTACTTCCTCCGCATTCGATCCCTCAAACTTATCCCCAACATTACTCTCTCTAACGTCCTTTGGCAGACCCAAAGTCGGTATGCACTGCTCTTTACGAGAGTAACAGTTTCGAGCCAGTACGTTGCAACGGGCAAGATACAGGTGTTATACAGCTTTCGCTCGAGGTGTATAGGAATCATTGGATCTCGAAGGATGTAGCCAAGTTGGCCCAAAGCTGTCCAAGTCAATCCAATACGTTTCTTGATTTCTACTATTTGGTTTTTCTTCTCCATTTTGTTGTGCAGTGTATATCATCCATGATTGTCGATAACAATTTGTATATCATTTGGACTCATGATTTCTGTTGTTTGTAAATTCATTCTTAGGCCTTCTGCTTAAGAGGCTATATATCTCCATAATTGATCATGGTATATTGGGGAGTTATAGGCGTTTGAGTTAAATCGTTTATGAATAGTATAAACTAGTACATATGGATCGATTTTTTTGGAATGGAATAGTTATTGTGAATGGAAGAGTTGAAAAGAATGGAACAGTTGCTTAAGGTGGAATAATTGATGAGGGTTAAATTGTATAATGAATTTTGACACTTGTGGCGCTTTCAGCATCATATGATATATATGGAACGTGAAGTTGTATATAATTGCGAGCTGCGCGATTCTTGTAGAAAACGCATCAGCTTAGGTTGTATGAGTTGCAAGATGTACAACTCCTACTGCACAAAATTATAACTAATATTTCATTCGCCTCAAATGGTTTTAATGCTGTCAGGTTTGTAAAATAATATAATCAAACACTTTTGAGGTGTACTTAATCATAAATATAGTGTTGCCAATTGTCTGAAATCAAAGTGACTTTAATTTAAGGAGTGATATTAGAAATGAAAAGCTCCCAACCCAACGCTCATAAAAAAAGTTACTATATCTAACAATGTGATATTAGTTACTAAGGTGTACAACATGGACGATAAAAAATCAGCTGTGGAGTAAAAGTTACTGAACATCTCACTAAAACTTTCATAACCTTTAAATTAATTAAGTGACATTGATTATCAACTTTGATGTTCAACATAACCAACATATTGTTTTAATCAAGTTGGTATCTGTGTCGCTGAGTTACCAACACACTCAAACATAATCTCATAAACTATTTGTGGAGTTACGTTGTTGTTGTCAACTTTGACAGATAGCATAACCAAGTCAGAAAAAGTCAGCTGTTAAGACTTTTTTTCGTCAAAGATGTAAACCTTAGTTACTAACGTCACTTCATCATATATAGTAACCTCCTTTTATGAAGGTTGGCAACTCTTGATTTTCAATGTAACTCCTCCAGTTATAGTGTTTGCTATTAGACAATTAGCAACACGTAGCAAAATTATGTTGCTAAAAGTTTCACTAAAAAAAACAATAACAAATAAATTACTCAACTGAGGTTAATGACAATTTTGACTTGATTTTCATATATTTCTTTATTTAAAAAATCCAGTGTCAAGATTATCGACCATGAAAATTCCAAAATGGTTAAATTGCTTCAATAGAAATATCTATGATCTTAATAGATCTGAAAGAGTTTTTATTATATCTATTACAGTTTTCAAGTTGTTGCTATTTGAATCTATTAGTATCAGTTCCGGTTGGACTTCGAGGGATGCGTATGTGATCTGGATTTACATGGAGCTTTGCGACATGTAACCTAATCGCTTAACCTAGGTTAAACCAACATTCAGCTTTACAGCTTTATCTTATTTTTGATCACTTGGGTCGCGCTACCGCTTGTAGTTTGTCTTAATTTTTCTGCCGCTTTGCGGTATGCAACCCAACCTAAATTAGGCTAACAGACTTTGCCACTTTAGCTTATTTAAGATCGAGGTGTTCTAACCTAACTTAGGTTTAACAACACCTCTTGCTACTTTATTTTATTATGGATCGAGAGGTCACGCGGCCACAAGGTTTGATCTAGAAGAATAAAAATTGCACACTTTTTAGAAAACAACTCTCGTTTTATCGAGCAGTTTTTTACACCAGTTTGGTACGAATGAGAAGAAGCTTTGGAGAATAGCAATATATAGTTTTTTAATAAAATCCTGCGGGAAAGGCTATCGGCGTCAAAGATACCAAAACGAAAATAGAAAATGTATAATCTATATAGAACTGAATGATTTTTTAATGTACCACTTAAACTTTTCAAGCTATAGTCATTTGATAAAAAGTATGGTATGCGACTGTTACTACATAGTCTCTATACTTACTCTCAATTAAAAAATTAACTACGTTTTTAGCACTAATTGCGTGTAATTAGTTTTTTACATGACATTTTTCATCTCAAAATATCGTTAATAGAATTTATTACTCGCTGTAATGGTATGAATTTGAGGGAAGAAGTCTGAGACCAGAATCGCGAAGATGTCAAAATATCAATATCTATAGAAAAATGTATGGTCTATATAGTACTGAAAGAATTTTGTAAAAATCTGTTAGAGTTATTAACCTATAGATATTTGATTTTATTGTTTTCTCTTCCGGTTTGGCTTTAAGAGGGGACGGCCGCTGCCAGATAAAATATTTTGCAAAATTGACAAAGTGATTTCATAGAACGATGCCATGTGTACAAATGTGTACAATTTTATTGTTCTACGTGGGGTGGAACTCATAAAGGCTATTTTTTAAGGAAATCAAACCTGTCAATCACGAATTTTATCCAAAACCGAACGCGGAAATTTCAAAATACTAAAAAATTGCGAAAAAATGCATTAAACCTCAAACGATTCCAACGAAATTTTTACTGTACATGGATACCTATAAAAAGTACACTCGGGCGAAAATTCAACATTCCGCTGCCATCGGGGACGACGCAAATTATTTTAGTTTTGGAGGAATTTGGCAAATATCTCTGCAGAGTCTCGAAACAGAAAATAGGCATTCGGTGCACCGTATGTGGAATTCTGGTATCTACAAATAAGTATTCTTTGCAAATTTTATAAAGTCTTTTGGTTTTGTCACAAATGTGAAAAGTGATATTTTTTGAATGGGTACGTACCCCTTCTCTGAATTTGATTTTACATTTTACATAGGTTTAAATGGAGAATGAATTCGGAGTTGAATGAAAAAAAATCCCATGACCAAACAATTAACAGCGGAGCGATGAAATTATTGCGTTTTATAGATCTGTGTTAAAATTATTTCTTGCAAACCCAAGGAAATGTGGTATATGATTTCTCGAAGATGAAGTAGAAAAGTAGACGAAATTTTTAAACGATCGGCATGTCGAAGCTATCAGCCGCAAAAAGTTCATGTAGCACATTTCAATAGGCCTCAATGAGCACTATTCGATTTTAAAAAGAAAAACCGGATAAATTTCGAGATGGCTGTTCTTTCAGCCGTGAAGTGGTAGAACTGATCGTTCTTCAACAGAGTTATGCAAAAGAGTTATCTCTTTTGTTATACACGCTAGGAAGTCGCGGAATACACCTTTAGATTCCAAATTAAATGTGTAATTTTTAACTATTCTTGTAGAAAACTTAGTAATTCTCACCGTTTGGAAAATGGATTTTAAAGTACCAGATGACCCAACAAAAATTTACATCGTCCCCCATGTAAAATTAGCCGAATTTCAAGAATCTCCAATCAGAAATTTGCAAAACAATAGTTAGTTTTATAAAATCGGTAAAAACTGTAATCAAATATGGCAGAGCTTTCTTTTACTCAAGTAAAAGTGTGAATTTGCAAGAATATTCAATTGTTTCTAATGTAGAATTTTCCAAATTTAACAAATCTGAGAAATAAATTTTCCCGGACACCATTCACCACGGAAAATGGAAGGAAACTTCCATGGAACTTCCGCGGAGTTGCTTATGCAACCGTTGCTAGTCATCCTGAATAATGGCAAATGAAATGCATTAAAAAAAATCCTTTGAAAACGGTTTGCAATGGAATGATAAAATTTGCTCCACTGGTAGAGGAAAGTTTACTCTATCGATTCATGCTAGAAGAATTTCTTAGAAATGTAGGGAAATGAAAAACGCAAATGTTTGAAAATCAAGTAAACAGTTGGAGGGAGATTTCAAACGTCGGCCACGTCCGGACCGCCAGCCGCAGAAAATTCATGCAACATATTTTAATAGAACTTGATGAGTTGTATTGGAATTTGAATCGAAAATGCCGATAAATATTGAAATGGCTGTTCCTTCTGCAGTGAAATGGTAAAACTGACAGTTTTTCGCCAATAACTCTGTTGCTATACATTCGAGGAAGACGCGTGTTGTACCGTTAGAATCTAAATTCAATTTAAAAGCTCCAATTATTCTTAAAAAAAAACTCGTAAATATTACGGTTTATGAAATAAATTTTTAAATTCAAATGTGAACGGAAGCAACTGTTTCTGATGTAAAATGGTCTGAATTTTAAGAATCTGCTAAAAGAAAAGTGTGAAATCTTCGTTTTCTTTGAAATATATATATATATATATATATATATATATATATATATATAAATTTCGTAGAAATTTGTGAAAAAATGCGAATTTTAACGTTGCTATGTGTTGCTAATCAAGAGCCAGAGTCGCTGAAATCTCTTTGAATTTAATTTGAATTTAAACCTTTAATTTTAAACAATTAGCGAAAAATCTGAATTTTGATTTAAATTATTTTTTCTTAATTTTATGTTCTCATAAGCACGCGAATAATCATAAAGGGTTAAACTTCAACAATGACATTTTCACATAACCTGAGCGAAAATAGTGTCAGAATGATCAGCTGTAAGTGTAAATTGGCGATTCAGCGGCAAGCAATGGTCGTAGTATTTTTGACCTGGAGTGCGAATCCGTTGATGGATTTGAAAAATTCAAACTCCATACTGTTGGCCTTTTCACCGGGCATGCACTTGTCGGACTGGAAATGTAAATTTTCTTTTTCGCGTTTCCGTTTGAAGAGGTGAAAAAAAGTGACTTCGCGAATTGGGGCCTGCGGACCGTCCCCGGAGGTGTAAAGCGCCGAGAGAGGTGTCGTTCGAAAATAGGCACGTGAGGCTATAATCCCTGAAAATAGCAATACAATTCTAAAACATTTCACCGAATATTGAAGGTTTTAATTTGCTCAATTTTGAAAAATTCGTTTCGAGTTTGGACGGGCGTCGAGACCCCCAAATACGATCGAGCGGTGCGTCGTTCCTATCGCCTTAGAGACCCTTTCGTTCTCTATTTATAAACCGCCACCGCGAAGCCCTGCTATTTAATTTAGCGAATCCCGGAGGATTCTCGCGTACGTCTGCAAAACATGGTTTTTCGGGCGTCCCGGCGACATCCAGCGCGCAATCGCAAGTAAACTTGAAAGCAAACCAAAAGGCCATATGCCGAAACGATTGGTGCCGGTTCGGTCCCGATCCGACCTTTGGGTATCCCAGGAGAGGGATCCCCGCAAATTAGGTGAAAAAAACACCGCGTTTTCCCGATTTTTGTGTTAAAATTGGATCGCATCGAACGAACCGGTTTGGAGACACGGCGCTCTTCTATCGAGAGAACGGCGTCCACAACAGTGATGGAAAAAGCGGTTTTTTTTTCGCTTACATTTTCCGCCACACCGGGTGAACCGACGGTCGCTTACTTTTCCGCATAACGTCAAAAACCGTGAAATCGACGCGGCAAGAGGACGCAGTAAAAAAAACGAGCCGCGGACCAAAATTGCTCCTCAAAGGTGCTAGAAACGATCTCCTGTTTTTGGCACCTGGAGGACGCCGTGTGGGACTTGCGTGCGGCAGACGGACACGGGTCGAAGGCCCGTTCAGTATTACAACAGAAAATGACAATTTCCCGTTTCGACGCGCAAGAGGAACGGAGTTTTTGAAGAAAAAGTGAAAAATTTAAAATGCACCTACAGCCGCCCCCTGCGGGGGCGGAATTTTGTAAGGCTCCTCAAAAAAACCTTGACCCCTTTTTAGTTCAGGAAAGGCACCTTACTCGATTAGTATATTTCAACTATAATAGAGGGCTCAAGGTACCTCCTTGAGGAATGCCTATCTTTATTAGCCTTGGTGGTGATTTTACTGTATCATGCTTTGTTAATAATTTTGTTATATGTGATCTGTTTGACAAAAATGATTGTAACCAGTGTAAGACGACTCCTCCTATGCCATAATTATACATCTTATCGAACATTATTCAATAGTCCACTAAGTTTTAGGCTTTGGAGAGGTCCATTAGCATTCCCACTGGTTTCTTTTTAGCTTCTAGGTTTTCGCTTAGCACTTATAAGTTGGTAGCATGCAGTCTCGATGCCTTACCCATCTAGAAAACCATGCTGTTTTTTGCTAATTATTTTATATCTGCCAGCAAATGACAGAACTCTAGAACAGAAAAGCTTCTCAAAGATCTTAGAGAATGTTGACAGAATACTAATTGGCCTATAATTGCCAATATCAGTTCTATCGCCAGATTTGTATATAGGCGAAATTAATGAAACTTTTAAGACTTCTGGAAAAATACCAAATATAAAAGAGTTGTTAATTATGTGTTGCAATGGGCCGAGCAAATTGGAAATTGAATTTTTTATTTATGATACTTGATATTTCATCATTACCAGCACTCTTTTTGTTTTTTAAGCTCATTATTGTGTCAAAAAGTTCCTCCCTGGTAGTGGGTTTTAGGAAAATGGTGGAATTAATTCCTTGTACATATATGGTTCAGATATTGTGTCCACGGCTGCGCATTGGATAAGCTCTATGCTTTATCGGCAAAAAAGTCATTTATTGATTTAGCGTCTTCTTGTGGTGATGGGGTATAATTGCAATATGTACATTGTGTCGATTTAATCTGTGTTATTTCTTTAACTAAATGCCAAGTTGTTTTTTGTATATTTGAGGATTCTTTGAGTTGATTTTCGTGGTTGTTTTTTGACATTTCTGAGCAGTTTGCCGAACCTCCTGCTAAAGTAATTGTGTGCTTTCTTATATCGAGGATCAGAGTGTGCAATTGTTTGTAATAAATTAATATACCTTTCCATTTTACCTATTTCAGGATTTGTAAAAACTCGAGGCTTAGTACGCTTGGTGTTGCTGCAGATTATGGGGAATGCCGCATTGAAGTTGGTTTAAAATATCTGCATGAACAGTTTCCATTGTTTGTTAATTTCGCAATGAAGAGCTCGTCCCATGACGCTTTGTCCATTAGTTCTTTATGATATATCTTATTTTGTTCGTTATAACTTATAAATTGTTTAAAACCGTTTTGGGTTTCATTTTCAATTTTGATGTCTAGTGATCTGATATTTGGTAGTTCATCGTATGCCGTTTGTATTCACATTTAATACTTACTATTGTGTTATCTATATCAGTTTCCATCTATATCAGTGTGTCCTGCTACCCAGTATAGCGTTACTTTTCTTAGCGTTAATTTTCTCTGTCGAGCTTGTTTAGCTTTACCACACAGGATAGGGGTGAAGTTAATGAAAGTTTAATACAGCCAAATGTGCGGTATAAGCAATCAACTGATATCAAATGATATCGGAAGGGCACTCTATGGTCCTGGGGGTGAGAAATCGCTCTCGAAGGCGGACGAACTATAAGAAATAGTCAACGGCATTGGAATCAGGAAAGCAACTGGAAACTACCTGATTACATATCCCTAGTTAATCAACATGGCTAATTTCAAGGCGAAAAATACCGGAGTCTCTAGTCCCCTATTCGGATCTCCGTGAGGGACAGTTTTGAATTTAGCTTAAATAAAAGAGACATAAGGATTGGTACATGGAACGTCAGATCCATGTTCGAAGCAGGTAAAATTCACAACGTGCTTCAAGAAATGCAGCGACTTACTGTGAACATAATGGGACTCAGTGAAACTAGATGGCCTAATTCAGGAGAAATGAAAATTAATCAGTCAAGGATTTACTACTCGGGGAATAACGATACACATCACCGAAATGGAGTAGCGATTGTGCTAGATAGTAACCTTTGTCAAACTAATCGGTTTTATCCCCATCTCAGATAGAGCAATGATGATAAGAGCAACAACAACAAACCAAAGAATACTTAACATCATTCAGTTATACGCCCCCAATGCCGATAAGAGTGAAGAAGAAGTAGAACGAGTCTACAATGAAATTCAATAAGCTCTGTACGATATAACGATAATAATGGGGAAAAGTAGAAGATATTATTGGTGATTTTGGTTTGGGCACAAGAAACGAAAGGAAGGATAGAATGACACAGTTCTGTCAAGAAGAAGACAAGGTGATTACGAACACGTACTTTAAAGTACCTGATGGAGGCTGTATACTTGGAAATCACTCGCCGATAACACCAATCACATAGTTAGGAATCAAATTGATTATGTCTGAATTATTAAACGTTACCGAAATTCCATAATATCGGCCAAAGCCTATCCTGGAGCAGATGCAGCAACAGATCACAATTCATTAATAATAAGGCTCAAAGTTCGATTGAAAAAGCCAAAATCCAAACAAAACAAAAAATATATGTAAACCTTAATCTTTAAAAACCTAATAATTAGAGATCAATTGACCAAGAATATCAACACCGAACTAAGTAAGATCAGAGCTGAACCGAATGAAGATCCAAACATAATATGGGATACCATCAAAACCACGATAACGACTGCAGTAAAAGAGTTAAGTTATTAAGAGTTAGTTAGTTAGTTATAATTCAGTACATTATTCACAAACAAAAACCTTGGATGACTGAGGAAATTTTAAAGCTAATGGAAAGCTAGAGGAAAGAAGGACGTACAAAAACATAGACACCGACGCATAAAAATATAAACGGTAAATATACCATACACATAAAGAAATAAGAAAAAGAATACGTTAAACCAAAAAAAATAGTACGAAGAAAAATGTACAGAATTAGAGGATTTACTAATAAAACACGATGATCTTAACCTTCATAAAAAAATAAGGAGTTAGCTGGTATAATAAGACGAAACCAAAGCAATATCTTGCTGGACAGAGATGAAATAATCCCAGATACTGTAGATAAACTGACAAGATGGAATGAATATATCTAATCGATCGACCTTCATTACATTACCAAAAAAGGTTAACGCAAAAGATGCAGCGATCATCGAACTATCAGTCTAAAGAGTCGCGCTCTCCAAATATTTCTAAGGATAATACATCAAAGAATCTTGGAATCTAGGAAATTAGAACAAGATATTAGCGAAACCCAATTTGGTTTTAAGAATGTAATGGGAACAAGGGAAACTTTGTTTGCCTTTAATGTGTTGACTCAAAGATGCATGTACATCAATCAACTGATGAATATCTGTTTTCTTGATTACAATAAAGCATTTGAACAAGTTCGCCATAATCACCTTATTCAATTGCTCAACAGTAAAAACATAGACATGAAAGATATTACAACAATAAATAATCTACACTAATACTACAATCAGACGGCTAACATCAAAGTGAATAATAAACTTTCAGTGGAAGTAAGAATACAGCGTGGTGTAAGGCAGGGATGTGTACTGTCGCCGCTATTATGTAATCTTTATTCGGAAGAAATCATTCAGAGAGCATTAGAAGAAACAACAACGGGAGTAAAGGTAAATGGAATACCCATTAACAATATCCGGTATGCAGATGATACCATACTTACTGCCACAACAATAGACGATTTACAGAGGTTGGTGGATCAAGTAGTAACGAGCAGCGAGGAGAGCGGACTAACCTTAAATATCAAAAAGGCCAATTTTATGACCATTACAAAATCAGTGAAACAACAGGAAAACCTATGGATCAATGGTGAATTAGTAGAGAAAGTCAGTAAATACAAATACTTAGAAACAACTATCAATGAAAGTAATGAGTACACTGAAGAAATTAAAACAAGAATTGGACAAGCCAAAACCATATATAACAGAATGCGAAATGTCTGACTGTGCAAGGAAAAGAAGGGTAGCTTTCTACGGCCACATTGCAAGATTGCCTCCAAACCGACTAACCAACCTCTCTGTTCACTCTGTTCAGGTCTGTTCACCTTCTGGCAAAACAAGAAGCTTCGTACCACTTGGTTGACATAAACCGAGAAGGATATTAAAGAACTGGGAATAACAGATCTCAAAAACAGACAGTCTGTGAGACGCACCCTAAAGGAAGTCCGTGGATTTCAGGAAAAACCTCGAAGGAAAGGTACCCCCTGGACAGAAGAGAGAAAGGAGTTACACCGGCAGAAGATGCGACAATACGGGGCAAAGGTCAAAGCCCAACAGTTGAACAAGCGTGGTCCAAAGTAGGCCTATTCGAAAGAAGAAAAAGAAGAATAAGAAATGTACTATGCAATAGATATCTTAACTTACAACTTAAGTCAGAATATTGAGGTGCTACGTTTTCTCGGTGTTGCTATATGGGAAGGAATCCTGGACGATAAAGAAATATATAAGTGATCGACTGGAAGCATTTGAGATGTGGTCATATAGAAGGATTTTAAAAATAAGTTGGGTAGAGATGGTAACAAATGAGGAGTTACTGGGAAGAATGAGAGAGAAAAGGGAATTATTGTACAATTAAAAATTACAACAAATATTACATTAAAATTGTGTACAATTAAAAACACAATTAAAATAAGGAAGCTGCAGAAACTGGGTCACATGATGAGGTGAGAGAAATATGTATTGTTGCAGAATATTATGCAAGGAAAAATACAGGGAAAAAGAAGCAGAGGTAGAAGACGCATTTCCTGGTTAAATAACCTAAGAAAATGGTTCAACTGTAGTTCCGTTGAGTTGTTTAGATCTGAAACATCAAAATCCTCACTCTGGAAGTCACCTTGTTGCGGTGTGAGGGCTTAGTTTCGCAACAAACCGTTAGATGTTACCGACTAGAGTCCAACTCCGATCGTAGCGGTCGGCGGAGAGCGAACAACCAAGAACTTCCAAACCCTTAATCTAAGGTATCATGCAACCCGTGCCGAAGGGACTGATTGGTGGCCAAGGGCAACGGGCCATCGCTAACGGAGCCCCTCTGATTTTTTGCGACCTCAGAGGGTATCAAGCCTTACCATGTCATGCGGGGCTCTGACGTGGTGGACCTTTAGTTCCCTTGCCACTCGTGGGATTTATATGATTTCCAAAAGGAAATATAATTCATGTGTGCGGGACCTAACCGACACAGAGAATAAGGAAGTCAGCCCGGATTACCGACAGCACGACCTTGACCTGACACTCGTAGACGTGATCAGTCCAGTCATCTCTACGGAGGCAGAGGAAGATGTTCTTGTAGGGACAAAGGAGGATTTGCCGCCTCCTGTCACAAAACAAGACTGACCAGCAGGCGCACCAAAATAGCCCAAGTGAACATCCACCATGCCAAAGCAGCCTCGGCTGTGATGGCTAGGATGTTCACTAAACAGCACCTAGGGCTAGCGCTGCTGCAAGAACCCTGGACCTACGGAGGTAAGATCAGAGGCCTTAGCAACAGGGAATGTAAGTTGGTATGGGACAGCCGCGAGGTCTCCCCTAGAACTTGCATTATGGTAAGGAAGGGCATAAATTACTTATGTCTTTCAGAGTTCCTAACGCGGGATTTAGTTCCTACTCAGGCCCTCATCAAGACCGAGGGCCTCCACAGCAAAGTAGTGATCACATCAGCATACTTCCCTGGCGATGGTAACAGCATACCACCCATTGAAGTACAAAAGCTGGTGGAACACTGTATTAGAAGAAGGCTGCCACTCATCCTGGGATATAACGCGAACGCACACAATGAGATGTGAGGCAGCACGGACCCAAATAAGAGAGCTGAGTACCTTTTAGAATACCTTATTAAAGAAAACTTAATTGTTTACAACGTTGGGAACACACATTTGTGACTAAGATCAGAAATGAGGTACTGGATATTACCGTAGGTAGCGCTAACGTAAGTAAATTAATTAAAAAGTGGAGAGTTTCAAATGAAACCTGAATGTCAGATCATAGGATCATAGAGTTTGAACTGGAAGGAGCGAGTGAGGAAAACACCCCCATTCGAAACCCCATATAAACTGTGTGGCATATGTTTAGTTCCCAACCAAAAGAGAATCTAGAGCAAGTGACAGTGCGAGGTAGTATCAAACACTACACCGTACTGGAGCAGGCTGTAGGAGAAATAAATGTAGCAATCACCACGGCATTTGAATCCAGCTGCCCGATAAAAACCGTGAGCAAAAGTACGTAGGTTTTTCAACAAAGCTAAGCAATACGTAAATTGGCTAGAATACTCCGAGGTGCTTACCACCTACAACCAAGAGATCAGAAAGGCAAAAAGTAAAAACTTTAGGACCTTCTGCAAAAACATAGAATCCACCCCGGTGGCAGCTAGATTGCACAAAGCACTAGCGAAGGGTAGAGTGGAAATGATAACCACTCTCAAGAGACCGGATGGGAGCTTCACGGAGGAAGAAGAGCAGAGAGCCTCCTACTAGAAACCCATTTTCCGGGATATAGAAAATACAAAGGGACCAAGGGTGTGATGCAACCACGCAGAGCAAGTCGGGCTGACTGGAGGAGGGCCGCGTCGATCTGTACGGAAAACCGAATCAGATGGGCTATTAGCACTTTCCAGCCATTTAAGGCCCCAGGTGTGGACGGACTAGTTCCCGCCTTCCTACAAAAGGGGGAGAGAGAACTAATGCCGTATCTTCTAAGAATCATTAGAAGTAGTTTAGCGCTCGGATACATACCGGAGCTATGGAGAAGGGCTAAGGTGGTATTCATACCGAAGGTGGGGAAGAAAGACACCACTCAACCGAAGTCATTTAGACCCATTAGTCTAACATCTTTTATGTTAAAGACAATAGAGAAGGTAATCGATAATTACCATAGGACAATAGTACTGGTCGGTAAGGTTAGGTTAGCTTAGGTTAGGTTAGGCAGGGAAATCCACAGAAACCGCCTTGCATCAGCTGACAAATGAAATAGAAGCAGCACTAGAGACAAAGGAAGTGGCGATATATGCCTTCTTGGATATAGAGGGAGCCTTTGACAACACCTCACACGAGGCTGTCAAATCGGCCCTCGAAAGAAGGAATATCGACAGCACTATCTCAAAGTGGATGGGAGAAATTCTGAAAACCAGAACGGCGGAGACACAAGTGGGAAGAGACACCATTGAGATCTCCACAACTCGAGGGTGCCCACAGGGAGGTGTGCTATCACCACTAATGTGGAGCCTGGTAGCTGATGAACTACTGGCTAGGCTGAACGACTGGCTAGCTTCGAAAGAAGGAATATCGACAGCACTATTTCAAAGTGGATGGGAGAAATTCTGAAAACCAGAACGGCGGAGACACAAGTGGGAAGAGACACCATTGAGATCTCCACAACTCGAGGGTGCCCACAGGGAGGTGTGCTATCACCACTAATGTGGAGCCTGGTAGCTGATGAACTACTGGCTAGGCTGAACGACCTAGACATCAAATTTCAAGGTTACGTCGATGACATAGACATAATGGCCAGAGGGAACGCTCTGTGAAATCGTTCAGAGAGGCCTCAAAGTAACTAGTAGATGGTGTCAAACTGTGGGACTGAGACTCAACCCAAGCAAAACCACGGTGATACCATTTACCAGATGTTACCATTTTACTAGAAGGAGAAAACTAAACTGCCTACAGCCCATACTGTTAGATGGGAGGGTAGTAAAATAAAAACAGGAGATAAGGTATCTGGGTATCACACTAGATAGCAAACTCCTATGGAATAGACACGCTGACGCAGAGGTAGATAAAGCCAAAAGCGCTATAATGGTTTGCAGAAATCTGGTAGGAAAAGTGGGGTTGTAGCAGGATTGTAACAGGATTAGAATTCTGACAGGAGTCCTGACGGGACACTGCAGACTTAGGAAACATCTCAAGGCCCTAGGCCTAGAGAAGGATGACGGATGCAGATTCTTTGGCTGCGGATGAAACCCCAATTCATCTGCTCAAAGACTGCGGAGCACTACTCCGCAAGAGACAGATGTACCTCGGGGCTTAATGCATGAACACAGAGGAGCTGCAGGTCTTCAATCTCACCCAGATCCTGAAATTCCTAAAAGAATCAGGATTAGAGGAGGCGCTCTAATTGGATAAGTACACCATCGCTTGGAGGAGGGGGGTGGGGTACAATAGATCTATAAAAGTCGCAGTACAAGTCGTCGCCATCATATCTACAATCTACAACATCAAAAGTGAGAATAGCTATGATGATAGCCAACCTTCCAAAAGGAGATGGCCCTTGAAGAAGAAGAAGCTAAGGTTAGATTAGGTTATATTAGAGCAGATAAATCCAGACCACTTATCGCGCGGTAGCGCGACCTCTCGATACGAAATAAGAAAAATTATTACACTTTCTAGTTATATAACA
Source organism: Phosphuga atrata (assembly GCA_944588485.1). Lineage (NCBI taxonomy): Eukaryota > Metazoa > Arthropoda > Insecta > Coleoptera > Silphidae > Phosphuga > Phosphuga atrata. The sequence continues at coordinate 63,129,896 of OX155892.1, forward strand.
GACCCTTCACAAAATATATTCAAATTATTTTTTACAACGCCAATGTCTTTCCACTACAATGCACATACAACTTCTGCTGCGGTGGTGTAAATACGTAAGTACCAGAATTTGCAGAAATCTGTTAGCGAGAAAGAGTTGGAAATAGTATGTCTGCATTTAAGAGAATACTTGAAAATTATTCATATCGAAAGGAACTAATAGTATATTGGAAATATATCATATTTTGAAAGGAAACGAAATGAAAGACACATTTACAAATGTAGAAATCACATTGAAAATCTTTTTAAGGATGACGGTAACTAACTGCAGTGGGGAACGTTCCTCTCCAAATTGAAAAGAATTAAAACTGAGTCTGTTTGTTGCTGATGTCCATATAATGTGATATGCTCAAAAACATTTTTGAAGAAATGATTAACGATTTTGCCCACCTCAAATCTAAAAGGCTACTTGTGAGAAATCGATCTTATCGACTTCGATTTTTTTCTCAATCGATTCTTAAGACCTCAAATCGATTTCTTAAAGAAGAATCGCCCATCCCTAGCCGACCGTCTCTAAATTGCCCGGGCCGGTTTCGGGTCCCAGTCCGGGCATTTCCAGGCAGTTCTTTTATGTATTATATAGAAGAATATGCTTAATTAGGTTATTGGCTTTGATTACATCTTGTTCTTTACTGATATAATTAATTTATATAAGTAATTTATATTCTTGATATTTCCTCTTTGCAACCGTGGACTGCTGAATTAACAATGCTGCAGCAACATATCTTTGATCACGACCATCGTCAACTAAGGACACGACACGAACGATTTCGTCTCGTGTTAAATTACTAGAATTGCGAGCAGGAGCTCGCAACGTTCATTTTGAAATCAAAACTACTAGAAATTTCATATAAATAACCATTTAAATATTAAAAAAAAATTATATAAAATCACTCCTACAACAAATTCAAGAAATTCGAAGCAATATTCATTGTGTTATATTGTTATGTTTATTATTCATAGAAACAGATATGTATGTCATCACAATAAGCAAATGTTTTAGAATTGGTGAAACCATCCCTCGTTATAGATAATCATCAACTTAAGATAATCATAAACTTAAAACAAACGGAACACAGCCTGAATATATAAATATATTCAGCCTTACAGGAGCTCTATAACAATTACTGAGACTTTTTAGGACTACCAAAACAAATTTCATGTGATATTATTTATTCTATAGCTTTCAGTCCACCTTCGTGGCACTCAACAAAAACTATAAGAATAACTTTGTTTTTAAGATCATGTCTCTCCGATACGAACTCCGGAAAGGCTAAATATATTTATATATTCAGGCTGTGTTCTGTTTGTTTTAAGTTTATATGATCATATTTAATGTGGGATGGTTTCACCAATTCTAAAACATTTGTTTATTGTGATGATATATCTGTTTCTATGAATAATAAACATAATAATGCAACACAATGAATATTCCTTCGATTTTCTTGAATTTGTTGTAAGAGTGATTTTATATAATTTTTATATAATAACATTTAAATGCTTATTTATATGAAATTTCGTTAGTATTTTGATTTCAAAATGAACGTTAAAGCTCCTGCTCGCAATTCTAGTAATTTAACACGAGACGAAATCGTTTGTGTCGTGTCCTTAGTTGACGATGGTCGAGATCAAAGATATGTTGCTGCAGCAGTGGCGGCTCGCCCATAAGGGCTGCAGTGCTGCAGCCCTCCCGCCAAAATGAACATTTTTTTAATTATTATAAACTATTCCATTAGTATACAATTATTTTACAAAAACATATTTTTCCGTTCGTAGTATATTTATTTTTTGAATTGTAGGTAATAAATACCTCGATAGGCGCTTTGTATGTGTGTATTGTGTAATTTATTGCGGTTGTATATTCATATCTCGGGCTGCAGTCAGTGCAGACCTAGTCTCGCCGCGTAGTTAGTGTATTGAGCTGGTTACCCCCACCCGCCATATACGTTTTTGTAATATGTATATCGTGGGCTGCAAACATTGCTGTCCGCACTTTGTATTTTAGGCATTTTATGAGTTTTTTTTCTAAGAACTCGAGTTTCGGTAATGGCAAAGAACCTTAAGTGGACAATTATTTTGTGGACAATTGAAAAGTGGAAATTTAAAACAAAGTATTAATAAATAAGTAGTTCTTAGCTATACACATAGAAAGTAAGATAGTTATTTTTGAATTTAATTATTGAATTTAATTTTAATTACATTTTTATAGAAATAAACCAAGCAAAAAATTCAGTTATGCATTTGCAAAAGATCAACTTTGCACGACTGGAATTTCAAGAAAAAATTGAAATTAAATCATTAGGACGGTTGTTCGCGCCAATTTCGTCGCGCGAATTAATAATCTTTTTGGCGAGTTGATTAAATTAATCAGTTCGCTGCGTAGAGTCGACTAAGTATGCTCGGCGAGTGTGAACGCCGATAACGCAAAAAACGTGAAACCCACGCCGACTGGCACATGTGCGTATTCTAGAATTTCCAATCCAAGCTAACCAGGGGGTGATCACGAGCCCCAAGGGCTGAAGCGGAGCCGGACGTCCCGAAGACGCCGATTTAAGGGAATCCCTCTACCTTTTATTCCCATTTCCTCCCCTAGAAGAAGTGCCGGAAGGAAGATTCCACGTGGCGGAGACGCTGGCAGCACACACAGGTAAGTGATTCAACCAGCCTGTGTTTTGTTTGGAAATTGTGAAATTTAGAGAGACACGGAACTCCAGATTTAAATATTTGTCCAGTGGTACAAAGTCGTTCAAATAATTATGACCGAAAATTTAATTTCAACATTTATATGAAGCATAATTGGTTAACAGGTTGTCACTGAATTAAAAAATTCAATTAGTTTCTGTATGTGTCAATGAAAATGCGGGTTTTTCAAGTCGTAGAAATACTTTTTTTATAATTTTTTCCAGCCCTCTCACAAACATCATCCACGAGCCGTCACTTTGCTGCAGAATTGGGAATTCAGCAGTCCACTGTTTCAAGAATAATAAGAAGGTTCAGGGAAACTGGGGAATACACACGAAGAGCAGGACAAGGTCGAAATAGGGCAAAAACAGCATTAGATGACCCTTTTATACGTTTAAATGCAATGCGTATCAGACATTGTACCTCAAGGCAGTTACAAGCTGAACTGTACAATGCTCGAAATGTGCGAGTTAGTAGTCCGACAATTAGGAATCGACTCCGAGATGTAGGAATACGTGCGAGAGTACCAGCAAAATGCCCCATACCAACTAGAGAAAACCGAGTGGAAAGGCTCGCATTTACTGCAGAATGGAACACATGCAGAATGGAATTTCAATGACTGGGCAAACGTTTTGTTTACGGATGAATCCAGATTCTGTTTACTCTTCAGATAGGCGTATACCGGTGTATAGAAGAGACGGTGAACGCTACAGCCAGTGCAATTTTTATACATTATGTTCTGGGGTGGCATTTCTTCAGAGGCTCGCACAGAAATGGTGGTCATAGATAATGGTTCTATGACTGCTCTATCTGTATAGGCGGGGTGTTCTAGAAGCACATGTAGTACCGGGGTGTTCTAGAAGCACATGTAGTACCAGATGCTCCATTCATCGGTCACAATCTCGTGCTAATGCATGATAATGCCCGCTAGCACACTGCACATATAGTGCAAGAGTACAGGAATGAGATGGTCTTGCGAATTTTGAATTAGCCTGCTGGAAATCCTGACTTAAACATCATTGAACATGCCTGGGATCGCATCGTTTGGAATCTACGAACGAATCCGCATACCATTAAATACCATTAAATAGCCTAAATGATTTCCGAAACGCAGTTAGGAATCGTCCATTAATCACGTGAGGCTCGAAAGGGGGGGAGGGATTTGTGAAAAATCACGAATCATCACGGGGGGAGAGGGGGGTTGTAATGAGATATCACGTGTATTTATTTTTTCATTGAACGCGCGATTTTTAATTCGAAAAGCGGCTCGTCACTCGCTGTCAGTCCCAGCAGATCTCTTCTGTGATTCTGTGGTCTGTGATTTTGACGCCGAATACATTCGTAAATCGTTGCCACGTATGTTTTGTTTCAAAACAATGTCTAAACTAGGAGACAGTGTGGATTTACCAGCAGGCTGAGTAGGCTGGAGCACATGGCGGCAGATTTTAGGGGCGGCAAATTTGGGGCCAACATTTTTTTTGTCGTACAGAAATTAAAAAGATTAATTTTTATATACCTTAATGTAAATGTGATTAGGTCCACACAAACAATTCAACATGTAATATGTTTCACCACATATTGTTAAATTAATTTTTTCTACAATTTAGCGTATTAGTGGATGGTCCGAAGCAGGATCGACGGGGCCGAGCTGTTATGGCTCCTCTACACTATGGCTCATTGTGGGCCATCATGATGGTCACCATTATCATGGCCCATTATGATGGCCTGAATGGACGCATCCACACAGTGGTCCATCTAGATGGAGCTGGATTCTAGCTGTGCATGAATGGGCCATACATTGTTGATAAAAAATAATTTCAAATTTTGAATTGAAATTATAAAGTTAATATCTCAATAAACTAAATATTTCGTTATAATTAAATAATAATAATTACTAAAAACAGTCGTATCGTGACAACAAGCAGTGCGATAAGCGTGCGATAAAGGAAATAATGATGGCCCATGGTGTGGACATGCCACTTTAGCCACTGCGCAGCTTACTTGCGCATGCTGGCCTCCTTTGATGTGTGTAGTCGGACCGCTCCCAACGCCATCCATGGCCATCACCATCTCCATCATCCACTACTTAGGCCACTACAGGCCATCTCCCACTCTACATATCAATGGTGATGGCTCACAGTGGCTCAAGATGGGCCATAGTGTAGAGGACCCATTATGGGCATACGCCGCGTAGTGGCATGGAGTCTGAGAGAGACAGATATAGAGCGGCGATACAAACAAAAAAGCCGCCAAAAAGAAAATTCTCCTTTGTTAATTGAGTCAAGCAATTTCTTATATGTATTAATTTTTCTTCGGTTGTGTGCTATAAAGGAAAAATGAAAATTTCAGTGAAATTATTGTTGATTTTGGAACTGTTAGACGAATTCGATGTTGAATATCTAACACTTTTATAAAAAAAAAAAAAAAATTGTTATTTTTAAAACTTTTTATAAATGCGACACAACACAGGCAAAAGTTAATGACTGAAATTAGAAAAGAGAAAGCGCTAAAGAGAGTAAATTTGACACGTTGGTCAGCTAGAGAGGACGCATCTAGAAATTTGAGTGTTTCTTGGCACGAAGTTCTTAAAACTATAGAATCAATTAAGGATGATTGTACCGAAAAACCTGCAACGCGAAACGAAACGACGGGAATACTTTTAAATTTAGAAAAACTGGAAACGGCGGTAATGGTTGTTGTGTGGTGTTTTTTTTTTTGTTGGAAAGAATAAACGAAGTGAATATTCAAATGCAGGCTTTTACCGTAGATGTGATCAAAAGTTGCTAAAAAACATCACGTGATTAATGGACGACCCCTTATTGAAGATTGGAACGCAATAGTTCAAGACTATATTAGAATTCTTTTCGAGTCATTTCCAAGAAGAATGCAGACTTGGTTTTTGAAAATTAGAGGTGGCAATAGACACTATTAATTGAATAATAATTCATTTTAGGCATCTGTATTTGTAGGGTTACTGTTTATTTTCCGTCTACAGTGTTGTAGCTTTATTATTTATTTTGTAAAGTTAAATTGTACTTCATAATATCTTATGTTGTACCATAATGTACAACTAAAAATCAAAATATAAATATTACAAATTTAAAATATTAGTGGTGCGATAAATTTTTTGCCGAGTGTATTTGTAATTGAAATTGTTTTACCTTGGTAAACTGTGAGACATAACTTGTTATAATCACCAGGATCCACCCATTATCTTTTATCGTCCAGCTTGATTTGAACTAGATTGTTCACACAATCAACTTTGGTTGCAAATTTTACATTTCAAACATTTTCAATTTTTGTTTGTTTTGTTTTCAATCATGTAGGTATTCAAAAAAAAAAAAAACTTCTATTTAGTATTTAAAATATATATTAAAAGGAACATTTTAATTCAAAATAAACGAATCTATATAAATATAATATTTTCAACAAATAAAACTATTAAACACGGTAACTATTAAACTTATATACTACATATCACGTTTAATTCTGATGGGACAAAGGGTAGAGGCTTCCGCCCTATGAGTTTCGTTTCACAGGGTATATTCTATTGACGATTGCGGCCTAAACATCGAGATGTTCATGGGTCAGCATCATTTTTGTGTTGTGACTCTAAGTATCTACGGAATCAGTCTCTTGGTTAGCATGAGATACTTGTGTCCTACTAGCTAGTAGTGGCAGATTTGGAAGTTGAACGATCACATACTTTATTTACTTTCAACTCCAATTGCTTAATTTTATCGTTACGTTTATCGCAGATTGCACGTGTAAAGTTATACTTTGCTAAAATTTCCTTGTATTTTACGAAGAGGTCTAATTGCCCAGGATCCTAAAACACAAAAATTAAAATATACAGAGTATTTCATAAATGTGCGGCAGATATTCTAGGGCGTGCTCTGGAGCACAAAATAAAATAAAAAGTGGTCCGTTTCCTAACTGAGGTACAGCCCTTAACACGTTGACTATTAAAGGTATTAACACTAAGATATTCTTCAATTAGGCCTACCACATATCTTTGACATACCAAACTTTAGAAAGTCATTTTGTGCCACCGGTTACGCGCTCTGGGTAAACTACTAATAAACGTGGCCGGCATGGCCCTTATATATTTTACTGAGATATAGTCTTAGGATATCTTTATAGTTCTAAAAGATATATGTACTAAAAAATGTGATATTTAGGTTGAAATAAAACACATGCTTGATATTTAAAAGTGCTCGACCTCCGATGGCCGACAAATAAAACAAACACTTTAATTCACCCCAAAAAAATCTCAAAACGCATATTTTACATTTCAAACATTTCTACTTATTACTACTTATTTCTTTTATTATTATTACTATCTATTATATTAAATTCAACCTAAAAACGTAAAAACACTTTTTGGACATTAAATCTTATTGACGCCCCACACAACATTTTTGACTACCATTTGTGCTTATTTTCGTCTTCATTAACGACCAAAAAAGGAACCTTTGTATATTTGCACATCTTTTTTTCATCTGCACATTTAGCAAATGCTTATATAGATATATCTATACTCGTTGGAGGAGCATAGAGCCTCGACAAACATCCACCATAGAGTCTGGTTCTTCGCCAGCACCTTTACTTCCAGCCAGGTTCTCTTCTGAGTCGCAATCTCATCCAGAACTGTTCTTTTCCATGTTTGCACTGGTCTCCAACTATTCCTCTTCCCTTGGGGGTTCTAATCCAGAGCGATTTTGGCGATGTTGTGGTGGTCTTTGTGTATTGTATGCCCGATCCACCCCCATTTTCTGGCTGTGATGTCTACAGCGATCTTCTTTTGATGTGTTACTCGCAACAGTTCTTGGTTGGAGATCTTGTTAGGCCAGTAGACACCTACCACCTGTCAACTGCAGTTAGTCTTCAAGATATTTGGACATTTTCCAGGTTTCCCATCCATAGAGAAGGGCAGATTTAACATTTGATTGGAAGAGATGAATCTTAGTAGTTTTAGAGAACTGCCTGGAGTCCCATACCAATTATAATTGTCTGAATGCTTGCTGGGCTTTCCTAATTCGAATCTGCATATCGCATTCTGTAGCACCGGCTTCATTTATCAAGCTCCATAGATAGGTAAACGTTCACACGTTCTCAACTGGGCAATCATTAATCGTAAATTCCATCTTCTTTGTAGTTTTCTGCATGGACTTGATTTTCAAACCAATCTGTTCTGCTTCCATTGAGAGTGCGAGAGGTTTTCATGGATATCCTTGTAGTTATGCACTAGCAGGCATATATCGACCACATACTCTAAATCACTAAGCTGTGAGTTCAGCGTAGTAGTCCAGCATATATACCTTTAGATTTATTTATTTTCTAGAGGACGTGGTCTAGAGCTATGTTGAAAAGCGAGGGCGATAGCACGCATCCCTGTCGTACTCCAGTTTTTATGAGAAAACTTTCACAGTCTCTCCCTTCATGAGATACACAACAGTTTTCTTTGTTTAACAGGAACAGTTTTGTTTTCTAGGACTGTCCATAACTCATCATGCGATACACTGTCAGTATATCGCATGATGAGCCCGAGCAAAATCGACAAAGATTAGAAAGTATAAGTGAGAAGTTAAACTGATTTGATTGTTCCACAATAATTCTGATCATGTTGATGTGGTCAATGCACGACTTTGCTGTTCTAAAACCAGCTTGGTTGGGCCTTGTGTCCAATTTTCTTTGACATTCTAGTTTGAGTAATTACTGCTAGGATTTTATTTAGCACATTTAATATTGTTGTGCCCCTCCAGTTATTACAGATTGTTATATCGCCCTTCTTGGGAAGTTTGATGATTCCCTATTTTAGACCTTCCGGGATTATTTTAGTCACCCATATTTCCCGTATTATGGGACCTAGTAGGTTAGGTTTTAAGAAGTTCTGCAGGTAAAGAGTTTGTTCCCAGCGCCTTGTTGGATTTGAGTGTTTTAATTGCGCTCACTATCTCTGCTTTTGTTGGAACATTTGTGGACTCCACTGTGTCGGTTTTCGTGGTTGTGATGTTGCTAGTTGGTCTCTCCGCTGGGCTGCTCTCTCCCCTGTTACTCAACAGTGTTCCTTCCATCAATTTATTTGGCTGTTTTTAGCTAAGAAGCTTTTTGATCTAAATAGATGGAATCAGCGATTTGATATGTTTGTTAGCCTTTGCGTGAGCTGATAGAGGTCTCTTGTTCTATTTTGGGTTGTTGCTAACTCAGATTGCATTGCTAAATCCCGAGACCATGCCCTTTTGTCTTCTCTGGTGTTCCTTTTCACCATCAGATTTAATTTTGCATAATTGTGTTTGGTTACCTGCTTTTGTTCTCTTTCTCTTCAGTTTGTGCCTGCAGTAGTTCGATATTTTTAGCTTAACGTTTTTCAATTAGGACCCAAGTGCTTTCAGAGATCCAATCTTTGTGTTTTGACTCTCGTTTCCCGAGCTTATCATTTGCTTGACCCTGGGTAATATGAGTCTATCTGTATTGTATTTAGTGTTCCTCAGTCCTGTGTCTTAGTTCATCTAACAAATGGTTGACTAGATCAAATTGTTCGCATTCAAAAATTACACTGAAAAGGTACTCTTTGTTTCTGCACCCAAGATAACAGTTTAATGAGAAAAAAATTAAAATTTATTTTTTTGGGAATGATATTGTGATAAAAACAAACAAATCTCTACTATTTATTTACTGCTAATTTACTATTTTTTTAGTACAGTTGCAAATTTAAATGTAATGATAGGAAACCAATGTTTAGTGCAGCTTTAAAAATTGGTATTTTCTGTAAGTCTGTCATTGAAAACTGTTGGTCACACTTTTCAGTAATTTTGCAATGGTTGTTTTGGGAATCACAATTAATTAATGCTAAGCGAATCGCAATTAATCCACGGCGACTTTATCAAGAACTTTTGAGGCCGTCGATAGGCGTTTGAGGGAACAGGGTCGATTTGAACCAATTGGGGGACAAATAGCCTGCAATCCTGATGTTGAGCAGATCTTGGAGGAGGTTGAAGCAAATCCAGCGACAAGTGCACGGAAAAGTTGCTGCTACTATAGGAGTACAGGCTGCTGCTATAGGAGTATACAAGTTTAGCGGGTTCTCCATGAACAGTAGTTGCATCTGTACCGCAATGAAAAAAAAAGTGCCTCTTTTGACTAGACTCCAAATGTTCATGGTGCATCTGCACATTTTAGCGCTTTAGCGAGAGCTCACCTACATAATATTTTTTGGGGTCACTTAAAAAACTTAGCCTATGAAACGGAAGTGGCGGTTCTCGCAGAACTGCAGCGTCGTGTGAAAAATAGATTAAGTACCATTCAGGCCACTGCAGGAATTTTTGAACGTGTTCGAAGATCATTACTGCGACGTGCGGAAGCTTGTGTTGGGGTTGAGGGATGGAAATTTGAACAACTATTGTGATTTAACTATTACGTTTATGTGCTAATTCAAAACTGAAATAAAGATTTCTTTGTTTCCCTTGACTGGAATTTTATTTTTTTTTATCATATCATTCCAAAAAAATACGTTTTTTTTTTCTCAAAAACTAAAGAAATAAAGACTACCTTTTCAGTGTAGTTTCTGATTGCAAACAATTTCATCTAGTCAAGCATTTGCTAAATGTGCAGATGGAAAAAATATTTGCAAAAATTGGTTGGCTATCAAGACGATCATGCACAAAAAAAGCACAAACGGTTGTTCGGCACAGTAACGAGTACACACAAAATTTGAATCAATTATATATTAGCATAAATATTGTATGAGGCGACCTCCTTTTAAAGGGAGACATCTTTAGAGACGTTTTTCTTATTTTAGGCTGTAGAACACGCCCTAGAATATCTGCCAGACATTTATGAAACACCCTGTATAAACATTGATGATGAACAAAATATATAAACATGATTTCTACTTACAACAATCTTCATGATTTCTTCCTCAAGTTCACTGATATTAGTTCCATGCATACGTAATAAAATTTGATAACACTGGAATGGTTCCATGTTCTCTACATTTGGTTTGAACATATCAATTACTAATGACAAATATTCACATACTTTTAGTATCAAATAAGTCATGGCATTATTCAAAGACTTCCAAGGACAAACTGCAAATTATGTATCAATTGATATTATAATATTAAATTAATAAAATGGATCCATTACCATTAGATTCACCAAGTTGAGTGTTAACCTGTTGAGTGTTAAGTTTACGAACATCATCCTCCATTCCTTTGAAAATCTGAGCAACATCTACCAGGTATTTTTGCCTGGTCAACACATAGAATTTTAATTGCTCAGTCCTTTGTATCCTCTTATTAATTATGGAATTTAACTCAACAAGAATTTGAAGTGTTTCATCATCTGTAATATAATTTTATTGCAAAAACATTTAGAATTAAATACAGAACATTTACCAATTGGTTTCGGTATTCTTCCAGATATCCTCAATAAATCTGAGCAATGATTTTCCGTCTCTGTCAGATCACATATGTCCAAAGTCAGTTTTGTATTCCAATGGGTAGAGGAACTCTTCAAAGATACCATATTTGCAGAAAAATGTTTTACAATTGAATGCAACTTCATACAAATAGAACATCTGTCATGTTCTATCGCTTTCATTTTGTCTATCAAGAGAGACAAAGTATCTATATAGGTCATAGCATTATTCCTCTCATGCTGGAAATGATTAACTGCCATTTCTCCCATTATAGAACTTTCTGTTTTCAAGGACTCTTCAATTTTTTTCTCCAAAACTAATACCTCTTTTTTCGACATATTCCACTTCTCCTCTAGGTGCCTGCATGATATGCAAGATTTATCTGGTAATAAATTTACAGCTTCTGCCAATTCTACATTTGAAATTTTCAAATGTGATAGTTGATCATCTTTTGTTTTTATTATAACCTTTTGTTCTAAAATAGTCTTTTTTAATATCCCCACATGTTCAGTAATTTTGTCTAAATCTGCAGTAAATTCATTTTTTAACTTCTCTAGGAGGCTGATTTGAGCCTCCAACTCAGTTATCTTTTCTTTATAGCCTCTTATATCCTCTAAATGCTCCTTATTAAATTTTCTTAAGGTATCAATTTCTGCAACAGCTCCTACCACCTCGAAATCCAAATCCTCATTAACACCTGTTAAATCTTTCAACTGTTCTTGCAAATCAGCTATTTGCTTTTCATTATCTTTTAAAATGATATTAAGTCGTTTTACTTCTAGAACAGTACTATCCAATTCAGTCTTTACTTGAGAAGAATATTTAGATTTTTCAAGGTTTACTGCTTTATGATCATAAATGCACTTGTTTAAATTTAAAATCTGTTCATGTGATGCTTCGACCTCCAAGGAAAGCTGTTCAATATTCTTGACTTTATTCTCAATTGTAGCCGCCAATTCGTTTACTTGCGACTTTAGGAGGTTCCTTTCAGAACGTGCGGCATTAATCTCATCCACTAATTTAGTGATTTTGTCTACCAAACCATTTATTTCGGAATCCTTTTTTTGAAGTTGGTTTTTAAAAGCCAATTCACTAGTGCGTAGATTTGTTATTACATCAAGTGATTCTTCAATTCTTGAACTTAAAGAATCATTATTGCTGTTTAGTAAAGCAACATGCTCCGAGAGTTCTGTTATCTTTAATTTTAAACTATCGATATTTTCAGGAATATCCACGTCGTTACTTTCTGATACGGGAGCCTCTGATATAATTCCTTTCAATTTTGATATATTTCCCTCCAATTCAACAATTTTTTCTGCATTCAATCTTAATTTTTCTTCATACTCTATATTAATTAACCTGATCTTCTTTAACTCATCGAGAGAGTCAGCATATTCGTCCAATTCCTCTTGTGATATTTTGTTTTTATCCCCTACAATTTGTAAATTATTTATCAACTCAGTATAACACTTCGAACATTCTACTTTTGCAAAAATACACACACACATATATACAGGGTGCTTCAAAAAAATGTATACACACTTTGAACTTCCATAGAAAATTTATTTACCGTTCTACAAAGTTAAATTTCAGGAAAATAGAAAGCTGAAAGTCCAATGTAAATGAAACATAAATAACAAATGTTAATACTGTTCAAATTGGTGACCTGCAGCATCAATACAATTCTGAGTACGAGTCACCACTGATTCTGTACATCGTATCAAAACGTCCAATGAGATTTCTCTACACACTGCTTGAATCTCATTCCAAAGAATGTCTAGGTTACGTGGTTTACGTTTGTACACCTCATCTTTTACTGTGCCCCACAAGAAGAAATCCAGTGGTGTAAGGTCTGGAGAGCGTGCTGGAAACTCGATTGCCCCCCTGCGTCCTATCCACTGTCCCGACAAATTTTGATCCAGGTAAGCTCGTACGTCCCTGTGATAGTGCGGCGGAGCACCATCTTGTTGAAAATAAAAATCATCATTACCGTATAATGCACGAATGGCAGGAAATATGGAATCAGCAAGCATTGTTAGGTAATTAATACCAGTTACAGTGCCTTCAAATCGAAAATTCCAATGAGTCCCCTTGAAGACAAACCGCACCACACATTTACACCAGGCAAATTTACAGCTTTTTCAATTGTAATGTGAGGATTTTCTTCACCCCAGTAAACACAATTGTGCCTATTGACAGTTCCATTAAGTTTGAATTGGGCTTCATCCGACCAAATGATGCTACCCATAAATCCCGGTTCACGTATCACCATCTCCTGAATCCATTCACAAAATTGCAACCTTCGATCTGGATCGTCGTCATTTAGCTGTTGCACCAGCCTTGGAATGTAAACCCGATACTTGCCTCTCTTCAGAATGCGTAGCACGCTGCTAGCACTTACATCACTTTCACGTGCCCCTTGCCTTGAAGATTTGTTAGGAGAGCGTTGAAACAGTTCCAAGACTGCCGTTGATGACTCTTCACTTGTAGCTGTTCGAGGCCGACCTGAATGACCTTTATGCACTTCACACACTGTTCCATGAACTTCGAATTTGTCTCGTATGCGTGTAATTGTTAATCTTGAAGGTGGTTCTGTATCATACTCCCTTCTCCACTGTCTTTGAACTTCATTTACATTCTCAAACTTCCAGTACCACTTAATAACCTGCTTACGTTCTTCAAAACTCAAACGTGCGTCCCCCATGTTGATATTACAAATTCCAACTGATAATATAACATAGAGGGACGATTATGCTGGCACCTGGCGAAGAAATATAACATTAGCCTTGTAGAGCGGGAAAACTACAATAGTTTAAAGTGTGTATACATTTTTTTGAAGCACCCTGTATATATATATATATATATATATATATATATATATATATATATATATATTCAACAGTTGTCATGAGTCTACCTGTCTAACTATCTGACACATGAGTCTAACTAATTGACAGATGACAAGTAACATCTACGCCATTAATAAAAATAGAACGATATACGCTTTAACAGCACATTACAATTATTAAAATTCACTACAAAAAAAGGTGAAAATATCACGGTCACAATTCGCAAAACTAAACTAATTTTTGGGTCGTCATGAAGCACCTTCTTGATGAGCAATTGTGAAACTGGTGGAAAAGTTTGAGCTGTTGGGACAAGTTAGTGATGTGAAGAACCGAACTCGTGCACGTCGCTCAAGAATGTGTAGAAATGTTGTAGTCCATAGTGTTGAGGAAAACCCAGGTTTGCTTATTTCTCGTCGATCTTTGGAATTGGGCATTCCACAAACGACATTACACCTTATTTTTCATAAAGACTTAGGTCTTAAGGCTTTTAAAGTTCAGTTAATACAAGAATTCACACCTACCGACCATCAACAACGTCGTGTCTTTGCTGATTGGGTCTTTCAAATGCATCAAACTGATCCGGAATTTCAGGGAAAAATTATTTTGAGTGATGAGTTATGTTAACAAGCAGAATTATCGCATTTGGGGCTCGGAAAACCCAAGAATTGTTGAAAAGCCTCTCCATCCTCATGTGACTGTTTGGTGCGGTTTTTTGTCTGGCGGGGGTCATTGGATCTTACTTTTTCGAAAATGAGGCTGGAGCGACTGTTACAGTGAATGGATTGCGCTATCGAACGATGATTAATGATTTTGTATGGCCGGAATTGGAAGATATTGATGTAAAGGACGTTTAGACAAGTAACGATACCATCGCTCTTTTGCGTGAAAAGTTTCCCGACCGTGTGATTTCTCGAAGAGGCGATCACAATTGACCACCAAGATCTTGTGATTTAACACCGCTAGACTTTTTTCTTTGGAGCTACGTGAAAGATTATTAAGGTCTATGTCAAAAATTAATGCGACAATCGATTCAAGACCGCAAAGATGGAATTCGTAAAGTTATCGAATACATCATGGTCTCCGACAAACGAGGCCCTGGCGACCGAGTATAGGCGGTATAACCTAAAAATGCTACAGTTGGCAGCCCCAACGCCAGACTAGGATGCAGATGACCGATAATCAACTCATGCGAAGCACACATTATCAATGAAACCTCAAAAAACAAACCGGACTGACCACACGTTGACGAATTTAGCATCACCAAAGGTTAAAACTCTTTTTCAATGCTAGAATGTAAAAACGCTCTATGAGGGAACTAAACTAGCGCAGACGGTAAGAGAACTAAATAGATATAAATTAGAGTTTATAGGACTCTCGGAAGTAACATTGCTAGGAACGGGAGAACACCGGACCCCAACCAGGCAAAGCACTTCTGCACAGTGGCACAGAAATTGGCAAGCTTGAAAGTGGAGTAGGCCTGTTGCTAAGTAAACAATGCAAGGCTAGCCTACTGGCATGAACCCCAGTAAGTGGTAGAATGTGGCCAGCTTTCGACTGGCATACATACCGCTGGAATGGAAAGAGGCCAAGGTGATATTCATCCCTAAGGCTTCTGCACAGTGGCACAGAAATTGGCAAGCTTGAAAGTGGAGTAGGCCTGATGCTAAGTAAACAATGCAAGGCTAGCCTACTGGCATGAACCCCAGTAAGTGGTAGAATGTGGCCAGCTTTCGACTGGCATACATACCGCTGGAATGGAAAGAGGCCAAGGTGATATTCATCCCTAAGGCAGGCCTCAAGACCTGGCAAAGTCCTACCGACCAATTAGCCTCACTTCCTTTCTCCTGAAAACAATGGAAAAAATTGTGGTCAATTACATACAGTGCGGACCTCTCAAAAGAAATCCTCTCCATAAGCACCAATACGCTTATCAGCCAGGCAAATCTACAGTGGACGCTCTACACGAGTTAACGACCACATTGGAAGCTGCACTGGACTGCAAAGAAATTACAGTAGGTATCTTTAGATATAGAGGGAGCGTTTGATAACACAACCCGTTTATCAATAAAGAATGCAGCCGCTAACAAAGAGATCGAAGACCCTATCATTGAGTGGATTCAAGACATGCTGACCAA
Organism: Phosphuga atrata; assembly: GCA_944588485.1. NCBI lineage: Eukaryota > Metazoa > Arthropoda > Insecta > Coleoptera > Silphidae > Phosphuga > Phosphuga atrata. The sequence continues at coordinate 63,146,022 of OX155892.1, forward strand.
TCGTAAAATTACCGCCGCACTGGGTGGATCAACAAGGACGGTAACTACAGAGAGAGGCTGCCCACAAGGGGGGTGTTATCGCCTTCGCTGTGGTGTCTGGTCGTTGATGATCTCCTAGATGTGTTAACAAAGAACGGGAATAAGGCGGTTGGTTATGCAGACGATTTTGCTATCATAATAAGGGGTAAGTTTCCTGTGAGGGGATTTGCCAGTTACCTCCATCGGGCGCGTCCCCATTGGAATTGGGGGAAGCTCGCCGGCTCTGCAGCCAGCAGAGTTGGAGGGTAGTGGGGAAATGAAATACCCACCGTGAAATAAAAATTGGACTGGTCCTCCAGGTTGGGGGTTGATCATGGGGCTAACAACCCCATATCGGAAAAATCACCTCGTTACGAAACTCAAAGACAAGAATAGCCGGACTGATGATTTTGATGAACGACCCACGCGAGGAAAAGGAAAATGCAAATGGGAAAATGATATGTACATTGCAACCTGGAATGTAAGAACTCAGAAAAACCTGGAGCTCTACATGGACTCAAACAAGAGATGGAGGAATACAGGATAGAAGTAGCAGAAATTCAAGAGGTCAGATGGAAAGGAAATGGGATCCTAAGGAGTGATAATTACACAATTCCTTATAGTGGAGGAGAGAGTGGAGCAATAGGTGGCATGGGTTTTCTTGTAGATAATACACATAAAGCAGCAATTCTGAACTTCAACCCAGTAAATGAAAGGATATGCACTTTGAGAATGAAGGCTCGTTTCTTCAACATCACTCTTGTATGTGTCTACGCACCTACAGAAGATGCTGAAGATGAAGTGAAAGATGCATTTTATGAACAGCTAGAACAGGAAGTAGAAAACGTCCCACGGCAAGATGTGAAGATAGTGCTGGGGGACTTCAACGCAAAGGTGGGGAAAGAAGAAACCTTTAGAGAAACTGTAGGAAAGGAAAGTCTGCATGATGTGTCAAACAGTAACGGGCAAAGACTTATTGACTTTGCGATGGGCAATGCAATGGTGGTGAAAAGTACATGGCTCCAGAGAAGGAGCATTAGGAAAGCTATATGGCGCTCACCACATGGAACCACATTTAATCAAATCAATCATGTAGTAATTGACAGGAGACATGCATCTGATATCCTGGAAGTCGACAGTTGCAGGGGAGCTGACTGCGACTCGGATCATTATATGGTTAGAGTGAAATATAGACAATGTATTGCGGTTTATAGATCTGGAGAAAATAGGAAAGCTCCAAGAAGATACGACGTTGCAAAACTAAAGGAGAAGGAAATATCCCAACAGTATGAAGCAGAACTACAGAAGAAGTTTGAGGCTAAACAAAACTGGGCAGCGGAAAATATAGAAGGGAAATGGAGTATGATGAGGGATGTGCTACAAGAAACTGCAGAAGAAGTGTTGGGGGATTGAAGAATAATAAGGCCCCAGGAAGTGATAACATTTCAGCAGAGATGATTAAGGGTGGGGGTGAACTTTTGACACGTCTTGTCCATCAGCTAACCGTTGAAGTATGGGAAAAAGAAGTGATGCCGGAGGAGTGGAACTTGGCCATTATTTGCCCGATTCATAAGAAGAAGGACAAAGCAAAATGTGAAAACTACCGTGGCAAAGCTTTACTCAGTGTTGTGTACAAAGTCTTAGCCAAAGTCATTGCTATGAGACTCACTCCTTTTGCAGAAGAGATTCTAGGAGATTATCAGTGTGGTTTTCGACAGGGTAGATCAACGACCGACCATATCTTCACGATAAGGCAAATAATGGAGAAATGGTACGAGTATAATGTGGATATACATCAGCTCTTTGTGGACAACAGACAGGGTTATGATAGCGTGAAAAGAAAACAGCTGTATCAGACTCTGATGGATATGGAGTGTCCATATAAGCTAATACGTCTGATACAAATGACCCTCAACAGAACGAAATGCCAAGTTAAAGTAGAAGGAAAACTCACGAAGGAATTTGAAGTCAACCAAGGGTTAAGACAGGGCAATGTATTATCCACACTACTTTTCAACATAGTACTGGAGAGAGTGATGAGAAAAGTGGAGACCAACAACCCAGGTGGTACTCTGTTTAACCGCATGAACCAAAATTTGGCGTATGCGGATGATATGTGTATGCTGTCTCGAAGATTTAAGGAGCTGGAGATGGGTTGTGTAGGTTAGAAAAGGAGGCAGAAGAATTGGGGCTTCGAGTGAACGGCGCCAAAACACAGTATATCTTCTCTTCCAGGAGAAACACAGCGGTGAAAGACAAACTCATAAAGTTGAATGGAGTCAACTATGAGAGTTGTGAGAAGTTTAAGTACTTGGGAGTGTTGGTAACTAATGATAACAGCATAAGTGAAGAAATAAAAGCAAGGACTGCAGCGGGAAACAGAGCATACTGGGCCCTGATTAAGATTCTCAAGTCACGTAGCCTGAGCAGAAAATCCAAGATAACTGTCTATCGAACGGTTATAAGGCCGGTGGTAATGTATGGCTCGGAAACATGGTCAATGAGGGTGGCAGAAGAGGAATGTCTGAGAAGATGGGAAAGGAAAATATTAAGAAAGATTTTTGGGGCAGTGAATGACGCAGGGCAATGGAGAATACGGAAAAATAGGGAATTGGAGGAACAATACGGTCATGCTGACATAGTTTTGGAAATAAAGAGTAATAGACTAAGATGGTTGGGCCATGTAGAGCGAATGCCAGATGACAGGGCTGTCAAGAAGGTACACAGAGGAAACCCAGGTGGCAGAAGGTGCAAAGGGAGACCACGGAAACGATGGCTGGATGATGTAGGATGACTAGGATGACTTACGAAAGATGGGAGTCAGAAGATGGAGGAAACGAGCTGAAGATCGCCAAGATTGGGCTACGATCGTCAGAGAGGGCAAGGCCCTTCATGGGCTGTAGCGCCGAGGAGTAAGTAAGTAAGAGTAAGTAATAAGGGGTAAGTTTGGTAGTACAACCATGAACCTTGCACAGAGTGCACTTAACATCATCAACTGTTGGAGCAAGAAGGAGGGCCTTAGTGTCAACCCGAGCAAAACAGATATTGTCCCATTTACCAGAAAGAGGAAGTTGAATTTGAAAGTTCTGAGCATTGACGGTCAGACGTTAGAGTTTTCCGAGGAGGTGAAATATCTAGGGGTAACCTTGGATAAGAAACTGACTTGGAACTCGCATCTGAAGAAAACGCTCTCAAAAGCCACAGCGGCCTTTTGGATCTGCCGTAAGGTTTTTTGGGAAAAAAGGGGACTAAAACCCAAAATGGTGCTATGGTCTTACACAGCAGTGGTAAGACCGATTATCACCTATGGTTCACTCGTATGGTAGTAGAAAACAAAGGAAAAAAAGACCCAAAGCATGCTACAAAAGCTTCAACGGCTCGCGTGCTTGGGTATAACAGGAACGATGCAATCTACTCCAACCACAGCAATGGAAATTTTGTTGTTAGGAATATTTATTGAACCAACGTAGACAACGTAGAACCTTAATTTTTGCTTTCAGATCTTAGTTAAGGAGAACCAAAGACGATTAACAACAGTTACACCAGGTAAAAAGTCCGCAACAGTAAATTTCAAAACAATACTGTATTCTCTACCAAGTCCTGGTATGGGAATCCAGTCAGTACTCGAAAACTACTAAGATCCGTCCCTTCCAATCAAATGTCAAATATCCTTCTCTATGGATGCGAAACCTGGAAAATTTCCAAATATCTTGAAGACATCTGCAGGTGGCATCTGCTGGTGGCAAAGACCACCACAACATCGCTAAAACTCGATGTTCCGCTCTCGACTGAAACCCCCAAGGGAAGAGGTATAGAGGGAGACTAGCGCAAACATGGAAAAGAACAGTTCTGGATGAGATTGTGACTCAGAAGAAAACTGGAGCTGGAGGTAAAGGCGCTGGCAAAGAACCGGACTCGATGGCGGATATTTGTTTAGTCCTGCAAGCGTAGCCGTCGTGGCCATTTGGCTAATATTGTTTTCCATTAATAATGGCATAACATCCTCTTTATAATTAAATAAACATCCGATAATTTCGTTTAAAAATACTCGATTTTTTTTACATATCAAAATGAAACCTCTTATTGGAAGACCGTTTACATATACACCATACTACTATAATTTAATATTATAACTAAATAAATTACCTGTTGATGATCCAACAGCATCGACTTTGGCTAATGCATCTGCCAGTTTTAATTTTAGTTTTGTAATTTCGTCTTGAAGGGAAAGTATCTCAGCATTTAATATATCAACCTTCTTCTCTTCGACAGAAATAGCAGATAGTACATTAATTGATGTGTTTGCATCAGACTCTACTTGATCTGAGTAAACTTGCATCTTATCCTCCAGATCTTCTCCAATTCTTTCATCTGCATTTGATTTTAATCTATTTTGCAATGTTAATATAGTGTCTTCATTTTCCTTCTGCATCCGTTCTAAATCACCAATACATAGCTTTAATCTTGTTATTTCTATCTGAAGATCTTCTTTTTCTGATAGCAGAATATCACAATCTCCACAATCTAAATAAAATGATATGTATCATTCAAAACAAATATATATAAAATTTAATTAAATAAACTTACCGTCACTTAAGATTGAAGAATCTATTCCTCGTTTTAAATCATGTAAAGAATCTCGTCGGGCCTTTAGAGTTTCTTTGAATGATTTCAATTTAGAACTTCTATCGTCTACTTCAGATATTGCTTGTCCTGTTGGCTCTTGCTTGAATTGCTCTAATTCTCTTCGTAATGTGTTTAGCTCCTTTCTCAATCTGTCTCTTTCAAATTTAATTGCAAGTAGAGTGGTGTAATCTTCCTTACAGAATTGTTTTTTCAGTCTTTGCATTCTGTCAAGTTCTTTTTGTAGGTCTTCATTACGCTTGAGGATATTAATAGGTTCATAAATACTTTTGTACGTGTATTGCATTTGCTCCTGTGTCTGAGTGTATAGTTCATTCTCAATGTCAATTGTGTCCGAGATTCTTTGGCTATCCACCAATAATGAAATAAATTCTGTATGTTCTGCAAATAGAGAATTTATACAGATATACAACTCCTTAATTTTATCCGTCAATTTTTCCACGTAATCCACAGCCCTTTCAAATTGTGATGAAAATTCATCATAGTTTTCAAAACTAACTGAAGTATAAATTTTTTCTGTTGTACGTATGCCATCAACTTTCTGTTTCAAAGTAGAGAAATTGGTACACGACATATCGAATTTCTCTTCGAGGTTTAATATATCAGGTGAATTATAATGAAAATTATGTAAATTCTTACGAATCTCATTTATAGATATCTCTACTTCCATTACATGTGATTTAAAATGATTTTGAACTATATTCAAGTCGAATTCCAGCGAGTTAATCTTGTTTATATTGTAGTTTAGAACATCCTTGGCCAAATTGAAACCCTCTGTTTCCACAAATATTACCGTTAATATGTTTTTAACAAATTTCATAAGAGAAAAAAATTCAGTTTGATCACCTAAAGCATTTATGTGATCTTCTTTAATTATAAGTAGGTTCCTATTGATATTGGCAATATGCTGATACTGGTATTTTTGACATGTAAGCAGAATATTGTCATTTTGGTATTTTTGTTTAACTTCCTTAATGATATTTGCATTAGTATCAACTTCCTTACACAATTCTACACTTTTCGTTTGGTATTCTTGAATTTCCAATAACAAATCTTTCATTTTTTTGCTGTTTTCTTCTAAACTATCTTCATTTTTCCTCAGAGCTTCTTTTAGCTCCTTATTCTCACATTCTGTGTTTCTTATATTGAGATTCTTTGTGACAACTTCTTTTCTTAATAACTCCAAGCTCCGTTCTACATCATGCTTTTGTTTTTCTACATCCATAAGTTTATTATTTTCCTGTTCCTTCATTAAATCAAGTTCCCTCGATAGTCTTTGAAATTCAGAAATGGCATTAAGTTTCTTTGCTTCAGTTTCTTTTAATTTTGCTTCTAATAACATACATTCCTGTAGTTTATTTTTATATAAAATATAAGTTTCATTGTACAGCTGAGATATATTTTGTTTTTCTTTTAATTCCTCCTCTTGTTTGGTAACTTTGGCCTTATACTCATCGATAAATGTTGCATATTCACAATTCTTTTCTTTAAGAACATCAATGATCTTATCTTTTTCTACTAAATTTAAGTGATCTGTTTTTATATCCTCTTCATATCTACTCAACTTTACTTTGTATTCACCTTCTATTAATTTCTCATTTAATAACATCAATTCTTGGCTCTCCTGAAGGGTTTTAATTTGATTCAGCAGCTTTTTGTTTTCCGCTTTCAGCTCGATATTAAGTACTTTTTCATCATCTAATGTTGAATTATGCAGCTTTGACTGGTCAACTTCTGTAGCAGTGGCTGCTGGTAAAGGTTCAGCAGACACATCATTATGAATCGATAGCAACGTTTGCAGGGAAAATATTCCTTTTTTTAATTCAACTACAAGTTCCCCGCTTGAGTTTTTATTTATGTTCTCCAAATTTGGTAAGGAACTAGATTTATGGACTGTAGTAGCAGCTAAGTCATTACTATAAATACAAGAGTCACTAAATGATTTTCTGATGCCTGTATCATGAGATTTTGCCAGAGGTAGAGTTACATCCAATTTTGTATCTATCGGCGGACCTGACTTCAGAACAGAACCTCCACGCAAAGTTACATTTTCTGTACGCAATTCCGATGCCTCTAATTTTAGTTTGTGTATGACAGATTTTAAATCCTCCACTTCTTTCATATAGGAAGCATAATTAGCCAGAAATGTTGTGCAAGGCTGAATAACATCCACAGTCACTTTTTCAGTTTCTTCAGTCAATTCTGTCTTTCTTCCTTCATATTCCTTCAACAAAGATAGCAACTCCTGTTCCCTCCTTTGTGATTTATTTTTAATCATTTCATTGGATATTAGCAACTCAGCATTCTGTATGTTGTAAGATTCCTATTAAGATATAATCCAGAATAAAAAACTACAAATAATTTATTTATTTACAACCAAAATTTAATGTTTAATAAATTTCGGTTGTAAATTTGCAAATAAAATTTAACCCTTCAGAACGAACACTCGCTTGTAACAATAGTAAGCATTGGTATCACTTTAATTTCTTAAGGCTCGTTTACACAGCTAGAGTTGTTGGGAGAGTAGAGTAGAGGTAGAGCGTGCTTGCCTCGCTATTAACACAGAGGATAGTTGTTAGTAGAGTAGAGTACGCTGTGCAGTGAGTTTTGTGAAAATGATTATTAAAAAAGTTTTTACAAAATGCTCTCTCTCATTAGGGAATTCGCTGAAACTAATGAAGAGGGAGTGAGGGACAGAGATAGAAATGAGTGGATGAGAGAATGGCATAAAAGCAGGGATTCTCTTGGTGGAACATCTCTCTCTCTCTCTAGTCGTTATTTCATGGCTGAAGTATCGTGATCCCATGCTGGCGTTTTATTATGTCATAGCGGATTTTGCGATCTTCTTATGTGTTCTTGTAGTGGTATCCCGGTGTTCTCTTGCACCTGGCAGATCCGGCGGTTTGAAGGGCGTCCACGAGGTCGCGTACCTTCAATTTTCCCATGGATGACCAGTGTTTCGAGATTTTCACCCGTTCCACGATTGACGTGTCCAAAATACTTAGTATTCGTCGATTGATAAAGGTTGATAGTCTTTTGTCAATGTTTTCTTCTTCTTGTTTCGAATAGGCCTACTTTAGACCACGCTTGTTCAACTGTTGGCCTTTCATCTTTGCCCAGTATTGTCGACTCTTCTGCCAGTGTAACTTCGTTCTCTCTTCTGTCCAGGGGGTACCTTTCCTTTGGGGTTTTTCCTGAAAACCACGGACTTCCTTCGGGGTGCATCTCACAGGCTGTCTGTTTTTAAGAGCTGTATTCCCAGTTCATTAATATCCCTCTCGGTTTCTGTCAACCAAGTGGTACGAACCTTCTTGTTTTGCCGAAGGTGAACAGACAGTTGGTTAGTCGGTTTGGAGACAATCTTGCAAAGTGGCCATAGAAAGCTACCCTTCTTTTCCTTCCACAGGATGAGAGCCTCTCAATATGTTCATAGAGCTCAGAGTTTGGCACCTTCGGAATTCTCCAGCTTCCTTTACCGGGCCTAGGATCTTTCTGATTCTCCTCCCTCCAATTTCTCTACCAGAACTATTCGGTTCAAGGAAAGACACTCCATGGCATACAGGGCTTCTGGTCATAAGACTGATGTGTAGTGCTTAAGTTTCAGGTTGCGTGACAGGTATTTCTTGTTGTAGGTGTTCTTAGTCAGTGGATAGGCTAGTTCTAACTTGTTGATTCTCTTGGATAATAATGCTCTTTCTGATAAGTTGGGTTTAATCCATTCACCTAGATACTTAAATTTCTCAGTCCTCTTGACGTTTCCTTGGTCAAACATCTCTCAGTAACATCTCTCTGTTTGTTTCTTTGATTTTGTTGAAGAATTCTGTTTTCTCCAGCAATACTTGAAGACCCACTTTGGCAGCCTGTTTTCTGAGGCAATTTACCTGCATTGTTGTCATCTCAAGAGAATCAGCAATCAGTGCCATGTCATTTGTAAAGGCCTGGCAATCTACAACCAGTCCTTCATTCTTATGTCCCAGGTAGATATCACTCTGAACACCCAAGTTGATCAGTTCCTTGCGCCATTCTCTGATAACCTTTTCAAGGACACAGTTGAAGAGAAGTGGGGAAAGTCCATCTCCTTATCTCACGCCAGTTTTTATTTCGAATCTTTCCTCGCCTCTAAATTTAACCTTAGAATGGGTGTTGGTCACGGTTTCTAGAATGAGTCTGCAGATTTTGTTATCTAGCCCTAGTTCCTGGAGTACTTTGTTAAGCATTTCTCTATTAATGGAATCGTAGGCCTTCCTACAATCAACAAAGGTTTGCGCAACTTGCGGTTTCTCATCTTGGAGTAAGCAAGTACAGTTTTAAGATTAAGGATGAGTTCATCAAAGGATCCTGTCTTTCTGAAGCCTCCCTGATATTCTCCCAGTTGACTATCCAGCTGATTTTCTGCCCTTGTTTGTAACGCCAGAGAGAATCTTGTATGTTACCGGGACGAGAGAAATTGCACGGTAGTTGTTTAGATCAGTAAAATCTCCCTTTTTGTGAAGCAGAAGGATCAGAGTTCTGATCAGAGTTCAGGATCTAATTTCTTTGTTTCTCAGATGTCCAGCTTGCCCACAGCATTGCTTCCAGCGCCTTTCCACAGTTCAGCAACTATAGTCTTCACCAGCTGCCTTATTATTCTTAAGAAGTTGAATGAACTGGCCATCTTCTTCCAATGAAGGGGGCAGCGAGTCCGGGTTTGGTGTGGTTTGTTTATAGTCAATGTCTTTGCTGGGTAGATCACAGTTGAGTAGATTTTTAAAGTACTGAACTAAAAGGTGGCAGTTGTCCTGGTCATTAAAAGCCAGTTTGCCTTGTGGGTCTCTGAAGTAGAGACTTGGTGGAGCGCAGTTTTCTGAGTGTCTGCTTGAAAGTCCCAAATAAATCTCTGGAGTTATTCTTAGCAAAGTTCTATTCGATTTGGATTAGTTGGTTTTGTGTGAAGGTTCGTTTGGTTCCTCAAATTATCTTGAATGTAAGCTTTCTTTGTTCCAAAAATTTATGCCAGTTTTCCTTGATCTTTTTAGAATTCCACTTCACCCAGGCTATCGGTCTTTGGGTTATTGCATTGTCAGAGTCTTTAGTCCACCACGAATGCTTCCTTCGTCGAGTTCTTTTAGTAGAGATACATTAGTTTTTATGCACTGTCCAAGGGATCCGTAGTAGCCTTCTTCACGTCCACATCTCGAAAGCATTTATTTTCTGACGATTTACTGATATCAGAGTCCATGCCTTGGCTCTGTACATTGCAATTGGAAACCCCAATGTGTTGACGAGCCTTCGTTTTGTTTCTTTCATGTTGTGGTCATCTTTCCATACTTTCGTTAGTTTCGTCATGGCCGTTTTCGTAAGAGTTATGCGTCTTCTAATTTCTGTGGACGTATTGCCGTCACTATTTATGCAGCTAAATAAATGTTGTCGACGTTTTCTACGTTCGTTATATTGGGTGGATTTTCTCTCCAGTTGCCACGAAATACAATCAGCTTTACTATCAGCTTCGTTTTTTGGCGATTTAGCTTAAGTCCGAATTTTAAGCTTTCTCTCCCGACTCTTCCGCTTCCCAGTTCTCTAGAGCTCCTCTTAGTATAAACTTACCATATATGTAGAATAGTAAAGGTGATAGGACGCATCCTTGCCAAACTCCTCGCCCTATCCTTAAGGGTATTGAGTTTCTTCCTTCGATCTTGATGATTCCTTTGCTGTTGGCATATAAAGCTTTTAGCAGAACAACAAGGTGGGGAGGGGTTCCCATGTCTAATAGGGCATTCCATAATTGGTGCAAGTTTACACAGTCAAACGCTTTGCTGTAGTGGCAGAAGCATAGATATGTGGGCTTTGCAAATTCTCTGGCTTTTTCATTCCTGATCTGTTCTCAAGTGCCTTTACCATGCACGAATCCAGCTTGTTCCTGTGGAATTTGTTGGTCTAAGAAGCTTCAGAGTCATAGCAGAATTCTTAGCACAACCTTACTTGGGTGGGAGATTAATGTGATAGTTCTGTAATTACTGCATTTCTGGCTTGATCCTATTTTGTGCAGTAGAATGATGATAGATGTATTCCTTGTCATGTCATACCTTATTGCAGCTGGTCCACAAGAGGTGGATGCCATTTGGGGACAACTGTTTTAGCATTTCTCCACAGATATCATCTTCCCCTGTACTTTTGTTGTTCTTGAGCATGTTGATGGCTTGCTCCACCTCAAGTTTTAAGATGGCAGGTTCCTATCCTACTTGTGTGATGGGTGGGACATGAACTGTTCCCTGACGGTGACCTTCATCCGAGTAGAGGTCTTCACACTACTGTCACCATACCTCTACCAGGTCGTCGATGACTTTCCCATCCTTGTTTTCTATTTTCCACGTTCTTGGTTTGAACTCTCTCGTCATTTCTTTGATTCTTTGGAATAGATCGCGTGTTTCGTTCGTGTTTGCCAATCTTTCAATCTCTTTGCATGTTTCCCGGAGGTGCTCGATTTTGTCTCGTCGACATAGTCTTTGTATTTCGCGGCTTAAAGTTTTATAACCTGTCTTCTGTTCTTCGGTTATTACACCTCTCTGCTCCGCCTGATGGTTTTTCTTCTCTTCACTACATTCCATATTTCGTCATTCATCCATTGCTTGTTTTTACCCTCTCTAACACCCTCGCGTAGGACTTGCTCTTTAGGTTGTCAGCATGGTTGTTTTTATTCCAAACCATAGTTCTTCAATCTGCATCTGACTAGTGTTGTCTGGGAGCGCTTTTAAGTTGTCTTATAATTTTTGCCTAAATTGGTCCATGTTGTCAGACCGTAAGCGCTGGGTTTTCTTCTCAGTTTTCTTTGTTTTGATGTGCATTCTGATTTGGACCTTAAGTAGTTTATGATCGCTACCACAGTCGAGTCCTGGTAGAGTTTTAACATTATTGACGCTGGATCTCCATCTTGAGTTTACAAGAATATAGTCTATTTGATTTCTGTAGCGCCCGCCTGGAGAAATCCACGTATATCGGCGCCTTTGATGTTGCAGAAACATGCTTTTCGGTCAATGGTCAGGTTCTTTTCGATACAGAATTCGACAAAAAGTTTTTATACCGCCTCGTTCCTGTTTAATAGTCCATGTTTGCTAGTCAATCATATGTTTTAGATGTTATCTTCTTCGGTTTGTCCGATTTTTGCACTGAAGTCGCCTCGGATGATTGTCAGTTCTCTAAAGTTGTTCGTAGAACTCTGTTATTTCGCCTTCGCTTCTCGCTGTTGTAGGAGCATAGACTTGAATAATGTTTAAGATACACAATGGAACATCACTTCTGCTGTAAGAATTAGCTATAGAGGATGAGTTTGGATATAAAAGATGTTTTAGGATGATACCAGACAAATTGGAAGAGCTGTTGACCATGGTGAATAACAAAACGGACAAATACGATGATGAGAGATGTGATAAAAGCAAGAGTAACTTCAAGTTATAGTCATTCTCAGTGAACTTCATTTTTAAGTTGATTGATTGCGCAGCGTATTGTAAACAAAACACCCTACTCCAACATGTGTTTACATCATTAACCTATGAGTACTAGGTCCAAGTATTCATAGCTAGAAAGCCGTCGTTTGGATTTTGAGGCCCCGGGCATATATATTAAAGTGGGGCCCCCAGTAAACAAAAAAAGTGAATAAACAAATAAATTCTTTAATTTTTAATACATACAAGAAAGGAACATATGTATAGAATAAATAAAATATAATAATATATTCATATAAAAGAAAAACAATATTAATTGAACTTTATTTTCCTTGCTTTAATTTCTGCAATTTTATCTTATTATCTCACTTGTCTTTATCTCACAAGCCCTCGCATAATTCAGTTTCTATTGAAAAAAAATTGCGGGGCTCTGCGGGCCCCTCCTAGTCCGTGGGCCCCGGGCATTCGCCCGATTGACCGACGCTACTGCATAACTCCATGGTTTACATGGGTAGAGTGCGGAGGAGAGTAATTATATAGCTATGGTGGGGGTCAGTAGCATAGAGTTACTTTCCCACCGCGCAGTGCAAGCAGGTACTCTACTCTACCGACGACTAGCTACTCTACCCGTTACATTACTGTACTTAACTTTGTTACGGGTTTCTACGAGTTACTATACTCTACCCAGTACTTGGCTACTCTAACACTAAAAATTAATGTGGGAAGATAGCTAGCAAGTTAGCGTTTGGTCTTCATCCCCAAACGATGACAAAATTTATTTATTTAAGAAAATAAACCAAACTCCTGTTGGTTCCAGGAAAATTGTTCGAAAGATAGCTTCTACAAGATAGCTCCTTCAAAAGGAAATTTAGTTGAATCCAAATTTTTTCATTCTGTTATTTGTTATAATTTATATGTATTATATTATTAATATATGATGTAAATAATAATCCATTTTTTTAAGTAGAATACAAAGTTACAACATATTAGATTTAATATTCGTGAAACCATACTAATTATAGATACAATCATACAAACTTACTAAATACGAAATATAGTTTGAATATATAAATATATTCAACCTGTTCGTAGCTCTATAATATTAAGTGTTATTAAACTCATGTTGAAACAACTACTTATTGGTTATATGACACAGGGTATTGAATTATATATACAGTCATTTGCACGTTATTACTAATACCTGTACATTTTCATGTCACTAACAGCACTAGACAAATAACGCTGTTTTTAAGATCATTTCTTTCGATTTAAATTAAGTGTAAGTAATTAAGTTTTTTTTTAACGACCAATGGGAAAGCGACATGTAAATAATCTGTGCATTGTTTTTGTTTGCATGAAAACGGTACAAACTAATCCGTCGGTCGGAAGAGTCGATTACTGGGAGTTTTCCTTGCGTTTGATTTTAATTTGTCTTCGTAAAAATTGTGCTCCGATTGCAAAATTTTACAGAAAAAGTATTTCCAAAAACTTTTGCAAAACTCGACAAACTTAAGTTTAATTCGTATAATCTAATAAAATTTTAACAGGAGCACATAATTCTTGCGATATTGATACTTTTTCCTAATGCACATAATTAGCTTTATATTTAGACGATTTTGATAAGTGATATCTCAAATTAAAGGTAATTGTATTACTTTCCTAAAAGTGAAACCATAAATTGTAAATATTTGCCCTTTTCGAAGTTTTCGCGATTTTGCCGAACTCAGCAATAGTTTATTTACTATTTTTTAAAATAACATAATTTAGCTTAATATATAGCCGATTGTGATCACTTACATCTAAAATTAAAGGTAATTTTATTGTTTTCCAAAAACTGGAAACAAAAATCGTAAATATTTTCCCCTACCGAAGTTATCACGATTTTACTCAAACCTAGCAATAGTTTGTTTACAAAAAGCCGATTTTGATAGGTGATCTCAAATTAAAGATAATTTTATTGTTTTCCCAAAACTGAAAACAGAAATCGAAACTATTTGCTCGTTTAATAGTCCTTGTGAAAGTTTCTTTACTTTTTTTAATCAAAATAGTTTAAAAAAAAGCTTTGGTTGTTGCAGATAATACAACAAATCAAAGCACATTTTGTTGCTTTTGCAGGACTAGAAACAGAATTTGAAAATATTTTACAATAGCTTTGTTATTGATATTACATTTTAATTATTACTAATATTATTACAAAATTGAAACAATAAATTTAACAATTTGTAAATTGTTTAGTTTAGTTTATTTAACAATCAACAGCGAATAAATAACAATGTGCTATCTATGTGTGTTATATCAAACGCAATTGACAAGAATGGTTTATTGAGATTCTTCGTAAATTGTATTCTGCTGAATTAGTTATTAACTTTAGTTAATAATTAGCTAATTATTGGAAGATTTGAAGCCTAGGAAATTGGGAAATTCTGTCAGAACGTCGCGGTCTTAGATTAATTGGTCTGTTGGTTTTAGTCGATAGCCTTGGAAGAATAAAGTAATTAACATTTTTTTGTGAATTAAAGACTGCTCAATCCAAATTTGTAAACTAAATTGCGCTATGTCGGCTGTTCTTTGAGATATGAGTCTGAAAATTAGTGGACTAGGAAATTGGGCAATTCTGTCAGAACCTCGCGGTTTAGATAAATTGGTCTGTAGTTTACGGTCGATAGCCCTAGATGAAGAAAGTAGTTATAGATGAAAGACTGCTGAATATAAGCAATAATAGCAAATTAGTAAACTAAATCTTACGAAGTCGGCTAGTTTTTGAGATGTACGAGTTTGAAAATTAATGGACTAGGATATTGGGGAATTCTGTCAGAACCTCGCGGTCTTAGATTAATTGGTCTGTAGTTTGTGTTCGATAGCCTTAGATGAAGATAGTAGTTAACATTTTTTTATAGATTAAAGCCTGCTGTATGTAAATTAATAAACTAAATGAGACTAAGTCTGAGTGAGATGTAAGAGTTTGAAAATGAGATGAACAATTCAAAATTATTGCTTGTTGCAGACAAAGTTTCTAAATTTTGGTGTTTTGTATACAATATAGCTATAGGGTTTGGGAATACCCGGTTTTTTTAGACTCGGCGAGTCCGAGTCGAGTCCGATTTTTCGGGTCCTGGTCCGGTAAGGCTGAAGGGCGCCTCCCGCTCAGGGTCTCAGAAAAGTGCAGGTCACCGTCTACTGCAAGTAAGTCCTGCAAGAGATTGAACACCTAGATGTCAAGTAGTGAGAGAGTTTTTAAGTTTATTAATCGCCATCTCGAGTGCTCCGATATGACTTTGGCCCTCAAGATTTGGATTGAGCTTTGAGTGCTCAATTTAAATGGCTGTTTAGACCGAGCTGGAACATGGAATTTTCAAAATAGCCTCTTCCAGTGTCTAACAGGCATTGCCAGCTAGATTTCTTAGGACTAAGCAGATTCTATCTAGAAATCGCGTCTGATTAGTACTTAGTTTTCGCTTTCTGCTTTCCCGTTTTGCAGAAATCAAACGATTCGGATGGTGCGACGCGAAGTGTTAAGAAGGAGGTGTGTTAAGAAGGAGGAAAGAAAAAGGGAAAACACAGGAGACCAGGTTGCTAAATTTGAGGTTTGTTTAGTATGTAAGTCAAAATAATAAATAAATTTTTGATTAATATTTTGCTTTTTAGCAGTTTTCAGTTTAAAAATTATTAATAAATAAGTGATACACGAGTGCGGGACGCGAGTGAAATAAATGACAGTAGACAAAGTAAAGTCGGGAGTGTTAATTTCGAGGAAAGTCAAATCGTTAATTGCCCAAAACTTTGTTAGTTCCGCGTGATATGAAATGTATAGGGAACGTCTACGAACATTTTTGCAAATAAAATAGTGCCGTAAACAACAGTGTTAGATTCGCGAGTAAACAAAAAAAAAACATGGGTAGGGTAGTGATGGATCCTGACATATGGTTGGGCGAGCTGCGCAGACTGCAAGGGACGCCTGTAGAGCAGGAAGGAAGTCTATTCACTTAATTTAAATAGAAGAAAATGATTTTAAAAACAATGTTATTTGTCTAGTGCTGTTGGTGATATTAGCCAGGAAGTAGTTGTTTCAACATGAGATTTGTTCATAGTCTTAATAAGACTTAATATTATAGCGCTACGAACGGGTTGAATATGTTTATATAGTCAAGCTATATTTCGTCCTTAAAACATAGTAGTATTAGATTCTTTTATTAATCATTTTTTCTATTCTCTAGCAATAAAAAACGAATGAATGTTCGAAGGAATAGTTTAACAAGTCAATTCCAAAAAAATTCGCGGTTACTTGTTGAGCTGGAACTGATATGTAGGCGATGGTAAGTTTTGAACTGAACTGATTTTGCATTAACAGGGGACGGCATATTCGTTAAGCAAACATTAGTTAAAACCCGTACCTACCAATCGCAATAAAGCGGCGGAGTCTGGTAATGGCGCCAAATTCAAAAATGTAGTTTAAGTTATGGGCAGTGTGTGCGCGAAGTGTGTTCCTTGCTCTTTTGTGTCGAATAGCTGACATATTGCCGCCCAAATTTTTAGAGAATCTTGAGTGTGGTTATCCCGATTAAATCAGCAGTTCTTATTGCTATATTATATATTTTATCATTTCGCTGAAATATCTTTTTTATTGTTTTAATAAAAATAATATAAATACTATTTCTTTTTCAGTTTTACATTAGTTAGGTTAGTGTTACATCCAGCATGGAAAGGTAATATATATATAATCTTTTAACGTATACATATTTGGACATTCTACTTTCATGTTTTAGTGTCAATAAACTGACCTGTGATGTATGTCAGAAGACATTTGTGACTGTTTCTTCAAAGAATCGACATTTGAGAAATATGCATAATATGCAAGTGGGGAAAAATATGTTACAACGCATTCGTTGCTCCTTATGCCCAGAAGAAAAAAAGGAGGCATTTCAATACCATGAGCTTCTGCTTAATCATTTAACAGAGATACATGGTGTAACTATTAAACATCTGATTTAAGTTTTAGGAACATTGCAGAATTTGAATCGTGGATGTGAAAGGAAAATAGACAAGTTGATTATGCATGTGTTAGAAGAAACAAACTTAAAACTCTTTTAACTCTTAATAGAAAATATTCCAATTAAGTAGATTATAATTTTCTTATCTATTGTAGATTTTGGTGGTGCTTTGTTGTACTGTGACCTTCATAGATCTATTGAACCTCTTCCTCTATCATCCTACATCATTGGTATACATACCCATTTAGTTCTTATCTACTATTACACTAAGCTCTATCTACTTTCTATTTTATATATTTTTGTTCCTCTTACATAAATTAGAAGATATTGGTATAGCTTTTTTGGGGTTTTCAAAAACTTGAGGGGTTTCATATGGTGCGGGTGTGGTGGTGGAAATAATAATAATGTTGTTGGAGAAAGTCACCCTGACTTAAGTGTTGAAGATTTCGCATTGGGGTACATGAATGAATTCATGGAAAAGAAACTTAGAGATAACAACATGTGATTTGTATGGATGGGACGCATGGAACAAATCGCTGTAAATTTGAATTGACTACTGTATTAATTAAAGATGAGGGAAATATGGGATTCCCAGTGGCATTTTTGCTTTCCAATAGATTGGATCAGGTGATTCAAAAAGTTTTTTTGAAGGCATTTAAAGAAAGATTGGGATGCAGCATTAATGCCAAATATATAATGAGCGACGATGATCCAAAATATTACAATGCATGGACAGAGGCCATGGAGACTGCGGAAAAGCCAAGGAGATTGCTTTGTACATGGCATGTGGTAAAGAATTGGAATATTCAAGGCAGATCGAAACTGACGAAGCCAGAAAATAAGTTGCAAATGAAGACTGAAATGAGAAAAATTTTGAAGGAAATGAAAATTGAAAATTTTGTTGCACAGAAGGACAAATATTTACAATATTTAAAAGATGAAGGGGAATTACAGTTTTTAAGTTACTTAGAAAAGTAGGACTTTAACATAATACACTTCATAAATTTTGGAATGACTTTGTAGACATGACATTTGTAGGTACTATTTTCAGGAAGATAGAATTAAGATGTGGGCTCATTGCCATAGAATCAATGCCAGAATAAACACCAACATGGCAATAGAAAGTTTACACAAAGTTTTAAAACATAACAAAATGAGAGGAAATCAAAATATAAGGTGAAATCAATAATATTTTATCTTATATTGTAATTGTTAAATATATTATAATTGTTATTTATAAATTTTTAGAGTTGAAAAATTATTAGACATGTTGGAAGAGCTTGTTGAGGAGAAGATGTGGAAAAATATTGTAAATCAAGAGCGACCAAATGCCAACAATTACTGCCATAGAATAATCATTGAAGCTCATAAGAAGGCAGAAAAAATTACAGATTTTGTGGAATCTGTTGAATTTGGCAAATTTAGAGTCAAATCAACAACAGGAGACACATTTTATAGTATAACTTACAATGAATTGTGTGATGTGGATTGCCGAATGGGATATTGTCATAAATGCAAAGTTTGTTTGCATCAATATATTTGTGAGTGTCCGGAGTTTTCTGTGAAGACTACCTTGTGCAAACATATACATGCAGTTGTGCTGCATGAAAGGAGGAATAGTGAGTCTGCTGCATGTGTTCATGGTTTGGGAGAAGAAGACTCCGAAGGAATGTTATACATTCATGAACCCACAACAAGTAAAGTTAGATATAAAGAAGAACTATGCCAGTTTTTAGAAGAGAAAAATAATGAACCAAGCACATGTATTGATAGCGAAAGAAGGAAACAGGTGTGTTGAAGAAATTATACACAAGATGTGGAATTATTTTAATATTAAATTTAAATATTTTTACAGATTGAACATGAAAATATTGTCAGTAAAGTGAAGGCCTTACAAGGGGAATCATTAGATGACTTTATAAACATGTGGAATGCTTTTGAGAATTTGCAGCGAGACAAGAACAATGAAGTATCCAAGAAGAGAAAGATAGAGAAGCAGACATACTTTCCTAATAAAAAATGAAATGCTGGTAAGCGGCTTTCTTATCTAATTTTGTAAATTATTCATTTAACCATTCGATGTAATAGCCGTAAAAAAGATCAGTCATTTGGGGTTGTGACGGAGGTTGGCGGAGGATTAAAAAATTCTACTATACAACCTTCAAATCGACATTTGGAACTAGAGAATAATAGATATATTATGTATTTAGCAATGTATTTTAATTTATTTAAGTATTATGTGTTTAGCAATGTATTGTAATTTAAGTATTATGTGTTTAGCAATGTATTGTAATTTATTTAAGTATTATGTATTTAGCTATGTATTGTAATGTATTTAAGTATTATGTATTTATCTATTGTATTTCCTGTTTAAGGATGGATCAATCGTAATTACAATATTACATAACTTTCTTTTTTATGCTTGACAGTAGCATTCTCATTTACGTTAAATTCGTATATATATATATATATATATATATATATATATATATATATATAAATATTGTGCAAAACGATTTATCCAGGGGTAAAAAATCGTTTCAGCACCTCCACGTGGTTTACCCCGGGTAATGCTAACGCTGAACGTAAACTATTTTGTAGAATTATAATTTCGTGCAAATTAAAAAAAAAAAAGTATTTATCAATAAAAGGAAAAAAATGTATAATAAATTTCATATAATATTATAAAAATCATATAATTTTCTTTTTATTTTCAGAATAGTTGATTCTTCTGAAAACAACTATTCGACCTAGCATGCTATTTGACCCAAATCAACAATTACCCCCAACACTAAAAAATATACCTTAAATATCAACAAATTGATATATGGCAGACTTGATATATAGCGTGCAAGTTCCAAACGGTTCATTATTTCAAATATATTTTTGAATTTGGCGCCATTACCAGACTCCTCCGCTTTATTGCGATTGGTAGGTACGGGTTTTAACTAATGTTTGCTTATTCGTTATGCTCGAAGTGCATGGTGGGAGTATGGTAAAGCGATCTGAGCTCATGCCGTGGCAGAAATCCGCAACGATTTGGGATAGTCAATTTGTTTATATTTTGAATTGGGTCATAATTGTTCTTGTGATGTGAACTGCAAAAATAACGGCAAATATTCGGTGTAAATTATATATTTTGCCTGGAAATTAGATCAAAAAAATTAGCTGCTGTAAAAAGAAGCGGTAACACCTTAAGTACCGATATTAAGGGACCCTCACAGTGTGAAATTTTCAAAAATCGATATTTTTTCATAATCCCGATAGTATACACTGTTATAAACATTCTCCCCAATTTTTAAATCTAAATTCGAATTATTTAGGTCGCCACAGCCTTTCTTAGAAAAAGGGATTAGAGTATCTGGCGCTCACTCCAAAGTTTCAACCCGTTTTTCTCAAAATGGTGTTTTTCAAAACGGTACCCACTCTCAAAGGAACAGTTTTCAAGCTACCCCTTTGAAATTTGGACTGAACATTCTTCACGTCATTCTTTATGTTCCTATGGAAGCTTTTTTTAAATCTTCGAAAAAATAGCCTGAAATCGATACCTTTTTGTCAAATCGCCGCCATTCTTTTTAAATTTCATAAAAAAGAAAAAGCTTCCATAGGAACATAGCTTTCCTACAGATTAATAATCTTCTTGATCAGAGCAAAATTACGTCCGCTATCATGGAGACGATGCAGGGAGCTTTTTTTTCAACGTCACATTAAATTTAATAAAAAAAATTTAAACAATAAGTAAAACAATTAAAAAAAAATGTATTCACGATTAGTACTTTAATTTGTAAAAAAAAAATCAGACCGATTAGTTTATCCTAAACATAAAAAAAAATCGTGAAAATCTGCAATTTTTCGAGGTGTGAGGGTCCCTTAATAAATCAATTTTAAATGCACTGTATTTTAGGTGATATTAATTTTTGTCTTTATTATTTGAGTGTTGATGGACGGCGACCCATCAACACTCAAAAAATAAAGACAAAAACTCCAAAACCTCATGACGCGATTTGTAAAAAACATTTGATTGAAGACAAATAATGAGACTCGCAAGCAAGTCCGAGTTATATTCTGAAATATATATGAATTACAAGTCCTAGCTAGATATACACTTCTGATAAAACGAAGAGCCACAAAAGTCTCAGATGCCACATCATATCAAGTAAGAAATGAAAAAGGAAATGAATCAAACTCAACCTCTTGTGGTCGATCAAGGATGTCAAATATTATTTGTTATATATTTTTAAGTATTAATTGTTAATTTAGGATAAAGCATTAATTGTTGATTAAACTTTAAGATTTAACTCTACAATTTTCTACAAAAAATTGGTGTCCAACTTATTTCATTTTTTGATAATTGCAGTTTAAAATCAGGACACTCTTAATTGTCACCTTCTAAATTAATAATATAATACTATCTTTGTTCCATAATAAGTGAGCCATTTGAGTTTTCTTTCAACCTTATTGACACTTTTTTACTTATTGACGTTATTTTTTCAATTTCTGGTTTGATATTCTTAATATACACTAAATTCATAATCACATGTGCCATGGACGTCAAAATATTTGACAGTTTAATTCTTCAAAAGCAACAATTAACATTCGATTTTTTAAGCAAAAAACACCGGAAGTTTCAAACGATGACAAGACCAAATTTAATCAACCAAAAACGATCGGATATTATTCAGTTTTTACTGAAACATCAGAAAAATGGATGGCTGAAAAAGGGAGTGATTTTGGCAATTGAAAAATTCAGAACATCAAGAGCCACTAAAAAAAGAATATTAAAACAAGGTAATGATTCTGTTTGTGGTTTGGATGAAAATACGCCTATGAATGTTGATTCTAGCAAGAAAGGAAAGTCGGGTCGGAAAAAAATTGACAGAACAAAAAAATTGCCAATATTCGATTAGTTGATCACAAAAGAAGAGGGACATTGCGGTCGTTATCAGTTGCAGTTGAAATTCCGCCTTCCTCGCTATGGAGGTTGCTAAAAAATGGTGCAAATAAGAGGCATTTCCTAGAAACCGCTTTTAAAGGATGATAACAAGGTATCACGTCTGGATTATTGTCTGTCGTTTGTGAAAGATAATGGCGAGTTTGAGGATTTAATGAATTACATCCACATTCACGAAAAGTGGTTTTATATCACTAAAGTAAAGCAGAACATCTATCTTCTGCCTGATGAAGTTGAACCATGTCGTCAAGTTCAAAGTAAGTCAAACATGATCAAAGTGATGTTTTTGGCAGCCGTTGCCCGACCGCGGTACGATGGTTACCGTAACCAGTTCTTTAATGGAAAAATTGGAATATTGCCATTTATAGTACAAGACCCAGCCTCGCGAAATAGCAAAAATCGACCCAAAGGTGCAATGGTAACCAAACCTGTAGAAATCTGTAAAGATGTTTACAAACGTATGTTAATGCATAAATTGATTCCAGCAATTAAAGAAAAGTGGCCAAGGGGTTCCTCAAAAACTTCTAGGAGTATAATCATACAGCATGATAATGCAAGACCACATTGCATTATTGAAGATGAGCAGCTTCGGACCGAATGTAGGAGGGATGGTTGGAACATTTCGTTTACTTTTCAACCGGCCAATAGTCCCGATTTGAATGTGCTTGATCTTGGCTTTTTTTCGTCTATTCAATCATTACAACACCAGCATTCACCGCGCAATATTGACGAATTAATAAGAGTTGTCGAAGAAACTTTTGAAGGTGACTAGACATACATTAGATAATGTGTTTATAACTTTACAAACAGTTATGAAATCGATTATAGATTGTGACGGTAACAATAATTATAAACTTCAACATATTAGCAAGGCAAAGAAGCTTCTTAGGGAAAATCGCTTGCCTACTATTCGTTTATACTAACATTTTTTATTAGTTACGTTATTTTATAAAAAGTATAAATATAGTACGTTGAAACGAAAACGGTTAACTTATTTTGTAAAAAATAAACTTTGGTAATGGCTCAATCATTATGGAAAAAATATAAAATGGTAATGGCTCACTTATTTTGGAAAAAATATAAAACGGTAATAGCTCACTTATTATGGAACAGAGACAGTACAAATTATTACAAATTACTAAAAAAATTAATATCAATAAATTTCCAATAGAACAAGTTACTATTTGAAAAGTTTTCTTTGAAACAAATTGTCTTTGGACAATTTTCCAGATTTGGGCCTTGTTAGTTCTGGAGAGTTAAAAAAGTTCTAAATGTAAACTTTGGCAAATCTAGTATATCACATCTGTTAATGCAAAACTAATGACTAAAAACTCCACCGTCAGAACTCCACCGACAATTTTTTAGGACTGATGCTATGATCCAAAATAAGTATAGAACTAAAATGATTTATAAGTATATAATACATATGGCGTCAAAAACACTTATTCCGTTAAGGAGGTTCGGGCGTAACTAATGAGTCAAAATAGTGCTTGAATTTTTCTATATTTTCAATTAACCTAATAGTTGTTAAAATGCATTATTTTTATTTATAATAACATAACAAATTTAAAAATTGGTAATTATTATTTTTTTAATATAATAAAGTTATTAAATGACTTCGTTATTTTTAACTTATAAGGTGACATAAAAAGATCTGGCAACATCAGTGTTATTAGTCGGCTGGTTGTAAAGGGATCAGAATGTTATAAGCCCAAGATGTTGGCCGAAAACTTCGAATTACCAAAAGACAAAAAATTATTGATAATCTATGTAAAAAGCTGGAGTGTATTCTATCAAATAGTTCCAGACGTTCAAAAGTTCAAAATGTTTCAATGTTTTTCTTTTCTCTCACAATCAGCTGTTATCGACGACGTTGCCAAACCATCTGTCATGTGAATTACTGTCGATAAACAAGATTCAAAACAAAAAAAGTTAACTTTAATTATTTAAATAATTACATCGGGAACATCACATTGCTCTAATGTTATCGTGTTTTAATATTATCTAAGTTTATTGTATATAGTTTTTTATTCCCTAAAATCCTGGAAATTAATACCGAAAAAAATAAATAGAGACGTGACGGAAGTTTGTCTGCCATAGGCCCTGTGTATAAGATTCGAAAAATCATCATTTTTTTTTTTTTCGGATAAACTAAACGCAGGATCACTTTCAAATTTTGAGAGGACATAAATAAAGTATTTCAAAGCTGAAACTTGAAAAAAATATTTAACATGGGATTCGCTCGAACCTCCTTAAAGAAAAACGGACAATAATACACAAAACAAAATGTGATTTGTACCAAGCGTCATTATGGAGAACGTTTTCCGAATAGGCAACAGTCTCATCATAAAACTTTTGCAGCAATTCATCGACGTTTTCGAGAACGTGGAAAATTTGAGAATTCTATGACAGATACTTGACGTGATAGCACAGTTCGTACTGTGGCATTAGAGAAAAATGTCTTGGATACTTTTGCCAATAATCCGAGAACAAGTTCGAATTGAGAACTAGTGTTCGAATTGTAGCACACGAACTTGGAACCAGTGCTTCAACAGTGGCAAGTTCTTCGCGAATGGTCCTTCAGCCTCTTAGAGTTCACAAAGTCCCGGCACTGACTTGTTCCACATGACTTTGCTCCCTGTGTACAGTTTTGTAGGTGGTTCTTGAACAGCACACAACAGAATGAACGGTTTCCAGAGTTGATACTTTTTACCGATGAGGCTACGTTTACAAGA
Organism: Phosphuga atrata; assembly: GCA_944588485.1. Lineage (NCBI taxonomy): Eukaryota > Metazoa > Arthropoda > Insecta > Coleoptera > Silphidae > Phosphuga > Phosphuga atrata. Next base: position 63,170,776 of record OX155892.1, read on the forward strand.
GAAGGAATGTTCGATAGCCATAACATGCACTTGTGGGCTGAAGAAAATCCTCACGCAATACATGGTAGAGGTTGTCAACACAGATTTTCAATTAATGTTTGGTGTGGGATTGTTGGCAACTATTTGATACGTCCATTTGTGTTGCCGGGTCGCTTAACGGGGGCGGCTTACACAAATTTTCTGGAAAATGACTTCCTCAATGGAATAGACACGATCGATGTACAACACGGAACATGGAATAGACATGTACTGTGGTTCATGCATGACGGTGCACCAGCACATTCTAGCTGCTAGGCCCGTGCATGTCTCGATGAGAGGTATCCTGATAAATGGAACGCAGGAATGGTCCGATACACCATGGCCGGCCCGCTCCCCAGATCGGAATCCCCTGGATTTTTGTATGGGGTTGTCTGAAAACCATTGTTTACGAAACTCCAGTCAGAGCACTTGAGGAGCCACTGCCATGTGTTAGAGAAGCCTATGGAACAGTTAGAAATATGTCCGCTTTTGGAAGCGTTCGTCCTTCTTTATTGAAGCGGTGTCTTGGTGAAGCTGTGCATTGAACACCGAGGGCGAAATTTTGAACAATTATTGCAAATTGTACATAGGTCTTTTATGTTTGTAAATTTTATCAATACATTCCACCCCATTGCTTTTGTTTCTGATAAAACTTTTTTATAAAACCTTTTTGACCGTTAAGAGTTTTATGCTTATTTTGAATCATAGAATCAGCTCTGAAAGTTAGTCGGTGGAGTTCTCACAAAACTAGTATAATAAAAACATAACTTACATTTTCCGCCTTAATTTTAACCATATCCGCCACCGCTTGTGAAGATCGCTGTTGTTCAGACTGAAGTTGAAACTTCAACTCTTCCAGTTCAATTTTCACATCTTCTAGTGATTGCAATTGATTCTATAAAGAAAAATGAAGTAAGTAAATGTTGAATCCATAATAGTATATTACGTAATGAGAGTTGTAAGAAGCATATTACGTATGAGCGAAACATTTTCGCGCGACCCGCGTAGCGGGGATTGCGCAACTGTTCCGCTCGTACGTAACTGTCTTACTACTCGAATTATGTACTATACTTTATCTACGACCACACTGATTTGTTTCTGTTTAATAAGAAAAATATGTTTGATGTAACACCTTAGACCATATCTAACTTGATAGAAATGAAAAGAAATACATTCATAATGGTTACATACCTTTTTATATAGTACTTATTTGTAGTTTTCGTTAGATTTAAACGTGAAAAACAAAATGAATGACAGCTTCTATGTGAATGACGTTTAATGATTGTTTAGAAATCACAGAGTACTATATTTAAAAATAGTATCAACATGCAGCTCTGAATCAATCAACGAATCGTAAACCAAACAAGCAAGGGTGATTTTGAATTATTACATACCATTAATCGCGGATTGTTACATATGTGTGTGGTATGATGTATTTACATAGTCCATGAACTGTACAATAATGTGCATTTACAATTGTGGTCGTAGATAATTATTTACCTCATTGTACATTGCTGCTTCATTTTTACAAAATTCCTTGAGCTCTGAGTGAGATTTTTCAAGTGATTGCAATCGAATCTTCAAGACCTCTTTTGGAGTACTCGAATCTGAAGTCGACAAATTTGTGACGAGCTCTGGAGTTGTTGCTCTATCTATCAAGAATTCTGCAGGTGATACAAAGTAAAGAAAATTTATTACTCAAAAAAGAAGTTTATAAAACCATTCATTATTATTACCTTCTCCTGTTGTTTTTGAAGTGTTTCCAGAATTCATGACAAGGCGTGGAGATACTTTATCTAATAAGATCTCTTCAGAAAGTTCTAAGAAAAGAAAATTTATTAACCAGAAAAGAAATAATGAATTATTATATTACTACCTTCTTCTGCTATATTTAATAATGGGATGCCCCCCCTTGGAGTGAGATCTCTATATGACGTTGGTTTCTCTATTCCGAGGGTGTGTCTACGTTTTAAAATTATGGGTAAAGGTTTCTCAGCCACATAATCCATCCTCAATATCTGTAATTGCGTGGCCAAATCTCGAATCTTTTTCTCCTTATCCTCCTGATCAGCCTAAAATAAACAAAAAGATATATAGAAAAATAAATCAATTACTGATGAGCAATGAAATTACTTGTAGGGTGATATTTTTCAACTTTTCCGTTTGAAGATCCAAAATTAGCTGTTTTTCTTTCATTTTGTACTTCTTAATAAGAGCTGCATCAGTCAAAACTTCATTCACGGTTGGTTTGTTCTTCACCTTTTTGGCGCATTTTGCAAAGCTAAAATGAAATTATAATTTTAATTCAATTCCCCTGATGGGAAAGAGATAGTATTACAATAGAGTAGACTGTGAGTCTTCTATGGCAACTGGAGTGATCGTTGCTATGATCAAAGTTTTCGAATTTCCGCTTAAAGCGTTGGAAAGTATTCTAGTCAATTTGGAGTCACGGAAGCTGACGTGGGTGGTTTGTCCTTCCTGACAATCACCTAGTTGCCGAATAACTAGCGACAATGCTGACAATGATCTAAATTAAAAGGAAATATGTATTAATTTGTATATATTTGGATTGGTAAATGTTTAGTTACTTGTTGATATTTCCTCCTTCTTTGAGCCTTGTGCCAGTAGCTTTTGTTTGGGCGACTCTTTCTGAACCAGCAAGATCTATGAAGTGTAAATGTGAAACTTTCACAGGATCGCTATCGTCAGAATTCTCAGCAACTGCAGAAGATTCAATAACTATTTTGAATATGACATGTGATCGAGAACTATGCTCATTCATATTTGTTTCACCGACTTGTCGGTGCTTATTGCCTTGAACAATGACATCTAGCAGTTCTTTGCTGTTTCGAGTAATAAGTTCTGCACAATTTAGGCTTATTGTACCATAGTAATCCTCTCGTATTTTAACATGATCTTTTTTGTCTAAATCAAGAAGATCTTTAATTTTTTCTAGGTATATCTCTATGAAGGAGGCTCTAACAAGGAATTTTCTATTTGGGTAATTTGATATGTGATTAAATATATCCTGGACAGCACGAGGAATTATTCCCAAATCATTATCATTTCCCATTATTGAATGGGTTTTTCCAGATGACGTTTGGCCATAAGCAAAAATTGTGCCATTTATACCTTCAATGGCTGATTGTACAATAGGCTTAACTACATTATATACATCTTCATTTGTCTTTTTCGTGTCAAATATGTAATCTATAGAAAGGATTATAATTAAAAGAAAGGTATATCAACTTTATTTAACTAACTTACCAAAGAAATAAGATTCGGGAGCTCTAACTTCTGACTCGTCTTTCAGGATTATTTCATTTTGCCTTACAACCCAGTACTCTTTAGCCCCCTCTGCAATTTCTCTTTTAATCGGCGGGCGCACCCGAACTGCCACTTTTATTGTATCGTCACCCATAATTAAAGGTGTCTACAAATTTTATCTACCATTACTAACATAAACTACCTATTGAAGGATTCATAGAGTCGAGAGGAACTATGAATAATATACATCCTGGATCATTTAACGAAGAATGTATTAAAAAAGGAAGCAGGATGCATAGATTTCAAGGCGGCGTTTGATAGAGTGGATAGAGAGAAAATGTTTAAATGTATGAGAGAATGCGGAGTAGACGGGTGGTTGGTAGGGAGGATGGAAGAGATATATGGAAGAACAATAAGCAAAGTGAGGGTAGGAGTAAAAGAACGACTGGTTCGAGACGACAAAAGAAGGGTCGTCCCCTCAACCCTTTATTATTTACAATATATGTGGCAGATATGGAAAGAATGTTTAAAAGGGCGCAAGCTGGAGGGTGTGTGATAGGTAGAGAGAAAGTATGGAGCCTGGCGCTCGCGGATGATATGTTAGTGGTGGCAAAAAAAGCAAGGGGAGATGAAAGAAATGATGAGAAGCCCAGGGAGGTATGTGAGCAAGAAAAACATATAAATGAATGTGGAGAAAACGAAAATTATGGTGTTTAGTAAGAGGAAGAATGAGAAGGAATGGGAGTGTGAACAATAGAGCGAGTAAGTATCTAGGCTACACATTGAATGAAAGGGCCTCCGATAAACCGCATGAGAGAGTCATGAAAGCAAACAAGGTGTTGATTTGTCTCCACCCAATTTTTTTTTTTCCTTCATATTTCGCACATTCATTCGACCCACGTGGCCGGCCCATTTTTCTTTTGAGTTTAGTTATATGCTGGATCATGTCTGCCACTCGAAGGTGTAGTGTTATTCCAATCATTGATCTTTCCATTTTTCGTTGGGTTATTTTAAGTTTTCTTGCCGTATTGGCAGGTTAGAGTCAAGGTTTCTGTCCCATATGTACCATATGACAGGTAGAATACATTGATCATGTACTTTCCTTTTCGGACATATCGGAATTTTGCTTTTAAAGATATGCTTGAGTTTTCCATATGCTGCCCAAGCGAGGTTGGTTCTTCTTTGCAATTCGCAGGCCTAGTTATCTCTAGATATTCTGATTTCAGGACAAAGGTATATTATTTGTAGAGTAAATCTACGTTTGTGTTTTCGATGTTAAAGTGTTTACTAGGTACCAAATTAGTCAGTACATTTGTTTTCGAAAAGTTGATCGATCTCCAATCCAACTTTCCAAGCATACAATATGAAGTTCTTCCAGCATCTGCCTTAACTCTCCAAGGTTGTTGGTTGTGAGGACTATGTCGTCCGCAAAACAAAGATTGTTTAGTTTTTTTCTATCTATGTTAATGCCTCTTGTTTCCAAATTTAGTTTGCTGGGGGCATACTGTAGGACCGTTATAAATAGTTTTGGGGACATGCTATCCTGCTGTCTTACTCCTCTTCCACATTCAATGGGGTTGGTGTTTTCATGTAACTTTACAGATATTGTAGCATGCTGGTAGGTGTTATAGATTAGTTCTGAGTATCTGTAGTCAATGCGACACTCTAAAGGCGTCCATGATGGCATTTAGTTCTACAGTATCGTAAGCTTTGTGGAAGTCCATGAATGCGGCCCTTGCATTGGTCTGAGGTACTCCACTGACTTTTTGATTAGGACCTTGATGCTTTGCAAATGGTCGTTTGTTCCAAACCCAGGGCGGAATCCAACTTGTTCGTTTGGTTGATAAAAATCTAATTTCTTCTCTAATCTTGATGTTATTACTTTTGTGAATAGTTTAGGCTCAAAAGTGTTATGGGTCGGTAGTTTTGTAAGTCGGCCTTGCCTCCTTTTTTGTGGATCAAGGTGGTAATTGCGTTGCGCCATTGTCTGGAATTGTGCTATCGTGTAAAGAGAGGTTAAATAGTGTTCCTATTTTCTTCACCAGAAACGTGCCTTCTGCTTGTATTGCTTCTTTAACTATTTTGCCTACACCTGGCAATTTGTTGTTTTATGTTGTTGACAGCGCGAGCTCGAATTCTCCGGTAGTGATGTCTACAACCTCTTTGGATCTTTTTTTGACGATGTTTTCTTGTTATTTCCAGATCTTCTACTTGATGGGTTTTATATAGTTCGTGGTAGAACTCTTCTACCGTGCACAGTATTTCTTCTCTGTTCGTTGTGTTATTCCCTTGCAAGGTTGCACCAAGGTTACTATGTAACAACTTCATGCTTTTGTTCTGCTCTATTGTTTGTTGGATTTTTTCGCTACGTTATCTTCTGATGTCCCGTTTGATGGTTTTTGAGATTTTTTTGTTTTAGTTCCTCTCTTGCTGTATCTGTTGCTTTTCATTTCGCTTCGTTTAGCCATTAAGTTTTTAGCATCTTGGCTGATCCTTTATTCTTTCCTGGATTTAGGGCAGTTGGTATCTTGAATTTTTTGTATTGCGTCATTTAGATTTTCTACGTTTGTTTCGAGTGATCGTTATTTTTAAATGTATGGGCAATGTCCGTTTGAAATTTATCTATGTCCAGCCCATGCTCGATTGGTAGACTGGTTGTCTTTGTAAGTTTGTACCTTTCTTTTCCAAGGTCTATTTGGATTTTACTTCTTAACATTCTGTGGTCACTTCCCGTTCTGCAGTTGTCGAGTACTGTTACGTTTTTGACTATTTGTTTATTATTGGATATTATAAAAACACTTTCGTTGCGAGATCTACCATCTGGGCTTTCCCAAGTCCATCTTCTATTAGTTTTTTTTATTGTAGAAACTATTCATTTGGTAGAGATTGTTTTGTAAGAGAAAGTCTAACACCATCATTTCACCACGATCATTTCTTTCCTCTGATCCGAAGTTTCCTAGACATCTCTCCGACTGATTTCTTTTAATACCGGCTTTAGCGTTAAAATCGCCGCATACTACGGTTTTAGTTTTGGATGGCGGGTGGGTTTTCATGTCCCAAAAGCCAGGCATATATCTTCGTAAAATATGTCCACTTCTTCGTCTGTGTGGGATGACGTCGGTGCGTATATTTGCACTATCTTAGTAGTCAGCATCCCTTATTGAGGTTTAGTATTAAGGAAGCTACTCTTGTTGAGAATTTTTGCCTGATGTCGAAGAATGTCTGTTACTCAAGCGTCTGTGAATTAGAAAGCCAACTCCTCCTTCTGATTTGTCGGGTTCTCCAGCATGGTAAAGGAAATGCCCAGATTTTCGTTTTAATAGATCCTCGACTCGCCTTCTGCCTTCACTGAGACCGATAACGTCCCACCTTATTTTCTCCACTTCAGTCTCCAGTTCAATCAGGAAGTCTTCAGACATAAGTGTTAGTGTGTTATATGTTCCGATTTCTATATTTTGTTGTTTACTTCTCTTTATAGCTTTGCGTCATTTAGTTATAATCTTAGATGATGAAAGCAAATCTTTGCCTCTCCCATATTACTCAAGGCAGACCCAAGGCAGAGGATTTTAGTCTAGGTGCCGCACCCACCTGGGGACTTGCTTTAAAATTCGCCATGATAGGGTGTTAAAGTCGTAATCTTCCACGCTGACTAGACGGGTTGGAAGATGGGTAGGAATTGCATTTCCTCAATTCACAGACTTTTTATGGTTATCGCGCCAATATTCGGTCACCAGAGCTTCGTTTTTTATCTAGCAGGATATACCGGGTGACCTAAGTAGACACTCGTGCAGGTGAGGTTGACATTTGGAACACTTAGTTGTTAGAGATATTGGCGTCTCCCCTTACACCCCCGTAGTTGGGGGATAGGAGAGAGCAAATGGGGAAGCAACTTTAGGAGGAGGATGATGATATTTGAAAGTTTGATAGCGAGTATATTAACCCTTTGGGTATATATTTACTTAAGAGAATGCAAGAACAAGTGAAACATATGCATGACGAGCCTCAAATGTACCCAAAGGGTTCATCTATACAGCAGAAAACTAGGGCTGGATAGAACAGGAAGAGGTGGAGAGTGCATGTGAAATACCAGAGATGGGTGTTAGGGTTAGACAGAGAAAGACATGGTAAGAGAGGAATGTAAGATGAGTGAACTGAGAGTGAAAGTGGAGAACAAAGCAAATAAGTTGAATGAATGAATGAATGAACAGAGTGGGAAGAGTGCAGGTACTGGAAAGAAAAAAAAAAAGATTTAGAAATAAATGGAAGAGAGAAATATGAATAAGGAGATAGAGGAGTTAAGAGTGGAAGGCAAGTGGATGACTGATTGATTTCGATTTATTTATGCCAAGGTGTATGACCAAATGGCAATTTGAAGAATACAGTAGAAATATAATAGTAGTAATACAATATTTAACATTGGTAAGTGCTTTTTATTTCTTTTGCAATCTGACAGGTCGGACTCCTAAAGATAACCAATAATATGATACAAAAACTTATAGTACTTATATAAGACTTATGATAAGATTTGAAATGAGATTTAACCAATATACAACTTATATTAAGAAATTTGATACTAAATTTGTTCTAGATCTCTACTCAATTTATAAGATTTGCTTAGATAGAAGGCATCACAATTTACAAGACTAAGGTATCACAATTTGTTCACGTGACTTTATAGAACTATACGTTTTGCTGAATGCGGTTTATCTCTAATTGTAAGATTGAATACAGAGTTTGAAAAGTCCAGATTCAATAGATAGTCAAATATTTTGCTTTTAAATACTTCCACACTACTATAGTTTACCATTTCACTGGACAATTCTTCCCACAACCGTATAGTAGTTACTACAAATGAACGCTCAAGGTAGATGGTATCAAAATGAGGTAAATTGAATTGCGTGCTTTTTTGATGCTAATCTATCTGATCATCTAACTTCAGTCTCGGGTCATTCCATGTCAATTCAATACAAAAAAATACAATTTTCTTGAAATTTTGCACAGGTGTACTGTTATTGACTTGGAAAAATATGAAATTTTACTGAGATGTGACAACTGGTTTTTGAATTATAGTGCTGTAAAGTACTCATCAATGGGTGAAAAAATAGGGAACACTAATTTTTTGAAACCTTAGTAGTAGCCTTTTTAATCGAGCTAGAGACCTGAAATTGGTGCCATTTTACAGCATTTCTAACGCCGTTTTCTATGATATACAACACTATATAGGTTAATATATGAAAAAAAATTACAAAACCTATTTAAATTTTTTTTCTTTTCAGAAAGTACATATTTTAAAATTTTCAAATTAATTCCATGAATACTTACTATACTACTAGTATTGTTGCAAACCACAAGACAAAATATAAATTTGGGCAATGGCTTCATTGTTATTATTTATATTGTTTATGTGTATTGTTTCACCAATAAGTGAGGTTAGGTTTCAATATGGAAATTAATACCTTGCGATTTCAGTGTTGTAATCCATTACAGAAAACAAATCACTTTGTCAGAGACAGAAGAAAGTTGAGAAATGCCACAGAATGGATGCCAGAATTGTATCCACAAATAGTCACTGGCTCAAAAATTTGTGTTGGATCTAGGAAGGAAATTACTGTGTTAAGAAATGCGTCCTAAGTGACAAAAATGATGAAAATGATCATTCTCACTTAAAAACATTATCGGACTGGTTGGTTGTACAGTCACAGACTGGAGGTTGCACAGTCACTTAATATATCTCTTGAGCAGTTGGGCGAGTCTCCCATTGGTAAAAGAAAAATTAAATCCAAGAAATATGGCATATCGAAAGTAAGCAATATTTCATCAACTATAAAAAGTAAAATTTTTGTGGCTGCTGCTGCAAGTTCGTCGTCAGAAAATGATAATGATATTGAGAATTCAGAAGTTTGTCAAAAATCTGAAAATTAAGTTTTCCAGTTGTACGAGTAGGACAAAAAAGCTAATGTTTATGTAAAAATGGGAGCATTAGAAAGATAATGCGCAAATTCAATGCACCGAATTAAATGGTTAGACAATCAAAAAGTATTCTCAAAGGAAAAGGCTTTTTAGAAGGTCCAAATTTAAAACCAGAGAAAAACTTGCCTATAGAGACAGTTGAAATTGTACGTTTATTTTATGACAGTGTAACAGTTACTGAAACAGATGGAACTAAATCGAAGATTTCGAAGAGACTTATATTGTGTAATCTGAAAGAAGCATACAAACAGTTTAAGGACAAGTTTACTAACATGAAAATAGTGTACTACTAGTGTACATGAAAATAGTTTACTAACATTGTGCGTTAGCTGGCCAAAGTGAAACACACTGTGTGTCTCTCAAACTCACCAAAACATAAAACTGATGATAGAAAATGCAAAATTGAAGATCATAACAAATGGAAAAATACAAAATTACAAGCAATGCCTCGCAAAAGTGCTTTGTAACCCATCATCTATTGATTGTAACACGAGAAAATGTGCTTATTGTCCAGGTGAAACTGAGATACGTAATATTTTGGAGAAATCCATTGCTGAAAATTCAATGGAAAAAGTACAATTTCGCCAGTGGGTTTCAGATGATCTTTGTAATCTACAGCTTTTAGAGGAAGATTCGGATGAATTTATTGATTTATTCTGCAGCAAGTTGTCTTCTTTGGTTCAGCATGACTTTATTGTCAAGCACCAGGGATATTTTCTTAACAACACAAGAGAAAGTCTGAAAGAATCAGAATTCATTGTCACCTGTGACTTTTCTGAAAATTATAGCATAGTATTACAAGATGAAGCACAGCCAACAGGTCACAATTCACTCCTTTGTAATATATTTTAAAGAGGAAAACAAAGTTGACAACATGTTAGTTATGTAATTGTTTCTGATTCCCTAGAGCACAACACAATTGCTGTGTATACTTTTCAAAAGAAACTTTATTTTTCAGACAGGTCTGCTGCCCAATACAAAAACAAAAAAATGTTTTTTAAAACTCTGCTTTCATGAAGAGGATTTTAAAGTGGAGGCAGAATGGCACCTTTTTGCCACAGCACATGGCAAAGGGCCTTGCGGCTGAGTAGAGGGTTCTGTAAAGAGACTAGAAGCTCGTGCCAGTTTGCAGACCCTATCAAAATCAAATCCAAACCCCACTACTACTTTTTGAGTGAGCAGTAGAAAACATTAGCAAAGTAGACTTTGTATATTCAACACAAGAAGACTATGTTGAAACAGAATGTTTCTTGAAAAATCGTTTTAATCAAGCACTGTCTATCAAAGGAATGCACCAATACCATGCGTTCATTCCCAAAACTACTTCCAAAATATTGGTGAAAAACTTTTCTACAAATTCAGAACCTTGGGAAAAGGAGGTGTCAAAAACTCCTGATAAGCTTAAATTAGTAGACATATCAGGTTACATCCCTGTTCTGTATGATAAAAACTGGTGACTTGGATATGTTTTACAGAAGAATGAAGAACTTGATGAAGTAAAAATAACTTTTCTTCATCCAACTGGACCCTCTAGATCCTTCTCATATCCAAGAAATGCTGATATTTTGTGGGTCTCAGTAATGGATGTCCTTATGAAAGTGAATCCTCTAACTCCCACTGGAAGAACCTATGTTCTACTTGAATGTGATATCTGTCAGACAAATGAAGCCCTTTCAAACTTAAAATTAACATTTGTCCTATTAGAATTGAAAGTAGGAGATTATCACTATGATATCTTCAAATCTGTCAATAGCTGGAATTACACGGATATCTTCTGTTATTCTTTGCCACACCAAAAGAATGTCCTTGTTTGGCACACCAAAGAGTAACAGAAGATATCCATGTAATTCCAGCTACTGACAGATTTAAAGATATCGTAGTGATAATCACCTACTTTCAATTCTATTATTAAATTGGTTCAAACCATGACATCTCATTTTAAATTTGTCCTTCTTCTTCTTCTTTTGAATAGGCCTACTTTGGACCACACTTGTTCAACTGTTGGGCTTTGACCTTTGCCCACTATTGTCGCATCTTCTGCCGGTGTAACTCCTTTTTCTCTTCTGTCCAGGGGGTACCTTTCCTTCGAGGTTTTACCTGAAATCCACAAACTTCCTTCAGGGTGCATCTCACAGACTGTCTGTTTTTGAGATCTGTTATTCCCAGTTCTTTAATATCCTTCTCGGTTTCTGTCAACCAAGTGGTACGAAGCTTTGCCAGAAGGTGAACAGACGGTTTGTTAGTCGGTTTGGAGGCAATCTTGCAACGTGGCCATAGAAAACTATCCTTCTTTTCCTTGCACAATCAGAGAGCATCTCAATATATATTTGTAGAGCTCAGAGTTATGCCACCTTCGGAATTCCCCATCTTCCTTTACCGGGCCTAGGATCTTCCTGAGGATTTTCCTCTCTCTGATTTCAAATTTCTCTACTAGAAGAACTACCTCTTCGGTTCAAGGAAAGACATTCCATGACATACAGGGCTTCTGGTCATAAGACTGATGTGTAGTGCTTAAGTTTCAGGTTGCGTGACAGGCATTTCTTATTGTAAGTGTTCTTAGTCAGTCGATAGGCTAGTTCTAACTTGTTGACTCTCTTGGATAATGATGCTCTTTCTGATAAGTTGGATTCAATCCATTTGCATAGATACTTAAATTTCCCAGTCCTCTTGATGTTTCCCTGTTCTAGTAACATCTCTCTGTTTGCTTCTCTAATGTTGATGAAGAATTCTGTTTTCTCCAGAGACACTTGAAGACCCACTTTGGCAGCCTGTTTTCTGAGGCAGTTTACCTGCATTGTTGCCATCACAAGAGAATCAGCAAACAGTGCCATGTCATCTGCAAAGGCCAGGCAATCTACAAGCAGTCCATCGTTTTTACGTCCCAGGTAGATACCACTCTGAGCACCCAAATTGTTCAGTTCCTTGCACCATTCTCTCAGAACCTTTTCAAGGACACAGTTGAAGAGAAATGGGGAAAGTCCATCTCCTTGTCTCACTCCAGTTTTTATTTCGAAGCTTTCTGAAATCTCGCCTCTAAATTTAACCTTGGAATGGGTGTTGGTCAAAGTTTCTAGGATGAGTCTGCGGGTTTTATTGTCTAGCCCTAGTTCCTGGAGTACTTTGTTAAGCGTTTCTCTATCAATGGAATCATAGGCCTTCCTAAAATTAACAAAGGTGATGACCACCTTGCCGTTTCTCATCTTGGAGTATGCAAGTATCATTTTAAGATTGAGAATCTGTTCAACACAGGATCGGGTCTTCCTGAAGAAGCCTCGCTGGTATTCTCCCAGTTGACTATCCAACTGATTTTCTGCCCTTGTTTGTAATGCCTTCGAGAGAATCTTGTATGTTACCGGGACGAGAGAAATTCCATGGTAGTTGTTTAGATCAGTAAAATCTCCCTTTTTGTGAAGCGGATGGATCAGAGCAGATTTCCAATCGGGTGGTAATTTCTCTGTTTCCCAGATGTCCTGGATGATCTCCGTTAGCTTGGGCACGGCATTGTTTCCAGCACCTTTCCACAGTTCAGCATCGATAGAGTCCTCTCTAGCTGCCTTATTATTCTTAAGAAGTTGAATGATCTGGCCAACTTCTTCCAATGAAGGGGGAAGCGAGTCCAGGTTGGATGTGGTTTGTTTATAGTCGAAGTCTTTGTTGGGTGGGTCACAGTTGAGTAGATTTTTAAAGTACTGAGCCAAAAGGTGGCAGTTCTCTTTGTCGTTATAAGCTGGTTTGCCTTGCGAGTCTCTGAAGTGGAGGCTTGGCGGAGTGTATTTTCTGAGTGCCTGCTTAAAGCTTCCAAAGAAATCTATATAAGTAACTATAGCAACTGTTTATTTTCATTAATATGTCAATATACCATTGTTGGATTATGAATACACAGTTGAATTAATGCAAACAGATGTTCAGTCTTTAATCTTTTTAACAATGAAGCCATCTATTGCCAAAATTTATATTTTGACCTGTGGTTTACAACTATACTAGCTATTTATGGATTTAATTTGGATATTTTAAAATATGTATTTTCGGAGAGAAAAAAAATGAATGAAAATTTTAAAATGAGTTTTATAAATTTTTTTCTTAACTTAACCTATATAATGTTGTAAATCATAGGAGAGGGCATGAAAAATGCTGTAAAATGCCACTATTTCTAGGCCTCTAGCTCAATTACGAAAGATTATACAGGAATTCAAAAAGTTGTTCCCTATTTTTGGGTCCATTTATGAGAACTTGTAATTCAAAGACAAGTTGACACATCTTTGTAATATTTCATATATTTACAAGTCTATAGCAATAGTACATATTAGCCAAATTTCAGGAAAATCTGAGATCGTGAGGTTTAGACCCTGTGTTGATTTGATGTGGAATGACCCTCTCCTCAACAAATAATTCACTTAAATAGCTTGGTTTACCTATTTACAATAATTTATAAAAGTAACAGGCCATGTAGTAATTGATAGTGAAAACACTGAGATTTTCTGCTCACTAACAAGAATAATTTTTTGTGCTGTTTTGGCGCGAAAACCGGTGAATTTCTTTCACAAAAACAACAATGCATTTTCAAGTAAATTTTTATAAAAAACTTACGAAAGCTGTGAAAAAATTTGTTGCAAGTTAATACAACTTCCTTCAAAATTACTTGTATTATTTGGAAGAAACCAAAAAACAAAAAAACGCCGACCAATCAAAGTAACGCCGACAGAGACTAACCTCAGTTTTCCGGATACAACTAATAAATTCTACGAAAAAGCAAAGAATAATCTTTAAACCGATTGACTAATATTGCATATTTAAATAAACTGAATTAAAGCAATTCAATGTACTTACACTTACTTTCTTAAAAAATTAACGGACATTCACAACCTCGCAACACTAACAAAAATGAATGATTGAAACAATAGAAAGTTTTACGGTTAGTTAAGCGCATGCGCATCCGCCAAGTTTGAAAGGCGGGAATATGAAAGCTTCGGGCACATATTTAGTACGTCAAAAAGTTCGGGCAATTTTTGACGTATAACATGGCGGAAATTGACACTTGCAGACTAAAAAATTTCAACTATGAAAAGGTCTATTTAACGCACGAAATATATACTAACGTTAGTATATATTTCATTGATTGAACACACTCGCGTTGAACGCCCTAAATTATTAATATGTAACTAAATCGAATTTAAATATTTAATTTTAGTCAATTCATAGTTTTTCTTTGCAATTTGGTAGAAATTAATAGTTGTAATCCAAAATTCCTTATATTTTCTACAATAATTAAATTTGGACGAACATGACTTCGAATCGCAAGGCTACAGAATATTCAAAGGAAAAGTGGGTCAGCGGGCAATGAAGAGCCACTTATTGTTAGGAACAAAATTTATAATCAGTCACAGGATACTGGATTCAGTAACCGACTTTACCTCCTCGAGCAGTCGTGTATCCATCCTTGCTCTCAAATGTGCCAACAAGGGCTACAGTATAGTCAATGTACATGCCCTAATCAACCAGGACAACAGACGCAATTCAGACAGAACCGATAAATTCAGGGAAAACTTAGAAGATATTATCTCTAAACTTCCAGAGAGGCACACCGTCATACTGCTTGGTGACTTCAATGCTCAATTGGGAAGAGAGAAAAAATACAGAAACATATAGGGCAATTATCCGGTGCATAAGCGAACCAACCCCAACGGAAAACGATTGGTGGATCTGTGTAGGACTTTTGGGTTGCTCATGAAGTCTACAGCCTTCAAACACTTGCCAAGGAAGCAGAAGACTTGGATTTCACCTAATACCAACCTGGATGAATTCCAGATAGATCATGTGGCCATTTCACGAAATCTCATAAGGAAATAGAAAACGTGAAGGTACTAAGAAGCGCCAATCTGGACTCAGACCACTACCTCTCAAAGATCAAAATAAGACTCCAGCCTAGAAACTCTAGTTTACACAGAACCTCCAAAATGGTAAGATTTGACATAGAACGACTTAAGAACAGTCAAGAAGTAAGTCAGAGACTGAACAATACAGATCTATACAGCTGGGCCCAACTGAAGGAGACTCTTGTCAAGGCAGCCAATGAACTCGCCCCTATCGCTAGAAGAAGGAAGCATCCGTGGTGGACTGAAGACTATGACAATGCAATAGCCCAAAGACAGACAGCCTGGATGAAGTGGAATTCTAAAAAGACCAAGGAAAATTGGCATAAATTTTTTGAACAAAGAAATGTTACACAGCCAAGATAATTTGAGGAACCAAACAGACCTTTACACAAAAGAAACTAACCCAAATTGAAGAGAGCCTTTCTAAGAATAACTCCAGAGATTTCTTTGGAACCTTCAAGCAGACACTCAGAAAATACGCTCCGCCAAGCCTCCACTTCAGAGACTCACAAGGCAAACTAGCTTTTAATGACAAAAACAACTGCCACCTTTTAGCTCAGTACTTTAAAAATCTACTCAACTGTGATCCACCCAGCGAAGACTACGACTATAAACAAACCACTAAGTTTGCATTGATAGAGAAATGCTTAACAAAGTACTACAGGAACTAGGGCTAGACAACAAAACCTGCAGACTCATCCTTGAAACCTTGACCAACACCCATTGCAAGGTTAAATTTAGAGGCGAGATCTCAGAAAGCTTCGAAATAAAAACTGGAGTGAGACAAGGAGATGGACTTTCCCCACTTCTCTTCAACTGTGCCCTTGAAAAGGTTATGAGAAAATGGCGCAAGGAACTGATCAACTTGGGTGTTCAGAGTGGTATCTACCTGGGACTAAGAACGACGGACTGGTTGTAGATTGCCTGGCCTTTGCAGATGACATGGCACTGATGACTGGCATTCTCTTGAAATAGAAACAATGCAGGTTTTACTAGACTTACTGTTAGCTATTACTAGAGCAGGGAGACATCAAGAGGACTGAGAAGTATCTCGGCGAATGGATTGAACCCAACTTATCAGAAAATGCATCATTATCCATGAGAGTCAACACGTTAGAACTAGCCTATCAACTGACTAAGAACACCTACAACAAGAAATGCCTGTCACCGTCTTACACAGTCTTACAACCAGAAGCCCTGTATACCATGGAATGTCTTTCCTTGAACCAAAGAGGTCTGGTTGAGAAATTGGAAATCAGAGAGAGGAGAATCCTCAGGAATATCCTAGGCCTGGTAAAGGAAGATGGGGAATTCTGAAGGCGACATAACTCTGAGCTCTACGAACATATTGAGAGGCTCTCTGACTTGCAAGGAAAAGAAGGGTAGCTTTCTATAGCCACGTTGCAAGATTGCCTCCAAATCGACTAACCAACCGTCTGTTCACCTCCTGACAAAACAAGAAGGTTCGTGCCACTTGGTTGACAGAAACCGAGAAGGATATTAAAGAACGGGGAATAACAGATCTCCAAAACAGACAGTCTGTGAGAAGCACCCTGAAGGAAGTCCATAGATTTCAGGAAAAACCCCCAATGAGAGATGCGACAATACTGGGCAAATATTAAAGCCCAACAGTTGAACAAGCATGGTCCAAGGTAGGCCTACTCAAAACAAGAAGAAGAAAATGCACATAATAATGAAGAAGTAAGTAAAATCCTAAAAATAACAAAGCTAGTGGAGAAGATTCTACAACTGAACTTTTGAAATGGTCCCTACCAAATATAGAAAATGAGCTAAAATTACTCTTTGAAGAAATCTTGTAGATTTCAAAAAGGCCTTTGATTCTGTTGACAGAGAAACTATAGATAAAATAATTCGAGAATTTGGCATAAAGTGGCAAATTTATGAAACAGATACAGTCATTACAGTAAAATTTTTGGGAGAAATTTCACAGCGTTTCAAAATAAAAACAGGTGTACGACTAGGTGATAATTATCCCCAATTCTTTTTAATTGTGTATTAGAGAAAGCAGTAAGAAGTTGGAACGTAAAACTTATAGAACACAACATCTCGCCGATAACGTTAGGAAGAGGAAGCAAAGAGATCGAAATAAACTGTCTTGCATTTGTAGATGATTTTGCTGTACTTTCCGAAAATGTGAAAACTGCTATAACAAATAAATCTTTTGGAAGAAATAGCCTGCAGAACTGGCTTAAGAACTTCTGCAGAAAAAAACAACAAAACACATTTTTAACGAACAAAGAATTTCCAAAATTCCTGAAAATAGATATTGGTCAAATAGAGAAGATAAAAAAATTCAAATATCTAGGAGAGCTAATCTAAGAAAATTATTTGGAAAAGTCTGCAATAGAAAAAAGGTTACATAAAATGAGTAGAGCATATGTGCCCATAATTATGAAAGTGGTCTAAGTCAAAATTAAAAAAAAAGAGTTCATCAGTTAGTTCACACCACATTATTAACATTAAATGAATTCCATATATTGTTAAAATTACAACCACTACCTAATGGTTCATTCTTGACGATATCGTAAAAATTACATTGAATAAATTTACTTTAAAATAATGCTGTGTAAAATAACTGATAAAACTATTTATTTTATTAATTTTGACTTAGATCACTTTCATAATTTTCAAAAAGTCAAGACTTCTTACAATAAGAAATAACTATCCAAAAATACAAAAATAAGGCATTTTAATACAGTAGTAAAGCCAAAATGTCTATATGCTAGTAAATGTCTGGTACTAAACTACAATTTAGATAACTTAGAAGTACTAAAAAGGCGAATTATTAGGAAAATATTAGGACCACAAAACACAGCAGAAGATTGGAATTTACGAAGCAAAGCTGAAGTTTACGAAAATATACCCAAAGGAATGAGAAAAAGAAGATTCATGGTTTTAGGACTATTATTTCGAATGCAAGACAGCAGATTAACCAATAAGATTTTTAAATATCTATGGAATAAAAAGTCCACAAAAAGCCGGGTCAACGAAGTAAAAAAGGATTTAGAAAGAAACAATATACAAACAGAAGCTATACACAACAGAGAAGCCTTTCGCGAAAAAAATTTAAAAATGGGAGGATTCCAAGGCAAAATGGTCTGAGACAGAAAAAAAAAACATAGTGAGCAGATGAAAGCATACTGGAAGAAAAGAATTAGGAATTGGAATTGGAACGTGGTCGTTAGATGGCCTATTCGCAACAAAAAAAAAATGCAAATACACCACTTTCAAAGAAAACGGCTAATTATTGCACAATAATACCAGAATTGAATCCAATTGAGCATCTCAAAGGTACGTTTACACTGGCACACATGTATGAGAAACAAGTGTCCTATTGCATCAACAAGTGTGCGCGTACAAGTCAGGTACAAGTCATGAAACATCAGTTGATAATCGTGATTGTGTTTACACTTCTTCAAGAAATTCATAAACAAATTCTTTGGACTTAATGTCCCAAACGTTACTAACCCTAATTTTTCTATTAACAACAACGTTTTTTAATTTGTCTAACTAGTCATTATGATTTTGTTACTTATTAACTAACTAGAATCCAGAAGAGCTAAGATATTTATGTTCGCCCTTACAGAGTCTACTTCAAGGGGGATTAAACAATCACTTTAATTCAAATAAGGGGAAGATTTTGTTGTTTAACTCCTCCCTTAAGTTTCATGTGCACGTTCTGCGAAATCGTAGTGAAGTATATACCCTACAATAAACCCGAATATATACCCAATTTTGGGTTTTGGAAAACCCAACATATTTATATTTTAGTCGTTTTTTGTAAACACATGGGGTAATAAAATATAAAGTGCTTGTGTTTCTACAAGCTGTTCTGTTTTTTTTATACTTACTGAAAACCCTTCAAAGGTGCTGTTTTATTTGTTAATCCTGGTAGATATTACAGCAATTTATGATATTGAATAAATTATTATATAATTTTTATTATTAATTAAACAAATAATTATTACATTAATTACAACAATTCAAATAGGTTTTATAAACAATTTAACACTACTCAAACGACAAATAAATCATAACTTAAATAGTAATCCCCATCAGCTGATCAAAACAATAATTTAATTCACCTCACACAAGTTATGTGTGAGCTTTTTCTTGCTCACTCAAAATGTATGGGGAAATGTATTAGCTAGAGTATGAGGGGATGTTTAAAAATTTGTATAAAATAAGGTACGTTTACTCTGGCACACATGAATGAGAACTTGTGTATTTTATACAAATTTCACCCCATACTATAGGTCATACACTTTGTATGAACTCATACAATTCCCCATACATTTTAAGTGAGCAAAAAAAAGCTTACATATAACTTGTATGAGGTGAATTGATCAGCTGATGGGGATTAGGGTTTTGAAGGGTGAAGTTATAATTTGTTTGTCGTTTGAGTAGTGTTAAATTGTTTACCTATTTAAATTGTTGTAATTAATGTAATAATTATTTGTTTAATTAATAATAAAAATATATTTATTCAATATCATAAATTGTGATAATATCAGCCAAGTTAAACAAACAAAACAGCCCCTTATAAGGGTTTTCAGAAAGTATAAAACAGAACAGCCAGTAAAAACACAAGCACTTTATAAATTATTGTTTTGATCAGCTGAATATAAAAAAAGAGGGATTTGAAAGGGTGAAGTTATGATTTGTTTGTCGTTTAAGTCCTGTTAAATTGTTCTAATAAATGTTCTAATAATTATTTGTTTGGTTAATAATAAAAATATATTTATTTAATATAGTAAATTGTTGTAATATAAAGCAGGATTAACAAACAAAACAGCCCCTTTGAAGGGTTTTCAGAAAGTATGTTTTTATCAGCACTATATTTTATTACCCCATTTGTTTACGATTTAAATATAAATATGTTGGGTTTTCCGAAACCCAAAATTAGGAATATATTATGGTTTGTTGTAACTGTTTATTTAGGGTTTATTGTAAACTTCATTTTCGTTTTAATCAACGAAAATAGTTTTACTTGTTTATGAATTTGTTGAAGTGTAAACGCAATCACGTTTATCTACATGTTTCATGACTTGACGCGCACCTTGTTAATGCAATATGACACTTGTTTCTCATACAACTTCTCATACATGTGTGCCAGTGTAAAAGTACCTTAAGAATCATTTTGTATATATTTTAAGTTTTTCTAAGAATTTTATTTTATCCTTGTTACTAATTTTTGTTTCTGGACTGGTTTTATTATAGAGGAATTTTTATTAATAATTAATATTAATATATAATAATTATTAATATCTTTTTTGCTGAGAACGAAACCAAGATTTTTTTCTTTTTATATTCTTAAATAAAAAGAAAAAAATCTTGGTTTAATCCTCAGCAAAAAAGATTAAATAAAAATTCCTCTATGATAAAACCAATCCAGAAACAAAAATTAGTATAATTCTTAATAAAAGGATAAAATAAAATTAGATTTAAATGAGACTTAAAATATGTACAAAAATGATTGTTAGAGTTGCTCAAATGGATTCAATTCTGGCTGTGTGGGCCTGCGCATTGCCGTATGTGCATTTTATTTTATATGGAGATATTTAAGATTTTTTATTTTATCTTGATATTTTATTTTTTGTGCTTTTCACATATTTTAAAATTACTATCGGAAACAATGTATCAAATGTACACAAACCCAATGAATTTTTTTACGCGAACATAAGATTTTTCGCGATTATTTCAATCACAGGAACCGAAGCGTCAAGCCCATCAAGTTCGTGTTTTTTTTTACAGACAGTCGCGCAAAAAACGGACAACGTGAATATTTGTTTTAAATGTTACACAAAACCTATTATCTTCAAAATAAGAATGAAAGTTTTCCTAAGAATGGTTTATAATCCCTTGGTCCACCATTATCATTTAAATAAAAAACTGATAATGAAATAATGAATTAGTTAATAAGATAATAGAGAAAAAAATGCTATAAAGCCTAATTAATATTTGCTCTAAATACAGGTTGAAATTGATGTAATAATCGTGATTATCCTTACTTTGGTGGCTTTTATAGTTTAAAATATAAATTACAGTATAAAAAAACTTACCAAAAAGTTTAACAAAAAAAACTTCTAACTTCTTCGCATGTTCAGTTCAGTAACAAACGACTAGATACTTGTCTCTTCGACTAACGAATAAGAATTAACCACGTGCATGACACTCTTATATTCTAGCGTCTACCGGCACCAGGATATTTTCGCGAAACATGCGCACTACATTCAGTTTGGGAGTTTGAATTTGGCATCTACCCAGCGTTGTCAAAAGACGTAGAGTTGTCTTTTGACGTAGATCTATGTACTTTAGGTCTCCCTGCAAACCTACGAACTTCAGTCTCAGAATCTACGTATTTTTTATCTAATTGACAAATTTGCAAAATAACATCGCATTAGGCAGAAATTGGACATATTTTCTTTTCTTTCACGAAAAAAGTTTATAATACGCGTCTGGTCGTTCATATTAAAAGTGCTATTTTGAATTTTAATTATTCGCGACTGCTTAATTACTTAAGCTAAACCAATATCTCTTAAAGTACGCAATTTTTTTTTCACAAGCTTGTTTTTAATATCAAATTTCGAATTAAATCGAAATTCGTTTGCCCTTTATTAATTTTTAAGTAAACACTTTATTCAAATATTTTATTTTACATCAAATATTTGTACACAAATACAAAACTACCACAAATACAACTACAAAAAAACGTTTGTGACATTTTTTCTATCGTCTTTTCATCGGTTAGCTATTTGGGAAGCTGGGAGCCACATTAGCCACGTTTTGTCGGTGAATCAGACTCTGCATTAAATAATATCATAAATATTACTCATTTTTTAATTAAATACAATTAACAATTATGGAAGTAAACCAGGCGCGTTTTTAAGCTATTCAGCGGCTCGGTGCAAGTTTTTTGGCGGGGCCTGCTCTCAGAGAAGAGAAACGTACATAGAAGAACCATCACCAAGAGTTCTGTTGGACAACTTTTTGGCACACATTGTGGCGTCGCACTGTTGTGTAAACTCCAAAATCGGATGGCGTTATAAAGCGTTGTAAAGCCACGCATTGTAAAGTAACAAATTTAACAAAAGCTTTTTATTTTATCGGGGTGAGAACTCATTTGTGATACAGCTTGGAACTAGCCAAACACCTTAATGTTCAGTTGCTTATTACCTGTACCTTGCTTAGCAGTACCTTGCCTCCTCCAACTTTGCGTCTGACTCTGTAGTAGAGTGACCTAGCCAGTAAAGCTATTAAAAAATAGCAAATAATCAAAAATTTACTGAAAATTTATATTTATTTTAAGTAAACAAAAGGAAGCAATACAGCATAGACAAAATCAACAAAGGTTTAAAAAGATAGAATTGGTGAAACCACATGGGTTTTCATGTGAGTGGTTTACAAATTATTGTTCATGGAAGCAAAGCTGTGCTGATTAGAGATAAATCTCGAAACGCGTCCACAGATGACTATCCACTTAAGGTATCGGAAAGACATGATCTTAAAAACAATGTTATTTTTTATGGTTTTTGTTGAGTGCCACGAAGAGTCCACCTTCGTGGCACTCAACAAAAACCATAAAAAATAACATTGTTTTTAAGATCATGTCTTTCCGATACCTTAAGTGGATAGTCATCTGTGGACGCGTTTCGAGATTTCGAGAAAGCTGTAAAATAACTTACAAATTTCATGTGAGATTTGTTTTGGTTGTCCTGAAAAGACTCAATAATTGTTATAGAGCTCCGGAAAGGCTGAATATATTTGTATATTCAGGCTGTGTTCCGTTTGTTTTAAGTTTGAAAGGTTTAAAAAGATGTTTATTTGCGAACGCCTCGCCTAACTTTAGCCGATATATTGTTTGTTATAATTTCCTATAAATTTAAATTATTGAGAATATTTTGTATCTCTTTATATTGAAAGTAATGTCAAATCAGGAGTTCTAACTTGAGTCATTGTGCTCCTTAGGTTAGTGTTTTTAGTCTACGCAATACACTAAAAGATCTATCAGCACTTGCTATACCTATGGGCAGCGTAACAAACAATCGAAAAACTAATACAACATTGGGGAAAATATCATACTTTTTCTGGTCAACTAAATATTCTAGATAGCACATTACACCTCTATCACAACAAGGGTTATCACGTTAAAAATATTTGTCCTGAAATTGTATCATTTCATCTATGAAAATAAATTTAAATGTATCACTTAATAATGCAAACTTTTTTCTAAATCTGATTTTGAACTGTTTTTCATGAAGATTGGATTTAGAAAACCTGGAATAATTCTGTAACATCTTCCACACCCTTAATTCTGTCAGACATATCGTTTACCATTGCATTGCACTGACAACATTAGTTCAAAATCGATTACAGGATCTATAACAGGGTGCCTCTGGTGCCTTCATCGTGAAATTTTGTAACTCTTCGAATTCTTTTTCTTTTTTGATGCATGTGTTCTTCGTTCATATCACATTGAAGCCAATTAGACTTGGAGAGTTCCAAAATTTGGTTGAAATAAGCGCCAGTTCTTAGTGATGAAAGTTTATCTTTAGATTTTTTCATGCACAAAACGACTTGAAATAAATCAATATCTTTTTTCTGCAATATTTTTCATGTACCATCGACTAAAAACTAAGTTGCAAACTGCAAACTAAGTTTGCAACATCATTCCAAAAAATTTAAATCATCAAATGTGAAACTATTTAAAAGTCCTGAGTCCAGTGGCTACCTTAATCGTGGTCGTGCCTTATCTCTACAATTGTTTATAGAAAACTGATTGACTGAAAAAGAACTGATTTAAAATTTTGTAGTAAAGCACTTATTGCCTTTGCTCTTGCAGACCACCTTGTGTTGGACAGATCTTTAAGTATGTGTTGTTTTTCCTTTCTTGAAAATAATTCATCTACTTCATTTTCCGAGGGAAATTTCGTTTTAAAAGTTTCCTCCTCGGCTTCCTCCGTATTATTAGTTCCTCCATCACTAATTTCAGTGTTTCCTGTTTTCGTAGTAAACTTATCTAAAGATTCTAAAGACTCGAACTAAGCGCTAGGTGTAGAATTCAACGATGATGTAGGTGTGAGAAAAACAGGCAAACATTCATTTTCTAGCTCTGTGTATTGTAAAACAAGTGTATTGTAAAGTATTGTCACATTGGGGCCCGTCGGTGCTATGCACCGATTGCACCTACGTTAAATACGCATCTGAAGTAAACAGTGACAGTGAGGAAGAAAATCGGAATGTTACTCCTACTAAAAAAAGAAAGCTGCATTATCTATTATGCAACAAAAATATTCCTATTGGGAAAAATACAAAAAATATTCAGGTTGTGTTCAAAAAAGCAATAAAATGGACTACTATTTTTATTTTAATTCATTTAAATGTGACTAGAAATGTGGTGGGGTAAAAGGGTTTTGGATAAGCATGCAGAACACCGCCTATAGATACCTATGTATGTATATACATATGTACATACATAAATTCATCATATGTATAAACAAGTTTATTAATAATTATTTAATTTGCTGCCATATGATGGATGGTAGAGTTCTAGTTTATAGCATAGCGGGTATATCACAATAATAAAAGTACCTAGATCTACCTACTTTGCATTCGCAAATTTTACTAACTCTAAGTAATTTTCTATTCTGGCCTACGTCTTTTTCAAAATTTGAGTTGGCAACACTGCTGTTGTTGGCAACAATCTACCCGACAGCCGACGCGACGGTTAAAATCTGATATGGGATCCTTTGTTTTTTGCGGTCGTGGGCGTGAGCCCTTTGTTTGCCGTCATTTGTTTTGATTTTCGGTTGTTGTTTTGTTTTTTTATCTGTTGTTGTCATCTGTTGTTGTTTGTCTTTAATTTTCTTTTTCTCCTTGGTTTTCTTCGGTGGCTTTACTTGACTACACCTGGGTCCTGTTGTCTTGGTGGGGTCGGCTTTCTTGGTTGATTCTTCTGTGTTTGATCTTCTGCGGTTGTTCTCCAGTGACCTGCGCTCCTGATGTGCTTGGTCCTCTCCAGTTTGGCTTTTTTCTTTTTTATTGACTTGATGGTTTCCTCCTCCTCCTGGTCGGGTTTACGCTTGGGGGCGGCTTCGGTGCGGCTGTATGTGTCCATCGGAACGACCCTTCTCCATGGGGCGGCTTCAGTTGCTATCTTGGGGGCGGCTTCAGTTGGTCTTTTGGGGGCTGCTTCATTTGTTCTCTCGGGGGCTTCAGTTGTTCTCTTGGGAGCAACTACAGTTGTTCTCTTTTGGGCGGCTTCAGTTGTTCTTTTGGGGGCGGAGTCGGTTGTTTTCCTAGGGGCGGCATCGGTTGTCTTCTCGGCGGCGGTTTCTGTTGTCTTCTCGGCAGCGGTTTCGGTTGTCTTCTCGGCGGCGGTTTCGGTTGTCTTCTCGGCGGCGGTTTCCTGGGGTTTCTCGTTGTCAACTTGGGTGTTTCTCCTTTTCATTATGTAATTTAGCATGTGGTCGATGAGGCTGTCGTCCAGGGTGTCCAGGTAGGCGGGGTCGAGATTAATTGCTGCGGCTGCGAAGGTCTATGGTTAAAATCTGATATGGGATCCTTTGTTTTTGGCGGCTCCATGGAGAAGGGTCGTTCCGACCAGTCAGAGCGAAAAGCTAGTTGTAGTGAGTTGTATCCAGGAAGAGAGTGAGATCGTTCAATCGGTGAGCATATTATAAATCGAAGTTTATATACTTTAATGCAAGTTGTTTTCAAAAAGACAATGGTAAAATACTGTTGTATTTGCAAGGAAAAATAGACGTCGGACACACATTTAGTTTTCCTTTTGAACTGTACCTGACGAAGACAGAGCGATACGAGCCAGGAGGCAGCGCCCGTTCCAGTTAGTACCGTCTTTTTCCGAAACTTAGACATCTCCCGAAAATAAGCCTTGGCGTGATTTTCGTGACTTTTTTTAATATAAGCCTTCCCCCGAAACTAAGCCCTAGTTAAAATAATGTGGAAAATATAATTCGCTAAAGAAATCTGTTGAATTTAGTAAGTAACTCTAGTTTAAACTGACCACATTTTCATTGAGACAAAGCGGGACAAATGGGATGAAATGAGAATTATAGTATAGTTTCGAAAGCGGACCAATAATTAAAACAAATTTTTTTTTAAATAATTATTTACTTTCACACCAAAATGAACACAATCATAAATACATTATTGTATGTGAAGGATACCATTATTATAATCGTGTGTAAAAGTATTCAAATCGTGTGTAAAAGTCCAATGTAAAACAAATTGAGTTTCATTATTAAGCGATTTCTATTTGTTGTCACTATGGCAAT
This sequence comes from Phosphuga atrata, assembly GCA_944588485.1. Lineage (NCBI taxonomy): Eukaryota > Metazoa > Arthropoda > Insecta > Coleoptera > Silphidae > Phosphuga > Phosphuga atrata. The sequence goes on from OX155892.1 coordinate 63,197,222, forward strand.
AACTTGCCTCCGACTGGTCCCAGCCAGCGTTGAATGTTGCAGCAATGTTACATTCGCAACGTTAAACATTGCTGCAACAATCCCGCAACATTCCTATGTCCGCCTCTCTGCAACGTTCAGAAATGTTGTGGGAACGTTGCACGGAACATTGCAGGAACGTTGCGGGAATGTTGCGAACATTGCAGGAACGTTGCGGGAACATTACGAACGTTGCGGGAACATTACGAACATTGCAGGAACGTTGCGGGAACATTACGAACATTGCATGAATGTTGTAGGAAGATTGCGAACATTGCATAAATGTTGCAGGAATATTGCAGGAATGTTATAGGAATATATTGAATATTGAAAAATAGAAAATTATATTTTTAGTTTTATTCTCATTTATTCTTCTCTTTTATTTACAAATTTCACTTTCACTTTTATTATTTTTTTTAAATTCATGTACTGTTATTGTTATTCTCATCAGAGAAAACTTCCGCATTTGCTTTTTTGGCTCGACTCACTCTTGTTGGAGTTTGAATAAGTCATTTCTATCTTCTATATCTTTTTCCGACCATTTATCTCCGCAAAGTCTCTGTAAAATTGTAGGACAATATAAAATATAAGTAAAAATATCTGCCAAAAATATAAAAATGTTGACTTTTAAAGAAATAAACTTACTGCAGAGTAATTTCGCCATCATCAATTGGCTAAAACATCGTTTCTTATTCGAACGACCTTGCCAACTAAATTTTAAGGCAACGTGTTTGTTGTACAAGTAAGTTATGTAAACGTGTTTAGGAGGGACTCAGCGTTCATACATTCCTTTTCCTAATATGGGGTTTCAGGAATTGCAATATTTGCAATAAGGGCCACTCTGGACGAGTCGATGCCGCTGCCCCTGACCCATCCCATCAAGCTCAACAATCCACTTCCCTTTGACAAACCTCTCACGAAGCGTTCGCCACCTGGAGCTACATCCTTTCACTGTTGCTGAAATAAAGATAGAAAGGATATAGAAAAGTATGAACTGTAAATTTCGAATAAAAAGATGCAACATAACCTACCATTCATTGTTTCGGCCACATTCTCCCATGCGGAGTCTTTTTTTGAAACCTGCATGCCCCTTATCATATATTTGGGAATATGCCCGCACACACTCAACTGACAAAACGTCATTAACCGACATTTTTTAACTTTTAATTTATAAACAACTTTTCGAACTGTAAACAAAGTGAATGTAACAACACAATGGAAAATGCCACTCTTTTTCACATTACGTTAAGTTCGGATACTTTACCTCGATCGTAATGGGCCGCATATAAAACAATGGGTTTTAGGTTTTCATCACGTCTCATCTCGTCACGTTAAGTTCATCGTATTTCCGCCTTAATACACTACATAAAAGTGGAAGAAAGGAGTACAGAAAGAAGAGAGAGCGTAGATAAATACAGCAACGTTTCATTGAGTATATACACGCCGATCGCCGATCGGAAAAATAACTAAAAATATAATACATTTTTGAGTATAAGAACAAAAAAAAGTGAGACGAGTAAAAATAATCACAGTAAAAATAAATGATAATATCAATAATGAAAAAATTAATTGGCACAGCCTTACTGGAATGTTGTAGGAATGTTGCTACAACATTCACATTGTAATATTGCAACTGGAATGTTGCAGGAATGTTGCTGCAACATTCACATTGCAATGTTGCCACTGGAATGTTCAGGAATGTTTCTGCAACATTCACATTGTAATGTTGCAACTGGAATGTTGTAGGAATGTTGCTGCAACATTCACATTGCAACGTTGCCACTGGAATGTTCAGGAATGCTGCTGCAACATTCGGAATGTTGTGCAGCCTTCGGGACATTGTTGCAACATTCCTGCAACATTCAACGCTGACTGGGGTACTATCTATCTATCTGGTTCTAGTATAACTGAACCTAACCATAACCTATTCTAGATTAAATCTAGGTTAACCTAGATTACATCGACAACGACCAAATAGTGTTCCCGTCACTGGGTGTTTTTACTTGTTAGCAATTTTTTCCACGGAGGTGTTAGTGACATGATGCACTCATGCACAAAAGCCCACACACTAGTATCATAAACTACTATTATGCGTATACTTGTCTATAAATATACAAAAATGTATTTATTATTAATTATTGGTAACTATAAAAATATTTGTAAAAAACCATAATTTCAACATTATGATTTTTAATTAATTTAGGTTTTTTCTTTAAAAAAAATTTGATTTTCTTTCACGGTCAAATTTTTGATAAGAGTGAATACTCGGATTATTTATTAAAATGTCGTGAAATTTATCACATGAATTGGTCAAATTATTTTTACGCTTAATATAGATTTTAAAGTTTTAAACTGCGTTTTTTCAGTTGACCATATTTTATTGATACTGGAAAAACACTGTTTGTTGCTGCATTTGTTCCTGGAAGGGAATATTCTACAATTTTCAAAATATTTTGATAAGGAATATTGTTCTGTTTAAAATGAAACTTCGTTTAACTTCGTCCATTTTTTGGTCTGTTTTCACACGCAGACCAGTAACATTTAATTTTTTTCATCAGTAACATATCTTTTTACCAATAACACCACATTAATATATTCAAAAGATTTTTACACGTATTCCCATAAAATCTCAAAAAAAAAACATAAAATTTCAGAACAAGATGCCATTAAACAACGGAGTTTTCTGAAAGAAGTTAGAAATTTTTATAATAACGGTTTGTAATATCTTGAAGAATGGACAGTTCATTTGGAGGATATTAAAAAATTTTATTGGTAGACATTAAAAAAGGTGATTTTATGGGAATATGTGGAAAAATTGTATATAACATATTACAGTACATTTTAAATAAGAAATGCAGATGTTTTCTTAAAAACGGGACATTTTTAAAAATCGGCGGGACGCGGAACAAACCTCCAAAAGCGGGAGAGTCCCGCCAAAATCGGGACGTGTGGTCACATTACTCTAGTTGCCCTAATATTTCAGAGAAATGTATTGAACAAAATATTCCGCGAAATTTATTGTTTACCTCTACAGTTCGTTTCAAGCAATGCACAGGCACGTGCATTCAAAATTAAATTCTGGAATTTATAAAGTAGAATTTATCTCAAAAATACATTATAAGGCAGCAGTCTACATCGATTGAGAGTGCAGGTACAATGTTTGTGCATTTCAGTTTTGTAAGTCTGATTCTTACCAACACATAATTTTATTTTTTATTATGTGAATAATTTTTAACCCCAGATAAAATGGGTACAAAATAAAAGAGCTATTCCGTCGAGTACAAAAACGAAATCGTGGAGGACTCCAAGGATATAAATCTGTTAAAAGAAGATGTTGGAAGAGGGCGGATTATATGCACCAAAAAAACGAAATATATGCGCATATATAGGCATCTATTTTTGAGGAAATATGCACTCAATTCGACCATATATGCAGTACAATATGCAAAACTTTGACAAAAATTGATGAAGAAAAGGTAGAAATAATTATGGCCACCTAATATTTTTATTCACACAAAATTTTAATTAACGATTATTAACTACACAAAATTGCATTTTTCATTTTTACAATTATATCTAAATCAAAATTAACATCCTCAACTATTTCGTCTTTTAAATTTTTGTTGGTATTTTTTATTTAAAAAAATCCCTCATTTAATTGTATTGCCGCATTAATTTTTTTGAGTATAGATTCACCTACTCTACCTTTAACTTTTTTGAAGCATTTCTTCTATAATTTCAAATTCTCAAATAAAATTCTTCTTTATAATTTCAATTGATTTTGATAGAGGCAAACCTTTTGTTTCCAGTCTGTGAATAAAGTTTGAGATGAAGCAATAGTTTAAGAAATTAAGCCTTAAGAAATGGAAGGTTCTGGTTTCGTACTTTTACCATTTTTTTGCAATTTTCGAAAACGGCGCTGGAATAACTGATTTTCAGAATTATATCTTTAATATCTTCAAAATTATCAGCATAAGAGCTTGCTGCGTCTAACCACGTACCCCTGGTAATTATAGGTTCAGGAGGCAATTGAGTCACCTTATAAAATTGGACTCTCAAAAGGGGTTTTAAAAAAAAAATTTGACATTACTAATTAAATCGTAAACACTGAAAAATCTAGCAAATTTTAGCAACGAGAAAAATTTAGCAACGAGCTAAACAGTTGTGTGAATAATGTTACAATAAAAAAAAATGAACTGCTTTTATCATGTGGGTGCAGCGTCTAACAACATAAGTAAATTTTTTTCACAGGGTAAAAGGAAATTTGATAAACCCTCTTGTACAAATTGGGCAATTGTTAAATTAGTTTATTTATGTTGTTTCGATGAAATTAAATATGATTTCCCAAAATGATCTTCATGAAGAATTCAATGACATAAAACTTTTTCAATGGTATATTAGTAATTTTGTGGGTGGTCGGTATGTATTTCTAGAAATTAAAAAAAAAATAGCCAAGAATATGCAACTACATGCAACTTTAATATGCAAGAATATGCAACTTTTGATGAAATATGCATGCCCAAATATGCAATATATGCATTTACTAATTAGCGTTAATTAACTCTATCTAATCAATGTAACTCGTCCACATAATTAACTATATTTATATATATATATATATACAATATATATATATATATATATATATATATATATATATATATATATATATATATATATGCAAAAAATAAAATATATGCACTTGGCATATAATCCGCCCTCTATTAATTTGTATTATAGTCAGTGGCGGATCCAGCGAGGGACAATGAGTGCAATTATCCGGACAGAATATAATAACTTGATTTTTTAATTTTTAAAAATATTTAAAAATAATTAATATAAATATATACATTTATACAACATAAATATTACATCATTTATTTGCTTTGTGCTAACTCTAAAAAAGTTTTAAAAAGCTAGCAATCTATTATTCAGTACGTTCACGCAAATGCCCATTTTGATTCGTCCGCTGACCGCTAGATAGACTTACGAAGTGGAGAGCAGATTGGAGAGCGAGTAGGAAACACAACACTGGGCGCCATAAGTCTTCGTCTTTAATCCGTAGCTGGCGAATGTCGAGGACGTCGTTCTCGTAACCAATTCGCTGCTGTCGGTGTCGCTGGATATTTCGCTTCATTCACGATTCGCTTCCGCACTTTCCGATCAATGGCAATATCCCTGGCCGCATCGAGGTCTAGTCGTCGGTTCTTGAGGTCGTCTTCTACATGTTTTATCCATATCTTCTTCGGCGGTGATCGCTGAATCCTCCAGTCGGGCGCCCGCTTCCGCCTGAGTAGTTTGCGTGGAAGCCGATTTTCATTCATTCTGCAAATGTGACTGAACCATCGTAGACGGCGTGTTTGTATTTCTTCCACAATCGGTGGTTGCTGATCGCATCTAGCTCGAATTTCTTCATTCCGCAGGCGATCACGAATTGAAACACCGATAATCTGTCCTAGGCAACGCATTTGGAACACCTCGAGTTTGTTGAGGTCCGAAGTAGTGTCCACGTTTCTGCTCCATACAAAAGAATTGGTAGGATGAGCGTCCGGATAGACGAATTTTGGTATTAGTGGAAATGTTCGTCTTCTTCCATATGCACCATTTGAGCGACGCAAACACTTCTGATGCCTGACCAATCTGGCTTTGAATGTCAGCGGCCGATGCCACTTTCTTCTCTTGAACCAGTGAGCTCAAGTATTTGAATTCTTTCACGTGTTCAATTTGAGTACCATTAACATGAACATTGGCCTGAGATCCGTCCGTCGTCAAGACTTTCGTCTTGTCCACGTTTATTTTCAGTCCATAGGATTTGGCGATCCGGGAAATGTTATAGAGAATATCTGTTGTATCGGCATCTATATCGGCAAAAATAGCGCTATCATCGGCGAACATCAGATCGAAAATGAAGTTGGTGTCATCGTATCGTACGCCTCGACGACCATCGAATGCTTTCCTCATAATGGCGTCTATAATCACGTTGAAAAGCAGTAGGGAAGCGACGTCTCCCTGTCGAACTCCCGTTTGGATCAGAAAACCGTCCGATAATTCGTTCCGGATCCATACCCAGCTGGTTGAACCGTCGTACGCCGCTCGTAGAAGATGTATAATTTTTAAAGGCACATGCTCTGTTTCCAATACTGACAATATAGAAGGCCAGTGGCCTATTAAAGTCAATAAGACGATAATTGTCCGTTTTCCACACCGAATACGTTCTTCCATCAATTGGCGAAGTGCAAATATTTGATCGATACAGCCACGATTTGGCCTAAATCCTGCTTGCTCCTCTCGACTTGTTTCCTCTCGTTATTTCTGTAGTCGTGATTGAATGAATGAATCTTCATAAATACCTTCCCGACAATTGATAGGAGGCTGATGAAACGGTAATTATTGCATTCCCGGCTATCGACATTCTACAATATGGGAACTACGATCGATCTCTTCTACGTTGACGGTATTTGTTCCAAATGCCAAATTTGAAGTAGGAGGTCGAAAAGCCGTTGTAACAAAATGTTGCTACCGGCTTTGATCATCTCAGCGGTAACTTGATCGATGCCTGGCGCTTTCCCATTTTTCAGCGATTTTATTGCTGTCTTCACTTCAAAAATCGTTGGGTCGCCATCGGGGAACGAGATCACTGGTTTATTGATGATCATGATACATTCATATATACACATATATATTTATATATATATATATATATATATAAATATTGATTTTCGTTATTATTTCCGCTTCTTCCTGTTCAACATTGTCGCGCACATCAAAATTTGCTTTTTTGAAATAAGAATCCAACGTTTTATTTTACTCATTTTAATGGCTAATGGTATATTTTATTTTGAGAATCCTACTACAGTATTAATACATAATGTGTACCTAAGCAAATTCATATTATATGTAAATATGTAAGTAAGTAATATTTAAATATATATATATATATATATATATATATATATATATATTTATATATATATATATATATATATATATATATATATATATATATATATATATATATATATATATATTTAAATATTACTTACTTACATATTTACATATAATATGAATTTGCTTAGGTACACATTATGTATTAATACTGTAGTAGGATTCTCAAAATAAAATATACCATTAGCCATTAAAATGAGTAAAATAAAACGTTGGATTCTTATTTCAAAAAAGCAAATTTTGATGTGCGCGACAATGTTGAACAGGAAGAAGCGGAAATAATAACGAAAATCAATACAATATTGACATTAGATCTATTTTAGTCGAAAATGAAAAAAAAATCAGAACCCTGACTTTCTTATTCTACAGATTTTAGTGATGATTTGCAACCGACCATCTCATGTGGTTTAGGCCTTTTTATAGGAAAACCGATGGATGACTTTCAAAAGTGTTACTTTCTAGAACATAGTTGAAGTCCTCCAAAAGGATACGTTTTATACGTACCTTGATACGTTCCATATTCGATTTAAAACAAAAATGAAGACGGAGCAACAAAGCAAATAAAACGGTATTTATCTTGGCGTTATGTACAAAAATATCATTGGTTAGTATATTCACCATCAAACCGAGGAATCAAACTTTTTTGAAAATATTGTGTGTTGTTTATGCTCCGAAAAACAGGCCTTAACAAAACAAATACTGTAAACCTGTGCTGTATAACCCAGAAGACTATTAATTATAGAAAATCTTTGTATATTCCACTTCTAGAACATACAATTATTGATATAAAATTACGTTTTTCTCAACAGTCATTGGAATGTTATGAGCTAAATAACCTCATCCCCAATGTATTTAGAAACAAAAAAAATACTTTAAAATACAGATTCATTGTAGTGAAATATATTAGTAAAAAAATATCATTCACTTTTGGGGTATCAACAATTTCAGGTTGAGCTAAATGTTGCAGGAAGAATGGGAGTTCTGGTCTAAAAATTGGGAAAAATAGAGAATCCTTATCCAATGGAATGATGGAAGTCATTGACAAATGAGAGCAGGATATTTTTCCAATCATTCATGCATTGCTGCTCATTTTTACAAGTCTACCAGTACGTGTTGCAACTGCTGAAAGATCTTTTTCGTCTTTGCGAAAATTAAAAACTTGTTGCGCACAAAAATGACGGAAGATCGCTGAAATGGATTATGTCTTTTAAATATAAATCAAGATATAAATGTTAACCTTGATAATGTTATCGAAAAATTTGCCCTATGCGAAAAACAACTTAATCTACTGCTAGGTTACAGAATCCCATGCAGGTGGTGGATCGTAATACAAAAACAACTTAATCTAATCTATTACTAAACTGCGGGATTCTTTGCAGGTGGTCAGATAACATCTCCCGTCGAAAATTCGACTACGCAGTGGAATGAGGAAGTCGAATATTGGGCATCAACTTTTGGAATTGGAAATCAACTTCAACAGCTCTAGCAGATTTCTACAGCACTATTTTAAAAGAAGTAGACATGGGTAATAAACCTATAGGAATATTCTGCGACTTAAGTAAGGTGTTTGATTGTGTCTCCCACGAAACACTATTAAACAAACTAATTAGATATGGAATCCGAGGGAAAGTCACGAGATGGCTACAATCCTACTTAGAAGACCGTAAGCAATATGTTACAATAAGATGAGGAAATGAAACTGGAAAGTCCAACAACATTTGTACCAATATTGAAGTCCCTCAAGGGAGCGTTCTTGCACCAACACTTTTCTTATTGTACACCGTCGACTTAATAAGTTATATAAAAGGACAGCATTGTACATTGTACGCAGATGATACCAGTTTTATTATAACTGGAAAAAATATAAAAGAAAATGCAGACAAAGCTAATTTATTACTAAGTTCAATCAACACTTGGTTCTCAGCAAACAACCTTTCCTTTAATAAAGAAAAAAACAGATTATTTCATTTTTCAGACAGCTAGAAGCACCTATACTGAGAACATTGATTTGAAAATAGAAAACCACTGTTTAAAAAGAGCTAAAGAAGCAAAGTTCCTAGGAATCCACTTGGAAGAGCATCTCCTCTGGACAACCACCATACAAAAAATTAGTCGGTTACTACATCAGAAAACATTCCAAATTAAACATCTGCGCAATCTGGTGAACAAGGAAGACCTGCTAAGTTGGTATTTTGCCTAGGTGCAATCCATATTAACATATATGGCATTATTCTATGGGGAGCTACATCACTTAGAGAAGAAATACTTCTAGCACAGAAAAGAATTGTCCGAAATATAGTGGGAATAAAAACAAAAGAATCGTGCAAACCACATTTTAAAAATTTAAATATCTTGACAGTAGTCAATTTATATATAATGGAAACTGCCTCATATATCCACAAAATTCGCGATACTCTCCAAAAACATAAAGATATCGATATATATGACACAAGAGGAAAACACCACCTTTATCCCAGGAAAACAAATTTAAACTTGTGTTCAAAGGGACTTGAGAATCAAGGAAATAAAATTTACAATAAAATACCAAACACACTAAAAAATGAAATGTCACTTAAAAAATTTAGAAATAATTTGAAAAAAGTTCTATTAATAAACCCGATGTACTGTCTTAATGATTTTATGTATTTTAAATTTAACTAACTTATTACTTTTCCTTATTGTAATATTGTATTTTAATTATTTAATTATTTTTTTACATAGCCTATAGATATTTTATGTATCTCATTTGGTAAATAAATAATTTGAATTTGAATACTAGGGACGGTGTGTAAAGTATCATTATCGGCGTGGGGACTAAAATTGGTGCGGGGAAAATTGGTATGGTCGCCATATTGGTATGGGATATTTTGGAGGTTTTTTTAAATTACAGAACTTTATTCAGGATGAGGATATCTGCAAATATACTGTATATCAGTGCTCCGCAACCGCTGTGCCGCGGCACACTACTGTGCCGCGAGGTGATCTTAGCTGTGCCGCGGTTTTCTCAAGAATAATTAATATGTAAAAATGCCAATATGTAAATTTCTCAGAGTCGAAATTATATACAAAACAAAAACATGTACTTAGTTCAACAAAAAATGTAAATTTTTCATATAGTGTTAGTTTGCGTACTTATGCGTAGAGATGTACGTCGTTTAATGTGATATTATTATTACATTAGTAAAGCAGCTTGCTGTTATGCTTTTCTAAGCATTTTCTTATTAAATAATCGGCACTAGTACATTTATTTCGGGTAAGTCAAATTTATAATCTTGCGTATCGATAATAAAACATTTAAGTCGTTCCAACTGAGTGTTTCGCCACTATGTTATTTTTGAAGTGAAAACTTCTATAGCCGCGCTGAATGACATTTGGGTAGAGGGTAAAATCATACATTTGCGTCATCGTCATCAATAGCTGCGTTCTATGGAAAAAAATTCTATTACTCAAAGATGTGTTCAAAAGAACGCATCTATCCGCATATGTATTAAGTTGGCTATGAACGTCAAACATAATAGTCAAAGTTTTTGGCAGTGTTGACAGAACGCCGCGCCTCTAAGGAAATATCAACCCCTATAATCAGTGTTCAGTACAAGAGTAAGTACTTTTGACGGATGTACTAGTAGATATACTAGTGCCGGACTATTGCAATGTTCAGATTACTAAATTGTATCGAAGAATTCATGGTAAATCAGGAATCAGATTCATCAAAGTTTTAGGCAACCAAATGTACTCGTGTGCTTTCAAAAAGAAGGAAACTTCAAAATAAAATTAATAGTCAGCGATATAGAGATAAGAATAAGAAGAAAACTCTTGCAATAGTTAATTCAGAAATTTCTAAACATCGAAGAATCACAGCTGACAAGGAGGAAAAAATTAAACGTCTTAAAGAATATTCCAAACAAAAATTAATTTACATACAGATAAATCTTCAAAAGCAGTTATAAGGAGGCATGTTTCTAAAAGTCAAAATTTCCATAACTCACAAATTGCAAATCCTACCAAGTCATTTTGCTGACCTATCAACACAGAATCAACCAAACATTCCGGATTCAAATTCATATTATGATGATGACATTAGAGCCCCGTTCACACATGCAATTTTCAATTGCGCAACTGTTTGATTGCACTTTTGTGTCTCATGGATCTCTATGCAGCTGTGCACACTTGCAACTGCAACTAAATGACCAGTTGCAGCAACTAAACAGTTTTGACACAAACTGTTTAGTTGCCCAATCGTTTTGTGTCTCATGGGATTGAATGGAGGTGTGCACACTTGCAATCAAATAGTTGCATATTGCAATTGTTAAGACTAAAAAATTGTACTTTGTTGTAGTTTTACAATAGTTTTAATGTTAGTTTTACGAGAGGGAATTAGTTTTCTTTGGCAACTCTGTTAATACCATGTGCCAAACAAGTGGTATGAATTAAATTAGGAAAAAATATTTTTTCAACATGTGCAATGAATTAACCATTTTAAAAATCTTGTTATTAGGCCTTTCTCAGAAATCTGTACTTTTCAGAATGGAGCCACCTCAATGAAGTCCATTTTCAGCAAGAATTATAGCTATTTAAAACTATTTTAAGAAGGAAAAACTCAGCAGGATACTAATTCTTTGAATCCGCCCTACGAATTACTGTTTTTTTTTTCTCTTTAACAGATGTTGTTAATCGGATCACTTTCCTTATACCACAATTAATTGTGGTGGGAAACATATTGAATTTTTCAATTCAGTCTAAGAAAACATTAGATATGCATATAAACTTACTTTTTATTGATTACCGCTTAATAACGAATATACGTTTTGCATATAATCCGAGCTTTAATAATAATAAATTAATTTAAAACAAAATAATTTAATTTATTTTTCCTTCTCATCTCAAGGGCACACAATGCTGCTACTTCTATGAATTCCATGACGCAACTAATTTATAATTCCAATTGCATGTGCACACACCTTGCAACCAAATTGTTCAGTTGCAGTAGTGTGCACGTAACATTGCAACTGCGATTAAACAGTTGCGCAATTGAAAAATTGCATGTGTGAACGGGGCCTAACAGTCATTCTCCTTCAGAAGTGAGATATGTTCTAGAATTCCATAAAACAATACTAACAAACTATGTACCAAATTTGATTAATAAACATACTGATAAATCCTCAAAACCAGTTTTAAAGCAGTTTTTTTCAAAAGTTTTCACTTCAGTCGGCAGTGCCTGACTGACTATATTTTATTTAAGCATAGCTTTGAGCTAATATTAATTATTATCCCAATCTTCTAAAGATTTCAGAAACACGAATCGAATAAATCGTTCTCGACTTAACAAAATTCTGTCGTAGGTTAGAAATATCAAAATGAATCGTTATAAATGTACTAGTAGTGATCGATTTTCGATCTCTTCATTTCGTGGCGATTTTAAGATCGATCTGGCTGACAAAAATTGTGCTTTAAGAGATCGACTTTTCGATCGAGACTTTAAGAGATATAAACCCATGTTTCGCTGTTGCACTTGGGGCAAATTACGGAGGGCGTGGCTCGAGCGTAGGCACTTTGTGTCTGAGTCTCAACGTATTTTGTTCTATCTACCGAACTGATGATCATGTTAGTCAGTCTGCATCCGAACGAGAAGAACTCCCATCAAATACCACATTTTTAGGTTATTTTGTTGTTATACCTCTAAAAAATATGGACAAGTTTTTAAAAAGATTTTCGAATTCACCGACAAACCAAAATGAACCAAGCACAAGTGGTGCTGTAAATAAACAGAAGATGTGGGAAAGAAAGTATAATGAAGACTACATTCGATATGGATTTTCGTGTTGTGATAAAGAAACGCCACCCAAACCAGAATGCATCATTTGCGGAGAAATGCTATCTAACGAAGCAATGGTACCCAGTAAACTGCTTCGCCATTTAAATTCAAACCATCCTAGTTACGTTAAGAAGGACAAATCATTTTTTCTTACACTGTTCGATCAAAGGCGAAAACAAAAGCAATCATTGTTATCGTTAGTCACAGTTTCTGATAACGCCTTAGAAGCTAGTTACCATGTTGCAAGATTAATTGCACGTCAGAAAAAACCACATACTATTGGTGAGACACTCATTAAACCAGCATGCATAGAAATTGTTAAATCCATGCTTGGGCCTAGAGAAGTTAATGAAATAAAAAAGTACCGTTGTCAGCTGATACTGTTAAAAAACGTGTCAACGATATGTCGAACAATATTTTAGGAATACTAATTGCAAAACTAAAAACGGCCCAGAAGTTTGCACTACAAATTGATGAATCGACGGATATTAAAAACTGAGCACAACTCATAGCTATTGTACGTTTCGTTGACGAGGGCACCATAATAGAAAACTATTTATTTTGCAACGAGCTTCCAGAGCGAACTACCGGCGAGGAAATTTTCAAAGTAACAGATGATTTTTTTTAAAACTTATGATATGTCATGGAGTAATTGTATTAGTATTTGCACGAATGGTGCTGCAGCAATGATGGGCAAGAAAAAAGGTTTTATTTCGTGCGTAAAACGGCAAAATCCAAATATAGAAATTACACACTGTTGCATACATCGCGAAGCATTAATGACCAAAAACTTGCCAACGGAACTATTGAAAACGATGAATCAATGCATTACTATCATAAACATTATTAAAACAAGAGCCTTAAATTCGCGAATTTTTAAAATAATATGTGAAGAAATGGGATCGGATTATGAATCGTTATTGTTTTACACCGAGGTACGTTGGCTATCCCGTGGAAAAGTTTTGGCTAGATTGTTTGAGCTTCGCAACGAGGTTCGCGAGTTTTTGTTAAAACAAGATATGCCCGAACTTTATCAACTTTTTGATGATAATTACTGGATGTCCAAACTGGTGTACATAGCTGATATCTTTGAGCCCCTGAACGAAATGAATAAAAGAATGCAAGGTCGAACCGAAAATAATCTGACGTGTTCCGACAAGTTAGTGGGCTTTAAAAATAAGCTTGAACTTTGGCAGAAAGAGATACAAAAAGGATCATTAGAAATGTACCAAAGGACTCAAAAGTCAATGATTGAAAACAAAAAGATAATTCTGGATCTCACTCTCAACTCAACAACATTTAAATTTGTTGCAAGACAAATTTAATCATTATTTTTTCACAATTAATGCAGAGCAATATAATTGGATTAGAAATCCTTTTATAGCAGATGCAGAAAATTCAACAGAAGCACTTTCCCTTCAAATTCGAGAGGAATTTATAGAATTGAGATGGGACGCTGAAACTCAACTTCAGTGAAATGAAATTGGCTGATTTCTGGATTTCCGTTCTGAATTTCCGTTCCGTTCAGAATGAATATCCTCAAATTTCTGCAAAGGCTATTGCAATTTTGCTACCTTTTTCTACGACATACTTATGTGAACAAAGTTTTTCTACATTGGTTCTAATTAAAAATGAAAAACGTCGTGTTTAAAAGGTCTTGACTATGAACTCCGAGTAGCACTTTCTGATATAGAGCCAAATATACGACGTATGTTCATCAAAACAAGCACAAATATCACATTAATAAATTAGTTATTATGTTTAAATACTGTTTAAATTAGCATTGATTACTCTGAATTGCAAAATTCACTATGTTTTTACCATAATTGATTTGTAAAAATATTATATAATATATATTATAAAGTAATAAGTTATATAATGTTTCTATATATTAATTGTGGTAGAAACATAGTGAATTTTCCAATTAAGTGTTATATAACTGTGTTCACAAGTCATATAATATTTTTACAAATTAATTATGGTAAAAACATAGTGAGTTTTTCAATTCAGAGTAAGTATGGATCAGCTAGCATATATTAATTAGGCATAAGTAATTAACAACAAACTTCATAGTTAAATTAAAAGACATTTTATTACATGTGTAATCTGTAATAAAAATATATGTGTTTTTGTGTTGGTGTAAAATTCAAATTTTATATAAAAATTATTGTATTTTTAATCCCCGGCGCAAAAGAGGGGTGTTATAAGTTTGACGTGTCTGTCTGTGTATCTGGCTGTGTATAGCTGCTAAAGGAATGGACCGAATTTGATGCATTTTTTGTTTGTTTCAAAGCGTTTCAGGATGATCATCAGCTCATTTCCTACTTGACAAACGGGTTATAATAACTTTCACAGATCCGATTGATTTTAAATTTGTCACATATTATTGTTATTTAATTCAGTAATACCCCGAACTTACGCGATAGGTCGAACTGAGCGCTAACCGGGTAACTCGAATTCGCGTAAGTCGGGTTATAATTTCGCAAATAAATACCTATAAATTATTTTTAATTGGGGCCGGAAGCGAAAGAAAATAATAATTTAGACAAAAAATGTTTAATAAAACCTTAGCTTATAGAAATATAAAATTGCCTACCGAAGTTATTTTGATATAGAAGGCTTCATAAAATCTAACAAAGTAGTTTGACGACTCAAAGATATTTTTTTTCTCCCGCAAAATTTCCTCATAGCATGCTAATAATTTCTTTATTACTCGTTTTGTGGACGAAATGAGTTCTTCGTTGGAGTCATTTTCTAAAATTCAGTGTAGTTGAAATATAATACAGCTACTTTTTAACACATGCATTTTTAGCCACGCCACTATGTTAGTTCCCAATAGTGTGGGGGCAGTAAGTCTATAATCGATAATCAAAAGTTGTGTGACGCTCAAACAAAAGACGAATCGACGAGATTTGAAATCACCTAACTCCGAGTTCGCGTAAGTCGGGGTAGCGTAGGTAGATGTATTACTGTATTTGCTGTATTTTTAAAGCCTTTACTTGTGGTGTGCCGCGGAATTTTTGAAAATACGTTTGTCTGCCGTGGAAGATAAAAGGTTGCGGAGCACTGCTGTATATAATAAGTACTTTAAAGTTACTTTTAAGTTAATAAAAATAGTTAAATATTCTTCTAAATTTATAGTTATTTATAAATATTCTGTTGTTTCTGAAAGTTTTTTTGAATCGTGTAAGTTTGTTGACATATTTTATTAAAAAATATTTTTAATCATGGGAGAAATGTTGATTTGAGTGGAATAGTTTTCAGCAGAATCAACTGTTTAGGCAATAAAAAGAAATTTATGTTTCTATATGAAATTTATTATACCTTTTCATTATATTGATAAATTTATATCAAAATTACACATACACACACACACATATAAATATAAAGTTAAATCGTTTACAGAAAATGTTGTATTATCATACTTTGATGAATTAGATCCATGGTTACATCCATGGATTTATAAATACTAGGGATGGAGGGTTAGGGCGCGAGGATTATTATTTTGCCGTTGTGTCAGAATTTGAATGGGCATAGAAATAATATATTAATATATTATTCTTATGTCTATGTATTCATTGGTATATATGGTATATATATTGTTTTTGAATTTTATTTGTTTTCGTCGGTTTTTATAAACGGTTATATATGCAGGCAAGGCATATTTACAGCCTTAGGCCTCTTGTACACACACGGTTTTTCGCCGTGAAAATCTACGGTTAATTCGTCGTGAGTAGGCACGGTCGTCAGTGTTGTATGGATCACTATGGAAGCTTGTTCACATACACGGCCCAACCACGGCACGGCGCCGCCGCCGAATGTACCGTGTCTGCCCTTCGGCGCACCGCGTCTACCCACGGTGTGTTTTTTAACATTGTTGTTTTGCAATATATGGGAGTCTGTCGACGGCGCCGGACTTTTTCACGGCGACATTTTTTTTCAATTGGTTTGCAAGACAGTTTTCACAAATCATTCTTAAAATGAATATAAATTAAGAAATATTGATTACTTTAATTCAAGAAAGGCCCATAATTTGGGATAAGACCATCGACAATTATAAAAATAAGAGGTTAAAATATGATTCTTGGAAAGAAATCTTTATTCATTTACAGCCGACGTTTGAAGATGAAAAAAAGTGGTGAAGAAAAAAACAATTTTGGTTAGTAACAGATATATTGTATATAATTTTAATTTACAAAATTTTAATTAAGCATAGTTATTTTGATAAGAGAGGCTACCTTCGTTTGACATAAAATATTGTGCAAATCTGTTGCGAACTTCATTAGCTGCCAAACTTCCGCGAACTACATTCGTGATAGGTAGTTGTATTAGTTCCGATTCTGAATCAAGGGTGGGCTCGTTTTCACTCGCATTATGTAACTGAAACCTTTCCTCCTTATGTACAAAATTTTGCAAAACACAACATGTTTTCACAATATCTACTGCCAAATCGATGGACACATTCATTGGCCGGTGAAAAATACGCCATTTATTGGATAAAATACCAAAAGCACATTCAACAAATCTTCGTGCTCTTGTGAGTCTATAGTTAAACGTTCGTTTTAATTGATCAAGTTGATGACCTCCGAATGGACGAAGTAAGTGGTAGTGCAAAGCAAAAGCTTCGTCTCCAACAAACACAAACGGTAATTCGTAGTCAGTACCAGGCAAACGTGCATCGGGTAGGTTAAATGTATTGTTTGTTAAATTTTGCCAAAATGCGGTTTCTTTAAAAACACTGGAATCACATTCCTTTCCGTAGGCGCCAATATCAACAAATATAAAGTTGTAATCGCTATGAGTTGCACAATGGCGGTAGTAGCGCCATTAAAACTATGGAAAAATAATGTTTGTAATTTAAAAACATCGAACCACTGTCCACGGGCTTAATACATCTGATGTGTTTACCATCGAGCGCCCCTAAACAAAGAGGGAAGTTGGAAGATTCTTGAAATTTGTTTGCAATTTGTAGCCAGTCTTCTTTAGTTGGCATTTTCATATATTCTTTACACCGTTCTAACCAAATGTAGTAGCAAACTTCACGCACGATGCAACTCATGGTTTTTATTCCAATTCTATAATTGTAGTGTAGGTCAGTAAAGGTATCCCCTGTTGCTAGATACCTGAAATATTAAAAAAAAAATATGATTTTTATTAAAAAATATATTATTTTTATTTTCAGGACAAGTGGTGATGAAGAAGTGGACCAATATGAAAGATAATTGGATAAAATATCACAACAAAATTAATGACAAGTCTGGTTCTGGAGCAAAAAAAATAAAAAAATACATGTTTTATGATGAAAGGTCATTCATAAAAAAAATTGTTGAGCATCGCCAGACCGATTCCAACATGAATGAACATGTTAATGATTCTAGCTTCAGTAATGAAGAATCAATCCATGACCAGAATCAATCAAGCTTGGGGAACGCCAAAAGTAGTGAGACTCAAAGGGCTAAAAAAAATTTAAAAAATGAACTTAGTGAAGTTGACATTAAGTTTATGAACTTTATGGAGTCAACAGAACGGGACGAGAGAGAGAGAAGCCGTAGTATGAACTTTTTAGAGGAATCGCTGATACAGTTAACAAGTTTAGTGATGAAAATATGATAGACTTTCAGTTTAAAGTCATTTCAATCATTAAAAGCATTCAACACAGAGAGCAATATATATCTACATCAAGAAACCAATGGGATCATGGCCATCAAGGATATCTAAATGACACAGCATCGACAAATTCGCAGTTGTCAACCTATGGGTATTCTACAGCTGCTAGATCAGGCTTTAGAATCAGTCATCCTCAGACCTCTTCATACGAGTTTGAACACGGCTCTGGGTCAGAGCCAATCCCCAAGCGACCCGAATCGCAAGTATCTGTATACAGTGCGAATGATTAAAGTGCTTCTGCAGATTCTCAAGCTAGTATTGAAGGATAATTCGATTTCAGTTCTGCATTCCAGTAATATGTTTAGCTTAGTTTTCAAATGTGTAATGATTAAAGTACTTATTTATAAATATTATAATTACCGTACATTTTTTTAGTGTGTTAAATAAATAGTTTTAAATAAAAGTATTCTCATTAATTTTGTACTTACTTCAAAGTTACAGCCAATCTTTCTGCGGGCGATATACTGGGTCGCATATTAGTATCTTGATGTTTTATTTTCTGCGATAATTTTTGCAGCAATTTGTCGAATGTCGTTTTCTGCATTCTAAAATAATTAAAAAACTTGTCTTCATCATCCCTCAGTTGATTCTTCACAAGTGTGTGAAATGCGCCAAATTCCTCCCTTTTTTCTATAACCGGATGTATCCAAAACCTTCTTTTAATGTGTCTTTCTTTTTTGAGTTTCCTATACATGTAGTAAGCAATGATCATTTTTTTTATAAGGATTCATGACGTACTTCCTGCAGCTTGACCAGATAAAATGCATCTGAGCCGTAGCTGGCCGTTGTTTCGTACGGTGGCTTTGCCGTGTCATATACAAGCTAGCACGGTTTCTTAACCGTACGGCGAACAGTACGGTTAAGAAACCGTATCGTGTACTAGAGGCCTAACCCTCCGTCCCTAGTATTTATAAATCCATGGATGTAACCATGGATCTAACTCATCAAAGTATGATAATACAACATTTTCTGAAAACGATTTAACTTTATGCTTCATTCTCCAGTCCATTCTCCAAAAATTAAAATGGTTTGGTCACCTAGTGATGATGAAGGATGAAGGAGACAAAACAAATACGACAAGCGAGACCTCATAAGTACATAGCAAGGGGCAGACCAAGAAAAACATGGGATGGAGTGATGGAGGGTTTAAGAGAGAAGGGTCTGTCATGGAACGAGGGGAAAAGGATGAGTAATAAGGACAGGAAGGAATGGGCTAGGTTTTTTATAATACTGTACTTGGGTTTATATAGATTTTTACCTCAACACATAACGGTACTCTAAGGTTTGGACTTTAGATACTTGTCTCTGGTTTGGACTAATATAATATATTTTGAACAATATTAAATTATTATTAAGCGTAATTATTTCTGGAAATTTTGAATTATAGAATTCAAAAATAAAATTGGAAATGTTCATCTTCTTGTTTTTGTCAAGGATTTGTTTAATTTCTGTAAAGGATTTTCAATGATCAAATTTAGAATCATATGTTCTGTTTTTAAATTCAAATTCTATCGACGACGCCATGTGTAGTGATTGCTGAAATGCATATCGTGAAAAACTGTTACCATCTCAAAGATTGTTATATGCAACATATCTTACATTTTATTATCTGATCATACATAATCTTGTCGGGTATTGTCAGGTTTTGTCTTATCCTATCTGGCGTTTCTGATCTTCTCTGCTATTGCCGTCCAAATTCAGTTGAAGTTAAACAAGAATTTGAACAAACAAGTTTGAGCAAAACAAATTTACAAAATATTATAGCAGGAAATAATAAAAGTTCAATAACACCTTTGAAAACGATAATAGTTTACAACTACGTGATTAGCCAATTATTTGTTATTATTAACTGATTAAAATGTTATCAGCATAAAAGCGTAATGATTATGTAGTTATGTAAATATGGCTTGTAGTGGGGAGAAATCAAGAAAACTGTAATAAATTCTCAGTTCTCATAGAAACTCTTTCTATCAGAGACAAATATCGATATCGAACAAGTCAGAACAAACATTAGTGGTTTAATCGACAAGATGGCCCAAGCGCAGAAAATTGCTATTGTACGTAAATAATTGCACATTTCAATTAATTTAACTGCCATTATATTATTTTGTAAATGTTTGTATATTTTTTCCAATAGGTTACCGGAAGTAATAAGGGAATTGGGTTTGCGATAGTTAAAGGGTTGTGCGAAAAATTCAATGGAAGTGTTTACTTGACCGCAAGGAACGTCGAAAGGGGAGAAAAGGCCGTTAAAGAATTGAAAGATTTGGGATTAAATCCATCTTTCTGTCAGCTGGACATCGATGATGAGACCAGTGTGAATAAATTTCGAGATTATATCAAAGACACTCATGGTGGCATCGACTTGCTGGTGAATAACGCAGCTATCGCTTTCAGTGTAAGTTGAACAATTGGTCTTGACAAAAATATCAATATTGTTTCATTTTCAAAAATCTATATTTTGCATATTAAAAGTTTTTAACACTTTTGGCCTTGCCGGTGGCATTTGCCACCGTAACATTTGCAAGCCTGTACTTACTAGGCCTATCCATATTTTCACTATTTATCGCTGGATGTTTTTCTATACCTATACCTATGAATTAAATCAGTTCAAATTTGTTATTGCTGTTCATGATAATCTTGCCATCAATAATATTTAAGTTTTTTTTTTTTTTTTTTTAATTAATAATTCAGGGCCCAAAGGGATAATGAAATGTTATGACAATCTTATAATACATAGATATTATTTGGGTAACATTACAGGATAGGCGCTATGATGTGCTAATTTTTGAAACTAAAATTAGCACATGTTATAAATCAAAGAAGAATACTTGGTCAAAATACTACATTCAGGTTAAACTGATAAACGTAGAGATAAGACTAATCAAACAAGATAGGAGACACAACTTTTCACTTCCTAACACTTTCGATATAGTGCTTAGTTAAATCATTTTAGTATGATTATACAAGTTTTATTTCAAAACTAACGAAACAAATTTGTACATATTCTTATCACATCTAGTACTCATTTAATCATACCTAACCATTTCAGTCTTCTCCAGAAATATTAAGTCTACTGCTGTTATCTACTGTCATATAGTATATCCATTCTTGTCTTTTTTTCACCTAAATGAATTATTTTTATAATAATAATTTTTTTAAAATTGTTTATTACAAAAAAATGTAGAAATTTTGAGATACATTTAGTATCAAACTTAATGAATACAAGACAGTCTTGACATGTAAAGTTATATTAACACACTATAGGCAGTGCCGTCTTAGGCTATGCTGGGGCCCTTGGACCCACAAGAATTTGGGGCCCTGGTGGAAAGTAAAAAAAGTGAATGACAAAAACATTTTTCAGCTATGATTATATTTATTATGGTTAATTGGTACAAATCAAATATACATATGTTATTAATTAGATAAATATGCTGCTGGTTTGAAATGGTTATGATTACGATAGTTTCTTTCAGGATTTCTGTAGTACAAAATCTTCTATTATATCTTCAAAGTCTATTTTTTTAAGGATATCACTTTCTATGCACATAATTGACAAATTAGTTAATCGTTCTTGAAACATTCAGCTGTTCGTAATTCATTCTTTATTTTCTTTAGCTGTAAAAATGATCACTCTCTACTACAATTGGTAACCATTAAGCAAAGGAACATTCTTGTAGCAACTTCAACATTTGTAAAAGTTTCTTCTAATTTATCAGACTTTATTAATTTGTGTAAGGTTGAGATACTCAAATCCGCTGATTCCTTTGCTATGTTCTTTAAATACTCCCTTAAATGAAAACATTCTGATATGAGCTCATATACATTAATGTCTTTGTGATAGATTTGTTCAAATTGATTGCATTTTTTTATCAACTCGTCGGAATCGATTGTTGTTAATTGACAAATAAAACTAAAACAATTGTCAATTTCTTGGTATGCTGCCGAACGATTTTTTAAATGTGCATATAATGTGTCGATTATAGGAATAAACGTATCTTCATGAAATATTTTTTTGCCATTCCACTGCACAGATTCTGATGATCCTTCAAAAAAAGTGAGGCGTGTACTGCGAATTCTTTTTCTTTCAGACTTATCTTTATAGTCAGCATTTGGATTTTTTTGTTTAGCAATCGATTCGTACTGATCGAATTTATTGCGTTCGTTATTGACATAATGAATCAGAGATGCGTAAAGTTTCGTTGCAACGTCCATGGTAATAGTGCTATTCTGTAAACTTAAGCTTGTTTTATTAATAATTCCCAAAACATCATTGCATATTTCCGTTAAAAGAATAGTATTCAATTTTTCCATTTTTTTGCTATGCTTTGGGCTTCGTTTCTTGTTTCTCCTGGTTGATTGATGTCACTTGCATTTGAGGATAAAGCTTCAGAAATATTTAAATAACCATTTTGTAAGGCATTAATAGCATTAGCACGTGCAGACTAGTTATCTAGTTTTCCTGAGAGACTTCAGGACTTTATTTGCGCCCAAATGCTCTGTCATAATTTTTCATCGTTTGGTCGAAGCCGAAAAAAAAATGGAATAATTTTTGTATAAACTGAAAATATGATGCTACAGCTTTCCGCTACAGCGGAAACACATTCAACAGCCTGAACACCTACTAAATTTAGCGAATGTGCCGCACATCGGACAAATATTGCAAATTTATATTTTTCTTTTATTCTTGACTGAACACCAGAATACTTTCCAGCCATATTTGATGCATTATCATAACTCTGCCCACGACAATCTTTTGTATTAATATCAAGGCTTTCAAAAAAGTTTAAAATAGTATCTGCTATGTATTCTGCATTATGCTTATCCATAGAGAAAAACTGCAAAAATCTCTGAATAGGCTCTCCGTCTTTTACGTATTTAACGATGAGGTCAGTTGGTCAACGTGAGAGAGATCTGCTGTAGAATCCACGCTTATAGAGTAGTATTTTGATGATTTTATTTCGTTAACAATTGATTTTAAAACTTGCAGTCCCATTATATTAATAAACTTATTACAAATATTTGCAGACAAATATGATGTATTTCCTTTTCCACGATTTCCGCAGTTTCGTATATGATCAGCAAGAAAAGGATCAAATTCACTAATCAGTTGTAAGCATCCCAAATAATTCCTGTTAATGAGACCCCAATATCTCATTATCACCACGAAAAGCAAGACCTCTAAAAGCTAAAAAATTCACTACTGCGACAATTCTTCTAACAATAAGTACATTCTTCCAATAAGTTATTACATTAGGAGAGCAACTCACTGTCAACTCGTCCCTTAGTTTTGTTATTATATCTTGCGACATAATTTATCATTAATTGCCTCTGCTGTAAACAGTTCTCATGCTCAAGTAATAAGTTACTTATATGCTTCCAATCTTTATATCCATTCGGAGAACTCAAATTATGTCCAGTAGTAGTATTAAATAGACGGCAGCAGTACACAGATTTCTTCGACGGTGAACAACGGAGTCATTTTCTTTCTAAGGACTCACCATTCGTCAATTTACGGGTGAAAATTTTTTTAGTCAAGTTTTTGTTTTACCGCTTGAATTTGGAAAACTTGTAGAAGTTTCGGAGAAGTCACAATTTTTATTTTGGAAAAACTGGCCCTTTTCGAATCCAAATATCGGGTAATTCTTCTCTCAAAATTTCGTCACAATACGTACCAAGATCAGCTGATACATTTTCCAAGCTTGTAGTTATTAACTCGCAGTAGCTTCAAGTAGAGGGTTCAGCATCTGATGTGTCTTGGTCAATTTGTCAGATAGGATCTTTTCCAGTTGATATTCAGATGTATTTCGATCTTCCGGTGATGAAGGTGAAGAATTGATTTGACTGATTTATTGAATTAGTCAGCCTATTTGATTCTTCAACTGAAAAAAATGAAGTGAGTTTAGGAAGTTTCTTGGTTATTTCTTTTTGAGCTACAACTTTTTTTTTTTTTTTTAACCACTTAAATATGTTCTTTTCGACATAATAAAATGAATAAATAAACGAACACGTCAATACTTCTATTGTCAACATACTTCTATTACTTTGGTGTCTTGGTGGCAAGAAATATAGATTTAAACTGAAGATAATTATATATTGTTAAGAACAGGAAGGCTTACTCCCCGTTTCCATTTGCCTGCCCCCAGTAATAACAAAAGAATTCAGCCCCAAGTACACGTAGTTGTTTCTATATTTAATATTTACAACTACAGAAAATAAATACTTTTATCTAAAGTTTGTAAGTTTAAATATTATATTGTTTGCAAACGCATTTAAAACCATTAGTGGTCACAAACAGTTGCAAGCACGTAGTGGTCATAAAACAGGCCCAAAACGCATTCAAAACCATTAGTGTGCCACGACCAGGTGTAAGGACCTATTGGTCGCTTTCGTAATCTTAGTATAAAGGCCGATTCTCATATACGCGACACTCATCTACGTGACGTTGCACAATGAATGTCGCGAATTGTCACGTCGCTGCTAGGTATTCTCATATATGCGACACTCAGCTACGCGATTATTTGCTGCAAATGTCAAATCTGTAGTTTCTCTACATTTCAGGTTAAGTTATATTTTCTAAATGTCAAGTTCGTCAAGTTCCGATGATGGTTTTTTCGTCTTAGCTATGTGTTATGAAAATGAGAAATTAAAAGAAAATATTGGGTGGATCGTATCTTAAGAACAAGACTAGTAGAAGTTGAATTCCATACTCTCTTCAAACAATTACAAGAGTCTGTACTTACGGGTCTCATCTAATTTTAAAGAAATTTCTGTTAATTACTGTTATTTTTATTCATACAGTTCAACATAATCAGCCACAAGAGCGATCAATTCCTCTGCTTTTTCGTCGTTCGTTCCATTCATTTTCAAAAACACGCCGTTTTTTGACACAATCCGTCATTCGAATCACAAACAAACTTTCCAAATGTCATGCGATGTGCGACAAAACGTTAAATAATGCTCACTATATAATCCCAGCGACAGCGCGCTGAATTCCGACTTTTAGCAACTGTCGCGTAGCCATAGTGAGAACGTGCCCATTGAAAACAATGTAATCATTATTTGAAATTTTCCACGAAAAATTAATTTAATTATTTGGGGTGCTTCTGTTACCCCGCACGGTCTGCAGTGTATCGAAATCCTACGTACACAATATATGTTCATCGTGTCGCCGGTCGGCTGAATATGTGATCCAATTCTCATTTTAGGTTAGTGTTAGTATTCACTGACTTGTGGTAGTAAGTTTGTGTGAATTATGAAATGACCGAAGTAGGCGAAGGCTTTTTTTACAAAGCTTGGTACAAGAACTTGTACTCCCAAACGTTGTAAACAGGAAACAAAATAGTCAAAATTTTCAAAACTGTCAACACTGCCATAGATTTATTTCTGATGAACAGCAATGCCACAGTTCCAGAAAATCCTGCTGGAGAGATTAAACATTATACAAATCGAAGATGCAGTTTTTGTGCCAGATCAAGGGATAGAAAGACTTATACTTAAGTCTTTGTAGTACATGCAAAAAAACCCATTTGCAATATACACAGAGAAGAAAGTAAAACATTTTTATGTCCTGACTGTAAAAATAATAAGTTAGGGCAAATAATAATTTAAGGTATAAATTAAAATGTTTTTCAACAATAAACAAACGAAATTTGAAGATATTTGAATTATTAGTGTATTATTATTATATAATTTTACAAACAATCATGCATAATTTACACTATTTTCTTATAGTATTTCAGTGGGGTATCATAGTTACCCCAGACGGTCTGAAACGTAATTTTTTGTAGCACGGCTCCGGAAAGGTTAAACACCGGTGTACACTATGTACAACTGATTTATTATAGATCAGTAAATATTATATTATATATATATATATATATATATATATATATATATATATATATATATATATATATATAGGTCTCCCTTTTTGGACCACTTCTCTTGATGTTCCCTTACGTACTATCTTACTTACTTAATTCTTACTAACTATTTACAAGTTCCCCTACTTAGGGTTGAAAGTGTGAGGACGCCACCCCCTTCCCGGCGCAAGATAACATCCTCCAGGATTTAGAAAATATGATTTTCTCAAAACTAATTAAAGACTAAATGTTAACTCAACCATGGAGCATAATTGTTGAAAACCTATTACATCTATGAACAAGGCATGCATTTACAGAAATAAAATCTTATGAATCTAACATCTTAAAAATAAAATGCAAACATAAAATAATTATTTTTCCATGTACCTATACTAGGGTTTCTGGTTCGGATATATCCGAACCGCAAAACCGCGGTTTTCGGTGCAAAAACCGAAACCGCATACCCTTCATAAATAACCGCGGTTTTCAGTTTTATTTAAAGATAAATAAAAATAAAGTACATTAAATTAGTGCTCTTTGATAAATGATATTTGTGGGTGACTAGGATTTTTAGTAGAGTTCGCGGTGACGTCGCGACGCCGTTGTTAAAAATTTCGCAATGCGGTTTTAAGCCGCGCTTTACCACAAGCTTTCCCTTCACCAAAACATCAAATTTGTTTCGCTATCTGCAAAATTACGAAAACTACAGCGGAAAAATCACCGCGAGTTCCCGAAATACGACCTAGATTAGCAAGTTGAACTATGCGGCGACGTCGCGACGCCGTTATCAAAGATTTTGCAACACGGTTTTCACTACCGCTTCCTGGCAAGCTTTCCCTTCAACGTCATACATGTTTCGCTAGCTAGAAAATTACGAAAACTACGGCGGAAAAACCAGCAGCCGCAATAGGAAATTGAACTTTGGTGTTGCGGTGGTGTCGCGACGCCGCTGTCAAAGATTTCGCATCGCGGTTTTCAGTCTCGCTTTCCGACCCCGTTTTGCTCTAACAAAACATCGAATTTGTTGTGGCAGCTGCGAAATTTCGAATACATAAATGCAACCAATCCTCGGTAGATCTTTGAACTTTGACGGGCCGTCGCGGCGTTAGTTATCGAGCGATTTCAACGCGGTTTTCAATTTCTTGCCGCAAAAACCTCAAAGTTTGATTTAGTCTGGTATTTATTGCCGTGGGATTATTATTGAGTAAGATGCTACACATGACGATGCCCGGATAATTAAAAATATATACAGATTTTCATTAAGCATACAATTCATCTCGCTGTGTGCGACACTTTTTACAAGCAATCATCTCAAGTAGAAAACACCTGCAGCAGTGAAGATGAAGATTTATTTCCTGAAAAATCGCACGAAGAAGATGTGGATAATGAATATTACGTCGAAGAAATGATGCTGAAATTAAAAGACTTTATAAATGGTAAGAAAACTTGTAAATTATTTTCGTTTATCTCCGATAAAATCTGTTTCCTACCACGAAACGTAAAAGCTCTTTTTGAAAAGGAAATTGCATTAGCAATGGACATCAAGGCAAGGTGGTTTTCTATTGAACCAATATAAGAATAATTTATTTTTCTATAAGTCGTAATATTACAGATTCAAACAGATTTAAATTCAGTGCATTTAATTGAAAATGGTAATTTTCAATTGTTATGAAACTTTATCTCCAGTAAGCGTAGCAGTAATAACATTAAGTAGTAATGATTCTAACATATTTCTGACATGGTTCTGACATATTTCTTTCTGACATGGTTCTAACATGGTTCTGATATAAGCAAAGCTTCAATGAAAGATGTCATGGAACGTTTGTAGACCCGTGAAAATCAGGAATTATCAGAATTGGCTAGATGCTTACTAAATCCTTCGAAAGTCTGTTTTAATATTGGCGGAAAATCTTTTTGCACGACTTTATCCAGACAACAATAAGGTTGTAAGATGTAAAAATAAGTGGAAGATGAATGTTCGGCAAATTCAGAAGAATTAGAAGAAGTGACCAATCCAAATTATTCCTTGCAAGACGAAGTACAAAAAGCTATTCAAGAAGAATTAAATAAAAATACTTATATGGAAACAAATGGTTATACTAATTCTATAAAAAAGGAGTTTAGTATATATAAAAAAAACTTCTGAGAGAACAAAAAGATTAAATATTTTGTTTCAAGTAGTCTCTACAATTAAAGCTACATCCACCTACTCCGAAAGATCATTTTCCCTTAACGGCAACTTTTGTACAAAACTAAGATCTCGTTTAAATATCAGGCACTACTACTAAAAGTTCTTAAAAACCGAACCCGAAACCGCGGTTTTTAATTTTCAAAAACCGAAAAGTTTTTAAAAAGTGCGGACATTCAGAAACCCTAACCTATATATTATGTATATGCATTGAATGTGATCAACCAACTAATTTCAAATTAATGAGAACACCAATCATGCACAATCATTGTCCGCCTTGTCTATTGGAAGTACACACACGCGGTTTACACCTCTCTTTGTGATTCCACTTTTGGTTTTGATCGACACTATTCTGGTGATCCCGTTACTCCCAGGGTGGACCTGGACAACCCTGCCCAACTTTCAAAGAAGCGGAGGTAAATTATCCTCCACTAGAATTGCCATACTTCCTTGCTGTACTTCCACGGCTGAGCGTCAGTGCCACTTACTACGTCCCTGCAACTCCACCAAATATTCTTTGCACCACCGACTCCAAAAGACTTGACGCAACTTTTCAACGCGCTGCCATCGTGACAGTCGATTTTCTTGCAGGTGCTCTAGACTAGGTTCTAGATTTGCTGTTAGTGGAGCTCCAATCAAAAAATGTCCAGGGGTTAAAGATTCCAAATCATTAGGGTCATTACTTAATGGGGTTAGTGGACGAGAATTTAGGCAGGCCTCAATTAGGTTACAGTGGCATAACTGTTAGGCATAACAGTGTGTGCATTTCATCTACTGTGGCCAAATGACTACCCATTACAAACTTATAATTAAAAAGCATAGCAAATTTATGGTGTGTTTATTTGATTTATCTGTCGTTCTAATAAAAATAACCCCTCCATACGCTTGAGTAGTGGCATCACTGAACCCATGAATTTAAATTGTTTTATACGGATACACCGGTATTACTTTCCTATGGATTTAAATTTCATTAATATAACGTAACTGTGATATAAAATATGCAAATTTATTTTTTAATTCTACAGGTATCGGATCATCCCAATCACATTTTAATTGCCATAGTTTTTGTAATATTAATTTTGCTGTTCTTCTTGTTGGTATAGCTTTATTATTAATTCTACTTTTAACATCATACCTCAAATTATCTTTCATACAATCCCAACTTAAACCTAAAGTTTTAGTCTTTGAAAATGAATCCAATGTAGGGTGACCACACGTCCCGATTTTGGGGGGACAGTCCCGCTTTTTGGAGGCCTGTCCCGCGTCCCGCCGATTTTTATAAATGTCCCGCTTTTTAGAAAATATCTGAATTTCTTATTTTTAATGTACTAATTTTTTTCCACATATTCCCATAAAATCTCCTTTTTTAATGTCATCCAAAGAAAATATTGAATATCCTCCAATTGAAATATCCATTCTTGAAGATATTCCAAGCAGTTATAACAAAAATTTCTGACTTCTTTCAGAAAATCCGTCGTTTAATGGCACCTTGTTCTGAAATTTTCATTGGGTGACATTAAAAAAGGAGATTTTATGGGAATATGTGGAAAAATCTTTTGAATATATTAGTAAACATTTTCCGAAGATTAATATTTGCGAAAATGATCTTTTTGATGAGGAGTTATTAGTTAAGTTACGTTGCTGATGAAGAAGTTAAATGTTGGTTGTCTGCAAATGTGGAAACATACAAAAAGTGGACGGGGTTATTCCTTCATTTTAAACAGAATATTATTATCAAAATATTTTGATAAGGAATATTATTCGCTTTAAAAAGAGAATTTGAATTTGTTTAAAAATGAGAGTTTTTTGTAGTATCAATAAAATATAGACAACAGAAAAAACACAGTTGAACATTAAACTGTAAAATCTATATTATGCGTAAAAAATAATTTGACCAATAATGAGAAATTTCACGACATTTTATTAAATGATCCGAATCTATTGCAGTATTCACTAGGATCAAAAATATGACTGAAAGAAAAACATATTTTGTTTTAATAAAAAAATTTAAATTAATTAAAAACCATAT
The DNA here is from genome assembly GCA_944588485.1 of Phosphuga atrata. Lineage (NCBI taxonomy): Eukaryota > Metazoa > Arthropoda > Insecta > Coleoptera > Silphidae > Phosphuga > Phosphuga atrata. The sequence continues at coordinate 63,227,746 of OX155892.1, forward strand.
TGTTCATTCACTCATGACTATAAAATAAATAAATATAATTACAGGTACAATTTGGTTTCCTGCACTTTCGTTCGATAAGTCCATTTTGATGAAGCCAAAAGGCAAAAGAAGCGCATGTTCATTATTATTATTTATCAGGTTATATTATTTATCAGGTTATATTTATCATAGTATTTTTTAGCAACCCGCATGGTTTCTCGAAGCACAAAAGTGCAGGAAACCAAATCGTACTTGTAATTATATTTATTTATTTTATAAGTCATGAGTGAATTAGAGAACATGGTAATTTCTTATTTATTTTCTTATTATATCATAGTAATTTTTTCCAAATTTTATATTCAAATTATTCATTATATATTATCATCCCATCTCATTTGTCCCGCTTTGTCTCATTGAAAATGTGGTAACTTTAATCTAATGGCACAACTTCGCGACTTAATTCTGAATTTGGTAATAAATCTAAATTGTTTGAAGCCCATTTTGCTAATTCAAATCCACCACTCTTCAAAATTTGAATTAAATTATCTCTAATAATTAATGCTTCTTCTAGAGTATTTATTCCAGTAAGCAAATCGTCCATATAAAAATGGTCATTAATTACTCTACTTGCTTCAGGGTATAAATCCGATGATTCTATAGCTAATTGTTTCAAACATCCCATAGCTAAATATGGTGCACAAGCTGTCCCATACGTAACCGTTTTTAGGTTGTAAATTTCTAAGTCTTTATTTGGATTAGACCGCCATAAAATTTGTAGGAATTTCCAATCTTCTTGAGAAACCCAAATCTGCCTGTACATTTTAACAATATCGGCATTAAGCACGTAACTGATATTGTCGGCACTTAACTAATAAAGAAAATAAATCCCTCCGCAAATTTGGCCCTATCATAAAATGATCGTTAAGAGATGTCCCATTGTCCGATCGGCAACTACTGTCAAAGACCGCCCGGAGTTTTGTCGTTGTGCTGGAGTTTTTAATGACACCATGGTGAGAAAGAATACAATTATTTTCTTGTGAATTGTCACGTACTATTTCCATGTGTTTTAAGATCAATATAATCCTGCATAAACTTACAATATTCTATTTTTAAATTTTTATCCTTCTTGAATCACTTTTCTAAAACATTAAATCTTATCGCGGCTATTTGATTCGTAGAACCTATATGTGGATTATTGTTTTTAAATGGTAGGCGTACGATAAATTTACCGTTAATATCCCGACTATGCGTTTTTTGAAAAAGATCTTGGCAAATGTGTTCCTCTTCTGTTAAAATCTTATTATTATTATCATAACTTTCAATTTCCCAATTTTTTTTAATTTCATTGTTTAATTCTTCATTTAAGGTAAGCGTATTATTTATATTATGACAAGAATTTATTTGATAATTTACTTCAATCGCCCAAGACCAAGACGTGTATTTTGCAAGAAAGTTTCTTTATTATTTAATTTAATTCTACCATCCTCTAATAAATCCCAAAACAAAGCTGCAGCTATGAGGATATTAATAGGAGCTGCGGCATTGTATGTTTCATCGGCTAATTTTATATTTTGCGGTACCGCAAGCTCATCTTTATCAAACGACTCTAACGGAAAGTTTTTATTAATGCTAGGTACTACTAAACATTTTATCTTTGCTGAATATTTATTATCTAAAGATTTAAACTTTATTTCACACGATTTATTTATTTCAATACGGCTGCTACCCACTCCGCTAATAGCTGCTGAAATTGAAACTGTATTTAGTTGCAATTTTTTGCATAAAGCTTCCGTTATTAAATGTTGTTGTGACCCCTGATCTAGTAAACTTCTAACTTTCTGAATATTTCCGCTAAGATCAAAACATTGAATGATTGCAGTTGATAACATAATTTCAACGTTAGGTTCTAACTGACACTGGTTAATACTTACATTAACATTTTGAATTGCTTTTGCGCCAACAGAGTTTTTAATATTTTGATAGTGCAATAAATGATGTTTGCTTGAACAATATCTACACTTGTAGTATTGACAAACTTTCGCATCATGCTCAGATTTTAGACAATTAAAACAAACTTTAAGATGTTTTACCTTTTCAACTCGCTCATTCACATTTAACTTTAAAAAATCCTGACATTGATATAGATTGTGATTTCGTTTACACAAGACACACGCGTTATAACCAACTCCGCTAAACTGATTATTATTATTAGTTCCATTTTTTTATTGAACCTAAACTCTTGATTCTTTTGAACCTTTTGAACAAACGGCTTTTCCGACATTTGATTAAATTCTAGCGATTCTAATGCTAACCTAACCTTTTAAGGATCGTGTAAGGAAGTTCCAAATTTTGAATTTCTAAAGTGCCAGGCAACTTTTGCAATGAATGGAAAAGAACAAGTTACTTGAAAATCAAATAAATGCATTTAACACGTTGACGGACACTTGCGTCTATAGCCGTCAAAGCGAAGTTCACTATGTGACATGACGGCAATAGCCGTCCAAAACAAAACGGTCGTTTTTAGACACTGCGACTATAGCAGCACAAATGTGCATTTACCGGCGTACAAGTAGCAGCCTAGTGTCATGTTTTGGTAAAAAAAACTTTAGGTTGAATGGCATACATTTAGGTTTGAAACATGGCATACCGAAAATAATGTGGAATGATTATAAAAGGCATTTTTTTGGTGAGGTGGGAGTTTGCACACGGGCGCCAGCGAGTCCTAATTTTATTTCGTTTTTTTAAAGAGTTTCATGCTCGTTTTACGTTTGTACATAAAATATTCCATTGAAATTTATCTAATTAATAAGAAAGTCCATGCAAATTTGGTTAGTTAAAATTTAAAATGCTCAGTTTCGTCTCTAGATGTGAAAATATTTTCATCTCTAGAATGAAAAAATGTCACTTTCATGTAGGATAAGCCGTGGAAAAAATGCCATTTTCACATATATTAGTAGAAAAATATTTTTTTCATTCAGTCATTTATTTATTTTTGTTTGATTATGAACTAACGTTTCGTGTAAAACTCCCAAAATACTTTGTTGCACACAAAAAATTGCTTATTTGAGTCAATAAACCTGTCACTTATGTTGACACAATTTTTGCTGTTATATCCGCCGTCGTTCCATTACTTAGTGTCTAGAGTCCGCTGGCGCCATTACGGTTATATCCGCAATCAAAAGAGTGTCAATTTTGGAACACTTGTTCCTACTGTCCGTAAATGTGTTAACGTCAAAATTTCTAATTTAAAGCATTCACAAATTTTACATTCATTCCAAATCGAATTTATCGTTGATAAATTATGCGTTTTAAATTACATTTTTTAAATCTGGATTTTTTTTATCTTTTACATACCTTATTATCGATTCCACAGCTGTGGTTAAATATTAAGCCAATCGAATTTGGTTTATATCATTGACGTGTCGCATTTTCTATAAAAAAAGGAATCTCGTTTAAATACTTATTCAAGTTTGAAGTGCTTGAATTAAATTATACATGTTGAAAACTTATCATCTTATTTTAACCTTGTAACTTAATTAGTTTGAAAGTCCATTTGTTATTACTTTGAGTTCATCAATTTAGTATTTTTCTTGTGTAAAAAACGATTTTAAATGATAAAATTATCAAAAAACTAAATAAGTTGGACTCCATATTTTGTTGCATATTTTGTTGTACATTGTAGAGTAAAATTTAAAGTTAAATCACAAGTTAAATGCTCAATCCTAAATTAATAATTACATACTACTAATACTTAACAAATACATCGATTGCATGACTTCCGTTTGCTTCGATGCATGACTGAGATGGATGCAACAATTAACGCATTGCACGCTGGCGCATTTCTGACGAAATGTCATCAATCGCTTGTTAACCTTTTAAGTCTTGACGGGGTTCAAGTCGGTTCTGATAAACTTTATCCCTACACCGGGAAATCAGACGACCAGGAAAAAACTCTCGTAATACTCCAATAGACATGATACATGAGGCCTTACTCCATGTACCTTATTGATACCAAATATCGTTTATTGGTAATCGGAGTTCTGCGATTTCATCCATTAAGAACCTTTGAAGCATTTCCACATAACATTCACTATTAACAACTACTGCCTTTCCCATTTAAACTTGAAAAAATACTGAGCCAATTCTCCAGCTAAGCATATTTAACACTACAATTACCTTTTAAGAATGCCCCTTTTTTAAATTTAACTTGAGGATTTTCGGCAGACCAGTAATGTTAATTTTGTTTGTTCCTCTACCCATGCTATTGAAAATATGCTTCGTACCTCATTAATTGGTTGACAAAATTATCCCCTCTGCCCAAGACCCATCGACTGAATTCTAATTGTGATTTTAGCTCCGTTGGAAGATGTTTTTGGGCCTTTTGCCATTTGTAAGACCGAAATAGTAAATTTTTCTTTAAAATTGCTATTACCGACTCGCGTGAAATTCCTACTTGCTGCGATAAACGTCGTACGGATTGATTAGAATTTTCTTCAATCCTGTTCCTAACTTGCAAACTATTCACTTCTGTTCTAGCAGTTTTTTTTTCCTCTCTCTCTGCTAGTTTAGTATCCTTAAGAGAATCTGTTCGACGATATTTTTCGACCCAGGTGAGTCGCAATTGCAAGATTGCAATTGTCCTGCAATTTGGCGACGCTGGAAAATGAACTGCTGTGGAACCCTAACTTAAAATACATACATATATTTTATTTTATTATATAATAATTTACTTTATTATAACAATTTTTTTAGGAAAATTTAAGTTTTTTGTTAATTTAAGTTTTTAAAACCTAACCTAACCTAACTTAAACTACATACATATATTTTATTTGATTATATAATAATTTACTTTATTATAACAATTTTTTTAGGAAAATTTAAGTTTTTCTTCCGCGTGCCAATACAATTTTTCTACGTGTCAGTTGTGACACGCGTGCCATACATATTGTCAGGTATTTTCAAGTTATGTACAAGTACATATTGTCAGGTATTTTCAAATCTGTACTATTCAATATCTAGTTAGAGAAGCCTCGATAATCGTAGATATGAATAGACAAGGTTCAACAACACAAAACTAGATAGAACAAGCATCTATCTAGTTTTGTGTTGTTGAACCTTGTGTATTCTTATCTACGATTATCGAGGCTTCTCTAACTAGATATTATTTATTTAAAAAGTATCTACAATATATACAGAAATATCTGAGAACAAAGATAAAAATTTAAACAAATGAAATCTTCAATTGGCTCAATACTTATTTTACTTTATTACTAAAAATTTCATTTATATTAAAAATAAAAGGTTGTTTCTTTAAAAAAAGTTGAAAATTTAGTAGTAAAAAAATCTTTGAAAATAGTCTTAATTCTCCAGTTACCGCTTAAAATAAAAGGATAAAATTGAAAGGAAATGAAGGCAGTTTACGCTTGGTTAGAGCAACCAAGACAACACAAGTTGTACAGAGCGTATAACCTTGATACCAAATTTATAGGTAACTAAATTTACATAAATCTCATTCGCTTTTTGTTGACATTTTTTAATAATATTTGAACAATATGTATATTTTTCAACATTCACTTCATATTACTTCACACCGGATTAGAATAATAAAATAATATCAATTTCATAGAAGAAAGAACTATTAATTAGCAAATATTATCTTAATTCTGAGTTTTTTGCTAGACTACAACTGTCTTGTTTAACTGTTTAGTATATATAGCTGTAGCGCAAACTATACTACTGTTTCTTAACTTATATGAAGTTAACTTATATTTTTAATATTACATACATTTTTAGCTTATATACAGGGTGTTACGTAAATATGCGGCAAAAATTCAAGGGGTTATTCCTTGGTCTATTCTAAGAATATTTTGTCTTATGATGATTTCTGAAAAACCCTTTGTTTCGAAGATATAGGGTGAACAAAATTTGCCACAGTAACATTTTATCACCAAAAAGTACATGTAAAGTTGCTCAATCTACATTAAATATTCGAAATCACATCCTCCCGCCTGGATACAAGCATTCAATCTTCTCGTTATTGAGTGCCGAACTCTTTCAAACACACTTGGATTGTTTCTAATTGAGTTACACCCAGCAATTATCCGATTTCGTAATTGAACCCGTCATTTCGAAAAGGGCACGAGTCACACTTTTTTAAAATATCACTTTTTTACGCCATTTTATTCATTGAAGTGTTTTACATATTCCATGCGAAAAGAGCACATGTGTATACCCCACAAGTCAACTTAAAAAGCAATTAAATGGGCAAGAGTCCTGGACTTATGCCCTTTTCAAGTGAAACGAAACGCATCTGTCAAATATGAAATAATATCACTTTATCGTCAGCTTGCCGAAAATGCTTTTAAACCTAGAAAAAGAGTCTCTGGTGGCAGGAATAGTGAAAACTATAAACATAATTTAAAAAAACAAAAATTTTAATTCAAAATTTCTTGATGAAAATTCTTCTTTTATAATAAATAAATATTCCAAAAAGCATGTATGTTTTTTATAACAACCGCTATTTTCAGTTTCTTCAGCATCAATGACTTTTTTAACAAAAAACATATTTTTGTTGATTCTGAAAAGTTTTAATTTATGGACTCATGCCCTTTTCGAAATGACGGGTTCAATTCATCTGGGGGTCTCAGTCTGGGAATCGAGCAGGCCATGCGTGTGGTTTACCTCGACCAATTCAGCGATCTCCATTTGTTGCTGTTAAAAAATCACAAGCAACCAAACTGAAAAGTGGCGGTGCACCATCGTGCATAAACCACATTGCAATTCTTGTCGCCAATGGTACATCCTTCAGAAACTCGGGCAGTGTTCTTCCAAAAAGTTGTGATACATCTAACCAGTCTTGCTGGTAGAAATACCGGTCCAATTAGATATTCACCCACAATTCCAACCCAAACATTCAAGGGGAACAGATGTTGAAATCGATCTTCACATACCTCATGCGGATTTTTATCTACCCACAAATTGTTGTTATGAAAATTCCTTATCGTATTTCTTGTGAAACTGGCTTCATCGGTGAAAATAATGTGTGTCAGGAATTGAGGGATTAGAACTAATATTTGTAAAAACCATTGACATAACGCAATACGTGGACGATAATCAGCAGGTATTTGTGGCTGAACACGTTCAATGTGGTATGGGTTACAAATTGTCCTTAAGAATTTTCCAAACTGTGACTTACATTCAAAGTATTGGCAATTTGTGGCGTAGAAGTACTTGGATCTTCCTCTATAATGTCCAGCACATTCTACACAGTTGTACCATTCTTACTCTCATTTAACTTCCTGGCCCTCCATTTCTTTCAATGTGCTTGTTTCACGAAGACGTTGATGAATGTTTTCGAAGATTATTCGGTAAGGGATATTACGGCTAGGAAACCGTACAATGTACAATCGTCTAGCTTGTAATGAATTGCCATCAGCAAGTCCATACATGGAACGCATGTCGGTCATCTCGGCGTTCGTATACTTGGTAAAGGACTTCACTAACTATTAAAAACACTTTAAACAGCCAAACGTCACTCATTGTAAATAACTGCGACCGATACAGGTGATGTGATCACTGATGAGACGTATTCAAATGAAATCCACTTGTACGTTAGAAGGTAAAACAGCCGTTCCAAGTTATCGTCAACAATTTTTTGTACTTGATAAACTCATTGCGGTACGCCATACTTTTTTTTACATTAATGATTTCAACAAATATCGAATATGGTTGTCGCAAATTTTGTTCACCCTGTATCTTCGAAATAAAGGGGTTTTTCAGAAATCATCACAAAAATATTCTTAGAATAGGCCAAGAAATAACCCCTTGAATTTTTGTCGCATGTTTACCTAACACCCTGCATACTACAATGGAAATATTTAGTTTTAGAAATATCTAGTTTATGTATAAAAAAAAAATTAAAAAAAAACAATTGACATTCATCAATAAATTGTATAAAACTAATTTTATTTTGTGTTATTTCCATAATTTTTAGATAGCATAAATATAGCTGACTAATAGGTTGGATAAAACTATACTAGATATTTCTTAATAGTATTATGTCTCTACATTTTATACTAAAGCAGACTATACATAGACAGATAGTACATAGACTATACTAGACTTTCTTAATATTATCGAGTGCCTTGTCTTGATAAAATCAAACAAAACAAGCAGATTAATTTGTAATAATAAAGCTAGGTCATAATTACACTTAAATTCTCTGTATATGTAATTGATATTTAAAACTAATTTAGGATACAAATTTCATATTTGTTGCAGAATAAAGCGACAGAGTCAGTTGCGCATCAAGCTGAAGTCACTTTGCGTACGAACTACTTCAACACGTTACGTGTATGCGATGCTCTATTTCCACTGCTTAGAAAAGATGCCCGAGTTGTTAATATCTCGAGCTCTGCTGGTCACCTCTCCAGAATTCCATCTGCCGATTTAAGAAAGCAGTTAAGCGATGCTAAATTGACTGTACCACAATTATCAGCATTAATGAAGCAATTCATAGAGTAAGTGACCATTTAATTTATAGACAAATAGATGGATCTTTTCTAGGCCATCTAGTTTTTTTCAATAATATTGCCCATTATCCTTTTTTCTATGTTCGCCTATGCACTATCAGCAGAGCCGGCGTGAAGGGTGGGCGAACTGTGCAACGGCACAGGGCCCCGCGCTAAACAAGGGCCCGGCGCATTCAGACAATTGAGTTGATATTTTGTCTGTAGGTTTGGGATCGGCATCTATTGGCGCGCGCAGCCGCCTGCGACGGACACATTTATCGCTTAAATGAGTGGCTACTTTAACTACGCCGGACGTAGACTACTACTCCTAACTAAAACTGATATTACAAGTCTAGCTAAATTATTTTTAATCCACTCGAAATATATATCGCCAGAATGTCTAGCTGTGAAAGAGATGTTTCATATGAGAGAAGGCCCCGTTTTATTATTTTGCGCAGGCCCCCGCTTCATTATTTTGCACAGGGCCCTCGTTATTTTGCACGCCGGCCCTGACTATCAGGAAAACGAATTTGTTTGTTGGTTGATGTCAGTTTCTTATAACATTGGAAATTTTCTCCGCAAAATTTATTACTTTCCAAAATTTCTCTCGAGCTACATTTTATCAATTTCAACAAACCATATCTTGAGTTTCAAAAAGTCGATATCTCAAATTTCAGCAAGTCATATCTCTATAACTCACAGTATCACTTAATAAACATTAGCATAATAAACTTTTTGCACATATGTAACCAGCAGAAAATATACTTTCTGAAACTTTTCCGTACTATTGTGAATTGATTATGGCAAAAGTTCTAGAATTTCTAAAACTTCTAGAATCTTTTTTGAAAACTTAGGAACTGTAGCTTTAGAACGACAGCAGGTCGGGAATATGAGATAGATATCGAACACAGATAATATCGATATCATTTAGACGGAAAATTGGCGGGTTTCTCCCAGACTATAAATCGTAGAAAAATAATTTCTGATGCACTGAAACTACTAAACAAGATTTATTGAATATCATAAGAATTATTGGGAAAAATTTGTCTTCTAGTCAAAGGCAAACTAGTGGGAAGTATCAAAAACTTGTGAAAAGGGTGTTTTAGATCGAAAGGGCGGAAGGACTTTTTAGTTTTGTGTTTGGAAAAACTGGTACACCTATTAACGTAGTTGACACTTTTCAAACTAGTCTTGTTTGTTTAGTTGTAACTTGTGACAACAAAATCTAATTTAATAGGGAGACTAAAACATTTGGAATGGAACTGATGATAGGCGTGGAAGTTTCTTTGGTAAAAATAAAGTGTTGTCGATGTTGCAAGTGTCGTCGAAGCGCAACGAAGTGTTTCCGAAACAAACGACCAAAGTATCGGACGGCACAAATGTCCACAACTTCCCCGGCGATTCGACATTTCACAATAACAAAATATAACGGAGCTTCACTGTTCAAATTTCAGTGTTCCAAAAGACATTTCCCTGACACTTTAACGACACTTCGACATTTCATTTTCACCAGTGTTTCTATCCCTGAATCTTATATACAAGTGGACACATTTTATTTAAATTTACTTTAATATTGTTTGTACAAGGCTATCCTGAATTTTTTACATGTTTTTTGCAGTGAAACAAAAGCTGGAACACATGCAGAAAAATGGGGAAATTCAACCTACGCTGTCTCCAAAGTAGGTTTGAGTGCTTTAACCAGAGTTCACCAAAAACTTTTCGACAACGAAGCATCAAAACGCAATATTTCCATAAATTCAGTCCATCCTGGTTATGTAGACACTGATATGACAAATCACTTGGGTCCATTAACCATTGAACAAGGCGCCAAAGGACCTCTACATTTGTCTTTGGAACCTCATCAATTGCGTGGTGGTTACCTCTGGTTTGATTGTCAAGTTGTGGATTGGATGGGTGAATCAGCACCATCAATATATTAAATATATTTACAAAGAAAAATAATTATATTTTGTGTATCATTAAAAATAATAAAATAATAATTAATATTTCTTTAATTCAATGTTAAAACAGTTTTTTGTTGTTGTCGAGGGTTGGTTCTGAAAAGAACTGGATTCTCGACGTTTCGGCGAAGTAACATTCGCCATTTTCAAGAGATATATACGTCCGTGCGGGTTAACCATTGACCTATGAATACTAGTATTCATAGGTCAATGGAGTTAGCCGTTGGACGCATACTTTATACTTATAAATTCCAGTAGTTTTGTTATACGTCTTAATTAATTGTTCATTACCTTCTTTATAAGTAATTTAAAACATCTGTTACTTTGTTTTTTGTAATTTTCTGCAACAATTTTGTAGGTCTTAAAAAAGATTTAATCAACAAATCGAAACGTCGACTTTATATATATATATATATATATATATATATATATATATATATATATATATATATATAGATAGATAGATTTTTTGCCTAGGCATGTGTGCAAATGGGCTCTATGAGTTGAAGTGGTGTGTTGTGTGTTTCTCAAATCATAATCAAAAAACCTTTATTGCTGATATACATTTGAAATATTTAAAAGTTATAACACATCAGTAACCTCATCAGCATGTCCTGTTGACATATAGGCCTCTAGCTTCTTCAACTCGAACCTGTCCCTTGCCACCCTGACCCAGAGGGTTCTAGCTAGTCCTTTTGTCATCCGACCACCCTTTGAGTGGTCTTCCACATTTTCTTTTAGTGTTGAGCCTGGGGGTCCTTTCTGTGGTCATCCTTGACGATTTCTCTCTCATTTCCTTTATTCTGTGGCCTGCCCACTGTCATTTCAGATGTATCATTTTCACTACAACGTCCTCAAACTTTGTGACTTTCCTAATGTCAGTGGCCTTCTCCTTGTTTTTCCTGTGGTACCCTAAGACACTTCCCTCCACGCTTCTCTGACAGGTTTTTAGTTTGATTTGTAGTTCTTGTGTTATGGGCCAACTTTGACCAAGTGTAAATGTAAATATTGCGAAAGCTTGATTGTACTTCTTCAGTAAGTCGATGTTCTCCAGAAACATAGCACGTCATATGAATCAAAATGTGATAAAATACTTAGAGAGCTTTGGCAGCCTTGATCATTTAGAGAGCAAAATCTAAGGGAATTATAAATACTCTTTCATCTGCAGAAGATTCAGTAAATATTTTTTTTTAATACAAATCTGAAAATCGGTAATGATTAGCCTTTTCCAATTCTTTGCAGGCCACCAAATAGGAAGAAGATGTTTTAATCTACTACCATAATTTAATCTATTTTGTGGTAACTAGTTAATAAATCTGTGAAATCTTTTTAACTGACGGCAACCGACGGATTTACCGGGCGCACCAAAAGGTAGGCGTCTACATTTTCGCATCGTAAAGGTAGGCGTCCACATTTTCGGATCGTAAGTATCGGACGCATCGTAGCAAACGGATCGTGTGTCTGCATTGTATCTACCCGTCGGCAATGCCGATGCTCCGAGGGGCAACTTTTGCGATGCGTGCCGATGACGTCATACGGAATGCCGATCAGTGGACGGACTCCGCGTCGTCCGCCATTTACCTTCGATTATGGTCCTGTTCACACGTGTTATTCCAGCATGGACGCGGCACAATTAATTACAATTGTGCAAGACTATAAAGAGATATATGATTTAAAACACCCTAATTATTTGAACCAACAAAGAAGGGATAATATCTGGGAGGAAATAGGAAAAAGATTTCATCGTTTAGAAAATCAGGAAATAGTGTGTGATATTCTCTATTTTGCGATATATTCTTAAATTTATCGTATACCCACATATTATGTTTTCTTTTTTTTTAGATGATTTATTTATTACACTTTTTTAAATTTAATTGTTTCATTTATTATTTAATTGGCAACACTTGATGACAAGCACGGACAAGCATATGACTATGGTGACAATATGCGCGGAAAACATACGGGACTTCAACAAAAAATTATTGTCATAAATTCAAAAGCTTTTGTTATTCCCTGTTCTGCTCATTCTTTAAACTTGGTAGTTTATAATGCAGCCAAGATAACATTTGAAACGATAAATTTCTTTGGAATAATACAGTTACTGTACAATTATTTTTCGGTATCCGTGAAACGTTGGGCAATATAAAAAAAATATGAATGTTACGAATTATATTTTGAGACCGCTTTCTGTAACTAGGTGGGAAAGTCGAATTGAAGCAATAAGACCCCTTACAAACAATTATAAAGAAATATATAAGGTTCTTTCAGATATTTCAGATGGTGATCTTTAACTTAATTTTTTTTAAAAAATCATTTAAATTTGTATGCTCTATTTATATATTAAATCTCGTAAATGTTGTTAGCAAAATGATGCAGTTTCTCATTTCCTACAATCTTACATTTAATATCCAAATAGTTACTCAACATCTACAACTTATTACAAATGAATTGAAGAGTCGTAGGACAGGAAATTGTCGTAGGAAATTGTCACTTCTGCAACGGATATAGCAAACCAGATGGACATTCATCCTGGTTTTCCTGAAATTCCAAGAAGAAGAAAAAATATATTTTAGTACGAAGCGACAGATCGATTGAGTACAGAGAAGCAATAACTGATGCTAAACAATATTATAAAATTAATTTCTTTTTCGCAATTTTAGACACTAATCCTCAATTACAAATACATTCGTACTGTTGAAAGAACTTGATAACGATTTTAAACTTGTTCATGACATAAGAAAATTAAAAGAGTGCAATGTTATTAAAACACTGCAAAGATATGGAAATAAAACTTAGCGATAATAAAAATACTGAAGATCGGGATATTGATGGTAACACTCTGTATCAACGGTCGGCAAATCTTTTCGCTGTCGGGCCATATTGCGTATGAAAATTTCACCGCGGGCCGCATTAAATAAGTTTCTATTCAGTTATTTATATACCACGAGCGTTTCATCTATATCAGGGTTGTCCAACTAAAAATGCCCCTAGAGCCGCTTTAAACAAATGCTGTTGGAGGGCCGCATTAAAAAATACTACACACGTTATTTTATTTGTATTTTATCATTAATGTAAGAATTGCACATATTTCGTATTTGATGGTTATTTATAAATTTATAGGTCTGCTCCGCGCGCCACAAAAACTGGGTTCGCGGGCCGCGTGTTGGACAGCCTGATATATACTGCTTGTTAAACAATATATTTGTAAAAAACTCAACGCCTTATTTATAGTAATTTTAATTTTAACCCGAGTAGAAAACTCTAGTTGTTACTATGGCAACAACTCGCTTTACTAAACAAAAAACGTAGACGTAGTGAAAATAAATTTTCTGAGAAATAGTAAAATTGAATTATTTTATCTTATTTTGAATCAAGAAGTCTCCACCTCCCAGTCTGGATTTACCTGGCTATAATTTAACTTAATCATAACCTAATCTAGGTTAAATTTAGGTTAACCTAGATTACATCGATAACCACCAAATAGTGTTCTCGCCACTGTTCGCTTTTACTAGTTTTGCCATAAAGGGGCTGAACGTTCTAAACTTATTGTGTGATTTGAAGTATGAATTAAAGACACAGTCTTTTTATGCTCTTCATTCACACAATATTTTTATATCGTTTGTACCGCTGCCATATTACAGGGTTACTAAACTAAAAACATATTTAAAATATAGTAATTTGAGAAGAAGTTTCTTATCGATATATTTAATATTCCTACCTTTGTGATTCAGAAACTTTAATAATAAAATAATAAAAGTTTTGCGTTATTGAACATTTGTAAAAGGTCTAAAATCAATGCCCGGGTCACTTAATAAGCCTGCGAGGGTCAGTGTCTGACCCGCGGGTCATAGGTTTTTTTAGGTAGATAATGAAGTAAACATTCGGCCTGGTAAACATAATAAGTCTGTTATAGACAGACTTTCTGCATTATTTACAGCTGTGTTTAAGCTGTGCGAATGACAAAACCAACTTCAAATTTTTATTGTATATAGATATTTTCTTTATTAAAGTAATTTATAAATTGCTTCGCGGGCCGCATAAAATGACAACGGGGGCCATTTGCCCAGCTCTGCTCTATATGAAGAACTGAAATCTTTACAATGCTTTATAAAACCTGAGATGGATCCTCATGCTGTTCTTTACTGTATATATGAAAATAAATTGAGTGACACCTTTGCAAATTTAGCAACTGCGCATTTATTTAACTTTGCCTGTTTCGGTATCTTCCAGAGAAAGGAGTTTTTCCAAATTAAAAATTATTAAGAATTATTTACGTTCAACAATGTGTCAAGAACGGTTAACTGATTTATCTGTCATATCTATTGAAAATGATATTCTAGATGAATTAAATATTAGTGATTTAATTAAAAATGTTATAGCGGTGAAAGCCGGAAGAGTAAATATGTAAATAAAGTGTAGTAACAGGGTCATAATTATCTTTTTTTATATTTATTATAATAGATCAATATTGTCTTTTGCCTTTTAATCTTTGGTGTTCTTTTTGTTTCAGTAAATAAACATTTTTTGAGTTGAGATTAATTATTTTCTTGTAATTTGCAAAACTTTTTTTCAGGCGCAATTTTTCTTGCACACGGTCGACTGTTACCCACGCGGCGGCCCTGGCATAATGATTATTTAGATATGTAAATATTACTTGTTATCAAACAAATATTAGGCCGAGGCCGTACTACGGTTTCTTCTTGGGAAGCGGTAACCGCTAAAACCACGAAACCGATCGAGAAGCACACAGTCCGCTATTAAAATCAGTCGCGGAAAAAAACCGCAAGTGAGAAGGCCGCTTGTATTAACTTACTTGACTCACAAAATCACGCGATTTAAAACTGCGGCGGTTTAGCCTTTATGTCAAGTGGGAAGATTTTAATCGACACGATGGCACAATCGCAGAAAATTGCTATTGTACGTAAATAATTGCACATTTCACTTAATTTAACTGCCATTTATTTTAAGTATATAATTTTGTAAATGTTTGCATATTTTTTTCCAATAGGTTACCGGGAGTAATAAGGGAATTGGGTTTGCGATAGTTAAAGGGTTGTGCGAAAAATTCAATGGAATTGTTTACTTGACCTCAAGGAACGTCGAAAGGGGAGAAAATGCCGTTAAAGAATTGAACGATTTGGGGTTAAATCCTTCTTTCTATCAGCTGGACATCGATGATGAGACCAGTGTGAATACATTTCGAGATTATATCAAGTGCACTCATGGTGGCATCGACTTGCTAGTGAATAACGCAGCTATCGCTTTTGGTGTAAGTAGTTGTTTTTAAGAAATGTTTTCAATAGAAAGATTAGTTATACTAGACATCATTAGTATAACTAATCTTTCTATAAAAAACAATTCTTAAAAATAACTACTTCACTTGCAAACACCACGACTCACATTGAATTACATTAAGAAAGTTTTTGGATTCTCTATAACCCTGTAATTTTCCCAAAAAAGGGAATCAGGATATTTTGTTTTTTTTTTGGGAGAATTACAGGGTTGTATAGAACCCACAAATTTTCTGAATATAATTCAATGTCAGATGTCGTGGT
Source organism: Phosphuga atrata (assembly GCA_944588485.1). Lineage (NCBI taxonomy): Eukaryota > Metazoa > Arthropoda > Insecta > Coleoptera > Silphidae > Phosphuga > Phosphuga atrata. The sequence goes on from OX155892.1 coordinate 63,243,751, forward strand.
GTTTGAAAGTGAAGTAGTTGTTTTTAAGAAATATTTTTTATAGAAAGATTAGTTATACTAATGATGTCAACTTTGTTGACGATATGTATACAATGCTTTCCTAGAAATTATAATCTTTGAAGAAAAGATACAAATGTTACTATTTACTATTAAAGGTTTTTTTATGAAACGTTGTGACCCATGATAATCTTATAATACATAGATATTATTTGGCTAACATTGCAGGCACTATGACGTGCTAATTTTTGAAACTAAAATTAGCACATAGGTATTATAAAACATATGTTGTTATAAATCAAAGAAGAATACTTAGACAAAATACTACACTTGATAAACTTACCAACTTATACAACTGATACACTTAGAATAAGACTAACCAAACAAGATAGGAGATACACTTACTAACTAACTATACACTGCTTAGTTAAATCTGTTTAGTGTGGTTATACAAGCTTATTCTTATCACATCTAGTACTTGTTTAATCTTCTTTTCAGCCTTCTCTAGAAATATTAAGTCTACTTTTCATATAGTATATCTACTGTCATATGGTATGTATATTATTCTTGTCTCGTTTTCACCTAAAATGAATTATTTTCAAAATATGAATATTTTATTAAAAAATGTTTGTTACAAAAAAAAATGTATTAGTAAGCTTGAGATACATTTAGTATTAAACAGACAAGATAATGAATACAAGACATGACATGTAAAGTTAGATTAACAAGGCTTTATCCATAAAGCACAATAAATAGGACTAAATAAATCTAGACACAATACACAAGATGAACAAGGCCAGATGGGCATGGGCGTAGCTAAGGATTTTGTCTAGGGGGGGTAGCCGTCCAGCTGAACCAACTATAGTCCTTTTTTTTAAGAATTCAGTACAGGGAAGATATGGCTTATTTGACCTTGTTCTCCGATTGGCTTAAATCGTGGAGAAGTTGTTCACACAGAAGATATTTTCTTCTCCATCTCAACCTCTCTTCTCTCTTTTAACATACTTTTAACATACATTTGCAGCTGTTAGTTATGAATGGCTGCCGTGTCAATTCACAATTGTCATCTGATCTGTTTCTATCATATAGATTTTTTGCGTTTTTCTCCATTTATTTGTTTGTATTTTATTACAATTATTACCATTTGGAGTATTTAATCTGTATCTTTCAATACAAACAATAGTTATATTCGTCTAATTTTGATTTGTATACTGCCATGGCTGATAACGAGGTGCCCAGTACTTCCAAAGGTATAAAGAAAAATCCGAAGGGAAAACTTTTAAAAAGAGGACAAACATGAATGGCCTACAACAGTTATTTGGTCCATGAAAGTAAGGGTGTAACAAAAACTCAAGCTGTTGCACTCACTGTAGCACCTGTTGCTCAATTTATATAATTTTTATAATAAGTTATGCAAAAATAATAAGATATTGAATCAATCCATTAATAAATTACAAATTTTATATTCAAGTAACTATATTTGAATTTAGCGCCAAATTTTGTAACTAAATTGAACATTTTCATAGTGTAAATCAGGTTTCTAGTTACTGCATTCTTAAAATAATGGACTATAGTCATTTAATGAGAGACCATAAATGACGCCTAGTAATAAATAATAATGCAGTTCATTCGCTCTCTTTTTTACCACGTGGCGTCTTAATGTGGCGTCTCTCTAGTAAAATTGACAGTCTAATAGCTATATCTGCTATATTAATATATCTAATAGCTATATTAATATATCTAATTGCTATATTAATATTATAAATAAAAACGAAATTGGAATTTGGATTAAATGAAAAAATGGATTTCGATCTCTCTTTGCAGTAAAATGCAGAAGCCATACCGTACAACAACTTATATACTCATTATGTCGTGTTCTTAATTGAAATTATTTTATATATGATAAGTCCATACTGATAAAGCCAAAAGGCAGAAACGCGTGTATGGATGTTCATAATTATTATCATTTATTAAGTTATGTTATTTTCTTGTGACTTCGTGGTCTCTCTTAGCAGTAAAATGCAGAAGCCATACCGTACAACAACTTACTCAGTATGTCGTGTTCTTAAATGAAATTATTTTATATATGATAAGTCTATACTGATGAGGCCAAAATGCAGAAACGCGTGTATGGTTGTCCATACTTAGTTTCATTTATCAAATTATGTCATTTTCTTGTGACTTCGTTGTCTTTCTTAGCAGTAAAATGCAGGAGCCACACCGTAAAACTTCTTACTCAGTATGTCGTGTTCTTAAATGAAATTATTTTATATATGATTAATCCATACTGATGAAGCCAAAAGGCATATACGCGTGTATGGATGTTCATAATTATTATTATTTATCAAGTTAGGTCATTTTTTGTGACCTCGTAGTTTCTCATAGCAGTAAAATGCAGGAGCCACACCGTACTAATAATTATATTTTATTAGTCAATTTGTGAATTAAAGAACATATTTTCCTTAATTCTTTTCTTACGATAAAACTTTGGTTTCATCGCCAGAGCCGAGCTTTCAAATTTTCTATTGTTGTAGGTTGTTAAATGGTTATTACACCGCGTCATCAATTATTTTTGTTACAGAAAGTTATTATTTAGTTGCACTCATTTCTTTTTTGCCAACAAACAATTGTAATTAGTATTAAGAATTATATAACGATATCTCAGCGTAAGCGTCGTGTAATTCGTTTCGTAGCTGGCAATGTTTCAGATTCTCACGTAAGTAAGTCATACTTTCATTGTAAGTAAGTCATTTTTCAGAACGATTTAAGAATCTGGTTAACACAGGTAATCTCTCCTATAAATTAAATTCCCTTTTTTTGCTTTTGCGGTTAAAATTGGAGACGAACTCGTTTTTATATTGATTAATAAATTTAACAATACGTGGGGGTAACTAGTTGGATGTTATCTCTGTGTAATAAATCAAGCTGGAGTCTTCTGTAATAGTATATTTAGATAAAAACCTTTAGAGCCGTCGCCTCCAGCACCTTGGGCTATTCTCGCGTCGTATCGCTCTAAACGTACAATTTTATTTATTTCCCCCAAATTTTTTTTTTCGAATTGTGTATGCTGCGACATTTTCTTCGGTCATCTGCTTCGGTACGAAATATGATTTATTTTCTGTGCAATTTCGTTCTTTTGACAATCACTCGCGTTTTTAATGATTTTTTTTTCTTAATTCGAAAAGTTTGGAGAAGATATACCTAACAGTATTCTGGGGAAGGTACTTTATACCCCAGGAAATATATGACTATGTGAGTAAACACTAAATGAAGAAATTTAATAAAATTTAGTATTGAGTGCAATATATTTTCACTTTTGAATTTAATATTTTCTTCTAAGAAACATCGTTTTATTTTTAATTATTTGGAAATATACTATAATTTCACACGCCTGGTACGATCTGCGCCACCTTTCAGGTTGCCAACACTGGTGGTAAGTATAGCATACCTACTTGCAAACTGTAACAGAGATGAGAAACGAGAGACGATTTTGATAATATAGATTTTGGATAAATTAGTCACAAGAGGATTGGTATTGAATCTTTAATAAAAAAAGCGATTAAACAGTAAGTAATTCTTCAATACTGTCGTTTTTTCTAGGGTGGGCAAAGAAGTTGCCCCCCTCTAGCTACGCCCATGCAGATGGGTCTAGATCAGATCTTTCCAAACTGTGTGTCGCGACACGTTAGTGTGTCGGTTGCAGTGTTAAGGTGTGTATGGTATCCTTTGTTTCGTGGCGGCTTGCTCGTCTTCCGCCGTCTTTGTCTTGTTTTTCGTTTGATTTTTTGTTGTTTGTCTTTTGTTGTTGTCTGTTGTTGTTGTCTTTGGTTTCGGTTCTGTTTTGGCGAGAAACAATAAAACGGTTCCTTTCAGTTTTTGTTTTTTTTTTGCCCTTGGTTTCTTCGTTTCTTCTGCTGTGGCCTCTTGTCCTCGGCTGGGTTGGTCCTGCTGTGGTGCTGTGAACCTTTGGCTTCCTTCTTTGTTTATTCTATGTTATCTCGGTTGCTGTGGTGTCGGTGTGGTCCTTTTGTTTCGCCGGGGTTGCTCTGGGTACCCTGTGGGTAGAAAACAGTGTTATTTATTGTCTAAATGTGGTTTGTTGTAGTTTTCAGAATTTCCATTTGATGTCTGTTCTGTAGGTTTGTTTTATTGTTATATTGTCATGTTGTTAAATGTTTTTTGTGTAAGTTTTGCTAGTACTCTGTGATTGCCTCCATTTCGAGGTCTTTATGTATTTGCTCGTTGGTTATGTACCATTGCGAGTCTGTGATTTGTCTCAGTATTTTTTAAGGTGTGTTATATATATTTGTTAATGTGTGTCTAGGGGCGGATCTATATAAGGGCTCTTTGGGCTGCAGCTCAGTGCCCCGGCCATATAAAGGCCCCCATTTAAGACAATGGACAATATTGTGAATTAAAAAAAATATCTAAAATTTAAGTTGATTTCAGAAAATTTATTTAATAAACTGGCGAAACTCGATACTGCAATTTTAATTATTTTTTGGGAAGAAATTTTAGAGAGATTCAGATTCGTTAACAAAATAATACACAGCCCTGCTTTTTGAAAGCTAAAGAGTTAAGTACTAGTCTTGAACAAAATAAAGAGACATAAATAAGAGACGCATTACTTCAAAATTTTCGGATAAATCTACAGATAAAGTCTCAGTATACGGCGCAGAAAAATTTAAAAGAGATACGCTGAACATTGCGTTGGATAAGCTGTTCGTTCACTATGACAACTACTGCGTTTCCCATCTTCAAAAATACGGTGCCAATACTACAGCTAAATATTTTAAACCTTTTCGGAATGCAGCTCTTCTTTGAATATAACTTGAGAGTAAGATCACTAATTTAAATTTTGTTTGTTCCCGGTGGCGAAACTATACCATCTGAGACGAGGCCCGTGGCAAATTCATTGGATGGGGCCCCAGTAACAATCGTCACGTTGTAATCACGATAAAATATGTCCACTTATGAGCAAACTTTCCGGATCTTGGAGACGCTCATTTTCGCAAAGTTCGTTAAAATGGCGCTTCACCTTCCTATGGCGAGTTTTAGAAAATTCAGGGTTGCGATGGACCGCTTTTTTGCTACACTATTTGCTTCCTTTTTTTAATTTTCAAATTCATATCGATATTGATGATTTCCAATTCTTCCAGACAAATTTAGAAATGTTTTAAGCCGTTTGAAAGATCGGTGGCCTTAGACTGAAGTACTTTAGAAGCTGCATTGATGGGTTGTAGAATTTTGCGATGGAAAACCAATAATATAAAAAAATATAGTTCTCGATCTTCTTAAAGTTTGAATTATTTCATCTGATTTGCAATTTAAAAGAATTGTTTTCGTTAGCGCTTTATGGACTTTTTGGACCGAACTTTTAAAGCAAAAATATCATAATAAAGTCCTGCCCATATAGTAGGGTTCAACGTTTTTAATGTTTTGAAGTGGAAGACTTATTATTTTTTATCAGATATAAAACTTGATAAGATATACCATATTTTGATATCCAAAACAATTATAAAGTTGTTGAACTTTTAAATTTGTTAAAAAAAATGCATATCAATAACCTCTTACTGCATCATTAAGTACTAGATTTGAGTTATGAGTAGCACAGTGAACACATACCAAATTAAGCTCGATAACTTTTATGAGCTTTCGAACTCAATAACACTGCCTTTCATTGTGTTAGCACCATCATATAACCTTATCCTCGACACTTATTTATAGGGATATTTTTGTCATTTGTGGATTTAATAATTTGTTTAGACAAATTTGTCACATTGACAAATTTTAGACAAGTTTTTTGATGGCAGTTTGATCATTAACTTCATGAAATCTTAAAACTGATTCTTTAATGACGAGCGCCTTTGGGATTCCATTTTCGTCTTTCTCGAATATACAATAACGGTTAAGTTTACACATTTAATCTGTTTTTTAAATATTTTATCTTCGACCACTATTGTAAATGCCTATTATTGTACAGTTCGTGGACTATGTAAATACATCATAACACACACGTATGTAACAGTCCGCGATTAACGATAAGTTATGATTGATAACACACACGTGCGTTTGGTTTACGATTCGTTGATTGGTTGAGAGCTGCTATTGCATGCTCATACGTTCAGCGCCCCCCGTGCCACAATTCAAACTAACGGAAATTGACATTGCGTACATTGGGTTGCCTATATCTATGAGCACTCTTATTCTAGTTTAACCCAAATAAGTACTAAATAATAAGGTATGTAACCATTAAGAATTTATTTCTTTTCATTTCTATCAAGCTCGTACGTAATATGCTTCTTACAACTCTCGTTAGGTAATCTACTATTAAGTCGTATCGAAAATGATAGAAAAAACCAGAAGAGAAATGAGCTCATTTATGAAGAGAAATGAGCGTATTTTTGGACTTAAACATTTTATTTGGCCATTTGGTTTATTTAACATTTCTTGTAAAATCGGATCGTGTTTTGCAATTAACTCAACAATACTCAAAAAAATCGTAGAGAACTTGCCATCTGCGTTTTCTCTGTGTCCACGAAAGGCCAAATTACAAGTTGAAAGTTGTTTGAGTAACATCAGAGAGTACTTGACGCCAAAGATTTTTCTTTCTTGATCATGAACTCTTGCTCTTCATCTAGTGTTCCATGTAGCCGCCATTGTTGATACGTAAGACAAGAATCCAGGTGAATTTTCGATGTCTCGTGTCTTTCTATGGCATGTTTTCAGTCATCATAGTCCTCGAAAAACGAACATTTTAAAACCTTTCTTAAAAGACAGTGACAATATATCTTTCCTAGAAAAACATTACTACATTGTTTCTAAGTCTAGTGTGAAACTTGAACGTACCTAACTATCCCAATCTTTAATACTTCACACGGCGTATTGCGAACCATGTTATACCTACCATGGTTATTCGCAAATAGGGCATCTAAAAAAATGTTTTGATGTTTCGACGAACCGTTTCACTTGATCATTTAGTTCTTTAACCATCACCAGTAATATATGGTGAAGATGGAATATTGTACCTTGTTGTGGTTATTCTGAGTTGTGGTTATTCTGGATCTGGATATATACACTGCTGTTAGCTGATGCATCTGCTATACTATTACGTTTAGTTACGTCCAATTCTTCACTTTCAGAGCACTGTCATCGTTTTTAAAGTACTGACTAATTTTAGGTACCTTTTTTACTACCACTTTCTCTTTGGTTTTTCGCTCACACTCAATTTTTTTAGAACTAGACATGCTGATATTTAACTTTCTCTGTTAACTTTTCTTTGTCACTATTTGCAGGTTCAATAAAATAAAAACTACGAAAAATCACAGATGACCGATTATCAAATTGTAATAACGATGATTGCGTAGTACAGCCGTTTGTACTTAAAAAAATACAAATGGACTGTAGTATTTTATAATGGTCCAAACCGCATTTTCTTTAAAGCGGCCCTTGGGGCACTTGCAGTTGGACAACCCTGATATATATTGTTCGCTTCTTTGATAAAAACCCAAAAATATTATTGTGGCTAGGATTCTATAAATACAACGATCGCGGTATACAAATAACTAAATTATTTAATGCGGCCCACGGTCAAATTTTCATCACGTGATGTGACCCGAGAGCCACGGTCAAATTTTCATCACGTGATGTGACCCGAGAGCCACAATTGTAGTTTATGTATAAACAACAATTTACATTCATCAGTTAGTATGAATTGTAAGCTGACTAATAATTTGGATAAAACTTCAATTACAAACATCGAATTTACCTAAAGAGTTTACACCAGTGGTGGCGAACCTATGGCACGCGTGTCACGGCTGACACGTAGAAAAATTGTATTGGCACGGGAAATATTCTCAGGCGTGCCTTCTAAACCTCTTAAACTTAAACCTTCTACTTCATTAAATAAATTTTTAAGTTTATCAAACGACTTTTGTGCAACATCAAAGGTGTAAAATAGAAGACGTGATATATTCAGACTAATACGGTAACTGATTTTCACTATCAGAAATATTCATTGTAAAACTTACCTAGCACGTCAGCAATTTCAAAAATGAGAGAATTTAAAAAAAAAATGGCACGCGGCTGGAAAAAGGTTCGCCACTCCTGGTTTACCCCAAACAGTGTATACTTGAGCAGAATATACTAGAAATTTCTTAATAGTATCAAGTCTCTACACTTTAGTGTATACTAAAGCAGATATACTTTCTTAATAGTATCGAGTGTCTTGATAAAATCAAACATAACAAGCTTATTCATTTGTTATAGTAAGGCCAGGTCATAATTACACTTAAATTAGCTGTATATGTAGTTAAAACTAATTTAGGATAAAATTTCATATTAGATTCAGAATAAGGAGACAATAAGGGAGTCAGTTGCGCATCAAGCTGATTTCAACACGTTACGTGTATGCGATGCTCTATTTCCACTGCTTAGAAAAGACGCCCGAGTTGTTAATATCTCGAGCTCCGTTGGTCACCTCTCCAAAATTCCATCTGCCGATTTAAGAAAGCAGTTAAGCGATGCTGAATTGACTGTGCCACAATTATCAGCATTAATGAAGCAATTCATAGAGTAAGTAACCATTTTATTTATAGACACATAGATGGATCTTATCTAGGCCAATCAATTTGTTCCAACAGTATTGTCCATTATCTTTTTTTTTCTATTTTTGCCTATGCACTATCAGGAAAAAGAATTTATTTGTTGGTTGATGTCAGTTTCTTATAACACTGGAAATTTTCTCCGCGAAATTTATTACTTTCCAAGATTTCAAACGAGCTACATTTTGTCAATTTCACGAAGTCATATCTCGAGTTTCAAAAAGTCAAAATCTCGAATTTCAGCAAGTCATATTCCTATAACTCATAGTACCACTTAATGAATATTAGATAATGAACTTTGCACATATGTAACTGCAACTAATTCATACTATTCTGAAACTATTCCGTACTATTCTGAATTTATTATGGCAAAAGTTATTCTAGAATTTTTTCTAAAAACTTTAGATTTAGAATGACAGCAGGTCAGAAATAAGGGATAGATATCGAACACAGATAATATCAAAAATATAATTTAGACGGAAAATTATCGGTGTTTCTCCCAGACTATAAATCGTAGAATAGTTATTTACATTAGAGTGCGGAAACATTGATTTTACAATGCAACAGCTCGTTTGGGTCCTCATTTGCTGGAGCATTGTAAAATCATTTCCGCACGAAATTTGTATAAGACTTTTTGGCCGACGATTATTAGTTAAGAAACAAATAGATTTAGATTAATTACAATATTGGAAATTATTTAATTTTTTAATGTTGGTACTCACAAACTTTGACATTTTTACTAATTCAAATTTATACCGCTATATACTTGACAGATAAAAAAAATATTTTTAATTATAACTATTGTTATTCAATTGGGAATCGTTTGGGAAGATTTGGGAATATAATTTTATTATTTAGGACTTATTAGTTATCATGAAATTAATTAATCTTTTTTGGACGTATAGTTAGCAGGTCTGAAATTAAATCAACATTATTTTTACGTAATTTGATAGTAATTTATTTGGGAATCACGTTGAACACGGATTTAGCATTTGGGACAGTATAATTAATTAATTACACCTATTTTTTGGTTAGTTATTTTAGTCACCAGAACACCTGCAACTGACGTCATTGACTGATATATGGCGGCAAAATTCAAATGTTGGTTATATATTAGCACGAGCCGTTACCCTCCTGCTTTGCCAGACGTAAATTGCACTTAGTAATAATTGATTATTTATTTTTATGAGTAAATTACTTTAAAATACCTATAGCTTTGACCTGCGATTTAAGAATTTCTATTCCATCAATTCCATGAACTCAAAAGTGCAAGGGATTGACAGCAATACAATCACAAATTCCCTTTAAGAATTATTTTTATCATATAAAACTATGATAATGAAAGTCTGAAGGTCTTGTGATAATATATAGCAATGAACCTTTTTCAAAACACAATGAATCTTGGGGTGTGAATTTTATTTCAAAATATTCAATTTTTACGAGATAAGAGTAAAAAAAAACACCTATCATTACATTACCTTATTGCATTCCGCGAAACTACTCTCAAATGTTTGTATTAATAGTATATTACGTAATGAGAGTTGTAAGAAGCATATTACGTAAGAGCAGAACGGTTACGCACGACCCGCGTAGAGGGGAGCGCCTAATTCCGCGTGCACGTAATTGTCTTGCAACTCGAATTATGTACTATACTTTATCTACGACCACACTAATTTGTTTTTGTTTAATAAGAATAATATGTTTGATGTAACACCTTCGACCTTATTTAACTTGATAGAAATGAAAAGAAATACATTCATAATGGTTACCTTTTTATTTAGTACTTATTTGTAGTTTTCGTTAGATTTAAACGTGAAAAAAACGAAATGAATGACAGCTTCTATGTGAATGATGTGACGTTTAATGTTTATTTGGAAATCACGGAGTCCTATATTTAAAAATAGTATCAACGTGCAGCTCATCTCAACAAATCCACGAATCGTAAAGCAAACGTTCATGGGTGATTTTGAATTATTACATAATATTAATGGCGGATTGTTACATATGTTTGTGGTATGATGTATTTACATACGCTACAAACTGTACAGTAATGGGCATTTACAATAGTGGTCGTAGATAAAATACGTTATTATTTTGATTAAAGATTAAAAACTCGACCAATGAAAGAGGTGTGAACTATAAATGATAGTGACATTATTTTTTGCTTTTTATATTCTTCTTTTGTTAACTTTTCTTTTTTAAGTTAAACAAGAAATAATTTAAATTAAAAATAGTTTCATAAAATGTCTCGTTTTTTGTCCCCTAGACATAATGTTGACACAATTCTTGAAATATCATCGAGATATGTATTAAATGAGGGCTAGTGACGGGATATTAGTTTTGTTTTGGTTTTGCTTTTTTCATTTTTTTGTTAATTTGTAAGCACAACTCTAAACAATATGCAATGGTTGTATCAAGGCTTAATATAAATTGTATTTATATTACAAATTTATATTACTCTATAAATTATATATTTATAGAATCCTGCATTTTTGTTTGTAGTGAGTTCATGTTATTTGTGCTCACTTGCGCATTATTTGGGTTTATAAATTATTATGTTTTGTGTCATTATATATACATTCTTTTCTTTTTCATTTTTTTTTCAAGATCCTCAAAAAAAATTCTTAAATAATGTACCCGATAAAAAATCCCCCTGAATAATTGTACCCCCTAAAAAATCCCTTTACAACATGGTTCCCCCTAAATTTGGGGGTAAAACCCCCAAGTTGGCATCACTGGAGGGAGCACAGAATCAAATCAAATTTTTACTCTGCATAAATAAAACAAAAATTAAATTGATGAATACCTAACGTTAATTACATAGCTATACAATATACCCAGAAATAGCATTAATAGAAATATATTTAATTATTTTAAAAGGAGCAACGTTTGAATTTTGCCGCCAGTCAATTACGTCTGTTGCCAGATGTTCTGTTGACTAAAATAACTAAGCAAAAAATATTTGTAATTAATTAATTATACTGTCCCAAATGCTAAATCATTGTTTAACTTGATTCCCAAATAAATTACTATCAAATTACGTAAAAATAATGTTGATTTAATTTCAGACCTGCTAACTATACGTCCAAAAAAGATTAATTAATTACATGATAACTAATAAGTCCTAAATAATAAAATTATATTCCCAAATCTTCCCAAACGATTCCCAATTGAATAACAATAGTTATAATTAAAAATATTTTTTTTATCTGTCAAGTATATAGCGGTCAAATTTATTAGGTACAAAAATGACATATTATTTTTCCAAACGTCAGACGCACAGTAAAATTTATGAAATCACTCTTATTTTCTATATTATAGTGACAAATAGGGTGTAAAGTAGCGTTTTTTAAATTAGATTTTATTGTTTTATACTTAATTTATTTTGTAAGTGTCCCTGAAAGGTTAAATTTACTGGTTACTGTACCGCATCGTAGCTGTACTTAGCAACATTGTATGTAAAAATCTAGTTTCGCTGGACGTATACACGATGTCAAAGCTAGCTTTACAATTCAGGGGGCCAAAAATATAATTTTCGATGCACGGAAACTACTAAACAAGAAATATCGAATATTATAAGAATTTTTTGAAAATTTTTATCTTCAAGTCAAAGGCAAACTAGAGGGAGGGGGATGATCTCAAAAACTCGAGAAAAGCGTGTTTTAGATCTAAAGGGCAGAAGTATTTTTTAGTATTGTGTTAGGCAAAACTGGTATTCCCTATTAACATAGTTTACACTTTTCAAACTAATTTTGTTTGTTTAGTTGTAACTTGACAAAAAATCTAATTTAATAGGTTCCGACTGAATAATTTGATATGGAACTGATGATAGGCGTGGAAGTTTCTCTGGTGTTTGCCGAAGTGCAACAAAGCTTTTTCCGACACAAACGAAGTGTCGCCGAATCGCAACGAAGTGTCTCCGAAACAAACGAAGTGTCGGACGGCACAAGTGTCCACACTTCCCCGACGCTTCGATATTTCACAATGTAGAAATTAATTAACGAAGCTTCACTGTTCAAATTTCAGTGTTCCAAAAGACACTTCCTTGACACTTTGACGACTCTTCGACATTTCATTTTTACCAGGGTTATTATCCTTGGATCTTATATACAAATGGACACATTTTATTTCAATTTACTTTAATATCGTTTATACAAGGCTTTCCTGGATTTTTTACATTTTTTTTTTGCAGTGAAACAAAAACTGGAACACATGAAGAAAAATGGGGAAATTCCAACTACGCTGTCTCCAAAGTAGGTTTGAGTGCTTTAACCAGAGTTCATCAAAAACTTTTCGAGAATGAAGCATCAAAACGCAATATTTCCGTCAATTCAGTCTATCCTGGTTTTGTAGACACTGATATGTCAAGTCACATGGGTCCATTAACCATTGAAGAAGGCGCCAAAGGGCCTCTATATTTGTCTTTGGAACCTCATCAATTGCGTGGTGGATACCTCTGGTATGATTGTCAAGTTGTGGATTGGTTGAGTGAATCAACACCAGCACCATATTAAATATATTTTCAAAGAAAAATAATTGTATTTTGTGTTTATTTATAAATAACGAAACAAGAATTAATATTCCCTTAATTAAATGTTTTTTTATTAGACTACTCATAAACAATATTGTACTAATTGGAAGAAATGAGGGAGAATTTAATATTTTGTTTGAAAAAGAAAAATAGACGTTATACAATTAAAACTATATTGCTTAATTTATTTGTCAAGATACATAAATGAGAATATATACAGATGAGATGAAATTTATAAAATAACATAATATTTTACACATCTAATTAATGATTGTGGGTGAGCCTCCGATATTTTAAATTGATAAATAAATTGATATGAATCTGTTACAGTAAATTTATATTAATTAAAAAATTAACATATTTCGCAAAACCACTGGAATTTATAAAACTTAAAAACATTTTTAACAATTTCATCCACAAATAAAACAAGACAAACGCAAAATTCCAGCAGTTTTTTTTTCATTATTTGTTAAACGATATGATTTAAAGATATTTATACAAAAATGTATTTACAACAATTATTAATATAAATCTTTTTTTGTTATATTCATTTTAAAAAGGAAAAATTTAAAAATCATCAAAAACATTTATATAAACCCAAAAGTATTGATGTCTTTCAGGTAAAACAAGTTAATATAGAAAATTAATCCTAAACACACACTTCCATATCCTCCAAATTAATTATATGGTCTTTACTAACTAACTTTAATAAAGTTTTCTTTACCCTTAAAGCTGGCAATCGTACATTTGGATTTTGATGCCAACACTCTTTCATAACTTTTGCTAAACCACTCAACACCTAGAATAATAATAAAATGAAATAAATGAATGAAATAAAATTTACAATCAAATATTTCTTACATCGTCACTGGCCCATCTATTAGGAATATTGGGTCTTTGTTGGTCAACAGAAACTACTTTTCTCATATCTTCAAAGCTTGGATCACTTGGCACAACATCATAATAAGGTGGTTTATAATCTTCTGCTATTCCATTACTGACTGTTCGTCTTGCAACCTCCCAAAATACTAATCCTAGGGCATACATATCTGCTCTGCGGAATGAGTCAAAATAATCCATCCTGATCCTAAAAATATAAAATATATGAATTTATAATGTACGTAAAAAATAATAAGAAACTTACGTTTCTTCTAAAACTTCAGGACTCATATATCGTTTGGTACCTACTCTAGGGTTTGAGCCTACATCCAACAGATCAGTTTGTTGAGAATGTGTTACAGCCAGCCCAAAATCAGCAATAACACAAATACCATTATTTTTAACTAATATATTTTTACTTTTAATATCCCTGTGAGCAATGGCTGGTTTCCCCTAAAATGTCAAAATGTTAAAAACTATTTTTAATACAATTGTACACATTGCTTACTTGTGTACCAAAAATTTCTGTATGTAAATGTACCAATCCATTAGCAATGGACAAACAAATTGTAAGAAGCTGTTGATGAGTTAGTGCAGATCTGTTCAAATGATCAAACAAACTTCCATAAGAGTGATAGTGTGTTACCAACCACAGCTGAGTACATGAGTTCCTCGATGTCATATCTGAGCCAATATATCCAAGAATATTTTCATGTCTTATCAAGATTGTACTATATATTTCAGTTTCCCTTGTCCAACTGGCTTCATCCCTTGAGAAAAATATTTTAACAGCAACACTTTCTCCATGCCAAATGCCTCTCCAAACTTCTCCATATCGCCCTTTACCAATGCATTCAACTAATGAAATCTGTTTAGCCAAAGTTCTTTGGATCAATAATGGCAAACCTGAGCCAGAACCTGAAGTCATTGAATGTTCTAAATACTCTCTCAAGGTACTGTCACCTGCAGCTGTAGCTCTTAATAAATCATCAGATGCATAATAAGTTTCAGGATCATGTTTACTCTGATTTCTCAATCTTGTCCGATGTATTTTCCTCATAAATAATAGAGAACAAGTTCCTAGTAAACCCAAAATGACTACAGGAACTAGGATAGCAGCTGTCATATTCAGAATGTAATTAAAGGATTCTGAATATGAAGTAATTTCAGCCACAATTGGGGGGAAATCTCCATCATTACAAAAATCACTCTCACAACACTCTATGTTAACGTGTACATGTGAATGTGAATCTCGTTTATGAGGCCCTGGGAACACAGGGATATGGCAATAGAATGGGACATGATCAGCAACTGATGTACATCCTCTAGAATGTTGCTCAACCCCCATACTGTCTCTGACCCTCGATTTCCAACATTGGAGAGCATTTTTACAGACAGTGCGATTTGCACAGTCAGGGGGTTCACATGAATGGCACTGATATCTTTGTTTTGCAAATGCTTGTGCTCCTAAGAGCATGTTGTGATTGTCTCGGCGTTCTTGTAAATCATGCGGTGGTGGTTCTCCTGGATCATTGTCATTGTTTGATTCATCGTCATCTACATCTTCTCTTAATTGTAAACGATCCTTCACCTGTACCTCACCTAAAAAGTAACATAAATAAATTTCACTTAGGGTTATATTCAAATACATATTTTAGATCTTTACAAACTAATATTTACAATTTTATATAACATTATTATTTATGTGTTGTGTGTGTACCTTGTGTGTAAAAAAAAGGGACAAAAACTTTTTCAAATCAAAATGCCTTTATTGCTAATATACATTTGAAATACTTAAAAGTTATGACACATCAGCATGTCCTGCTGACCCATAGGCCTCCTCCAGCTTCTTCCACTTGAACCTGTCCCTTGCCACCCTGACCCAGAGGGTTCCAGCTGTTCTCCTTATGTCATCCAATTACCTTTTGAATGGTCTTCCACATTTTCTTTTAGCATTGAACCTGCTGGTCCATTCTGTGGTCTTCCTTGCCCATTTCTCCGTCATTTCCCTTATTATTTGGGCTGCCAAAACTGACATCCTCAAACTTTGTGACTTTCCTAATGTCAGTGGCCTTCTCCTTGTCTTTCCTGCAGTACCCTAAGCCGCTTCTCCCCATGCTTCTCTGACAAATTCTTAGTTTGTTTTGTAGTTCTTGTGTTATGGGTTAAGTTTGACAACAATAAGTAGTGATAGTAGATTTGGTGATGACTTGTACTGTGACCTTCATAGATCTATTATACCCCACCCTCTTCCTCTAAACGTTGGTATACTTACCCATTGAGAGCACCTCCTCTAGTCCCATACCATATGTAAGTATTGGCAAGATGCTTATGTTTAAAGAAATTACTTTTCACTTTTATGGTGTAGTGGATGTTCTTCATAAAATCCTTTAAAGGATTTTAAAAAAATCTCTTCAATGCATTTGTAATTCTTCTGTCAATTTCTTGTGCCATCTGGTCTGGAAATGTTTGTCAGTTGGAAATGTTTGTCTAGTTTGTCCTAGGTAAATATAAGATGTTACATATTCTATCTTTTTCTCATTGACATAGATGTCGATCTCCAATCTGTTTATCATGGCTTTGGTTTTTGATCTGTTAATTATCAGCCCACCTCTTTGCTTTTAGTTGTAAGGTCTTGTAGCTTTGATTACAATGTTTCGGGATTGTCAGTATTAGCACCAAGTCATCGACAAACTTGAGGTGGTTGATTCTATGGCCGTTTATGTTAATTTCTAGTTCACCACAAACCAAGGCTCTGATGACTTCTTCTAGAATTGTAGTAAACAGCTTTGGTGAGAGGGGGTCACATCTTTTCGTATATAATCCTTACATATAGTTATTATCGTATATAATCCTTACATATAGTCATTATCATATATATCTTTATATATATGGACCGTTTAAGTCCATTTAATAAAAAAATCTGTTATTACGCAATTTATGCTTAATTCAGGGTAAACTTTTTATTTATTACTAATAAGTATTTAATGTCTTAAAAAATGATAATGTTTTGATCAATTTAAAATTGGCCAATATAGAAAATTGCTTAGCAACTAATATGTTTAATTACAATTTTCTTGAAACAAAAAAAAAATGGTCACCACTTACACCACTTTCAAAATAAACGGTCTATATACCGTATATATATATATATATAATTCTTGGAATCTCTTTCGGGAGTTTACAGTTTTTATAGTGGATGGTGAGCCCCTGTGTTTTAGGCAGATTTTTACTGTGATGTTTTTGCCAGAGCCATGCACAGGAGAACGGTGGTGGCTTATTTCATTATTGCTCCCAGGGATCAAACCTGGGACTTATGGCTTAGAAATCCGATGTCTTGCCTACTATGCCACCACCACCTCATAAAACATTATATGAGATATAAATCTCATGAGGGTCTCACACCTTTTCAGATTTAAAACTTCAAATATAATGAAATATAAATTCATTGAAAAATCAATTTTATTCCATATACAGTTACTCCTCACATAACAACCAACCTGCTTAACAACTGCTCAAACTAATGAACAGCTTGAACCAGCCAGTCAAATTTTCTGTAGCAATCTCTTCGTAAAGCCATCAAGTTTAAGAATAAAATATAGCATAAATGTCTAATTAACTTAATAATTCCGGTTGATTCAGTAATCAGTTTGTAGTTAGATTGTATTTTTATGTTGTGTAATTCATTTCGTACAACCAAATTCGAGATAAATAAATAAGAAGAACTTATTGACCAATTCGCTTAACAACCTAGTTGTAGGAACAAAACAGTCAATACATGATAAGTAACTGTAATGTATTTCTATATATTCCGTGTCTACCTACACAACATTAAGATTGTGCTTGCTAGAGTACAATTTATCAATTTTTGTATGTTATCATTTACAGCATCAAGTTACAGACAAATTCTGTTCTTATATATGGTTGCAGCAAGGTTATTAATATTATTATTTTACATGGATGGTCCCTTTATGAACACAAGAAGCTTTATTTATGATTTCGCTTGTGGAGGATCCGGGATGCTTTCATCTGTTCACTAAAGATTCTCTTCCTTTCTTCCGTCCACTTGATACCTGATCTATTTGGTACTTCATACTCTGGAACAACTTCCCACGTCAATTTTTCCTCTGTATGTGTCAGTCCAAAATTTTTTCTGGTTCGATTTGAGCATTTATCATGTCTGTTTTTACTTGTTGTGTCCAAGTCTTGGTCCTCAAATTTTCCTAATGATTTTTCACTCTTCTTTTAGGAACTTTTCGCGCTCGCCTTTTCTATTAAGCGCGAGAATTTCTCCTGCATATAGGGCTTCAGGATTTAGTACAGTATTGTAATGTTTAATCTTAACATTGAGCGATATACATTTTTTGTTTTAAATTTCTCTTGTTCTCCCATATGCTCTTCTGAGTTTTTGGACATGGGTGTTTTGAGCTATTTTTTCTTTTCCAGTTGGTTCGATGATTTCACCCAGGTATTTGAAGTGAGGGACTCTGTTGATCTGTCCATATTTCGTATTTAGACTTGAGATGTCTAGTTTTGACATTAAGAGATGTTAAGATTAAATATTGCTTAGCATTATACTTAAAACCACCATAAAATAATACAATATTATAATATAATATTCAATATTATAAAGTAATATAATTCAATATTATAATATAATATAGTACAATATTAATATTAAAAGCTAAACATTCAGAAGTGAATAAGTTTTGTAACTTCAACTATACTTTATGTATTGGCACATACTTTATATTTTTTCACTGAAACCCCTGAGACAACTCACAGATACTTAAGGTTCCATGGAACTCAGTTTGAAGAATGCTATACTATATCATTACACACAACAATATAATCATGTTAGGACATGTAAAAAGAGATCAACCAAGCTGAATGACAAATAAAAATGTACTGGGCTTTTCGAGGCTCTGTGAGTCTGCCAACCATAGTCGATGCAGCAGGCTTCAAATATTGTTTTTGGCCACATAGCATGCATAAAATAGCACGAATTGAGCTTTGGTAGGCTCTGTGGGTCTTGTTTGTAGAAGTCATTGAGTTTCAGATTGGTTTGACAAAAAAAAAACAAGAAATTTCCACAAAGTTGAAATAAAGTTAATATGAGAAAAAAAGCTGCAAAATAAATCAGGCATTTCGATTAAGTTTTTATAAACTCATTCTTTATACAGTAAACAACCATAATAACCATTTAACAATTTACTAATGATTCATTCATTAATACTGTTACATTAAAAATGTTATGAATATTCTATAATATCTCAAGGATGTTTTTAAAACTTTAAACGTGAACATGCAGTTTCTAGATTTTTATGGCTAAATTTACTCTAAATAGAAAAACAAAATAATTTAAACAAAACACATCAGCAAACAGTTGATTGATCATTGATAATTCACTAAATTATTTAGTCTTATTTTTTTATCTACAAAGACAAGTAGTTAACTATTTGTATTAAAAATATAGTCAATGTGCTTAGTTTACAAATTATATACTTACTACAAATATAATATTATGAATAATTAAAAGATATAACTATAAAAATGTTTAATAAAATTTGTTACAATAAAAAAATTATTATTTAAAAGCAAAGTTAAATAGCTTGATATTGTGATGACAATTTAATAAAGGGTTGAACAAGTGGAGAAACAAATCAGATGAAATGAATATGTTGACAGTTTTTTTAATATTTAGTAGACATAAATTTAGAAAACCAATGGGCCTAGTTCATTAATTAAAATGTAAATACATGAAGAATTTTCTTAGATTACTAATAAAAGAAATGTATACAAATTCTATTTTGACAGAGTAGATACACAAATCAAGAGTTCACCATTTGAAAACACTAAATGAAATCTTGGCAACTGCATTTATTTCAAACCAAGCATTCGAATTTCGAAATAAGACAACAAAAGTGAATTTTAAAATGGTATAAAATATATTTACCTGCAGAAACATATATTGTTAAAAATATTATTAAACAGTTTACATATCTAGAACCAGCCATCTTGAACTTATATTTTGAGTTTTCTGCAGAGATACCACCCCTATAAAAAAATTATTCCGCCGCTGGTAACATGCTGAAATCGGACTCGTCTCAGAATAAATCTCTTCGTAGAAAATTCTGCGATTAATTTTCATAATGCAGTTTGAGTTATTTGTGTATTTCTTTAATTATATTTTTAGAATTAATTAAAAACAGATGTTGTTGTACTGTGATGACATCTCATGGAGCTTATTTGAATTATATCATATTTAGCGGGAACAATGTTTACAGGTTTTTAAAAATAATAGCGCGAAATTATTTACATGCACATATCAGAGACATATATAACTAGTCTTGTCTATTTAGTCTTAACTGTCTAGTCTTGACTGTCTAGATTTGTCTGTCTAATCTTGTCTGTCTAGTCTTGTCAATCTAGTCTTGTCTGTCTAGTCTTGTTTGTCTAGTCTTGTCTGTCTAGTCCTGTCTGTCTAGTCTTGTCTGTCTAGTCTTGTAACTAAAAGGAAAAAAACTAAAAGAGAGAACTAAATCTATTAGCCTAGATCTTCCATACAGGCTAATTGATTTTAGTTCTCTCTTTTTAGTTATTGTTTTAGTGTGTGTCTGTTTTTGCCGGGGTGAGACATGTAGAAGCAATTTAGTTCAAATATTGAGTCAATTTAGATTTTAGGTTCGTAATATTGGCTTTCGTTTTGACAGAGTAGGGAAGATTGTAGCTAACTTCAGTGTATTTTCCACCTCCATCAACTATAAGACCGAAATCCAAAAGTAGAATTTGTCATTTCTGGTGCATAAATGGTAGTTGGATGACGTGCAAATTAATATAGTAAAGTAAATACAATGTAAGTTATAAATAAAACGTAAAATATTTGGCAATAAAAATTGAATTGAAGTCTTCGATTCAAAAAGTTTTTAGTTTAATTTTTGACGAATTTTAGTTTTAGTTTGTTAGAATTTATGCTTTAAAGGTTTTAACAGTAAATTGTTTTTTTTTAGTTCTTTTTTCGCCGGAAAATGTATGATCTTGTTTCGTATGGATTAATCCAATTTGTTAAATCGATACATATATTTTTTTCGTTGATATAAAGTTTTATAAAATATAAGTATAAATTTCTAATTTCATTCAAAGGTGTTTTGCTCACACAATCACATTTTTTGAACAAATTAGTACAAAAAAAACACCACTTATTTTTTTTGTGAAATGTTTATTGTAGACAAATATTAATTATTTTAAGTTTTTTTTATTACAAAACATGTAAATATTTAATTTTATAAACATTCTTTTCAATACTTTCCACTTAACATTCTAGTCTCTTTAATCAACAATTCAAAGTTCATTTCAAGTTTTAAACAAAATTAGATTTCTAAAATGTTTAGATGTTTTGTTTATATTTAGATTTCATATTGTTCAACAAGACTGATTTATTTTACATTGTTAAACAGACAGCACTGCACAGCAAGACTAGACACACAAAACTAGACAGACACACAGGACTGAACAGCAAGACTAGACACACAAGAAAAGATACACAAGACTAGACAGACCAGACTGACAAAACTAGAAAGACAAGTCTAGGTACAGAAGAGGCAGGCAAGACTAGATAGACAAGACTGTAGACAGACAAGACTAGATGGATAAGACAGACAAGACTAGACAGACAAGACTAGAAATCGAAGTAAATCATTCTTTAATCCAGGATCTTCACAAAATTGCATTGCAGTTCTTTATCAATGCACCCGCAGATATACAGAAAAACATCACTCCAACAATTATAGGGAATAAGCACATCCCATTTATGCAAGATACAATATACTTGATTAATTCAAGAAAACCTATAAAACAAAAACTCCTATTGACCAGACGGGATATCTGGCTCTCTGATAAAAGAGCATAGCCAGAGCACTTGCTAAAACCGTTGCTGGATATAGTAAATTGTTCTTTCGAATGTGAAGAGTTCCCAGAAATTCTAAAGTTAACCACCATCCTGCCCATATATAAGAAAGGGGCTAAGACAAAACTCAACAACTACAGACCCATTGCGTTAATTTCTGTCCTTTCTAAAATAATTGAATATTGCATCTTATGCCGATTAGTACCATTCATTGAGAAGCACAAAATAATTCTCACAGCTATTCTTGGTCTGTATAATAAAATTCTCGCAGAAGTTGATAAGGGAAAATTTTCTATTGGCATATTCTGCGATCTAAGCAAAGCTTTCGACTGTGTCGATCATACCCACCTAGTCGATAAACTATATAGATTTGGAATAAGAGGAAAAGTGGGTGTGTGGCTACAATCCTACTTAAAAAGTCGAACAAAATACGTACAAATACATTCAAATTCTGCTAATATCGAATTCTCAAAAATGGCATCACCTACGGGTAGGGTTGCCACCTCAAACCTGGGTCCCGGAGACGATAACTAAAAAAAAACACACGCATAAATATTTAATTTTTTTGTATTTATATAAATTAACAAATTCAAATCTCGCATTCCTACAAATTAAATACAATTTCTTATTATCACAAACTTAACATTTTACGTATACAATTAGAACAAGTAAACAAGAAAAAAATTTGCAATATGCAAAAATAATAAATTATTTATTTATTTTTCCATGTTATTTCTTGTTTGACATAGCAGCCTTTTTCATAATTCTGCCTTTACCAACTCAACTTGTCTGTCCAAGTATTTCCCATAATCGAAAAAATTTGTTCCACATATGCATTACTTATAGGTATCAATAGAATCTTACCAATAAGTTTTGGTAGTTCAGTGAAAACACCAGAGGAAAATATTTGTATCCATTTTTTATCAGTTGGCAAATCGAGCGATTTGATGGAATGAATGATATTTTAAAGAAGAAGAAAGATCGTAATTTATTAAAGAAAGATCGTAATTTATCGGCTAATCTAATTCCACATTTACGTATTTTGCAGCATCTAAAAAAATCTTTTAAGATTAATTACTGAAAAATATTTGAATGGACTGTTTCAAAATTATAAAACTTTTCCAATAAATAATCAATTGCCTTTCTGTACATCTTTTTCGCTTCAGTCACATTTTTTTGTTTTTCATAGGTACTTAGGAAATCTAATTCATATTTATTATTTATCTTCGTATTCATTTTATTACTGACAAATTGTTCTTCTAATCTATTCTCCAGTTTATTTTTCAGAGATAACATTATGTCATGCAATTCGGAACTTTTTACCGATTGATTTTCAAGCTGTAAAATATGCTGATTCATAAGCCCCATTATATGATGCACAAAGTGAATATAAGATTCGGCTAAAGATAAACTATCTTTATCGTCTCGAATCTTATCTTCACTATTCTTCACGAATTTCCAAATGATTTTGTGCGTATCTTCTTCACCCAGTTGTACAAAATAATGTTTTATCGCTGACTAGGCATTAACAAATTTTTCTAAAGCTTTATGTAGAGCTTTTTCTAAACTTTTATGTCTAAAGCCATCTCGTTATCAAGGCATCACGTGGCGAATAATATTGTCATATTCCAATTCCAAAAAATCAAACCAATCTTTTAGGACTTAATTCTTTTAGAGCTAATAGAAAATTCAGCATATATTGTTAATACCAAGTTTTCAAGATTGAGAGACAATGCCTTACATGCGTGTCTAGTCATCTTATCTGCATTATAAATTACATGGCAGTTACAATTACTTTTCAAAATTTTCGGATTAAGGTCGGCTAATTTTTTTAATACAGATTTTTTCTTGCCGTAATTAACAGATGCGGTATCTGCAGAATAAGAACGTAAATTTAATAAGTTAGATTTACATTCTTCAAGACAATTCAATAATCTTGTAGCAATTGCCTCATAAGTTTCGTCTGAATCTTCATAAAGGCCATCATTCATTTTTCTGTTGCCTTTATTGGACGCATCGTTCGAAATGGAAAACGGAATTGCTTTTCCGTTATTGATTTCAAGTTCGTCAAGAACTACTTGAATAGACTTAGGTGCTAGTATGTTTTCAACAATTGCTTCGGCTTTCGTTGTGCCACAATGGATTTGTTTTCTAGTTGTTGAATCAAAATTTAATAACGAATTGATTTTCATTCCACAGTCAATGCTGTAATAACTGTGATTATGTTTTAAGCCGTGGTTAAAGAGCTTCAGATATTTGTCTCAACGTTGGGTCGTTACACGAGAAACACGCTACACTCTGCATATAATTTTGTGCAAATTCAATTTTACTTTCGCCGCCCGGAGAAATAATAGTTTATCCCGGAGCCCAGAGATAAGTCACTGAAACCCGGAGTCTCCGGGCCAAACCCGGAGAGGTGGCAATCCTACCTACGGGTGTACCTCAAGCGTTTTGGGGCAGACTCTATTTTATATTTTGCTAATTTTGTCCTGTATGCAAATAAAGCCTACTGCACTTTATATTCTGATGATGCCAGTTTCCTTATATCTCAAAACACCGTAGAAGCTACGCAGTTAGAGGCAAATGGACTTTTACAAGCTCTAATAAACTGGCTCTCAGCAAACAAACTGTACCTTAATACAGAGAAAACTGAATTTTTGACATTTCAAACTAAGAGAAGTGAATATGCTAAGAACATTTTTATTCAGACGGATAAATTTAATTTACAATGATCAACTTTCACCAAATTTCTAGGCATCGACATCGAACAACACTTATCGATAAGTGTTTCTAGTCTTGACAGACAAGACTAGACAGACAACACTCGACAGACAAGACTAGACAGAGTAGACAGACAAGACTAGACAGACAAGACTAAACAGACAAGGCTAGACAGACAAGACTAGACAGACAAGACTAGACAGACAAGACTAGACAGACAAGACTAGACAGACAAGACTAGACAGACAAGACTAGACAGACAAGACTAGACAGACAAGACTAGACAGACAAGACTAGACAGACAAGACTAGACAGACAAGACTAGACAGACAAGACTAGACAGACAAGACTAGACAGACAAGACAAGACTAGACAGACAAGACTAGACAGACAAGACTAGACAGACAAGACTAGACAGACAAGACTAGACAGACAAGACTAGACAGACAAGACTAGACAGACAAGACTAGACAGACAAGACTAGACAGACAAGACTAGACAGACAAGACTAGACAGACAAGACTAGACAGACAAGACTAGACAGACAAGACTAGACAGACAAGACTAGACAGACAAGACTAGACAGACAAGACTAGACAGACAAGACTAGACAGACAAGACTAGACAGACAAGACTAGACAGACAAGACTAGACAGACAAGACTAGACAGACAAGACTAGACAGACAAGACTAGACAGACAAGACTAGACAGACAAGACTAGACAGACAAGACTAGACAGACAAGACTAGACAGACAAGACTAGACAGACAAGACTAGACAGACAAGACTAGACAGACAAGACTAGACAGACAAGACTAGACAGACAAGACTAGACAGACAAGACTAGACAGACAAGACTAGACAGACAAGACTAGACAGACAAGACTAGACAGACAAGACTAGACAGACAAGACTAGACAGACAAGACTAGACAGACAAGACTAGACAGACAAGACTAGACAGACAAGACTAGACAGACAAGACTAGACAGACAAGACTAGACAGACAAGACTAGACAGACAAGACTAGACAGACAAGACTAGACAGACAAGACTAGACAGACAAGACTAGACAGACAAGACTAGACAGACAAGACTAGACAGACAAGACTAGACAGACAAGACTAGACAGACAAGACTAGACAGACAAGACTAGACAGACAAGACTAGACAGACAAGACTAGACAGACAAGACTAGACAGACAAGACTAGACAGACAAGACTAGACAGACAAGACTAGACAGACAAGACTAGACAGACTAGACAGACAAGACTAGACAGACAAGACTAGACAGACTAGACTAGACAGACTAGACAGACAAGACTAGACAGACAAGACTAGACAGACAAGACTAGACAGAGAAGACTAGACAGACAAGACTAGACAGACAAGACTAGACAGACAAGACTAGACAGACAAGACTAGACAGACAAGACTAGACAGACAAGACTAGACAGACAAGACTAGACAGACAAGACTAGACAGACAAGACTAGACAGACAAGACGAGACAGACAAGACTAGACAGACAAGACTAGACAGACAAGACTAGACAGACAAGACTAGACAGACAAGACTAGACAGACAAGACTAGACAGACAAGACTAGACAGACAAGACTAGACAGACAAGACTAGACAGACAAGACTAGACAGACAAGACTAGACAGACAAGACTAGACAGACAAGACTAGACAGACAAGACTAGACAGACAAGACTAGACAGACAAGACTAGACAGACAAGACTAGACAGACAAGACTAGACAGACAAGACTAGTCAGACAAGACTAGACAGACAAGACTAGACAGACAAGAATAGACAGACAAGACTAGACAGACAAGACTGGACAGACAGGACTGGACAGACAAGACTGGACAGACAAGACTAGACAGAGAAGACTAGACAGACAAGACTAGACAGAGTAGACAGACAAGACTAGACAGACAAGGCTAGACAGACAAGGCTAGACAGACAAGACTAGACAGACAAGACTAGACAGACAAGACTAGACAGACAAGACTAGACAGACAAGACTAGACAGACAAGACTAGACAGACAAGACTAGACAGACAAGACTAGACAGACAAGACTAGACAGACAAGACTAGACAGACAAGACTAGACAGACAAGACTAGACAGACAAGACTAGACAGACAAGACTAGACAGACAAGACTAGACAGACAAGACTAGACAGACAAGACTAGACAGACAAGACTAGACAGACAAGACTAGACAGACAAGACTAGACAGACAAGACTAGACAGACAAGACTAGACAGACAAGACTAGACAGACAAGACTAGACAGACAAGACTAGACAGACAAGACTAGACAGACAAGACTAGACAGACAAGACTAGACATACAAGACTAGACAGACAAGACTAGACAGACAAGACTAGACAGACAAGAATAGACAGACAAGACTAGACAGACAAGACTAGACAGACAAGACTCGACAGACAAGACTGGACAGACAGGACTGGACAGACAGGACTGGACAGACAAGACTCGACAGAGAAGACTAGACAGAAAGACTAGACAGACAAGACTAGACAGACAAGACTAGACAGACATGACTAGACAGACAAGACTAGTCAGACAAGACTAGACAGACAAGACTAGACAGACAAGACTAGACAGACAAGACTAGACAGACAAGACTAGACAGACAAGACTAGACAGACAAGACTAGACAGACAAGACTAGACAGACAAGACTAGACAGACAAGACTAGACAGACAAGACTAGACAGACAAGACTAGACAGACAAGACTAGACAGACAAGACTAGACAGACAAGACTAGACAGACAAGACTAGACAGACAAGACTAGACAGACAAGACTAGACAGACAAGACTAGACAGACAAGACTAGACAGACAAGACTAGACAGACAAGACGAGACAGACAAGACTAGACAGACAAGACTAGACAGACAAGACTAGACAGACAAGACTAGACAGACAAGACTAGACAGACAAGACTAGACAGACAAGACTAGACAGACTAGACAGACAAGACTAGACAGACTAGACAGACAAGACTAGACAGACAAGACTAGACAGACAAGACTAGACAGACAAGACTAGACAGACAAGACTAGACAGACAAGACTAGACAGACAAGACTAGACAGACAAGACTAGTCAGACAAGACTAGACAGACAAGACTAGACAGACAAGACTAGACAGACATGACTGGACAGACAAGACTGGACAGACAGGACTGGACAGACAGGACTGGACAGACAGGACTGGACAGACAGGACTGGACAGACAGGACTGGACAGACAAGACTAGACAGAGAAGACTAGACAGAAAGACTAGACAGACAAGACTAGACAGACAAGACTAGACAGACATGACTAGACAGACAAGACTAGACAGACAAGACTAGTCAGACAAGACTAGACAGACAAGACTAGACAGACAAGACTAGACAGACAAGACTAGACAGACAAGACTAGACAGACAAGACTAGACAGACAAGACTAGACAGACAAGACTAGACAGACAAGACTAGACAGACAAGACTAGACAGACAAGACTAGACAGACAAGACTAGACAGACAAGACTAGACAGACAAGACTAGACAGACAAGACTAGACAGACAAGAGTAGACAGACAAGACTAGACAGACAAGACTAGACAGACAAGACTAGACAGACAAGACTAGACAGACTAGACAGACAAGACTAGACAGACAAGACTAGACAGACAAGAATAGACAGACAAGACTAGACAGACAAGACTAGACAGACAAGACTAGACAGACAGGACTAGACAGACAAGACTCACCAAATCCCCTATTCCACCTTGGCTTTTAGTATGCGCCCCCCCGGTATCGCATATATTGCATTCATTCAGGGTGGGCAGCCCGGACGGTTAATGAAAACCGCCCTAGTTGTCGCCTCCCCGACCAGGATTAGACAGACAAGACTAGACAGACAAGACTAGACAGACAAGACTAGACAGACAAGACTAGACAGACTAGACAGACAAGACTAGACAGACAAGACTAGACAGACAAGACTAGACAGACAAGACTAGACAGACTAGACAGACAAGACTAGACAGACAAGACTAGACAGACAAGGCTAGACAGACAAGACTAGACAGACAAGACTAGACAGACAAGACTAGACAGACAAGACTAGACAGACAAGACTAGACAGACAAGACTAGACAGACAAGACTAGACAGACAAGACTAGACAGACAAGACTAGACAGACAAGACTAGACAGACAAGACTAGACAGACAAGACTAGACAGACAAGACTAGACAGACAAGACTAGACAGACAAGACTAGACAGACAAGACTAGACAGACAAGACTAGACAGACAAGACTAGACAGACAAGACTAGACAGACAAGACTAGACAGACAAGACTAGACAGACAAGACTAGACAGACAAGACTAGACAGACAAGACTAGACAGACAAGACTAGACAGACAAGACTAGACAGACAAGACTAGACAGACAAGACTAGACAGACAAGACTAGACAGACAAGACTAGACAGACTAGACAGACAAGACTAGACAGACAAGACTAGACAGACAAGACTAGACAGACAAGACTAGACAGACAAGACTAGAGAGACAAGACTAGACAGACAAGACTAGACAGACAAGACTAGAAAGACAAGACTAGACAGACAAGACTAGACAGACAAGACTAGACAGACAAGACTAGACAGACAAGACTAGACACACAAGACTAGACACACAAGACTAGACAGACAAGACTAGACGGACAAGACTAGACGGACAAGACTAGACGGACAAGACTAGACGGACAAGACTAGACGGACAAGACTAGACGGACAAGACTAGACGGACAAGACTAGACCGACAAGACTAGACAGACAAGACTAGACAGACAAGACTAGACAGACAAGACTAGACAGACAAGACTAGACAGACAAGACTAGACAGACAGGACTAGACAGACAAGACTAGACAGACTAGACAGACAAGACTCACCAAATCCCCTATTCCACCTTGGCTTTTAGTATGCGCCCCCCCGGTATCGCATATATTGCATTCATTCAGGGTAGGCAGCCCGGACGGTTAATGAAAACCGCCCTAGTTGTCGCCTCCCCGACCAGGATTAGACAGACAAGACAAGACTAGACAGACAAGACTAGACAGACAAGACTAGACAGACTAGACTAGACAGACAAGACTAGACAGACAAGACTAGACAGACAAGACTAGACAGACAAGACTAGACAGACAAGACTAGACAGACAAGACTAGACAGACAAGACTAGACAGACAAGACTAGACAGACGAGACTAGACAGAGAAGGCTAGACAGACAAGACTAGACAGACAAAACTAGACAGACAAGACTAGGCAGGCAAGACTAGGCAGACGAGACTAGACTGAGAAGAATAGACAGAGAAGGCTAGACAGACAAGACTACAGGCAAAACTAGACAGACAAGACTATACAGACAATACTGGACAAACAAGACTAGTCAGACAAGACTGGACAAACAAGCCTAGACATAGTATATCTAGGATTGTATGTACAATATTTGATAGATACTCAAAGCATTTTTTATCTAGTCTATTTTTTTAGTCCTGCTTTTAGGATCTTGTGATTTGATGTATACGTCTAATAAACAAACAATTTTTTTGATGAGTTATTATAGTATTGTTGATATTTATTCAATTTGTAAATCAACGAAGAAAATGTCAGTTCCTGTCAAAGTAATCAAAATTCCGAAAAAAATAAAGCTTCCCAAAATCTTAAGTATAATCATTAGTCATGTAGAAAAAAGTCATGTTTCTCGCGCTTTATATGATATGTGCCTTCATTGCGTACTTACTTTTTGCAAATTCCACGGTCTATGCTTGTATTCCCTTACCCACCCTCATTTTATACACTCTCAGTTATCATCTTCTTTTGGTCATAGTACTCAATATTGCCCTCAGTTGTTGTGCAGGCCAATAGACATTAGTCAAGAACGAACATTAAATATGCTAAGGTATTCGAGAAAATATGTTTTATTTTGTTATGTACGCTACTGCCCAATCTAAATTTTGTAAAACATTTAAGTAACTTACACGTCACCAAAGAGGCCCCTCTATAGATAACTATTGTGATAATCAGTAATATTGGTTAATTATATTTTATATTCATCATGAATTATTTTCTAGTCTAAAATAGACGGACTAGAAAACTTTATATAATTTTAATTATCAACATGTGTTGGATAAAATGACTAATTTTAAGTAAACTGAGCTTAATTATCTATGAGCAAATTCATACAAATTTCAATATATTTTCCACGTGGAAAAATATATTAAAAATCTCAAATAGTATTTATATCAATTTTATACTTTTATGTTGATATCCGTTTTTTTTATATTTCAGAATTTCTGGAAGCGATGTCTGCCAACACTAAGATTACTTATTCGTCCCAGCTGACTAGATCAGATCCCCAAGAAAATCCTGTACTTATTGTCGGCCAAGTGAAACACTTGAATCAATTGAAGTTTCAAGATGTTAAAATTAAACTGGAACCAAGAGTCACAGAAGAGGTAAAAAAACAATACTAATAATGGCAACAATTCATAATCTAACTTTCAGTTCAATAGTTGGTAAATTAAAAAACTTTTAGTTGAGACAGAGAATAGCAATTGAATTAACTTTAATTTAATATGTAATACTAGTGGCAAAAATATGATAAATATTAAGAAATGTGATATGCGGTACCCATAAGTAATGGATCGTTTGGAGTTTGACGTTGAACAAACATTTCACTTTTTTTCATATTCTTAACGTTTTCTCTTTTTTCTCATATCATTTTCTCATCTTTTGTGTAAAGTTTCGTTTCGAATAATAAAAATCTTCCGGTTTGATGATTTGTCATGGCATGACTTATTATAACCTCTGATTCAACTGCCTTAAAACTCCCTTCTTTGGGAATTCTTGAAAGAATTGGTTTACGTGAATAAACCACATGCAGAGAGAATTATTTTTAAGTAAAATCATTGCCATTAATAATGGAAATTTATTTTTTTAATGAAATTTTCCATCACCAATTCGCACATTCGCGGCTGTATGTCTTCGATAACTTCACGAATTCCATCTTTAAGGCCTTGAATCGATTGCGGGCCATTGCCATAGACCATATCTTTTACGTATCTCCAAAGAAAAAAGTCTAGAGTTGTTAAATCACAAGATCTCGGTAGCCAATTGTGATGGCCTCTTCGAGAAATCAGGAAGAAAACGTTTCACGCAAAAGAGCAATGGTATCGTTACTTATGTGGCACGTTGTCTTGTTGAAAGAAACTTCATCCACATCATTATCTTCCAATTCCGGTCATACAAAATCATTAATCATCGTTCGATTGCGCAATCCATTCACCGTAACAGTTGCTCCAGCCTCATGTTCGAAAAAGTAAGGTCCAATGATCCCGCCAGACCAAAAACCGCACCAAACAGTCACACGTTGAGGATGGAGAGCCAAACAATAATTCTTGGGTTTTCCGAGCCCCAAATGCGACAATTCTGCTTGTTAAAGTAGCCTCCGAGGTGAAAATAGCCCACTCACATTTTTCGGTGGAATTTCCAATCAGTTTGATGCATTTCAAGGACCCAATCAGACACGACGTTGTTGTTAATAGTCGGTAGGCGTGAGTTCTTGTGTTAACTGAACTTTAAAAGCCTTAAGAACTAAGTCTTTATGCAAAATACGGTGTAATGTCGTTTTTGGAATGCCCAATTCCAAAGATCGAAAAATCGTAAAATGGACAAATCTGGGTTTTCCTCAACACTATAGGCTACAACGGAAAATTCTTAGTTGTTCTTGAGCGACGTGCACTAGTTGGGTTCTTTACATCACTAACTTGTCCCAACAGCTCAAACTCTTCCACAACTTTCACATTAGCTGGCCAAGAAGGTGCTTCATGACCATCCAAAAAAGCTTTAGTTTTGTCATCTGTGACTGCGAAATTTTCACCATGTTTGTAGTGAATTTTAATAATTTCAATGCGTTGTTGCCCCGTATACCGTTCCATTTTTATTAATGGCGTAGTTAGTCATCTGCCAAGTAGTTACAGGTTGACTCATGAGAACTGTTAAAATGGCGGGCTATTGATAATAAAACCTTTTATTGGAAGACCCTATAAATCGTAAGTCCAATAAATTCTTAAAAATACTTATAACCTACAGTTGTATCACTTTGCCCACAACTATCGGCTGTTATCCTTGAAACTTTGGGTCTTGAAGTCGCAAGAAAGTTTAACACAAACCCATTTAAAACCATAGTTATACTATAACAAAATTGAATAATGATTTTTGTGCTCCTATTAGATGCGATCAAACTGAACTGATTGCGAGAATGAAGCAATATGCACAGGCGATGTTTGAGACTGGCTGAAAGATCTTGTGGTCGATAGCCATTTGTTACTGTTGTTGACAATAAAGGCTTTTATAATTATTATGATCAATTGCACTTTGGTTGGGACTGTCGTTTTATTTTGGAATAATAGAAACTTTTCGTTTTGTTCAAAATAAATTTTTGCACATCACTTTCTGACTGAAACTAATTTACTTATGTGAAAGAAATAACGCTAGAAGATTTAAAGTACTCTTAAGGGGGTACTCGCTCAAATTTTCAGAAAAAAAACGGCGAAGTGCGAGTCGCCCTGCTCGTGCGCGTCTCGTTTTATCCTAAATACAAGAGGTCACTGAGTAGTTAGTTAGGTACTTAAACACGAAATCTTACTTATATGATATGAAATTCTTGACGAGAGACCTATTTCAAATTCCAAGCCAAAACTAAAATATTTTAAAAGTTACCAAAAGAAAGCGAATGACGATTATAATAAATCGATTATGATAAATCTTTATTTTACTATTACCCTTATTCAGTAACTTACATTAAGAATTAACTGAATTACGCGATTATTTTTATACTTATAAAAAGAAAACGAACAGACGATTATGATAAAACTTTATTTTAGTATTACACTTATTCACTAACTTATATTAAGATCTAACTATTTTTTTTTTTTAAATTATAAATTTAAATATTTTTAAATTTATATCGCAAATATTTTTAAACTTATAAAAAGAAAACTTTGTTTTAGTATTACACTTATTCACTAACTTATATTAAGATCTAACTATTTCTAGATCTAATATAAAGTAATATATTAACTATTTCTAGATCTATTTCGATACTCTTAACATTCAGTTGTTCAATTGACTGCTTTTGGGCAATTGACTACCAAAAAATATAGGAAGAGGAGGACCTATCTGTATGCAACCCATATGCTTCTGCTGCCTGACAATATCACGCAACACATTAGTGTATTTTCATAAGTTTCTAATAGTAAATTCGCATTTTTCTTGTAATTAAACTACATATTTACGGTTTTCAGATTTTCCCTTTACATGTACTGTAAGACACCGCTTCTTGCCAAATTTCATGATTCTAGGTCAACGGGAAGTACCCTATAGGTTTTGATCCCTTGTGAAATCGCAAAATATGCGACATAAACGGTCATATCTTTTGATCGCGTTGACTTACAAGTTTGATTTTTTCACAGCTGAAAGACTGTGAAAGACCGCAGATCCGAGTATTTGATACAAATTTCAAATTGTTACCTCTACGCGTTCCTGTGAAAAATGGTCTTGACAGACAGACGGACGGACAGACAGACGGACGGACGGACGGACAGACAGACAGACAGACGGACAACAAAGTGATCCTCTAAGGGTTACGTTTTCGGTACGGAACCCTAAAAATGATACATTTTTGAACGGCTGCCAAAAGAAGAGGAAGGCAGATAGAGCATTAATTTTTTTTTAATTTTAATTACATATCCTTCGACCATATGTCCATTTTTTCCCGACGCGCGCGCTCCTCGCGCATGCGCACAGCTGTCTGCATCTCAGGAGACAATTAAAAAAGTCTATATATGGTGCGCACTATTTCCGGCACCTCATGGAACAAAAAATCAAACTTATTATTAAAGTAGAGGAGTCAAATTCCCCATTGACAGAAGGAAATTAAAAACAAATCGATTTTAGAGAAATACGCTCGAAAATTTCGAGAGAAAAACAGTCACTGAATCGCGAAATTTTTTTTTATCAAAATTTCCATCCTTCAATGGGAAATTGTTCATACTGTGATCAAAACTCGCCAAGGTTTTTCAAATCGGTCAAGAACTCTATCCGTAATCATGCGCACCATATTGAAAAAACGATTCCGAGAAAAAACGCGATTGAAAGTTCACTTGTAGCTCTCTCATAGTGAAATCTGACCAATTTCAAAAGTATGGGGGGATTCGTACTTTGGGGTATTGGGAATAAGAGTGAATTGAGATTCACGGTCGAGCAACAGAAAACGGGAATCGTTGAAAATCGGTAGCAAGCGAGAGGCATTTTCGACGGAAAATTAAACATTATTATGATTCTTTCTCGCCCACCTCTAGGAATTGATTCCTGGACCATATAGCAATCCTTCCACGACTTCGTAGCTCTTCTCGAGCTCAGATAGCTCTTGAAGACTCTCTTTGGGTCTTCAAGAATTCTCATCCCTCTGGGTTAATCGAGGCCTTTCGCTTCCTGCGTAGCGCGGCGATCAGCATTTGATCTGCGCTCCGCATCTCGCCTCGTTGCATAATCCACGGCATGTTGACCGACGTCAATTCCGAGCCCTTTCATGACTAGTAGCACTGTCGTGAAGCACTCGTTGAAAATGGATGCCGCCAACCTGGCAGAAATATCGACAATTTGTTTCCCGTTGAACAGATGTTTCGGGGCAAACTGCCGAGACATTTTTGCAAGAGCTATTCTTCTGTTAAATCCTCATAAATTTGTTTCACATACTTTTGAACAATTGTATCGAGCGCAGGTTTGTAAATATGAGTAGTCCCGTTTTGCTGGGCCTCATCCAGGACCAGGTCTCATTACACAGATGATGTTGAGGATTCGAATCCGTTGAGATCTTGTGAAAATAGCCACACCAAATTTGGAGCGACCGGCCTTTCTCTTCTTCCGCAGGCTCGATGCAGCTGTCGGCGCGCGCTTGAAAGCGCTGTACGCAGCGTTATAACGGCATTTTCAAGAATATATTTTGCAGGGGCATTCTCAATAAATGAAATAACCCAAATATAATTTATTATTTTTTTAAATGAGGCAGTACCCCCTTAATATTAACTGATATCAAGAGATGAAGGTAGCAACTATAAACTGTCTAATCGAATTTCTGCTAAAATTGATGTAGGTAATAAATGTGAATGAAACTAAATGTGAATTAATCGAATGATTTGCCTTAGCGTTTTGCGGGTACAAAAATAGTTTGAATAATGATTTTTGTGCCCCTATTAGATGCGATCAAACCGAACTGATTGCGGGAATGAAGCAATATGCAAAGGCGATGTTTGAGACTGGCAGACAGATCTTATAGTCGATAGTCATTTTTTACTGTTACTGTGACAATAAAGATTATTATTAAAATTAGTTTGAGAGTTATTTTACCTTAGTTCTTCTTTTAAGAACAGATTACTTACAGAAGTATTACCAGTCTAGATAACTCTATCCTATTACAAAAAACAGTATAATCTAGTATTAATAATCGGTTGGTCTATTCCAAAGTTAGCAGTAACTAGTGTGTAATATAATCTTGTCTATGTTTTCGTGTAAATATTTTTATTTGTGGTATGTATTATATTGTAGATGCAGCATTAACGTATTCTACAATAGATGTTCGCTAAACGTTAGCTATGAATTAAACGTTAGCTATGAATTAAAGAAAAAAATAATTATAAAAAATATTATTGAAATTAAGTAAAAATGTATAGGCGAGCCTATAAAGTAGGTGAATTGTTGGTTTGTGGGAATACATAGACAAGGCTAGATGATCGTCTATTTTTTTTTAATTCGATGCAAATATTATTCTTGCTTATCCGGTTTATTGTTTATAAAGAAAAGTATTGAAGTAATTAGAAAACTACACGAGAAAGAATGAATGAAAGAATTTCAATTTATTGTTCGACTCTCATACGTTTTTTTAGATTATGGAAAAACATTTTTACATCATTATATTTCATTGTTAAACGATCCACCGCATCCTGTTTCCTTGTTCTTTGTATATCCAATCTTTTATCAGAAAATAAGTCACTGTTTTCATAAATTAAAAGCCATGTTATTTAATATCTGGAGAATTGAATACATTCCAAAAGTTCCTATTAACAGATGGAAATTAATGAAATAATTGCCTAATACACAATGAATTTTATTTAATTTGATATAGTAATAGTTTTCTGTATTTGTAGATATATGCAAAGTAATGTTTATACTTATTTACTTTAGACATACATACCATATATATCTTGTACAAGACTTGACAGACAAGACTACACAGTTAAGACTAGACAGATCACAGAAGACCAGACAAACAAGACTAAACAGACAAGACTAGACAGACAAGACTAGACAGGCAAGACTAGACGGACAAGACTAGAAGGACAAGACGGACAAGACAAGATAGACCAGATTGAACAGACAAGACTTGACAGATTAGACAGACAAGACTAAACAGACTAGACAGACATGACTAGGCAGACAATACTACGCATACAATACTAGACGTACAAGATTAAACAGGCAAGACTAGACAGGCAAGACTAGACAGACAAGACTAGACAGACAAGACTAGATAGACAAGGCTGGACAGACAAGACTAGACAGGCTAGACTAGCCAGAGTAGACAGGCAAGACTAGACAGACAAGACTAGGCAGACAAGACTAGATAGACAAGACTAGACAGACAAGATTTTTATTTTAAAGTGGTTCGGGGCTCTCGGGGGAAGATAACCTAAACCCCGTATTCCACTTGGGCTTTTTTAGTATGCGCCACCCCGGTATCGCATATTTTGCATTCATTCAAGGTGGGCAGCCCGGACGGTTAGTGAAAACCGCCCCTAGTTGTCACCTACCCGGCCAGGATTCGAACCCGGGTCTCCCGCATTGAAAGGCGGGTATGTATGTTATAAAATGGTTTAACAACCTGATTACTTCAAAAATATAAAGTTAAATATAGTCTCAAAACCGCCCTGAAATATACTCGAAGGACTTTTAGAATTTTCCTACTCTGTTGCCGGTTTGCTCTTTCCATCTTTTTATCCCTCTCGGCAATTCCAAACCCTTTCCGCTTTCATCCATACATTCCTTCCACTTCTTCCCTTCCATCCTCTCTCCTTCATTCCATTCGCCTCTTGTACGCATTTCCATCCAATGCTACCACATATCTTCTGATGCCCTACAAACCCTGCATTTTCTATGCTTCTCATTCATCCAGTATCTCCTTCCACGCTCCTCACACGTACACCTATATCTTGCTAACATGACTTGAGCAGTGGTGCAAAATTTTAACTGGGCTCTCTCTATCCCGTCCTCCTCTCTCCTCCCCCAGTCTTCTAAGCCATACATTAAAATGCTTCTCACGCATACCTTCCACACCGTCTCAGCCGCTCTGAAGTTTCCTTCGAAATTATTCTTCCACCCGCTCCAGATTCGTCCCGCCACCCTCGGGGCAAAAACGTTTTTTTTTCGAAACGTACTCCACTGTTCTCTGTTGCTGCCCCCCTTTCCAAATGTATACCCCAGATACTTGAAGTTCTGCACTTCCTCAATTTCCATCCCTCTCCATTCAAACCGCCCTTTCTTGAAATTACCACCTCTTTTAAATCGCATCCATTTAGTCTTTTCCATATTCACGCTCAAATCCCTCCTATATCAAAATACCCTCTAACCCCCTCTATCACTTCTCTCAATTCACATGCTGTTTTGGCAAATACCACTATGTCGTCGGCGTATGCCGACTAAACTCCATACCTTTTTTCTCCCTAGCACCAGTCCTCCAGATTGCCCGTCCGCCAAAACTCTTTCTAAATTGGCCACATATAGATTAAAAGGTTAATCGGGGCTTAGGGGACAACCTTGCCTCGGGCTCATTTTTATCTCAAGACATTCTGTTACACACTCATTCATCATTCACCCTGATTCTGCATGCCGTTTCCCTGTACACTTCCTTCACATTCCTCAATTCAATTTCCCTCTGCTATGGAATCATAAACTGCTTTCAGATCGACAAAAAGGGCCGACAGGCCCCCATTTTTAATTCCCTGATCAATTATAAATCTAAGCGTTATGAGATGTTTAGCTGTGCCTCTTTCCTCTCTGAAACCTGCTTGGACCTCTGGTATTAACTGTTTTTCCTCCGTCTGTTTTCTCAGTCGCCCTTCAAGGACTTTGGCGAAAAATTTGTTCATCAACTTGAGTTCATCAATTTGTGTTCATCAACATGATCCCTCTGTAATGCTCCACTCTTTCCTGTCCTCATTTTTGTGTGTTGGCAGTATTATCCCCTCTTTACAGCTCTCCGGAATATTCTTTATGCCTATCCATATCTTATTGAACTCCTCTGTAAGCTTGTCAATTCATTTTTCTGGCACCCTCTTCCACTCTTCATTCCACACTCCGTCCGGTCCTGCCACTTTTTTTTGCTTTAAGGTTCCAATTACTTGGTATACCTCCTCGGCAGTCATTTCTTCTTCTCCTACTTCTTCAGACTCATGTTCCCTCCTCCATCTGCCATTCCCCCGGTTTGCCATTATCTCCACTGCCTCTAGTAAAGCGGTCGGCAACCGGGGGACGTCGGACCCCCAGAGGTCCGTAAGTATATTCAGATACATTAACAACTTCATCTGAAATTTTCAATGTATTGAAAGACTATTTTCTGAAAAATTAAATTGATTAGGGAAAATGCATAGGAATATGTACAGGCCAAAATAAGAGATGTTGGACACATAGATATAATTTGTACTCATTGTATTTTATCATCGTGAACAACTTGTCGCGAAAAGATTATCTCCAAAATTACATGAAGTTCTGTCGGATGTAGTTAAAATTGTAAATTAAATTCGACATAAAGCCCTCAATTCTAAAATAATCTTTCAACAACAAAATAATGCTAAATTCTATAGCTTGTTTGTTTAGCATCATTCAGACATTTTTTTGTTTTTGTTAAATGAGTTGAACATATCAATTTATGGACAGAATTCAGACGTTTTCATTTTGCGAAGTAAAATGCACGCATTTCAAAAGAAAAAATTATTTTGGCAAACACTATTAATCCATGAAAATTTGCAAGCGTTTTTGACATCTATAGTCACCAATGCACATAGCTTTCTTGTTGTTCGTGTCTTTTTGGTTTCTCCTTCTCCAATTTCGAGCACCCTTCTGGCTGCATCGATGGTGGACCGCTTCTCCCGGAATCCATACTGAGTATCTGCTAAATCCCCTTTTGCCTTTATCTCTTGTGCAATTCTTTTAACTATTACTTGCTCCAGAAACTTAGCTGCCGTATCGATCATGCATAGCGGCCTATACGATGACGGTTCTAGGCTTTCCTTATTAGGTTTCTTGATTAATATAACTTTAGCTTTTTTCCATACTTCCGGGATCGTTCCAGTTTTCAGTATGTTGTTCATAACATGTGTAACCACCTCCGTATATTCACTTGCCATAATTTTGATTTTTTCTGGCGGGATTACGTCTAGTCCAAGAGCTTTCCGAATCTTCTTTTTTGAGTTGCGCTAAGAATTTCCTCGTTCGTGAAGGGCATATATTCTTCTGCATCTGGCTTCACCCAATTCTTTTCTTTGTGTTGCGGGAACAGTCTGACAATTCTCATTTTGTTTTCTGCGCTAATTGTCATCGGGGGAGGTTTTAGCCTTTTCATTACAATGTGGTACCCTAGGCCCCACGGATCGTTCTCCACCTCCTCACATAGGGCCTTCCAGCTGCTTTCTTTAGATTTTTTTAATCATGTTACTGAGCTTTTTTTCTCGTCTTTGTGCTTGTTCTGCTCTTGGATTGTCTCATTTGGGAGTTTCTTATTATTGGTTCTAGTTAAGTCCCTCTTAATCATTTCTGTCTTTGTTCTTTGATTTCATCTGTCCACCAATATACTCCTACGCGTCTTGTCTTGTTACTCTTTATTTTGGGCATTGCCTTGTTACACGCTGCCGATATAAGTTTTATCAGGTCTTCAGCTGTTTCCACTTTGCATTTCTTCAAGCCCTGGTTAGCATCAGCAAGGAATTTTAGTTTATCAAGCCAGTCTCCATTTGGGGGCTGGGTTCGCTCCATTTTGTACTCGTTTTTCACCGAGCGCGTAATAGATGTAGCGATGGTCACTGAGTGTTTCGTCCGACAGTACTTTCCACTTGACTGTTTAGGTCTCCGGTGGCAAATGTGACATCTATTAGGGAGCTTTTATTTCCACTTCTATAAGTGGGTTCTTCGTCTTCATTGGCTATCTCGAGATTATTTGCCACGGCCCATTCAGCGAGTAGGCGCCCTCTTTTATCATCTACTTTGGAACCCCACGCTTTTGCCTTCTCCAAATCTCCAAACACTAATTTTGTTCGTTTGGCTTATGCTCTGCTGCAGTTCCTGTAGGTATTCTTCGAACTCTTCGTATGTACAATTTGGCTTATGTAGCAGCTATATACTCTGCCCCATTCTAGGTCCACCCATGAGAACTCTTTGCCTTTGCATTGAAATTCCAGTTGTCGGTTGACCGTTATTGCCACATCGCAGTTTTGATCAGTATGCCACTTCTGGTTGTTATTATTGGCTATCCGTTTGTTGAGTTCACTTACTAGCACAATATTGATTTCCTTTTTAGCAGCTGTTGCGTCTAATAGGTTGTGTGCGGCAGCACTTCTATTGGCATTTATTTGGACAATTTTTATATCGAAGTGAGGGGTTCATCCTCAGCAGCAGATGCTGCTTTCTTCCGTTTTAACCTACACTTCAGTGTCCAACCACGGTGGCCCTCTTCCTTGCACGTTGTACAGTAGGCCGCCTGCTTGCAATCTTTTGCTTTATGCCCACTATTGGCGCAATTCATGCACAAATTACTCCTGTCGGGGTCGGTGCATTCCTGCGTGTTGTGCAAATATTCCAAACATTTAAAGCATCTTTGTACTTTCTTCTTGCGTTTGATGCTACAATTGTTCCATCCACTTTTCAGCTGCCCTACGTTTAGTAGATCTTGTGCTGTTTCAGGGTCTAGGGTCACTTTGGCTGTTTGCTGTTCCCCATAGGTTGGCCATATATGCTCGACTGATAGTCTTTGGCCAGGTCTTTTCTTGCCTACTGCTTTCATTGCATCAATGATTTCGTCTCTCGTTGTTACGCCGTCAATCCATGTGATGAGTAGTGTTGCGTCGTCTTTCCTCTTAACCACTCTTGCTTTCATTCCTGCTATATGTGCTATTTCTGATCTTAATTTATCTATCTGCCCGTCAGTGTCTTCTGTTACGATCAGCATTTGTCCTTCCATGGTTTTTCGTATTGTTTCAACCTTTATGCCATGTTGTACGATGTCTATGTTTTGCTTAACAGTTCTCACCAGGTCAGCGTACGACACCCCATCCGCTTGTACCACGAGAGCTTCTGTTCTTGCCCTGGCTGCGCTATCGGTTTTGTCCCTTCTCCTTGGGTTTGGTATGCATATGGATATTTCTACATCGGGAATGTCTGAATATTCGATCTCTATTATCTTACGTAATAATTCTAAATCTGGAAGAATACATGAATGAAAAAGACGTCAACCGTCAGATAATAGGTCTTGTTCAAGGGCACTTGCAGTCACTCCAGGAGTCTTTTGAACGTTATTATCCCATAGAAGAGGATTGCAGAAATGGAAATATGTGGATAGTAAATACATTTTCTTCAAATATTGAGGAAAGCAAATTAAATGTGCAAGAAAGAGAAAGTTTAATTGAATTATCGTCGGATGATTGTCTTAAACTTCAATTCAACTAATATTTAAGAAGTAATTTTTGGCTTTGTGTAAAAAACGAATATCCAATATTGAGTAAAGAAGTTTTAAAACTTTTGACTCCGTTCACTATAACCTACTTATGTGAAAAAACTTTTTCATCTCTAACAGATATTAAAACCAAATCGCTTTCGGTTTGAAATAGAGGCGTGTTGCAGTAACATCATTGGAGCCAATTGATTAAATTATTTTAAACCAAGAGCAGCAAATTTAGTAATTTTTAATGTAGAACACTATCATTCAAAATTCAATTTTCGTTGCAAATTTTGTACACAGTAAAAGCTTACTTTCAATAAAACTTTCAATTTTGTTTGATAGTTTGAAAACTTTCAACACATTTGACCTTGATAATTTTCAAAAAATTGGGGGTCTGCGCTGATTGGGGCTCCGCCAAAGTTTCAGTTGTGAATTTAGTGGTCCACAATACCTAAAAGGTACCCGACCGCTGCTCTAGTAGAACCATATAGTGCCTTAACCAGTTTCCTATCGGTATGGGATACGGAATCCGCTCCTTCCTCCCGCTCTTCTCCTTTAAATATTTCTCGAGGTGCGCTTATGTCCTAATCTCCAGCACTCGTTGATGCTCCCTTGATTATCTATTTAATCTGGACTTTTGAAACTCTCTATTCAATCTTGGAGATAAACCGCATTGAGCAAAATCTGAATTGTATAAAGTCACGTGAACAAATTGTGATACCTTAGTCATGTCAATTATTGTGCCTTCTATTCTCTTAACCACTCCGCCCACCCTTTTCGTTCCGCATTACTCGTTTGGTCCTTAGATTTCCTACATATCCCTTTGCCATCTCTATCCATCGTGTTAAACTGCTCTTCTCCTATCCTCACATTCCAGTCACCTACTAGTAGCAAGTTTGTCGATGACGTCCCTTCTAAATAACTCTATATGCTCTCTTTGATTCTTTCCGGACACACATGACTAGACAGACATGATTATACAGATAAGTCTAGAATGTCAAGACTAGAATGGCAAGACTAGACAGACAAGACGAGACAGACAAGACCAGACAAACAAAACCATAGAGACAAAACAGAGAAGACAGGCAAGACTAGACAGACAAGACAAACAAGACTTGACAGACAAGACAGACTAGCAGACGTGACCAGAGAAACAAAACTTCATAGGAAGTCCTAGACAGACGAGACTATTTGAGAAAAGACTAGATAAAGAAGACTGGATATGTATGTACTGAACACTTATCACCAAATAAACAGACAGAGAGACAGCCTGTGTTCAAAAGGAGACAAACTAGCTTCGTTTTAAAATATATTTTTTTTTTAGGTTTTTAAAAATGCAATATCAAGTTTACATCCATCTCCAACTGATAGTTGCTCGTTGTACTTAAATTTAGCAACAATTGCTGCTCTACCCGTCAAATGCAGCAGACACAACACCCCGTCCAGATCTCACACACTAACTCGTTTAGTCCAGAACTTTATGGTCGGCGTCAACGAAAGCATCATTGTGAGTTCTCTAAATAAGATTTCTACAAAAAAATTATATGGATATATTTGCATAGACAAATAAATCTAGGGAGACAAAACTAAATCGACAAATCGAGAAACATAAAACTGGATAATTAATGTAATAGAAAGTAGATTTGGCAAATACGACTAGAGATTAAGCATGCGATTTAGATTTTCATGAAATTTAAGATTTTTTTTTCAGATAGTTTGTGAACGTAAAGATGTTTATGCAAGTGGCTGTGCCGTTGCTCGTGCCTTCCCGACATTCACGAGGAAAACATCAATCACCAATGCAAACAACGTGGTCTCCGTCGAGTTCATCATAATTTCTAGCCGTGAGTAAAAATCCAGATAAAATTCAAATAAAATAACCGATAAATCTACCTCGAGTGTTTGAATTTAATGAATTCTCCACTCAATTAGATTTTATCGTGTCGAGTGTTTGTTATATAATATTGAAATAAATATATCAGCGATTGATAAAACAGTAATTCTTCAGCAAATATTTATGAGACCTATTTTTGAGCATATGTCTAGACTTTATAAATATATGTTGTCATTTTTTAATAAGTAATTAATTTATTTATCAATTTATTTAGTGATATAGTACATTTGTTTCTAAATAAATAAAATCACGACAGTAATAATTATTTTTCCAAATTTTCATTTAACTTTTCGTTTCTTTTTTATTGAGATAAAGCCCACTGTTTATTATTA
The DNA here is from genome assembly GCA_944588485.1 of Phosphuga atrata. Lineage (NCBI taxonomy): Eukaryota > Metazoa > Arthropoda > Insecta > Coleoptera > Silphidae > Phosphuga > Phosphuga atrata. The sequence continues at coordinate 63,288,479 of OX155892.1, forward strand.
TTATTCCGGGGTCACAGCAGAAGCGACCACGTCGCGACCCCCTGGCAAGTCTATTCTGTTAATTCTGCTATCACTGAGTCACATATCGTCTTAGAAATGAACACTCTTGGGTGGTTCAGATACGAATTAATAAATAAATAAATAATATTTTCATTTTTATTAATTCCGATTGAAATTGATTACAGAAGAAAACGGAGAGGATGGTTTGGACATTTCGGCCGAAGATTTAACTGCCCTCGATGCTGCTGCAACTGGGATTCGACTTGCAGCTCGCATTGTTGATACACCGTGCAATGAAATGAACGTTGATCACTTTTTAGAGGTAAAAAATTGCTAAAAAAATCAACTTCACTTGACGGACAGACAAGGCTAGACAGGCAAGACTAGATAGACAGACGTAAGGGACAGGAGACGACAGACAATACTATTAACAGGCAAAACTAAACAGACAAAAGTATCAGACAAGATTAATAGGCTATAGGATTATATATTTGGCCGTCCAAATGTATGGTCCATGTGGAAGGCCCTACCAAGACAGACAGAGTAGTTTGTTTCATTGTTTTATCAAATAATTAATATTTCAGGAGATCAAAATCATTGGTCGTGAATTAAACTTGACGCCAACAATAATTCGCGGCGAAGAGCTGAACGTCAAAGGTTTCGGCGGGATTTACGGTGTGGGTAAAGCCGCGACGTCTCCACCGGCGCTGGCGGTATTAAGTCACACCCCAGCTGGAGCTCATAATACCGTGGCGTGGGTCGGTAAAGGAATCGTTTACGACACCGGCGGTTTGAGCATCAAGGGCAAAACTGCCATGCCGGGTATGAAGAGGGACTGCGGAGGAGCTGCCGGGATTTTAGGTGCCTTCTATGCCGCCGTCAAGGCGAACTTCAAAGAGAATTTGCACGCCGTTTTCTGTTTGGCTGAGAATTCTGTCGGTCCATCAGCCACACGGTAAATTAAATCAAATATTTTTTACAGGATATATTATTTACGTAAGCTAGCAGGGCAAGTGTAGGCTGATAGCCAAAAAAACAGTAATACATAGACAGAAAAGACATGTTTATTTCAATTTCATGAGACTAAACGGACAATTCTATAAATAAAAGACAGCAACAATATTAGACACACAGGAACAGACCAACATGATTTGAAATACAAATATACACATGCTGGTCTGAATGTAAAAGGCGATTCAAACAGGACACATACATATTAAGGTTAAATTTTTCAGACTAGATATAGATATATCTAGTCTTCTAGTAGATATCTACTCTTCTAGCAGATACCAGAAGTGCTTTTACTAAGTGAATCAATATAAACTGACCAGACTAGGCAGTTAAGAAAAGAAAAAGATAGCCTAAAACAAACGTCATTGCTACATAACAGAGTAATTATTAATTTTTGTTTGTTTTAGGCCAGATGATATTCATACTTTGTATTCTGGCAGAACTGTCGAGATTAATAATACAGACGCTGAAGGTCGTTTAGTATTATCTGATGGAGTCGTCTATGCTAAACGTGATTTGAAAGCTAATATTATTTTGGACATGGCTACTTTGACTGGAGCTCAGGTAATTTAAAATGATTCATTTAGCCTAATATAAAATGTGTTTTTCAATGTTTTCACTAAAAGTCGTGAATAAGAATTTTAGTGTTTTCACTAACATTACTTTTTGACTTATAAACTTATGCTAGAAAACACGGCAATTGAGACTTGATTTTCAAATATGTGTGTTTTATTTTAGGGTGTTGCAACTGGTAAATATCATGCAGCAGTGTTAACAAACAACGGAGATTGGGAAGAGACGGCGTCAATAGCTGGCCGAATTTCTGGCGACTTGGTGTTCCCCATACCGTACTGCCCAGAATTACACATTTCTGAATTTTCGTCAGCTCTCGCTGATATGAAAAATTCCGTTGGCGATCGCAGCAATGCGCAATCCAGCTGTGCAGGTCTATTCGTTGCTTCACATTTAGGCTTCGACTTCCAAGGAGTTTGGATTCACGTTGATATGGCATCTCCTGTTCACTCTGTAAGTCAATTTTTATTATCCCATCAGGAACTTATTTTGTAACTTATTATTTTTTAGTAGTATTTTTTGATTAAAATGAAATTACAAAGTTTACTTCACACATGTTTAAATTATTTTTATCTCCTCGCACAGCAAAATGAACACATTAATAAGTAAATTATTGTATATGTAGTTCGCGTAAAAGTCCAATGTAAAGAAATGGAGTTTCAATCTTTTTGGTGTTAATTTCTTTTTGTTGTTGCTATGGCAACAACTCGCGTCCCTAAACAGAAAACATAGACGTAGTGAATAGTATATTTTGTAACTAGGGCGATAAGTTGTCAATTCGACGCGAGAGCGAAATTGGGCGCATGAACGCTCGAAGCACATTGGCTCGAGAGGGCAATTGACATTATCGCCCATGTTACAAACAATATTTTTTATTACTCATGCGAGGGATGTATCTTACAAGTTTGGGATCCAGGGGCCATAAAAAAATGGAATAAAAAATGAAGAATTTGCTTTTTCAATTGTCTCCGGTGATGTGGATTCGTCATACGAAATCTACTCAGTATCTCCGGTATTACCATAGAATTTATACTCATTTTAAAAAGTTTTCTTTAATTTATATTATTATTTTGTAATGAAAAATTTGTTTGACACTTTCACGTCACTTTTCTAATATTGAGGTCTTTTTGAGGATTGTGTTATTTTTTTAAATGTAACTTAGCGATATTCAACTGGTGCGTTACTCAAGTTATGTAGAAAAACAGCGAGAAGTGGCATTTCTCGTATTAAAAAACCTGCGCCAAGTACTTTTCGAGCATGAGCAATAAAAAAATAAATCTTCTGACGTATATTAAAATTGAATTAATTTTTCTTATATAACTTTTATATGGCTCTAATATAACTTAACCTAACCATAACCTAATCTAGGTTACCCTAGATTAAATCGACAACGTCCAAATAGTGTTCCCGCCACTGTGCGTTTTTACTAGTTACAAATTTTTGCCACGGAGGTGCTGAATGTTCTAACCTTATTATGGAGTGGCGGACTATCCATAAGGCAAACTAGGCACGTGCTTACAAACTATTACAAATTATTTGGAATTTTATAAAAATCGACTCATTCGAAATCGACTATAATGCCTCACTATTATTTTTAATTTTGTTATTAGTTATAATATTTTTTTTATTCTAGGGTGAAAGGGCAACTGGATATGGAGTGGCTTTGCTGACTACATTGTTTGGTAGTTTTTGCAAGCAGTCGTTGTTGAGTTCTATTGGGCCGTGCTTGAACACCATGAACGATTGCTCCAAATCCGAGACTTGCGCTAAAAAGCTTAGGATGAACTGATTTCTGCTAACATAATTTTTCATTCAAGGGTTAATCAATATAATTATAACTATATAAAATATATTCGAACATTATTATATTCTTGTTTTATTAAAAAAAAAAACATTTAGAGATACAATACAGTTGGAACTAAAAAAAAAACATGCATGGATCATTTGACAGATTCGGTCAAGACGAAAGAAGATCAAAACACAGCTAGGTAACGGACTAGAGACGACACTGTAGACAGACTTCTAAATAAATACGATTGACAGACAATGGCAAGGCGGTAGAGAAAGCACCAAACAAACAAGCATAGTTGGGCAAAAATTAATTGTGAAAACAATTAAATTGCGAGATTTAATTGCTACAATTGATACAATTAATAAATGACGGTTAGAAGATGTTTATTATACTCCAATGTATCACTTGCCATAATGCGTAACTGTAATAGTTATTTACATTAGAGTGTGGAAGGTTTGATTTTACAACGCGACAGCTCGATTGGGAAACGAGCACGAAGGGCGAGTTCCGCATTAGCTTTCTGCATTCCATAACTTTCCCGCATTGTGACAAATAAAATAATTTCCAATATTGTAAATAATCTAAATAGTTGGGAAAGATGGTTCGTTCGGGACCCTCGACCTGCACTTCCGGCCCTCAACCTCGCTCCCACTTCCGGTTCCCACTCACACTTCCGGTCCCCACCCCACTTTCGGTTCATGAACCGGAAGTGGGAACCAGAAGTAGGGAAATTTTTGGAACCGGAAGTGGGGGTGGGAACCGGACGTAGGGAAATTTTTGGAACCGGAAGTGGGGGTGGGAACCGGACGTAGGGAAATTTTTGGAACCGGAATTAGGGTGGGAAACCAAAGTTGGGGTAGAAACCGGAAGTGGGTGGAAACCGGAAGTGGGGGTAAAATCATTTCCGCACGAAATTTGTATAAATATTTTTGGCCGACAATTATTATTTAAGAAACAAATAGACCCTCCGCCTCCACTTCCGGTCCTCCACCCTCGCCCTCCCACTTCCGGTTCCCACCCACTTCCCGTTTCCACCCCAACTTCTATTTCCCACCCAACTTCCGGTTCTCACCTCCACTTCCGGTTCCAAAATTTTCACCACTTCCGGTTCCCACCCCCCATTTCCGGTTGCAAAAATTTTCAGTTCCGGTTCCCACTTCCGCTTCCGGAAGTGTAAGTGGGAACCGGAAGTGTGAGTGTGAACCGGAAGTGGAGGTGGGATCCGGAAGTGGGGTGTTAACCGGAAGTGGGAGCAAGGTGGAGGGCCGGAAGTGGAGGTGAAGGGTCCAGAACGAACCATCTTTCCCAACTATTTAGATTATTTACAATATTGGAAATTATTTTATTTGGCAAAATGCGGGAAAGCACGGTTACAATGCTGAGGGAAAAGTTTTTACATTCATCAAATAGTATTAATTGTAATAATAAACAATTGATGATTAAGTTAATTGTAACTTACAATTAAAATTTTAATTGCAATTAAATTAATTGTAAACCACAATTAATGGATTTAATTGCAATTGATTTCAAATGCATCTCACAATTAAACAGTTAATTCAATTAAATTAATTGCAATTGATTTAGTTACAATTAAAATTGTAATTGTTTGATTCTACAATTAAAAAATTAATTGAATTACGCCCAACACTGCAAACAAGACACTAGACAAACAAAACTGGAAAGAGAATACTAAATAGACAAGATAAGACATATACACATAAGATAAGGCATACAAATCCAAAAAAACGACGTATAAGACCAGTCAGAAGAGACTTATAAGTCCATGCAGACAAGACTGGATATAGAAGAGTAGTCAGACTGACGAAACTTCATAGACAATAATTTTTTTTGACGTAGCTGCGATCTGTGCAGACGAGTGGCCCTTAAAAACTCCGCCATAAAGTGGATTGTGTAACCATGCTAAGCAGTATGCATTTGTGGCTTCTTGGGCCACCTACATTGGGCATAATTTTGCCCAGCACTGAGGCTACCTTCATACGCTTAGCTGCTGCGTTCGTGAGGTGTTGGACGAAGGAAAGTCTTTTATCTAATACTCCAGGGTATGTGATTTTATCCTTTGGGACTATACGGGTCTCTTGTATTTGGGATTTTATTGGCTTTTATTAGCTTCAGACATTTCCGGTGGAAGCATTAGGTTATTGGTTGTCATCCACTCTATTACTACTTGTATTGCGCGGTTTCCCCCTTGCATTATAGACTATGAGCGCCAGGTCATTCTCAAATCCAATAAGTGTTGCACTATCTGTGAGTCTAAGTCTTAGGACACCCTAATATAGGATGTGCCACAGAGTTGGGCTCAAAACTGAACCCTGCGGGGCACCACTACTTAGTTCCCTCACCATTGTGCTTCCATCTGTTTCTAGTAATAGGGTTCTGTCACCGAGGTAGCTCTTCAGTATGCGTAGTAGGTAAGGGGCCACGCCTCTTGTCATTTCATGCATTATAATCTTCCAGCTTGCACTATTAAAAGCATTTCGCACGTCGAAGGTGTTTAATGCGCATATCTTTCTCGTCCTTTGGGAGCCTTGTCTTGCCTCCTCGGCGAGATTATGGATCTGCTGATCTTCTGCGATAATAGTTTCTGTCCTAGCTGAGACTATGAACGCCAGATCGTCGGCGAAGCCAATAAGTGTGGCACCATCAGTGAGTTTGAGTCTTATGGCACCGTCATATAGAATGTTCCATAGAGTTGGGCCCATAACTGAACCCTGCGGGACATCACTGCTTCTAATAATAGGATTCTGTTACTTAGGTAGCTCTTCAGCATGCTTAGTAGATAAGGAGCCACGCCTCTTCTTTTCAGTTCATGCATTAAAATCTTCCAGCTTGCACTATTAAAAGCATTTCGCACGTCAAAGGTGATTAATGTGCATATTTTTCTAGTCCTTTTGCTGCCTTGCCTCGCCTCCTCGGCGAGTTTTAATGCAGCATTTATTGAACTGATTGTGGATCTGCCCTCTCAACATGAAATAAGCTCGCCCATTGTTTATTGCCCTTGCGTAACAGGACTAGCCTCGCTCTTTTCCATTTCTTTGGAAAATTTCCAGCAATTAGTTCAAAGTTCATTGTCTACAGGACAAATTGTGGGTGATGGCTAGCTACAATTTTTGTTAACTCGGATTGTATACTATCTGGCCCTGATGTTCTCCCGATGTAGATCCGCTTTTCAGTAAATAATGGTATATCCTTTACCTCTGGCTGCTCCCACGCAAACGGTTCGTGTTCTCGGAATAGTGCACCACTCGTTTGAGGTCTTCCATAGGTAGTTGTGTATTAGGGGCATGGACTTTGAGTTTCTTTTTACATAGATGAAAGGCATCTCCCTATTTGTTTGCGTCTAGGGCTTCCACCATTTTTTTCCAGTGGACTTGTTTCGCCCTGCTTATTGCATGTCGTAACTCTTTTTTTGTAGTTTATATGCGTTCTAGTGTTTTGAGCTCATCATTTACCGTTGGAGTTTTCTTCTGGCTGAGACACATGAGGCCCTCATGTAAAATATTTCGTTGCTGCTGCAGTATACTTGTTTCCTCCTGGCTGGTCATCTTTTCTTCGGTAACATGGAGTTAAAAGCCCTACTCACTGAGTAAGCGCATCCGCATTTCTCGTTTCGATGACTACAATTTGCTCTGCAAGGTTGTTTGTCATTGCTGCTTCATCGAGGTTTTTATACTCAAACCTTTTCTTTTTTTCTGAAGTGTAAATTTTTTGGCTAGGTCTGTTTCTTCCTTTGATGATACGTACATCGGTGGTCGCTTATTAGTGTTTTCTTGTGAAAAACCGTCGTCTTGGATCTTTTTGGCCCAGATATGTGAACAGAAAGTTAGGTCTATTATAGAATATGAGTTTCCTCTAGCGAATGTGTGCTGTTTTCCATGGTTAAGCAGAACGACATCTAGTTCAGCCGCCCAGTCCGTAACTAAGTCTCCTGTGTTGTCTGTTTGGGGATATCTGATTCGGGGACATCAGTTTGCATTTGCATTAAAATCTTCTGCTATAATTTTGGGTATATTACTTTGGGTTTATAACTTAGTGCCCCGAGTTCCACCGACAACCGGTGTATCTGTTGGTTTGGCGAGAAGTAACAGCTTTATAGGATGCAGTAGTCCATTTCAATAGGTGGGCATTAACTCGTTAATATGTTAATCGTTTATTAACGAAGTTAACAAAATGCTTAACTGATTAACTTTTAAGTTAACTCAAAAAAATGTTTTTCACGCTTTTCTTAACTTCCGTTAAATTGAACTTCCTTTAACTTTGGTCCACTACATTGGTTGTTTGTTGACATGTTGTCATTTTTGTTTTTTAAATTATCCACCACGCGGGCACACCGGCGCGGCGCGCCGTTGTAGCTGAAAAGAGCAAAAATCCAGAGAAAAGGCGAGAAAGTCGTTCATTGTTGTACCCCTTTGGCCAATGCCTTATCATCTGGCATAAATAAAAATATTTTAACGGTTTATGGAATATGAAGATGCCAGCTGACTGCAGCCTTTCACCCGAAGTTTCGATTCATGTGGATGCAAAAGTATGAGAGCAGCAAGTTATCAAAAGTCAAAAAACTTATGGAAGCAAAAGTTGAAGACGTTCTGAATAGAGAAAGGGAAGCAAATGGAAATGAAAAGGATAGTGCCTGTATTAGCGAAAGCAGCAATAATGAAGAAGAAAGAGAAGTTTTTTTCAGCTCTGTTACTCAGTCTGAAGAAGAGGTCTAGAGGACGCAAAAAATCACAAAAACAAAGCCCAGAAGTTGGGGAGAACTTGGCTGAACTCAAAGTCAAAAGAATTTTTTACGGATGCTGCCTGTCTAAGTGAACAAGTTTTATTTAACAAATCTTTTTTTAAAATATAATACTGCAATCCCACCAAGCGCCAAAGTAGAACGACTTTTTTCTACACAGAAAGATATTTTGAGAGCTAAACGCTCATCACTGTCAGATCACAATTTTAATATGCTTATGTTCATGAAAGGCATTGTGAACATACAACTAATGAAAAATTATGAATAATACAATAAATAGCCTTTTTCATCCATAGTAGGTGCATATATGCTCTGCTACCCGTGAGAATTTAGGGCGATCCGCTATTGTCGCTTGTAATAATTAAATCAATTAATCTATATACTTGTTTTTGTTTTCTTTACCGATGTATCCCATCCCAAAAGCTACCAAAAGGAGTATACGTTTTGGATGGTTAACTTTTAACCGTTAACTTTAACTTGCATTCAATTTTCGAAATTTTAACGCTTTAACGATTAACGAAGTTAACTTTTTTATTAACGAGTTAACGATTAACGAAGTTAACTTTTGGATTAACTGTGCCCACCTGTGTCCATTTCTACCCAGACGAACCTTAACCCACTGCCGTATCTTATTGGTATTTTCGTGTTCATGATCCTAGTTGTGGTAACTTTTCTGTTGTCATTTATAAACCAGTCTCCGCTGCTGACCATTTTTTTGTTCGGTTCACTTACTAAAATTATGTCTGTCTTGTTTTCCATTAGCTTTATTTGAATTATACTAGGCATTTTTATGGTTTACGTTACTTCCGCCTTGTTTCCAACAGTTGATTTCGGACGTAGTTGTGTGCACTTGATCTCCTAGCTTCTATAGACAATACTAGGCAGATAAGACTATACAGACAACCCCAGGCAGACAAGACTATAGCCACAACCTCGCACGGACAAGATCAGACAAACAAAACTGGACATTCGAGACTTGACAGACAAGATGTGTAGTTGAGACACAAAGTTATATTATATATCGACTCCTTGTCTGCTTTTTAAATCTAATCATATTGTGTTAATTTTATTCCGCCTAATTAACTTCACTTTTCTTATATGTAGTAATGAGAAAAAATTACCAGTTTAATTTTGCGATCATATAAGAAGTTGTTTACCTATGAACGAAATTTAAAGACTACTGTACTAAATTGTTTAACATTATTTTATATAACCTCTTTGTTGTCTAATTTTTCTACTTCTTTTTTATCACATTTTTGTCTGATATAACTATTATTATTATTACCTTTATTGTCATTATCATTATCAAAACGATACAGATACTCAGACCCGCCGGGACCGGACGTGCACCGCACAAGGGCGGCACTTTCAAGGGGGCGCAAATATAGAAATGTCCTTAAAGACCACATGGTCATAATTTGCCTATTTATATTTGTTTTTATTATATCTTTACAAAACATCTATTGAACTTCAAGGAAAATAAACGCAAACGTTTTATGCACGTGAGGAATTCCCTTTTCTGCCATACCGGGCGGTAGTTTAACGTACAGTAGTAGTACCTTTAGTCCGCGGAATCTCTCGCCTGGAATGATACAAAAAATAAGCAGGTAGGTAAAGAAGGGACGGCATTGCCAGTTTTGCACGCGGGCGGTGAAGCGCCCAGCAGCGGGCCTGCAGATACTTCAAAAACAAGAGCAATACAAAACAAAAACATAATTCTATATAACAAAACAAAACCGAGCACTCCAACCCTTCCTTCCCCAGATATCCGACTTAAAAATAATTAAAAAAAAACACACAAAAAATTCTTCACGCGACATAACTTTTATCACTTCCTAAAAACCCTCCCAATATCACAAAATTTCACGCATTATGGGTGACACCAACCTAACCTAAACTAAAAACCTAATCTAACCTAACTCGTTCATGCAAGACTCCCAATTTTTACAATCTTTCCTCTTCCTCTTTCCTCCTTCTGTTCTTCCAAAGTCAGCCCTTTGCATTCTTCCGTCCAATGTGCCCATCTGTCAGGAGCCTCTCCACATATGCAGCACACATTCTCCCTTTGCTTTAGCCAGTACCTTCTTCCCTTATCCTCGTTGTCGCACCGAAAGCTGGCAATTTTCCATTGGACGCCGCTGGAAACTTAAATACAACGGGAGACAGCCGTATACTTGTATCTTGTTGAAATCCCGGTTGTGCCAGCATTCGTCTATACGGCTTTGTCTTATCTACAACTCTATCTCCATACAACTTTCACCCAGCAATGTTTCAAACCTCGCGCCTTCCTCTTTCATCCTCACTCCCTCCTCTTTCGCCCACCCTACTGGATTATACTTTTTTTTTCATTAATTTCTTCATTTTGTTGCTCTAATTCCTCCAACACCTTCCTTCTTTACACTTTTGAAAACCTCTTACGCTATCCTTTCAATCCCTAACATAGACACTTACCTCTTATATCGTGCCACTCTCACTGCTGCCCGCTGAAATATATACTACCTCGAACGAGCGCTGGCCTCTTGGCTTGTGCGGGCCTAGAGAGAACATCACAAGGTGCCTCTCGTATCGCTCTGTCTTCGTCTAGTACAGTCCAAAAGGAAAACTAAATGTGTGTTCGACGACCGACGTCCATTTTTTCTTGCAAATACAACAGTATTTTACCATTGTCTGATCTCATTCTCTCTCTTGATCAACTCAATACAACTAGCTTTTCGCTCTGACTGTATCACATCCTCCCACTCTCGACTACACTGTTGGCTAGACAAGGATGAACGGAGGTGCTTGGGACCTCTCTCTCTCGGCCCGCACAAGCCAAGAGGCAAGCGCTCGTTCCAGGTAGTATATATTTCAGTGCTGCTGCCTCTACTGAAACTTTATACACATTCGCTTCTTGTAATACCAGGTATCCGGGCGTGCACCTAGTGTCCTAGTGTCTAGTTGCAGTGTCCTTTTTATAAACTGCAGCTGTACCCTTTCTACTTGTACAGTCTCATTGGTGCTCCAAATTTCCCCCAAATATTCCGAACACATCATTTTTACCATGAACCTATCTTCAAATTTTTCTTTCCATGCATTCCAAAACCTGTTAGCAGCCACCCATGCTTTCATGCATATAAACTTAATGTGCTCATTATTGGACCCATTAATGCAAAACATAAATCCTAAGTATTTGAAGCTACTGACCGGTTCTATAACCCTTTCACCCTACATCAGTTTTCCCTCTTTCATCCCAGTTTTCTTTCTATAAACCATCCACTTAGTCTTCTCTGCATTCACACGTAACCTTCTTTTTTCAAAATATTTTTTAATCCATCCAATCATCTCTTACATTTCCCCTTTCCTTCTTGCTAAGACAACAATGTCATCCGCGTATGCTAGCGACCACACTTTCCTCCTGACTATTACCACTCCTCCTGTCTGCAAATTTTTTAAAACCTTTTCTAAATCAGAAATTAACACATTGAATAGTACAGGGCTAAGTGGACACCCTTGCCTTAAACCTTTCATAATCCAGAATCTCTCTGACATTTTCTCCCTTATTCTTACTGTGGCGCTTGTAATCCCGTATAAGTCTGAAACCGCCTTCACTAGCCACAAGCTAATCCCTTTTTCCTTATCAGTTCCCAACAGAATCTTTCGGTTTACTAAGTCATATGCTGTTTTGAGAACTATGAATAACGTATAAGCCTTTCCCCCTTGCTGTGCCATCTCCTGCTCTATTACGTATTTTAACCTAACCTCACTGCCTTCACTAGACACCAGCTAATCCTTTTTGCCTCATCAGTTCCCACAGCAACTTTCCGTTTAATGAGTCGTGTTTTTTCATGTACCTTTCCCCCTTGGTGTGCCATCTCTTTCTCTATTACTTATTTTAAGGTAATCAATTTTAAGGTAACTGGTTCGCAGTTCCGCAGATGTAACTGTTCTTGTTTGGCTAGTTTTGTCTTTTATGACATGCAGCAACTTGTATTTTATTATAAAAGTCAATCTAGTCTTGATTCTCAGAATAAGATTTAATCACGAATCCGTTATTTGTGCAAAATAATTTTGCCAAGTAACATTTGTTTTATTACTTATATAGATTAATATTTGCATTGTTTGTAACGTTTATTACATTTTATTATCCATTATCTGATAAATAAACGTTTCAGTTTAACTTTAGTGCGTTTCAAAAATTCTTACAGTTAAATTTAATTGAAATCGTAATATTTATTTAAAACTAAAATTACATGCATAAATTACATATTAAAAAATTGGTATCGTTTTAACATTTAAAAAATTGTTTACATTTTCACAAATTTTTCCGTGGATTCTTTGTTTTCTCAAATTACTTATTTTTGCATCATTTTAATAAATATATAGTTTATAAAATAGTATTTACAATATAATTCTCAATATCAATCTCTGACTCCAGTTCCATAGTTAGCACCACCGGCTTTATTTAAAGCCTCTGTGAAATATGGCAAATCGATTTCGGACAAACTTTCCAATTGCAATTCAACAGCAAAATTCTAAAACAAAAATAAATAAATTAAAATATTGTAAATAATTTGCAAAATATTTTTTTTTACCGAAATAATATTTTTCATGACTGATTTATCAGTGGACATTTTGGCCCTTTTGATGACGCTGACTTCTGGACCAACGAAAGTGACGAACAGGAACTTTTGCCTTTTGGATAATTCGTCGCCCGTTTGCAGCCTAATGTAACCAAAAGCTCTCTCGCTCTCGGAAAATTGCTCCCTGAACTTTTCGAATTCTATTCCCGTTGCCGAACAGACTATTTTCGCTCCCTCAAACTTAAAAACAGCCCTAAAAACATAAATCATATTGTATTAGAAATTAATTTTCAAAAACATTTTATATTTCATTAAAAGTAGATAAATAATATTGAAAAAACAGGAAGAAAGAATTGTCTTGTATTACAGCATTTTCTCTATTACTCGTCTTTTTGTCTGTTTAGTCATGTCAGTTTATTCCTCTTTTAAATGTCTCCTTGGCAATTTTATTTGCATAATAATTATAATAAGACAGATCAGGCAACAAAAAACACACAACACTGTTAAGGCTGTATAAATCAGATAGCTATGAGAGAAGACTATACAGAGAGTAACAGACAAGACAAAAGAGATGATAATACTAGACAAACTATATTGAACGTGCAATAAATGAACAAATCCAATAAGAGAAAACTAGAGAGACAAAATTGAACGAGTAACAAAAAGAGACAAAGTGACAAGGTGTGACAAAAAGAGTGTCTAATATTAGGTGAACCTTCAAGTTTTTTGATAATGGAGTGTTGGCCGATTGAACAAAGGATTGCTTGTGTTGAGCATTTTATTAGAACGAACTCCATTGTTCAAACTCAGAGTTCGTTTCGAAAATAGTTTCATTTTCCAGCGCCGCCAAATTGCAGGAAAATTGCAAGATGGGTCGAAAAATATCGTCAAACAGGTTCTCTCGAGATAATAAACTTGCAGTGATAAAAAAGTTGCTAGAGTGCTTTGCAAGAGAACTGCAGAACTGAGTACTTTGCTGATTATTTTTTTGAAAATGAAATTCACAACGCAGTAGTTGTTAATAGTCAACATTATGCGAAAATGCTACAAACGTTCTCAATGGATGCCATCGCTCAACTTCGATTACCAATAAACGATATTTGGTACCTACAATATGAAGCAAGGCCTCATGTATTCAACATGTCTATGGGAGAGTTACGAGAGTTCTTTCCTAGTCGTCTGATTTCCCAGCGCACAGAAGAGTATTTCCACGATAAAACCGGTCAAAAGTTACTAAAACTATAAGTTACTCAAAAACTTCTTTAAACCATTTTTTGATCAAGTTAGATAATCAATCTGACAATTGGCCGCCATAAACTGCTACTTGCACTTGCTTATTGTTGTAAAGTCAGTCGGAACACACTTATTGTTGCAATCGCAAATTTTTGTTAGCGACGCTTTTGTTAGTGGTGTTTAGTTCTCTTGCTATAGTGTTTTCGTGTGGTTGACTCCAGAAAAAATATTTATTGAATATGGAAGTGGAAGGTATGTACCATATTTAAAAATACTATATTATTCTTTTCTGTTTCTAGTATACGTATATGAGCTATGTTTAACATGTCCTATTTTTGTATTAATTTTTACTTAGAATTTTGTGAGAATAGTGTTTTTGTTTAAGTGTCTTGTCTTGTCGAGCTAAATTTATTTTAAGGACATGAAATTTAGGCTACTGCCAATCATGTGTCGCAACAAAATTGTCCGCCTTTATCCGCGATTTTGTTTTTAATCCATTCAAAGTTAATGTATGTAAAAGTTGAATTATTTCAACATTGTAATTTTTTCTCCTGTATATTCTTCTGAAACCGACAGGAAGTTTACCAGAAGAGCATTATATGACATCCTGAAAGAATTTAAGGGGAAGAAAATGGTAGAAGTAGAAGTTTTCTTTAATGGAAGAAAAACTTGTGGGAATAACTAAATGTCCAGCTGATGAAAAAACTGCTTTAAATCGGGCCTTAATGTGTTTCAAGAGTGATTTTAAAAAGAAATGGACAGCCAGTAGTTATAAGAATCAACGTTTCTTGTAGAACAATGAAAAATGGCTCACATCTTCGATCGAATTGCCTTATTGGTCTGCAGAACCTACACAAAAACCAGGACGACCAACTAAAACATTCGAAGAGTTAAGTGACAGCAGCAAACGTCGAAAAACAAAGGAACTACGGGAACAGGTACCTGTTTAGGAACTGACGTATGCAGCTAACGTGAGTCAGCGCACCTTAGGAAATAGTGACGCGTCAAAATTAATAAAAGAAATAACTTCCACACCAACCAGAGCACCAAAATTTCGTCAAGTTATTTCTTCTGCTCATAAGCAAATAGTTTAGGAAACATACACCGGAAGAGGCACTGGCAATCTTTGTAGAAGGCGACTTCAGTCGAAGACACTGGGAAGTTATTCACGGGGCTAACAAAAGCATCTACCCTTGTTATTCTCTTATAAAAAAGGCCAAAAACCAATGTTACCCCAATGAGCAATCGATTCGAGTGACTGAAACCTGCTCTGAGGTTGAACTACAAGCTCTACTTGATCACACTGCATTGCGTCTATATAAATACGTAGCAGAGGTTATAGAAACTTGTTCACAGGAATTGAAGCAAAACATGGTGTTAATTTCAAAATGGGGCTGTGATGGAGCTCAGCAGTCAGATGGAGCTCAGCAATATAAACAGAAATTTGAAAACAATATTGACAGTGACGCAAATATTTTTCAAAGCTCATTTGTGCCGTGAAGATTAGTGATAATGATTGATGGATGGCAAAACCCAGTCCCGTCCTCTGTCAGATTCTGCAGACCCATACGCATACGCTTTATTAATGAATCAAAAGATGTAACTAAAAATCAAATAGCGTACATCAAAAATCAAGCTGCTAATTTAAAAGAAACACAATTGTCTACACCTAATGGATTAGGTAAAATAACGCATAAAATGATATTAACAATGATTGACGGAAAAGAGTGAAATGCTTCAACTGATACTGCATCCACTATGAGATGTTATATTTGCGGACAGACTTCCAAAGATTTTAATAAATTAATTGTAGCAGAGGAAGTCAATAAGGAAACAATAAAGTTTGGACTCTCGATTCTTCATGCTAGAATTCGTTTCTTCGAGTTACATTTGGCTTATAAATTATCCCTGAAAAAGTGGCAAGCGCGAACAGCCGAAGAAAAAAAGATTGTTAAAGAAACAAAAGAAAAAAATCAAACGAACTTTAAAGAAGAAATGGGTCTGCTCGTAGACATTCCCAAGCCTGGATTTGGGAACACCAATGACGGCAATACGTCAAGATTTTTTGCTCACCCGGAATGTTCTTCTCGAATCACAGGCATACATGTTGCTTTAATAAAACGATTCAAAGTAATCTTTGAAGTGATTTCGAGTGGCAACAGCATTGATGATAATAAATTTGGAGCTTTTGCACATGAAACTGCAAAAATGTATACAAATTTGTATAATTGGCATCCTATGTCGCCAACTATACATACAATTTTGATGCATGGTGCCAAAATCATATCTACTGCAATCCTGCCTATCGGCCAATTATCGGAATAAGCAGCTGAAGCCCGCAACAAGCACATACGGTATTACCGACTTAATTTTGCCAGAAAATTTTCACGAGTCGATTGTAACAGGGATATATAAACAGGCTGTATATAAACTAACTTCAGACACGTATTTAAGTTGTTATAGACCAAAGCAGCACAAAAAAAGTAAGCCGTTTTCAATGGAGGCAATCAATCAATTTAATGGTCGCGAACACATTTATCTCCAAATGAAAATGATAGCGACGAAAGTATAAAAGACGAAGAACATGAAGACCAACAGTTAGAGTCTGACTAATGACATGTTTTGATCGCAGATATGTGAAGTTTTTTTTAAATAAATATCTAATATTAATAAACTTTGTCTTTCATTCGATGACATTGCAAAAATGCGAAAAATAATTTTGACCGGTTTTATTATACGAATACTCTGTGCAGCGTGGGGATCAGTTGTGGCCTCCTCGCTCTCCGTATTTGTCGTCTTTGGATTATTTCTTACGGGATCATGTTAAATCAAATGCTTATCTACAAATATTCGACAAATTATTGGTGAGATTTCGCGAGAAATGTGCCAGCGTGCAATATCTTCATTTTTGCATCAATCTCATATGCATCGAAACAACCGGAGATCATCTAGTTGATGTACATTTGAAGTATTAATTGTTAATTTAGGATCAAGCATATGTTTTGTTATTAAACTTTAAATTTTACTCTAAAATGTTCAACAAAAATTTGGTGTCCAACTTATTTCGTTTTTTTATAATTGCAGTTATTTTGTTTTTTTTTATAATTGCAAATCAGGGCACTCATAATTTGTCACCCTTTACAAAGGCTTCTTCTTCTTCTATCAGCCTAGGTCCATCCACTGAATAAATGCCTCATCCAATTCTTTTCAGATCGTTTCATCTTGAGCTTCCTGCACTCAGTTCCGACCAGCGGTCATCCCGCCATCATTTTTGGGGTCTCCCTGTACTCCTTTTGGTTTCCCAGGGGCGCCAGTGCGTAATTTTATTAGACCACCTATCGGGATCCTCTTTCGCTACATGGCCCACCCACACTTGAATTGACCGATACGTTGGGCAATATCGCTAACCTCCTATATTTTCCGTATATCTTCGTTTTTTTATTGTCTCTCAAGGTAACTCCTAGCATAGCTCATTTCATAGCCCTCTGGGTTGTTTTGATTTTATTTAGACATACTTGTGTTAGTGCCATGGTTTCTAAACCGTATGTTACTACTGGCTAGAGATGAGCATGCGATGAGTTTCTCGTTCCAGATCGTTACGTATCCCTGTCACTTCCCATCCCATCACATTTTCGCCCCACTGTCCCATCCTATAAACCTAAAATTTTGGTCCCATCCCATCCCATTCTGGTCGCAAATATATAATATAAAGATAAAATAAAGATATAAGACTGACTAACAATAGGAGCGAGGAGACAATTTATATGCTCAAAAAACGTCGCGAGCTACTAGCGTTCAACAAGAGTGATACTGGGGAGTTTGCAGAGCTGAATAAAGCAGTCAGAAAAATGGCAAAGATAGATATAAGAAGGTACAAAACGAACATTGCTCAATTAAAACATAGACATACATAGTCCCACATTGTCCTATAGTACAATGTAGCAAGGACCGTTGGTTTAACCCCGGTTAGATTAGGTTGCCCGCCGCGAAGCGGGCAGATAAATCAATACAAGATACGCGCGGCAGCGCGAACTCTCGATCCAATATAGGACAATGTGGCAAGGACCGTTGGTTTAACCCCGGTTAAAATAGGTTGCCCGCCGCGAAGCGGGCAGATAAATCAAGACAACATACGCGCGGCAGCGCGAACTCTCGATCCAATATAGGACAATGTGGCAAGGACCGTTGGTTTAACCCCGGTTAGATTAGGTTGCCCGCCGCGAAGCGAGCAGCTAAATTAAGACAACAAACGCGCGGCAGCGCGAACTCTGGAACCAATATAGAACAATGTGGCAAGGACCGTTGGTTTAACCCTGATTAGATTAGGTTGCCCGCCGCAAAGCGGTCAGATAAATCAAGACACTATACGCGTGGTAGCGCGAAGTCTCGATCCAATATAGAACAATGTGGCAAGGACCGTTGGTTTAATCCCGGTTAGATTAGGTTGCCCGCCGCGAAGCGGGCAGATAAATCAATGCAACATACGCGCGGCAGCGCGAACTCTCGATCCAATATAGGACAATGTGACAAGGACCGTTGGTTTAACCCCGTTTAGGTTTAGTTGCCCGATTAGGTTGACAATGTGGCCATGACCGTTTGTTTAACCCCGGTTAGATTAGGTATCCTAAAAAAAGTTAAACTCCGGTTAGATTAGGTATCCTAAAAAAGTATTGATATTTTGATATGCATATGGGATAATATTTTTCTTAAAAAAAATAATAAACGTCGAGTTAGTTGCGTTCGCATCTTCTATCTGTCATCTTGAAAATGTCAACAATTATTTTCAACAAAAACACGAATATTGATTGAACCAACGAGAACAACGTAGAAGCTTAATTTCTGCTTCCGGATCTTAGTTAAAGAGTGCTAAAGACGATTAACAACAGTTACACCAGGTAAAAAGTCCGCAACACTAACTTTCAAAAAATCCCTTGGTCCTACAGGATACCATAAATAATATCTGTTGGCTAGACAGAGGCATTAACATCAACGGCGAAAGTCTAAATAACTTCCTGTTTGCAAACGACATCGTGCTCATAGCAAGTAGCAGAGAAGAACTAACATCACTTATTTCAGACATTCACAGCGCAACAATTGGCAACAATAAAGTCAAAAAACGGATACCTATAAGCAATGGGTAACAATGGGCAACAATGGGTAAATTCAATCAGATACTTGAGGTAAATGTTAGAATCCGACTAACTTAGGCTGCTTTCGCCAAACTAAAAGATATATTAAGTCTAGACATACCGCTTTCCCTTAAACAGAAATATACAATCAATGCATCCTCCCAGAAAGCACATATGGTGCACAAACATGGGCTTTCAAGAACACCATAAAGACTCCGTAAGACCAATAAGTGGATTAGAGAGCAGACAAGCGTGCGGGACATCACCAAACATATTGCCAACCTTAAATGGAATTGCGCAGGACATGTGGCCCGAGATACAAACAGATGGAGCGTGAAACTATAGAAACAAGTTCCGTAAGAACACACTTGACGGAAAAGACTAAACAAATAAAGTTAAACAGTACAAACATGTTAGATCATAAAGATCGAAATAGACTAAATAGACAAGGTTAAAGAGATTCGACTAGAGAAAAACAGAGCACTTAGACAGGCAATTGACTAGATAGGAAAAAATACACAAATAAAGACAAATTCTCAATACTGTTCCTCATCCCTCATCAACTATTCTATCTTCAGCAACTATTCCACCGTCATCAACAATTCCATCCAGTATAACTTTGTTATAGTAAAAATAGATGCGCAAGTACTAGTTATAATTAAACTAGTACAAATGATCACTTGAGCTAGATTCAAACTAGATAAGAATAAGAAACTAAATAAGATTGGCGACTTACCATTGTGTGTCAGTATTGTCTGCTCTGACATCATTATAGGCAGCTCTAACTGTATCTGAATCCATACTCGTGCACATTGCAACCTGAAACAGGAATAGTTCCAATTAACTATTTTTAATCTAGTCTGGTATATCTAGTTTGGATTGCTGTCTTACGTCAATCTAGCGAAATCTGTAGAAATCTGTGGAAGTATCGTAAGTCTGTCTAATGTAATGTAATGTAATGTGTTTGTCTATCTAGTAATATCTAGCATTTTCCATCTAGTTTTTTCTCTTTAATTTTATAAATCCAATCATGCCTTGTTTACAATTAAGTTTCTACTTTCCAAGTAAGCAAATTCTTTTATCGGCCATATTTTGTATGTTCCCCGAGTTTCTCTTATTTATTTATGTGTGGAATTCTTTTTTATTTGCACATTCATTATTATAAATTTAATCCGCATTCGATCGCTTTACTTTCCTTTGCGGATTATTTATTTGAATATAATGCGGCGGTGGAGAAAGTAATTTTATTTGAATATAGGAAAGGGATTTAAAGACAACGTAGAGAGTTTTTTCTAAGAATTAATTGATCGTAAATTTATAATTAATCGTTGATTATGAAAAAGAGTTATTTTTTGTTTGCATACATTTTACGAATTATTAACAAATATATATGAAATGATTGATTAAAAAAAATTATAGGAATGTGAAGAGAAATTTTAAGTTTCTATTAAAACTATAAAAATTATCATAACGCACAGTTACGAATTATTAACAAAAATATATGGTTAAAATGATTGATTAAAATAAGAATAATGGGAACGTAAAGAGAAATTTTTTTTCTATTAAGACTATAAAAATGAGTTTTTAAATATTCTGTCGTTTTGAATATTGGGGTGAAACCATAATATTTATAATTATTGATACAATCATACAAACTTACTAAAGCGAAATATAGCTTAAATATATAAATATATCGTTTGTTTAGTTTTTGGGAATAGGAAATCAATGGAAATCATTTTCCCATTCGCAAAAACTAAACAAACGATATATTTATATATTTAAGCTATATTTCGCTTTAGTAAGTTATAGGGATGATAGGTTATGATGATAGGGATGATAAAAACCAACATTTATATAAATATATTCAACCTGTTCGTAGCTCTATATCATTAAGTATTATTAGGACTATGAACAAATCTCATGTTGAAATAACTAGAGATTTGTATGTTATTCCTAGAACCAGTCCATTTTCATGCCACTAACGGAGCTTGAAAAATAACATTGTTTTTTAAGAGGCACATGGTTAAGCCTATAGTATATCATTGATTTATTACATTTTATATTTATACATAGATTGATTTTTCAATTGAATGATGATTTGATTGGTCGCTGGAGAGCGATTTGAACTAAAAAAACTTTTGAAAAATTTAACTATTGAAAGAAATAAATTATACCAAGAAGGTTATAAATAAATAAATTATACCAAGAAGGATTCAGAATAGATATTTTAATCTTAAGAACAGTTAATTCACGATTGAAACAAACATTTTCAAATTTTCTAAAAGGAACTATGGGTTACCAAGCCCTGGTTTAGATTCAAAGACTAATAGTAAGTAAAATGTACCTAAAAAGATTTGTCGATTTATTCTTGTCAATAAACATAGTATTTTCTTTTCTACCACTGTCTGTCCAATTTTGCTTATTAAGATATCCTCATTTTATTGATCGATAGCTCCAGATTCAGATTAGGTCTCAAATTTTAGCATAATTTATATTTCATACCAAGACTCAAATAGATATCGCAAATATCCGAAAAAACTAAAATTGAAAATATACTTAATAACTTTAGATATAATATTTTAAATTGATATCCAAAAATTTTTTGACAACCAATGTGGGTCAAGTAAGCCCTAAAAACACTGTGGCCTTGTGGCCTATTGTATTTTCCCACAATGCTCCATTCATACAAATAGATCCAGTACCTGTATTAGGTCTAGGAGTTTATGTGTCTTATTCTTCACAATGGAAGATTATATGAAAGGCTCATTCTCAAAAAAAGGTTCATCTCTCCAGATCCCCATTTTGTGCAGATGTTCTCCTAGAGGGCAGTGACCTGTAAGTACGCCAGCCACAATTTTGATCTGCTTGCTTGTCAGTTGCAGGAGTTCAGCAATTAAAGACACCGGAGAATTTTTAGCATTCGCTTGCTATGTTTCTGACCATTTGTTTTATCCCACTGTAGCCGGTACTTAGTAGCTATCCATTTACATATTTTGTTACGGGCTATGGTTTTGGTAATGTAGGAGTCCCTGATAGCACTGACGTTTGCTTTGTTAGCACCGTCCTTTGCTACCTTGTCCGCCATTACGTTTCCTACCAGTCCCCTATGGCACGGTACCCAAGCAAGTGTGACCTTGTTGTGCCTTGCCAGAGCCTTGAGGTTCTGGAGGCAGTTCCAAGTTGTTTTAGATTTAATTTCATGGCACGTTAAGGCATTTGTAGCAGCCTGGCTGTCCGCGAAAATGCGGATGTTTATACTTTTGTAGTCCATCCTTAGAATTTCAAGGGCACATATTGTGATGGCGTGTATTTCCGCTTGGAATGCCGTGGTATGTGATCTCAGGTACACAGATAAGCTGTACCTCAGGGACGGTCCATAGATTCCTGCGCCAGTTCCACTGTCCTTTTTGGAGCCGGCTGTATACCAGTCCCACCTTAACATGTGATTATTTTCTTGCCTTCTGTCGAACGTAGTTGTATTTTGAAGGATAGATCGAATGGATAGCCTTTACGACGAAGAGTCTCCCTCAATATTGAGGTTTGGCTCTAAAATTACATTCGTTATCGTGGTGTGAAGGCTCCCATTCTTGCCTCACCCATGATGAAGATATCTAGGGGAGGCAGGCCTGTCATAACCATCCAGAGCTGCAGTTGGTGCGGTTCTTAACGATCCGTCTCAACGACGATCAGTCTTTGAACGTTAGATAAGTCCTTTATGGCCTGTTTTTGCTTTACTTTGGTCCACCAAACCGTGGAACCATATGTTAGAATAGATCGAACTGCCGTGGTATACATCCAATATACCATGCTCGGTATACCATGTATACCTAGTATACCATGATTTGACGATGAAGTGTTTTTTAGTCATCATTAATGCCATTTTACACTTGTTGGTCGCTTTCTTAAGGTGTTGCTTCCAATTCAGTCTGGCATCCAGGATTATACCTCTAGGTATAATAACTTGACTTCCTCACTTACTTTTGTAGAAAACGATCATTGTAGAAAATTGGCAGCCGTAGCCCCTCAATTTACCTTATTTTTGTGAAAACTACTAGAGTGGATTTTAGGGGATTTACTCGAAGATCTACCCTCTGCACCATCTCTCTACCTCTTTCAGTGCTTTTTGCATGAGCTCTGCTATTATAGTAGTAAATTTCCCTCTGATGAGGATGACTATGCTTATATACATCTGCTTATCATTGGGTGTTAAAACATTTGTTGTTTAAAAGTAGACTGTTGACAACCATGCCCCACAGGAGTGCAGATAGTACCCCACCCTGAGGGCACCCTTCGATAACAGACACTCTCATTGTGTTACCTGCCAGTGTAGTCTCAACAGCATGGATGTACTACCACTGTAGTCTCAACAGCAACTCTGCAGCATGGATCTTATCCATTTAATTGATGTGATATTTGCACCATGACCGAGGGCTACATTGACTATCAGATATCTTCATAATTCGAGATTAAAATTAAAAATCTTAAGCTTCAGACTCGATACTGCAAATTATGAATTAACAAGTCGAGTCTTGTCCATAAAGTTAGTCTTATAAAGTTAGATCAGCGGTGAGTAACCTTTTTTTACAACGGACCAGCTACAAATTTAAAGATGTTGTGCGGGCCGCATGTAAGAAACTTATGATAAATTAATGAAATGAATGATGAAATGAAATTATCTCTTTATAAACAAAATAAATCTAGTACAATATTACCGAAATAAAGGTCCGATCACGCTAATGTAAAATACATTATGTTCGTTGCGTTTCAACCATTGCGTTTTTTTTTTGTTGTACCGGCGAGAGCGGATAAATATGTACGGCACACACCAATGCGGCTGTGGGTTGCGTTTCAACCTTTGCGTTTCGTTGCCGTACATGCGAGAACGGAAAAAGTTTGGTTTAAACTGTTGTTTAAACAGTTATGTTTAAACAACATATGTTGTGTAATATGCGTGTTAAATATGCGTCAAATGCATTGTATATTGCTTCATTTTTATTTATTTTTATTTCATAAAGAAATCTCTGAACAGGAAAGTGGTTTCAAATGAATATGTTGTATATATTTGTATTATGTTACTGTTTTAATTGTATTCTATAATGCAGAGTTTCCCAAATGCCGGGCCGCGACCCGGTTTAGGACCATAGAAAAAAAATACCGGGTTTATTAATTTTTATGAAAATGTAAAATATATCTAAAAATTAAATCGGCATTATTGAATAAATTTAATTGCGTGTAAAAATACTTTATACTTTCTGGGAATATATCAAACTATTCTTGGAAGAAACCATTAAAAACAAATAACGTCCCACAATGCCGCGACTTTTGAGAGAACACAAACTTAAATTATTTTGATTTTAATTGTAAAAAACTACTTTGTACTAATTCATTATTCTTTGTAACTTTCGGCTACCAATTAGCTATTTACGAGTTGCCTATCTCTTGCAAGTTAAAACAAGTAAACGCATTTCTGATCTCATTTTCGCTTTTTCTTGTTTTAAAATGTTTAACAAGCCATTTTGAAATATATGTGAATTGTTATAACATGAATGCGCAAGCAAACTACTGCGCACCACATACATTCCGTTTCTTACTATCTGCCTCATTTAACGAACAAAAGTTAAAACATGTAAACGCATTTCTAATCTCATTTTCGCTTTTTCTTGATTTAAAATGTTCAACACGCCATTTTTGGACTAGGGGCTTGTAAATAACATACAAATATCTGTGCTATAATTCAATATCTTGCGTGGCATAAGCAAAGGAAGTAGTTGTTTCAACATAAGATTTGTTTTGTAGTCTTCAAAAAACTATAGAGCTATTAAATAATTTTATTGAGCTACGGAAAGGCTGTATATATTTATATATTCAAGCATAGCTTGACTTACGCTTTAATAAGTTGGTAATTATTAATATATTTTGAATTGTTATTCAGTTTCTAAGTTCAATTTATTATTTATTTTCTGGTATTGTATTGATAAATATTTTTAGTAATATAATGTAAGTTCACGATGTAATACAACAACTTAACCCTCCGTGATGTATATTTCGAAGAAACGATGTAAATTCCTATCAACATATTGAATGTACTAGTAATAGTAATTTTGAATGTAACAACAAAGTTCGTTTACGAGATAACCACCTTATTTTTGTGTAATATTTAATTATTTTTTACTTATTTTGATTTTAAATAAATATAGCTAAATATATTATAAATACATTTATCTACTCGCACACCAAAATGAATACAATAATATGTAAATTATTATATTTGAAGAATGCCATTATTATAATCGTGTGTAAAAGTATCCAAATCGTGGGTAAAAGCCCAATGTAAATTAAATCGAGTTTCATTATTGAACGATTTCTATTTGTTGTTACTATGGCAACAATTCGCGTCATTAAACAAAAAACAGACGTAGTGAAAATAAATTTTCTGACGTATATTAAAATTATATTAACTTATCATCCACGTATGTGAAAGGCTTTTGTGCACACACTTGTATCATAAACTACTATTTTTTATAGATAAGCTTTTTAAAGCGCTGTATTCTGTATTTTATTTATTTGAGAAAAATAGTAGCCAGGAATTTCTATGAAGTTATCCATTTTCGCTTACGCCATTTAATCCTATTAAAATAATGAAAAACATTTAAGTAAGAATGAAAAAGATGGAATATTAATTAAATTACAAGAAAAAGTAAAGAATTGAAAAGAAATGAAATTAAAAGAAAAGAAATAAAAAATAGATCAATAAATTTAGTTGTCGGTATTTTTTTTGTAACAGACGACATTTTGTAACATTTTTTGTTGCGACAAAAAATGCAGCATTTCACCATGTTTCGGCTGCATTGGTGGGGTTCACTTACATATGCCGCTGAAGAATCACGAACCGCAGCGTTTGAAATGCAATGCACATTCGCATTGGTGTGATTAGACCTTAAAACATTCATTAATAGAAATGATATTGAAAGTAATATGTGGAAAAATTGATGATATTATTTAATGAGACATTTTGAAACGTACTTTCTTACACAATTAAATGCACTGAATTTAAACCTGTTAAAATCTTTAATATTACGACTTTTAGAAGAATAAATTCTTCTTATATTGGTTCAATAGAAGACTACCTTGTCTTGATGTAAATTGCTAATTCAATTTCCATTTCAAAAAGAGCTTTTACGTTTCGTTGTAGGAAACTGATTTTATCGGAGATATCGGCTATTGTTCATCCTTGGCTCATCCCCAGTCCCCAGTGGGTACGACGAAAATTATAATTAAATCCTAATTGAATATGAATTTATATTGCACGTGAAAGCAAATATTGTTTATATTGAAATTTATAATGAGAAATATAGAGGACGGGATTCGGCTGGCAAACCGTAGTTTGGCAATCACTATAGTCCATTTTTTTAAGAATGCAGTAACTAGAAACCTGATTTACACTATGACAAATGTGCAATCTAGTTACAAAATTTGGCGCAAAATTCAAATATAGTTACTTGAATATAAAAGAAAAAAGTTATTTGAATATAAAAGAAAAATAGGGATTAAATATACCAAATGGCAACAATAGTAATAAAATACAAACAAATAAATGAAGAAAAACGCAAAAAATGTAAATGATACAAACAGATCAGATGACAATTGTGAATTTACACGGCAGCCATTGACAACTAACAGCTCAACATCCATTGGCGTACGAAAAAAATATAATTGAAGTTAATTAATTTTTTTATCTTGAAATTTTAGATTGAATATTAAATTATATATAAAACATTATTGTATAATATAGTTCTTATTAGCCGTAGTATAATTTAACGTTCTATTATATTTATAAATTATTCGTAGTATTATAAATAATTATTATTTTTAGTATTATATTCATTTCATTACATATCACCAAATTCTACGCCAGTGACTGCAAATGTATGTGAAAAGAGAGAGATGGAGAAGTAAATATCGTCGGTGTGAACTTCTACTCGATTTAAGCCAATCAGAGAACAAGGTCAAATAAGCCCTATCTTTCCTGTACTGCATTCTTAAAAAAATGAACTATAGTCAAAATTATAATCAGATTTAAAATACAGATTAGATTTGTCAAATGATAGATAATAATCAGATGCAAAATATAGATTGAATCGAAGTATATTTCGCAAATAGTAGATTATAATCAGTCCAGATTCAATATTCAGATTCAAGGATCAAAATAGATATTTCAAATTAAAATTGATTTAATAAATAAAAATTGATATATTTGGCGAACGAAGTTTAGGGGAAACAACATAATTTAAAGGATTAGGTCTAATAAATTGGATCAGTGTTCCCAAACCGTGCGTCGTGAGAGTACCCTAGTTCATATACCTCTCTTGTGAGATTACCTCTCTTGTGAGATTACCGCTCTTGGGAGCGTACCTCTCTTGTGAGAATACCCAAAGATACTCTCACAAGAGTACCTTTGCATCGTGAAAATGTTATTTGTTTTTATGATTTTAATAGGTTCTGTGTTAAAATTAATTCTGTGTTAGCCTAACCTAAGGCAAAGAAGTTGAAAATTATGTAAATTACAATGACATAATTGAAAATGAGATTGCTACAAATTCGTAGATAATTAATTATTATGTTAATACTCAAACAATATACAATATTCTAGATAAAATCTAAACGCCAAATTTCTATTGTTTCAGCCAATGTACTTTTAATAACAATAATAAAGGCCTTTCAATTCGTAATTCATAATCAACAACAAAAAAATATCAATAAAACATACAATCCGTTCGGTGACGTTCAGTTTGCCCTGTCTACAAAAAAAGAAGACAATACGTCTGTTCAACTAACAAAAGTCTATCTTTTAAAAAAAATCTCACTTAGAATCTAAAACTATTCTGATTTTAAAAATTATTAAACATTTAAACATAATATGATAATAATATAATATAATTTAATATATAAATATTAATAAATAATAATATAATATAATTTAAACATAATTTTGCTTGTTTAATTATTTCTTAAAATATTTATTAAAAACGTTATTAAGAAATTTAGTGACTTACATTTAATGTTGAAGGTGGCATAACAAACTCAATGTAATTTAATATAATTATGGCGCAGTATTGAGACACCGATTAAACAAGTAAACTGTACCAAATATGGCACTAAAAGCTAAAGTAGTTTAAGCAGCCTTGGCTGAGGTAGAACTAACACTACTGTTATGGATCAAGTTCATTGTCTACGAAGAAGAAATTCAGTAGGTCATAACAGTTGGTGAGAGGAAACGTTCATAATTACTCAATGGTTTAGTTTACATTGTAGTTACATCAGAGAGAAAAAAAAATACAATTTATATTAAAAAAAAAGTTTTAATTTTCGTTACAAATGCTCTCACCAAAACCATTTTAATTAAAACTTAATTCCAAATTTGTTGGATTATCGTTACTTTTCCTATATGTAAATAAATTAATCTACATAAAGAATTAGGCGCGGGTTTTTTATTTGTTTCTCGATAGAAAGGTTTTTTTTTTCAGTTTTGTTTAATTTGCTTGGAAAAAAGTTCATGAGAAAATTTTATCTGTATTCAGATCGTTAACATTTGGTTTCATTTATTTATACTAAAATGTCGCAGTCACAAACACATGTTGGATATTTCACAAAATAATTAAGAGGAATTTAATCGGAGTATATTTAAATTACAAAAGCTCAGTAGACAAGATTAAGTATCTTGGATTAGATAGACAAAGAAAAGTAAGACAATACCAGATAAATTGTGTAAATTGATAAATAATAGTGTGAGCAGATTAAACTTACTTTAAACCAACTCACAGAGTACTTGTCTTATTTAGTCTGGTCTAATTACCTCTAGATTTGTCATGTCTAGTCTGTTATACACTAATCTAGTATAGTCTACCCTTGTCTTATTTAACCTAGTCTAGTCCAGTTTTGACTAATTTTGTCTAGTCTTATATGCTCTTGCATGGTATTAAATAGTGCTGTCTGTTCTTGTCTTGTTTGGTTTTGTCTGTTCTAATCTTATCTTGCCTGGTCTTGCAGATCTAGTCTTGCTTGTCTCTGTCTTGTCTGATCTTGTCCTGTCTTTTTGTGCCTAGTCTAGTTTTGGCTTCTGTGAACTAGTTCTCTAATCTCGGTCTCTCTAGTTCTCTAGTCTTGTCTGGTTTTGTCTGATATTGTCTGGTCTTCTTCGTTTTTATTTGCTCTTGCCTGGTCTAGTTTGGACTTGTTTTGTATGCTCTTGTCTAGTCATATTTTTTCTTGTCTAGTCGAGGCTTTACCCCTCTTGTCTAGCCCTGTGTACTCCAGTTTTGTCAAGAATTTGAATTGTCAAGCCTATTTTCTCTGGACTTGCCTACCAAGAGTAAGTAAAAATAGTTAGTCAAAATCGAAACAAAAAGACTAAACTGCCAAGAAAGAGAAACTAGGTTCTATTTTGCATTGTATGTCTAGCTATAATATAATTTCATCGGATCAAATTTAAAATACAAATATTCAATACACAAGATTAAGTATCATGGATTAGATAGACAAAGAAAACAGGCACGAGAAACTAGTACGAGAAGAACTCTTGTCTTGTCTATTCGAGTCTAATCTAATCAAGTACAGTTTAGCGTTGTCTTATCTAGCCTAGTCAAATCTTGTTTTGATTAATTTTGTCTTGGCTTGTATGGTATTGAATTATATTGCATGGTCATATAGTTTCGCCTGTTCAGTCTTGTCTGTTCTTGTCTAGTCTTACCTGTCCTGTCTGTTCTTGTCCGGTATTGTCTGATCTAGACAAAGAAAACAGACAATTCCAGATAAATAGTGTGAATGGATAAACTAGTGCGAGAAGATTAGACTTACATTAGACCAACTAACCGAATACTTGTTTAGTCTAGTCTTATTTAGGTTTTTCTAATTATCTCTAGACTTGTCTAGCCCACTCTTCTCTTGTCTACTTTAGTCTACTCCAATCAAGTATAGTCTAGTCTACTCTAATCAAGTATAGTCTAGCCTTGTCTTATTTAGCCTAGTCTAATCTTGTTTTGATTAATTTTGTCTAGGCTTGTATGGTATTGCATTGTATTGCATAGAGGTGTATGGCGTCACGCTGTAGAGGTAGCACCCTTTATCAATAGCGGTCACATCAAATGTTAAAGACAGGAGATGGCTAACGGTAACTGGTCCTCACAGGGTACCCAGCTCTCACTTATGGCTCCAAGCTGCCACACCCCGGTAAACTGTATTGACCTACAGGCCAAACTAAGTGAGGGTAGCCAGATATGGCGAACACGCAGCGTCGGAACCCAGAGGGACGGCTGCAAATGGCGTCTGCATCCTGAGGATCGGCCGAAGTCCAAAACTCGTCAACACGCAGGGCAAGCGCGACGTTTTAACAGCCAAAACCTTTCAAAGTACCATATGAAATGTCGAGATACAAAACAAAAATACCCCAGGCGGGTAGAACACAAAATTCGGAATCCCACTCCGACAGAAAATCGGACAGCCTCACGGATTCTGGGGGAGGCAATAAATCGACCATCTTTACACAACATAAACCAAAATACACACACAAAATCTACATAGCCACATACAACATACGGACTATGAGAACGGAAAACCACCTGGAAGAACTCGAAGAAGAACTTGAAGCTATAAAATGGGACATTATAGGAATATGCGAGACAAGACTCAAAGGAGAGAAGAGGACCACATTAAAA
The DNA here is from genome assembly GCA_944588485.1 of Phosphuga atrata. NCBI lineage: Eukaryota > Metazoa > Arthropoda > Insecta > Coleoptera > Silphidae > Phosphuga > Phosphuga atrata. Next base: position 63,319,243 of record OX155892.1, read on the forward strand.
TCGGGACACATCCTATATGAGAATAACTCAGAAACAAACCAGGGAATTGGGGGTGTAGCTTTTATCGTGATCCGCAAAATAAAACATCAAGTGGTCAAGTACCACGCAATATCAGAAAGAGTTATATATCTCGTACTAAAGTTAAATAACAAATATCAAGTCCAGGTGATACACAGCTATGCACCAACTAGCAGCGCAGATGACGAATCTATCGAACAGCTATACGAAGATATAACCAGCGCCAAGAACATGGAAAAAACGTCCTACACAGTTATTACCGTAGATTTTAATGCCAAAATAGGCAAAAGACAGTCACAGGATACCGAATACGTAGGAAAGTTCGGCCTGGGGACAAGGAATGAAAGAGGAGAAACATTAAGTAACTACCTCAACACCGAAAAACTATTTTGTCTAAACACTTTCTTTAAAAAACAAAATCAAAAAAGATGGACCTGGAAGAGCGCAGATGGCCGGACAAAAAATGAAATAGATTTCATACTTTCTAACAATAAAAACAAAACATATGCAAAGATATCTCAGTATTAAACTGATTTAGTACAGGAAGCGACCACAGATTGGTCCGGGCAAAGATCCTCATAAACACAAAAATTGAAAGAAAGAAGTTGGTACACAAAAAGAAATTTCCAACAGCCGAATTTCTGACCCTCAACAAAAATGAATACGAAAACGAAATAAAAAAGAAAATTAAACGATCAGAAAATCTACAAAAAATGAATATGCAACAATCATAACAGAGGAAATTCAATCATCCACAAGGAAGATCTGTAGCAAGATAAAAAAACGATAAAGAAACCAGACTATCAGTGGAAACAAAACAGCTAATAAAGAAGAGAAGAGAAACCAGCCGGGTCTCACCCAATTACAACACCAAAAACAAAAAAGTAAAAAAGAAAATACGCACAGATATCAGAGCTTATAAAACCCAACAAATCATCGAAACCATAGAGGCGAACAAAAACATGAGAGTACTCAAATCAAAGCTTTCAAATGGAAAACAAGATATTGTTAAACTAAAAGACCGCCATGGCAATATCATTACCAACAAAACAGACATCGTCGCAGAAGTCCAAAGATTCTACGCCAGCCTATACACATCATCCATACCGAACCCAACGACATCGTCAAAAACTATTACAAATGTAGGATCGGAAAAACTGTCGGAAATAACGACAGCTGAAATTACATATGCGTTAGAACAAATGAAGAACCGGAAGACCCCAGGAGAGGACCAGATAACAGCACAAATGCTAAAAGCGGGAGGCGGAACACTACTTGAAGCTCTGCGGATACTAACAAACAAATGTTTGATCGAGGGGAAAATACCAAAATAATGGAAGAACGCAGAGGTCATCATCCTGCACAAAAAAGGTGACACCACAAACATAGAAAACTACCGTCCAATAAGCATGTTATCACACCTATATAAGCTTATGATGCGGATTATCACAAACCGACTCACAAAGAAACTAGATTTCTACCAACTAGTGGAACAGGCGGGCTTTCGGAAAGGTTTCGGCACAGCAGACAACAGAATACAATATCCCAATAAATATAGCGTTCATAGACTACCACAAAGCGTTCGACAGTGTTGAGACTTGGGATTTCCTGTCGGCAATGAACGACGCAAGAATAGACTCGAGATATACCGCTGTAATGGAGGACATTTACAAAGAGGCCACCTTTCACGTAAAAATAAACGACGACCTACACACGGAGAAAATAAATCTCAGCAAAGGGGTACGGCAAGGGGACCCGATCTCCCCCAAGTTTATTATTATTATTTATTATTATTCACCGCAGCCATAGAAAAGGTTTTCAAACAACTAAACTGGGACGAGAAAGGCATGAAGATCGACGGGACATATTTAAGTCACATAAGATTCGCGGACGATATAATTCTAATAAGCACTAATATCGAAGAATTAAAAACAATGGTAGAAAAACTAAACAACCTGTCCAAGCAAATAGGTTTAAAAATGAATCTAAACAAAACAAAAATTATAACTAGTAGCCCTCATGAAATGTCGATTGATAACATCATAATAGAAGAAGTAGAGCAATATACATATCTGGGGCATACAATTAAAATTGGCAAAGAAAATCAAACTGCCGAAATCAAACGCAGAATCCAACTGACATGGGCCGCCTTTGGAAAGCTCAGCCATATACTAAAAAACCAAGACGTCTCAATTTACCTGTTGTAAGGTTTACAACAGCTGCATCCTCCCCGTTGCCACCTATGGCCTGGAAACGATGGCTATCACTAAAAAATCAGCAGCAAAACTTAGAGTGACTCAAAAAGCAATGGAACGTGCGATGCTGGGAATCACTCTAAGAGGCAAAATGCGCAACACAGATATCAGGACAAAAACAAAAATTATAGATGTCATGGAGAGAACAGCGGATCTCAAATGGCAATGGGCAGGACACGTGGCCAGAAAGAATACAGAAGAATGGAGCCACAAGATTACCTTCTGGAGACCCCGGGAAACAAAAAGAAGCACGGGAAGACCCCAAACAAGATGGATAGATGACATACAGACGATAGCAGGAAAACAGTGGATGAGAACAGCAAATGACAAAGAAGCATGGAAAAAATTGAAAGAGGCCTATATCCAACAATGGAAGTATGCAGGCTAATAATAAGAAGAAGAAGATATAGTTTTGCCTACTCCTGTCTGGTGTTGTCTGCTCTAGTCTCGTCTTGTCTTGTTTCGTCTAGTTAGACAATATTTTAAAGAAGATCAGGCTTGTCTGGTCTTGTATTCTTAATTGTAAATTAATATTCTTAGTCTTGTATTCTTAATTGTAAATTAATAATAAATTAATTCACAATTGTCATCTGATCTGTTTGTATCATTTAGATTTTTTGCGTTTTTCTCCATTTTTTGTTTGTATTTTATTACCATTGTTGCCATTTGGTGTATTTAATCAATAATAATAAGATTGATCCAATCAAACCATTAATAAATTACCAATTTTAGATTCAAGTAACTATATTTGAATTAAGCGAAAAATTTTGTAAATAGATTGAACATTTGTCATAGTGTAAATCAGGTATCTATAGTTACTGCATTTTTAATAAAATGGACTGTAGTATAATCTTGTTTTGATTAATTTTGTCTACGCTTGTATAGTATTCCATTGTATTGCATGGTCTAATGTAGTTTTGATCTTCTGATCTTGTCTAATCTTGCTTGGTTTCGCCTGATCTAGTCTCGTCTTGTCTGGTCTTGTTTGGTCTTATCTTGTCTGTTCTTGTCTGGTCTTATCTGGTATTGTCTGATCTAGACAAAGGAAACAGACAATACCGGATAAGTAGTGAGAATGAATAAACAGTGCGAGAAGATTAGTCTTACTAAAGCCACATTACATAAGATTGGCTGGTCTAGTTTTATTTAGGCTTGTCTAATCAACTCTAGACTTGTATATTATATAGTCTAGCCTTTTCATATATAGCCTAGTCTAATCTTGTTTTAATTAATTTTGTCCAGTCTTGTATGGTATTGCATAGTCTTATATAATTTTGTCTGGTCCTGTCTGATCTTGTCTAGTATTGCTTGGTTTTGTCTGTTCTATTTTCGTCTTGTCCGGTCTTGTTTAGTCTAATTAGACAAGACTAAACAAGATCAGGCATGTTTGGCCTTGTGTAGTCTTGCATGTCTTGTCTGTTCTTGTCCGGTCTTGTCTGGTATTGTCTGTTCTTGTCTGGTCTGGTCTAGCCTTGTCTGATCTTGTCCTGTCTCCTTATGTCTAGTAAGATTTTGCATTCTCTTCTCTGATCTAGTTAGGTCTTATGGAATAAGACTAATAAATATCTTATGGAATAAGACTTATAGAATAAGAGTGGTGAACTAATGCGAGAAGATTAGACTTACATTAGACCAACTAACATTTGTCTAGTAATGTCTACTAATGCTTGTCTAGTCTAGTCTTATTTATTTTTGTCTAATCATCTCTAGGCTTGTTTAGCCTAGTCCTGTCTTGCCTAGGCTATCCTACTCTAATCAAGTATATAGTTCTTATATAGTTTTGCCTGGTCATGTTTGGTTTTGTCTGATCTTGTCTAGTCTTGTTTGGTTTTGTCTGTTCCTGTCTCGTCTTCTCTGGTCTTGTTTGGTCTATTTAGGCAAGCCTAAACATGATCAGGCTTGTGGTATTGTCTAGTCTTGCCTATCTTGTCTGTTCTTGTCCGGTCATGTCTGGTCTTGTTGGTTCTTTTCCGGTCTTGTCTGGTCTTGTCTGATCTTGTCCTGTCTTCTTATGTCTAGTCAAGTTTTGTATTATATTCTCTGATCTAGTTAAGTTTTGTCTGATGTTGTATGTTCTTGTTTGGTTTAATCTGGTCTTGTCTGGTCTGGTTTGGACTTGTCTAGTTTTGTATGCCCTGGTATAGTCTAGCCCTGTGCTCTCCAGTTTTGTCTAGACTTGCCTAGTTTTCTAACTTGCCTAACAAGAGTAAGTAAAAAGAGTTAGTCAAAACCGAAACAAAAAAACTATTTTGCATTGTATGCATAGCTATAATTTTATTTAATGACTTGACATATTGACTGATTGAACAGATTTAACTGTAGAAACTAACAAAACAAGTTTCTTTTGAAGATTGAAGAATTGGCACATGGTTAAGTTACCTGCTAGTATATTAAACGGTATTAGTCATAGCTAAAAACCGGATTAACATGTGTTTCAGATAGCTTGACAGTAAGAAGAATATTTTTAAGTTCCAATGCGTAGAAAATGTGGAATTTTTAATGAAATGAAAAATAATGTAAAATAAAGTTGATACTATATACTTATGAGTTTAAATTGCTGCAAATTTTAATACAAATATTTAGATTAGGGTTGCATCGGAAAAACTATGACCGGTTATTAATCGTCACTTTATTACCGCACATTAAAGGATTTTTCAATGGACCAAACTAAAATTGAATTTATACTTAAGGTATATAAAAAGTGGGCCATCTAACTTTTGAAATTTGAATCGGCTATAAAAAAAACAAATGAATATATTTTTTTTATTTAGAGTTTATTAGAAAGATTGGACATGTTTATTTAAGAATGAAACACAACATATTCAAATGACTGCCACGGCTGGGTTGACAGTACCTCATCCGATCAACCCAATTTTTAGTACATTTTCGATTGTTTAGGCTCCACACGCATGAATGGAAACTTCGATTTCGTATTTTAAGGCAGCAATCGTCTCTGGATGGTTAGCGTAACATTTATCCTTAAGGGCCTCCCACAAAAAAAATCCAACGGGGTCAAATTACAGCTCCTAGGCAGCCAATTGACATCAGAATTTCGGCTGATTAAAAAAAAACAGTGCGCAAAAGATCGGTTACATTGACTGTGTGGTAAGTGGCCCCGTCCCGTTGAAAGCAAAAGCAAATCATGTCATACTCTTCAATTTTTGGAAACAAAAATTCGTTTAGCATGGCACAGTAACGTTCGGTATTGACTGAAAAATTGGGTTGATCGGATGAGATACTGTCAAGCCAGCCGTAGCAGTCATTTGAATGATGTTGTGCTTCAATTCCGTCTGAAAATGGCTAATAATTCTAATAAACTCATAATTTCGAAAAAATATTCATTAGTTTTTTTTTATAGCCGATTCAAATTCCTAAAGATAGATTGCTTTGACCCTTTACTATCCAGATCTAATTTAGTTCTTATGGTTTTACTTACTCAAGGATTAGTAGACAAATTTATTGATAGTTCAAACTATAACACTCTATGATTGAAATTTAAACTATAATATATTTATTTGTTATCTAATAAAGATTGTCGCAAATTGCCGACCCTGGATTCAGTTGGTTCATTATTTTGACAAAATCGACTTTATCGACGGATTTTTTGTTAAAATGTTTCCACTTGTTTCACGGTTTTCTTCTCCTGGGGCATATTTTATACAATTAAAGAATTGTGAAGAGAAGACAAGTATACTACTGTGTGTGTTTTATCATTATTAATATTTTTAAATAAATAAAATAATACAGAGAACAATATACATATTGTTGCGACGGATGGATCAGTTACAATAAATCTAGGCTAAAATCAGAGCATATAGTCGGAATGTCGGAATTAGATTTATTAGTTTCAGCAGATTAGATTAGAGTATCAAGGTTGTCCGACCGGACTAAATTACACAAAACTAAATACAAGCGTTTAATTCTATTGAAGATTGTAGATGTGGTGGTGACTTGTACTGCGACCATTATAGATCTATTGTACCCCACCCTTTCCCTCTAATCGTTGGTATAATTACCCATTAATAGCGCCTCCTCTAGTCCCCATTTTTTTGGGAATTTCAGGACCTGGGTAGTGTTCAATGATTAAAACTCCGCTGAGCTGCAGAATCTGCAATTGCAATCTTCCCTTAGCTCTAGGGTCTTGAGGTGTTTTCTAAGTCCACAAAAGTTTCAAAATTCTAAGCTTATTCCTATTTAGTTTCAGATAAGCTTTTGTTCTTTTCTGGTGAAAAGATTACTTTGATACTTACCCAGTATTACTTTAACAGATTGTCTTCGCCCTGAAAGTCCATTCCAGGTTTTCATCCATTGTTTTCTTATATCTTTCTCTAAACTTTTGTGGATGGTGCAGCCCGGATCTTGGTTTTTTTCGCGGGGCAAAAACTGAAAAATGCCGCCCCCGCCCGCCTATATTTTTACCTTTATCATCATCATCATTTCAGCCATCAGACGCCCACTGATGGACATAGGCCTCCCGGAAAGAACGCCACAAGAACCTATCTAGCGTTGCTCTTTCTGTGTTAAGCCTATTTATTTCAAAATATATGTACGTACATGGACGTGTAGGTCATGACAAGAACGTAGACAATAACAATTTTACTCTTCGAGCCTTTTGTTATGCAAACAAATCTATGACCTTGTCATAATTAATCTAATGTGCAATTCGATTTTTTATCGCGAGACTGCGAGACTCGATAAACGTTCTTGGCTGATAGAGGATCGCAAATAATGTTTAATAAGTTTTAGTTTGCTAGAACCTCGCTCATAGCTTGCAAATGTAGTAGGAAGCGTAGAGTAAATTCGCAGAGCAATACAAATATTAGGAAAGGCATGCTGCAAATTATGCGCATAGATCTGTTGCAAGAGATAGAAACTGTTAGCCTTTTCCATATCACTAAATAAAAGTGGAGCTTGGCTCTTTAAAAATATAGAGTTCTTGGTAGAATTTAAGAGCGATTAAATCTCGCTCGTATTTTCGAGCCAGATCTGCTCCATTGTTTTGCAGTTCTTCAGTTGACATATTCAAAATTTCAGTACCATTGAGAAATACAAAATTCAAATTCAGCACGGTAGCACAATCAAACCTCTTTCAATTTCTGATTTGGTTCGATGAAATACCATCATTATTTCTTTAGAAAAGAGCTGAGCAGGTTGAAGTGTTTGTAATTCGTCATCACTCTCGTCATCAAATTGTTTTTTGCATTTCGGAATTCGTTTATTTGGCAGAATAGACAGATTGATGTCGCGGAGAATATTTGCCCAAATCGTCAAATTCAGAATAACTTTTTTTTATAGCAATTGAGAGATGACCTGCCTCGTACTTAGCTTCCGGAGCATGAGAAGTTTGCTTAACTTCTTCCAAGACTTCCTCTACTTTTGGCAAATATGTTTAGCAGGGCATTCACAGCAACATGTTCGACATCTCGTTTGGCTGCTTCCTTTTAAATTGGCAAACATATTTTTTCATGGTATCCCACGGAAAAGACAATATACTTTTTGAATTAGTCCAAATACGTTTATAACTTCCTGGCATAATAAGGCAGAATGGACACCTACAAGATTTAAGGAGTGAGCCAAGCACGGTACGAACTCGGCCAGCTCATTCCTTTCTGCAATCCTGGCTTATACTCCTTTATATATGCTGGCCATATTGGACCCTTTATCATAAGATTGGCCACGACATTGTCCAATATCTTAAGTATCAACTGTCAATTTTTCTATAATCTGTTGACAAATGCACTCTCCTGTCTTTCTAGCAACTTCTATGAAATCAATTAAACTTTCTTGTATTTCACACAAATCACCATTTTTTTACATATCAATTACCTGGCTCGTTCTGTATGGGATACATCTGGAGTGCAGTCAAACATTATCGTGTAGTATTTTACTTCTTTGATGTCATTTAAAAAACTATTTCTAACTGCTTTGCCATAATGTCAAAAATTTCATTCTGTATTGTCCTTGATAAATATGATACTTGTCCCTTTTTTAAGTGCCGGTATTCTATGTTCGGTTGATTGATAAGAACTAAATAGTAAACACAAAATGAATGTTTGATACAAAACACTGCTGTGCACGGAGATCGACGAAGGAATTTCCAAGTATAGCTGCATCCCTTTCGCACGCACGCTCGTAACCAACCGGCGAGCGGCTGATAGTCCAGTCGGTCGGAAAAGAAATAGCGCCCCTAGTTTACACTATCGGCGGAAATGGAAAACTTTATATTTTTCAAGTTCAAAAGAATAAAAAATAATTAAAAAAATAAGATGTTAATTAAAATATCTCGAAAATTATTGAGAAGTTATCGAGACAAATTAGTATGTATGCGTAGGGGAAACATTGTATTTTTCTGACATATTTGAATTTGCCCTCTGAATTTGTCGCCCAGGGTGTGGGGCCCCGGCGTGTCCCCCCACCTAGATCCAGGGCTGGAATGGTGTTCCACAAAAGGGTTCCGGATCTATAAAGGGGCTACTAGATCTCTTGTTTGCTAGGTGATCGGCTTCTTCATTTCCCTCTATATCAATGTGACCTGGTACCCAGTGCAGCGTTACTTTATTTTCTCTGCCAAGCTCGTTTAGCTTTCCCACACAGTCCCAGACCAGTTTGGATCTGATGGTGTATGAACTAAGAGCCTTCATGGCTGCTTGAGTATCTGACATGATAGCAATTCATTTTTTGCGATTGTTCCTGTCGAGGTTAAATTGTGCACATCTTTCGAAGTACTTGGTACAAGGTCCAAATACTCTTGCACCAGTATCTTGGCACCACTATCTTCCTTCGTCTTCGAACCATATGTATACCACCTGGTGGAATTTTGGTCAATGTGGTACGCTGAGGATTCGTCAATCCATTTGGCTTTACCGCTACACATTGCTGCGTGTTTTTTTTAATTTTATGCGTTCAAGATAAATATTCAAAAGTTAAAGTTAAAGTAAATGTAAATATTCCACAAAAGATAAAATCGGTATCTTGGCAGAAAAAGGGACACTGTCCATTTTTAAGATTTCGAGTTAAGTCTACTATTGAACCAAGAATAATAAATTCTCTAAGTAGAGAAATGGACATTGTCCTGCTATATCAGAAAAGGGGCGATGCCTTGCTATGGCATTAGCCAATTAATAGTTGAATTCAATGGTAGACTTAACTCGAAGTCCAAAAAAAAAAATGAACATTTGCCCTTTTTCTACGAAGGTACAGCAATATAAACAAAATTTTATTTAAAATATTTTCTTCAATAATTTATTCTTTTTGGAATGCAATTAGATTAACTTTGACCGAGATTTGTTAAGTGAATGCAACCCTGTTGTGGCCATTTAAGTCTTAAGGATTTTGTAATACCGGTTTGCAGGGTCAATGAATTATGCCATATAAACATTTTTTTTACGTAAATGCAAAAAAAAAACAAATTAAAAATACCAAATTACAACAATCGCTGAGTTAATTTTTTTGCCTTTTTTTAAATTTTTGTGTGTAATGCAAAATATGTGTTTAAATTCGTTTTTCGTATAATTTCCGTTAGCCACTCCCCTAGAAGAACACAATTCCACGAGGAATTCGCATTTAAAATTTTAATTTATGGTAAATTTTTGATTCGAATAACACAGTTTTACAAAACTGCCGTTTCATAAACAATTAAATCCTCGCTCATCCACAACAATAATCTTTTTATAACAGAAAATAATTCAACGCACATACAATATTTATCAGAACAGGAAATTAATGTTGACTAACTTAAATCCAACTAAATATTAATACTTAATCATGTATCATTATTTAAGAATAATGATATGACAATAATGACTCTTTGTCATATGATATTTTTGGTATTAGCAATTTCTCAAATTTAAGCAATGAAAATGAAAACTGTGAAATCATATATTATAAATTAATCATCTCCCTGCTAAATTTATAATATGTGATTTCACTGTTTCTTAGAGCTGATTTTTTAACCGTTTTACGGTAATTTTATACGTTTTGAAATTCACACAATTTATTAGAAAATATAATTAAAACTACAGTTAACTTCTGACTCTTCTACAACATATAAAATTCCTGTCTCTCTAACCGTTTTAATTCTCAGCTGTTTTTTCTAGATAACCTTATATTTTGCTTTAATTTTGGCCTCATCAATGTATTTTTATCTCGTTTAGTATTGCAGCTCTACTCCAATCTGTCGTTTATTAAAGATATCCCTTTTCTAGATTTAGAATTTATTAACAGAAAAAGTTTTAGTTAGTTTTCTTGTCTATCAAGTCTTGGTTACTCTAGTATAGTTTCAATTTCGAACTATATCTAATCTTTTTATTCTCTCTAGTTTTGCATATTAAGTCTTCTTTATCTAGTCTTGTTTCTTCCATCTCTATAGGTTCACCCATTTAGTCTTGTTTAACTAATTGTAAGTTAATTAAGTCTTTAAAATTATGTTTAAAATTAACTTTATTAATTAACTTTAAATCTAAGTTAATTAAGTCTTTATTATAAACTTTTTTATTACTCGTGCATTAAAAGTACTATCTTGGCGCACGTTTTTTAGTACGAGAAGTGCCACTTTTGGTGGTATTACCACATAACTTGGGTAGCGCACACAAATATTCAATATCGCTAGATTAGATTAAAAAAAAAACAATTACATAAATAAAATAAACACAATCAAGATCTCAATATTAAAAAAGTGACGTGTGAAATTTTTTTTCATTGCAAAATAAAAATTAAAGAAATCGTTTTAAAATGAGTGTAAATTCTATGGTGATACCTGAGACTGAGGAGAGTTCTTATGATGAATCCACACCACCGGAGACAATTGAAAATACAAATTCTTCATTTTTGATTATATATTTTTTATGGCACCTGGATCCCAAACTTGTAAGATACATCCCCTCGCATGAGCAATAAAAAATAGTGTTAACAACTCGGGCGGTATTGACAATTGGACACGAGAGGGAAATTAATTGCACAATTTCGCTCTCATGTCCAATTGACAACCTACCGCCCTAGTTACAAAATATACTATAATGCTTTTGAAATATTTGAATATACCAGTAATGTCTATCAAATTTATATGAAACTATATAGTTTTGTTTATAAGCTTTACTTTATAAGACAAAACAAAACTAGACTAGACTAAACTATACAGGACAAGACAAAACCAGACAAGACCAAACAAGACTACACAAAATTTAAATAAAAGATGGTAACCGTCTACTTCAGGATCCCGATAAAATCGTCGGTGTGTTTAACGATTTCTCTGCTAGAGCTCCAGACAAAATCGTTGAGAAAATTCCTCAAACCATTGTGACTAACAATCACATAAGATTTATTGAGGAAACTATGCATTCTCAGAAAATGAATTATTATATATTTTAGATAGGCAATTATTATATATTTTGAGCGAAAGGGAGTGATTGTGGAATGAGTTTAGGGAGGGCGAAAAGTTAGTGCGGGCGAATTATTTTTTTTTAATTTTGGGGTAAAAATGGGGTATTATATTTTGGGTCGGGTTATTGTGCTTTCTTTTTTTTTGTTTTGGCTTTGTTGTATTTTTGGAGAGTGAGGAAGAGTGAGTATGTATTGTGTTATAATAATGCCAATAAAGGTAAATAATAATATTAATATATTTTAGATAAAAATCTAAAATATAAACGCTCATACGGTTCCGATGGCCTGCCGTGTAGTTTATTTAAGGAGAACTTAAAATATTTGGCAAAACCGCTCCTTAATCTAATAAACTATTCTTTTGATAAAGAAGAGTTTCCTTCCATTTTAAAGGTAGCCACGATCGTACCTATCCACAAAAAGGGAGACAAGAGGATTCTTAACAATTACAGACCTATTGCCTTAGTTTCGGTGCACTCCAGTCACTCAAACCATTAATCAATTATCATTAATTAAACCATTAATTACAAAGCATAAAATTAGCTCTCCAGAACTACATGGCTTCCAAAGTGGAAAATCCGCCAATACGGAGATCCTAGGCTTGTATAATAAAATCCTCGGTGAAGTAGATAGAGGAAATTATTCAATAGAAGTTTTTTGCAACCTCAGCAAAGCCTTTGACTGCGTAAATCACAAACTACTCCTCGACAAGTTATGGCTGGAAAACTGGCTAACATCATTTTTAAATAACTGATTCCAATTCGTAAGAATACAATCGCATAAGAGAAACGGAGCGTCACTAGGAATAGTCATACAATTAGGTGTACCCCAAGGAAGTGTTCATTCAACGACACTATTCATTCTATTCATGGCAGATTTAGTAGCGTATATACAAGGTTGTAACTGTACGCTATATGCCGATGATGCCAGCTTCTTAATGTCGCAAAATACTGTGCAAGCCTCAATCATACATTTTAAATTAAACCTTAATCAAACTCATTTCTAAATGGTTTTCAGCTAATAAACTGTTTTTTAACATGCAACAAACAGAATTCATGGTATTCCAAACTAGCAGGAACGAGTATGCAGCATTATAAGCAACATTTCTATACAAAGAACAAAATGTAGAAATAAATAGTCCAAACATCGAAATTTCTGGGTTTAGTAATCGAAGAACATCTGTCAGGGCATAACACTATCAAAACCTACGCAAATCGTTTAATAAAAGAACCTCTTGTATTCGCTACCTACGAAAATTACTTACACTTGAAGAGCTACTCAATTATTACTTTGCGAGTATTCAGTTCGTGCATCACATATACTTATATATGCCTCATGCAGATCCCATTTCAAACAGATAAATATACTAACGTTATTTGATTTGCATTTATTACAACTAACATGCTATAGACACAAAGAAAAATTAAAAATACCCAAAAAATGAGGATAATAACAAATACCTCACGCGTGGACACATGAAGCTATATACCACAAAACAAGACTTGTTATGTGCAGCAAGGCACCAGATGTTTATGGAATTAATATGTGCCCATAATTATGAAAGTGGTCTAATTGTAAGTCACATATTTCTTGTTTCGAGATATTTAATTAATTGCATTTGATTAAATTAAAAAATATTTTTAGATTATGCGACATTTTATTTAGGTGTATTTTTATTAGTCTTGATTAATGGAAATTTATGATGAATATCAAATTTTGCGTGAATTTCATACGAAAATGTTGTTTTTGAAATTTGAATTGTCTTAGACCATTTTCAAAATAAACTGAATGTTCTATAAATGACTTAAAGCATTAAAGAACTATGAGTTTTATTTGAAACCAAATCTTTAATGAAATAACACATTTATTAATTATTTTTAAAAAGTAATCCATTTTTACCATTCCGAGATTTTAAGATTCTTGAAATGTTTTTGCAATACTGGAAGGATGTATGGTAATATATAATAATAAATAAACATATAATATATAATAATAATATATATAATAATATATAATAGTAATATATAATAATAAATCAAAAATATATTTATGTTTTTCTTCCATTACTGGTCTGGTGGTGTGTATAATGGAAGTAATTTAATATATCCCTAAATTTTTGGTCTTCCTTTTTTAGGTAAAAGATCCAAAACTTAGAATCCTCTAAAGAACTTTTATAGAACATTTTGTTGGTTCCTTTGTTCAAGAATCTTATCCATTGAATTTGCAGCCAAGAGACAGATTCGCCCGCGGTATTTTTTACTCTTCTTGTTATTGACTCTTGTGATTTCGTTGAAATAAAATCCAGCTGCGACTTTCGTTTTATCGAAAATGTATTTCTTCTTCTACATTTTGCTATCAATTCATAATAATGCTCAGGGTTGTATAAATAATATGCTTTTTTTTATTTTCATTCCTAGCAACCCAAAATTACGGTAATTTGGTAGAAAGGAATGACCCGATACCAAAAATTTGTGGTATACCGTTTCAATATTATTATTTGATGCTATTCAATGCTACTTTAATGTTACGATTTTGTAACCTGAACAAGTATCACTGAAAGCTGTTACGTGTTTTTGAGTAGTTTATATCCTCCATATGCGCTAAAATGCATGATGCTACTTTCTGTGCACCTTTTGAAGCTGTAGTTTCATCCCATACATACATCTTGACATTGTCATCATGGAAATTATGGAAATCTATAAACTTATTATAGGCTAACGAAACATACAGTTTAGGATACGAAAGTGCTTTTTGCAAATCAAATGAGAATTCATAATATTCCCTGGAATTTTGTTTTGCTTTTTAATGGTCCTCTGCAAGACAGTGAAAAAAAACCTAGCTTGTTCGACATTTTGTAAATGTGACTTGACTGACTCTCTAGGATGTAATTTCTCTTCCTCATTATTGCATGCCCCGATTTTTCGCTTCAGTAAATCGCATTTTTTGGCATGTGTCTTTTTGAGGAGCATGGGAATGTAAGTTATATTCAGTATTAAATATTTTCCTGTAGATCCTTAAAAAAGGATTGGTTAATTTCCTCACATTTCTCTATATGTAGGCTATACATTTTAGTAATATTGAAATCAGAGGGCCACGCGCCATTTTCAAGTTATGTTTATATAATTTCTTTTAATTTTTGATTTCATAATTAACAATAAATGAATACCATATAATGTTGAAATTACAACAACTATCTAATGGTTTATTTTTGACGATATCGTAAAAATTATATTGAATAAATTTAGTTTAAAATAATGTGGTGTGAAATAACTGATAAACGCTTTTTTTTAATTTTGACTTACAATTAGACCGCTTTCAGAAAATGTGAGAAATCTTCTAATTTCAATATGTCCATAGCATCAAGAGTTTGTTGATTATATCAATATCTTATAATGACTAATTATAATAAATTAAATCAAAATCTGCAAATAACGTCAAAGTCTTGTTTAGTGTTTAATTAATTTGTGTTTTATTAATCATAAATGGATACATTTATTTACACCTAAGAATTGTTAAACTCCCGCAGAAATTAAGACATTTATGGGGATGAAAAAAGAACATCAGCGAAGTCAACATTTAGGGTTGTATTTACAGAGCCCACAAGTGAATTATTTTGATGCGTTGCTATGGATACTTTTATTTCACTAGCAAAATCAAATTTTTATTTCATTAGCGAATAAACCACTGTGTTATTGATCCGCATCCAAGGAATCGAAATATTAATCAAAATTATTACAAATCTTAGAAAATATTATTCTTAGGGTTCACTTTGTCTCTCCACTTGACTTTATATACGTAAAAACAATCTGCAATCATTTAATCGTGAGCAGTTAGAAAAATTAATGTATTGGTTGTATTGTATTAATTAATTATCAAAGATGATGAAGCTGAATTATTTTTAGATTTCAAACACTTTATAAAAAGTAATGTTTGACTATTTTTTTATGTAATTTAAATATTGTTATTTTTATTACTCATGCGGGATAAGTACTATTTTGGCGCCCGTTTTTGGGTGCGACAAATGGCCATTTGTCAATTCAAATTATGCTTCACGCAAGCTAATATTCAATAAAAATCGATAAGTTACATAAAAACAATTAAATAAATAAAATAAACACAATCAAAACCTTAATATTAAAAAAGTGACGTGAAAGTGACAATTTTTTTTCATTACAAAATAAAAATTAAAGAAAACGTTTTAAAATGAGTGTAAATTCTATGGTGATACCGGAGACTGAGGAGAGTTCTTATGGCGAATTAAAAATTTTTTTTTAATGGCCCCTGGACCCCAATCTTATAAGATACGTCCCCTCGCATGCGTAATAAAAAATATTATCTGCAACTCGTGCGGTATTGTCAATTTCGGAAAAACGAGAGCTCTCACTTCGTTCGTGAGCCCAATTTCTGCTCTCGTGGGCAATTGACAACTTACCGCCCTAGTTGCACAATATACTATTTTCATCTTATATACACTTTGGCACACATAAAAAATGAATATATTGGAACATCGTTTCCTACCCCTTTAAAACCATTCGCGTACCCCTTGGTGTACGCGTACCACACTTTGGGAAACACTGGTCTACTATAATCAATGTAGTCTTAAATATTCCATATTTCTTTTCCTTGCTTATTTTCTTTCCGACTATAAAATTTTGATAGTCGATTTTTACAAATTATTACATATTTTTTAACAAAATAATCAATGGTTTTCCCGTAATGTTTTCTTATCTTGTGATTACGTGGTTTGCAATTAAATTAATTTAAAAATAAAATACTAAGTGAAGATAACTGCAAACATTTAACTTGTGCAAACACAAATGTTTTTTTTTTGTAAAATTTGATTTTTTTTAAATAGATTCTAAATCTAGTCTTGCTTGTCTAGATCAGTATTATCTGCATAGTGTTGTCTATTTACATTTTTGTTATATCTAATCTATTAAGTTATAATTATTACCGAAAATGCAGTGGTTATTACTAATTCAGATAGTCAACATTCTTCCTAAGCTTAAGGCAATGAGTCAATAAAGAAAAACAGTAAAGGCTTTGTATTAAACAGTTTGCATTTAAATTTTAGTTATGACTTAAAGAAAAAACTTTATGTCTATTTTTTACAACATATATCCAAAACACTTGTCCAAAACACAAACAATTGTTAAAATGATTGTACAAGTTAATTCAATTGGTTTACTCCAAAAATATCAATAATTTAATTGCCACTTTATCATTAATTGTTTTTGTTTTAATTAATTAAAAAACACTTAATAAATAAAATTACTTAGATAATATTATATTACATAAGGTCCATCTGATCTAATCGTAAGTAAGTAATTAGATATAAAAATCGAATCGAAGATTAAATGAAGTAATGTTACTTAAATATTTAGTGAGATACTGTTATAGATTCTCAAATAATTATCCATATGATTACTTAACTGCTTCCGGATTATGTTAGTTATTCGCTTATATAGTTAGAGATTTAATTAGCTACACAGTTATAGATTAAGTTAGTAAATTGTAGATTCAATTATTTGAATAGTTACACGTTAAATAGTTATTGACTATAAGCTAGATAGTTAGATTCGTGTAACTATAAAGTTATAATTATTTAGAGAAATATAAATACAATATAATCTTGATAATCCGACACATATGGGACCAGACAACCGCCGGATTCAACGAAAACAATAACAATTTCACATATTCTATGTACAATTCTATTTCAGAAAGAATAAAATACGTATCTATATAGTTAAACGTGTACCTACAAAAAAATATGTACAAACTTAGAACAGATAGTAAGACAATTGTAGAGTGGAGTTAGCTTGGTCAGAATCGTCAATTAAGTTTTCACAGTTAAAAGCAGGGTGTGTTGGCCAGACCTTTTCCTAAGAACACTGGATAGCGTTGTTTTTGACTTTATTTCTTCTGTGCGCGAGGTTTAAATCCGGCGCGGGGCAGCGTAAAGAAAAGAAACGTGTTTCCCCAGAGCGCCGGATTACTAAACTTGTCGAATTAACCAACCGCTGGATTATCAAGTTTATACTGTATATTAAATTATATCATTCTAAATTCAAATTAGAAAATATATTTTAAAAATGTAGACAATAGGAAATTTAAATTAATAGCATTTCTAGATTATCATTGATTTAAATAGTTAAATAATAAAGTATAATAAAGTATATGTTTAGAAAACTTATTACAGGAAGTAGTATTAAGTATATAATAAAAATCGAGTTGCTTAGACAATAAACTTAATTCTGCATTAATTTTGTAATTTGAGTGGAGAAGCTTGTAAAAATTAGTAAGTGGTTCTCATACCTTTATGTAGTAGATGTGATTACAGTTAGCCAATAGATCTATCTGTTTCACAAATTTTGTAAAAGTGGAAATATTGTGTTCGCGATAATCCACTTGTGATTACAGTATCTACAACTTATTGAACAATCTGATTTGTATCAATAACAAAAAATAGCAATTCATGAATTCGATTAGATTACATAGTCCATAAAAAAATGTTAACGAATAAAATATCAATATTTATATTGAAAATTTTAAAACTTATAACGTTTCTAGTAATTTATAAATTTTTTTTCGCCAGGACAGAGGCAAGCTAAAGTGCTGATAAACTATTCTGCCGCAATAACGCAGCAGATGCTAAGCTTCTCTAGAAGAGAAATCAGAACTTTGGTAGGCATTCTCACAGGACATTGTCCGTTGAAAAATCACCTACACAAAATGGGAAAGGCAGAGGAAGTTGTCTGTAGATTATGTGAATCAGATGAAGAAACCGCTGAACACATAATGTGCACATGTGTAGCGCTAGCACACATAAGTCTTGCCCACTTCGGTCGCAAGATTGACCACCTTGGAGCTGAGTAGCAAGCCTCTCAGGAATATCTTAGACTTCGTTCACGAAGTTGAATTCCTACGAGAGTAATTGTAGTAGAGTCAAGCACAATAGATCAAGTTGATCGCAGTGCAGAAAGGCTTTGCAGCCAAACGACCCCCATACAAAAAAAAATATAATTTTGATTCTCAATACTTATATATCTGGTTTTGTATGTAAGTAAAGGTTTCTGTTGTAAGTGATGGTTGTGTACAATTAAATCCCCCAAAAGATATTTTCTTTGGCGAGCTTGTTTAGCTTTCCTACACAGTCTCATACCAGTTTGTATCTGATGGTGTATGAGCTATCTGTCTATTCAAGTGGTGTTTGTGTACAATTAAATCCTGCAACGGTGTCGGAGACCATTTCTGTTTAGTTTTATTTTTTAACGTAAGGTGTGTTTTGCGTGATTTTATTTTGAATTACACAATGAAAATGTAGTGTTATTGCTTTCTTTAGTCATGGAGTCTTACGAAGAAGAGCAGCATCACTTACAACAAATGTTGGAAGAAGTTATGAGCGAAGGTCAAGATCGAATAAAGCGTATGGCGACCATTCGGATCTAAACGAATCATATCTTGATGAATGAAGAACTAGAACTTAAAAATGACAGTGATTCTGAACAAGAAATTTCTGATCATGAGCAAGAAGAAGACAGTAGCCACTAGATTTGCTTTCATCGGAAACGATAAAGTTATGCGTTGAAGGAAATTTGCGTCACTAACAAAAACAGCTCCAACACGACAAAAGATTATCATCAAACGTTTACCTGGTTCCACATTAGCAATAAAAAACTTGGCAGGTCCTCTCCAGATATGGAAACATTTCTTCAATGATGAGATGATTAAAATAATTGTGAATGTTCCATTGAGTACATTGAATCTTTTACCAACAATTTTGTTCCCAGATGAGATGCAACGACAACCAATCGAGTTGAAATTCGTGCTCTCGTTGGACTTTTTTTTACTTGGCTGGCATATCTTAAGGAAATCGTCTAAATGGAGAAGATTTGTGGATTACCGATGGATCAGGCGTAGAAATATTTCGCCTCACCATGAGTCTGCAAAGATGTAGAACCTACTTCGTTGTCTAAGTTTCGATAGCAAAAAGGCTCCAGCAATTCGAAGGGCCACAGAGTGCCATACGTGCTATTTTTGACCAATTCATTGGTAATTGTGAGCCCGGTTACCATCACTCGGAGTTTGTAACCGTGGACGAGATGCTTGCAGATTTTCGTGGGAAGTGCAGCTTTCGTTAATACATTCCTTCCAAACTAAATAAATAGGGGATACAAATTCTAGCATTGATGTGATGCAAACATGTTTTATACAAAAAATATAGAAGTTTACGTCGCAACACAACCTGAAGGGCCCTACAGAGTTTCAAATAGTCCTTACGATGTTGTTCTATGACTTGGTATATTTGGATCAGGTCGTAATATTACGATGGATAACTGGTTCATATTCCTACCTCTCGTGAAGAAACTATTCAATGACCATAAACTTACAGTACTTGGAACAACCAGGAAAAACAAAATAAAAGTTGTTTCCCTTGGATTTTTCACAACCAGCTGTGTGACCAGAATCCTCTAGCAAGTTCCGCTTTTTCGAAATAGTGCACACTCTTGTCATTCAAGAGGAATATGCTACTATAGGGTCTTTCATTTAGCGCTTCCTATTTTTAAATTTATATAGAACAGAGTGTGTGAGTTATCATCAAAAATTTGTATTTGTTTGAAAGGCCTGTCGGTGCCATTATGTATGGAAAATAACATCCTGAAAATCTCCGCCGAGGCTTCGCTGGGTGGCGCGCATCCGAAATGTCCAATGTTCCATGACTCTGGCGCATAAATCAGCCTGAATTTGACCGATGGCATGAGTTATGTTGGCTTTGAAGGCGGCTGTGGTTTGTGGAGTTGTGTCTTAAGAAAACGCGCAAGAGAAAATCTAACGCGGTCAAATCGCACGATATCGGTGGCCAGTTCGGCCAGTATCGGAGGTGATGTGTCACCTCCACGTGAGAATAACCATACCATCAAATCGCTCGTGCAGAATGTCCAATGTGGCACCAAGAGCTGTGTGGCACGTAGCGGCGTCCTGTTAAGCCGACATTTTGGTTTCCATATTATCCAATTCAGGCTAATAGAAGTTGGTAATCATCGACCTATAGCGCTTGCCGTTGACGGTGATGGCCTGGCCAACGTCGTTCTCAAAGAAATTTGGACCGATGACGTCGCCAGCACAAAATTAACAGTAAACTTGACTTTTGGATGCATTGGACGCTCTTGAATCTCATGTGGATTGGTATCGTCCCAAATTCGACAAGTTTGTTTATTGACGTACCCATTCATCCAGAAATGGGCTACATAGCCGAAGATGATTTTTTGAAGAAAATTAGGGTCTGTTTCCAACTGCTCTATGGCCCATTCAGCGAATACTCGTCGTGGTCTATGGTCGTTTACCTTCAGCTCAGTTAAATTTTGTACGGATGCATGCCCAAGTTACGAGGTTAATTCGCCAAGTTGTGGTCTGTGGAAGGCCACATTCTTATGAGCGACGCGAAATCTACTACTTTGGATTCTCCTGCACACTCTCACGGACAGCGGCAATTTTTTCGGCAGATCTTGCTTTTCGTCGTCGTACTGGCATTGGTTTATTGTTTACTGAAACAGGGGTCTCAAATTTATCCACCACGCTGCGAATAGTCCTCTTGGTAGGACGATTAAACGATGCCTGAATAGAACATCAATTTTGGTAAAACAATTTTATCATTTGCAGGCGCTGTTAAACGCTATATCCATCGATGGGGATTTGGCAAAATAGACTGAATAATTGACAGCCAATTCGACAGGTGTAGCTTCAACATTATGGCCGCTATCAACTGTGAAAGTTCGAAAGTCCGTATTGGAAGACTCTTTACATTCTGTATGCACTTTGATGATAAAATTGCAGAAACAGGAGATGCGCAAAAACCAGTGATGATTAAGACTTACAACGACACTAAAGAGGGTGTAGAAGTTGTCTGTAAGGCTGTACCAGAAACACGTTATATATTCTCTTCTGTATAATGCCGCTATCAATTCGCAGATGACATACTGTTCAAACAACCATGACAGAGAAGATTCTGAGAAGATATTATTTGAGACAAGTACGGGATGAATTACATAGACCCCACCTAAAAGTTCGTTCCACTATGAACAACATTCCTCGAAGCTTAAAATGTAAGCCGAAAGTACTTTCTGGGGTAAATGTCGAACCTGAAGTTCAAAACGATAATAATAATGGTGAACCGGTTGGATGTAAGAAAACCGCAAAATACGGTTTAAAGGCTCCTTCAGACTGGCGCGGAGCTTTTACGTCGCGAAATTTGCGCTGCGAATGCTCACATCAAAACGCGATTTTTAGTTCATGAATTCCTCAGAGGAAGAAGCTCTGCTATTATTAGTATTGACCACAGAAGAAGAAAATCGGTGGGTTTGTTATTTTTTATTTGTTTTTAATTTCTAAAACACCTAAAACTCATTTATGAAATAAAAGGAAAAGAACATGGGTTCATAAAATCAACAAACATCATTTTCAATATTTTCTTGCAATTATAATCCAATCTGATATTTTTAAATTTTGTCTTTTGTGATTAGGTTTTTATAGTTTTGATCATCCAGATCATACAATGTAGGCTATTTTTAAAAACTCTCAATCAACTTCTCTGTAATCGCCATTTCAAAACACAGCTATCCGCGCATGCAGTGTTCTTGTCGTGCAACGCTGCACTACCGCGGCTAATGCGGAAATCGCGGTTGATCTGAACATGTACATAAGCCGCCACGTCAATAGACCCGCCGCGATAACGCACCAGTTATGGTAACGAAACTTCCGCGACGGTCTGTGAGCTCCTTTGTCATAAATGCAATAAATATACATGTTTGGAGCATATAATTGGAATTTGTAAAGACTGCCGAGAAATGCTCTAAACCAATTTTGAAGTGATTTATAATTTTAGGTGTTGTAGAAGAGCTTTTATTTTATCGAAAAACACTTTAAAACTTTCTTATAATTCTCTATATTGAATTTAATAAAATGTGATGTTCAAAAAAATGTGTTTTTTTTTAATCTGGAGCTAGATTTAGAGAAATATGCCAATATAACTTAATACTTTTTTTTAATAAACTAATTGTCATGTTTAAACGCCCCCGTGTGTAATTTTAAAAATGTATCTTCCAATATATATGTTTTTTGTACATTTGTTAAATGGTCTGTGGCACCGGTGCGACTACTTAACTCCTGTCTTGAACTTTAGCGCGACTACTGGAAGGTTAATTAATATCCTTATCTTATTTAAGATTGTCTGTATACATTCTAATCTTGATAATCCGGCCTTTGGTTAATCAGCCACGTTAAGTAATCCGGCGTTCTGGGAAAACACGCGTCTTTTCTTTACGGTGCCCCGCGCCGGTTATAAACCTCGCGCACAGAATAAATTAAGTCAAAAACAACACCATCCAGTGTTCTTGGAAAAAGGTCTGGCGAGCACACCCTGATTTGAACTTCCCCCCACAATTGTCTTACCATCTGTTCTAAGTTTGTACATATTTTTTTGAATCTAGACATTTACCTATATAGATACGATATATTTTATTCTTTCTGAAATACGATTGCACATAAAATATATAAAATAGTCATTATTTTGTTTTAATCCTGATAATGCAGACTTTTTTGATAATCCAGTGGTTGTCAGGTCCCACATGTGTCGGATTATTAAGATTATACTGTAGTTTCTCTGTTCTTGTACCTATAGTCTTGTTTATCCTTCTTTCCTATCTAGTCTGACCAGCCAAGTATTTCCTATTTCCCTTATTGATGTATACTAATCGTGCATGTCTAGTTGTGTCTGTCTAGTAACTAGACAGACTCCAGTTATTGGCTGTCTAGTCATGTCTATGATGTCTAATCTTGTTTGTCTACTATTCTATTCATTTAGTCTTGTCCAGCTTCTTTTGTTTATCTAGTCTTGTTTATATAGTGTTGTCTTTCAGGTCTTGTAGATCTGGTCGCGTCTACCTAGTTTGGTCAATGTATTCTTTTCCATCTGTTTTTGTCTGTCTAGACTTATATAGGTACTTTTGTTTATGTACTCGTCTATATTTTGAAGATTGTAGTAATGAGCAATTGTTCTTGGTAAAATTTAAATTTTGAATGCAAGATATCGAGAAGTAGAGGAAACCGAACCGGAAATTGTAATTTCAACATCCGTTTAAAAAGATAAGTGAGTAATAACCCAAGACAATATGTTGAATGCAATCAATATGTTTACAAAATATTTGTCGTAAAACTTTTTACAAAGAGAAATTAAAAAACAAACAGGAAAGAAAATAATTATGTGCGTTCGTCTGTCTGTTTTCGTGTTTTTTATCATTGAACATTTCTTACGCCCATAAAATTTTAATTTCTTATTAAGAACAAATATTTTAACATGAAGATATTATTTGTATTGATTTCGTGTATTTTTTTGTCTTTTCAAAATCTTTGTAGTTATAACTTTTTGTAGTTATAACTTGTAGCAACAGTTTAATATTCCAAGAATTAAATCTTATTTAGTTTAGTCTGTTTTTACCTAGTTTCCACAGCCTTGTTTTAAATCTAGCGCACTACAAACAAAACAATAATCTGTGGCTACTATAGAATAACAAATATACTCTGTGACATAAAAAATGCACTAAGAAGGGGTAGGAATTCTTGGATCAAAATTGGCAGAAATGTTTTACGAGTCAAAGGTAGCAATTGATTAAAATTTCATTCAAAATAATCCATTAGAATTTTTATATAATCTGTCAGTTGTTAATAATACTATAGTATATTGTGAAACTAGGGCGGTAAGTTGTCAATTGCCCACGAGAACGAAATTGGCCACACGAACGAAGTGAGTTCGCACATTCGTGCGAAAGGATAATTGACAATACCGCCCGTGTTGCAAACAATATTTTGTATTACCCATGCGAGGGTATGTATCTTACAAGTTTGGGATCCAGATGCCATCCAAAAGAAATAGAATCAAAAATGGAGAATTTGCTTTTTCAATTGTGTCAGGTGGTGCGGATTCATCATAAGAACTCTCCTCAGTCTTCGGTATCACCATAGAATTTACATTCATTTTAAAACGTTCTCTTTAATTTTTATTTTATAATTAAAATAAAAATCGGTCACTTTTACGTCTCTTTTTTAATACTAAGGTCTTGATTGTGTTTATTTTATTTATTTGTTTTTTTAATGTAACTTAGCGATGTTGAGTATATGCGTGCGTTACCCAAGTTATGTGGTAATACAACCAAAAGTTGCATTTCTTGTACTAAAAAACTGCGCCAAGATATTACTTTTAATGCATGAGTAATAAAAGATATTTAATTTAATGAAAATTCCGAAAAACTAATTTGTAAATTATAGTTTAAGTTTCAATTTCCTAGTCCAGATAAATCAAACATTAGTGAATAGTTTCGCTTGATTTAATTAGGCTAGCAAATATTAAATTACATTTAAATATAATCTTAGTCTAGTGTTGAAATTGTTGTTTATAACTTGCCGAGACATATTTATGAAATATTTTATCGCGCGATATTTATAAAATATGCTTCGGCAAATTGCTATTCGCCATATGGTGGAAAGTAACTGGAAAAAGTTTATGTATATTTTTTTGGTCATCAATTACCTCAACAAGAAGGAGATTTGAAACTCAAAACGGAGGATTAAAAATATGATTTACAGTTTTCGAATTTACGCTCGAGGGACATATGGGCACATTATTAAATATGTTAAGGAGATTCTTCTTATTTCATAACATTTCAAATAAAATGTGTTGGGAGTTTGGTTACAAAATAAATTTTACACGTATTTAACTAATTACAAAAAATACACGTATTTTAACTAATAATTATCGAACTGTGGTATGTACAAGGCAGGAAAGTTAGGAAAAAAATATTAGACAGAAACTTCAATAAACACTGGACAAATAAATATCTTGTTAAAATTATTTATTTATCACGTTTTGTATGTCTAGCCTCGTGGGACTTATAAGAATGCATGCGGCTGCATCATAATCGGTTTTTCCGGCCGACAAACTTATATTTTTTATGCATAGCGCAGTGATGATTCAGTAGGAGAGTGGCGACGACTAAATTGAATTAGCCGCAGAAAACGAAGAATCTCAAATAATTAATGAAACCCCGTCGTTGCGAATTTTTAATTAACACGAATCAGGTACAACGTGCAACAATAAAAAATGATTCATTAATTTATTTATCGATGGCCTTTTCTTTAAATAGATTCTTCAAAGAATATACTCTAATTTAGATCAAGCTACCCATACTCTATTTTTCTTCTATAAATATCATCCCAGACTTCGTGTAGAATTAAATAAAAGGGTAAATTATTTTATTTCGTAGTTACACTAATACTAATTATCCAATTTTTCAATCAAATTATTTGCCTATTTACAGTTTTCCTCATTGTTTGTATAATTTTGTCATTTGTTTATCAACATATAGGTACATCACCACATATTTATCAATATTATACATTCTCACAATTTCTCATTAGTCAATGTGGTATTTCTATAATCCAATCGAATTAGATAAGATAAAACTACGAAGAATTATTATATATCAATTTGTAATTTCTATTACTTGAGAAAGACTTAATAATTGAAAACTGATATCCCTTAGGAAGGAATTTCGGTTTTTATTAATAATTATAACAACCTATTAAATATCCGTAACTCCGTAACTCTATAATATTATCAACAATCAACATGAGATTTTTTTTTGTAAGGTTCTTAGAAAGACTTAATAATATTATAGAGTTACAGAAAGGTTGAATATATTTATATATTCAAGCTATATTTCGCTGTAATAGGTTGGTATGATTGCATCTATAATTAGTATGGTTTCACTCCAATATTCAATTTAAAAATTATAAATTCCTCAATATCAAAATGAAAACAATTCGAATCGTATAAACTTAATAACCAATAAACTTAATCCAACCTTTCCGGAGCTCTATAACATTATAGCTGTGCGCTGTTATACATTCCTATTACTAATGTAATATAACGCTGCAGAAGCGTGGACGTTGAAAAAACAAAACCCCCCAAAGAAAATTGAAGCATTTGAGCTCTGGGTATATCAACAAATGCTGAAGATGCCGTGGACCGATAAGGTAACGATTATAGAAATATTAAACTGAATGGGAAAAGAAGCAGAGCTAACGTTCACAATCCAGAAAAGAAAACTAGAGTACCTAGGACATATTATTCGAGGCCAATAGTATGAAATGTTGAGGCTGAAAATACAGGGGAAAATAAGCGGGAAAAGATCAATAGGAAGAGGACGAATATTCTGGTTGAAAAACCTACGAGAGTGGTTTAAATGCAGCTCAATCGACTTATTGAGAATCACAACATCCAAAATACATATTTCCCTGATGATGGCCAACCTCCGTAGAGAAAAGGTATCCTGAGAAGAAGATAACATTATTACAAAGATATTTACTAGATTTCGGTCCACATTCGTGGTACTCAACGAAAACCAGAAAAATTAAATTGTTTTTTAAGATCATGTCCTTCTAATAAATTAAGTGAATACCTTCTCTTCATCTGCTAATCTCTGGTATCTACATCATCCACATCTCGCAATCATCTTTACCACACTGTTGTTTTCCATTCGGTTTACGTGGCTATGCCAGCGAAGTCTTTGTGCTTTTATGGACTTTACTATATTTTCTCCATTTTGTATTTCCGAGAGAATTGGTCTTCTTTGTTCCACTTTTGTGATTCTTTTTAAGCCAAATAATCTTCTGATAATATTCCTTTCGAAGATTTTTGGCCTTTCCTGTTCTATGATTGTTAGGTTCATCGTCTCTGCTCCATAGGTCACTACCAGTCTAATGTTACTTGTGCTGTTATTTGTGCTTGTGTTCGTGTTTTTCATGATGTTTTTGTACTTGTATTACTCTATATTCCGCCTGCATTCCGTGGTTTATCCCTATTCATTGATTATTGATTATCCCGTGGTCATTTTTGTTGTTGTACTAATATTCCTAGGTATTATTATTCCTAATCTTAAAACTAATTTCGTGTGGTGAGTTACTCCACGTTTATGTATCTAACTCAGTCCGGTCGCTTGACTTTGCATCCTCTGTTATTTTCCTCTACGTGGCTTGGTCTAGAATCTTGCTCCTACATGTCCCTATCTTTAGATTCTTATTGCCCTCTAGTACCTGATCCTCCCATCTGCTTTTTGGTCTACCTCTTGCTCTGCTAATTTCTGGTCTCCACATTGTAATCATCTTTATCGCACTATTGTATTCCATTCGGTTTACGTGGCCATACCAGCGGAGTCTTTGTATTTTACGACTTTACTATATTTGCTCCCTTTTAAGGTTTTTAGCTTTTCCTGCTCAACGTATGTTAGGTTCATTGTCTCTGCCCCATAGGTCCTTACCGGTCTGATTGCTGTTTTGTATAACTTCATTTTTGAATTGCTGCTTATATTCTTGCTTTTCTTGATGTTTTTGTACTTGTGCATTATTATTGTGCATTATTATTATTCCTAGGTATCTCAAGTCATCTACTATTAGTAACTCGAAGTTCCCACTGCTTACTTCCATGAATTCTTCCGCGACTTCCATCGCTCTTTCCTGGTTTATTTTGTGTCCTCTTTTCTGTGTTTCTTTCCAAGTTTACGAATTGCGTATCGTGATACTAGTGTAGTAGTTGTGATAGTATTGTGATCTGCATAGGCCACGACTTGAATCATTTTATTAATTAAAGTTTCTTTGAAGCAACCCGCTCTTATTACAGGACTCAATACAATAAGATGAATAATGTAGTTGATAAACTGTTGTGTGGCTGCCACCAATGTTGTGAGGCTGCCACCAATGTTGTGAGGCTGCCACCAATATTGTGAGGCTGCCACCAATGTTGTGGGGCTGCCACCAATGTTGTGAAGGGGGTTATGGTGTGAACCACCGCCGACTTTAATGTTGAGAGGGAAGGACTGCTGCCCAACAATTCTTCGGACTCTGAGATATATCTAAATATCTCGGGATCTTGTAATATAATGTTCACCGGGATTCGCAAGGCACGTAGTTTGTCGAATAATAGTCGAGTTAGTTTAAACAATTTAATTAAACAATAATACAACGAAATAACTTAAGACTTAAGAACTTATAGCTTACCACTCTACTCTCTTACTTCTTACTTACAACTTGTTACTGACAACTGGGGAATGGTATTTATACCATTCCTAGTATAATATATCTGTAAGAGGGGTTAAATCATCTCTCTAATTCAAATAAGGGCGTGATTGAATTTTCTTGACTGCTCCCATGAGCAATCGAGGCTTAAATTCTTTAAATACCTGAAAATGTCTGGTCCTCTGGTTAACCTCTATATGAAGGTTTTTATAGGCATTCGCACGTTTTCTAATATGTTTGGGGGAGGTAGATTTTAGCGTGGTATTAAAAACACTTAGTTTCTGAACAAACTATAAAACAATTGCATTTATCCAAAACGTGGGACAAAGGGCACGTTTTGGAATGTGCGCTAATGGCACAGATGTCCAGTCCTGGTTTTTATTACAACAAAATCGTCAGTCTTACGCCGAGATTTATTTCGAAGACTTGGGTTGCACCCCACTGTGTCATTAACTCTGCTTTTGATTTCTTCATTGTCATTTCTATTAGTCCTGGTATATTTGTGTCTTTCATGGCTTTTTTTAATTGATCACGTTTCTAGTAATTGCTTTAATATTTAATAAATCTTAAATTATAAATAAGATAGAATATATAAAAATAACACGTAAAGAATAACACGTTAATTAGCCAATATATTCTATTAGAATAGAACAATAAAGAAAGATGACATTTTCTTAAGATAACGTCTATCAATGTTGAAGGCCAGTAGTTAAAAGCAGTTAAAGGTAAAAATCACAGAAAATAGATATTCCAATGAATTCACTCCTCCTCACAAATATCGGGAAACCTTACAATGATCAATAAGTAGTTCTTCATATTCTCCGCCAATGTGCCGCGTAGAGGAAGACGTTTTGTTGGACGTCCTCCGAAAGTTGAGTTCATCGAGTTATCTCACTTTGAAGACAGGGAATATGAAGTACTCATTGATTGAGAGGTGGACAATATGTTGAGGAACTATTCCATAATGACCACTACAGGTCCGCCGGGACCGGGCGTGCACCGAACAAGGGCGGCACTTTCAAGGGGGCGGCAAATAAAGAAATCTACTTAATGAACGCATTGTCATCATTTGCATATTTGTATTTGTTTTTATTATGTCCTTACAACAACATATCGTTCGCTTGGATGAACAGGGTATTAACTCATAATGTTCTTGCCTGCAGAATTTCTTTTTTTTCTCAGTAATAGCAAAATTGACAAAGTCAGGAAGTGAACAAAAACGTTATCAATAAACGTTAATCAATAGTTTTAAAGATATTATAAGAGAGGTTGACCAATTATTTACAGAGATCGAAATATATTGATTTGAAAACTTCAAATCGCTCTTCAGGCTTTTTTGAGTTAATACCCTGTTTATCTGGACCGACGTATAATAAACTACATGGAAAATAAACGCAAACGTTTTATGCACGTAAGCTATTCCCTTTTCTGCCATACCGGGCGATAGTTTTACGTACAGTAGTACAGTACCTACAGCTAGCTGAAAGCAGAATCTCTCGCATGCACGAAATATTTATTGAATTGAGATACATTCTTTCGTTCACTTGTTTACACTGTTGCGATCCAACGATACTATTCTCACAGTTTGGACCAAAAACACATATGTTAATGGACATATCGTGGATGTTATCGGATCGTTATCGGAACATTAATTATTAAGTTAACGACCTCATCTGCCACTCAACCGATGAGGGCTGTTTTCTTTATTTCGGCATGGCCTCGGAATATTAGGCGTGCGCCAAATGAAATGGCACATAAACTAAATGCAGAAACAGACTTTCCAAGAAGAAAACCAGCACAATTCCACTATGAACAACGCGATGAAGTTATATTAGATGATAAAATCAATTATAAAGTCGAGTTTTTTTTAGAATCTTAGATCAAAGTAATGTACTTAAAAAATGTAATTAATGTCCTTAAAAAATTATTTGAAGAGTTGAAAATTTTAGACAACGTGTTTGGCTTCGTTAGGGTTAATAAATAATGAACTATTGATCTTTATTTAGCAACCCTAACGAAGAATAGATGTAACATTGTAAAGATTTACATCTAAAACTCAAATACGATTCAAGGAATGAAGCCGATATTGACGGTATTGATTTGCACAATGAACTTAAAGCTTTGAAGTTGCATTGAAAAAAATCAATCTAGTGATCCATATACGCTCTTGCAATATCTTTTTACAAATCATTTAATATCCACTTTTCCAAACACATTTGCTATCATTAAGAATATATCTTACTCTACCAGTTAGTGTTGCATCTGGAGAGTGATCTTTTTCTAAGTAAAAGTTGATTAAAACTTATCTCGGGTCATCTATGCATCAACAAAGATTGACGAATGTATCTATTATTTCGTTAGATTCTGAAGTATTAGATAGTTTGGATCCAAAACAAATAGTAGCAGATTTCACCAGTTTAAGAGTAAGAAAAATTCAATTTTTGTAAAATCATGCATGTACCTACATCTAAGTTTTATTATAGATATTAAAATAAATTGTTTGATACTTAAAATTGTTCCTCTTTTTATGAACTTCCATAACAACCAACATCAAATTCCTCTCTAAAAGCCTAATGAGGTCAGTTATTAAGGTTAAGGTCAGTCATTATCAGTTTTGCACGCGGGCGGTGAAGCGCTCAGCGGCGGACCTGGACCACTACCGCTGCTGATGGCAGATGTAAGCGATTTGGGGCCCGGAATAACCAGAGAAGAGGTCACACGTGCAATAAAGATGAAAAAACAGAAAAGCCACCGGCCCTGATAATATCTTAACAGATGTCCTCAAGATATTGGCAGAACGGGAGAACTACGGGCTAAAACTACTGACATCACTACTTATCGCAATATACACCTCTGACAAAATCCCCTCAAGCTGGCTAAAATCCACCTTTGTCATCAATCCTAAGAAAAACAACTCGTCCCAATGCGATGATTACAGAATGGTTAGTTTAATGTCACACGCACTGAAAGTGTTTCTACGTATAATGCACACAAGAATCTACCAGAAGTGTAAAAATCAGACGGGCCAAACACAATTTGGGTTTCACAATGCAGTCGGTACACGTGAAGCCCTGTTCTCCCTGAATGGTTCGCCCAAAGATGCCAAGATATGAACTGCGACCTGTACGGTTTCTATATAGACTACCAAAAGGCATTTGATTGTGTTAAACACGAGAAAATGTTAAACATACTGAAATTGACAGGCATAGATTGGAGACACATACAGATTATCACGGAATTATATTGTAATCAAACGGATCAAGTATCAGTGGATAATGTACTCACAGATGCCATACAAATGAAGAAAGGTGCCCGACAGGGGTGCGTGTTATCGCCTCTTCTATTCAATCTATACTCGGAAGTAATATTCAACGAAGCACTTGATAAAACTTCAGGCGGGATCACGCCAAACGGACGAATAATAAATAACTTGATATACGCCGACGACACTGTAATCATTGCAAATACCCAAGCTGAACTGCAAAAAATGATAGATAACGTGGTGCAGCATAGTGAAAGGGCAGGGTTGTTTATAAATATACTGAAGACAAAAACCATGATCTTAACAAAAAAACCAACAAACGTTTCCATAACCGGGGAATACATACAGCAGGTTCTAACTTTAAATATCTCGACGCCTTAGTCAACCAACACTGTGACATGACGAAAGAAATGAAGTCGAGTATAGAACAAGGTCTCAGAACATTTATAACCATGCGAAATTTCTTTATTAGACCTAACCTAAGTCTGTAAATGAGAGTCCGCATGTTGAGATGCTATGTGGTTCCAGTGTTTCTGTATGGATGCGAAAGCTGGACTCTAAACCACGCTTTGGAAAAAAAAGATCGAAACCTTTGAAATGTACAGGCGCATACTGAGAATATCTTGCAAAGAGTGACTAACGCTGTACTTACCCTTGTGAAAAAGTCGAAGAACTACTACATACCATGATGAGAAGAAAGGCCAAATACCTGGGCACGACATGAAGGGAAGCGTTACGAACTCCTACGATTAACTAACGAGGATAAAATACAGGGAAAGAGGTTGATTGGCAAACGACATAACTCATGGCTGAAAGACCTACGCCGTTCAACTATAGGACCACTGATGTCTTGCGAGCATCAGTGTTGATCAGTGATTATCAGAACGACAATGGTCAATCCAATGGCGATTAAGCTAACCTTCGTAAGGAGATGGCGTGAGAAGAAGAATATAAGAAATTTGAAAGCGATTTTAAAATATGTTTGATCTGGGCTCGATTCTGCTTATCCCGCATTTTTTCGTGTATTACGTAATCCGGATGTTAATAAAAAATTAAATTAATATGGAAAATATAATGTGTCAAGTTATGTTTCTGCAATTCTGTTTAAAGTTTCAAATCTTTAGCTCATCGGGAAATTAGTTTAAAATTCCCCGGAAAGCACAAGTAAGCGAGTTAATAAAAACGAGTTAAAATACTTGGTCCACTTTGTTTAGAGTCTAAATAGACAACTTAAATACTTCAGACTAAAAGTATTTAACAAAAATAATGTTTAGTTGTCTACTTTGCAACTACATTTTGAATATCCAGTATGGTATAAAATATTTGTATCTATTTAGTAGAAATATTATTTATGTGTTCCAAAAATATATTTTTAAAATATGAGTGCAAAAAAAAACTGCAAAAATAAAAAGTCGCGTCTGAAAACAGTAAACCTCGAGTCAGGGTTAAGTTATTTATAAATGGCGAGTTCCAGACTCAAATTGAAATTATAAATTTGTATGCAGACAATACAAGAATTATCAACCGAGACAAAGAAGAAGAAGAAAATAATAAGATAACAACTTATTAAACAATAATAATAATAAAAAACAGATAAATTAGAGAAAACAATTTTATTTTCATTAAGAATTGAAGATAAGTTCTGAACAAACAAAGGTTTAATCGAGTCAAGGATTATAAATAAGATAATGAGGAATTGTTAAATATTTAAAGTTCATATAATTGCAAAATTTTATTGTTATTATAAAATTAATTGGTCTTTAATAGATATAGGCATTAATTTTGTTGTTCAAATTTTAGCAATTTTAACAATTCTTAAAAATGTCTTATTTCAACGCCGAAATTAAATTATTCTTTGTATTTCTCATAAGATCTTTGTTTTCCACAAAATTATATAAATTCAGAAAATTTGCAAAATTTTGTTGCAGAAAATTCTAATTCTTAATGTTGTTAGGCACGTAAGATCTCGTGTAGATACTTCTTTGTGTACATGTAAATGCTTTTAAGAAATATTTATTTTCTCTGTATGTTGGTATAAAACCAGTTTGATCCAGTTACTTTCATTGAAAATTTAGTTTTGCTTTTTAAATTTGGTTGCAAATATTAATTTT
This sequence comes from Phosphuga atrata, assembly GCA_944588485.1. Classification (NCBI taxonomy): domain Eukaryota; kingdom Metazoa; phylum Arthropoda; class Insecta; order Coleoptera; family Silphidae; genus Phosphuga; species Phosphuga atrata. The sequence goes on from OX155892.1 coordinate 63,353,391, forward strand.
AGAATAGCAATTTAAAACATTAACAGTTAAAAGACACAAAATAAATCTTTCCCTCAAATGTTAATAAACCTATGTGTCCAGGTGTCCATAGGAAGCGAATCAATTTCCTAATAAATAAACACGGCAAGAAGACTACTAAAACTAATTAAAAAAACTTTTTCTGCCGTTGGTGAACCAATGACATTTCTTAATTTTAACGCGATTCCTATTATGCGGAACGTACCTCCTTTGTTGTGCGAGAGTCTACTGTATTCATTTTCTTTCATTCAAGTCTTTTTGTGGTTCACATCTTATTAAAAATGCTTGTAGATTCACCATACAAAATAACACTTTAGCTTATAAAATAATATTTTTCTTTTTTACTTATTTAATTTAATATTTGTAGGATAAAAGATTAACATATTACCAATTTCCATCACAATTTTATCTCCTGAACAGAAGGGAATTCGGTTTTCCATAAAATTGTTAGGATTTTAATTTTATCTAATTTAGAAATTCCTTAACATTTTTATTAAAAAGTTGTCAATACTTGACAAAAAGACAAAAATGTTCATTTTTGTTTACTTCATAATTCTGAATGATGAAATAGTAGTTTATGATGTTGTGATCTCGCGATTTAGGTTTCAAAGAATTTCAGTTTCTCACGAGTCGGCAAAGAAAACTAAGTGGACACCCGATTAGTTTTTGTTTATTTAGGACCATTAGTCTGCTTTATCTAAATCATGCGGGCAGACGCTCGAACTTAGGGATCGTGCCGAGACGCCGAGAGGATTTTGTTTTATGAGTTTTGGAAATTTTCCATAAAGATTAGGGGAGGACTCACACCAAGACCGAGGTGATGAGGTAGAGGGGAAGTTAAAAAGGGGCAGTCAGAATTGAGCTAGCAAGAGAGTAATTTGAGTTTTGAAGACGAACCTCCGTATTTTCGTTGAAGTAAATTCCGGGTTTCGACCATAAGTTTCGTAGAATTAAGTGTATTGTTTATTATTTATTATTTTCAAGTTAGTTAGTAATTATTGTAATAAGTTAGCGATTAGTTGTACATATTGTAAGATAAGTAGTATTTAATTACATATAAAGGACATATTTGCGTGTAATTAATTCATCCATTGTCCTGATCCTGGAGCAGCACCATACCAAATTACCAGTTCGCAACAATGATACAAATGCGTGAAGAAGGGCTTTTGTTCATGAGTTGTGAAGTTTAAAGCACAGGCCAAAGACGAGTGGTCTTATCGCAATGAGTGCGATGTCTCATACATTATTTTATCTACGAAGAATGTTAAAATACTGTTGAATTTACAAAAAAATAATTGTTTCTTACCGATAATATTTTAAAAATTGTAATTTTGACAGGCAACATATTCAAATCACTGAAAGAATAACGTTAGAACGTTCAGCGCCTCCGTGGAAAATTGCTAACTAGTTAAAACGCACAGTGACTAGGTTAATCTAGATTAGGTTATTGTTAGGTTAAGTTATATTAGAACCAGATAAATCCAGATTGAGAGGCGGCGACAATTAAAAATAAGAAAAATTAATTCAATTTTTTTTAATTCAAGAAAATTTATTTTCACAACGCCTACGTTTTATGGCTTACAATTAGTGACGCAAGCTGTTGCCATAGTAACAACAAATATAAATCGTTTAATAATGAAACTCCATTTGATTTACATTGGACTTTTACGCACGATTTGGGTACTTTTATACACGATTATAATGTCATCCTTCACATACATAAGGTATTTTTTATGAGTTCATTTTGATGTGTGAGTAGATAAAATATATTTTAATATATAAAAATGGATTTTATAAAATTTGCTAGTGTATTTTTCTTTTCTGTTAAATTTATTAAAAACTTAAAACATGTTTGAAACTATTTGTAAGTACTAATTTTGTGACACTATTTGTAAGTACTAATTGTAAGTTTATTCAATAGATTTTTACATGAATAAACAAAAATCAATAATTTTTCAAATAATTTTATTACAAAGAAAATGTGAAAAAAAATTAGAAAGAATATTTCGTGGATCAGTTTGCAAATGATACTTTTTCAATAAATATATAATTTTATCTACACGCACACCAAAATGAACACATTAAAAGTAAATTATTATATGAGAAAGATGTCGTTATTATAATCGTGTGTAAAAGTATCCAAATTGTGCGTAAACATCCTATGTAGATCAAATGGAGTTTCATTGTTAAACGATTTCTGTTTGTTGTTACTATGGTAACTCGCATCACTAAACAAATAGACGTAGAGCAAATAAAGTTTCTGACGTATATTAAAATAAATTAATGTTTCTTATTTTGAATCAAGAAGTTTCGGCCTGTCAGTCTGGATTTATCTGGCTCTAATATAACTTAACCTAACCATAACATAATCTAGATTAAATCTCGGTTAACCTAGATTACATCGGCAACGACCAAATAGTGTTCCCGTCACTGTGCTTTTTTACTAGTTAGCAATTTTTGCTACGGAAGCGCTTAACTTTATAACTTATTGCGACAGTGATTTGAAGTTTTTCTCTGTCAAAATTACAATTTTTCAATATCGGTAAGAAAAAAAATATTTTTTTGTAGGTTCAACAATATTTTAACATACTTCGTAGATAAAATAATGTATGAGACACGTGTGTGAAAGGATTTTGTTCACTCATTGCGATTAAATTTGAACATTTTAAATTTCGCTACTCATGAGCAAAACCCTTCTTCACACACTTGTATCAAAAACTACTATTATTAATATTCTAATTTAATGTATTTTTTTTTAATTTCTAAATTTCGATTTAATCAATTTAGAAAAAAAATTTTGCAAAAGAAAAATAATTTTACTCAAAATAATATGTCTCCTAATTATATTTATATGAGGTTACGTGACTCCTTATCTTCAAAACTCTTCCTTAAAAAACCTTAGCTTTGGAAGTAGTACCACTGGAAACAGTTCGGACTGGTACGACACCTTGTCAACATCAATGGAACTCGACTAACCAATTTAAGATATGCTGTCGATATTATTATCTTTGCACATAGTAGAAAAGATCTAATAAAAATGATTGCAGATCTACAAAGAGAATCTAAAAGGTCTGACAATCAACCTTTCAAAAACTCTGTTGCCAAGGAACAGAAGAAACAATAATAGTAGAAGGACAGGAAATCAAAAAGATGGAAGAATCCATCCAACCAGACAATGATATAAGGAGAAATTAACGCCATCATTCATCATCATTCGTGCAAAATAAGAAAATAGCTCAATACCTACAATTGCAGGAGATTGCATTTTACCTGTGATGACATATGGCGAAGAGAACTGGACTGCAACTAAACAAAATATCCGCGCAATAAAAACTGCACAAAGAGCAATGGAGAGGTAAATGAATGGAAATACAAAAAGGAATAGATATCGAATCAAAAAAATATGAGGAGTAACTAAAGTCACCGATATTGGAAAAAGAATTGCTATCCTGAAATGGAGATTCGCAGGTCATGTTGTTAGAAGTAATAGCGATAGTAGGTCTATTCTTGGGAATAGACCTTTCCCTATTCTGTGCTATTTGGATCCGTGCCAGTCCGGCTGTTCCTTTGAGGTCATAATATCATCTCATAGGTGGTCTTCCTCTTTCGTGTTCACATGATCTCCATTCTAAGATTTGCCTGTCTTATGGCTATCACTTCTAGCAACGTGACCTGCGAATCTCCATTTGAGGATTGCATTTTTTTCGAAAAAAGAATTTTATCGAAAAAAGAATTATCATTCTAAGTTTCTAGAATTCTAAGATTTTCTTTCTAATTCTTTTTCTTATAATTTGCCTGGCAAATCTTAGAATGGAGACCATGTGAACACAAAAGAGGAAACCACCTACTAATATTTGTAGGAGAAAACATTAACATATTACCAATTTTCATCACAGTTTTGTGTCCTGAACAGAAGAGAATTATTTTTTTGATAAAATTGTTAGCAGTTTAATTGCCGGACTAGCACGAAAATGCTATTTAGAAATGTCTTAACATTTTTACTGCAGTAGCAAATACTGGACAAAATACAAAAATGTTTAATGGGAGTACAAAAAGGAACAGATATCGAAACGAAGGAATATGAGCAATAACTAAAGAGAAAAAATTGCAATCCTCAAATGGAGATTCGCAGGTCACGTATCTAGAAGTGATGGCGATAGGACAGGCAAATCTTAGAATGTATACCGTGTGAATACGAAAGAGGAAGACCACCTATGAGATGGTATGATGACCTCAAAGGAACAGCCGTTTAGCACGGATCCAAATAGCACAGAATAGGGAAAGGTCTATTCCCATGGACCTAATGACTAAAGAAGAAGATATTTATATAATATTGAAATAAGTTTTTTTTCTTTAATATAAGGATATAATTTAAGCGTTTAAGGTCAAAATTCCTATTAATTTAAGGTCTAAACTCGAAGGGTATTTAGGGTCTTTCAAGGTCAAAATCAACATTATAAATATTGTCATAATAAGTCTATTCTCATATATTCTCATAAATAATAAAGTAAAATTTATCACTAAAAATTCATTTTTATAAAAAAAACATAAATTATTTACTAAAAATATTTAGAATTCATAATTCGTTTATTTGCTAGTTTAAAGATTTTCCTTATATTAAATAAATTCAAAAGTAAATATGTTTATATAGCCACGTTTCCTCAACACTGATTAATTTTGCCACAAATTTATTAAATAAAATGAAATTTAAATTTTCCAAATAATACTAAATTGATACATTATACATATTTAAATTGTTATTTTTTATAATAATGAACATTATTAATTTTTTTTATTACAGACTAAATAATTTATCTAATATCTAATTAAAAGATTATTTAATGACATTTAACTTTTTTAGCCTTCACCCTATTCCTGTGAGCCTTCACAAATCACTCGCAATCATGATTTTGTTTCCAGAATTATTTTTCAAATTTCCCTTTCTTCCTTTCAGTGATTTTTTTTGTTTCACAATCAGTTTCTGTAAGTTTTAATTTTAAATCTGCTGTTTGTAAAGATTTTTCAATAAAAATTTTGATTAGAAAATAAATATTTTGATAAAATATTGGTGAAACCATACTAATTATAGATACAATCATATAAATTTATTTAAGACGAAATTTAGCTTGAACATATATATATATATATATATATATATATATATATATATATATATATATATATATATATATATATATATATATATATATATATATATATATTCAACATGTTCGTAACTCTTATTAAGACTATTACAAATCTCATGTTGAAACAACTACTTCCCTGGCAAATACCACGCAGGATATTGAATTATACAACAGACATTTGCATGTTATTACTAATACCAGTACATTTGCAGGTTCTGCAACAAAACATTCAAATGTAATGATACTAGTAATAACAAATAGTAATATAATAATAACTAGTAATACAAATATATGTTGTATAATAGATTTAAGACTTAATATTATAGAGCTGCGAACAGGTTGAATATATTTATATATTCAAACTACATATCGTCTTTAATAAGGTTATATAATTACATAAAAATCGAAAAAATATTTGCTTTGTTCTAAATTATTAATTTACTATTTTTATGATAAAATTAGGTAATTAAAACTTAAGAAATCATTAATTTCTTACCATAATTTGACGTCTCTCACAAAAAACACAAACTGTTTAAGAAAAATAATTTTAATTCATAAAATTCTATTGTTCCTAAAAATTCTTGTCCTAGTTTTAACGTACCATGATGACTTTCGTGCTAGTTCAAAATATTAATTTCATATTTTTAGGATAAAATTACGACATTAAAATGTAATAAATCATTAATTTCTCAGCAAAATTTGGTGTCTCACAAAAAAAAATCACAAATTGTTTTAGAAAAATCATTTTTATTTATAAAATTCTTTTGTTCCTAAAAAATCTTGTTCTAGTTTTAATCTATCGTGAGTTTCGTGCTTTTCAAAATAATACAAACTGAAAAGAAAAAGGAAAAACGCTCTGAAGGTTTATTTAATATATACAAAATATGAGTTGTGTATATAGGTTTGTACCTATAATATACCTATAAGGTTTGTACCTATAAGGTTTGTACCTAATAATATAGGTTTGTACGTATATGGTTGTATAGTTATTGTGTATTTTTGATGCCAATAAAGGTTAATAAATGAATAAAAAATGTTAAAAGAAATAATATTTCCAAATTTACATTTATACTGGTACAAAATTCGAGAATTCATAATATTCCAAATGTGTATCGCTGCTATAAAACTATAATTATTAAGTTGTAGTATTAACGATTTTGTTCCACTTTCAATCTACTGTAAATGTACATACTTAATCGTAAATTGTGTTTCCAAAATATTTACAGATCAAAATTCAAGGTCAAAATTAACATAAAAAAAATTCTCACCAAACATTTGTGTCTTAAAAAAAACCTTGTTTAAAAAAGTTTTCAAAAGTCTTTTAATAAACTGAAATATACTACACATATGTTTACCAGTAACTCAACACTAATTACAAAACACTAATAAAAAATAAATATTTATTATTAAATCAAAAGAAAATTGACCACAAATCGAATTCCAATCGTCCACCTAAAACGTGTTTTTTCCAATTTCGATAAAAAAGCAAATTGTTTCACTTAACATTCAGTTGACAAACCATAAATTTTGCTTTATCTTTATGACGAGAATTAGTCATATACTGTGCATGTGACGTGGGTATACTTAAAATATTTAAATCTACTCAAAGACTGTTTATCACAAACAGTAAACCATTGTAAATTTCAAAACTAAGCATTCAGATTTCATACAAAAATATGTTCCGTCTTTCATAAATAAAATCTTTGTTCAGCCTTCTGTCTCGTAATCTTTCCCGTTTAGTATTTATTGTTCATCTAGTCTAGCCTTCCTAGTTTTGTCTGTCTAGCCTTGTCTGTTTAATCGTGTATCTATTCGTATCTGTCTAATCATGTCTGTCTAAGCGTGTCTATTTAATCGTGTCTATCTAATCGTGTCTATCTAATCGTGTCTGTCGAGTGCCGACTATCTATCCTGACCATCATATAGTCATATAGTCCTGACCATCTTGTCTTGTTTGTTTAGTTTGACTGCCTAGTCTTGTCTGTCACGCTTATCTAGTCTTGTCTGTCTAGTATTCCCTGTCTAGTCTTGTCTGTATATTCCTGTCTTGTCTCTCTAATCCCGTTAAGTGTTTTGTAGTTTCTGACTATTTGACTATTTTTCTGACTATTTTTTACTCTTATCTGTTTTTTTCTGTACAGTTTTGTTTTTCTAAAACAAATTGGTATTATCTGCTTTTCTCTATAATCCTGTTTTGTGATTGTACACCTATTCTTATGTTTTGATTGTATGCATATATTTATGTTTTGCTCTAATTTTAAATATTAAAATCTATATTTGTTTTTAATATTTTAATTCAGTATTTATTACTTATAATTGTTTATATGCTATGAATAATTATATAGCGATAAAAATTAATTTATGCGCAATGAATAATTTAAGGTTTTAGATTCTTTCCTCCCAATATTAAACTGTTTATACTTTTGTGCATGTTGTGTGTTTATTACTGTATTTTGCAATCATTGTTATATTTTTGCGATAAAACACACAATTTGCATATATTGTTAAAAATATAAATAGGTTGCATTTTTTAAATAAACTTTACTTTTTAAAAGTAATATTTATAGTGTTTATAAATATTATAAATTTGCTTTCTCATATATTCAAAGTATAAATAATTAAATAATAAAGAAAACATCGATTTTTTCCCCTCAAAATTTAAATTAATTGTTACATTTTGCATTTAAAAAAATCAAATCATAAATATTTTCCTTCCGTTTAAATGATAAACGTTAAATACTACTTAAACTTAAAATTGAAATGATTTAATAAAATTAAAATGTTATATTATTTTGATTTAATCACAAATGTTAATAAGCTTTTAAATACAATTTGAATTCGAATTTCCTATTGCAAAATATAATAATTTTCTTTACAAAAAACATTTCTTTTCTAAACATTGGTTTTATTAATTATTAATTTAGCAAAAAATCTCAAATTTAATTATAATTTCAATTTATTTTTTATATTATTTTAAAATTTATTTTTTATTACAAATTGTTAAATCAAAAATTTGATTTCTATTTTAATAATAATAATATTATTCTTTGTTGCCATCAAAAGGAACAAAAGGCTATCGACCATAAGGTCTTCCTGCCAGTTCTATTTTATTTCATTAGATTAAATAAAATAAAAATTATCAAAGGAAAAAATAAAAGAAAAAATTAATGAAAAATATTTTTTTAAACCACTTGGTTTAATTGTTATTGCTGTAATTATTAAAAAATTATTAATAATTAAGAAATTGATAAAAAAAGTACTTAATTAAAAAGAATTTCTTCTTAAATTTTGAAATTTTCATTAAAATGTAATGCAAAATTTTTTCAACTAATCTAATTATCATTGGAATATTTTTCATCAAATTTAGTTGGTTAACTTTATAAATGTTTTTTATCAAAAATTTCATATCCTGCAATTTGAAATATACAAAAAAAACTCTGAAATCTCGATAGAATTAAATTATTTACTATCTAAACTATTCCATATAACATCTTACATTATTTTATATTTCAAGCCAGGATATTTTAACTCTAAATGTATAGATAGGGTGAGTTAGCAAATTTTTTATAAATACCTTTTTAACTCCATTTTGTTCGGGAACGATTTCTTTCTGTGTCTTTTTCTCGCATATATCCGCTTTTCTATTTTCACAAACGGCGACAATTTCCGGCGGAAGTTCCTTGGCCGTTTCGATTTCCACGGTGGCTTTAATTTCCGCCGGCTTTTCCACAACATTTTCAACCTCCACAGTTTGCACATCCATTTTTCTCTCAACAATTTCAACTTCCGATGAATTTTCTTCCATTTTCACGTCTTCAACTTCTTCAATACTTTCCTCATCCTTACCATTTTCCATTAAGTCATTTCCATTTTCTTTTGGAGATTTTTGGTGTTCTGTACCATTTTCCATTTGGGAAATTTCAGTACCATTTTCCATTTCAGTTGCGTTTTCTATTTTATCACTATCCATTTTGTATTTAATGTAATTATAAGTTAAAGCGTGAAGAGTAAAACTAATTGGGAGCAAAGAATATTCAACTATCGGAAAGTATCCACGTTGTGTGAGAAGTTTCGCAGTGGAGCGATAAAAAAATTGTCGTTTAAATTCTTGCGCAGCCGCAAGTTGCATTTAGTCATTTGGTATTCTGGGTCTACCTGCTTGATATTTTTCGTTGCTTTTTTCAGAAATATTTTATATTTTCTATACACATTATTGTATTATTTCTTATCTAGCTGCTACAATTTGGGTTTTATTATTCGTAAATTTATTCTAATTGATACTAATTTAGGTTGCTTTGTGTTAAGTTATTATTATGCGTGTAACATAAATTGTATAAGAATTAGTGTTTACTAATCTAGCACACTGAACTATTATTTTGATTGTTATGCAACATTTCTTTAAAATAAAAATCTTAACTATCATAGTTAGTTTACTATTATAGTTAGTTAACTATTATAGATTAGTTTTACGGTTCCTAATGAAGACTAAAAAAAAAAAGTCTTAAAATAGGCGACTATCAAAAGGGATTCAACAAACATTTAAACAGACGTTTACAAATTAAAGTGTAAATTAATTAGTTCATGCAGATGGTTTTGTTAGTTTTAGCGCTTCAAAATAAGTTACAAAACAAGAAGCGATTAATATAACCTAGACCAGGGGTTGGCAGACTGTCAAGCGAAGACAGCCAAGTTGTCAAAGGAAACTGGATAACAAAAGTATCAGAGAGAAAATATTTTCCTGGCACATCCTATTTAAAAATAACAATTTTATTTAGCTTATATCTGTTATAATTCGAAAGCAATTTTATTGTACATTATCTCATTTTGTAGATAATTTGATCTAGTTTAAGCACATTATTAACTAATTTAAATATTATTAATATGTTCTTAGATATAATGAATTTATTAAATTGTTACATATGCCTCGTTGTTAATTTTCAAACATCGATTGTTACCAAGGTATTAAAACGACCTATAGTCCATTTTTTTAAGAATGCAGTACAGGGAAGATAGGGCTTATTTGACCTTGTTCTTTGATTGGCTTAAATCGAGGAGAAGTTCACACCGACGATATTTACTTGTCCATCTCAACCTCTTTCTATTCACATACATTTGCAGCTGTTAGTTGTCAATGGCTGCCGTGTCAATTCACAATTATCATCTGATCTGTTTGTATCATTTAGATTTTTTGCGTTTTTTCTCCATATATTTGTTTGTATTTTATTACCATTGTTGCCACTTGGAGTATTTAATCAATAATAATAAGGTATTGAATGAAACCATTAATAAATTACCAATTTTATATTCAAGTAACTATATTTGAATTTAGCGTCAAATTTTGTAACTAGATTGATTAGTTACTGCATTGTTAAAAAAATGGACTATAGACGTATTATATATCATTTTAAAGCTAATTTAATCTAATTTGTGGATTCTATTAACCCTTTGGCCTCGAATGGTACACATGCGTCCCACCAAAATTTCAAATCACCCGAAAATTGAATTTCAAATTGTACGCGTATGGAAAATTTACCTGCCATTAGTTTAGCATATATTATATGTACCAAGAGAAATATTGTTGTAAATAATAACAGACTATACAGAACACTACAAGACAAGACTGGACCCGAATAGATCAAATCAGACAAACAGATAAGACTAGTCATGGCAAGACCAGACAAGACCAAATATATATGATTGAGAAGTCTGGACTAGACAACTCTAAACAAGACTAGTAACAATATTCAACAAAACTGTTGAAAATTGGACCAAATGTTGGACCAAAAATTGGATAAGAGTGAACAAGATCGCATATGACTGGACAATGTCGGCCACGTTTTTATTTTGGTAAACAAATTAAGAAAACCAGGAGGTTTATTCTATTTCTTTATACTTTTATTCTTTTCTTTATACTATTGTTTACGTTCAGGGACAAAAGGGTTAATTTATTACATATTTCTTTATATTTTTAAAAATATATCTATTTTTTGGCATGATTTTTTAAGCATGACATTATTCTAACTAGTTTTGTTTAGCTTGAGTATATTTTAAAAGTTTTAAGAAATAATAATTACTTTAAACAATTATTGCTAATTTGCGAATTATGGCCAATTTGTACTAACCATTTTTTATGCTTTAACGTTTTATTTTTGTTAGAAATAAACTCGTTTAATTGATGTAATAGCTCATTTTAAACCCTTTTTTCGATAAAGGACTGGATTATCAACCTCTCGAAATAAGGCCGATGGAGTGTTTAATGTTCGCAGAGCCGGAAATGCTAATGCAAAAAGCCGCATCCAGTTTACCAACCCCCGAGCTAGACTAGACAAAAGTCTTGACAAAACTATCCAGAGTAAAGTGACCATACGTCCCGGGACAGTCCCGATTTTTGGAGAACAGGTCCGCGTCCCGACGATTTTTAAAAATGTCCCGCTTTTTAGAAAATTTCTGCATTTCTTATTTTAAATGTACTGTAATTTATAAAATAAGATTTTTTCACATATTCCCATAAAATCTCCACTTTTTACTGTCAACCAATGAAATTTTGTAATAGCCTCCAATTGAACTGTCTATTCTTCAAGATATTCCAAGCAGTTATTTCAGAAAATCCGGTCATTTAATGGTTTAATTTATCTCTCATCAGTACAGCTTAGCTTTTATGAACAGCAAGTGAATGGTTTACAAATTGTTGTTTATAAAAGCAAAGCTGTACTGATGAGAGATATATCTCGAAACGCGTGTGCAGATGGCTATCCACTTAAGGTATCGGAAAGACATGAACTTAAAAAACTGTTTTTTGTTGAGTGCCACGAAGGTATAAACTGGCAGGTGTCTGTTATAGAGCTCCGAAAAGGTTGAATATATTTATATATTTAGGCTGTGTTCCGACTTTATTAAGCTTTACAAAATATTTTGAAAATGGTAAATGGCAACAACAAAAAGTGTTTTTTCTAGTATCAATAAAATATGAACAACTGAAAAAAAGGCAGTTGAACATTAAAATCTATATTAAACGTAAAAAATAATTTAACCAATTCATGTGAGAAATTTCACGACATTTTAATAAATAATCCGACTATTCTCTCGGATCAAAAATTTGACCGTGAAAGAAAATCATATTTTTTTTTAAATAAAAAATTTAAATTAATTAAAAATCATAATTTACAAATTATTGTTTTTTACAAATAGTTACCAATAATTAATAATAAAAACATTTTTGTATATTTATAGACAAGTATATGAATGTATACAATAATAGTAGTTTATGATACAAGTGTGTGAAGAAGGGCTTTAATGCATGAGGTGCGAGTTTTTTGTAATCGCAATGAGTGCACGGCAGAAAATTTATTTTCACTAAGTCTATGTTTTTCATAGTAATAACAAACGGAAATCGTTTAATAATGAAACTCCATTTGATTTACATTGGATTTTTACGCACAATTTGGTTACTTTTACACACGATTATAATAATGGCATCCTTCCCATACAATAATATATTAGAGTTGACATGAGCAACCTTTTTTCTAAATCTAAATTACCATTATTTGTTCGAGTATAGGGGCTACACAAAGTAAGGCGGGTATATTGGTCCCGTTTATGAAATTTGAGGCAGTAGAGTAGTTTACATAGCGCAGGGAAGCCGGCACAGGCACTGTATGCGGCCCGCGGGCCCCAGGTTGCTCAGCCCTTTATTAGAGTGTTCATTTTGGTGGGTGAGTAGATACATTTTTTTTTTTAATTATTGGTCTGCTTTCATAACTAAATTATAATTCTCATCATATAAATCCAGAGAGAACTGTAAAATTAAGAAACAAACAATAAAATATTTAAAGGTTAAATGTATGAATGTAGAGAAGACTGAGTGGATGGTTTTTAGAAAGAAAGCTGGAAACAAAGAGCGAAACCTGATATGGGGTGAAATGGTTATAGAACAGGTCAGCAGCTTCAAATATTTAGGATTTATGTCTTGCACTAATGCGTCCAATAATGAGCTCATAGTTTATATGCAAGAAAGCATGGGTGGCTGCTAACAGGTTTTGGAATGCATGCAAAGAAAAATTTGGGTTTTCGTGGCAAAAATGGTAGTGTGGAAGACGTGTGTTCGAGTATTTTGATGTACGGAGCGGACATTTGCGGTATGAATGATTGAGCAAGCAGAAAGGGTACTGCTGTTTATATAAAAACAGCTTTTTATAAAAAGGGCGCTGCAACTAGACAGGTGCACGCCGGGATACCTGGTATTACAAGAAGCGAATGGTTATAAAGTTTGCAGTAGAGGCAGCAGTGAGAGTGACACGTTATGAAAGGAAAGTGTCTATGTTAGCGAATGGAAGGATAGTGAAAGAGGTTTTCAAAAGTACAAAGAAGGAAGGTATTGGAGGGATCAGAGCAACAAAATAGGTAAATTAATGGAAAAAATATATAATCGAGTAGGGTGGGCGAAAAAGGAAGTAGGGAGGATGACAGAGGAATGTGTGAGGTTTCAAAAAATTGCTGGGTGAAAGGTGTAGGGAGATAGAGTTGCAAATAAGACAAAGCCGTATAGGCGAAAGCAGGTACAACCGGGATTACAACAAGATACTAGTTATAAATTGTTACAATTACAACTTTTAATCGTTACAATTACAACAAGTATACGGCAGGATCCCGTTGTATTTAAGCAGAAAAAGGTACCTGGCTAAATGAAAGGAAGAATGTGTGCTCCATATGTGGAGAGGGTCCTGTCAGATGGGGACATTGGAGGGAAGAGTGCAAAGGACTGACTTGGGAAGAACAGAAGAGGAAGAAGTGTAAATATTGGGAGTTTTGCATGACGAGTTAGGTAACGGGTGGCCCATAATACGTGATAGTGGGAGGAGTTTTAGTGAGTGAGAAAAGTTAGGTCGGGCAAAGGATTTTTAGTTTCTTTTTGTGTGTGTTTTTTGTTTAAGTCTTGGGTAGGGAACGTTGGAGTCCTCGGTCCTTTGTTTTGATACATAGTAGTATGTTTTTTGTTTTGTTTTGGAGGTATCTGTATTGTGTTGATAATAATAATGCCAATATAGGTCATAATAAATAAATATTAAATATGACTAGACGCGGGAAACAAGACAACATCAGATAGATAGAATTTGGTGGAAACTTCAGAGAAATGTTTACAATTAGATAAACGCAAGCAGACAAAGTGAGACTACTATAACAAAATAGTTAGTCAGACACACTGGAAAACTAAAGCTACATTAAAGTTAGTCTAATTTCTAGTCTAGTTATTTAGACTAAAATATTAATAAGAGATATAGGTAAACGTAACTATATAATATATTTAAAACATGACTTGATAACTAAGTTTTTTCTTATCTTTATTTAAATGCAGTGAGTTCTAAAAACATGTATTTTTTGTTTTAATGTTAAAATTGAAATTCGCGAACATTATGTTAAAGGTTTAAAGGTGTTTTTGGTCTAAATGGACAGGTGAAGACTGCTGTGTGTTTTCAGTTCTTTTCTTTTTTATTTGCTGTGTTCTCTTTCTGACCCTAATTTGCCAAACGTGTTTTAAACTGTAAAAGGCAGATTTTCGATTCATAAAATATTCGTCCTTGGTATGGTTGCGCAGACAGGCAGATGGACCTTTACAAATAACTTTACTTACCACCAAAAAAATATTAACCAAATGTTCTAAAACATATTTTTCAAACCCTATAGGTTTATTAATATTTATATTAATAGTTTTTACTTAGTTTCGTTTCAAGTAAATTTTCAAACTGTGTTCTAAATAATATTAATGTTTCCATTTTTACTAAAAACTAAACAATTTTAATTATCAGGTATTATAGCAGTCTACAAAGCCAAGCCTTAAAAACGAGAATAAAAACTGTAAGTAAATAATTAATTATTGGTATTAAAAAATAAATTTATTTCTAGATTTTAATTAACTGATATTGCTCTTATATTCATGAACAGTAAAATCTAAAAGTGTTTCATCACTATGACTTTTATTGTTCTAAATATATTTAATTAAATAAGTAGGCTTACATTTTTGAAGCCTTTGTTACTCGTAAGAAAAATCAATATACAGTATAATCTTGATAATCCGGCGGTTGGTTATTTCAATACGTTCAGTAACCCGGCGCTCCGGGGAAAAAAGTGTCTATTCTTCACGCTGTCCCGCGCCGGATATAAACCTCGGGCACAGAATAAATAAAGTCAAAAACAACACCATCCAGTGTTCTTGGAAAAAGGTCTGGCCAACACACCTTGCTCATAAATCTGAAAACTAGATTGACGATTCTCACTAAGTTAACTCCACTCTACAATTGTCTTACTATCTGTTCTAAGTTTGTACATATTTTTTTGTGTGTACATTAGGGTTTTCGCGTACCCGACTTTTTTTAATACCCGGGTATCGGGTATTAATTTTTCATATACGCGGGTATTTGCAATTTTTGCAGAAAAAGAGACAATTTTATTATAATAATTAAGTTTTATTTGATTACGAAGGAGTGAAGTGTGTCAATAAGTCTCCTAAACATAAACTACAATCAGTCACACAGTTAAACAGTCTTGTTCTCATTTACTAATTAGGAACTAGTTCCATAGTCCTGCCTTCGCTTTTCGGTAGAGTTAGCTGTTTATGATGAAAAGCTTATCGGATGAATTTACTACGAATGACGTGCCCGAATGGAAATACCGTCTTAAAAAAATTCTTATTCGCGGTCTTTTTGGAACTAGGCTTGAGCTTTGTTCAGATTCAGATTGAAAAGACGATGTCGATGGCATTCTTTTTCGCATGTAAAGTTCTTTTTTCTATTTTCGATCTTTATTTCAATTACTTTATCTAAATGTTTTAATAAAACACTTGTTGAAGAGCTCTTATAGGATAATATTTTTGGGCATATTGAACATTTTACTGATTCCTTACTCCACGAACAGGTCTATCTCAAAGAGTATAAGTTATACTCTTTGGTCTATCCATTTCGCACACGAAAAGTAAATCATCGTTTAGTAAAATTTTTTAGGTAATTTACTTATCCACTAGATACAATTTTTTATTTTGTATTAATAATATTTAATTCAATTACTCACCGTTCACCCAAAAATATTTTAATCAAACTCCAACGAAATAAAAGGAAACATGGCGACATAACCAAACCTAAACTCAAGTTTACTGCATTTTTGTAAGAAACTCAACGCCTTCTTTAGAGTTATTTTAGTGAAAATTTGTGAATATTATTAAGGCGCTACTTAGTAATAATTTTCCGAGAAGTTTGATTAATTCTTTGTTAAAAGTGGTTACCCGGGTCTGACAATGAAATAGTACCCCGGTACTAAAAATTTCACATACCCGGATCCGGGTACCCGAGTAGAAAACCCTAGTGTACATGTTTACCTATATAGATACATATTTTATTCCTTCTGAAATAGAATTGTACATAAAATATGTAAAATTGTTATTGTTTTCGTTTAATTCCGATATTCGGGAAGTTTTGATAATCCGGCGGTTCCCTGGTCCCATATGTGTCGGATTATCAAGATTATACGGTACGTGTTTCTGACACGATTATTAAAATCCATTGTCAATTCTATCTAAAGAATTTAAAAAAAAAGAAACAATTCTATCTAAAGAAACGGTAGTTTTAATGAATCATAAATAAAAGTTTCTGTCTTTAGCATTTAATAAACGCTTTTAACAACGTCCAAGAAATTTTTCGGACATTCAAGAGAATATGAACATTTTTTAGATGAGTTAAAAGGAACATACAAAAGTGATTTCTAAAAAAGTAAAATCAGTTCTCAAAATATATTTTTAAATAGTCTTATTAATTTGTAATTTACTTATTTCAGAAAAATGTTTGGAAACAGTTCAATCTTTAATCTACAAATAATTCAGTTTACTTGGAAAAGTAACATTTCCGCTACGTAGCGACATGAGACATACACAGGAGAAAATCTTTAGGTGATGGATGGAAAATATTTTATTGGTGCTCTCGTTTACGTTTTACAAAAAAAGTTTTTTCATTTTTATGTTTTATTTTTTATGTGTATGTTTTCCAATTACGTCCAAGTTGTAGGCAACAACAACTACTTCTATTGGGTGTCAAATGCAGATTTTCCTCGGAATCGATGAATAGATTAGATCAAATTTGTAGGTTTTGGTGGTGAATTGTACTGCGACATTCATAGATCTATTATTCCCCACCCTCCTCTGGTCTTGATTCCTTCAGGGATTTCAGGATCTGGGTGGGATTCAAGGACTGCAACTCCTCTGCGTTCAAGCAGTGTGCCGCAGTCTGTGAGTGTTTCCTCTGCTGAGCCACAGATCTGCATCTGTCATCTTCTTCTTCAAGGCTTAGGGCCTTGAGATGTTTTCTAAGTCTACAGTGTCCCGTATAAATTTTTAAGCTTGTTCCTGTTTAGTTGCATGCAAGCTTCTGTTCTCTGGTTAAAAGATTCAAGCATTACTTTGGATTGTGTTAGTCCTGGATGTTCTTTCCAGGTTTTCATCCATTGTTCTATTATTTCTTTAACTAAACTTTAGTGGATGGTGTTCATGCTCATACCGCAAAAGGCTTCCGGACCTATAAAGGGATTACTGGATCCCTTGATTGCTAAGTGATCGGCTTCTTCGTTTCCAATCATACCAGTGTGTTCTGGTACCCAGTATGGCTTACGACGAGGTCCAAACACTCCTGCACTACATTGTCCTTGCACAATACGTATATCACTTGATAGCAAGTTGCTCTATGTGGTATCTGATGATTCGTTGCTCCAACCGGCTTTACTGAAATACTTATATACATTGCTTGTAGTTTTTCTCGAAGTGGTATTTGCATAACATTACGTCTTTTGGTACTTCCAGCCAGGGGATCTGGCAGCGTGGCGGTTCCGGTTTCTGCACCCGATTATTTTACCTCTGCCTATCCCTTCCCTGTTGAACCTTACAATCGTCGATCGGGCGGCCTGACACAGGTCCAGCAGCAGTTACATTGCTGCTGTCGGGCATGACCCCATCGCCCCCGCGATGCAGACACACGCCAGTCTTTGAATCTTCTCAAGCTGCTTCTTAATAGAGACCAGCTTGGCTCTACTTCCCCAAGCAACTACCCCGTAAGTGATTACAGGTCTCACTATCATGATGTACATCCATCGCAGGATTGCGGGATTAAAACCCCACGTTTCCCCAGTCAGATTTATGCACACCGTTAGAGCGCGTTTGACTTTCCCTACCACTTCTTCAGCGTGCCTGTTGCACAGGAGTTTGCTGTCTAGTGTGATACCCAGTTACTTTATCTCCTGTTTGTATTTTACTGCCCTCCCATCTAACAGTATGGGCTGTAGGCAGTTTAATCTTCTCTTCCTAGTAAATGGTATCACTGTGGTTTTGCTGGGGTCAAGTTTCAGTTCCACTGTTTGACACCATGTATTAGTTACTTTGAGGCTTCTCTGTACGATTTCATAGAGCGTTACCTCAAACTTCCCTCTCGCTATGATGACGATGTCATCGGCGTAACCTAGACATTTAAAATCTAGGTCGTTCAGCCTAGCTATCAACCAGGCTCTATTTCAGTTGTGATAACACACTTTCCTGTGGGCACCCTCGAGTTGTGGAGATCTTGATAGTGTCTTTTCCCACCGCCGTTCTGATGTTGTTGAAGTTGAAGAATAACAAAATTGGTTGTAAAATGAAAAACAAAAATGGTCAGGGCACCTCCGCAGGAAAGATATTCCTCACTCATTTTTAATTCCGAATGTAATTAGAAATAAGTACTTACACAAACTAACATATTGTTATATAAATATATTAAGATACGAAATAAAATGTTATACAACCGGCCACGCACTAGTTTGCTATTCTGCTTGAGCCGATACTAAACGCACACACACATACACTAGAAAGGCGTACTGTCCACGGAGGCGTCATTTGACGAATGCATGCAAACTTACGAAAGGCGTCATTTGCATCGTAAGTACGCCATACACGCTACGGTCTACCGGAGAGGTTACCGTAGAATATCTAAACTTAGATATTCTTCGTAGGATAACTGGAATTTAGCCTATCATTAAAGTAATCCCGTTTTGATCAGATTTTTCAAGAGCGGCCTATTTACTTTTTTGAATCCTTTAGTTCTCGTTTTCCGGGAACTAGTTTTTTTCAGGTTTTGTATACTATACAATTTAAATTTAATTTTAACAACAATTTTAATGTTGTTTAATGTTTTTGTTCACTTCTATGCGTTTGTATTTTATTGAATTATATTTAGTGTTTCATTAAATATTGAACTTCCCGTTATTCCCGAGAAAATAAATTTATATTTCCCGTTTCCCGTGAAAAAAATATACGGGAAAAGATACCCTCTAGTCGCTACACGTGCTTTTGCGTCTCAAGCTCGACAGCTTTTGTAGTGGCAGGGTGCAGTTCGAGCTGCATGACGAACATACAGAGACAAGTATCTAAGCCCATAGAAGAGTGATGGAGAGAGAGTGGGAGATAGAGAAAAAGAGAATGGGCGTACGGAGGAATTATAACGCAAAAATCAAAATATAAGTAACGCAAAATGTAAGTGACGTTACATTTTCGCAGGAATCTTACCACAAGCCGCGTTAAGGAATTTTGTTCTAAAACCTGCTTTGAACTTGCACAATTCTTCCAAGAATTTTAGTCTATATTAGAATAAATTCTCAATGTAATCTACAAAATCTAAATCTTCATTTAATATATCTGGTGGATGCATCTCATTCATATGAATGACGCAGTTATACTTATAATTTCAAGTGCTGAAGAGATCTTGAAAAACATATGCTAAAATTTAAAAACTAAATTTAGAAAACAAACATTTGCCACATTAAACATTTTTAGATATAGATTTAAATTAGTCTGTTTATATCGAAATCATCAAACATCAAAAATAAATTTGGATTTTTTTTTATAATATTTTCCAAAAAAATAAAGTAGATATAATATTTTTATTCAAAGATGCAATAGAAAAATAAATTGATTGTTAAAACATATTATATGGTATGTTCAGTATATTTACATTTGAACTAATATATTTTTCCAATAAAAAAATAACATATAAGACACCCACAATATCCCAAAAAGACATAAAAATTATACATTAAATATAAATGTAAATAATATATAAAGTAATTTACTATTTACACTTTTAACGTAAGTATAAAATTAATTTGTTAATACTTTAAGTAGCTTAATATATTAATTAATAAAAAATACAAAATCAATAAATCTATATATCATAAATTAGTAGAAATAATAAGAATGGATTAAAAATATTAAAAATATAAAGATATGTACTTGACAATAACAAATAATAGGTTTATGACTTATTACCCCAAATTTTTAAGCCTGTAAGAGCTTTATTTAAATTACTACACCATTCTATTCTTTCTTCTTTTGTATCTGCTGATAATAAATGCCTTAAAAAAAAAACGTAAAAACAGATAAAAAAAAGTAAAAACAAGATGACTAGGCTAGTCAGAAATGTGCTTTTTTAAATATTTTAAACTTACTTTATAATCGTTTTTTCATCCTTACAAATCACAGTAAGAGTGTCTTTATCTTGTACATGAGCTGGTCTTTCCCTCTCCATTAAAAACGTGTTTGGTCTTGCACATATATCTCTACTAACTGGTCCAACATTTTCGGTTATGCAACCTTTTAGATCAATAGAATCAATTGGAGGCTACACAAAAAAATCATGTACATATTTAATAAAGCCAATTATTTCATAACTTTTACCTTTTTACGTTCATCTTCTGGATATTTCCAATAACTAATGGTATGCCCTTTCAATAAGCACCATCTTCTATGCCAAGCACCAAGACCAGAAATATCTTCAAACATATTTAAAAATCCATGATGTTCTACAGAAACATCTAGTTCACATTTTACTTTCATCTGAACTGTTCCTTCTAGTGGACTGACTGGAAGAGTCTATAACAAATGATGATTAGAATTTTAAAAAGTTTACAATTTTGTTACTTACTTTGTTTAATGTCCATAAAACTTTGTTTATTGCTTGAATTGAGAAGACTACGTAGCCATTTAGAGAAAAGGTGGAAGTTCTTACAGCTTGGGGCCCAGCTGGTGACTCTTTTGGAGGACGAACTAGTCTGGAGTCTTGTTTTACCTTTTTAGGTGTTAACTTATTGCTACCCTGATTTATAATAACGAAATTAAAATTTGATAATATAACACACAATTAATGTACTATACCTTTTTGTTAATATGATATTTAACTTCGTGTGGTAAAATTTCTTCTTGTGCTTGAAGACAATAAACTTCAAAGGTCACAGTAAAATCACTATAAATATTATCCAATTTTATATGATCAGGGAAATTTAGTTCCAAATCTGGATTCTTCAAAGGACTTGCAACAGTTGATACAAGAGTAGATGACACAACTTGTTCTCCACATTTTACCAAACAAACAACATGATGTCCCTTACCACCAGCTATAAAAACTTTATTTTTCATTAAGGCTTTTAATAAGAAGTTGATTTTTACCTCTCGATAATGCTCTTACATATTCCTTCTTCAATGGAATTGTTATGTTGCTAATAGTTAAAGAACCTTTTTCCAAAGGAACGTTTTCAGCATGTGATCCTAATGGTCTTAATGTTCCTTCAACTTCCAGTCTTTGAATTTCCATACACGCAGCTTGTCTTCTATGAGCTAAGAAAAAAAATAATGAAATGGTGTTTGTTAACAGATGAATCTTCTTACTTGCAAGAAGTAGAAGTTTTTCTGCTTCAACTTGTTCAGTTGATCCAATAAATTCTGGTGTGGAATTACATAAATTCAATGCACGACTTGTTTGTGAAATTACCATCTCTTGTTTGTTTACTTCTTCTAGTAAATGTTCAATCTTAGATTTAACAGCATCATCTTGTTGAACATCAGCATGAGATTCTTCCAATAAAACTTGTTGCCTTGAAATGTGCCGAATTGGAGTATTAGTCGCTGTTGCCTAAAAACATATAAGAATATATATTTCAGAAAATAGTAATAAATAAAAAGTCTCACTTGCTGCTTTCTGTAAAAACTAACTGTGTAAGTTAATGGCATCACATCATTTCCATCAACTACATGAGTTGGAAGATTTTCACCTGTAGGTCTTCTAGGTGGGGAAATGTTGCTTTTACGGGGAGATTGATATCTTTTTGGAGATTTTTGTTTCATTGGGGAATAGTTTTTGTAAGTGAATGATTCAGAGGGTTGAGCCATAACTTTCTGAAATAAGTAAATTAAAAAATATTAAGAATTTTTAAAGAAAAATATTTTAAGGGTTGATTTTACTTTTGGAGAAAGAACTTTTACGAGTTTAGGAGGAGTAGCACCAGTGCTATCTGTATCACTGTACTCTTTATCTAACTCATCTAAGAAATCAGTCATATCATCAAGAATATCCGAAAAATCGCTCTCTGAGGATTCTAAAACCTATAGCAATGTTTTAGAGAAAAACGTAACATTATTGACTAATTCCACTTACTGTTTTTTTAGGTGATGGATTTTTAGAAACAGCTTGGGAAATCTCACGTCCAAAACTTGTATTAGGGTCACCCTCAGAGCAATAAAAACTATCTTCGTTAAAACTAAATCCAACAAAAGAGAAAATAATCAAAAAATCACAATACAAAAAAATATAATGAGATAAAAGATGAAAGGTATGGTGACAGTTATGAAAAACTCGAATATTATAAATTTAAGCATTTATTATTGTTAAATGTTTTTTTAGCTATTACTAAGAATCACAGATTTAACTATCTTAATATAATTAAGTCTTAATAATACCAAAAATATGGCAATATAAAAAATATAATATTAAAATGGAAAGCAAAAAATGAAACAAACAATATATTATAACTTTCTTGGAATAAAATATTATTCAACAAAGATTAAAATTATTAAAAAGTCTAAAAATGATTAAAATTACTTAAGAACCTCAAAAGTTATTCATTAAGCTAATTAAAATTTTATATTTCAATAATTTATACAAAGATTTATTTTACAACAAATATTAAAACAATATTATTCCAATTTCAAAATCTTTTTTGTTATCTAGTAACTAGATATTACTGTGTAGTCTGAATACTTATTTTGAAATACTGAACGAAAATTCACGTCTTTTAATACTTAAATTTGGTTATTAATTAATAGTATTTTTTTACACCAAATGAAATTTTAATATATTGTTTATGCAAGGCAGAGGATGAATAAGATCCAGTCTATAACTTTATCGCACCTGTTATTGGGTGAAGGAGAAGTTTGCTCAGTTTCTGTTTCTGTTGTAGCTTCAATATCAGAAAGACATGGATAAAGTTTTCCATCTTTTGGCTGCGCTACCTTGATCCGCTTCACTTCTCCT
Source organism: Phosphuga atrata (assembly GCA_944588485.1). NCBI lineage: Eukaryota > Metazoa > Arthropoda > Insecta > Coleoptera > Silphidae > Phosphuga > Phosphuga atrata. Next base: position 63,376,918 of record OX155892.1, read on the forward strand.
AATACAGCCTGAACTTGAGGACTATCCCCTAAACTTGTTTCTAAGCACCAAGAAAAATTTATTAAATTAAGGTGATATTAAGATAATATGTATCTTAAGATCTTATTCTTTTAATATAGGTTTTTGTTTTCTTGGGAAAAGGATTTTTTTATAAAACAACAAATATACACTCGTACCGGCGAGAGAATGCATCTCGTCTCGACGAGTTTAGAATTCTTCTGGGCATACCCCCACTTTATTTCGAGTGCGCGGTGTTCAGTTGTCTGTATTTGTAAAATTGACGCATATTTCTTAACTCAAACTAATCTGTGCGTACCTCGGCGCGTCCCTTGCCCCTCATACCTCGGCAGCACAGCTACATTCTCTCGTCGGTTAGAGTATAGATATTTTACCAACGTTTCGGCCCTTTATTCTGACCTTCTTCAGGTCTTTAGTATGTCTTATCTAATTAGTATGTATATATTATCAATGACGTAATCATAAAAATATAAACTATTAAGGTTAAGGTCTGAACATTAGGATAAAGTGATGTCTATACCCCTTTGACAATTAACACAAATGAATGTAGTGGATATTAAGATTTTTTCAAAGATATATTTTAAGGGTTGATTTAACTTTTGGAGATGGAACTTTTGAAAGAGGTTTAGGAGGAGTAGCACCATTACAATTTGTATCACTGAACTCTCTATCTAACTCATTTAAGAAATCGGTCATATTATCAAGAATATCCGAAACATCTTACGGATAGTTTGTCAATTGTCAAAGGAGTATAGACATAATTTTAACCTAATGTTCAGACCTTAACAGTTTATATTTGTATGTTTAACAAGGGGACCCCCCGGACGCGTCATCACCGATTTGGCCCAAATTTACAGAATATGTAGGGAGGGCTTGACTATAAATGAAAGTGACGCAAGCGGGAGGGCCAGATGGCCAAGCGTTAAAAAAATAACTCACTTTTTACCCGGACCGGTAAGTTACCGTCAACTCATAAGCCCGCTATGTTAGCATACATTTTATTGGCCGGTTAGCGCATCGGTAAGAGCTTGGCTTTATAGTACGAGGATCGCTGGTTCGATTCCCCGCTGGGACACTTTTTTTTTTCTTACAATTTTTAAAATGACTTTCTTTAATTAATATTATTATTTATTATTGTTTAACTTTTTAATTGTAATTATTAATTATTAATTTGTCAATTTAATTATTTTATTAGTATTAATATTTATTATTTGTTTCTTTATAACTTCAACGGTTAATTCATAAAATTGCTTTCTTGTAGTCATTGATAATGATTCCGTTATATACATCTACCAATTTGATAGGTAAATGTGTTTTTCTACTGAAAATGGCATTTTTCCACGGCTTACCCTACATGAAAGTGACATTTTTTCATTCTAAAGAAAATATTTTCACATCTAGAGACGAAAATGAGCATTTTAAATTTATGATTTTCTCGATTAAAACACTTAACTAACCAAATTTGCAAGGACTTTCTTATTAATTACATCAATCTCAATGAAATATTTTATGTACAAACGTAAAACGAGCCTGAAACTATTTAAAAAACCGAAATAAAATTAGGACATTTGACGTGAAAAGTATCACCTTCTATGAGAATGCAATATGTTACCATGGAAACGACCAAACCAACAATTAAATTTGTATTGACAGTTCTGACAGTTCGTTTCGAATTGGATTTATTAGTCGAATTATGGATTATACAACCGAAATCAGTAGAAAAAATTGCATTTACTACTCGAGATGAAAGTGTTTTTTTTTTGGTTCGGTGTGATTGCTAACTCGCTGACGCTCGTGAGCAAACTCCCACCTCACCAAAAAAGCGCCACATTCATCTCTTGCTGTAAAATATACTATTAAATTTGAGATCAGCTTCATATATCTACTTTTACCGGTAAAAGTACACATTTCCTAATGAATATAGGTACAAGTAAAAAATAATAAACAGAAATAAAAATATACTTCTATATTAAGGTTAAAATGGATTTGAAATAATTTATATTATTTTATTATACATATAAACAATTAATACATTTTGAACATAATTTATTTACATCAAGATTATAAGAATAAGTTCATTATACCTTATTCGTTATAGCTATTCATTATAATTTTATACGCTTATATAATAATTTTTTTTATTGTAATTCGAAATTAATAATTTATGAGACCTAATCACGCCCATAAAAGTAAATATTAGGTGTTTTTTAAAACCTCTATACATTTGCCAATATCATTAGGTATATGTACATATTTGGAAATAGTTAGCAAATGTAAGTTGAACTTACATTTACCAACCAAGAAAGTATTAGTGTACATATGCCGGTAAATATGTACATTTTCCAAACTACGTACTTTTACCATAACATATACATACTAACTAGATATAAGCCCTGAAGACAAAAGACCGAAACGTTGGTAAAATATCAATATTAGTTTTATAAAAAAAATCCTTTTCCCAAGAATAAAAAAACTACAATTATTAAGATAATATTTTACTTACTAGTTCGTTTTTCTCCACTTTTTCTACTTTCAATATTTGTAGGTGGTGACATGATACCATTAGAAGATTTTGCAACCACTTGTGCTGGTTTTTCTGATATCATAGCAGTAGTTTCTGTAATATTGTGCTCTTCAAAATCTGAATCACTTTCGTCAATTACGTCAATTACAATCTGAAATGGAAACAACAAATTAAAACAAAATAAAAATGTGACAAAAAAATTACCTTTTTGTTTTGATTAAATCTATTCATCAAAACTTCCATGTCTTTCTTTCTCTCTTCTTTAACCTTACTCTCAATTTGATCTTGACCTATTGTATGTTTATTCTTATTAGTCAATTGAGCTATTTTTGCAGCAATACTTTCTTGTACAGGTTCTTTTTCAACATGAACTTCTGTTTTCATTTTCATTTTTTCCAAACCTAAGGGCTTAGGTTTGATCAAAGGTAAGTTGTCATTACTTGGTGAAGGTTTAATGTTCTTAGATTTGAAAGCTGCTGACATACCAAAAGCAGCCTTTGGTACCAAAACATCCCCTTGGTTCTTCTCAAACAACTTCTTCTTTTCAAAAATAGAGAGCAAGGCAGGATCTTTTTCAGATTTGGTGTAAATTGAAGTTCTGTTTGATTCAAACATAGCTGCTCGGTTTGCAATAGCGTTTGATTTTTGACGATCTTTTGTAGGGGATCTAGGGGTGACTTTCTGTTCCTCGTTTTTAACGTTGAGAGGAACGAAGGTTTTTGTTGAAACGTATTCCTCGATTGGTTCTTCCGTTAATGTTTTTAAGGTAGGTTCTTTAGTTGTTTCGGCTGGTTTAGTTTCCTGTGAATTTTTAAAGTTATAGACTAAACGAGATTTTGAGGACGTACGTGTAAAACCCTGCGATTCCTAGAATTATAAATTTCAAACAATGGTATATGTTTTTTTAATGGGCCAAAAGCATTTTTATAATTTCTACTTTACAAAACCAATCCACAAACCAGACAATATACAAACATTAGTTCTTTTAAACAAGTTATAGATGAATAGAAATAGTAAATAAACCTTTCTGTGCAAAAATACAACCCTTGCCTTCATCCTGAATCAAAGTTTAAATCAGTTTAAAGAATCGCAGAATCTTATAGAACATGCATATATTTACTTGTTGATAGATCAAAATTTTATGTCAACTTTCGACAGCATATTTTGAATAAAACAATAATTTGTCAAATTCAAAATGTAACGTTATCATAAACAGCTTGCATGTTATCAGTAATATAATATTTTTACTTTGATTACAATTAATTTTATTGATTTAAAATAATTGTATAATATATTAAGCACAATGTTTAAGCTTTCTAGAGACTTTAAAAAGCAACTACAAAATCGAATATTTTATGGTTGATTTTGCAATCTGTAGAAACCTGTTTATAATGAAAAGATTAGTCAAAAGATTATAATGAAATTTTGATCTAAATCCATACACATATCAGCATGCATATTTAGATTATAAGTTATTAGTAAAAGGAAATACAAAGTACTAATTAAAAATAAACACTTACCAAGGTTTCTAGAACAGCCTCATCCCATTTTAATTGTTTTGGAGTACCTTTTGGAGTATTGTCTAACTTTGTTTTCTTTGCACTTGTTGGTGTTCCAGGTTTGGTTACAAGTGCAGATTGGACGGTACTATTTATAGGAGGTTTTGGAGCTGCAGGTTTTATCCTCTGGGCTGGAGGTTTTACAGGACTGGATTTTGGAGTTACAGGAGTTGGAGGTTGGGGAGCTGGAGGTTTCCAAGATTTCTTAGAATTCAGTGTCTTCTTATCAACAACTCCTCTCCTACTCTATAATATGTACATAACATTTAGAATTAAATAACATTTGGAATTAAATAACTAACAAAGAAAAAATTAAATATACACTTACTGGTGTTATGTCATCTTCCCATTGATTAATAGTATTGGCAAGATCAGCCAATTTTCCTAAGCCCCTCTTGGGCCGTGAATTAGGTCCTGAATCTGAATTATCTTCAGACTTTGTTATTTCAAAAACTGTTTCATCAATATGGAAATTAGCTTCATATCTATGAATTGGTGATGACAATTCAACACCTTGAAATGATAAAATAGCAAATGGTTTATTTATATTAAATTAACAAATTTTGAATTAATCAAAAAATAAATTAAGATTGTAATATAATCACCTGAATATAATTTTTCTAGCCTTTGCAATTTATCCCTGGTATGATCTCTTAATGGATGCGGTTTAACATCAGAATTGTTCTCAGAATCTGAATCAATCTCAACCTCAACCCTAATATTCTCAGAAGAAGAGACTTTAATCTCAACATTCAAGGCATCATTTTGTATATTCAAAGTCCTATAATTCATACCAGGTGATGCTGGCATATCTGATGATATTTTAGTTCTTGAGTTTTGTCTTGACATCCTCCCACCAGGTGACAATGGATCATTTTTAATGAGATCAGAACTCATGTTAGTAGGATCAGAAATAACTTCTTTCCGAGTTTTTAGTTTAGATTCACTGATGGATGATAAATTTGGGATTGAATTTGAAGTTGATAATCCATTTGCTTCTTTTAATGGAAGAAGTTTCTTCTCTCTTTCTCTTGCTCTCTCTAATATATGCTGAACATTATATATAACATATATAATTTTATTATAACATAAAATTATTATATATAACATAATGTTATAAACATTAAAGCTGAATAAATTTTATTCAATACATAACATGCACAAAAGTTAAATTGCAGAAAAATATACCATTAGGATGACTAGGCCAATAACAGTATAGACAAAAGCTAAATATAGAATATTTTACTATTCAGATAAAAAAAATTGTTTATTAGACAAAATGGCTTGTTTATTAAAAAGTGTAGGTCATGTATATGCAATTTGATATTCAAATTACAGTTTGTCTTTTAATACAACAGGGACAAACAAGACACACTAGAATAGTTGCAGCAAGTCTATCTGAATCTGAAATTTAGAAAAACTCAATTTTAAGACAAACAAATTGAGGTTTTTCATATTTTTAATTTTTCCAAACTTGACTACTGTGTTAGTCCATCAAACATTGGTCTCAAAACATAATGTCTATATGAACAAAGTTAAACAAAACAATAGTATAATAAACACCCAAGGCTGAAAATAAGTGAGATAATTAGATAATCGGTGAAGACAAGATAAGTGTATGACTATTTATATAATAGACTAATGCAGATAGTCAAGTACAGTATATTGGAATAGACCAATACATCTGTAATAAAATTAAATAATCCAAAGTAAAACACAATTGAATATATCAACTAGATGAAACAGACATATGAATGTGGACAACTAAACAGATTAGTTGAAGCTCATAAGACTACTAAAATAACCAGGTACCTGGTATTACAGGAAGCTAATGTCTATAAAGTTTCAGTAGATGCAGCAGTGAGCAGCAAAGTATCAAAGGAAAGAGAGATGAAAGATTGAAAGATTAGCGAAAGAGGTTTTCAGAAGTTTAAAGAAGGAAGGTAGTGGAGGGATCAGAGAAATGAAGGGCGAGGTTACTTTGGATGAAGAGATAAAAGAAGTGATAACAAAATGTATAAATATATTTAAATGTGGAATTAACTGGTGACAATAGAACAATGAAAGAAAAAATTCTTTAAATTTGTTAACAAATTTAAACAGTTTGTCAAAAATTTGTTAACAAATTTAAACAGTTTCTTCTTTCATTGTCCTATTGTCACCAGTTATTCTACATTTAAATATATCCCCTTATTGAACATTAATCTCATAATATACATATATAGGAAAGAGCATGATTATCCAAGAGAGTCAGCAAGTTAGAACTAGCCTATCGGCTGACTAAGAACACTTACAACAAGAAATGCCTGTCACGCCACCTGAAACTTAAGCACTACACATCAGTCTTACGACTAGAAGCCCAGAAGTGTTTTTCCTTGAAACGAAGGGGTCTAATAGAGAAATTGGAAATCAGAGAGAGGAGAATCCTCAGGAAGATCCTAGGCCGTAAGCACTACACATCAGTCTTACGACCAGAAGCCCAGAAGTGTCTTTCCTTGAAACGAAGGGGTCTAATAGAGAAATTGGAAATCAGAGAGAGGAGAATCCTCAGGAAGATCCTAGGCCCGGTAAAGGAAGACGGGGAACTCTGAAGACAGCATAACTCTGAGCTCTACAAACATATTGAGATGCTCTCTGACTGTGCAAGGAAAAGAAGGGTAGCTTTCTATGGCCACGTTGCAAGATTGCCTCCAAACCGACTAACCAACCATCTGTTCACCTTCTGGCAAAACAAGAAGCTTCGTACCACTTGGTTGACAGAGACCAAGAAGGATATTAAAGAACTGGGAATAACAGATCTCAAAAACAGACAGTCTGTGAGACACACCCTGAAGGAAGTCCGTGTATTTCAGGAAAAACCTCGAAGGAAAGGTACCCCCTGGACAGAAGAGAGAAAGGAGTTACACCGGCAGAAGATGGGACAATACTGGGCAAAGGTCAAAGCCCAACAGTTGAACAAGTGTGGTCCAAAGTAGGCCTATTTGAAAGAAGAAGAAGATAATAAGTAGTATTAATCCCAACACTGCTATATGGATGCGAAACATGGATGCTAAATAGGAGACAAAAAAAGCAAGATACAGACACTAGAGATGAATTTAGGAAAAGCATATGGAGTAACCAAGAGAGACAGAGTAAAAAACGTGGACATAAGAAGTGAACTAGAAATAACAGAACTAAACAAAATAATAGAAGACAGACAGCTGCAATGGCTGGGACATCTACACAGAAGAGAAGACACCAACCAAACAGAAATAATATGGCAAACAAAAATAACAGGGAAAAGGAAAGTGGGAAGACAAAAAAAAATGGGACAAATATATCGAAAACATTACGGAAAGAAGAGGAATCTCAAATGCCCAGATGAAAGAAAGCACAAGAAACAAAAAGAGAAAACACATGTTATAGATCAACAAAACCATTCTGCACCCGAAAGGGTAGAAGAAATTTGATAATAATAATAATAATTTTAGGTAAGATTAGACAATCAAGTTATAATAGAAAAGAGGGAATATATTAACAAAACTCTAAAATGAAATTTTGATAGATATCTTAGAAATTAATTTTTATTTCTTGTTTTTTTGGATTGATACTTTTTATTGTTATCAATATCAATTATAATTTTATATTACTTTTACTTCTAATTGTATCAAATTTGAAATTATTTATTTATTTTATTTAATTATTTGAAATAAAATTTAGAAAAAATCTTGTAAAAACAATAAACTAAACAATACTTGCAGAATATTATTTTCAGCTGAAGTTATTTTAAGAATTAAAAAGCCTTTCTTCAGAAGATAAAAAAATCCGTTACGAAAAAAAAACTCACTTCTGTAAACGAAGAATCCATTTCGTGCAATCAATTAATTCTGTGTCGATGCAAGTCCCACGTTTTACGGTTTAATCAATACTTCCTAATATTTTCCCACTTTCAAAATAATTAGAAATTTAGTTTTTGTTGCAATTTACAATGAATCTGTTTTCTGCATTCCAAGGCACAATGAAAGACTGACCGTTTTTCTTCGACATTGTTTAAAACCAACTGATTTTGCACAGAGGGCGCAGCACGATAACAAGTTTGAAATACCAGCGTTTCATTGGCTAAAAGAATTGTATACAAAAGATTGAAATTAAACCTCCCTGAAGTTAACCACCAAGAAAAATTCAAATGTATTTTATTTAAAAACACTTTAATTTGCTAAATATTGTTATACCGTAATAAATACTTAATTTCATTCAATTGTGACTCACATTTAAAATCCAATATCCATTATATGTAAATCAATATAGTAAAAACTAGTTTAAAAAAGTTTAGTGTCATCTACAGATGAATAGGTAAACTATATTCATTTTTAAAATTATTTTTGAAATTATACAGGGTGAATCATTATCACAATCTTCCCGTACGGCAAAACATATAGAAAGATTTTATGTATAAAAAAATTCTGACAACATTCTGATAATATTACGACATCTTTCTGACATTGAACATCGCACATGTTGTCAGTCTATCTTGTCTCGCCTGTCTGTCTAGTCTTGTTTGTCTAGTCTTCTCGGTGGTGTAGTTGACAACATACCCGCCTTTCAATGCGGGAGACCCGGGTTCGATTCCTGGTCGGGGAGACAACAACTAGGGCGGTTTTTCAGTAAAACCGTCCGGGGGGCTGCCCACCCTGAATGAATGCAGAATATGCTATACCGGGGTGGCGCATACTAAAGCCATGGTGGAATAGGGGGTTTAGTGAGAGCTTCCCCCGAACCACTTTTAGTCTTCTCTGGCTAGTCTTGTCTATCTAGTCTTGTCTGTCTAGTCTTGTCTGTCTTGTCTTGTCTGGGTAGTCTTGTCTGTCTAGTCTTGCCTTGTCTTGTCTGCATGATTCTGCACATTAGGGCCGAGGCCGCACTACGGTTTTTGCCCGCGAGCGGTAACCGCTATAACAGCGAAATCGCTCGAGAAACACACAGTACGCTATGGGAAAAATCAGTGGCGGAAAAAAACCGCAAGTGAGGCCGCTTGTATTAGCTTACGTGAGTCACAAAATCACGCGATTAAAAACCGCGGCGTTTAGCCGTAGTGCGGCTAAACCGCTAGGCCTAAGAGCGGCCAAAGCTTTCCCGATGGTGTCCACCGAGGCTGACTGTGTTATCTCTCTGGACTTATATCTTCTGACCTCCGACTAAAACAGATCTCATTAAACCAAACCAGACATTCACTAGAAAACCAGACCCTAAGAGAATTAACCGGCCTTAACATATCCTCCCATCTTGTCGAAACAAATACCCATCTTGAGCATGTTATCCATCCCGCCTATATTCGCTTCCTTGCCTACACTATGTCACCCACCAACTCACACCGAATAAAAAAATCACAGACGGCTCTAAATCAGACGCAGGAGTTGGCGCAGTTTTTGTAGCTTACAATGAAGAAGACGAGTTTCATTTCGAAACATTTAGTTTGGCTGAGTACTGCTCGATATTTCAAGCAGAGTTAATTGCAATTAAACGGGCATTAGCGTATATTCTTTCGAAGCCTGGCGTAATGGACGAATGCTCTATTCTATCCGATAGGAAATCTCTTCTAGAACGCCCTTCAAAACATGGCCTTACAAAACCGAGATACAAGTCGACACATGGCAGCTCTAGAACGAGGTCTCACCAAAAACTAATCTAAGCTTCCATTGGGTGAGGGCACATGGCGGTCTGACAAGTCACGAAAGAGCGAACATTCTGGCAAGACAAGCCTCTGGTCAAGACTCCACAGGCCCAGAACCTCACAATAATGCAGTACTTTTCAAAAAGTGCTCTCAAAATCCCTGTCCTCTCAAAATGGAGGCTAGATACCGACCTGAGTATGTCCCATACAGGAAGCTTCTGGCCACGAGATGAGGAGTTAAGGTAAGTTGAAAAAAACAAGAAATGGTGGCAGATTTTTGATGAAAGTGCCAAAAAACTTAAAAGATTGCATCATGACCTAGTCATCACCACAAACTAATAAATTTTAAATGTTCTTGCCTCTTTTTATTATGTAGTTATATTATTATGTATTAGTTATTATGTACGGAGTAACTATTATGTGTTGACGGAATGCTGACGACAAAGAGTCCAATAAATAAATAACCTGTCTAGTCTTGTCTGTCTACTCTTGTCAGTATGTCCACGCCACCCTACATTGCCGAGGAACTAACGTCAGTAAGCATGGAAATAAGGAACGGTAGAACGCGAGACCCAGATGCAGTTCCACCTGAGATTATAAAGATAACCGCCCAAAATAAATCTTAATTTTTCCTAGACACCATGAACACACTGTTAGATGCCGGAAATTTTCCAGACAGATGGAAGCAAGCAAAGTTAGTCCTTGCCAGAAAAGGGGATAAACCGATCCGTGATCCTAGATCGAATAGGCCAACCTGTCTATTGGACGTTTCCGGCAAATTGCAGGAACAACTTCTGGTAACTAGATTAAGGCCTACTGTCCATGGAGGCCTCATTTGACGAATGCGTGAAAACTTTCTGCGAATGACGAAAGTCGTCATTTGCATCTTAAATACGTCCACGCAATTGTCATACATTAGTCACTCAAACTATAAAACGGTTTATTTCAGCTCTCAAGTTTAACACGTATTTATTTCACTGCCCTTTTTTGGCCCAGTCTAATCTAAATTCGTACTGTTCGTGAAATTATAGAAATAATCCCGCCCTAATCGGCCTAAAACATAATGATCGGCCCGAATGCGAGTTCGTATAATATCTAAATTTAGATATTCTTCGTAGGATTACTGGAATTTACCCTATCATAAAAGTAATTCCTTTTCTGACAGATTCGTTTCCCGGGAACTAGTTTTTTCAGGTTTTGTATACTATACAATTTGAATTCAATATTTTATGTTGTTTAATGTTTTTGTTGACTTCTATGCGTTTGTATTTTATTGAATTGTATTTTATTGTATTTAATTATTGGACTTCCCGTTATTCCCGAGATTCCCGAGAAAAAAAAATTTATATATGCCGTTTCCCGGGAAAAAAATATCCGAGATAAGATACCCACTAGTCGCTACATCTGCTTTTTGTGCCTCGCAGCATGATTTTTGTAGTGGCAGGCTGCAGCACGAGCTACATGACGAACGCCTGACAATAAGCAAATGCGACGATGCCGCACCGTGAACACACTTTTGTCCCTTTCTACGCAAAATGCTAGCCAGCGTATTGCGTGCGGCTACGTGGACAGCAGCCCTAAGATGAGCTCGAGGCCGGAATCGGATTATCTGACAATTTGGATTCAGGGAAGGAAGGTTAACCATTGACGTTCTAAGATCCGTTCTAGAAATCGCAGAAAAAGCCACATTGGGATCGCAGAGAACCAAAAAAGTGTGCTCTCCTAACCTTTAATGTGAGGAATGCCGTCAACAGTGCGAACTGGAAAGATATAATAGATAGCTTGAAAAATAGCTTGTGTTTTTCCATACTTGCTGCACATGATAGGAAGTTACCTTAGCAATCGGGGCGGGTAGCAATGGGTGCAAGGGGTGGTAACGATTGACAAAAGGCTATCGTTTACTGCACACTTAACAGAAGCGGCGGCTAAAGGAATGAGGCTTACAACAACTAATGTCAAATGTAGGAGGCCCCAAAAGTAGCACACGCAGAATTCTGAGCACTGTATTTCAGGCTACGATGCTGTACGTTGCGCTTATAGGGCAAAAGAACTGTAAACTATTGGCAATCTAGAAAAACTACCAGCTATCCAACGAAAAATGGTTACACGCGTATATAGTGACTATCGAACGGTATCGGGGGAAGCTGCCCTGGTCATTTCAAGCATTCTCGCAATTGTTTTATTCGTAGAAGAGCGAAAGAAGCCATACGTAAGCGCTGGTTACTAACCGGCTACAACAGAATATAAAAAAAAATATATTTGCAGTCAGGCACTGCCGACTGAAGTGAAAACTTTTGAAAAAAAACAGCCTTAAAACTGGTTTTGAGGATTTATCAGTATGTAAATTAATCAAATTTGATACATAGTTTGTTAGTATTGGTTTATGTAATTCTGGAACATAGCTCAATTGTGAAGGACTGATATTGTCATCATCATAATATGAATTTGAATCTGGAATGTTTAGTTGATTCTGTGTTGATAGGTCAGCAAAATGAATTGGTAGGATATATGGCATATTTCTTGTTGATGGGCCTGCAATTTGTGTGAATGGAAATTTTGACATTTAGAAACATGCCTTAGAACGAGGCCTCACTACGTTTTTTTCCCGCGAACGGTAACCGCTATACAACTGCACAACCGCTCGAGAAACACAGTGCGCTATAGGAAAAATTAGTCGTGGGAAAAAAACCGCAAGTGAGGTCGCTTGTATTAGCTTACTTTTGTCACAAAATCACGCGATTAAAAACCTCGGCGGTTTGGCCGTAGTGCGGCCTAGGCCTTATAACTGCTTTTGAAGATTTATCTGTATGTAAATTAATCAAATTTGTAGTAGCTCTGTTATTTTCTTTGTACCGCTGACTGGTTTGTTTGGAATATTCTTTACGACGTTTCATTTTTTCCTCCTCCTCAGCTGTGATTGTACGATGTTTACAAATTTCTGAACTAAAATTTCTGAACAGTTTTTTTCTTATTCTTATCTCTATATCGCTGACTATTCCGAATTTTATTTTGGAGTTTCCTTCCTTTGGAGAGCACAATGAATACATTTCGTTGCCTATAACTTTGATGGGTCTTATTTGTGATTTACCATATATATACCATAAATCCCAACCCATAATCCGGCACTAGTACAGCTACTAGTACACCCGGCAAAAGTACTTACTCTTGTACTGCCCACTGATTATAGGGGTTGATATTTCCTTAGAAGCCCTGCGTTCTGTCAACACTGCCAAACATATAAATTAACTTCCGTAACTCGAATTTTTCTATAACTCGTAGTAAAAATTTGTACAATGGTAAAATTTTACATTCAAAATAATCTCCATAACTCCATTTTTTTAACCGCCGCGTATTTTCCAAATCTTATGATGCCGTATATTGCCTACCATAAACCGTGATAGTGTAATCCTCGGGCAGATTACCATACATTTTATTTTTCATATTTTATGATCACCAAAAGCTCGAATAAAGTAAAACTAAGAATTTACCAGCGGATGTGCTTTAGAAAGATTACGACAGGATATTATTCTCCCGAGAATCGGTAATCCAATAAGAGATGATATAATCGAGGATCACCGACTAGGTGCTATATATTATGGAAAACAATTTAAAAAAATAATATATTAATCAAAATTACTTTTAATTAAATATAATTATATAATCAGATTAATAATGTTAATAAAAAATACATATTTCTTTTTTGTTTATAAATATATACATATGTACATATGTATTTACTTTGAATAAATATTTGTATAGTGTATTTTATTCATTTTATAGTTATGTATTTAACTCCAATATTTTTTCATGAACTATGGCAATTCGATTTAGGGAAGTTCGACTGTATATGCGTATAGATGTGTTCTTTTGAACACATCTTTGAGTAATAGAAATTTTCTATAGAACGCAGCTATTGATAATGATGACGGAAATCTATGAGTTTACCCTCTACCAAAAACTCGTTCAGCGCGACTAAAGTAGTTTTCACTTTAAAAATAGCCAGAGAGGAACTTCTCGAACAGTGGCAGAGAGAGGAGAAGTGGAACAGTGGCAGAGCGAGGACACCACAGTGGCAGGGAGGTCACGGAAATAGGCCAGTGGACCAGATTACTAATTCCGAATATCTCCACCTGGATTAAAAGAAAGCAAGGTGAAATAAGTTATCAGCTGACTCAAGCACTTTCTGGCAATGGCTGTACCACGGATTATTACGCAACATAGGCCGGGGTTCAGACGAACTTTCTTCGAATGCTGGAGATGGCAAGCCTAAAGGGAATCAACAGCACCAAACATAGGGAGAACCTATTGGTCCCAGAACCATCACATGCTTGAGAAAAAAGAAAACTGGGGAAACATGCAGCGGCTAATCTGCACTATAATAAGCAAAAAAGAAAATGACGAGAGGAAGCTCAAAAAGAGACTCAGTTGAAGCACATTTTTTGATATATCCATCCGTCACTCTGGGGTCAAGCGAAAATCAGTCCAGAGTGTTTGGATGCGTTTTCCTGGGTGGCCCCTTGTCTAGAAAGGACTAGCCCGCTTGCTAATCCTTTCGCTGAATGCGAAATATGCGATATGTTTAGTGAGAGCTTCCCCAAAACTACTTTTCAAAAAAGTCCTGTCTGGCGGAAAATGGCGGAACGACGTTCCGGTACCTTTTTTCAAAAACGGAAAACGTTCCGGTACTTTTTTTGGTAGTCATTTTTTAAATTTCAAATGAAAATTTAATTTTAAATTGTCGAATTTGCAAAAACATTTCAGAAAATATATTAATTAATAGAGAATTTATCTTGTTTTTTTGTGTATTGTTTCCTTTTTTCTTTTGAATCAAATAAACATGTGTTCTGTATTGGCTATTCTACATACCATACTACTAAACTATAAACTTCAACAATAGTGAGAATGCGCAAGTCTGCGGTAGTTCGAATCCCGTCAATTACTATTTCACTAAGCTGGTTGTGGAAAGTCGCGGACTATTTTTTTGGTCTCACCATGCGTTCCGTTACTTCTTATTTTACCAATAGACCACTGCCCTCAAGGTAGTTCACTCGTGACAGTATTAGACAAAAACATCGTCTTATATGAGTGGTCTCTAGTTGAATTATCAAGTAAAGCCCTTTTACGAGAAAACTACCTTAAAGTGGCATTCAATGTAAAAAACTAAACTAAAATCATTATATTTCAATATGTTATATTTATTAAGAAAATGTTAATAGACCTTTTTACGGTTAGTGAAGCGCATGCGCGTCCGTCAAGTTTGAAAGGCGGGAATATGAAAGTTTCGGGAACATATTTGACACTTTTTGACGTATAACATGGCGGAAATTGACACATGCGCACACATTCACATTAATGTGATGGTTGGGCCTGTTTCTTGTTAATCAATTTTTCTTATCGCGGATCCGTTTTTGCTACAAATTGAATTAAATCGCTTTATAAATTTAGGCGATTTCTCTGTTTGCCTATTATTTGAGACATCGACGAAAACGTCAACTCGCACAAATAGGAAGGGGCAAATGGTATCAAACACTTCAAAGCTTCTCTGGTTAATTGTGGATATTCTGTTTTTCTCTTTAGCCAAAAGCTATCCAAAGTGATAGACTTGAATTCTAAGTGTAACATTCGATCAGCAGATAATTGCAACAGATTTTCTTTTAGATTGGTTTCCAAACTTGCCGCGTCTGTAGCTGCTTTTAAAAACGGATTTATGATCCACCTTTTCCCAGTGTTTTCTGAAAGTTCTTCCACTGAGAAATAATGACACATTTCTTCTTTCAAATTCTGCAATACAATTTCCATGCCAGGTATATATAATTTGATGTTTATCTCAGATCCCACTTCTCCAATAAAAGACCGAGTAGAAGAAAACGAATCGAAGTTGTCTTGCTTTATAGATGATGGCCACAGGTTTATTTTTTTCGTAAAGCCATCGATTTTGTCTTTAGCAGTAATGAAATTTTCAACCGCCACTTAATGGCTTTTATTCGTGTATGTGTTTATGTGTTTAACTGCTGGAATAGGTAAAAAAAGCTAAAAAATACAAACAAATTTAGTATAGTCAGACTTGACCTGCTGTAAATACACCAAAAGTTCAGCTCGAAGTTCCAAAACTCTTGTCAGTACTTTGCCTTTCGATAATCACCTAACCTCTATGTGGTAAAGCAAACTTTGGTGCAGTGAACCGATATCTTCACAAATGTTTCGAAGTAAACGTGTCTGTAACGCTTTTGGTTCAATAAAATTTACTAATTTTATAATTATAATAAAACGTCATTGTATTCCTGTAATAAGGTTTTGGACGCAAGAGCTTGGCGATGGAAAAAGCAATGCATCCAATAAGCGTTTGGCATCACTGCTTTAAGTCTGGTAATAAATCCGATTTTCGAACCAGTCATAGCTTTTGCTCCGTCACTACAAATAGCTATGCATTTCTTCGCCCAATCGATATGGAAGTCTATTGTAGCTTCAAGGTACATGTTATGTAAGCACTGACATGTTGTATTCGTTGGCAGAGCTTTACAAAACACTATTTCCTCCATCAATCTCTTCATTGGATTGAAAACGCACAAAAGCTACAAACTGTGCATAACCCGCAATATCAGTAGATTCATCAAACTGGCATCAAACAGGCATACAAAAGTACTTTCTTTTATTTTTTGACTTGATCACGAATGTCTGTTATGTGTAAGTAATTACGTATTTAGCCGATACCTAATAATAAAAATAAGTAAAAAATTATGTACAGTTTCGATATTTGTATCATAAAAAAATACAAGCCATAAACAGCGGAGGGTAGGGTAGGGGGTCGCGAAATATGTTTCCACACTAAGGGGGTCGCGGCATGAAAAAGGTTGAAAAACACTTATTTAGATTATGAACCAGACCTTGGGGAACTGAAAAAGTTGTTAAGTGAACAGTAGAAATTGCCGGCGAATTCTTAATTCCTTCTTGATTTTTGGAAAAACTGCAGTGCAATTTTCTTGACTTGCTGACTTGAAATTTTTTCAAAAAATTTCCCCTATTAGCCTTTAGAAACACAATGGAATTGGCTTTTGGGAACTGTTTATAGGTTTGGATCCCGAGCAGAGGATCACAGAAAGAAAATCGAATTTGGAAAATTTTCCATTTGTTTTTTGTTTTCGAAATATCAAACACTAGCAGTATCTTAAATGGAGAAATTTGCAAATTTCGGAAAAAAAATTGTTTTGGAAAAGCTTTCCATCAAATAATTCCGATTTTCCTTGGAAAATTCTCTTGGTATTTTCCTTATTTTGAATTTTTCAGAATTATACATATAATCTATTTTTTTACTAATTTGCCGTGGCAATGTTCACCTTTGCAATCACGTGGCCTGTATACGGTTAATATAGTATTTCTTGCATTTAATGTGAACTTTCTTGTCATGGAGAATTGCATTTTAAGATTAATTTATTAATAGCGTTAAAAATTTATTAAGTTTAAAAATATAAAATAGTTATTAGTTTATATAAAATTCTCAAAACAATAACAAAATGTAAAAGTACAATAATAAAATTAATAAATATAGGTATTCAATTTACTTCGTTTTTAATATTGAATTTAGATTTATTCTAATCCAGCTAGTAAATTTGCTATCGAATTTCCAAACAGAAAACTGGACTCGTGCAGAAATTCTTTAAGAATAGACCTATAAAAAGTGAAACATAAAATTTATTGTTTAGACAATTTATCAAAATCTAGTCTTTGAAATGCCTTGATATTTGAAGAATTTATAAGTTAGACTGTAATATAATAGACTGTAAGTTTAACTAACACTTTAAATTCCATCATTCTTACCATTTAGACTTATCACAAATGTAATGAACCTTAGGTGGAGGGAATCCATTAAACTCTGTAGACATAGTCAGAGTGTAAGCTCCCGACTCCTCAAATATTATCCAGTCTCCAACTTTCATTTCCGGCATCAATTTATTATCAACTACCTTATCGAATCCATCACAAGTCGGACCCCAAACACTACTACTATAATATTTACCACTTGCACACTGAAAATAAAGTAAATTAAGTCTGTTCATTAAACATGAATCATCTTGGTAACTTGAGGCATCTTGGTAACTTGAGACAGTTTCATATTGCTTATCTACTTTTTATTGATTGTCTAGTTTTGTTTTTTTATTATGATATCTGTCCAACTTTATTTATTTAGTAGTATTTTATTTATTTAATCGTATATTTATTGTCTTTATTACCTTGAGTGGGTTGCAACCAATGGGCATATTATGATATAAAGCACAGAAAAAGCTTCCATAAAGACCACTGTCAATATAATACATTAGGTGTTTTTCTATGTTATCTATAACGGTATTCGATGGATAAGTTTTAATGGTGTGGATGTTACAAACTAGATTGTAAGCAGATTCGACGAAGTATCTACCAGGTTCAGCGATTATTGTTACTGATGGATCAGGAAAATAGTGGTCAAGAGCTTTATTTACAACATCTGCAAACTGAAAGAAAAATATTTTATGGTATATTTAATTAATAGTATATATACTTAATTCATAGCTAATTAACTGTTCATTTTTTATTAAATAACAATTCCAAAATTTTAAATTATTTTAATGTTCGTTGTTCCGAACATTAATCATTTGGGTTTAAAATTTTTAAATTCTATAAATAGTTTTAATCAAGTATCAGAAGTAGAATAGTGGTTTAAATTATTTTTTATTTCTCATGCGTGATAAGTACTATTTTGGTGCCCGTTTTTTGGTGCGACAAATGGCTGTTTGCCAATTCAATTATTACCTCATAACTTAAGCGCATTGTAAATATTCATTTGCGTGCGACAAGAATACTTATCGCACGAAAATTATGCTTGGCGCAAATATTCAATATAAATTGCTAAGCTACACTAAAACAAACAATTGAATAAATAAAATAAACACAATCAAAACCTAAATATTAAAAAGTGACGTTAAAGTGACAGAATTTTTTTTATTTACAAAATAAAATTTTTAAATTAAAGAAAACTTTTTTAAATGAATGTAAATTATATGGTGATACCAGTGACTGATGAGAGTTCTTATGACGAATAGACCACCGAAGATAATTGAAAAAAGCATATTCTTCATTTTTAATCATTCTTTTTTTGGATGGCCCCTGGACCCCAAACTTGTAAGATACGTCGCCTCGCATGAGTAATAACAAATATTATCTGCAACTCGTGCGGTATTGTCAATTGCCCTCTCAAGCGCATGAGCCAATTTCTCTCGTGAACAATTGACAACTTACCGTCCTAGTTGCACAATATACTATAAAGTTATTCAAACAATTATATTATTAGGTTGATAAATCTCATTTCATAATTGTATGTGCTATGTGAAAATTATTTTACACGTACAGTTGCATTGTTTTAGCATTTCCTACATTTAATTCTGATTTGAACCCTATGGAATGGTCTTTATTGAAATAGCCATGACTATAGTAAATTGTGTATAAATACTATGACGCCATTCTAAATTAAATATTTCGGAAACTTTAAAAAAGTTGAAAGTATTACCTGATCAATAGGATATTTTTTGGTACCCGGGAAACCTCCACCAATATCCAACAAATTAAAATGAAATCCAAGATTTTTAGCAAAGTCGAAAATCTTCCGCGACTTCGAAATTGCCCTGTCAAAAACTCCCGGCTCGCCACAATCCGAACCAACGTGAAAACTAACTCCAACAACGTTCAATCCCAGACTCCTTGCCAATTTCAACAATTCCGGAGCTTCGGTCACGGGATTACAACCGAACTTATTACCTAAACTTACTTTTGCCACCAAAGCATCACACCTAATACGAATCACCAACCTACAAACAAAAATTCCTATCAAATTTTAGTTTATAATTCATTTTTTTAAAGTTTTACTTGGCTTGGGGGAAGACATTTTTTATTTTGAAAAGCTCACATTCGCTGTCGAATGTCATCAATTCCACTCCAGTTGCAGCCGCATGTTCGATGTGACTGAGAATTTTCGTTGGATTCGCGAATATGATTCTCGACGAATCAACTCCAAGTTTTTGCATTTTTATTATCTCATTCTTCGAAGCGCAGTCGAATCCAGCACCAAGTCCAACCAACGTTTCCAAAATAAGCTTATCGTCATTGCATTTTACAGCTAACATAATTAAGAATTTAAAACCTTTGTTATTATATTATTTACATTTATATGTTATGTTATATTATTGTTATTTAAGGAAGGAAACATATTTGTTTAAATTTATATTTAAATATGATTTTGTAAAATGGTATATGTTTAGACACATAGAAATAAGATGTCCGTCTGATTTGATTAGTCTTGTTTTCATGCTTGTATACTAAGATTGTGTGCTTAGATATCGCTAGATATTTGGAGATTTACTTCTTATTAATACAATTTTGTTCTCTGCTTTGTTTTTTTTTCTCTTTCGAGTTTAGTTTTGCATCTTCTGTGATGACCCTAAATCATGTAGTTTAATCATTTATAACATATCTTACCATAATATGGAATTACTCTTGGCATTGCAGTTTTAAAGTTGTTGTATTTGTCAATAACATCTCCAAGATCTCCAACAAAAAAAGCTTCTTTTTTAATTTTAGAAATGTCCTCAAGGATAGAAAATGGGTTGGAGTTTCCTTCAATGACTTGGATTTGACTGTAGGATTTTGTCGCCTTCATGTTTATTGTTACTTTGATGGTACTTGAGTTACGGATCTGAATCTGAAATAAAGGGCATAAATCATTAATGAATATATAAAATGTGTAATAAAGTAAGTACTTTAAATCGAGTTTCAAATCCAAATAATATTTTGAATATTCTAGTCTGAGTACTTTTACTTTTAGAGAATTTAATTTTAGTCAGACTATTAAAATATGATTATAAAATTTAATAAAAACATCGAGGGGAGTAAATAGATAAAACTAGATAGATAAGTTTGGATGACGCGATAATACAGAGAAGAAGATACTGGATTGATAAAATAAGCAGATTAGATCTATTTAGTCTTTTATGTCTAGCCTTTTATGTTTAGGATTTTCTCGCTAATATTTTGTGTCCATTCTGATCTAAAATAATTTTCCTTTTCTTCTTTATCTCGAATTGATTAGGTAGTCGTGTCTTTCTAGTCTTATATGTCTGATACTAACTATGTAGTGATTGAATGTTTGATCGTAATTCTCTATTGTTGTCTATCTAGATCTAGATTTATCCGTCTAGTGGAAAGTCTTTAATCGATCACTAATTGATCTTAAAAAATATTGAACGTTTATTATTTCTAAAAGTTACCTTATAGTGATTTTGTTTCATGGATCGATGTGTTATATATGTGGTAATATTTCGCAAACTCTCATATATCCAATATTGTACAATAAAACAATAATATATTATATATATACAAATAATTTTCAATGTTATCAGTTTACTTTCTAAAATTTCTTAATGTGTGCGATTCATTAATTTAAAAAGAAGGTAATCCGTTTAAAACAAATTGGAATTTACTTTATGATTCTCAGAAATTTTTATAACGTTATAATTATTTTATAACTTCATTGGAAATAATCTAATTACTAATAAATATATTTTCTTGGAAAAAAATATAACACTGGTCTTTTCTTCTATTCTAATCTGTGTAGACCCTTCGATTTACAGTTTAGTCGGTCTAGTTATGTCTGCTTACTCACATCTGGATCTAGACGATCTGTCTGTGTTTTCTAATTGGTCTTCCTATTTACTCTGTTTTTCTGTTTGTCTTTCTAGTCTTTTCTATCTAGTTTTGTTTATCTAGTCTTTCCTTACTAGTATTTTCCGTCACGTCTTATTTGTCTAGTTTCATGTGCCTAGTCTTTTTTCTCTAGTGTTATGTGTTTAGTCAAGTATGGCTAATGCATTGATAATCCAGTTTAGTCTAGTTTAGTCTTGTTAGTCTAGTTTTTTTTTCAAGTTTTGGCTAGCTAGTCTTGCCTGTCCAGTTCCCGTCTAATATTATCTATTATTCGAGCCTCCGTATATTCTTGTCCATTAATCTTATTTGTCTGTTCATATCTGCCTAGTCTTATCTATGTAATATTATCAATCTTCTTTCATTAGTTTGGTTGCATAGTCTAATCTGACTACTGTTTCTTGTTTACACTTCTTAGTCTAGTCTGTTTGATCTTGACTATCTTCTTTTGTCGGTCAAGTTCGTTTTCTTGCTTTTCTGTCTTGGCATCACATTAGATAAAAATAAAATAAAATAACTTACAATTAGAGCTGTTTATCAAATGAAGAGGTGCATGTATTAAACCACCCGTACAATATAGTAACTTTCCATGTTGCCTGTTCCAGAGGGTGGACATCTGAAGATGAAGTAATACAAAAAGGATATTTAATTATTTGGAAAAATATTTTTATATAATAATAATTTTGTATTTGTTTTATTGATCAAAGTAAACATTGCTTAAAACCTTATAGATTAATAAAAAAACGCAATTTTAAAATTTTAATAATAATCAAATATTTACTAATAAAATGGTACCTTGATTAAATGCAAATATATTTTACGGTTATTGTGGTAAACTCGCTCATTGAAAAAAAGCGTAGTATTTAATCACGAAAACAATAATAATAATAATATATTGCTTTATTGTCAATAGAAATACATGATTTCTGTGGACAAAGCACAGGCAAAATAAATAAATAAGTCACTTAAAAACTAAAACAAAACATATCAAAGTACATACATACATAAATACATACATATCGTAAAAAAATATAGAAATAAATAAAGAAAAAATAAATAAACAATTAAATAAAAAAATTTAAAGTAAAATATCGTAAAGAATTTTTACTCGAGTGAGGCTAGCTGAAGCTAATAGGTGTATGTGCAGTCCAAAAACTAGTGATCACCGAAGAATTCTGCCGTAGTGTAGTAAGGTCGTTACGACCTTACTGCCCGTTGCTAGGAACCTAGAACCAGGTTGCTAGGAAATATGACTTGACGGCGGAACGAAATTTGGAGTTATTGGTAATTGATTTTAGGTGGATAGGTAAATGATTGAAGCTGATCTGACTGATCGCTGCACATGCGAGGTCCATTTGAGTGAATTGTCAATGTTAAAGCCCAAAAATCTAATAGAGTCAACAGAGTTAATGACGTTGTTTTCTAGTATAAGAGGCGGGAGAGTACCTTTATAAGATAGGACTACAGTTTTCTTGGTACTTAATTCTAGACAGATAGAATCTTACCATGACTTAATACATGCAAGGTCATTAGATATAATAGAGTGGAGGCAGGTTAGGTTTGGACCATGTGATACTAGTATCATTGGCAAAGAGACAAATTTTTCCGCTGATATTTAAATTAGTTCTATCGTTGATGAATACTAGGAAGAGAATTGGACCTAGAACGGAACCTTGAGGGACACCAACATCCACCGCTCTGCAGGAGGAAGAGAAGTCATTTACCCTGACGAACTGCCTTCTATAGCCAATATAGGATTTGAACCATTCCTGAGGAGTTCCACGAATTCCATAAAAGCAAATTGCAATTTTTTTAGTAGAATCTCATAGTTCACACAATCTTAGTTCACACAATCGAAGGCTTTGGCAATGTCACAAAAAACCGTTGCTGTGAAAAGCTTGTTGTTAAGATTGTGGTAGATATCACTAAGAACAGAGAATATGGCATCACTCGAACTTTTACTGGATAAGAATCCGAACTGATTCGAAGTTATGATGCTATATTTGGTCAGGAAAGCCATCAAGCGTACCTTGACGAGCCTCTCTATGATCTTTGATAGAGCAGGTAGTAAGGCGATTGGTCTGTAGTTGCAGCAGCTGTCCTTATCACCAATTTTATGTAGAGGGATAATGATTGCTGTCTTGGGGCACTGGGGGAAAACACCCTTCTAGAAAGATTGGTTGATTAGATGGGACAGGGCGTAGATTGCTTCAAGAGGAAGGTTTAGAAATACTTTAACTGGTAGACCATCAGTGCTGCATGTAGACTTACTTTTTATAGCTGTAATGGCTTCTGATAGTTCCGAGTTGTCAACAGGACTTAAAAAGAAACTACTAGAATTCAAATTTGAGACAGGGAGGAAAGAAAGAGGGTCGAAATATGAAGATATATTAGTTTGGCTACATTTATATCTTTGGCTACATTTACGAAATAATTGTTCAAATCATTTGGATCAGGATATGTTTGGTTAGGTGAACGAGATTTATTTCTCAGATCATTTACTATTGACCAGGCCTCTCTAGCGACATTATTAGTAGTTGAGAGGCGATTTTGAAAGTAAACTTTTTTAGCCAGTTTGATCATTTTGATGTGTAAAGTACGGTATTGCGAGATGTACTTAAGGGCTTTAGGGTTGACCGTGAACTTTTTAATGTACATCAAGCAGCGCATGTTTTTTGAAGCTGTTCTAATTCCCACTGTAGTCCAAGGTTTATGACGCTTGGGCTTAATGGGAGTTTGAGCTGAATTACTATCACAGGAAACTTTTATTAAAAAACCTGAGAAGTTAAGGTCTACCTCTCCGGAAGGTAAGTTCCAATCAATGGATTTACATTTATTTCGAAAATTTATAAAGTTCTTTCTTGACGAAATTCTACCCAGGCGGTGGGATGTGGGTTTTGGTTTCTTTCCTAGAGAAATGTTAGTCAAAATTGCTTCATGATCCGAGAGGCCAGAGCAAATAACTATAGATTCTACTTCGTTAGGTGGTAGTTCAGTCACAACGTAGTCAATGGTGCTAGCTGTAGTTTTTGAGATTCTGGTCGGTGACTCGACATGCATTTGAAGCCCAAAGGAATCAAAAATGGATATCAAAGATTGCTGAACAGCACACACATTAGCGAAGTCAATGTTAAAATCGCCACATAAAATTTTTCTGCTTTTAATAGGTAATGCATCGAGCAAGCTTAGAAGGTTCCGTAAAAAAGATGAACTAACTGAACTAGGTGATCTATAAATACATATTATATAGAGATCGAAAAGTAGAATAAATTCAAAGACTTTCTCAACAAATAGAACACAACTAGATGGTTTTACAATTAGTGCGGATTGTAGAAAGGATGACCAATGGATTGCATGTTTTATTGATATTTTTTTGTTTATTACGAATAAAGGCCTTTATTATCGTTATTATTATTATTATTATTCAATTGCTCGGGCGATAGCGTACATAAAAAAGAACAAATTGATACCTTTTTGGTCGAGAAGCAATTTGATACGTTTTTGACAACTAGCTATAGATGTTTTTAAAAGCATAATTTGACAATAGAAATGTGTTTTTGTTAGGCTGATTATATTTATTGAATTATATTAATTCCCCAAGAAATTAAGATAAACTAATAATCGCAATATTATTTAAAGTATTGCACGAAATAGTACTTTTAATCATAGATAATACTTAAAATTAATTAACCAGATATTCTCCTAGCCTTGTCTATCTAGTTTTGTTTGCCTACTCTAGTCTCTTCTAGTTTACCTGTCTTCTAGTTTTATCTGTCTAGCTTTTTTTCTTTAATGTTAGTCTTATCGGTTTAGTCTAGTATTGTTAGTCAAGTTTTGGCTGCCTAGTCTTATCCATTTCGTACTCCTCGGTAGTGTAGTTGACAACCCGCTTTTCAATGCGGTAGACCCTGGTTCGAATCCTGGTCGGGGAGGCGACAACTAGGGCGGTTTTTACTAACCGCCCGGGCTGCCCACCAAAATGTTTCACGAAAATGCAATATGTAACTAAATAAAATTAAGTCGACATTATTGAATAAATTAATTGTGTGCAAAAATACATTATACTTTTATACTTTCTGGGAATATATGAAGCTATTGGAAGAAACTATTAAAAACAAATAATGTCCCACAATGCCGCGACTTGTAAGAGAACACAAACTTACATTATTTCGATTTTAATTGTAAAAAACCAGTACTTATTCATTATTTTTTGTAACTTTGCGGCTACCAATTATTAATCATTTGCGAGTTATAGCGATCCTATTTCTTGCAAGTTAGAACACGTAAACTCATTTCTGATCTCATTTTAGCTTTTTCTTGTTTTAAAATGTTCAACACGCTATTTTGAAATATATTAGAATTGTTATCAATTGCTATCCCAATGCGCAACAAACTACTGAGCATACATAAATGCCGTTTCTGACTATCTCTCGTATTTGATGAACAATATCTAGTGCTTATTAGTACAACCTAGTATTGATAGAATACTATATGATAATATTCGTTATATTAATTACTACAAAATAATTCCCCATGGATAAGTGGTTAATTAAACAACAAACAAATAATGTGTCGGTTAGTGTTGTTGTTGAACATTTTAAAATAAGAAAAAGCATTTTAACTTTTTCTTGTTTTAAAATGTTCAACAACAACACTAACCGACACATTATTTGTTTGTTCATTTGTTTGAGATCAGAAATGCGTTTACGTGTTCTAACTTACAAGAAATAGGCTCGCTATAACTCGCAAATGATTAATAATTGGTAGCTAATTGGTAGCAGCAAAGTTACAAAGAATAATGAATAAGTATTAGTTTTTTACAATTAAAATCAAAATAATTTAAGTTTGTGTTCTCTCACAAGTCGCGGCATTGTGGGACGTTATTTGTTTTAAATAGTTTCTTTTAATAGTCGGTGATATACAACCAGAAACTTTTAATAAGACGTACCGAGTTTCCTTCTACACTTACAAAAAAGAAGAAAATGCCTTGGTTGAGACAATATTATTCGGATTACATAAAATAGGGTTTCATAAAAGGTGCTGATGAACACCCCTTATGTGTTATTTGTGTATATAACACTGTCAAACGAGTCAAAGTTAAAGAGGCATGTATAATTAAAACAACCAAATTACATTAATAAAACGACAGATTTATTTATAAACAAAAAGAAAGAAATATCCAAATTAATTGCTGACCCTCATACAATTGCCGAAAAGTTACAAATTCCAGTAATGAAAATAATAGGAATTCTAATATGTGATAAAAAGAAACCAAATAAATATGCTATCTCTCTCAAATAACACAATGTAGCGTAGAATCGTAGAAATAATGTCGAAGAAACTGTTGTTGGTCACCTAAAAAAGGGTAGCAGTTTTTTCTCTCTTCAAGTCGCTGAAAGTGTATATATTGCGAAGAATGCTAATCTAATGTGTCTTGTGATATACGACCTTGACAATAATTGAAGGAAGAATTTTTGTTTTGTAAAACATTGGTTACAAGAACAACAGCAGAAGAAGTTTTTAGCTTGATTGACGGTTATATTAATCAAAATGGTATTGACTAGATAAAATGAGTGGGTTTGAGCACCGTTGGTGCACGCATAAGGGCTGGTATTCGTGCAGGACTCTTTCCAAAAATAAAAGCTAAAGAATAAAAAATAAAAGACCCAGAATGTTTGTGGTTACACTGTGGCATACATAGAGGAGCTTTAGCTACAAAAATTGCCATTGCTCGTACAAAATGTTATGCAAGAGTGTATAAAAAATGTGAATTTTATAAAATACCGCCCTCTGAATTCCAGATTATTCACTGATTCACTTATTCACTATATAAAGAAATGGGTAGCTAAGACGAACATCTTTTGCATTGTGATGTACGATGGTTGTCCAGAGGGAATGTTTTCAAAAGGCTCTTTGAAAGGAGTGCAGAAGTTTTATTATTTTTAGACCAATATCTATTTGTGCTAAAGACAAGTTTAATGACGTAAATTGGTTGATTAGGTTGTCCTATATTTGCAAGATTTTTGAATTTTTAAATATTTTAAATCTAATATTACAAGGCAACAATGTCAATGTATTTAAAGTACAAGAGAAGATTTATTATGAAGTTTATGGATTCGTCGATTTAACGATTCGATTCCCGAAGAAGGGAATAACAATGCGTTTATGAAACCAACAGAATTATAAAAACAGTATAATCTTAGTTCCATGCCAGATGAAATTTCAACTGCATTCAATTATCATCTGCAAGGATTACAGACAAATATTAAAGAATATTTTCCTGCAATCAACCGCAACAAATCGTGGATAAGAAACCCGTTTATACTGAATATAGAATTTGAAACAGAATCACTAGATTCAGACGTTGAATTTATAATTGAACTGTCATGTGACACAATGCTGAAAGATAATTTCAATAGAATGCCTTTGTTGGATTTTTGGCTTTCCTGTCAGCAGGAATATCAAGTATTGGCACAAAAAGCAATCAAATTTCTGCTAAATTTTGAAATCTATTAGACGATCTATTAGAATTGTCATTCACACCTAAAATATTTGGTCGACACCTTTTTCTCCACCCCTAAAATATTTGGTCGAATTATATATATTTTGTAATGCTTTTTTTTATTGTTTGCGTGCAATCTTTGTTAGAGCTACTTTTATTTTACCATTAATAAATTGATCCATTGCTATTATTTCAACAATCCTCTTTCATTTTAACAATAACTCTATAACTTTAAATAAAAAACCTAACTTTAAATAAAAATTTACGAACTGGGTCACGGAGGAAAAATATTAAATAAACCGGGTCAGCCAGGTAAGAAAAAAGTTTGGGAAACGCTGGATTAGGGGGTTTAGTGAGAGCTTCCCCCGAAGCACTTTTAGTCTTATCCATTTTATCTGTCGAGTTCTCGTCTAATATAATCTATTATTAGAGTATCTGTATAATCTTGTCCATTAACCTTGTTTATTAACCTTGTGTATTCATATCTGTCTAGTCTTTTCTATGTAATTTTATCTTTTTTCTTTAATTTAGATGCGTCTATTCTGACTAGTGTTGCATGCTTACACTTCTCGGTCTAGTCTGTTCTTGTAAATCTTCTTTTGTCGGTCTAGTTTCCTTTTTTAGCCTTTTTGTCTTGTCATCACATTACAATTAGAGCTATTTACCAAATTGCCAAGGAGCCTTCTGTATGTTTTAAATCGCCCGCACATTATAGTAACTTTCCATGTTGCCTGTCCAGGGCTAAGACAATCTACAGTAATGTTGGGACCTTTTAACCAGAAAAGGGCAAAAGCTTGTTTGAAACTGAACAGGGACAAGCTTAGAATTTAACTGGATTCCTGACGGAACACTGCAGACTTAGAAAACACCTGAAGGCCCTAGGCCTAGAGGAAGATGACAGATGCAGATTCTGCGGCTCCGCAGAGGAAACGTTTTTTTTTTAACAGCTAGCTGTAGAAGTTTTAATAAGAATAATTTGACAACAGAAACGTTTTTTTGTTAGACTGACTGAATTATATTACAACTAATACACTACAACTAATAATCGCAATATTGTTTAAAGTATTGCACGTCTTATCTGGGATTTTGCCGGGATTTTATTAATCCGGCATAATACTTAAAATTAATGAACCATGTATTATCCAAATTAACAACAACCAACGCAATTTAACAAAAATTAAAAAAAACTGCTGAAAAATTCTAAGTTTACAAGTTTAAAAGGCTCTGTTACTGTCTCGACTTGTTATAACAGCTTTACAACGATTCTCCATGCTTGAAATTAATACACTTAACAAACAGTTCTTGTTCAAGGTTATACCCATTTCCACTATTGAATTATCTAGGTCATTAAGAGTTGGAGAAGTGCTTGAGAGGATCGTACTTCTCTGCCGAGAATGTCCTAGAGGTATCTTTGGAGGACTTTTGCAGTAATAAAGCGTTCTCTTGCAATTAGTGCACGCATTCGAAGAAAACGATCACTTGGTCGACCTTGCCCTGAAACGCTGGATGACTGGATGTTCCGAGAAATTAATTTCTTGAAACAATAGTTGTTTGTAGAATAAAATATATAATAATTAGAGGACTGATAATTAGAAGACTTTTAAAATGTACTATTCTTGATATAGTATATTAAAGAAAGAGTTCAATAAGCGCGATTTTTCAGCACGCGTCGATATATTTACGACGAGCATAGCGAGAAGTTTTCTAATGGACAAGTGCGAAAAACGCACTTATGAACGAGTGTTTTATACTATTTTTCTATTTAGCGCCCTTTTATGCCATTTATAAATATAAAAATCGGCGATACATATTGAGAAAATTGTATCGCGCTCGGCAAGCTATTAACCAACCCATATGAGTGCTTTAATGACTTTATAGACCAAAATAGAAAAACAAATAAAGGAACGCGTTAGGGTAATAATCAATTATGTATTAAACATTGTTTATTTAGTTTATTGGAGCTAATCTTAACAAGTTTCAAATAAATTAATTAAGTAGTTAATTAAGAAGGTTAGATAGAATAGACACAATTTTGGACTAAAATAAGAATAGATTATACATGTATAAATATACAATATTTGACACAAAGGTTAGACTATCAATACCAGGCAGACAGATTAAAATACATAGACCTACAATAGTGGAGTTACGAGGTTAAACCCTCCAGACAAATTGGACAAACGTATCTATATAAAGATGAGGCAGACAAGATTTTCGAAGTATTATCTTTAAAGTAGGAGTAAACATTTGGTAGGCAATCAAATAAATAAAAAAAGATAATCTTTTACTTTCATTCAACGTTTGCTTACAAGTATTTATTTGGGTCTCTTAAAAGTTGCGTTAGTGAATACTGAATACTAACTCTGTCCTAATATAAGTGTTTGATTTGCTGAATTTTTCCCAGTATTAAAAAAAAAGTTGAAATAAATGAGTGAAATAAATCTATGGATCAAAATATATTTCTAACTTAACGAAACATCTTACATATCCATAACCGTCTTTACCATAAGGGCACACGGGGCACGTGCCCAGAGCCCCCTCGGCAGGATGGCCTCGAAATGCCGATATATTCTCTTACACTATACACGTTTTTTTTCAATTTTATGTAGATATAACCCGACAACAGGTAGGAAGTATGTAGTTCCGCATTTCAACATTATCTAAGTCGACATTATCTATGGTTAGAGAATTCCCGATAGTAGCATGATTTTGTTTTGACCCAACAATTCTATTTTTATTGTGTCTTAAAATGATTTTAATTTTTAGTTTCTTTATCTCTAGGTTCTTAAAACTACATATTTACATATTATACTAAGATTACGATAAAGCGACCAATAGGTCTTAACATTTGGTCGTGGCGCACTAATAGTTTTGAATGCGTTTTGGGGCTATTTTATGACCGCTACTGGCTTGCAACTGTTTGTGACCACTAATGATTTTAAATGCGTTTGTAGACTATGTAATATTTAAACTTACAAATTTTAGATATAAGTATTTATTTTCTGTAGTTGTAAATATTAAATATAGAAACAACTACGTGCACTTGGGGTTAGAATTATTTTGTTATTAGTGGGGGCAGGCAAATGGAAACGTGGAGTAAGCCTTCCTGCTCTAAACAATATATAATTATCTTCAGTTTAAATCCATCTTTCCTGCCACCAAGATATCAAAGTAATAGAAGTGTTAGTAGAAATGTGTTGCTAATAGAAGTGTTGGCGTTCTCGTTTATTTATTCATTTTATTATGGCGAAAAGAACATATTTAAGTGGTTCACAAAAAAGAAAAAAAGTTGTAGCTCAAAAAGGAATAACCAAGAAACTTCCTAAACTCATTTCAATTTTTACGGTTGAAGAAGTAAATACGCTGACTAATTCCTCACCTTCATCACCGATAGTAATACTTCTGAATAACAACTGGAAAATGATTCTACATTTGACAAAAATGACCAACACACATCAGATGCTGAACCCTCTACTTCAAGCTACTGTGAGTTAATAACTACAATCTTGGAAAATGTATCCTGGTACGTACGTACGTACCTGACGTACGTACGTGATTCTGGCACGTACTGTGACGAAATTTTAACAAGAATTACGCGATATTTGGATTCAAAAAGGGTTTTCCAGAGGTTATCCAGAGTTTTTCCAAAATAAAAATTGTGATTTCTCCGAAACTTCTACAAGTTTTCCAGATCCAAGCGGTGAAACAAAAACTAGATATTTGACAAAAATATTTTCATTCGTAAATAAATAAATTATTACTGCCGTCTATTGAATACTACCAGGGCAGGCGCTATATTTTGCGGGACCCTGTGCAAAACAATGCAGCGGGGCCCTGCGCAAAATAATTAAACGGGGCCTTCTCTCATATGAAAGGAGCCTAAAAAATTCACATTTAATTTTTTTAATACTTTAATTTCAATAAATCAGTTCAGTATAAATTATATTATAATAAATTATATTATAATAACTCATTTCAGTAAATCAGCTGAATATTCAGTATTCAGTATAAATAGTTTATATTCCAGTCTCAAAAAAAAAAAAAAAAATTATGGAATAGTAACACTTAAATGAGATTTAATCTACCTCGCTTATTAATAATAGTATATTAAAAGACGAGTTCAGTAAGCGCGATTTTACAGCACGCGTCCAAGTTTGGAAAATGACGAGCGTAGCGAGAATTTTTCTAATGTACAAGTGCTGAAAAGCGCCTTACGAACGAGTTTTTTTATAGAATTTTTTCAATTTTGCGCCCTTTTATGCCATTTCTAAATAAAAAAATCGCCGATACATATTGAGAAAATAGTATCGCACTCGGCGAGTCATAACCGCACGCATATTAGTGCTGTTGTGAGTCCATTACAGACGCAAAATAGAAAAAGATATTTATAACATCGTAATAAATCATCATCATCGATACGTCTTAAAACATTATGCAAGCTATGTGTTTCCTGATTTATTATCTTTCGCAGAGACTGTTGTCAATCAATTGTATTGTTCATCTTCAAATTGCATAACAGTTGTGTCTAAGAATGCATCCATTTAATATGTACGGTGTGGATCGTTCATGAGATTTTAATCGTACACTTCCGTGCCGCCAATGGGAAAACCCCTTATCTGCTAAAAAATGTGATCAGAGGCAAATAACTTGCAGCAAAAATAAAATAATTTGTCAGAAGTCCACCATACAAGCCTAACAGAAGCTGGTCTCCATTTGCCATTATTCTCACATAATGTGTAGCGGAAAAACATCTCTTATTAGCATCCTTTGAGAAATCATTTGTAGTTGACCACATTGAACAATTATTGTAGCATGGTTTAACATTGTTGGCTACGTGGCTGGGTCATCAATGGTAAATAATTCATCTATTTCTTTCTTCTTCACGTTTTCCAGATGTGAATGTTTTGCATTCATGAGATCCTGATATATCATCTTATTCATCGTGTTCTCTAATTATTTCAACAGATACTTCTATGTTTTGTGTTGTTGTAGAATTCTCGTTATCAACATCAAGTGGATTTATCACTGTGAAATGATTGAAGATTCCTTTATAAATTTATTAAAAAAATCTTTTTATGTTCTTTTGCCGCTTCTTTATCACGGTTTCCTTTAATTTTATCACACCCACTAATATATTTTCTTCCGCAGTCTCTTTTAGGGCTAGACTAGAGATGAACATGGGATCCCATCGACCCATCTCATCCTATCCCATCGTCCCATGGGATGGGATGAGTAGTATGAACGTTGCGTGGGATGGGATGGGACGACAAATTTCTATGGGACGGAGTGGAACAAGTATTGATAATCTAGTAAATCTAGTTCGTGCATAATTAATTGCTTATCGTGCCAATACGCACATTTTCCATAATATATCCAGCCCAGGAGATTTCTGTGATAACGAAGTAGTTCCTTCTTACGATCCGTTTGCGACGAAAAAGGATTACTCACTGTCAACTCAAGTAATTACGGAAAAATTTGGAACGAATTATCGTTACGAAAGTCTGAATCGAAAAGAAAGTCTGCTTTATGGGAAATATGGGATGAATGGGACGGGCCACGCGACCGGGATGGGATTGGATGTCTGGGATGAGATGGGATGACTGGGATGGGATGGGATGGCACGAAAATTTTAGGTTTGTGGGATCGGACAGTGGGACGAAAATGTGATGGGACAGTGACATGGATCCGTTCCATGGGATGGGATCTGGAAAGAGAAACTCGTCCCATGCTCATCTCTAGGCTAGACATTCGGGGGTTATATTATATTAATTTACCTATAATAGACTTCTAATAATAGTTTTGCAATTATAGACTTGTAATAAAAGTTTTAGTTACGAGTAGTAGTCTACGTTCGGCGCATTCAAAGTAAGCGGCTAAATGTGTCCGTCGCAGCAGACACGACGGAGGCGACTGCGCACGCCAATAGATGCCTATCCCAGACCTACGGACAAAATATCAACTCAACTATTTGAATGTGCAGGGCCCCTGTCAAGCGCGGGGCCCTGCGCCGTCACACCGAAGTATGGGCGAACACCATACTTCACGCCGGCCCTGAATACTACTACTGGACATAATTTTAGTTCTCCGAATGGATATAAAGATTGGAAGCATATAAGAAACTTATTAATTGTGGATGAGAACAGTTTACAGTAAGGCAATTAATGACAAATTATGTCGCAAGAAGCAAAACTACGGGACGAGTTGACAGTGAGTTGCTCTCCCAATATAATACAGAAGTCAATTATTGGAAGAATGTACTTAGAAGAAATGTAGCAGTAGTTTTTAGAAATTTTTAACTTCTATAGGTCTTGCTTTTCGTGGAGATAATGAGATATTGGGGTCTCATTAACGGGAATTATTTGGGATGCTTACAACTGATTAGTAAATTTGATCCTTTCCTTGCTGATCATATACGAAACTGCGGAAATCGTGAAAAACGAATTACATCATATTTCTCTACAAATATTTGTAATGAGTTTATTAATATAATGGGACAGAAGGTTTTAAAATCAATTGTTAACGAAATAAAATCATCAAAATACTACTCTATAAGCGTGGATTCTACACCAGATCTCTCTCACGTTGACCAAGTGACCTACATCGTTAGATATGTAAAAGACGGAGAGCCTATTGAGAGATTTTTGCAGTTTTTCTCTATGGATTAGCATTATGCAGAATACATAGCAGATACTATTTTAAACTTTTTTGAAAGCCTTGATATTAATATAAAAGATTGTCGTGGGTAGAGTTATGATAATGCATCAAATATGACTGGAAAGTTTTCTGGTGTTCAGTCAAGAATAAACGAAAAAAGTAAATTTTTGTCCCATGTGCGGGACATTCACTAAATTTAGTAGGTTTTCAGGCTGTTGAATGTGTTTCCGAAGCTGTAGCATATTTTCAGTTTATCCAATAATTATTCAATTTTTTCTCGGCCTCGACCAAACGATGGAAAATTATGACAGAGCATTTGGGCGTAAATAAAGTCCTGAATTCTCTCTGAATACTAGATGGTCTGCACGTGCTAATGCTATTAATGCCTTACAAAATGGATATTTAAAGATTTCTGAAGCTTTGTCCTCAATTGCAAGTGACATCAATTAACCAGGAGAAACATGAAATGAAGCCTAAAGCCTAGCAACGAAAAAAAAAATGGAAAAATTGAATACTATTCTTTTAACATCTTTTGGGAATTATGAATAAAACAAGCTTAAGTTTAAGGAATAGCTCTATTACCATGAACGTTGCCACGAAACTTTACGCATCTCTGATCGATTATGTCAATAACGCACTCAATAAATTCGAAAAGTACGAATCGGTTGCTAAACAAAAAAATCCAAATGCTGACTTTAAAGAAAAGTATGACAGAAAAAGAATTCAGAAAAAAAAAGTGACGCGTGTATTGCGCGTCACTTTTTTATAAGGATCATCAGAATCTTATACAGTTCAATCAATACAGTTGAATGGCAAAAAAAATCATGTAGATACGTGTATTCCTATATTCGACACATTATATGCACATTTAAAAATTCGTTCGGCAGAGTACCAAGAAATTGACAATCGTTTTACTTTGTCAATTAATAACAATCGATTCTGACGAGTTGACAAAAAAATGCAATGAATTTGAAGAATTCTATCACGAAGACATTTAATGTATATGAGCTCAAATCAGAATATTTTCATTTTACGAATCTTCACAAGCAGTCACCGCCATAAACTTTGACTTAATAAATGTTTTGGAATTTAGTAATGATCATTGTTTAAAAATAAAATATATCAAAATTTGTTGCCATTGTATTTGGAGGAAAATTGGAAAAACAACGATTTATTGAGCAATATAGTCATCAAATGAATGTTCAAGGCCACAATATTCATTTTAGTTCTGTGGTGAAAAATTTAGGTCTTTACATTGACAATAATCTAAGGTTTTCAACTCATGTTAACAAATGTATTCAAAAAGCTTATTCTAGTTTAAAGCTAATTTATCAAAATAGACACAATGTGCTTAACACAAATGTTAAATCGTTATTATGTGATGCACTTGTACTATCATACTTTAATTACTGCCACGCCGTTTATGGACCATGTTTAACCGAGACGGATTCAAAACGTATTCAAAAAGTCCAAAATTCTTGCTTGCGTTTCATATTTGCCATACAAAGTTACGATAATATCACGTATAAAATTAAAAATAACGATTGGTTAAGCATGGGCCGAAGACGTTATATGTACACGATTTGCCACTACCACGAAATAAAAAAAAAAAATCCCACATACCTCTACAAGAAAATTAGATTTCGTAGAGATTTGCATAACATTATTATTATGTTTAAGGGTAAGTTTACAATACCACAGCATAATAATACAACTTGGTTAGCATTTTCTTTCAATAAAAAAATCGTTTCTTTTCATTATAATAAAATTCTTTTTTATTTTTCTCGTTTTTTTTTCACACATTTGTGGCACATGGTTTATTGCCTTTATTATTATTATTATTTAATTGAGTATTTAAAGAACATAGCAAAGGAATCAGAGAATTTGAGTATCTCAACCTTACATACATGCATAAAGTCTGATAAATTAAAGAAACTTTTCCAAATGTTGAAGTTGTTACAAGAATGTTCCTTTGCTTGATGGTTACCGAATGTAGTGGAGAGCGATCATTTTCACAGCTAAAGAAAATAAAAAAATAAACAACTATGTTACAAGAACGACTAATAAATTTCGTCAATAAAACCGTCAATTATGTGCATAGAAAGTGATATCCTTAAAAAAAATAGACTTTGAAGATATAATAGAAGATTTTGCGCTATAGAAATCCCGAAAGAAACTATCGTAATCGTAACCATTTCAAACCAGCAGCATATTTATCTAATTAATAATATATGTATATTTGACTTGCAGCAATTTACTATAATAATTATAAGATTATAGCAGAAAAATGTTTTTGTCATTCACTTATTTTACTTTCCAGCCCCAACTTCTTGTGGGCCCAGGGGCCCCGGCATAGCCTAAGACTGCACTGTACATATTGACTTAACAAAACGAAAAAGTGTACTATCATACAAATGGGACAATTTTTAAAGCCATTTACCTTAATCACTTCTATCATGCACTGTTGATGTGATAGGAAGACCTTGTTCAGTGTATCACGACTTACGAATGCATAAAAAGCGTCAGTGATAATATCAATAAGTTCATCGACGTTTGAAGCAGCAGTTTGGTACTGCAGCGACTGAATTGCATTATAAAGCCGATATCAAACACATTGATGTCGGGACTGTTACAGTGTTGACATATTAAATTTATTGGTATTAGCGAAATTTAATGCGCTAATAGCTTCATTGAACTTCCAATCATTTTGTGGTCAATTTGTGGTTTAGCGTTGTCCTGTTGAATGTAAATAGGACATGTAATGTAAATAGTATAGTCAAGTGATGAGTCAAATTGCCGGGAGAAGTTCATGTATTCACTATCATGTTTCTGTATTCAATTTTATTTGCAAATTCAATGACTTTTGTTTCTAGAGTCCCAGCTGGATGGTTTTTACTCCTAGGTTTGGCTGGTTCTTGTTTTACTACTAAATGCCCAATTACCCATGAAACCATTGATTGCGTTAATTGTCCCACCGTGTACGAGCAACATCGGCTAAAAATATTACCTTCGTGATATACTTTTTACTTTTGAGTGTTTGATGAGGCAAAAAGGGGAAAAAACCTCATGGTGGACGAGGTAGTACTTATTCGATGTCTTCTTTAAATGAAACCATTTCTCGTCAACATGAATGTAGTTTTTAATATCCTTCAATGTTGGTGTATCAGCAGCGTTACATTCCGAATCAAGAATATTCAAGCAGTGTTCAAAAAGCTGAAATTTGTTGCAGTCAGTAAGGAATAGTTTTATTGCTTTACAATGGTTTTGTAAATTGTGCTTTTTGAAATTTCAGTAGCATGTGCAAGTGATCGAATATTTCTGCGGCGATGAATGGGTATCTCCTTTATCTTTTCTATATCTATATCGATTTCTAAGAAATCTTCTGCACTTACTGATCGTTCAAGTAAAGATTGTTGTGTTCGATGCCAAATTCGACTTATAATATCCTCCAATATATAACAACGAGCTGCTGTATCCTTTACTGATCCATGTTTAAGTTTACCACTTACACTTGATTCTAGCAAATAATGTTCAAAATTTGACGTGTTCCCTGCTTTATATTAGGTCTTTTTCTTTTTGGTGCTTCAGAAAGTTCTGCACCGTTTATTATGTGACCACACCGGTATTTTTAAAGATGGTAAAATATAGTGACTGATTTTAAATAACTACTCAACATCAAAATGCCAATTTCAAATCGGACATTTATTTTGGGACAGAGGGAGTATTAAAATAACTATAATGGTAAATAGTTACTTTAGTACAAGCAACTAGTTAGTAAATTACTAGTTAGTAACATAGTTATGTTAATCTACATCATAGTTGTAATCTACATCATAGTCGAGTAAAGAAGAGTCTTTTCATCCAGTCTAAATTACAATAAAAAATGTTTCAGATTAAAATTGGTAATTTAAAAAAAAAACAGAATATTATGAAATATATGATCCACACCAAAAATATTTTTAGCAAAAAATAATATCATCGAGGATATTTGCTATAAAATAAAATTTCCGCGTAATCGAGACACAAACCGGCTAATGTAGT
Organism: Phosphuga atrata; assembly: GCA_944588485.1. Taxonomy (NCBI): domain Eukaryota; kingdom Metazoa; phylum Arthropoda; class Insecta; order Coleoptera; family Silphidae; genus Phosphuga; species Phosphuga atrata. Next base: position 63,415,590 of record OX155892.1, read on the forward strand.
TGCCAATAAATTCGATCGGCACTGAAATGACTTGTTGAAGAAATTAAATTAAATTAAATGTTGCTTAATATCTACTGCCGGACTTGGAATATTCCTTACTTTCAAATAGCTTCAATAGCAATAAATAAATAATGCCTTCAAAAGGAGATTATTAGAAACTAATATATAATAACATATATAAACATTTAAAAACAAAAATAATATATATATAAACTATTGTATCTTTGACTTATATGTGGTTTTTGTCGGCGTCGGCTCATTTTTTCAAAAGTCAACTGTTTGCTCAGTCAAACTGTCTACCTAATTTGTTATTGTTTCGACACTTTCCATTTCACGTTTAGGTCCTAGGTGGGTAACTTGTTAAATGTTGGGTTCTCACCCATATGTGGTATCCCTTGTTTTAATTCGGTTTTTGAGAAAAATGTTTTAAAAAATTCATTATTATTTAATTACGACAACTTCTCTACTACTTCTCTTATTGTTTTTATACAATCGTCGCTGTATTCGTTAATTTGCTTTTGTTAATTCTGTTTTAAATCATAATGTCTAATGACCTCATTTCGACAGCAGTAAGCTTGTTGCAAGCGGATTTCGTATTCCTGGAAAAATATAAGAGATAATTATTTTTTTTTACTTAGTTTTACCTGGGTTAATATCCGTTGATCTATTTTAGATCAAAACGAAATTGTAGATTATGTTGTAACATTTTGTTCCACAAATCAAGCATTTTCTCATTAAAAATCGTCATTTATTATCGGTCAATACGAGTTTGTGGATTAAGTTACGACGTTTTTTCCAGAAATTAGTTAAGCAGTCTTAATGTGCTTTAGGCTTTTAAGTAATATTTGTTATTTCAGTATTAGTATTTTTTGGTCATGACGAATTTACGTGGGAGGACTTTAGACAGGTTACCGAATAAAAATGCAGTGGGTCCTGAATATATTCCTCCCGCTCTTTATTCGGAATATATTCAGGACCCATTGCATTTTTATTCGGTAGCCTATCTAAAACAACTATAAATCCCTTCCGCGTAAATTCATCATTACTACTTCATCATTTGTGTTCTGCTATGGACAGGTTCCATTATGCCTCCTCCACTTAACTCTATTCATAGCCTTTCTCTTCATATCCACGTATCCTTTGCCTTCTTTCAGATTGTCAACAATTTGCACTCTTCTTCTACCTCTATTCCCTACACCTTCCACAGTTCCCTCTATTAATTGTCTCAACAAACAACTCCGTCTCAACACATGCCCAAATATTCTCGAATAAAGATCTTTCTTCTCTTTCAAATGGGGAAAAGAAATAAAAAGAACTCAAAAAATGTTTTTAAATGTCCCACATTGTTAAACGTCGAAACCAATGGTTTTAAAGAGTGCGCCGAAAAAATTCTAAAACGACGATTTTATAAAGGATGTTTATGTTTGAATGTTAGAATGAAGTGTCACCCTTTCGACTTCACAAACAAATTATTGCGCGTTTGGAGTCACGTGATTATTTTAAAAATTTTATCACATTTAAATTGTTTATAATTAATTGAACAATTTTTTTTTTAACTTTTTCGCATCGCACATCCAAATTATTTATATAATAAGGTTTTAAAATACATAAAAAAAAATCGATAATTTTTTTTTATTCAACAACCCAATTTGACTTATGTAACGATCTCCAGGCGATCTCCAATTGTACAATGTTTTTTTATGGTTTTTAAACCATGTGTTGGTAACTATCATTTTTGTTTCTTTGCAGAAATATACCAGCCTATCGCCTCTCTCATTTCTCTTTTTTATTCCGTACATGCCAACTATTCCTCCTTCTCTTCCAGCTCCTACAACAGCATTCCAATCCCCCATTACGATTTTACTCCTTCCTCCTTTATTATATCCTCTATCTTTGAATACAAATCTTCTAGCCTATGCTAGCCTAAACTACAGCCTATAAGGAAGAGGAGGTACTTCCTCATAGGCTGTAGTTGGTATGTATACTTGAATGACTATATATCCTTTGGCACCGCGTTTAGCTTTAAGGCTGTCACTCTATCACAGCCATAGATCACTTTGGTTACACTCCTGGAGAGTTCCTTACTCATAAGCAATCCTACTCCGCTTTTTCCCTCTTTTTTTACCGCTGAAGAAGAACTTTGCACCCCTCACACTGCCCTTCCCAACTTGTTTCACTTACACTAATCATATCCAGTCTGTTTTTAATCATTTCTCGTCGTAGATTTTCGAGTTTTTCTTATTTTAGTAGTCTTCTGACATTCCAAGTCCCTATTCTCAATTTATCTTTCTCTTTTTTTTCATTTTTCTTCTTGTATGCATTCTTCGGACACTGTCCACCCAGAAGATCCGAGTAGGGGACTATTTCACCTCCGTATAATTTAGTATTCGAAAAATCCATATTTATTTCCACCTTTTCCAGGCATTTTGTCGTGGGATACCGTAAGGTCCTTAATGGAATGGTTTCGCCTTGCCTTCTCCATCCTGATGCCGTTGATTCTATTGAATTCTGCCGTCTTTGGGAGTGATTTCTCACTCCCTGGACAACAGAGTGCCCCAGCCCTATACTCGCTCATCCGCCATCCAGGGATACCGTTGGCACTTGGTATAGGGGTGACTTCATATACCGGAAGTCCATCGGTCGATATGTTAATATGACATATGTTTAATTTCAACGACTACAAAATTTGGTCTTTCCGCACAATATTTTCTTTTCAAAACAAAAAACACTAAAAAGGGTCACTATTTGTACAATTTTTTTATTTTAATTTTGCTTTATATCTCCCACAAATTACATATTTCCAGAGCAAAGAGAAAACAACTCCTTAACAACTGGTTGCTAAGGAGCTCTTTTAATGACTGGTTAGTGTACAGTTAATTTTTCCTGGGTCAACGCCGAGCTGTTCGTTAGAAGCTCTTTGAAATAAACTCTCCACATACCAATTGGCTTCTCATAATACCCTAGTTTACGCCTATAAGCTGATACGATTTTCCATATATCCGCTTCATTCTGAATCTCCTTTAACCCCGCTGCGCGTCTTGGCACTACTTTTTTTTAAATTCTAAGTTCCTTCATTAATTGTCTACGGCATTTATTGCATTCCACCATCGAGCCCTGACCTCCGTTCCATCTTCTGCACTTCTTTATCAAAATTTTCTTAACATTTTTGATTTGATCAGCCCTATACGCCTCTTTTTTTATTTCATCTTTAGTTTTCACTTGAACCATGGCATCATCAGACAGGGGTGTTAGAGAGTGTGCTGAGCAGATATAAGGCAGGAGGGGTAGTAATTGGAAACAGACAATTTTGGAGTTTGACCTATGCGGACGACATAGTGATTTTAGCAGGGACGAAAGGCGAAATATCGGAGCTAACGTTCTTTGGAAGAAAACGTTCTTTGAAAAGAGGAATTTGGTAGTGTATGTGAAAAAGACTAAATGGATGATGTTTCGAAAAAGAGCAGGTAATAGGAGGGAATCGTTTAAATGGGGAAATAGCGTAATTAAGGAAGTTAGCTGAAAATTTTCGGTTGAGCAATAACTTTTCGGTGTAAACAGTAGAGTGGAAGGTTTGTGTGAGAAGTATTCTTTTGTATGAAACGAAGGTGTGGGGAGTGAAAGAGGAAGAGAGAACTGAAATAATGCAGCCTCAGCTTTATAAAATGGCCCTCAGTCTAGATAGGACTACGCCGCGGCGTAGGCCGGCATGCGCCGCCGGCATATATTGTGCTGCAAGAAACGAATATGTTGAAAGTATTTTCGCAGGCTGCGCAGGAGGGTAGTCAAATTTGAAAATAAAGTGTATGAAATGTGCAATGAAAAGATTGTGAAAGAACTACTGAGAGCTGCAAGGATGGAAGGTATGGGTGTAAATAAGGGGATAAAGTGAGGAATCGAAATTAAGAAGTTAAATGAAAGTTGCGGGTGCGTATATGATGAGATTGAGAGAATGTTAGGTTAGGAGAGGAAAAAAGGTGGAAGAATTGGTGTACGGAAGATTAGCCGAGGTGGAGTTGCAAAGTCGTCAGGGTAAGATCGTAAGTCGAAGGGAGCAAGTTTCTCCCTGAATATGGGTGCGTGCAAGTTTTCCAAAGGCTTCCGTTGTAACTAAAATGCTCGAGACTATCTCAAGCATTTATTTATTTATTTATTTAGCGTATGGCACAACACATGGTAAATTTATAAAACATGTACAAATTAACGATTGAATAAGACATTACAATGTACGAGTTACAAACAGATATATGAGTAGATATAAAATTGTTATTTTAAAAGATCTAGTTCAGCTATCCATTCAAGACTTGATTGTGTGGTGTGGAAGAAGTCCCTGAAATTCCCTTGATATGCCCTTAGTTCACACTCTGTCACTATGTGGCCAATTGTTTGGTTTGGGTCGCCGCAGTCGCAGCCTGGGTTGGGTCGTTTTCCCCATTTATAGAGGTTATGGCACACACCATGTCCCGTTCTGACACGGTTTAAGGTCTTCCATATATTTATGTCGTGGTTGGTCGAAGCCATCGGGTTTTACGACTGGGTCAATGAGATTTCGTACATCGGGTACTGAAAATGCCCCTTTCAGTCCAGAGGGTCTGCCACTCGGAGTTGATGTTATTGGCTGTCAGATCTTGTGCTGATAACATTGGCGGTTTCCTAGATCGAAGCCGGTTTCTTGTCAGATCCGGGATATCTTCATGGATAGGGAGTTGTGTGTCATTAATTATTTTCCTATATTCTTTTATTAGGGCGTCTTGTCTTCTTAGGGCAGGTGGAGGTATGTGGCTGAGTGTTGGGAGTCAATAGGATGTAGTAGTTCTGATGCAGCCACTAATCGTTCTCATTGCTATATTAAGCTGACTGTCCACTGTCTTAGTATGTGCGCTGTTCATCCATACCGGGGCACAACATAATTTGCCTTATTGTTATTCAGGTGGAAGCAGCTGACTTTTAGGAAGCAGCTGACAGTTTTATTTAGGTTTGGTATTAACCGCCACTTGGTAAAATGTTTGTACAGTTTGTTGAGGTCGTTGGTCAACGTGTATTCGGTGGGTTCAAATTGTTTGTGTTGTACAGCTAAGGCAGGATCATCAGCGTACCCAAACTTTATCGCGTCGGTTTTAGGCAAATCTGAAATATAGAGATTGAAAAACATCGGGGCCAAAACTGAGTCTTGAGGCAATACATTGTTGAGTTTTCTCTGTTTGCTTAATTTTATTACCGTGGATTACTTGGTCTGTCAGTACCGTGTCTGTCAGAAAGCATGTTGTTTATCAGTCGCAGCGTTGTATGACGAGGGACTTGTTCAGCCAGCTTGTATACCAGCTCTTCTTTCCATACTGTGTCGTAAGCAGCTGTTAGGTCCACTAAAGCTACAGCTAGCTGTCTTTTGTTGTTTTTAGAAACCCACTTCAATATGTGTAGTTAGGCTGAGAACTTGATCTGCACAGCTTCGATTAGGTCTGAAACCAGCTTGTTCGGATGGAATATGTTCCAGAATTCGTGTGCCTAATCTGTTGAGGAGAAGTCGTTCTAATAGTTTATAGCAGCTAAGGAGTGCTATGGGGCGATAGCTTTCGACTTTATCTCGTGGTTTATTGGGCTTTAGTACAGCGATTATTTTACTCATTTTAAAAGCTTTCGGCAAGGCTCGAGATGTCAAGATGCGAGAGTAAAATACGGTCAGCCATTTCTTTGTCTCTACTCCGCAGTCAATAAGGAACACAGGATGTATCCCGTCAAACCCAGGTGCTTTGCCAGTTTTTACATCTTTAAGAACTGCAATTAATTCCTCAGTAGTGAACTCACGAGAGAATTCCGTGTCGCGTGGTACTGTTTGGCGTATATTTCTAAGTTCTTTTTTAAGTCGTTTTATATGCTGTTTATCACGTGGGGCTCTGGATAAAGTTACCATTCTGCTGGCTATCTGATCTGGTGGGATCAAGTGGGTTTCTCGAACGGGTGGGTTACTGCCTCCTAACTTTTTAAGTAGGCTCCATGGTTTTCTACTGGATCTTTAGACTCTGTTGTTTTTACCCATTTATCTTTCCGAGCTTCATCTAGGGCTTGTAGAAGTTTGACTTGTAGTTGTTATACAGTTCTTCACATTCAGCATTCCATCCCGGGATGTATTCTTTAGGATCCCTCTAGGCAAGGACTTTTTTGAAGCTGAGACCACAGCACCTGCAAACATATCATAATTCTCAGGCTCTACCGGGATCCATCTCACAATTTTGTCCAATTCAAGAGAGAATTTTGTCCAGTTTGCCTTTTGAAAGTTCCACCTTGGTCTGGGTATAGATCGGATTATTGGGATCTGAGTGCCTATTTCATATATAATTGGACGGTGCTGGCTGTGTGGAAAGTTTTCCAAGACTTTTCTGGATATGTGGACAGGTTGGTTTTGAGTATTTTGGGTCGAGAAACACAAGTCCGGCTTGTACTCTCTGTTCCATCCTGCCGATCTAAACGTTCCCCTGTCTTTTGCCTCCATAATGAGGCTTAAGCTGTTTTAGTTTGCCCATTTTACAAGTGTTTCAACGTTATAGTCATTACAGTTATATTTCCACATTGTGTGGTGGCTGTTAAAATCTCCCACATAGACAGCTGCATGAGGGAGCTGCGGCAAGACTTCAAGGGACCACTGGGCTAACGGAGGCTTATATATGTTTGCCACTGTGAGTTCCTCGATCTTCACCGTGATAGTGTGAATGTTACTAATATTGGTGCCTACCAGGCGAGAGTTTTCAAAGTTACTACGTATATAGGTTGCGCATCCATATATGTGGTGATAGGTAGCACCAAGGATTTCATATCCTAGTAGTTTGCCTCTTGTTTTGAGGTCGGTTTCATTTCCTTCATGAGTTTCTTGAATGGTAGCTACGTCAACTGTATGTTCTCGTAAAATCTTTGACAAAACTTCGCATTTTGCTCTACTTAGTCCTTCCATATTAAGTTGGCAAATTCGGAGACTCGGTCCGATATTTCTTGTCATACAGTTCTGAGAAGAACTGATTTGTTTTTGAGATCATTTGAAAAGATAAGACTAGCCGCCAACTATCGATCCAGCTCATTTAGCATTACCCAGGGTGCACTTGTAGATTTCTTCTACGGACGCGAACTAGGCTACACGCATTTATAATTTACATGCATTTATAGTACAGAACAGGTGCTGGTGAGAAGAGAAGGGTCGGAGATACTGGATGGGCAGTGTGCGGAACGTCCGTGGAGCCTTCAAGAGAGAGTGGTGGATAATAGAAAGGGTGGTTCAGTTTAAAAAAAACAAACTTTTTTTCGATTTTTGTTTGATGAAGCCAAATTTTCTTGTTCATTTTTGGGAGCGTGTAATTATTGTTAGTATTTTTTTGTATTATTTCTTACTTGATTTTTAACTTGGGGATTTGATTGTTCAGTTATATTGTTAGTGGAGAATTTAGCACTTTCGTTGTTTATATATGTTTCTTGTTTAAATTATGCCAATAAAAGGATATACTACTATACTATTAGTATTTTTTGGTGGAAGAAAAGTTTATACACCATCAGAACACACATTTGTGTTAGTTATGATGGTATATCTTGATTGTGGTTTCATATATGTTGTATTTGTGTCTGTGAATAACGTGTTTTGTGTTGTTGGCTCTTCTGCTGATTTGTAGTCTAATTTAGTAGCGTTTATTTGCTGTTTAAGGCGAGGTTACACAGTCCGAGTTTCTGACCCGACAGTGGACAGCTACTGCACCTGTGTACTCGCATGACAGTAGCTCGACTCGCCTCGCGATCATACAAGTGCGAGTTGCTGACATGAAATTAGACAGCTATTGGAATGTAGTCGCAAAATTGACGACTGATCACATAACAGTTTATACTGTAACAAAAGCGATTACAAAAATACTTTTTGCTGAAATACTTTGTACTGAAAGTGCCGAACAAAAAAAGAAAGAAAAGAGAATGATTTGGGTCAGGAATTGGATGCAAAAGGAAGGGGCAACGCATACAATATTTAGAGAACTATATAATGAAGATCCTCGAGAATATAAAGAAGTTGCGAACGCAGTTTTTAACCGCAATTTGCACGAAGAATGCACCCGTCGTGGTCCCGGTTATGAGCTTTGAGTCATAACCGGGACCAATTGACGTCCGAGTTGCATGTGAGCTGCTGTTTGTAGCGAGTTAGAGGAAGGCAAGAGGCGAGCAAAGCAAAAATTGTTGTAGTAACTCTGATGCGAGGTACTGACTGATTCACACATGACAGTAACTCTTATGACGTGGTCAAACGGTAGAAGTAGCTGCACTGCAGTAACTGCTAGCTAGTTATTTCGCTGCTGTGTAACCTCGATCTCAGTTGATTGAAGTGTATTCTTTTGCAAAAATGTCGCATCTCGGAGCCAAAGCTTGGAGTTTAGGCATTTATGAGTGCGGTGGCATTTTGCCACATTTGCTTGCATTCTGAATTTCTTTGTATGCCATAGAGTTGGTATCGGTGACATTTGAATATTCGATAATATTATATTCGTTCAATCTCAATCTCTTGTAGTTTTATAGTTTTATTCCTGTAGACTTGTTTGTGTTCTCTTTGTAATCTTGTTCCAATCTTGGCTATCTAGTCTTGCATCTAGTCATATATGTCCTAATTTACCAGACTATTATTGCCGTTCCAGTATTGTCTGTTCGGTTTTATCACTTGTATGTCTAGCCTTTTCTATCTACTCTTGCGTGGGTAGTTTGATAGATCAATTAGTAGTCTTGGCTGTTTGTCTAGTTTAGTCTGCCTATCCTTATTTGTCTACTCTTATCTGCGTCTATTCCGCATTGATCTTCTGCGTTTTAATTTTTAAATATTAAAGTTTACATTTTTTTATTAACAATATAGTATAGATTTCGACCAAAAAAATATTACAATCAAAAATAACTAATTCATGTTTTAGTTTACTAAATGTTAACTTTCTTAAACTACTTAGAAACTGAATGTAAATTTATTCTAATCCGGCTAGTAAAGTAGCTTTTGAGTTTCCAAACAGAAATCGTGACTCCGGCAGAAACTTCTTAAGAATTACCCTATAATATAAATTAATTATTTAGGAAGTTTAGGAAAGTTTAAGTCTATACATACTATTATAGTACATGCAAGAATGACAAAATCTAGGTTCTAGACGAAATTTAGATTTAAGGAACTGAAAACTTTTCCTTGCAAAAAATTGACAGAAATGAAATTAACTTAAACAAAACTCATGAACGTTGTTTTTACCATTTAGACTTATCGCAAACATGGTGAACTTTTGGAGGTGGAAATCCATTAAACTCTGTAGTCATAGTTATTGCGTAAGCTCCCATCTCCTCAAAAACTAACCATTGCCCAACTTTCATTTCCGGCATTAACTTATTATCAAGCAACTTATCAAATCCATCGCAAGTAGGACCCCAAATACTACTACTATAATATTTTCCACTTATTGACTAAAAATTATAAGTAAAATTATATCTAAATTATCTAATCTAAATTATCTAATATATCTATTTAAATCTAATTTAAATTTAACATGTATTATTACACTTTGTTTTGCACTACTTCTTGGCTTACATCTAATACTTTCAATATACTCTCCATTACCTTAAGCGGGCTGCAATCAATTGGAAACCGGTGGTGTAAGGCACAGAAAAAGCTTCCATAAAGACCATCATTAATGAAATACATGATGTGTTTTTCTATGTTATCTGTGAATAAATTCGTCGGATAAGCTTTAATGGTGTGAATGCTACAAGCAAGTGTGTAGGCAGATTCTACGAAATATCTTCCAGGTTCGGCGATTACTTTAATAGAGGGATCAGGAAAATAGTTAGCAAGAGCTTTATTTATAACATATGCAAACTGAAAAGGCGAATTGTTTGTTAGTTTAAATTACTCAAGATTTTGAATTTAAAAATAAACGTTGTTATAAATATAATTTAATTATAATATTAAACCTTGATTATAAAATGTTGGACAAATTTTTTTTTTTTTCGAAACATTACCTGGTTTATAGGAAATTTTCTGGTACCTGGAAACCCTCCACCAATATCTAACAAATTGAAATTAAAACCAAGATTTCTGGCAAAATCGAAAATATTCCTCGCTTTAGCAATGGCTCGGTCAAAAACTTCTGGTTCGCCACAATCCGTTCCAACATGGAAACTAACTCCAACCACATTCAATCCCAAACTCTTTGCCAACCCCAATAATTCTGGGGCTTCAGTCATCGGATTACAGCCAAACTTATTACCTAAACTTACCTTTGATACCAAAGCGTCATATTTAATACGAATTACTAATCTACAAACAAAAAATGTTAATACATTTTTTTAAGAATAAGAAAAACATTTTTACTTGGCGTTTGGGTATAAATTTTTGACTTTATGAAGTTCACATTCGTTGTCGAACGTCATTAAATCTACCCCAGTTGCAGCCGCATGTCGTATATGATCAAGAATTTTTGCAGGATGTGCAAAAATGATCCTGGATGGATCAATTCCAAGTTCTTGAATTTTTATAATTTCATTCTTTGATGCGCAATCGAATCCAGTGCCAAGACCACTCAAAGTTTCCAAAACAAGTTTATGGTCATTACATTTTACAGCTATGTCCAAATTGGAAAATATTGTATGTTAGAACAAGAATAAAAAGTATTTTATTTAGTCTTGACTTGTTTATTTAGTCTTGTTTGTTTGTATAGTTTTTAAATAGTAATTGTTAAAACAAGCACAATCATTATTATTTGAAATGTGTTATTTTACACGATACTATTTAGTCTGTTATCAAGTCAGTATAGTAAATTTCTTACCATAAAAGGGAGTTACTCTTGGCAATTCCCTTTTAAACTTGATGAACTTGTCGACAATATCACCAAGATCTCCAACATAAAAAGCTTCTTCTTGAATGTTAGAAATGTCTTCTAAGATGGAAATAGGGTTTGAATTTTCTTCCATGACATGGATTTGATTATTGGACTTCGACTTCATTTCATATTCGAATGGAATATTTTTTGGAGCGGAATTTTCTTCCAGTTCTTATAGATAAAAATGTATTCAGATAAGAATAGAATAGAATAGAATTTATTTATTGGTCCCATAAAAATCCACACAAAGGGATGTAGGACATGTCAAAAAAAAACAAACAAATATTTTCATACATATTATACATTATACATTACTAACACTAGCACTTGAAACACTAGCACTTGAAACTAATTTTTTTTTTTCAATTGTGCGTCTGTAATGGACTCTGTAATGCGTCTGTAATGCACATGCTTGTGGTTATGCTTACTCGCCGAGTGCTATACAATTTTCTCAATATGTATCGGCGATTTTTTTATTTAGAAATGGCATAAAAGGGCGCTTAATAGAAAAAATACTATAAAAAACTCGTTCGTAAGGCGTTCGTAAGGCACTTCTCCATTAGAAAACTCGCTACGCTCGTCGTTTTCCAAACTTGGACGCGTGCTGTAAAATCGGGCTAACTGAATCCGTCCTTTAATACAGTGGTGCGCAAACCGTGGGTCGCGACCCCTCGGGGGGTCGCGAGAGAATTTTTCGGGGTCGCCTAATTCAAATAAAAAATATATTTACCAGTACAATATTGAAATTAAATTATATTAATTATTAAAACAGAACTGCATTTTTTACGAAAACAATTGTCTGTTTTAATACCTAATCAGTGCCGTAGCAATGTTTTTGGCGCCCATGAGAAATATTTAAAGTAGATTTATAAATTAAATTAGCCAGATCCACATATGTCATTTAGGAATTGATTTTATTACGAGTCAATTCTGAATCACAAATTCAAATTTAAGAAAATCCTACAATTCTTATATTACCATGTCAAATATACCATGTCGTTTATTACCATTAATTAATTAAATTTGTTTTTGTGTTTTTTCGAGATTTCCACACATCACATATCCTCGAAACTATCATGCCGAAAATTTGACATTGACAGCTCCAAATTTCAGTGCCAACCTTGAAAAAAATAACTCATAACAGCACTCGACGAGCCATAACCGCACGCATATGAGTGCTGTTATGAGTCTATTACAGACGCAAAATAGAAAAATTTACTAATTTACTAAAATGTCGCAAAAAAATGTTTCTGTGAGATACGTTTTTGAAGATATAATATAGGAAGATTTTTTCATAAAATTGTCATTTGTCATAATTGAGAGAAATGAAAAGGTTCGAAAAATTTCCAGATAGTGATTTAAGTTTAAACTCCATTTTCGTTTGATATTATTCATGCAAATATCCCTTTAGATTAAGAGGAATAGTTAATTAATGTTTCAAGCGACGAAACACTGAGCATTCAATTTAAGTTTCACATTTGCCAAAAATTGCGATTTCCAATATTAAACCGAACCGAACCGAATGTAAAGTTTTTTAATAGTATATTTTGTAACTAGGGCGGTAGATTGTCAATTTGACACGAGAGCGAAATTGCCTGAATTGACAATACCGCCCGTGTTACAAACAATATTTTTTATTACACTTGCGAGGGGATATATCTTATGCCCGCTCCACACTCTCGCGAAGTAGCACGGAGTTGAGCGAGGAACGAGAGTGTTGTCAGGTTACTCGGTCCGCCTTGTGCTTCCTCGCCTCGCCTTGGCTAACTTCGTATCATGAAGCGGTTTTTCGTACCCGAGTCAAAGGGACACCAGACGCGAGTACGAGTGAGAGTATCACGTGTACACTCTCGTGTTCACTCGTCCTTTCCTATATATTATACACACAAATAGTTGCAGCAGCAGCTACCACCTGTTCGGTGTCAGTCATGGCACTGAGGTTCTCGCGAAGTAAGGCGAGAGTGTAGATGCCTCCTCCGTCTAGTTCCTCGCCTCGAACAACTTCGCAGAGGATCCTCGCCGAAGTTACTCCGCGAGAGTGTGGAGCGGGCATTACAAGTTTTGGATCCAGGCACCATAAAAAAATATAGAATCAAAAAGAAATTTGCTTTTTCAATTGTCTCTGGTGGTGTGGATTCGTCATAAGAACTATCCTCAGTTTGCGATATCGCCATATATATCACCATCATTTTAAAACGTTTTCTTTAATTTTTATTTTGTAATGAAAAAAAAAATCAGTTTCAAGTCACTTTTTTCACATTGAGGTCTTGATTATGTTTATTTTATTTATTTAATTGGTTTTTTTAATGTAACCTGGCGATATTGAATATTGGCATGCGTTACCCAACTTACGTGAAAATACAACCAAAAAGTGGATTTTCTCGTACTAAAAAACGTGCCGCCGATAATACTTTTAACGCATGAGTAATAAAAAAATGTTTCTCTTTATAAAAATATTTATACTTATATGCACAAATAAAACTCTTATTTCCTAAAATAATGTGTTGTATTCAAACGTCTAATAAGGCAGAAACAGACATGGTGTTTTTAAAAGGGTGTCGATGAGTCATCAAATTTGAATTTCCTAATAAAAATATACCTCTTCATGCTAATACTTGACTTCACTAATATCCGCGCATACCTGTGATTCATTTTTTGGTGTCACAACTTTTATAGTATTTTTATGATGGTTTATAAGTTTGATCCGCTATCATCAGCTCCGCTATATCGACGTCACCTACACTTCTTAAAAACACTCTAGAAATACAAATCACAAAAGGAATTTAATTTTACCTACGTTAACAATTAAAAAAGGAGTACTGTCGATCCGTGTGTCGCGAAAAAAAACAATTCACAAAATGGGGGGTCGCCCATGAAAAAAGTTTGCGCACCACTGCTTTAATATACGATAACAGCTAACAAATCACAGATAATTGCGATACAAAGCTATATTTTGTTTGAAATTGAATTGCATTGAAATGTTTAAAACACCTAATAAATATAATTGATGAAATTGACATATGGGCGAGATAATGAAATGAGGCATTGAGAGCAAAAGCGGACTAACCCCAACACATATGAAACTGGATATATGGAAATAAAATTCTGGAATAATTGGATTCTAAGGCATTTTTTTTTCTTGTCAACGTTTTTGCATTTGCTCATGTTATGAAGCTTCTGCTTCTATGCAAGATGTCTATTATTGGAAACAGAACTAGTTACCCCAATATTTTTTTAAGAACATGATTTTAATGTGGATTAGTTTACTTTTGAATTGGCTTCTTTTAAATTTTTATGGGATAGTCCTTTAACAAATTCATTTAAATGCTAGAGTAGGATTTATTAAAACCAAAACCTATTACAAAACTTTATTACACATCTTCTTCACTACAAAAATCAAGTACAGGTACCTCATTTACATCATTGTTGGTGGTTGTGTTCAGGCGACTATAATAGGTGTAATGTATTCCAAGAAACTAAGAAGGTCTTTTTTTTGACAGATTTATGCAGCGCAGCGCCCATTTGGGATAAAGTACATCTATTTTTGAGATCAACAAACAAAGAACTTTAAACTTTAAAGAAATTTAAAGAACTTTAAACAAAGAACAAAGAAAGAAGAAATGTATTCTTTAAACGCTTAAAGAATACATACTTTAGGTACGATGGTCAAATATACAAACAAGTCCTAGGAGCACCAATGGGTTCACCTCTATCCCCAGTAATAGCCAACATATTTCTTACAGATTTTGAGGAAAAGACAATCTCATCAGCCACACTTAAACCTACACTCTGGTTAAGATATGTTGACGACGCATTTGTAATCTGGCCCCACGGCAGACCAGAGCTGGACAAATTCCTTAACCATCTTAACTCCCAACACGACCAAATTAAATTCACAATGGAGATAGAAAAGCATCAACAACTTCCTTTCTTGGATGTTTTGGTACAGAAGAAACCTGACGGCACTTTGAGCCACACTGTGTACCGGAAACCAACCCACACAGACAGATATCTGAACGCTTCTTCGCACCATCATCCCAAACAAATAGCATCTGTAGTCAACACTCTTACCACCCGATCCAAAAGACTAGCCGACCAGCTTAACTTACCGAAAGAATTGAGGAACTTACGAGAAGCTCTTTCTTCAAATGGATATCCAAATAGCTTAATATCCAGAGCTTTTCGTCGTACAGAGAACAATAGCCAAAGAACTGAAGAACGCCAGAAACCCGTTAGCACAGCATACCTACCATATGTTCATGGATCAACTGACAAAATCGCCAGAATCCTTAAAAGACACAACGTCGACACCATTTTCAAACCTAACCAGAAAATATCCTCCATGCTACGCAGCGTTAAAGACACCATCCCGTTAGAATCCCATGGAATTTACGAAATACCTTGCGGAACATGTGAACGAACCTACATTGGACGTACCAATAGAAAAATATCTGCTAGGATTCAAGAACATGTAGTTCAGTCAGACACAGAGACAAAGTTTCATCGGCACTTGTCCAACACACAAACACCGGTCACTGGATGGACTTTAGAAATTCAAGGACTGTTGCACAGATTAGCCACGAAATGTCACGAGTATACAGAGAAGCCATAGAGATAGAAAAACGAGATTACTGCATGAACACGAGAGACGATTCCTTGAGACTGCCCCCAGCATGGCGACCGATCATATCCACCCTCAAAATGCAATCCCAGACACCCCAGACGCATGTACGACCAACAAGACAAACAAGCAACCGAACCGAAGCACCGCACACAACGCGCATGACCCGAAGTAAGACAGCTATAAGTAGTCGCATCGCACGAACGAGCTCTCAGTATGCGTCTAACGGTTGACCCGCACGGACGCATATATCTCTTGAGAATGGCGAATGTTAGTTCGCCGAAACGTTGAGAATCCGGTTCTTTTCAGAGCCAACCCTCAGCATCAACGCGGAATCCCCGAGAAAACTATACAACACAGGTATCTATCCGCGAAAACCTCAAATACAATATATATATATATATATATATATATATATATATATATATATATATATATATATATATATATATATTAAATTAGTTATTTTAGAATTTTTTTAGTTTTTTACGTGTTTTTTCGGTTGTAACAGTTTACTAATTGATTGCTTGAATAAAACAAAAGGTTTTTGTTGTTCAAAGTGTATTGAAATTAATGAAAATGAACAATTTTAATTTGATATGCTAAGTAATGAAAATGAACAACTTTACTTTGTTATGCTTTTGTTGAAACAAAAGAAAGTTTAAGGACTTCAGTAGTCAGTATTCCCTCCTCTGGCAGTGACAACAGCTTGCAAAGGACGTGTGATGCTCTAGATCAGATTTTGGATCACGTTCTGCGGAAGATTTTCCCATTCTTGCACCAGTATGTCTCGAAGCTCTCTAGAATTTCTGGGGGCCGGCAAATGTCTCCGAAAATGTTTTCCCATGTCATACCAAATATGGTCAATTGGATTTAAATCTGGACTGCGAGCTGTCCAAACAAATCGCGTAATTTCACACTCGTCAAGATACTCAGTAACTATCCGAGCAGTGTCCGGCCGTGCGTTATCATGCATAAATGTTGCGTCGTCTCCAAGAATAACCATGGATGGTAAAACATGGTCTTCTAGAACCTCTGTCAGATACCTATGCGCAGTCAACGTCCCATTCTCGATAAAGACTAACTCCGTGCGAGTGTCAAAAGATATGCCTCCCTATGCCATAACTGATCCTCCGCCAAATGGTAGTCGCTCGGCAATACACGCTTGAGCATATCTCTCGCCTTGTAGTCGCCAGACTCTTACATGTCTATCTAGGCCCGTAAGACAGAATCGCCGTTCATCGAAAAACAATACGCGTCTCCAATCCGCTATTGTCCAAGTCAAGTGTTCTCGTGTAAAATTCAACCTCGCAATCCGGTGTGCACGGGAAAGCTGCGGTCCAGTAGGTCCAGTTCGAGAAGATAATCCAGCAGTATAAAGTCGTCTCCTAACTTCCCACTCACTTATGTTTACATGTCTCACTTCTTGCAGATGATTTCGAAGGGAAACTGCCGTGACCGTTCGGTTTTTCAAAGCATTAGAAACGAGAAAGCGGTCATCCCTAGCTGTTGTAGTTTTGCCTCGGCCTGAACAAGGTCTTCGAGTGAGCAGACCTGTCTCTTCGATCCGCCGCCATACTCGTTGCACACTTGAGAGACTTACACCAACGTTTCTCGCAGTTTCGCGCTTACCGTGACCGTCTTCTAAAGCCGCCACGATTTGTGCCGCAACAACGTTATTTATTCTCATTGCAAAACACTAACAATGACAACAATTTACAACAGACAGATGACACCACATAAACAAATGCTATGCTGTCCTTAAACTTTCTTTCGTTTCAACAAAACATATCAAAATAAACTTGTTCATTTTCATTACTTAGCATATCAAATTAAATTGTTCATTTTCATTATTTTCAATAAACTTTGAAAAAGAAAAACCTTTTGTTTAATTCAAGCAATCAGCTAGTGAACTGTTACAATCGAAAAAACACGTAAAAAACTAAAAAAAATTAAAATAACTTCAAATTACGGAGTGACCCTAATTTTATGCTCGTCAGTGTATATATATATATATATATATATATATATATATATATATACAAATTGAATAATTTTATTTGCAATGGATTACGATAGTGATGTCTATGCAGATGATTCGTCGCAAATTTCAAGCGATGCAGAGATTCCCGAATTCGATAGCGAAAGTGACGAGGAAGAATTGATTCGACCAAGAAGAAACAAAGCCTTGCCAATACCTTCTAGCGACGAAGAAAGTGATGGTGAAGTATTGGACTGGTCGGAAAGTGATAATGTGCCAATTATCGAAGATTTCTTAGGACAAAGTGGGGTTTTCGTGATGCCAAATAATTCAGAAAATGTAATTGATGTGGTTCAGTTATTTATTGGAGACGATTTATTTGAATATATGGCGACAGAAACAAACCGCTACCATGCACAGAATGAACATTTATTTAGAGATCGTGCTCTCTCAAGTCCGTAAAGTCGAAAGATGTATCTGTGATAGAACTAAAATGCTCGGATTGCTTCTACTAATGGGAAGAGTTCGTAAGGATACGAGGGGTGAATACTGGTCGACAGATGAAACAATTGAAACTCCAATTTTTCCTCAAATAATGAGCAGGGATCGATTTAGGCAAATATGGTATTACATTTTTCCAATAACATTTGGCATTTTTCCAATAACGATGACAAAGATGATAAAGATCGCCTTAAAAAAATCCGCCCCATTATTTCATACATATTACCCAAATTTCAAGAACACGGTATTTCAATACAGTTTATAAACAACAGAGAGAATTGTCCTTAGATGAAAGCATCATGCCATGGAGAGGTCGTCTAGCATTCAAAGTCTACAATGCTTCAAAAATAACGAAATATGGTATTCTCATGAGAATGGTTTGTGAAACGAAAACCGGCTACATATATAATTTCCGAATATACTGTGGTGAAGGAAATCGACTGCAACACACAATTATGAATCTTCTTCAGCTATATGTAAACTTATGGCATCACATATATATGGACAATTATTACAATAGTGTGGACACTTGTGAAATACTTCTACAATATAGATTTCGGAGTTGTGACACTATTCGCATAAACAGAGGCCTCCTCTATGTTTAAAAAACGCGAAATTGAATAGAGGGGAATCTATGTTTCGTCGGCGACAAAACATTTTGTTACAATGTTGGCAATCAAAAAGGCCTGTGCGTATGATTTCGACTATACATTCAGCTGATATTGTAGAAAGCCATAATATTAATTGGGCGACAAAAGAAAAAATCTGGAAACCAATATGCGTAGTGGATTACAATAAATTTAAGAAAGGTGTAGATCGCGCCGATCAATATTTACCATATTATTCGATAGTACGTCGTACGAAGAAATGGACAAAGAGAGCTGTGATGTTTATTGTCAACTGTGCACTATTTAATGCTTTTAGAGTGTATACAACATTAAATCCTCATTGTAATAAAAAAAAACCAAATATTTTTACATAATGTGGCAAAAGAGTGGATAAGCGAACTGACTACGCAAAATGTGAATGAAGAGCATCTTGTTCCTGGTACATCAGCTACACCCAGAAGGGATGACCCTCCAGGAAGGTTGTCAAAGGATACCAGAAAGCATAAATTAGTTAAACTAATTACAGGCGGCATAAAACTTAAACCCCAGAGACAGTGCCGCGTTTGTGCCGCGCATAAGAAGAAAAGTTTGACATGTCATATGTGCCAATTTTGCGAAGTGCCTCTTCACAAGGAAGATTGTTTTTTAAAATTCCACACTTTAGAAAAATATTAGTGACTGGTGTTATTACATAAGTTTAAAAAACGACAAAACATTTTATTTGTTAATAAATTTTTTGCCCTTCCGTCAACAGTCAACAACTTTACGTACACCCGCGCATCCACCATTACGAATCCATCCGGAGCATCCAACATCAGGATCAGCGATCCTGACTCAACCTTCTAAAATTTGTCTTCAAAATTTTGAAAATATAGCCAGTTTTACCTTCACAAACTTTGCTTTTAAAAAATTTGTATTGTAGCTTACAAAGAAACTAAATCATCCCCTATGTTACCCTCTTCAGGGATGATATTGCAAAAAAACGATGAAATACGTATTTTTTTTAATTTCTTACCAAAAGCATAAATATTAATTTTCATCTCCCTAACTTGAAAAATGATCGGCTCCTCATACATCCCCTATTTCATCCCTTTCAGGTTTATTTTAGAAAAAAGTATCTCAGGGTGCAATCAGAAGTCCTTTCTCAGGGTGCAATCGTTCAAATACCCAACTTATGATTAAAAAAGGCCTCGAAAATTACACTGACTCAGTTGCCCATTCGAATAATTCCTTCGGCGTTTGGATTGGATTGGTTATTCTTTGAAGACTAGTTCTAGCAGATAACCTTTTCAAAGTCCCACCCAGGCCATCGCACGCACCTTTGCCGTGAGAAGTTGGAAAAAAGTGTTCTGCAGCTAAACAAAAATCTTTTAGGTGATGAGTGAGATTGACAATTTTTTTTCTGTTTTTGTACTGCGCACTTGCCCCATCAGAAAAATATGTAATTTTTTCAATTATCTTAAAGTTTTTCTTTATAAAATCTACTAAATGCTTTTGAAACACATGAAACGCAATTGTATGATGGTGCAAAGATTCGGATATAATTAAGAAACTTTTCATTCGAGTTTCGCCAGCGTGCCTGTAGTAGATTGCAAATGAGTGCACTGTTGCCTGGTTATTATTGCAGTGAATTCCTTGTACGGCATTTTGAATAACAAAAGTATAGTTCTCAGAAAAATCACAGATTACAATGCACTCGTTTTCTGTTAACTCGTTTTTTTCTTTCTTCATAAAATCGTTTTTTTTAGGGTTCCGTAACGAAAACGGAACCCTTATAGGATCACTTTGTTGTCCGTCTGTCTGTCTGTCTGTCTGTCCGTCTGTCCGTCTGTCCGTCTGTCCGTCTGTCCGTCCGTCCGTCTGTCTGTCTGTCAAGACCATTTTTCTCAGGAACGCGTAGAGGTAACAAGTTGAAATTTGTATCAAATACTCGGGTCTGCGGTCTCTTTCAGCTGTGAAAAAATCAAACTTGTAAGTCAACGCGATCAAAAGATATGACCGTTTATGTCGCATATTTTGCGATTTCACAAGGGAATCAAAACCTATAGGGTACTTCCCGTTGACCTAAAAACATGAAATTTGGAAGAAGCGGTGTCTTAGAGCACATGTAAAGGGAAAAATCTGAAAACCGTAAATATGTAGTTTAATTACACGAAAAATGCAAATTTACTATTAGAAACTTATGAAAATACACTAATGTGTTGCGTGATATTGTCAGGCACCAGAAGCATATGCGTTGCATACAGTTAGGTCCTCCTAAAGATACCTTACTTACAAGTTTGTACGGAACCCTCTCACAATCAGCACTTGTCACAACAGTCACAACTCGCACTTGACCGGTTTTTTTTAACAAGATATGAGTGCAGAAAAAAATAATTCTAAACCGGTCTTAAATTTTTGTAAATATTCATCCACTGTGGATATCATAACTTGTAAAGTGGTCCTATAAACGTTAGTCCATTTTCTGTAAGTAATTTCGTCAATGTAATAAAACTCGAAAATGTTTTCTAATTCGTCGATCAAA
This sequence comes from Phosphuga atrata, assembly GCA_944588485.1. Lineage (NCBI taxonomy): Eukaryota > Metazoa > Arthropoda > Insecta > Coleoptera > Silphidae > Phosphuga > Phosphuga atrata. Next base: position 63,436,687 of record OX155892.1, read on the forward strand.
TCTGTTGCACCAGCACACTCAGAGCACTTTCCAAAATAACAATTTGTTGAAGCTTCAACGCAAAACATACGGCTCAAACAGTCATGATAAGTTTGCATTGGGTTCGGTGTATCGGCTGTCAGGTTTTTAATATTCGACCCTTCGATTAATAATTATACATTTTCATGGATAGCACAAACACAGACTGACTGGTGGTACCCATTGCACCGGCTAGCACGCAATGTTTTGGCCTCAAAGATGCGAATTTGGAAAAACTACATTTGACTTCAGGATAAATTTCTTTGAATAACTGATGAAGCTCTTTGAAATTCACTAGCAATAATCGTTTTTGCACGTAAATGCGTTTATTGTCTGCTTGCCGACACAATCTTTTTGTACTGGCATCATGAGGCTATTCTCATCCAGTTCATAAAAGCTGATTATTAAAACAACTACTTCTTTTTCTATGGACGGATGACTCTTAGGGCTAGGATCGGCTAGGATTCATTTTTCTTCGGCAGTTTTCTTCGCAATCCTTATCATGTGAGTCGTAGCAGAAGGAAAATGATTTAAAATTTTTCGAAAAGATCATTCTTTAAAAATAGTCAAAATTTTAATTTGTATTGCACGTTCCGTGGTTGAGTTGAATCTGCCTTTTAAAATTTGCAAAATATTATTGCCATCATTTTCGTCAACGCTATCATTCACATTAATCGCAGTGTGGAAAATCCTTTCTGACATTGCTTCAGATATATTTTGCATTTTATCCTTTGAATACTTCTTTTGAAATATACATTCTTATACTACGTATGGAATACATTCTTTGAAATATTAGATTCAGAAATGTTAGATTGAACGTTGTTGTATGTTGTACGTTGTTATTTTCAACGTCGCTCGGAAGCGGGGCGTGCACTCGAAATTATTTAATATCTTCTGATCGAATAGACACTCCAACTTTTTGAAACATGGGTTTTTTAGATTAAGACCTAGCAAATATATGGTATTTTTTTCAAAATCATACGTTTTGGAATAAGCAGGAAAACATTATTTGAACAATTTAATCCTTATTATTTCATATTAATTAACAATAAAAAAATATTGTTAGTACGCTACTAAGAAGCTAATATAATAAAGTATTAAATAGTGAAAAAATGCGAATGATCCGTTCAGTAGAACCGGAGAAAATGAATTTTGAATGTTCGAGAATCCAGCTAACCAACAAAACGCAAAATGTACATATTTTGAGAAAAACACATTTCCGAACAAAATCCCGATATACGTGTCATTTGAATGAATAAGAAGGTGCTGGAAAAAAATTTGTATGTCATTCAAAAATGTGATAATTTTTTTTTGTTCAAATCCGTACGATTTGTAAAAGAATGACCTACCTTACCTTTTTAACTACACATTCCATCACATATTTGTATCTGGACTGAGCAAAAACGAACCAACCAACTTTAGTACACTATTGCACACAATATAAAAAACATTCAATGTAACAACTCTTTTTATTGTGCCATCTAATTTGATTATTAAAATGTGGGTTAATTCACTTTTGCTCGATTCAAAAAGTAAAATAAAGTACATTAATGCCAAAATCGCAAATTCAGAAAAATTGTGGCTTAGTCCGCTTTTGCACTCAATGCCTTAAATAATTCAGTTGATCGGTATTTGTTCATAGAAAATTTCGGTGAGGATATAAAAGGCTTTCGAGACAAGCCTTCAACTTTTTTTATATGTTTTTCGTCTAGGTTCCTTAATGATATAGGAACTTTATTCCATATTTTTGTGATTGAAAATTTAACATTTTTCTGAATATTTTCTTTCGTGTTTATTTCTAGTTGTATAGTTATGATTCATTATATGCTTCTCAAATAGTTCTGGGTCTTTTCTTACAAACATAACCGCTTAAAAGATTTACAAACCAAGTACTTTCAAAATATCTCTTTGAATATCTTTACAACTTACTCTAGGCCCCAATCTGAATACATTTCTTACACACCTTTTCTGAATATCTAATATTCGACTTACATGTGTAGAATTCCCCCTAAAGATTATTCCATATTACATTCTCAAGTGAACAAATGAGTGATAAGCAATTAATGCCGTATTAACATCCACATTATTTGAGATAACCTCCATATTTGTTGCTGTATTTTTATGTGCTCATACCAATCCAATTTTTGATCCAAGCTCACCCCAAGAAAAGGTACACTGGTTTTTGATGCGATGTCTTGTTTGTTAAACTGACCTAGGTGATTATAATATTTTGTTCTATTAAAACTGATCAATTTACTTTTTTTTTACAATTAAAAATAGATTGTAAACCAGGTCTCGCGTTTCCCTAGGGAATCTTTAATTTGCATTTCGCAGTCACCTCTTGTCTGTTCTTGAAATATCAAAAATCATCTGGGTAAAGAAATATTTCCTGTCCTACTACTTGTGACAACTCGTTATCATATCAAATGTACAACAAGGGACCTAAAATTGAGCCTTGCGGTACCCTCCTCAACATATATTTTTCATTAGATTTTTCAACGTCAACGTTCACAGCATTGTGGTTATGTTTTTCGACTTCTCTAAACTCATTTTATATTTTAAAGTCGGTACCCGCTGCAGAAAAGGTTAGTGTGTTTTATTACCGATTTATTTCACACCCTTTACAAAATACATTAAAACAGAAATGGAGTCGAATAGAAAATTATCCGTACCCGAAAATTGAAAACGGGGATCAACGGTGTGTTTTGTTTTTGTTGTAAAATTTTTAAAGAAGTAAAAGCAAAATTAGTCAAAAACTGGTTGTATCTACAAAAAGAAATGAAAGAATTGTTACAATAGACTGCAAACGTGGAAAGTGCTATGAAATAGAAAAAAATTGCTATGCTATACTTTAGAATATTAGAAGTAATAAAGTACCTTGGGGAACAATGTTTAGCAAAACGCGGCTCGTCGGATGTTATCTTTAAAAAAGATACAGGCCATTCCTTAAAACTGAAAATTTTGCAATAAATTGTCCTGATGGTTTAAAACGCTAAATATTTTCCATAATATTAGATTGTACACCTGATATAAGTCATACTGAGCAATTGACACTGATAATAAGGTTTGTACATAAGGAGAATAACGCGAAAGTGTCAGATTCCATCGGTAAAGGTTTATCGCAATATATTCGGCTACGAATATTTTAAAAATTAAAATCTTCATGTAAAGACTTGGATTTGATTATTGGGAGACTTTATTTCTTTATCAAATGAACGATATAAGCTGGTGAAAATTTCAAAAACTAAAGCATTTTTGAGTCGTCGTGAAGCAATTCTCGGCCAGCAATTGTGAAACTGGTGGGAAAAGTTTGAACTCAAGGATTGAGCTCAACGTCGCTCAAGAATATCTGAGAATATTGCTGTTGTAGCAAATAGTGTTGAGAAAAACCCAGGTTTGTCAATTTTTCGTGTATCTTTGAAATTGGGCATTCCAACAAACGGCACTACACCGTATTTTAAAAATACTTAGATTTTAGGGCTTTTAAAGTTCAGTTAACACAAGAACTTACGCCTACCGACCATCAACAACATCGTGTCATTGCTGAGTGGGTCCTTGAAATGCATCAAACTGATCCGGAATTTCATCGAAAAATCATCTTCTGTGATGAGGCCCATTTTCACCTCGGAGGCTACGTTAACAAGCAGAATTGTAGTAGCATTTAGGACTCGGAAAACCCAAGAATTATTATTGAAAAGCCTCTACATCCTCAGCGTGTGACGGTTGCGCCGTTTTTGGTGGGGCCATTGTACCTTACTTTTTAGAAAATGAGGCTGGAGCAACAGTTACGTTGAATGGATTGCGCTATAAAACGATGATTTTGTATGGCCGGAATTGGAAGATATTGATGTGGACGACCTTTATTTTCAACAAGACGGCGTACGTACCACATAAGTAACGATACCATCGCCCTTTTGTGTGAAAAGTTTCCAGACTGTGTGATTTCTCGAAAGACGATCACAATTGGTCACCGAGATCTTAGGATTTACCACCTCTAGATTTTTTACACAATCTTTAGCCCATAATCGATTCAAGATCTCAAAGATGTAATTCGTGAAGTTATCGAGGATATACAGCAAATGTGCGAATTGGAGACAGATAATATTATGAAAAGAATATGATGGTCTCGCAAGCGTAGCCGTGGCGGCCATTTGGCTAATTTTTTTTCCATTATTAATGGCATGCCCATCCTTTTTACAATTAAATAAAAATCCGATAATTTCGCTTGAAAATACTCGTTTTATACATATCAAAATGAAACCTCTTATTGGAAGACCCTGTATATACATTACACGAGGTTTTCGTGGATGGAAATATGTGTTGATTTGTTTTCTCGGGGATTCCGCGTGTATGTTGAGGGTTGGTTCTGAAAAGAACCGCAATCTCGAAGTTTCTGTGAACTAACATTCGCCATTTTCAAGAGATATATGCGTACGTGCGAGTATAAGCGTTAGACGCATACCGTATTAGTATATGTTGGTTTGTTTTCTCGGGGATTCCGCGTTAATGTTAAGGGTTGGTTCTGAAAAGAACCGGATTTTCGACGTTTCGGCGAACAAACATTCGCCATTTTCAAGACATATATATAGTATGCGTCTAACGGTTAACCCGCACGGACGCATATATCTCTTGAAAATGGCGAATGTTAGTTCGCCGAAACGTCGAGAATCCGGTTCTTTTCAGAACCAACCCTCAACATCAACGCGGAATCCCCGAGAAAACACACCAACATATGTTTCTATCCGCGAAAACCTCAAATACAACATATATATATATATATATATATATATATATATATATATATATATATATATATATATATATAAATATATATATATATATATATATATATATATATATATATATATATATATAAATATATATATATATATATATATATATATATGTGTGTGTGTGTGTGTTACAGTTAAAACCCGTTCTTAGTTACAATGCGGTTTCTATAGTTTAAACTAGTTTTTACTAACTGCCTTTGTTACAACTAGAATTAACTGCTGGTCAAAAATGAATATCGATGAACACTAGTGCTAACTAGACAATACACGTTTTATCAAAATGATTCAGCTAAAACTGTTTCATCCAGCATCAAAGGGCATCGTGCTTTATTGTGATTGGCCGAGGGACATCACCTGATTCGACGCGTTTGGAGTGGACCAGGTATCTAACGCGCTCTTTCCTATGTAGTTATTTTCTCACGTATCGACTTGAACGCATGTATAATGGTGAACTTAAATCAGGGAACGCGATGGAAAGAAGAATTTTTAAACAGGTTATTAGCGATTGGTGAACACGAAAAAAAGAAGACCACTTCAATATCATGATAAAAGGAACTTACAACAATTTTGTAAATGAAATCGAAGAAGCACAATTAGCTCATAAGAAAACTTATAAGTAGAACAGAAGGTTGAAGCGATTTAAGGTTATTAGTATTTGTGGAACACGAAAATTAGTGACAAGAAAAGAGCACATGAAATACTACTTGTATGTGGATGAAATATTTGATATATGCTTGAAGCAGATCATGTGGCCATTGGTTATCGTGGTCGAGATAGACTAAAAAATTATACTTTTGTGTATTTTGTGAGTGTAATCTGGTCCACGGAAAACGAAGGCACAGCCAAAGCCAATGGTCTATTGAAAGGGCTAATCAAGACTTAGAAAAAATGTTGGCTTCATGGATGCATGACAATAATACAACAAATTGGTCAAATGGTCTTCGGTTTGTACAATTTATGAAAAATCGGGAACTTCATTCTGGTATTAAGCAGTCACCATACAAAGCGATATTTGGTATAGAGCTGCGAGTAGGGCTTATGATTTCGACTTTGCCCATTGATGTTATTAAGAATATACGGGATGAAGATGATCTCGAAAATGCTTGAAATAAAACAAATACTACAGATAATGGGGAATCTGAGCGAACGGAAACTGAGTCTGTAACTAGTTACAGTAACCAGCTGCGAATTATAACCGCAGCCAGGCAAAAAGACGCAGAAGGTTCCTCTAGTACAAGTGGACAGTCACCAATTACAAGAGAAGTCAATCAAGATGACCCTGAAGCTGTAGCTTCTCCGAATATAGAGCCCTTACCAATACAAGCAAGTGACAAAGATCTCGAAATTATAGCAAATGTGAATCGACAAAAAATAGCAGCCAGTGAGATCACTCATAAAAATAGGCTAAGAGAATGACGCAGGCTTCAGATTCAATACATATTTCAGTAGAAATGGGTGATAACATAATTATACAAATTCCTGATATCGACAGAGCAAAAGCTGATCTACATAATTGGATTGGAGTGGTTCTTCAAAAGTATGTCTATCTTTATATCTATATAAAGTATATCTCTGTATATCTTTCTTTAAAAGTATGAACATGGTTTTTACAAGATTGAAACAAAATATGGAATTCTCGACAAATTATATAGCAGGTATGTTGGGTAAATAATTATATGGTAAATAATTATATGGTATACCCATATTATATACCCATGGTATACCCATATATGTTATACATGGGTAAATCTCAATTGTTTTTTATGAAATAAGTTATCGCCATTATGGTAAGCTAATTTAATGTGCTTGTTCAGGTCAGAATTCCCAACAAGTCCCAAGAAAAATTCTTGCAAGTCTTTGAAATACCAACGACAAATTTACCTTTAAGAACTGTTGCTAAGGAAGCAGCCATAGGAACAGGCCAAGGATTTATTCGCAGCGTATGTAAGAGCGGGATTTCACTGAGGCAACTTTTTAGGGCAACAAGTAGTATGCGGCATTGACGCATGCTACACAAGTCTTTCCATTGAAGAAACATGATGCCACAAGAAACATGTCTATTTGTGGCATGCTACATGTTGAGTGTTGTTGCCGGCACGCATGCGTCACCTCTCGACAAGATTGAACGTGTCGAACAGTGTCGTCGCTATTCAACATCAATCTAATCGGGCGTCTTGTAGTATTTCTGTTAGTATTTCCACAAGAACTGGAATAATGAAAGAAAAACAACATTCATTGAAGATTACCATAATTCACCCGCATTGTGGAATAATAAAATCAGTGAATATAAAGTTGGTAACATGCTTTTTTGTAGTGGGTGAGATTTTATCAAGTACTCAAAATCCTCTATACTCCTTCGTGTAAAACTTCGAAATAAAACTTCATCATCAGCAAGCAAGTTGTGGTATAAATTATATTGTGTTTCTTCAACATTAACATAAAGTTGTCTTCTCCACCACTATGGTTACCTTTTTTTCTTACGATTCAAAGCTATTACCAAATATGCAGCTGCCTCGACTTTCCGTAAAGACATGCTGCACCAAACTGAAGTTGCCTCAATGGAATCGTTTCAGGCGCATGCTGCAAACACAGACAACAAAGTGCATGCGATGTGGGGAGACAAATTGCGCATGCAACATTATTAAATTTTATGCCACATAGTCGCACACTTATAATCAGGCAAACTAGGAAACGTGGTCAATGCTTCATGTCGTTCAGTGTTGCCTCAGTGGAATCCCGCCTTAAGAAAGGGTGTATAAGCAACCTTATACACAGGGTAAAGGCAACCTTTGTTACTCAAAATGCCACGATAATTTGGCATGAAATATTTGCCACGATAATTTACAAGTAGGTAAACTTCATTTCATTTTTTGTTTGTTTTTATTAAGCTGTTTCTTACTTTTCTTTATTTGATTATTTTAATTACTTGAAACTAATATTGTCAGCATGGCATTATTATTATATGTTGATGTTCCTTAACAATGTTCCTTTAAATAAGATGATTTTTGTTTAACATTAGCCACGAATTATTAATAAATATTTTATAAAACAATAACCATATTTTCAATCCCCAACAAGTTTATCTAATGCTAGTTGTAACTAAGGTTCAAAGTTAGAACTAGTCTTATCTAAAAGTTAAATATGATAAGTAGTAAATTCTAGTTATAACTAGGAAATTTTAGTTTTAACAAAGGCAGTAAAAACTAGTTTTAACTAGAGAAAACGCGTTATATCTAAACGGGTTTTAACTGTAACTTATATATTTAAATCTTGTTTTGATGAAAACGATTTTAGAAAAGATAATTATTTACCTTATTTTGCCGATATTTCTTTAGTCGGTGTAGCTTTCAATTAAAGTCGATTGAACGAATGAGCTATTTATACAGTTGATTTACAGTGATTAATTAATGGTAAATTGTTGGTAATCGAGTTGTAAAATGGGAAGGGTGGAGCCAGTCAAAAAAAAGTTTTTTGTTTAGTTTTTGCAACTTTTCCTTATCATTTTAATCATGAATCAGAATTATCAGGTACGTTTTCATTTCTCAGGGAATTTTATATTCATTTCCACATTTTAATTTGATTTAAATGATTTTCATTTTATTTTAATATTAATTTCCCTATTACAATTATTTTTATTTTGAAAATAAATAGATTACAATAAATTAATCAATAAATTAATCAATCAATTAAAACCAATATTGACATATAAAACATGTGATAAATTTTATTTAACTTTTTATAAATGTTCGTCAATACAATTTTATTCATTTATTATCCATTTGCAACATTTAAATTTGCATTTTATGTTATAAATTTTGTTTATTTTGAATGATTGTACAAATAAAGATAATAATTATTTATTTCACTAATTGTAATAGTTGAAAATGGTTGAAAATACTAAATTGATTATTGTATAAAAATGAAAAAATTCTTTAACTTTAAATTCTTTAACTTTAACTTTAAGTTGCCCTTTAATAGTAAAAAAAAATAAAACTAACTGTAAGTTGTTCAGCAATCCGTCGTCCCCTGGAAAGGGCAAGAGCCGGCTAATCCTTCCTACACCGAAATACCAAGCGAACCATCGATAATGCATTGGTTTTTATCAAAGCCAAGATTTAAGACCACCTCAATTTACATTGAAGGACTTTCTAAGGATAAGGAAACCATTCTATCTGACCTGACAAGAGCCACCAAGTGCGACATCTTGGTGATCCAAGAAACCCATAGAGGCCCCACTGTACGGAGACCCAAGATCGCGGGAATGAGACTGCTCTTGGAAAGGCCCCTTGATCAGTACGGAAGCGCCGTATTTGCAAGACCTGATCTTAAAATCCGATCTGCGGCATTCACGTCACACGATAACACTGAGATTCTCACAGTGGAGGTAAAGTCCCTCACAGTCACGTCAATATACAAACCGCCCAATGCAGCCTTCGAATTTCAAGAGGCTCCCAACTTGCGGTCGCTAGAAGGGAGGATTGTGCTGGGCGATTTCAACTGGCACAGCACAATATGGGGGTATAGCCAGACCGACGAAACTGAATCCGAACTGGAGAAATGGGCAGAGCACACGAACTTGCCTGATACACGACTGATAATCAAGCTGCCACCGTCTTTTTAAGCGGTCGCTGGAGAAGAGGCTGTAACCCGGATAGCATTTTTGTCTCGGACAAACTTGTTCACCTATCAACGAAACATGTAGAATATCCAATCTCTTGAGCAATCTCTAGAGCAAACTCTGATAAGTGGCGAACGATGATGTAAGATCTGGATATGAAGCAGAACAGCCGACGTGTCTAGAAACCTATCAACAATCTTAGCAACGACCCCACAAGTGCTACTCCGAACCTGACTCTGGTCACTTCAGACCAGATCGCATGCCAACTGCTAATGAAGGCAAAGACCCCAAGAAGGCCCAGCAAAACTACAAATACAACGCGATCCAGACAACGAAACCGACTGTCTAGATGAGCCATTCACAAGCAGTGAATTAAAAACCCCAATTAATAGCTTAATAAAAAGACAAGGCTGGAGGACTAGATGATCTAAGATCAGAACAAATAAAACATTTTGGAACTTCAACAATTGCATGGATCACCAACTTAATGAACTGCTGTGCAAGGAAGTTGCAAATCCCAAAAATGTGCAGGAAGCCTCGAGTAGTCGCGCTGTTGGAACCGGGAAAGGATCCTGCAGAATCTAAAAGCTTTCGACCTGTATCATTACTATGTTATCTCTTCAAGGTCTTTGGAAGATTGATACTGAATCGCATATCTGGTAAAGTAGACGAAAGCATAATACCAGAGCAAGCAGAGCTTCAACCGGGAAGTTGTTGCTGCGCCCAAGTTCTAAACATAACACCACATATAGAAGATGGCTTCAAGCTCAAGCTAATTACCGGTGTATCTTTTATGGACCTCACAGCGACATATGATACCGTAAACCACCAAAAAGCAGTGGAGAAATTATATCATCTTACCAAGGAGTATCGCCTAGCTGGACTGGTGAAAACTCAGTTGCAGAACAGGCGATTCTATGTTACACTGCAGGGATGAAGGAGTCGATGGAGAGACCAGAGGAACGTCCGACTACAGGGAAGTGTACTTGCTCCTATGCTTTTCAACGTATACACAAATGACCAACCAATCGACCAACAGACACGTCGCTTCATCTATGCGGATGACACAGCCATCGCCGCACAAGGGAAAAGCTTCGAAAAAGTCGACAATAAACTAACTACAGCCTTAGAAAATATGGCACCGTACTATGGCATAAACCAGTTGAAGCCGAACCCCTGCAAATCCCATGTAGGTGCATTTCACCTGAGAAATAAGGACGTTCGCAAGAAGGTGCAAATCACATGGAGAGAACAAGAACTCGAAACATGCGACACTCCAAAGTACCTGGGCGTGACACTAGACTGCACACTATCTTTACAAAAACACTGCCAGAATACAAAGACCAAAGTTTTTGTTAGGAATAATATCATTCGGAAGCTCACTGGCACAACATGGCTCCCCAAGAGCCTGACGTGCTGTGTACGTCGGCCTTTACTCTTTGTTTCTCTGCTGCCGAGTACGCGTCACCAGTGTGGTACAACTCGGTTCACGCAAGACATGTCGACGTGGCCTTAAACGACACGGGCAAGATTATAACAGGCTGCCTGAGACCGACACCTGTCGAGAAGCTATTGTAATATCTATGTGAAATTGCCCTAGCACACGTCAGCCGCAAAGCATCCGAAACAGAGTAGCAGAAGCAGATCGGGAATAGGCGGCACCCTCATGAATAAGTCTCCATCATGAATAACTCTCAATCAGTTTCAAATCGTGACCATATTTATTAAAATATTAAAAAAAAAAAAATATTCTTAAAAAAAAATGACATTATATAGCATAGTGTAGTCCTGTTTTCCAAAATATATGTACAAAAAATATATAAATTTAATTATAAAAATATTTAAAAATTAACGACACTATAACAATATAAAAAATATTCCAACTACGTCCTTGAAAGAGTTAAAGAAATATTTTGAAGATTAAACCCATGATTTAGAACAGCGTTTCTCAAACGGGGCGATATCGCCCCACAGTGAGCGATGACGTCGTTTTGAGGGTCGCTAGGTATCCAGGGGGCGATATAGGGGTGGTAGGTAGCCAGCGGGGCGATATAAGCTGTGGTAGGTATCACCAGCTATACAATGTATTTCTGTTAATTTAAAACAAAGGAATACGTTCAACAAAATTGCTCCGTGGTCTGTATTATACAACCGTCCACGCTCGTCTGCTATTCGCTGCTGGTCGAATATAGATAATCGCACGCACACACACAGCCAGCGTTACTAACTCTACCTACTTTTCCGAAGACGCCTTACAATGAGTTCGTTCATTTTCAATATGAACAATTTTCAAGTGTTCCTTTAAATCAGCGTTTCTCAAAGTGGGCGTTATCAGTGGCCCCCCAGTGGGCGATGACATCGTTTTGGGGGTCGCTAGGTGGCCAGGGGGCGATATGGGGGGCGGTAGGTAGCCAGGGGCTGATATAGGGGGCGATAGGTATCACGACGACCTATACAATGTATTTGTGTTAATTTAAAACAAACAAATACGTTCAACAAAATTGTTCCGTGTTCAGTATTATTCAACCGGCCACAAAAATTAATCAATTATAACAAAAAATTATTATATAATTTTATTTCTGAAAAAATTATAATGCCTTCACTTTCTTTTCACGAATTTTTCTTTGTACAGGGATCCCCACATTTTTATTTGAAATATTTCAAAAACTAATCAATTTTTGTGGTTAATTATGTAAGAATGCATTTATTATTAATCTAAATAGGTTCTCCTAAAGACCTAAACTTACAATTTATTTTGAATTTTGATGTTACAAGAAATTGCGGCTTGTCCTCACTAGCGCGTGTATTCTTGATATACAGTCGAACTTCCCTAAGTCGAATTGCCATAGTTCATGAAAAAAAATTCGAGTTATAGAAAATTGGAGTTATAGAAATACATAACTATAAAATGAGTAAAATACACTATACACAATTTATTCAAATTAAATACATATGTTTATATTTATAAACAAAAGATAAATATGTATAAATTATTAATATGATATAATTATAATTAATTAAAAATAATTTTAATTAAAATATTATTTTTTGAAAAGGTCAGTAATTTTTAATTGTTTTCCATAATATATAGCACCTTGTGGGTGATCTTCGATTATATCGTCTCTTTTTGGATTATAGATTATCGGGAGAATAATTAGTTTTGCTTTATTTGAGTTTTTGGTAATCATAAAATATGAAAAATAAAATGTTTCGTAATCTGCCCCAGGATTACACTATCGACGGTTTATGGTAGGCATCATAAGTTCTGGAAATTACGCGTCGGTTAAAAAATTGGAGTTATAGAAATTATTTTGTATGTCAAATTTTACCATTGCACAAATTTTTACTACGAGTTATGGAAAAATTTGAGTTGAGGAAAATTCGAGTTATGGAAGTTTGACTGTATATAAATTTTACTTTCAACGTTGCAAGATTTCTAGTGAATATTTAAGTATTTTCGTTGTTTTAAAATAAAAATTTCGAAAGAACTGAAAAATTTTCAGTATCCTATAAAATACTTGGTAAGTCAAAATACTTTTACTCTAGGAATAGAAAAAAAGCTTGTTTCAATTGAATTCTAATTATTGCACCAAAGATGCCACTATATATATATATATATATATATATATATATATATATATATATATATATATATATATATATATAAATATATATATATATATATATATATATATATATATATATATACATACAAGGTGGGCAAGGTGGGCGATGAGACAAATAAGTTTGAGAAACACTGCTTTAAATGCACACATTCCATTTCCAACTCTTTCTCGTTACCATATCCAACTCTTCGGAATTCAGAGTTTTCAAGAAAAAATATACCAAAATGTTGACCAATGTTCTTATACGAACTTAATTGCTGTTTTAGATGAACATTCAGGGTATCAAATAACCATATGGGAAGAAACTACCATATGGGAAGAAAGGTTTAGACATTGAATTTCTATTTTCCATTCAGTTGGACTGAGAGCGCGGAGCTATCAAAATAACTTTGATGTCAGCTTCTACTTCTTGTTCTTTGAGATAGGTCCTTGCAGTCAGATTCATTATCGTTTGATTTTTTCAAAATAAATATGTTTTTTGGTAATAAATATCGGTTATTATTTGGTGATCTGGCAGGAACTAGGGGACCCTAAACATCGCGGGGCCCTGGTCCCGTGCCTCGAGTGCTCAGTGGGAAAAAGGGCCCTGGCTGTTCAGAATTGTTTTTGTTAGTGTCAATGGCAAGCAACGAAATAGTGGCATTTACCCCATTTTTCTGTGGTACTCTTTCTTATTTAGAAACCACATAAAAAATTGATCATTTCTAAAAATCGTATTTTTTAACATTTGCAACGTCATAGCCGCCAAAGTAATGAAGCTTCTGACTTTAATTGAAGCACATAAATAAGCGATTCTAGGGGTATCACTTCCTTAGAATGTTTTGTTATAAATATTGTGTACGATTTCATCTGCTTCTGCGTCGACACATTTTTGGCCGATTTCGCGCCACATTAAGTACCTATATAACATATCGCATTTCAGTTCGTCCACAGAATCATTACACTTTGAGAATCAGAATCCACTAGATGAGAGTTTCGACGAAAGAAACAATAAATTATCAGGTAAGAAGAATATGTAATGTCAAGTATTTTTTTTCAAGAATTAAAAAAAGGAAATAACCATTGTCATTTTTCTTGTAATATATCAGATATGACCTGTATTATCTGAAAAACGAAAAGGTCTAAAATTAGTAATTATATTCTCAAGTGCATAATGTGTGGCATTGTAAAAGAAGTTTCTACAGATAGCGTAAATGAAAACAGTGATGATATAAACGTAAATACTGCAGCAGTTTTTGTTATGATTTCTACCGGCAGTGATTATTCTCAAATGACTCAAAAACATGGTGTCGTGAATATTCCTAAAACATCACGAAGGCAATATATAGGCAAATAAGGCAATAATGTTACAAGTTCAAGTTTTGAATATTCTTAGAAAACGTAGGATGGTTGCAACAGTTACTACTTGGTAATTCATACTTACATTGAATTGAAAAATTCACTACGTTTTTGGTAAAAACATAGTGAATTTTTTAATTCAATGTTCTTAGAAAACATTTGAGGAAGCATCTGAAGAAGACATATTGGCACGAGAAGCAGAAAATGTTGACGTTCAAGGCATTCCTTTAATTACGGCGAAAACCGATGGATCTTGATGCAAGAGATCGTACAAGACAAATTATGACGCATCGTCAAGTGGTAAACAAGGTCAATAAGTATGTAAAGTTACTTTTTGTCGCTGTTAGAAACAAGCACTGTCCTATATGCGAACGTACTGAAACAAAACAATTAGAACCAAGGGAACACAAATGTTATGTAAAAATGCTTAGAATTAAATACGCGAGGATAGTTGGTGATGGGGATAGCAGTGTCATTCCAAAATTTTGTCAAGAAAAGGGATATGGAAATAGAAATTTGGTTAAAAAGTTGAATGCACCAATCACCTACTAAGAATTTTTTATAAAATAAACTTAAAGAAAATCTTACTATCAAACGTGTTAGCTCATTCAAAAGGAAAATTGTTAGTCCGCGATTGATACAGTTATTAAAATCAAATTTATTGAGACTTAAAACAGGGATTAAAAAAGCAGTCGATCAAAGAAAAAAAGGAGCAGGAACAATGACAGAACTAATAGTTCATTTAAGTAGAGATATCAAAAACTGTCCAAAACATGTTTGGTGATCACTGATCACTTAGAATGTGATAAATACTTTTGCAGTGACTCAAAAACAAACGAATTTAATTTTGTACCTCGGTTGAAAGAGTGTGGATTATTTGAAGATATTTCAACATTTTGCAACAGATTAGTTAAAAATGCCTACAATTTGCTTTTAGATATGAATAATAATGCAGCGGAGGCATATAATTATAATTATCAAATTAGGAGGGAAAAAAATAATTTTGAAATGAATAGTGGTTACGAAGATAGTTGTTTATAAGCATATTTTATAATAAAAACTAGCAATATTACCGGATAATTCATAAAAAATATTACAAATAAAAGTGATCTGGGTTTCTCCTCGAGTATCTTCAGAAAACATCATATGACAGAACATACACTCTTCATCTCCCAAGGCAGCAGCTTCATTTGCTATCAAATTCTCGTTCTCTTCTCGTTCCGTTTTTTATTCTTAGCCTTACTCAATCTATTTTTTTCTTTTTCTTCTTTATATTTTCTTTTTTCTTCTTTCTTTTGTCAATGAGCTCGTTTTTGTAGTCGTGAAGACGTGATGATTGCTGCAAAAGATGCTTTTCTTCGCCTGTTTGATGTTTTTCTTTGTTTATCTGCGAGAGAGCCCAGAGGCGGTGGCTTAGTAGACAAAGTGTCGGAGCCGCAAGTCCGGGGTTCAAATCCTGGACATGGCAAAGTCATCACAGTAAAAACCTGCCTCGAAACCTCCCCGAATAGTGGCTCGCCAACCACGTTAAAAACAGTAAGGGCACTTGTGTCTAATGGTAAGTTCAAGACACCAAGCACAAGTGTAGGCTGCGGGAGAAGGTCCCAGGTCCTGCATGGACTGTAGCACCAAGACGAGACAAGAGAGAGAGAGAGAGCCCAGAAGATTTCGTTGGAGTAACATTGACCATAATCAATGTAACTTCAACGAAATCTTCTGGGCTGCATACAGTCATCTTTAATTGCATCCTGTTGCGCAGCAAGATAGTCGAAACCGCTAAATATGTTTTCATTCAGCGGCCATAGTCCTGCGACACGAAACCCAGTCGCTGTAATCTCACCTGTTTGCCCTTTTAGGTAAGCTTTGCCAAATAGCTCGACGATATCATAAGGATTTAGTGGCCTGTTATTATTTCTAATCCACGTTCGTCATTCTTTACTGTAATAAGACTTCATTGGTACTATAAATGTTTTGTCAAGCAGCTGAAGCTTGTGGCTTGTGTACGTATTGTGGAGGTGTAGACGCAATTTCGATATTGTTTTCTCTCGCAAGTTCTATCACATCGATGTTGAGTAAAGCGAATGTGAGTAAAGCGACCATCTAGATCAACAAGACTTTCAATTCTGCGATGGGGTTTGTGTGTTTCATGAAATGTTTGAACCAATCAGTAAATATATTCATTTGTATCCACCCTGATGGATGTGCAACGAGCACCATGAGTACAACAACACCCGGGGGATTGCTTTTCCTAGGGAAAATAATGAAGGGAGGTACAAGGCGTTTTACCATTGCCTCAACGATTGTCTAATGAGCCTCTTTCGGCTGAGGTAAGTGAAGAGACTTGCCGTTTCCCTTTACGGTTGACGACTTGGGGAATCTTGCTAAATAAATTTAAATAGTTATCCAGTCAGCTGATATTTGGATTCCAAATATGGAATGGTCAATATTTGGATACCGGGAACTGTCCATATTTGGCATTTCTAACGAATTTATACTTTCTTTAAACTAAACAAAACAATACAAGAAAAAACCTCTAATACTTTCAAACAAACATTTAGACAATTTCGTGAGTTTGCATATAAACAGAATCGTTTGGAATAAATTTGCTTTATTAAATAAACATCATTAGAAAATATCTAACAATAGGCTTATTCCGAGATATCTACGCCGCTGCAGCTTCCATGAAAAGGAAGTCTTTCCCTTCGGTGATATATAATTTATTATCTGAACAACATAATGATCACAAAAATAAAACTAATCAGCAACGTCACTTCTTGCGTCAACTAAGTGAAGAACTGGCAACCTTGTATTGAAGATCGTTCTGTGAATGGCCAAGTATGCATAAAATTGCGATTGTGAGCGTGATTAGGCAACAACTTGGTCCTTTGAAATTTGGTTAAAAAGTTGAATGCACCAATCACCTACTAAGAATTTTTTATAAAATAAACTTAAAGAAAATCTTACTATCAAACGTGTTAGCTCATTCAAAAGGAAAATTGTTAGTCCGCGATTGATACAGTTATTAAAATCAAATTTATTGAGACTTAAAACAGGGATTAAAAAAGCAGTCGATCAAAGAAAAAAAGGAGCAGGAACAATGACAGAACTAATAGTTCATTTAAGTAGAGATATCAAAAACTGTCCAAAACATGTTTGGTGATCACTGATCACTTAGAATGTGATAAATACTTTTGCAGTGACTCAAAAACAAACGAATTTAATTTTGTACCTCGGTTGAAAGAGTGTGGATTATTTGAAGATATTTCAACATTTTGCAACAGATTAGTTAAAAATGCCTACAATTTACTTTTAAATATGAATAATAATGCAGCGGAGGCATATAATTATAATTATCAAATTAGGAGGGAAAAAATAATTTTGAAATGAATAGTGGTTACGAAGATAGTTGTTTATAAGCATATCTTAAATGAAAAAACTTGCAATATTACCGGATAATTCATAAAAAATATTACAAATAAAAGTGATCTGGGTTTCTCCTCGAGTATCTTCAGAAAACATCATATGACAGAACATACACTCTTCATCTCCCAAGGCAGCAGCTTCATTTGCTATCAAATTCTCGTTCTCTTCTCGTTCCGTTTTTTATTCTTAGCCTTACTCAATCTATTTTTTTCTTTTTCTTCTTTATATTTTCTTTTTTCTTCTTTCTTTTGTCAATGAGCTCGTTTTTGTAGTCGTGAAGACGTGATGATTGCTACAAAAGATGCTTTTCTTCGCCTGTTTGATGTTTTTTTTGTTTATCTGCGAGAGAGCCCAGAGGCGGTGGCTTAGTAGACAAAGTGTCGGAGCCGCAAGTCCGGGGTTCAAATCCTGGACATGGCAAAGTCATCACAGTAAAAACCTGCTTCGAAACCTCCCCGAATAGTGGCTCGCCAACCACGTTAAAAACAGTAAGGGCACTTGTGTCTAATGGTAAGTTCAAGACACCAAGCACATGTGTAGGCTGCGGGAGAAGGTCCCAGGTCCTGCATGGACTGTAGCACCAAGACGAGACAAGAGAGAGAGAGAGCCCAGAAGATTTCGTTGGAGTAACATTGACCATAATCAATGTAACTTCAACGAAATCTTCTGGGCTGCATACAGCCATCTTTAATTGCATCCTGTTGCGCAGCAAGATAGTCGAAACCGCTAAATATGTTTTCGTTCAGCGGCCATAGTCCTGCAACACGAAACCCAGTCGCTGTAATCTCACCTGTTTGCCCTTTTAGGTAAGCCTTGCCAAATAGCTCGACGATATCATAAGGATTTAGTGGCCTGTTATTATTTCTAATCCACGTTCGTCATTATTTACTGTAATAAGACTTCATTGGTACTATAAATGTTTTGTCAAGCAGCTGAAGCTTGTGGCTTGTGTACGTATTGTGGAGGTGTAGACGCAATTTCGATATTGTTTTCTCTCGCAAGTTCTATCACATCGATGTTACGAATGTGAGTAAAGCGACCATCTAGATCAACAAGACTTTCAATTCTGCGATGGGGTTTGTGTGTTTCATGAAATGCTTGAACCAATCAGTAAATATATTCATTTGTATCCACCCTGATGGATGTGCAACGAGCACCATGAGTACAACAGCACCCGGGGGATTGCTTTTCCTAGGGAAAGTAATGAGTGGAGGTACAAGGCGTTTTACCATTGCCTCAACGATTGTCACTAATGAGCCTCTTTCAGCTGAGGTAAGTGAAGAGACTTGCCGTTTCCCTTTGCGGTTGACGACTTGGGGAATCTTGCTAAATAAATTTAAATAGTTATCCAGTCAGCTGATATTTGGGTTCCAAATATGGAATGGTCCATATTTGGATACCGGGAACTGTCCATATTTGGCATTTCTAACGAATTTATACTTTCTTTAAACTAAACAAAACAATACAAGAAAAAACCTTTAATACTTTCAAACAAACATTTAGACAATTTCGTGAGTTTGCATATAAACAGAATTGTTTGGAATAAATTTGGTTTATTAAATAAACATCATTAGAAAATATCTAACAATAGGCTTATTCCGAGATATCTACGCCGCTGCAGCTTCCATGAAAAGGAAGTCTTTCCCTTCGGTGATATATAATTTATTATCTGAACAACATAATGATCACAAAAATAAAACTAATCAGCAACGTCACTTCTTGCGTCAACTAAGTGAAGAACTGGCAACCTGGTATTGAAGATCGTTCTGTGAATGGCCAAGTATGCATAAAATTGCGATTGTGAGCGTGATTAGGTATATCACAGTATACACATTAGGTATACACAGTACGTATACACAGTCGCAGTCCGGCGACTGTGGTGATTCCCTCCTTCCAATCCGATGGAGGTAGGAATTGAAGTTCCAGTGTTGTTCGTTGAAGTTCCATCCAGTCTTTAATCGATTGGATGAAATTCCTGGTCCAGCTTCCGTTTTGTGTGTTCTCCCAACGTGTTTGCTATTCCCTGAAAAAGAAGAAAGAGATTCTGCTCCTCACATCTCTGTGGGATATTTTCTTAAATAGTACAGAAAGTTGGCTTCTGGGCTCCTGAGGAGAATCTATACCCGAGGCCAGTCTGGCCAGCGCATCTGCTCTCTCATTTCCGATTGGGCCTTTATGTGCTCGAACCCAATGCCAGTGCAGTTCTGCTCGCTGCGATATTTCTCGCGCCATCTCCCACGTTTCTACGAGTAGTTCCGTACGAGCCGACATGTGTTGTAGAGCTTCTAGAACGGATCTGTTGTCAGACAGGATTGAGCAGCCGGCGAAGTCATTAATGTTGGATCTAATATACACAAGCGCTCGATTTACCGCGATTAACTCGGCCTGAAATGTGGAGCAGAAATCGGCGAGTCCCATGCTTTCGCAGTGTATCTCAGTTTCGTCTGAGTACACCGCGGAAGCCGCTCCTACTCTCCGTTCCCACCTAGAGCCGTCTGAGTACAACGTGACTGATTGTGAGTGCGAATTTGCCTCACCCTGTGTATACTTTATCAATCCGATCTCCGCGGGGTGCACCATCCCCTGAATGTAGACTCTAGTTTCGATGTCGCCCGGTGAGATTGTGAGGCCCGTGACCTCGGAAAGCTCAATCTCATCTACTTCACGCAGCAGATGTTTCTTAGTTATGAGAAACACTGAGGAGCTTTTTCCGTTCTCGAACTCCGCATGCACTATACCATATCGGCGCTCCGTACCGCAGACAGCGTTCGACAGCTCCCTTATATATAGTGGACATGGCCGACCTACAAAGACTCTTTCATTGACGCGGCGCTAAATCTGAAACCGATCTGCTTTGCTCTCCCGCACGCTGTTCTTTGAATTTCTAAGACCTATCGATATAAATGCCCAGATATTTGATGTAGGGAGAGCAATAGATTCACCTATTTTGAAAACTGGATTCTGTTGGTTGGACTTTTTGCCGAAGAAAATGGCCTCTGTTTTTGCCGCATTAAATTTGAGTTTGGTCTCGGCCGACCATACGCTGTAAGTGTCTCCAGCGCGCGGTTTACTGAGTTTCTGAGCCCTATATACGTGGTGAATCTCGCTAAAAGCATTGTGTCATCAGCATATGCAACTATCTCGCAACCTTCCGAGAGGTCTATGTCGAAGATGGAATCGTACAGAATTTTCCAGAAGCCGGGACCTGATTTGGATCCTTGCAGGCAACCTTTTTCTACAGCTTTTCCCATGAGTATATTGAGCTCTGAAATTATAGCTGTCCTGTTATTCAAATAGTCTCTAGCTAGGCGGATAAGATTGTCTGGACATTTCTTAGAAATCAGTCTGTCGATAATGCCGCTGATATCCAGCGCCGCTGATATCCAGAGCGACCGCCGCGCAATAGTGACCCGTCGATTTACATTCTGTGACGAATATAACTACTTTTTTGATGGCATCTATAGTTCCTACTCCCTTACGAAAGCCAAATTGATTATTGTTGAGTAACTTATTTTGGGACAAGTAATGCTCCAATCTAGTGATTAGGAGCGAATCTAGAATTTCGTTCTAGAATTCCGGCTACAGGAAGTAGGTTCTGAAGTCTTTTGGGCTTGATCCGTTCTTGTTTGGTTTGGGGACACTCTTGACTAATTGTTCTTTCCAGCAAGCTGGGAAGACACCTATTTCGAGGCATTTGTTATAGATATTTCTAAAGAGGGACGAGTTATTCTCAAAAGAAATGCGAACTATGTCCGCTGTCAAACCGTCAATACCTGGCGCTTTCCTTCCGTTCATGAATCTGAGTAAGCGGTTTATTTCCGGAACCGTAAAGGGCCTGTCGTCAGGTCCGCCGGAGGCACAACGGACAGCATAAGAGGTGTTGTGTATTTAATAAGTCTCAGGCTAGCAATTTTGGGACGTCATTGCTGATTGTCTCTATGTATCTCTTGTAGGCAAAGAATGTCACAATTATTAATTCGACATATTCCCCTTTGGTTTGGGGACACTCTTGACTCATTGTTCTTTCCAGCAAGCTGGGAAGACACCTATTTCGAGGCATTTGTTATAGATATTTCTAAAGAGGGACGAGTTATTCTCAAAAGAAATGCGAACTATGTCCGCTGTCAAACCGTCAATACCTGGCGCTTTCCTTCCGTTCATGAATCTGAGTAAGCGGTTTATTTCCGGAACCGTAAAGGGCCTGTCGTCAGGTCCGCCGGAGGCACAACGGACAGCATAAGAGGTGTTGTGTATTTAATAAGTCTCAGGCTAGCAATTTTGGGACGTCATTGCTGATTGTCTCTATGTATCTCTTGTAGGCAAAGAATGTCACAATTATTAATTCGACATATTTCACTTAGGAGCTCTTCTTTTTTGGATGAAAGTCCCTCTGTATTAAAGGTGATTATAGTTGGCCTCGAAAAGGGCTTTTGTGAAAAAGATGTCATCTTTTATATTGTTTGTATTTCTAGAATGCTGATGTTCAGTTCAGTACTGGAGAATCTAATCCAAGCACCTATGCAGGGGCACCACGAGCAGGAATCAGCTTCGCCTCCAAAGAAACAATTAAATGCCGCAGGAAAACGCGAAAATGTTGTTCACTTATCAACAATTAAGTGTATTGATTGCGCTAAATAAGTGTAACTAAATTCTTATTTATCTTGAAAATTATTGTAATTATTTATTTATTATCCCTTTTTACCCTTATGAAATATTCATTAATAATATTAATTAATTCCCGAGGTAAAATATCATTTTTATTCATATTACTCGCATGAGTAATAAAAAATATTGTTTGTAACAAGGGCGTAAAACCCAATTTCGCTCTCGCGTCAAGTCAACTTACCGCCCTAGTTAAAAGATATACTATTTTCATCTCTCGAGTACACGGGTGTGCCCGCTAAGCACAATATGCACTTTAACGTCATTTAGTTTAGATTCAGCAATTTTTAAAACAAAATACAAAAGTGTTTTTAGCTTCAAAAAGAGTTAAATAATGGGGGTTTCAAGGACCATGTCGATAATCAAGTTTTAAGTATAAATATGAAGAGGTAGGTGAAGAGAGATGATGAAGAGGTAGGTAGCACATAAGGGTTAAAATAAATTAAACCGAGGCTTGTCAGAAACCGCTAAAAAAGTGTTTCTATACGTCGTACTTTAAGATTACCATCTACAAAAATTCAATCAAATCGATTGAGAGGTATGCGAGATATTCACTATTTTCTATACTTTTGCCCAACCCTGTTTATACCATTGCAGATTATTTATTTAAGGCCCTTGTTACAACAAAATAAGTCTTGGTTGCCTGGTTAAGTTTTATTTAAAACATTTTTTAGTCAGACTAGACGGATATATTTTGTTTATGTTTATTCTAGACTTGTCTGTTAGTTTTTGCAGGTTTTGTGCAATCTCTTACTAAATGAACGCTGTAATGAATGAATAGATAACAACACTAAAATCAAGTTGTTTATTTTTGCATTTGTTTATTATTCATTTATAGTTAGATTAGGAGATAAAATGATTGTCATAGGTATTTTTTTATAAACATGGATAGGCACTTGAGACACTTTAATTAAGTATTCATTAAAAATATTTGCTAACCAGTTTGAACTGAATGATCAATAAATGACTTCATAGAATTGAAATGACTTCATAGATTTAAATAAAATAATATTTCGTCTCGGATGATTATGACCTTATGATAAACGACCTTATAACCTTATGATAAATTATTCTTCAAGGGTTTATTTAAAAAAAGTGAGTATACAATTCAAATTAACTTTTATTATGTAATTGCAGATATTGGAAGATTACTTGCGAATAGTGATTGCAATACCCGAATACCGGTATTTCAAGCTATATTACAATTTCTTGGAAATCGGTATTTGCTAAGGTAAAATACCGATATGCATTTTGGAATAATATTTCTTCGATGTGGTAGTGCCAACATCAAACTTTTGCTTTTCCCTTCCGCTCCGATCTCAACTATTCTTATGACTACATGCTACTACATAGTAAGGCATAGAAACTCGCATAGAAAGGCATATTGAACTAGGAAATGTTTTAAAGCGTTTACATAACTATAATGACTTTAAAAGAGAAAAATAAATAAATTTCCACAAAAACATTTATGAAAAGCAAACATAGACCTATCCATAGGAATTTGGCAAACAATAATACAAAAGTAATAAAAAAATAAGTAATAAAAAAATATATTCATCTAACAGTAAAACCATCAAATGAGAGACCGAGAAGATGTATAACTTCGAGGCAAATATTTGGAAGATGTATATCGCTCATTATTAACAATACCACCAAGCTCAAAGAGCATTTAAGAGCCTCAAAATACGTTCGAGGCTTAATGACAGTTCAATTGATGCATTATGTTTTTTACGATCACATTTCAAAAATATGATGTTAATAAATTAGTTAATGTTTTTTTCTATTAATAGATATTATAGCAACAAGAGATTTTTTGTGATGTTTACTCTTAATATTATTGTAATACTACATATATGTTTTGTTCCTTTATTATGTTGTAATACCCTAATGATTTATTTTTTATATTATATTTTTGGTTTCTATTGTTCAAAATTCTTATTTTACTGCTATTACAAACTAGGCACTCCATAAAACATATGTCGATCATCTCATTTATTTTTGTTTAGCTCCACAAATTGCTCTCTATTAGTAAGGTAAGTATTCATAAGTCTAATGCTATTAGAATCAAAAGAGTAGTAGATCAGTTTCTTCATGAGTAGCTCATGCGATACACAGTCGAATGCTTTTGTAAGGTCAAAGCAACTTGTATAAACATATCCCTTGGCCTTTAGTATGTGTTCCGATAATGTGTTTATTGTTAGGGTTGTCGATTTGTTTGAGCGGAAACCAAACTGACACGGTGAATAGAGATTTTAGTTTTCAAAATGGTCGTTGATTTTTTTAATAGTTTTTCAAATACTTTTGCAAGAGTTAGTACTAGAGATAGGTATTGGTCTATAGTTGTTTAGTTCAGCGCTGTTACCTTTTTGGACCTTACCTTTGACGGGAAATATGATTCAGGAATAAATTTGTTGATGATTATAGTCAAAGGTATTACGATGATGTTTGCTAATGTTTTGATTATGATTGAATTTATTCAGAATGCACAATTATAATAATAAACAATTAATTCTTTCTAAAACTGCGGCAAAAATTAAGACATAAGGCAAAAGAAAAAAAACAAACAAACACACAAGTCCCACAAAAACAAAAAATAAATAAAGAAACCAAAAACAGTAATTCCTCGCACTCTATTCACAACGATAAAAATAAAAATTCACCTCACTACCTATTTATATTTTTTCTTTTTTTAACTGAACCACCTTTTTCATCAAGGGCCAACCGGCTCCGTCTTCCCTCATGCACGAAACCCAGTCGTCTACCACCAGTCTCTCCTCACGGCTCCACTGACATCCATCACAGCTTTGTGCCCAATGTGCCCACATGTTACTAGCCTTTTTCTTCTGACCCGCACCTGTGTCGTGCAATCAATGCCTGCGGCAGCCTAGCTCCATTGAGGTAAAATGGAAGTCTTTGGAACACTTGTACGCTCTTGTATTCTGGGAGGAACTTACTCCCTTCGACCTTCCTCTAACAACACTTCCCGTCCACCTTCCGTCCATTCCCAAACATTCTCTCGATTTCCTCATATGCCCAGCCACAGCTTTCATACAGGTTCTTTCTTTCGCTCCGCCATTTTGTGCCCTTATTTACACCATAACCTTCCATTCTTGCAACTCTCAACACTTTCCTTTCAAACTTAACGACCCTCCTAGTTGCCTGCGAAAACACTTTCCGCATATTTGTTTCTTGCAGCACGATGTATGCCGGCGTAGTTCTATCTAAATTGAGTGCCATTTTTAAAAATTGTAGCTGGACTCTCTCAACTATCTCTTCCTCTTTCACTCCCATACTTCCGCTCCATACAAAAGGATACTTCTCACACATGCCTTCCACACTACCATTTTTGCTTCAAAGTTATTGCTCAAGCACTCCTTCCATACGTTCCCTAGCCCGTTAGCAGCCACCCAAGCCTTTTTACAAATATATTTCACATGCTCTTTCGCGGACTCATCCTGCCCAGCATAAAACCAAGGTATTTGGAGCTGATAACTTGCTCGATTACACTACTTCCCCATTTAAATGAATCACTCCTTCTACCCGCTCTCTTACGAAACATCATCCATTTAGACTTTTTTACGTTCACTACCAATTTCCTCTTTTCAAAAAATCTTTTCACCCGCTCGATCATCTCTAACATTTCTCCTATCGATCTAGCCAAAATCACAAAGTCGTCCGCATATGAACCTCCGCAACCTCCAAACTTTCCTACTACAAATTACTACCCCTCCCACTTAACCACTGCTCAGCACACTCTCTAAATCTGCCGTATACAGGTTAAGTAATATTGGACTCAGCGGACAACCTGCCTTAGCCCCATTCTCACATCAAAGCTTTCTGAAACTTCCTCTCCTACTTTCACTCTGCACCGCGTATCCTGATATAAATCCCGTCTCAAACATCCCCACATTCTCTCCCTCACCACAGTGTCGTAGGCTGCTTTCAGATCTATCAACAGAGCATAAAGCTTCCCTTGCTTCTTAACCAGCTCCTGCTCCACAATATACTTCAACGTAACCAAGTGTTCCACCGTGCTGTAATGCTTTCTTAAGCCGGCTTGTACATCCGGGATCAGACCTTTATCTTTCTCTTCACACAAAAGCTTTTGCTCCAGCAGTTTCGCATCGATTTTATACGACGCGTCCTTAACCGTTATTCCTCTGTAGTTGGCTAGGTCTTCCCTATCTCCACCTTTGTATATCGGTACAATTAAGAACAATCGAAGAGATATCGAGATTTTCCCAATCTTGCATTGAATCATATATGAGTATACACACGCCACTATGTATATGTTTCTATCTACAAAAACCAGCTGCAAGTATATAGTGTTCTAGACCAGTGGTCGGGGAACCTGGGTGAATTACCCCAAATGGGGTAAAAATTAAATTTTGGGGGTAATAAGAACTCCTTTCTAATTTTCTAATTCATAACCGTGTTAGTATTTGTACAAACCAATCTTAAAACTTAAACAATTCAGCGAGATATACGGAGCGGGCCACCTGACTCCCCACCACTACTAGAACAAGTCAAAGGGCGCATCTGGACCATCGCGCATTAGGTGATCGGCGTGAACGCACAATCGTGCACATGCACATGCACGTGCATACAGTATTATAGAGACCGTCGTAATGCTCACACGTCTTCGAGCGCTTGAGTTTATAGTTGACGAGGCAGATCATATCATCACTAATTTCAACGATCAAGGTAAGCTGCCATTTAAAAATTTAATTGAATGAAAGCGTTTTTCAACCACTGGTTCTGTCACCTTTCAGATGGCAGCAAATAGAAATAGGAAAGGAACATACCAGGAGAATTCCTTAATTATGGTTTTACACAAATAGAAGACAAAGGTACAATTAAACCACAGTGTGTTGTATGTTTGTACTACTGGTTTGAAGTACTGACTTCAGAATCTTTCAAAAAAAGTCAATTGAAGAAACATTTGGATAATTTGCATTCACATCTGTCTCCCAAACCGCGAGAATACTAAATAAAAGGCAAAGATTGGACAGCAACTTGTTAGGTACCTTTGATCAGCGTTCAGCATCAAAGGCTAGATTTGAAGTAGCCTGGATGATTGCCCGAAACAAAAAACCATATACTATTGGTGAAGATTTCGTAAAACCAGCAGCTGTGAAAATGGCAGAGATAATGTGTAGTCAGAAAGAGGCGAAGAAACTGAATTCAGTGCCCTTGTCTGCGAGAATTGTAAAAGAAAGATTTTCTATCTTGGCGGAAAATGTGAAGGAACTGGTTATTTTCTCACTAAAACAGGCTAAATATTTTGCTATTCAGTTTTATGAAACTACAGATGTTAGTAGCAATTCACAGCTAATGGTGTATGTTCGCTACAAAGGTACAAATGCAATTGAAGAGGAATTGTTGTTTTGTTCTCCTCTCGAGTTGAGATCTCGTGGAATTGATGTGTATAATAAGGTAAATGACTACCTCAATACTGAAAGCATTAATTTAAAGTGGGGAAACTGTATTGCTGTGTCTCTTGATGGAGCTCCAGCTATGCTGGGTCATATTAATGGTTTTTCGGCTTTTGTGAAAAAAAATAATCCAAATATTGAAGTTACTCACTGTATTACTCACATAATCCATCGCCAGGCACTTAAGGAAATATTTGGAACCTACACTGGAAGCCGTCATACATGATGTCATCAAGATTGTTAATGCTATCAAAGGACATGCACTAAACACGCGACTATTTCGTGAATTATGCCAGGACGGCGAAGCTGAATATGCGGACATGCTGATGACATGCGAATATGCTGAATAAGCTGAATATGCTTTATCATACAGAAGTGAGATGGCTCTCTCGTGGAAATGTTCTAAATCGAGTATGGGCTCCCAAAACTGAACTCGAAATGTTTATGGTTGATCAAAAGAATATTCTCGCCGATAAGTTTAAAAACACTT
The DNA here is from genome assembly GCA_944588485.1 of Phosphuga atrata. Classification (NCBI taxonomy): domain Eukaryota; kingdom Metazoa; phylum Arthropoda; class Insecta; order Coleoptera; family Silphidae; genus Phosphuga; species Phosphuga atrata. The sequence goes on from OX155892.1 coordinate 63,465,090, forward strand.
CGCGGGTTGCACGTCTCGCATATTTAGCTGACATTTTTGAGAATATAAATATATTGAACAAAGAGTTGCAAGGAAAAAATATTAATATCATTTTAGCCATAGAAATAGTGTCAGCGTTTAGATTGAAGCTTCAATATTGGAGACAGAAAGCAGAACACAACAAGATAGCTTCTTTTTCAAAGTTAGCTTTGTTTTTGGAAGATTGTGAAAATATTACTTTTGATGACATCAATGACACCGTTATCAGACATCTTACCAAACTCGGAGAGCGTTTCTTTGATTACTTTCCAGATCTTGATATAAATACTGTCAGTTGGGTTGTAGATCCTTATAAATGTGACATTGCTAGCGTACCAGAAGATCCCCCAGGTTTGGCAGAGGAAATTCTTGAACTTCGATCTAATACTGAAGCACGTATTCAATTTGAGAACAGAGCAAATCTGTCGTATTTTTGGTTGTCAAAATCTGCAAAAGCCTTCAAAATTGCACATGAGGAGGTGGTAAAAAAGTTTCTGCCATTTGTAACAACCTACCTTTTCGAACAAGGCTTTTCCACTCTAATGAACATAAAAATGAAGAACAGAAATCGATTAAACGCCGAAGACTGTATCCAAATTGCTCTTAAATCAAAGAGCCCCAATTTTGAAGATATTGTATCAAACATGAAGCAACATCATTTCTCCAAAACATGAAAGGGGAAAGTTTTCAATTAATTTTACACATTTACTATTTTCATGTAACATTTTTTATTTGTCGTGTAAATTAATTCAATAAATAAAGTTTAATTTAAATTTACATTGATTTTCTTCTTTTCAAAATGAGGGGGTAATATTAACTTCCGCAAAAATATTTTGGGGGAATGGTCAATAAAGTTCCCCGATCACCGTTCTAGACGAAGACAGTTCATCTCATTGTAGGAAATCCAATGTTCATTTAGACATATAATTTCTATTGGTTGATCACAAATTAAAAATGATTCTGATTCACAGATTTTGTTATTTTTTAATGATGGTATATTTAAGTGAAAAATATTGTATATATTTACAGTCTGAAATGTTATCCTGTTGGTGGGTGTGGCACCCCGTTGATAAAATTCCGCTGTGTTTTAGGGAAGTTGAATCTTATAACCGATCGCTTCCTTCCTGACATGATCGCTTCCTTAAATTCGAACTTAATACCAATTTTAAATGAATCGTTATGTCCGTTCGATTGTAGTTTTTCAATGACGATCTTCTCTGATTCCTGATGGTGTGTGATGATATATTTCTTGATTTCGTCTTCCTTTACGCCCTTCTTGATATTGCCCAGGTACATCCACGTTCTATGGGCCTTCTTGAGATTTGCTACGAAGCTAGAGGTAGGGTCGATTTTAGCTGTTCCTATGATGGTGTTTTTCTTGTGTAATCTTTTCTTGTAAATAACTTTTTTGAATTCATCTTCAGGTATTGAATCTTTATTTGGTGGACTTATCTCCTCTTCCAGTATAGGAGATTTACTTTTTTTGCTCCGGTACGTTCACCGTTGCTGTCGTTTTTTTCGGTTTCTTTATCTGGTATATTGACTTGCTTATCATCTATATTCGGTAGATATCTTTCTATATGGTAGGCGAGGTACTTGGTGAGATTACAATATTAACTTGCTCGGAATTGTGTTTCTTTTCTTCGTGTAATGTTTTTAGCTCATTAGTGAGCTCCTTGATCCTTTCCAATAAGGGCTTTGTTTCTTTTATTATCAATGCCGACATGAGATCACTGAATTCAGTACCATAGAAATACAACGGTATGTTACCTTCTCGAGCTCCTGTAGTGGTGTTTGAGCGTAGTTTCATCGGCATGTTTAGATTTTTTGAAAATTGAAAATTTATTGTACAACTATCTTTCGAAATTCAACTTAATTTAAACATTATTGTTCGTGTTGAAACTTTAGTAATTGCATGAACTCTCGTCTCGTACAACCGGACGGGACGAGAGTCCCCACGAGAATGATATACGAATGATATACGTATACTTGGTACGTAACAAATATAAAGAATACAAATTGTTTTTAAGGTAGTTTTGCGATGAATTGAATAAAAAAATCTACAAATGTTGAAAAGTGAAAACCTAGTAAAACTTGACCCTTCGGTCAATATAAAACTAAATTTTATTAAAAAACGAAACGTCCTAATAAAAATATAATTGATAATAAACTTTATACTTTATACCAAAATTAAATGAATTGATTATACCACCTAATTTATTCCTTAGCCTCTAAGTTTGATTTTTTATTTAATAGCTTACTCTAGTTATTCATAATACAGGATTTATTTCTTCAAATGTAAATCTAGATTTTGGAACAAAATCCTTGATAAGTGACCTAAAAAGAAATGAAATTAATATATGCACCACTTATTTTTTCTACAAAATACCATTTAGACTTGTCGCAAATGTAATGAACTTCTGCAGGTGGGTAACCATTGAAAGTAGTCGCTGTTGTTATAGTATAAGCTCCAAATTCTTCAAAAATAATCCAATCCCCGATTTCCATCTTTGGCAAAATTTTGTTATTAATCACCTTATCGTAAGCATCGCAGGTTTGTCCCCAAATTGAACTATTATAACGCTGTCCAAGAGTTTTCTAAAAGAAACTTTAAATTTTCCAGAAAAAACATTTTAAATAAATTAACTTTTAATGTGCGGAAGTTTGGAATTGGAACATTGTGTTGGATGTTGAACAAGAAACTCCCGTAGACCCCGTCATTAATGTAATACATGATGTGTTTTTCATTTTCCTTCGTTTTAAAGGTTTTAATTGAATAAATCGAACACGCCAAGGTGAAAGCTGATTCTACAAAATATCTTCCAGGTTCTGAAATTATTTTCATCGATGGGCTTGGAAAAAACTCATCGAGAGATTTATTTATCATTTCTGCATTCTATAAAAGAAATAGTTTGAATTGAAAAGTATAAACAAATAAATTTTCATTTTTGATTAACGATTAGACAAATTGGAAGGAAATTACTAGCATATCAAATAAAATTTTGACTATTTACAAAATTAATGCAACAAAATGTTGGAAAATTATTTATAAAATGAAGGTGTGAAGACGAATGGTGGAGGACTGGAATACCTCCATTATGATACCAATACACAAGAAGGGAGATCGCAAAGAATGTAGCAACTACAGAGGTATCATCGCACTACTAATTGTGACCTACAAGTTTTTCGCTATCCTATTAAAGAGCCAGAATAAACCCGTATGCACAGGAGATTTTGGAGGACTACAAGAGCGGGTTCCGGCGGAACAGGTCAACAAAAGAGGAAAATATTTAAAAAAAGCAAGCAAAATATTATGGAAAAAGCAATAAAAATATCGGAATTTCAAGTGGCGCTTCGTACTCGAACCAATTTTGATCTAAGAACAGTTGTGGTATGTGTTCCAAGTAAATTTATAGTAAACAAATTGCATTCAATCCACTTCTTGGCGTGTTCGGTTAAATGCAAAATTTCATATTGTATCTGGTATTGCAAGTGCGATAGAATTCTTAAGGGTTCTACCGGGAACTGCAAACAGAAATTTTGCGAGATTTTATTAATTATGCAAAATCTCAATTTTTGCAGAGTATTTGCAAAATTGGTCAAGTACTCCAGAACTATAGTCAGAGGTGCAGAAATATTTCAAAAACGCACAGTATTTCTCAAAAGTGGTCCATTTTTATTCTTATTGAATGTTGTCTTAAAGCGGGATCGTACTTAGCCAGTAGATGCAGCAATTCTAAAAAGTTTCCTCTATTGGTACAAATTTTGTTTTACCACAAATTGTATTATATCAAACATTCTCAGCGCGGAAATTCTCAGCGATTTGAAAAAGGATTTTCTAATTTTGTATTTTCTCTGCCCCCCAAGCTACCCTACTGCGTAACTCATATGTAACGCAAATAAGTGGATGCAAGTAACGCAACTCATAGATTAGTTTAGTCTAGACTGACTAATCTAGTTTAGTTCATCCCTGCGCCTATATTTACATTAATTCATTGTAAATTTCGAGAAGAAAATAAAGTAAATAGTAGTCTGCTACTAGAAATATATACTATAAATAGTTGTCTACTACTCTAAGTAGACTACTGAACCAAACGATTCTTGGGAAAGAAAACAAAACATCTGTGGAATTATAAACGCTTTTTTCAAAAAATACAATCTTAATTTATTATTCGTTTAAAGTTTTTTTTTTATAAGTTTATATTCTTATTAGCGGTCGTCCATTAATCACGTGATGTTTTTTAGCAACTTTTTAATACAATAATTTCCGTTATTCGGATCACTGAACTTTTCATTTTTCCTCTACAGCACACAACCGAAGAAAAATTAATACATATAAGAAATTGCATGACTCAATCAACAGAGGCGGCTTTTCTTTTAGGCGGCTTTTTCGTTTGTATCGCCGCTCTATATCTGTCTCTCTCAGACTCAATTCCACTACGCGGCGTATGCCCCTAACAGCTCGGCCCCGTCGATCCTGCTTCGGACCAACCACTACTACGCTAAATTGTAGAAAAAATTAATTTATCAATATGTGGTGAAACATATTACATGTTGAATTGTTTGTGTTGACCTAATAACATTTACATTAAGCTATATAAAAATGAATCTATTTAATTTATGTACGACAAAACAAATGTTAGCCCCAAATTTGCCGCCCCTAAAATCGGCCGACATGGGCTCCAGCCTACTCAGCCTTCTGGTAAATCCAGCACTGTCTCCTAGTTTAGACATTGTTTTGAGACAAAACATACGCGGCAACGATTTATGCATGTATTCGGCGTCAAAATCATAGATTTCTACTGGGACTGGCAGCGAGTTACGCGCCAGAAGGGAAAGATGATGTTCTAAACCCACCGCCACCACAGTCATGCGCATGCGCGATGACCTTTAACCCCTAACCTAACCTTGACCTTGACCCCTAACCTGACCTTGACCTTGGCCTTCCGGTTTCGACTTCCGGTTTCCGGTTTCGACTTCCGGTTTCCGGTTTCAACTTCCGGTTTCCGGTTTCGACTTCCGGTCGCCATTTTCGGAACTTCCAGATGCGCGGGAAAATTCAAAAAATAGACGCGAGGCGGGGAAATTCAAAATTAGACCCTGTTGAGACAAATGAGGTGTGAAGTTGGTTGCATACATCAACGGGACTAAATACATGAGACTAGACAGACTAGACTAAACCATTTTAAACCATTTGATGAGAAAAATCAAATCTGGTGTCAGAACGGCTCTAGCATGTGCCTTAAGCGAGATACCGCCCGACCGCCTACCCCACAGTTGATGACGTCATCCGCCGCGGCAGATATTGCTAAACTAATTACCTCGATGCTGATTGGCTGATTAACGAATAAATAATTACAGTTGACCTTTTCCCTATTTATATGTGATGGACAAGACTGGACAGACAAGACTAGACAGACAAGACTAGACGAGACTAGTTAGATGAAGCTAGACAGATGGGGGCTAAATACATGAGATTAGACAGACCAAGCTAAATACATGAAACTAGATTAGACTGAACTAAAATATATAAGGGATTGTTTAATTTAAATAAAATATATTTTCGATTGTTTTTCTTATAATTGTTAATAATGTTTATATTATTACTTTCATTTTGTTATCTACGTTTTATTTTGATTTGCGGCTTGTTGATTAGACGCAACCGGATGTTTGTCAGTCATAACACCAGGCAAGAATAGAGGGATTAGACTAGACAGACTAGATTAGACAGACAGACAAGCGGAGAAAATTCAAAATGAGTTGCGGATGGGTAGCGGACAATCCTGTATGCATACATAATTGATTGCAAACATATTACGGATTGATTCAAATGAGATTATTGGTTTTAGGACGGACAAGATCGGACAATACCGAAGAAGGTCGAACAAGAACGGACAAGACTATACAGACCTTATATTTATCCGAATAATTTCCTATGAGTAAGCGAAATTTCTTATACTTGTCTGTGAACCAGATCGTATTAATGTTTTTCATTCATATAAATACCAAAGAGTTCAATTCTGGCATCCACTTTTCATCTACTTGCATCCACTTTTCATTTACTTGCATCCACTTTTCATCTACTTGCATCCACTTTTCATACGCTTTACATTTACTACTCGCGCCGCTTATCGGTTTGAAAATCGCGCGTTCAACGAAAAAATAAATACACGTGATATCTCACCACACCATCACCCCACCTCACCCCCCGTGATGTTTCGTGATTTTTTTACGAATTTTCTTCCTGGAACAGTTGTGGAATATGTTCCAAGTACAATAGTAAACAAATTGCATTGATTATTCTCTTCCTGTCGTGTTCATTAGTCGTGTGAAGTTGGCCCCCGAAATTTTGAAAAATTTAAATTTTTTTAGAGTTCTGGCAAGATTTCGAATAGTTCTAGAGTTCTTGCTTGAAAATTGCAATAGTTCCGGGGAATTTCGGGCAGAAATCGAGAAAAACAAATTGGGGGCCAACTTCACGCAGCCCCCTATTTTTCAGGAAAAAGAGTTCTGATGTAATATTCCAGTTCTTTACATAGAGTTCTAGAGTTCTCAATCGATAATGAATATAGTTCTACTTTTTTTTTTTTAAATTTTTTAATTTTTGAAAAATTAAAAGAAAATCTGATAACGGTTTTCGATTGTACTAAGGCAGATAAACAAAAAATGCTTATCAGACATTTTTGTAAAATCAATATTTATAAATTTATTTATAAAAAACTTTCGACGAAGATAAAAATTAAAAAAATACAAGAGTTCTGATAAGAGTTCTGAGTAGCCCCCGGAGAGTTCTGAACAAATAACTAATACAATTTCTTTGTCAAACCAATATTAAAGAAGTTATAAGCAAAAACGAGGTGCTAAATTTTTGAAAATCACAGAATTTAAAAAAAAAAAAAATCCGTAAGTTCTGTTAAGAGTTCTGGGTAGCCCCTCGAGAGTTCTGAACAAATCTCTTTTATAATTACCACGTCCGACCATTATTAAAGAAGTTATAAACAAAATATAGTTTTTTGAACATTAAAAAATAAAAAAATTAAAAATTCATGAGTTTTGATAAGAGTTCTGAGTAGCCCCCGGAGAGTTCTGAACAAATAACCAATACAATTTCTTTGTCAAACCAATATTAAAGAAGTTATAAGCAAAAGCGAGGAGCTAATTTTTTGAAAATTTCAGAATTCGAAATTTTTTAAAAGAAGTTATAAAAGAGATTTGGGAGGCTAAATGGCTGGTATGGGTCTCAGGGGTAGCAGAAAGTGCCACTATTCCTGCTACAACAAAACTCTGGGAAACGCCCACAGTCCCGAAAAGGACAAATCCAGCAAATCCCACTTCCACGTCCTCGTCGTGGCCTCTGGGTGCATCGCGTACAATGGATGTGCGTGGTGTAGCAGACGGAAGGGGGTAAATGGCGAGTTTCCGGCGCCTGAAAACCGGAACAAAAGTGGCTAAGGGAGAAAACCCTAACAGAAAATCCTGGTCCTTCAAGCTAGAGGGTTGAATCGATGGGCCAACACCTCATCATTCGGAAAAAGGAAAAAATGTTAAAAACTTCAAAAATCCGCCTCGGAACAATGATGAACATAAAATACAACGAACTAGGCAAAGAAAATTGACTATGAGAATGGCGACCTGGAACATACAAGCATTACGAACAAAGAAAACAGAAGTATTCCAAGAATTAAACAAAATGAGACTGGATGTCTGTGTGCTTACAGAAACTACAAAAAAAGGGAATGGAGTCGAGATGGTAGGGGAATATATACATGTTTATAGTGGAGTTAAAAAGGACACAAGAGCAAAGAGAGGAGTAGCAATAGCAATACACAGAAAATATAAAAAATACATTAAAGACCATGAAGAAATTGACGAACAAATAATAAAAATGGAAATTTAAAAAAATGGACAGAATATAGTTATAATAGGAGTATACGCTCCTAGCGAGGATGCAGACCTTGCCACTAAAGATATGTTCTACGAAAAACTATTCCGAATAATATCTGAGATAAAAGGAGATCGAGAAATACTTATCTTGGGAGACCTAAATGCCCGTACAGGGAGAAAAGGAAACAACCCGGTAATAGGTAGATATGGAGAACAAACTGAAAACGATAACGGCAGACGTCTAAAACAACTATGTCAGAATATGTCTCTAAAGATAATGAATGGTTTCTTCTCCCACAAATATATACATAAATACACGTGGACCCAACCCACAAAAGGACTAAGATCGATAATCGATTACATTATACAAAAACAAAACACAAAAATAACAACCACTGACGTAAGGGTGTATCGAGGAGCGGAATGCGGATCGGACCACCACCTATTGGTAGCAACAGTCCTAATAAAGTATAGGAAAACTAATACGGACAAAACTAGTAAAACGACATCTTAGGAAAAAACACGTATGAAATCATATACAATCTAGAGAGTTTCGGCAACGAATCTACTAAATTTTTGTACAAACTAAGATTAACTGCCATGCTGGCTAAAGTGCAATACGGAAACACAACAGCGAATGAACTATATCAAGACCTAAGGAACTGTATGCACCAAGGACCACAAGAAAGGCATTTTAAAAATAAAGAGTGGTGGTGCGAAGAAATAGAAAGACTAGCAGAAATTTAAAAGAAAGCTTATCAAACTTGGCTACAATCTAAAAAAATAGAAGATAGAACGATCTATGCACTCTGGAATAGAGAAGTTAAAAAACTTGTAACAAAAAAGAAAAATGAGATTTGGGAAAAAAGATACGAGGTGATAGAGAGGTGCATGGGAGGAACAAAGGTTTCGGAAGCGTGGAAGGCAATGAAACATATTAGAAAAGAAGGGCAAGTAAATAAAATTGAACTAATAAGTATGGAGGAGTGGGAAACATATTACAAAGAACTGCTAACAGAAAAGAAAAAAGTGTTCCACATTGATAACCTCGACATAGAGACACCCACAAATGAAGAAGTAAATGCGATAACGATAAAAGAAATAAAGGAAGCCCTAAAAGAATCTAAAAATAAGAAGGCTACAGGGCCAGGAAATATCCTAATTGAACTAGTTAAAAATGGACCAGAATTATTACTAGAGCTGATAGCCAAGATCTTCAACAAATGTCTAATAGAAGGCGACAACATTCCAGAAGATTGGAATATAATAACAATATATAAAACAATATATAAAAAAGGAGACAAAAGACAATGTAGTAACTATAGAGGGATCAGCGTAACTAGTGCGCTTGGGCGGTTGTACGGCCGGATACTAAAAAAAAGAATTGAAAGCAGCATCAAAGAAGTAGAGGAGCAAAGTGGCTTCCGAGCCGGGAGATCATGCATTGACAATATATTTGTTATTCAACCAATTATAGAAAAGCGGAAAGATATAAATCTACCCACAAACCTATTGTTTATCGACTTGGAGAAAACTTTCGATACGGCACCCTGGAAAAAGCTTTTTGAAGCATTGACGAGGATTGGGATATATAGTGTATACTGTCGGGCAATCAGAAATATATATATATCGAGTCAAAAAGTGCAGTCAAGATAGGAAACGTTATATCGCGGCCTTTCCGTACAACGAAAGGATTAAGACAAGGCTGCAGCCTGTCTCCTACATTATTTAAAATATACATACAAGAAGCACTAACAAACTGGAGAAGAAAAACCGCAGGAATGGGAATAAGAACAGGTGAACATTGTTTGACAAGCCTGCTATTTGCTGACGACCAAGTGATACTAGCAAGTGATGAAAGAGATATAGATTATATGTTAAGAAAATTGAAAGAAGAGTATTCGGAATGGGGTTTAAACATGAATATGTCAAAAACAGAATATCTTCGTGTCGGGGAAGAAGGAGAAGACCCAGAACTGGAGTTAAGAAAGATTAAAAAATGTATGGCATACAAATATTTAGGAACTATCATCTCAGAAGAAGGAACAATAAAAAAAGATATAGAAAATAGACTTGGTCAAGGGAAAAAGGCTATCTGCTTGTTAAGATCAATGCTATGGTCAAATGAAATTAAACTAAAAACAAAAATGAGGGTATACAAATCTATTGTAGAACCAATAACAACTTATGGTTCAGAATGTTGGCAAGTTTCACAAAGAGATAAAAAAAGTATAGAAGTAGTAGAAATGGACTTTCTTGTCAAACGTCCAACGTCAAAGAGCTTGTCAAACGTCCAAACTAGATCGTGTAAGAAATGAACATATAAGAAGACAGACGAAGAGAGTCTATGGCACTACAGACGACATAGAAACACGGCAATTAAAGTGGTATGGACACATGCAAAGGATGACTGGAGAAAGATGGCCAAAAATAGCATTCCAATATATACCAAGAGCAAGGAGAAGAAGAGGCAGACCAGCAATAAAATGGATAGATGGTATTATGGAAACCATTAAAGATAGAGCCATAGAAGAAGATGGCTGGAGAGATAAGGAGAGGTGGAAAAAGGAGTGCGGGATGCGGCAAAGGCTGTAGGAACCTCGCTGTATAAAAAATAAAAGAGATTTGTTCAGAACTCTCGAAGGGCAACCCAGAACTCTTAACAGAACTCATGGAAAAAACAAATTTTGAGAAAAAAAATTGAAAATTCTGAAATTAAAAAAAAATTAGCGCCTCGCTTTTGCTTATAACTACTTTAATATTGGTTTGACACAGAAATTGTATAGGTTATTTGTTCAGAACTCTCCGGGGGCTACTCAGAACTCATATCAAAACTCATGAAACATTTTTTTTTTGGAATTCTGTAATTTTTTTAAATTTTGCGCCTCGTTTTTGCTTATAACTTCTTTAATATTGGTCGGGCATGGTAATTATAAAAGAGATTTGTTCAGAACTATCGAGGGGCTACCCAGAACTCTGAACAGAACTCATAGAAAAAAAATTGTTTCGAAGTCTGTAATTTTCAAAAATTTTGCGTCTCGTCTCGTTTTTGCTTATAACTTCTTTGATATTGGTCGGACATGGTAATTATAAAAGAGATTTGTTCAGAACTCTCGAGGGCCTACCCAGAACTCTGAACAGAACTCATGGAAATTTTTTTTTTTTCGAATTCTGTAATTTTCAAATAATTTGCGCCTCGTTTTTGCTTATAACTTCTTTAATATTGGTCGGACATGGAGATTATAAAAGAGATTTGTTCAGAATTCTCGAGGGGCTACCTAGGACTCTTAACAGAAGTCAAGGTTTTTTTTTTTTGAATTTTGTAGTTTTCAAAAATGTTGCGCCTCGTTTTGGCTTATAACTTCTTTAATATTGGTTTGACAAAGAAATTGTATTGGTTATTTGTTTAGAACTCTTCGGGGGCTACTCAGAACTGTTATCAGAACTCTTGTATTTTTTTTTTATCTTCGTCGAAAGTTTTTTATAAATAAATTTATAAATATTGATTTTACAAAAATGTCTAATAAGCATTTTTTGTTTATCTGCCTTACTACAATCGAAAACCGTTATCAGATTTTTTTTTAATTTATCAAAAATTACAAAATTTGGAAAAAAGAAAAAAAGTAGAACTATATGCATTATCGATTGAGAACTCTAGAACTCTATATAAAGAACTGGAATATTACATCAGAACTCTTTTTCCTGAAAAAAAGGGGGCTGCGTGAAGTTGGCCCCCAAATTGTTTTTCTCGATTTCTGCCCGAAATTTTCCGGAACTATTGCAATTTTCAAGCAAGAACTCTAGAACTATTCGAAATCTTGCCAGAACTTTAAAAAAAATTTAATTTTTCAAAAATTTGGGGGCCAACTTCACACGACTGTGTTCATTACGTGTCAAATTTCATATTTTATCTGGTACTGCATGTACACTGCGTTTTGAAAGGAGGGGTAAATATAGAAAAGAGCTACAGAAAAAGTTAAGAGGAAAGGTGCAAACTGGGTGGAAATGATAGGTGAGCGATTAGTAGTGGTAGAATTACAGGAACGCCATAGAAAAATTTCCAATAGTAGATTGTTCAAAGAATACGCAAGGATTCAGGTGCATGGTCGTTTACCAAGCTACTTAAACTCAAGTAAAGAGTCAGACGCGCAAGTCATTCTAGCAAGGTTTACGTGTGGAAGTGAAGAGTGTGGTAGGAAATATTGTATAAGTGAAGAATATAGGAAGTGTAGAGTATGTGGGATAGGAGAGGATAAATGGGAACATGGATGGAAGAATGTACAAGGAATGAAAGGAAGGAACAGGAGAAAAGGCTAGGGCAGAATGGAAGGAGTGTATGGATAAAAGGGGAAATGGTTTGGAATTGTTAAAGAGGGTGAACAAGTGGAAAGAGCATATAGGTACCAAGGAAGAACCTATTCCGGTAATATGTCATCTATAATATATGATGTATAGTATTCTAATGTATTTATTTACAATGTTTTGTATATATACCAATAAAAGGTCATAAAATAAATAAAAGTACGATAGAACTTTAAGAGTCCTACTGGGAACAACAAACAGAACTGTTGCGCGATTTCTTTTTATTCTTATTCAAAACAATGGGTTTCTTATTATTGTAAACATCTTTCTAACATCAAACTAAGGTTTTGATTCAAACATTTCATGGGATGGACTAAACTAGATTAGTCAGTGTAGACTAAACTAATCTATGAGTTGCGTTACATCTAAACAGTAGCGTAAGCGTGGGGGCAGGGGATGTCATGACATTTTTCTACAAAATAATCAAATCAAACTATTTTAATTCATTATTCGTTTAAAGTTTATTTTTGTAGTTTAGACAAAAGTTTATATTCTTATCAGCATTAAATTTGCCTAAATTCTCAGAAATAATTGATTGGCTCAAAGAGGAAAGAAAATATTCTGGGACAAGCAATACAAACTTAGAGTTTCAAGTGGCGCTTCGTACTCGAACTAATTTTCTTCCAAGAACATTATTCTCTTCTTGTCGTGTTCGGTTGCAACTATCAAATTTAATATTTTATCTGGTAATGCAAGTACGATAGAACTTTAAGAGTTCTACTGGGAACCGCAAACACAGCTGTTGCACGATTGTTTTTTATTCTCATTGTCAGTGATGGCGAACCTATGACCCGCAGGTCAGACACTGACCCACACAGGCATTTTAATTGACCTAGACATTGATTTTAGAACTTTTAGAAATTACCAATGACGCAACACTTCTATTATTTTCTTATTAAAGTTTCTCAACCACAAAAGTAAGAATATTAAATATATCAATAACAAATTTCTTCTCAAATTATTATATTTTAAATATGTGTTTAGTTATTACCCTGTAATACGGCTGCGGTTAAAAAAAGAAAAACAAACGATACATATCCCAGACTACAACAAACAGAATGGTTTGATAAATATTGTGTGATTGAAGAGAATGAAAGGACTCTGTGCGTAATTTGTTACGAAAAAGTTACTTCACGTATGTAAAAAGACATTTTGAAAAGTTGCATCCTAATCTTGGCTTTTCCACAGATGAAGAAAGAAAAACTTATTTTTCATTAAAGAAAGTAAGCATTTTTTATTCCAAAATAGTAGTTAATGATACAAGTGTGTGAAGAAAGACTCATTACGATTTAAAAAAATATAGGCAGTCAGGCACTGCCGACTGAAGTGAAATCTTTTGAAAAAAACAGTTTTAAAACTGGTTTTGAGGATTTATCAGTATGTTAATTAATCAAATTTGGTACATAGTTTGTTTTATGTAATACTGGAACATAACTCACTTCTGAAGTAGAATGACTGTTAATGTCATCATCATAATATGAATTTGAATCCGGAATGTTTGGTTGATTCTGTGTTGATAGTTCAGCAAAATGAATTGGTAGGATATATGGCACATTTCTTGTTGATGGGTCTGCAATTTGTGAGTTATGGACATTTTGACTTTTAGAAACATGCCTTATAACTGCTTTTGAAGATTTTTATTTGTATGTAAATTAATTTTTGTTTGGAATATTCTTTACGACGTTTAATTTTTTCCTCCTTCTCAGCTGTGATTGTTCGATGTTTAGAAATTTCTGAATTAACTATTGCAAGAGTTTTTTTCTTATTCTTATCTCTATATCGCTGACTATTAATTTTATTCTGGAGTTTCCTTCCTTTGGAGAGCACACGAGTACATTTGGTTGCCTAAAACTTTGATGGGTCTGTTTCGTGATTTACCATGAATTCTTCCATACAATCCAGTAATCTGAACATTCCAATAGTCCGGCACTGGTATATCAACTAGTATATGCGTCAAAACTACTTACTCTTGTACTGCACACCGATTATAGGGGTTGATATTTCCTTAGAGGCGCAGCGTTCTGTCAACACTGCCAAAAACTTTCCAATAATCCGGCACTAGTACATCTACTATTACATCCGGTAAAAGTACTTACTCTTGTACTGCACACTAATTCTACGGGTTGACATTTTTTTAGAAACGCTACGTTCTGTTAACACTGCCAAAAAATTTGACTGTTAAGTTTGACATTCAGAGCCAACTTTAAACATATGCGTATAGATGTGTTCTTTTGAACACCTCTTTGAGTAATAGAATTTATTTCTATAGAACGCAGCTATTGATGACGATGACGCAAATCTATTAGTTCACCCTCTACCCAAATGTCATTCAGCGCGGCTATAGAAGTTTTCACTTCAAAAAACTTTGCAAGTCAAACACAACACCCTTTCACACACGTGTACCATACATTATTTTATCTACCAAACATGTTCAAATACTGTTGAATCTACAACAATATTATTCTTACCAATAATTTAGAAAAATTGTAATTTTGAGACGAAGATTAGAACGTTCAGCGCCTCCGTGGCAAAAATTGCTTACTAGTAAAATGGTACAGTGACAGGAACACTATTTGGTCGTTGTCGATGTAATCTAGGCTAACCTAGATTTAATCTAGATTAGGTTATGGTTAGGTTAAGTTAACTCCAGACTGAGAGGTCGAGACTTCTTGATTCAAAATAAGAAACATTAATTCAATTTTAATACACGTCAGTTATTTTCACCACGTCTATGTTTTTTGTTTAGTGACATGAGTTGTTGCCATAATAATAACAAATAGAAATCGTTTTTCGCACAATTTGGATACTTTTACACACGATTATAATAATGGCAACTTTCACATACAATAATTTACTTATTAATGTGTGTATTTGGTGAGCCAAAGGTAAACTACCATTACAGCTGCTATTTTTTAAGTTGCCCATTGCATTGCTCGCCACGAGAAACATCTTTCAGAAAAAGACTTTGTAAAACAAGTGTTTTTTTAGAGTGCTACTTTATTTCCAGATTTTAAAGACAAAAACTTGATTAAGAAGCGTATAAGAATTGAAAAAGGAAGCAACCGAGACGCTAAAGGCGTGGAGAAGGACGAAAGCAAGTAAGAGTGGATTTATAGAAATTAAGAGAAGATACATAGAAAGATGCAGTGAAAAGAAGAAACAGAAGCGAGACGAAGAAGAGAGAGAAATAAAAGCAATAAAATCAGAGAGAGAGGTGTGGAAATACATAAACAGGGAGAGAAAGAAACATTGAGCAAGGAGATAAAGATGAGAGAGTGGGAAGAACATTTCATGAGACTCCTGGAAGGGAGGAAGAAAGACGAGGAAGCAGAAACAACAATGGGGAAGACGTAGGCAGCTCCAGAGGGTAACCTGAAAAAGGAAAAAGCACCGGGGAAAAAATGGAATGCAGAACGAAGTGTAGATGTGAAGGGAATGATAGAAAGGTTGGTGGAGCTAATGATTGGTGTGTGTAGAGTTGAGGGATTCCCGGCAGACTGGGAAGAAGGTAATATGCCCGATTTACAAAAAGGAGAGAAAACCGTAGAAAAAAGTAGAAAACTACCGGGGAATAACTTTGCACAACACAGGGTACAAGTTGTATGCAGCAATTTTGAGAATGATTTGAGATTTTTTAATATTGGGTAATTTTGATGATTTGAGTAAGATATATGTTGCAGATATGAAAAGAATGTTTAAGAGGGAGCAAGCGGGACGGTGTGTAATAGGTAGGAAGAAAGTATGGAGTCTGGCGTTCTGGCGTTCAATAAATGATGTAAAGCCAAGGGAACTAGGAAACCTGAATTTTGTAAAAGCCTTTAAAAGTGAGAACAAAAAAGTAGTCTTTACGAAGACTACTCCATCCTCCTCTTTTCCAAATGATGCCACTGACATGGTGACCCACGAGCTAGTACGAAAAATATAATGAATAAAATTTCACCCACTACTCAAAAAGGTTCGCCATCCCTGGCCTAGGCCTTTGTGACTCAAGTAAGCTAATACTCAATTTGATGATTTTTCTCATAGCGTACTATATGTTTCTCGATCAGTTTCGCGGTTATAGCGGTTACCTCTCGCGGGAAAAAAACCGTAGTGTGGGCTCGGCCTTATTCAAACAATGGGTTCCTTATTATTAATGGGTTTATTATTATGGTATAATAAGGAAATATTGTATATCATCTTTTGAACTAAAGTTTTGATAAAAAATTTCATGGGATGGACTAAACTTGATTAGTCAGTGTTGACTAAACTAATCTATAACGCGTCCGCGCTGAGAATGTTCAACAGGGAGTTTTGTCCATATGCCTTTTGTATTGCCTGAGTGTTTCTGACTACTACATCTATATCGTCCGCGAACGAAAGGATCTCATTAGATTTGCTGGATATTATTCATACTCGTTCGCTGTGTCCCATCGCTTTTTCCCATGGTCGAGGTGCAGAAATATGTCAAAAACGCACAGTTTTTCCTAAAAGTGTTAATTCTCACTAAATCTCTTAAAGCGCGATCGTACTTTGCCAGCAGATGCAGCCATTCTAAAAAGTTGCCTCTATTGCCAGTCGTGTCCACTGAAATATATACTACCTGGAGCGAGCGCTGGCCTCTTGGCTTGTGCGGGCCGAGATAGAGCATCACAAAGTGTCTCTCGTATCGCTCTGTCTTCGTCTAGTACAGTCCAAAAGGAAAACTAAATGTGTGTTCGACGTCCGACGTCCATTTTTTCTTGCAAATACAACAGTATTTTACCATTGTCTTTTTGAAAACAACTTTCATTAAAATATATAATCTTGGGTTTATAATATACTCACCGATTGAACGATCTCACTCTCTTTCTTGATCAACTCAATACAACTAGCTTTTCGCTCTGACTGTATCACAACCTCCCACTCTCGACTACACTGTTGGCTAGACAAGGATGAAGGTAGGTCCCTGGGACCTCTCTCTCCGCCCGCAGAAGAGACCAGCGCTCGTTCCAGCTAGTATATATTTCAGTGGTCGTGTCATCGTCCCTGTGGCCACGTAACACCCAATTTTGTTTTGTAATTATATCAAACATTCTCAGTGCAGACGCGATTTGAAAAAGGATTTTCTAATTTTGTATTTCCGCCCCTTCTCATGTGCCGACTGGGGCCATGGCACACCCCCGCCGCCCACGCAACGCTACTGGGTAGATATAACTCAACTTAGAGATTAGTTTAGTCTACACTGACTAATCTAGTTTAGTTCATGCTAGGACCTAAATTTACATTAATTCATTGTTAATTTCGAGAAAAAAATTAACTAAATGTAGGCTACTAAACCAAGCGATCCTTGGGATATTGGAGAAGTGCAAGGAGCAAAGTATCGAGATGCACCAACTCTTCATAGACTTCAAACGAGCATATGACAGTTTAAACTTGAACCAATTATTTAGAATAATGGAAGAGTTTAGAATAACAGCAAAGCTTGTCAAATTAATCCGGATCATATTAAACGATGCTAGAGGCAAAGTGGGGATACAAAGAAAACTATCGACAAGTTTTGCAGTAACATAAGGGCTGCAACAAGGAGATGGCATCTCAAGAATATTATTCAACCTGGCCCTAGAAAAAGCGGCGAAAGCGATGAGAAACAGCGAACTAGGAGCTATCTCCAGCAAACCTAATGTGATCCTTGCGTTTGCGGACGATATAGATGTAGTGGCCAAAAACACTCGGGCAATACAAAAGGCATACGAACCTTTGGGCGAAACTGCGAGGAAAATCGGACTAGAAGTTAATATCAACAAGACCAAATATATGGTGCAGGCTAGGAGCGGATCGCAAATCGTGGTGGAAGTGGTGGAATCCTTCAAGTATCTGGGATCTATAATAAACAGCACAAACGAAATATTCGAAGAAGCCACAACGCACATACAGCTAGAGAATCGTTGCTTGTATAGTCTATACCCAATACTCAAGCTTAGAATATACAACATACTAATAGACCAGTGGTGACATATGGTGACAAATAGATACGAACAGCAATTGAACCGCTTCGAACGGAAAGTGGTTTTGGGGGAAGCTCTCACTAACCCCCTATTCCAGTTTGGCTTTAAGATGTGCCACTCCGGTATCGCATATTTCGCATTAATTCAGGGTGGGCAGCCATTCAGTGGGACGGTTAGTGAAAACCGCCCTAGTTGTTGCCTGCCCGACCGGGAATCGAACCCGATGGACTCGAACGGTAAGTAGTACTATCTTAACGCTCCATGAGCTACGACAGATTTTCAATGAGCCAGATTTGGTAGCGACAATTAAATACGATAGGTTATGATATGCAGGACACATAAACAAAAAGGAGGACACTCCCAGCGGAAACAAGAAGTTATTATAGGAGGACGTAGGGCGCGTGGCAGACCGAGAACAAGGTGGCTGAATAGTGTGAAGAAAAACGCGAGAGCAATAGGGATTGAAGTCTTTGCAAGAAATTGAAGTAGATGGGCAATCCTCATTGAAGAGAATACCAAAGCCCAAAACGGGCCGTAACAGCAAAAAGAAGAAGATATTATTCAACGAACAAAATCGGAGAAAATTCGTGGGAGTTTAAATAACGTTCAAGCTGTTTATAATATTTTGAAAACTTTCTCGCACTGATAGAAAATTAGTTTGAGTAATTTCAATTCAGTTTTGCTTATCTTTGCCTATTACACTTATGAATTTCCTTAACGGAATTATTTTATCTTATGAAGTCTATCTGAATAGCTGTATTTTTTTATTACTATTATTATGATTTATTTAAATAATGTATAATTTCATTACCTCATATATGGGAATTTTTCTACTTCCGGAAAATCCTCCTCCAATATCTAAAAAGTTAAAATCGTAGCCGAGACTAGAAGCAAAATCAAAAATTTTCTTAGATTTTATGATCGCCCTGCGAAAAGCTTCGGGTTCTCGGCAAGGTGAGCCCACATGAAAACTAACTCCCACCACGTTCAAATCCAAAAGGTTCGCCAATTTCAGTAATTCCGGAGCCTCCGTTACAGGATCACACCCAAACTTGCTACTTAAACTTATTTCAATCGCTTTTGCATCACTCACTATACGAATGACTAATCTATATAAAAAACATAAATTAATTAATAACAATTAAGGTTTTGTAACATATTTCTTTTACTTGGCTTTGGGAAAAAAACTTTTGATTTTATAAAGTTCTGATTCGCTATCGAAAGTCATTAAGTCTATTCCATGTTTGGCTGCAAATCGTATGTCTTTGAAGGGTTTTGCTGGATGGGCCAAAATTATTCTGGAATTTCTGACATTCAATTCTTTTATTTTCGCCATTTCTGAGGTTGATGCGCAATCAAAACCCGCACCAAGACCAGCCAAAGTTTCCAAAATTATCTGATGGTCGTTGCATTTCATTGCTAAATTTAATTTTAAGTATATCATTTTGTACCCTAGTTATTTGAAACGAAAATATTTACCATAGAATGGTATGACTCTCGGCATTGCTTTTCGAATTTCATTAAATTTGTCGACAACGTCGCCAAGATCTCCAACAAAAAAAGCTTCTTCTTGTTGTTCGGATTTTTTTTCTATAACGGTGTTTATATTTTTTTCTTCCAAAACTTGCACCAAATGTTCGGACTATAATGTTTAGAAATAATCATAATTACGCAATTGTATTATCAAGTACAAGATCGGACAAGGCCCGGCAAGGCTGGACACGACCGGACAAGAACAAACAAGACCAGACAGGAATTTGATTTCAATTAGGCTTACCTTCATTTTTTTCAACAAAAAAAGTTTTGTAGTTTGGAAACACTTCTTGAACTGAATTAGTTATTCAAGTAGATTCGGCTTATATGCTATAAATTTGCTTAGAAAAATGAAAAGGAAACAATAACTGTTAACAAACAAGAATAATGTGAATTGTTAATAAACGAATAAACAAATAGAAATGCAAGAAAAACAACCTATAATTTCGCATTGTTTTCTCGAGAATTTAAAAATTTTCGTTAATTAGTTGTTTAGGTTTATGATAAAATAAATTTGAAATAAATTTTATGGGAAAACAATGGTCTTAATCTGTTATAAATAGTAATTTACATTCAGAATATTCAAATAAAATATTGTTCAATATTGTAGAATATTCAAATAAAATATTGTTTTATTAAAATTATGTGATTAATGTCCAATAAGGGGTTATATTCAAATCTGGAATTAACTAGTGATGATAGGGCAATGAAACAACAAACTGTTTAAATTGATTTTAAAGTAGACATTTTCAAAACTTAAATAATACATTCAAATGTGGAATTGACTGGTCACGATAGGACAATGAAAGAAACAAACTGTTTAAATTTGTCACTAGCTACTAGTTACTAAGAAAAATATATTTGATGTAACAAATTTATTTCCTACATTATTTAACATTATAATAAACAAGGAGTTGCATTTTCATATATAACTGTCTATTTATTTTCATAAATAACTGACATTATTTAACCTGAAAAAATTCAAAAGATATACATTCATAAAGGTTACATACCTTTTTATTTAGAAATTACTTGTAGTATGAAACTACTTACTTGAAATGAATGATAGCTTCACGGGGTATCTACTATATTTAACAATCGTATCAACGTGCAGCTTAACTAATTAACGAATCATAAAAAACAACAATCTAAAAAAACATAATAGATATTGTTAATATTGTTAATAGATTACATACCTTCATTGTTACATACGTGTGTGTAATGATGTATTTACATAGTCCACGAACTGTACAATAATGGGCATTTACAATAGTGGTCGTAGATAAAATGAGTAATATTTGTAAGCATGTTGTATCATATATTTGTAGTATACATATTTGATGAAGTAGGATTTTACGCGAGTAATAAATATTCTTTTAGTGGATGGTAATACTTAAACTTTATTTAATTAATGTTAAGAAATAATGTTAATGAATAATTTAAAATTCAGAAAAAAAAAAAGTTTATATTTCAAATAATTATATTTCATAATGTTTGCATTTTTTATTACACTTTATTTAATGTCGCTTCAACTTCGCTGATTTTTAACGCCTACGTTATGTTTCTGTTCACCATATTTTTATTTTTATTTTAGATATATTTCTTCTAAGATTTATCTTTTGATTTTAAATAATGTTATACGTTCCACTCACTCTCTTCTAGGAATTCAATTGTTTTTTTTTGCATAGTTCCGAATTTGAAAGGTATTGCTTTAGAAAAATTGAAATATTGAGAACTAATCTCATGTTATATGTGGCAGCACTAGGGTTTCAAAGAATTCAAATTACGTAAAAATTAAATTTTACATAACTTGTATGCTAACCTAACCGACTTCTTTTATGTTAGTATCTATGTGTAATCCGTCACGAGTCTCGACAGGATCGCTAAATCTTTTAAAGTGTAAAATGGTAACAAAACTATTATGGTAACTATACAACGTTTCGTCATAAATTATGTTTTTATGAAGCATCGGAATGTTTTTATGAAAGGTTAAGTTTTTCAATATTTCAAAGTTTTTTCTTTAAATTAAATAAAATTAACTTAAAAAAAAATAACTTTAAAATTAATAGTTAAAATAATAAATAAAATATATTGATTTAACTTCTTTAATTTCATGTTTAGATAAAAATGAATACGTCGGAAGTTTGGGATAGTTTCAGAAAGTTAGGGATAGTCAACGCAATCTGCAATTATTAAAATAAAATGTTGAGCTGCAAAGGATCATCTACGAGCAATCTACATAATCATTTGACAGCAGTACATAAAATAATTATCGGAAAGAAATGAGAAACGATCGGCGAAGAAGAAACGCCTGGATCTTCTTCTTAAAAAAAAAACAAGCGAAGCGAGTTGTATGAAAGTGAAAAAGGGTAGTTAGTGTAGAAATAATTTCCAAAGCAATGGATTGATTTTTTATTAATTGCATTACAAATAGCTCAAAGAAATTTAATTAAATATTTTCGCCATCAGGCTAGACATCTTGATGTCTCCATCATATTCGGATTCGGAGACATATGTTGTGCGAAAAGCCCATAATTGTAGAGGAACCAGGTGAAATGAAAACTAGAACTACGTGGTGGAGACATCAAACATAACATCAAGATCTACAATCGCTCTACTACCAATATTTACTAGTAATTACGAGTAATTCTCTGTTGACCTTGAAGTCTTTGTAGTATTTCAACTAGATTGTAGATTTGTAGATTTCGGTGGTAACTTGTACTGCGACCTTCATAGATCTATTGTACCTTACACTCTTCCTCTTATCGTTGATATACTTACCCAATTAGAGCGCCGCTTCTAGTCCTGATTCCTACGAATTTCAGGATCTGGGTGGGATTCAAGGACTGCAACTTCTCTGCGTTCAAGCAGTGGGCCCCAAGGTACATTTGTCTCTTGCGTAGCAGTGCTCCACAGTCCTAGAGCAGATGTATGGGGGTTTCCTCTGCTGAGTCGCAGAATCTGAATCTGCCATCCCTCTCTAGGCCTAAAACCCTGAGGTGTTTATTAAGTCTGCGGTATCCCGTCAGGTCTCCTGTCAGAATTCCTGTTTAGTTTCAGGCAAGCTTTTGTTCTTTTCAGGTTAAAAGATGCCAGGATTACTTTGGAAGTTCTGGATGTTCTTTACGGGTTTTCATCCATTTTTCTCTTATTTCTGAATCTAAACTTTTGTGGATGATGTTCATTCTTATACCGCAAAAGGGTTCCGGACCTATAAAGGGATTACTGGATCCCTTGTTTGCTAGGTGATCGGCTTCTTCGTTTCCAACTATACCAGTGTGTCCTGGTACCCAGTATAGCGTTAATGTATTTTCTCTGCCGGTCTTGTTTAGCTTTCCCACAGAGTTCCATAGCAGTTTGGATCTGATGGTGTATGAGCTAATGGCCTTGATGGCTGCTTGGCTACCCGACAGGATAGCAATTCGTTTTTTGCGATAGATCCTGTCGAGGTTAAATTTTAAATTAAAATTTCAACTACGATTTATAAGAAGTTTAGACAGGAAAGGCAGTGTGTAGTTATTTAGTAGTTATGTAGTATCGTTAGTCAGTTGTAACTCAATAAATTATTAGTTCATCTCTTATGATCCCATAAATCCGTGGTAATTCAACGGCATATAAATTTTTCCTGGATTTATAAAAAATGGAATTGAACAACTCACAATTTGTAAATTCAAACTTTCAAAGTCTATGATCTTTTTATTCTAGCCTAATTGATAACTCGGGTACAGTAAATAGTATCGTATAATAGTAAATTGTATCGTATATCGTATAATAGTAAATATTATCTAACGCTATTTTTTTTAAGGAATGGTGTTATTTACTTCATGGAAGTTATAGTTATCTATTTTTTCACTTCTTCTAGATAGGCAATAAAAATAAATAAGTAGAGTAAATAGATACACAATACTGTGAGAGTAAATTGTTATACTAATGTAAATATAGTAAATGGAGTTTTTAAGGGTGCGTTCCACTAGGCGCCCACAACGCTCAGTCTCACGACCGCGGTTGATCCCGTTCCACTTGCTTGCGAATGTTACAATCGTAAAGCCAAGTGGAATGCATTTCGGAGCATTTTAAGCGTCGATGTAAACATTACAAATGACGAGTTTGAAAATTAATGAGGAACCTAAAGAGGTTACGTTATAATTTGTAAGCCTTAATAATAAACTTCAATAACTATTCGTGAACTTAATTTTTATTACTCATATGAGATAAGTACTATCTTAGCGCCCATTTTTTAGTGCGACAAATGGCTGCTTTTGTCAATTCAATTATTACCACATAACTTGGGTAACGCACGCAAATATTCAATAAAAATCGCTAAGTTACTTTAAGAAAAACAATTGAATAAATAAAATAAATAGGACCGCAAACTAGTGCGGCATTGCCCTCTCGAGCGAATGAGCGCACTAATTTCGTTCGTGCGCCCAATTTCGCTCTAGTGAACAATTGGCAACTTACCGCCCTTGTTGAACAATAACTATTATATTAAAAAAATATACAATTTAATTTTTTATATTTTATTTTAGTATTCAAGTATTTGAATAATTTACAGTCGAATATAATAAAAATGTCCTTTATTGCGGCAGTTGCATATTCGTTGGTGTATCGCAATAACGCTTCAGAAACTACTTCATCTAGTTCAGGTGAAGAGTCTCACCACAAAAATTCATAACCAATAAATTACTCAACTGACGTTGATGTCAACTTTGACAAAACGACCACTTCGATTGAGCTCTGCCAGATAGGTCGTTGACCGTGACCACAATGACCGCGGTCATCATGTGGAACGGCTAAAGGAACATTTTGAGCGTTGTGAGCGCCTAGCGGAACGAACCTTAGAAGGTTGCTTTTCGAATTGGTTACAGTTTTACAAACGACAGCCAATTTGATAGATGTCAGCTGATTTGTTCAGTTTGAATGTTCATTTCATCATTCAAAGAGTTACACCGGAAAAACGCTTGCAAATAGTGGAATTTCATTTCCAAAATCAGTAAGAAACGTTTACATGTTTAATGTTCCCTTACACATGATGGTATAAGAGAAAAGACCCCCACACATAGGGTTAACCCCCACAAATTCACCATAGTACCTTTTACGAAAATGAAAAAATTGTAGGGCTTAAAGCTCCCAATTTTCTACACCGAGCAATTAAAGGCAAGTGACGAGGTCAAATTAAAATTGACTGGATGTAAAACTGACCTGGAACCAACACCTCACAATGGCGACCAACAAGTGCAAAATGGCATTGATTATATAACACTTGACAAATCGTGGGGCTTAAAACCCAACATGGTACACTGGTTGTACAAGGCGGTATTAAGACCCTTCTTGACATAAGGATCCACAATTTGGTAGACCAAACTGAAATAGAAGCAGGCTATAAACAAACTCTCCAGCGTACAGAGACTAGCCTACTTATTAATTACGGTATCGATGAGAACCACACCTTCAGTTGCTCTGGAAGCAATGTTAAGCCTCCCTCTCTTGGATACTTTCATAACAGGTGAGGTAAGGATGGTAGCTTTCATATACAAGTGCAACTATACATGACAAACCCTGCCAAAGTCCGGCCATACCACAATAATCGCTGTAATAAAAAAGCCAATACTTACAAGGAAGGATATTCGATGCCTCAAAAGCTTTCATTCTAAATACCTTTCAAAGCACAGTGGACAGAAAGAAAATACCACAAGAAAAATCAAGGAGACATATCCTGGTACACAGAAGTGTACCAGACAGAAGTGTACACAGAAGTGTACAAGTGATAGTGGAACTTGTACTGGAGTACATTGTGGACTGTCTCGTAGGTGTAGCATAACTGTTCCACTGTAGAAGCACACCACTATCTTGCAAGTGGAAATTCTCGCAATCGAGATGTGTTCGGGAAAATTTAAGAATGGACTACAAAAGTAGAAACATCTATATTTTCACGGACAGTCGGGCTGCTATAAACGCCCCAACATGTCATGGAATAAAATCTAGGATAGTCTGGCAATGCCTTCAGAACTTAAAACGCAAGGATGGGAGCAACAGCTTGGGGGACGCACTTGAAAAAGAGGGCGCTGCTGCAGCTCTCCCGATTGCAAAGGAAAAGTACTGCATCAACAAAACCAATAAGAGTCACCAATTATAGTGGGTCCGTACAAATGGCGCATGTTGGGTTCTATATCTAACATAACACCCAAGCAGGATTCTTAACGAGATACTGCGCACTAAGAAGGCACCTGCAGAAGTTGGGCGTCTGGAAATATGAACCTGGTTTAATCATGCAGACTCTGCAACGAATAGGACAAAAATGTCTCATATAATCTTCCACACTAGAGAAGCGCTCAGGAGAATAAAACTCATCATCACAGCTGAGGGACTTCAGCCCAATCATAAGAAACTTAGACTTCATGACCTAATACACGCTCTGGATCTAAAAATGGAAAAGAAAAATGGAAAAAAATGTTTATAAAGCAATTCGTCCATTTTACAGTCCGTGACAAATTTCGGTCTTTTGGATTCATTTTGAATGGTGGGCATGAGCATACAGAAGAATACTGTTACTATTGTAGCGCCACACACACTGAAGATCTCAATTCATCAATTCACCGCCGATCACTGAACTTGAAATGTGTCTACCCACTTTTTGAAAGATTTTACAAGATCCAATTTGTACAAGAACTGAAGCCGCAGAACCATCGGTTGCGTCGTGAGTTCAGTGATTGGGCGATTGAACAGTTGGAAGTATATCTACTGTTATATTATACTATTATTACTCATTTCTGTCTCGGTGACCTATCACCGTCAATGGAGTAACGTGACATATTGCGCTAAAAAAATTTGGTTTCAAAAAGATTTTATTGAAGGAAAAGTTTGACGAGTTATCTACAGAAACAGATTTGTGAACTAGCCTCCAAGATCATGCAACATAACTCTTCCGGATTATTTTTGTAGGGGTTTTTGAAGTAATTTGTTTATAACGATAAGTCAACGATTTCAGTCTTGGAAGACAACATTGAACGCGCTTCGTCATGTACGCCCACAAATGCTCGAAAAAGTTGTCGGAAATTGGACTTTTATAGTGCATTTAGTATGTCAGAAATCATTTTTCGGCATTAATGAAAGAATTATTCAACGAATAAAAAAATGTCTCATTTGGATAAATTTTGTGCATTTTATTGCAATTTTAAATCCACAACCTTCTTAAAAACACCCTAAGAAAAGTAAAGAAATTTTCTCTTATTGTCTTTAATAATTAAATATTATTCAATTAAAAATGGTTGATTGGTGACTTCAGCAACTTGTTCTTGATGCCATTTTCCTACTCCTACAGCCGGTGTAGGTAAAGTATCTCTTCCAACGTAATGAATCTGAAACAAAGTTGAAAATAAGAATTAAAAAGGTAGTACTTGAAAATAGATATAAAAGCTAACATTTCATTGATACACATTGTATTTGTTTGTTTTTAAAATATGCAATTATAATAAGTGAATTATTAAAACATGTTTCGATTTTCTCAGATTATTACCAATAGAAATGTATTGTTACATAAAACTTTGAATTTAGAAACTAAATTCCATTTTTTCCCAAAAATATAGTGTATTTTAGAATTTCCATCAATTTACAAAACTATACTATTTATTATTGATATACATGCTTGAATAATGTAATGGATGTTATATGGAATTAAGTAATGCCAATAATAGTAATAATAAATTAAATGTTGACCGTAAATAAACCAAAGACCAATAAGTTTTAACTATATCCAACTCTTAAAACTGGTGTAAAATGATTAATAGATTTAAGAATTAGACCTAAAGAACCTCATTTTGTTTATATAATTCCACAAAACCCTGTCACTACAAGACGTTGCATCATGGACCACAAAAACGAAAACCTCTTTATCAGTAATTTAACTAAGGACCTAAGTAAGCGCGGAATAAACTTTGTCGATGCATTAATAGAAGCTCTACGAATAGCACGTGTCGTCTCGATGCCAAAAAGATTAAGTTGCAGGAGAAAACCTGTATACCGGTGGAACCAGGTCATTGCGAACTCTAGAGCAACATGTATCTCCGCAACAAGGACGTGCTTCCGACACGCCAAAAGGACTAAAGATTCTACTAAATTACAGCAATTTAAACAAGCGCACACCGATGCTAAAAAACAACTACGAAGGGAAATAAACCAATCAAAGAAATCCCACTGGGAAAATTTATGTAAAATCATCGAAGACGATACATGGGGAGACGCATAGCGACTAGAAGCCTACGTATAAAATGCTAGAAGTGACCAAAGAACTCTTTTGAGTCCATCCCAAACCTAAAGTTGGCAATAATTCACTGTCCACTGAAGAAGAACTAATCAAAGCAAGTAACCGTCTGCGCAACAACAGAGCTCCAGGACTAGATGGTATCCCCAAGGAGGCTGTAAAACTAATGGTAAAAAACTTCCCTTGCCTAGTCCTGGAAATATTAAACAAGAGTCTACTGTCTGGTACGTTCCCTGCCTTAGGAAGGCTAAATTAGTATTGATAAAAAAAAGCAAGCCCGTAGTTTACCTTCTTCATACCGGCTCCTCTGTATCCTTGATGTCGCTGGCAAAATTCTAGAACAACTAACTTTACCAAGTTTAAAAAAAAAACGGCCAAGTGCGAGTTGTGACTTGCGCACCGAGGGTTCTGTACAAACTTGTAAGTAAGGTATCTTTAGTAGGACCTAACTGTATGCAACCCATATGCTTCTGGTGCCTGACAATACCACGCAACACACTAGTGTATTTTCATAAGTTTCTAATAGTAAATTCGCATTTTTCTTGTAATTAAACTATATATTTACGGTTTTCAGATTTTTCCCTTTACATGTGCTGTAAGACACCGCTTCTTGCCAAATATCATCATTCTAGGTCAACGGGAAGTACCCTATAGGTTTTGATTCCCTTGTGAAATCGCAAAATATGCGACATAAACGGTCATATCTTTTAATCGCGTTGACTTACAAGTTTTTTTCACAGCTGAAAGAGACCGCAGACCCGAGTATTTGATACAAATTTCAACTTGTTATCTCTACGCGTTCCTGAGAAAAATGGTCTTGACAGACAGACAGACGGACGGACGGACAGACCGATAGACGGACAACAAAGTGATCCTAAAAGGGTTCCGTTTTCAGTACGGTACTCCCTAAAAAGAACTAGAAAACGAAATAAACCTATCTGAAAGACAATTCAGGATGTAGAGCAGGTTGATCTACAATAGATGCGTAATAAAATACGTCATAAATATAGTCAAAAAGGCAAAACGAGGTGCAAAACGGACTAGGAAAATATGTGCGCTTATAACGCTAGACATCAAGACTACTATATTTACTAAGAATGATACGTAGCTACCTCTACGACCATCGTTAAGTTATGTTAAATATAAATATGGTTGTGACGTCAGCAGTTTTGTTCCACAGGGCTCCATAATGCGACCAACCTTGTGGAACATACTCTTCGACGGTGTCCTCAGGCTGAAGCTACCCGAGGGAGTTAACATAATTGGTTTTCCGGACGACCTAGCACTAACTGTAGTGGGATATATATAATAATCCTTTATTGGCATAAATGTAAATACACGACCGTTCGTACATTAGTGTTGTGACAAGTATAGAACAAAAAATAAAAACAAAGAAAACAAAAAAAAAAAAAGACACCAGAATGAAACGGAAAATAAAAATATCCAAATTAATACAGCAAAAAATAAACAGTTCAAAAGTTCTTAGATCAAAAAAAAAAAAAACAAAAAACAAAACAAAAAAAGGAAGCCTTTAACCCTGTCCTTTGCACTTCAATATTTTTTTCATGTACACAAAACCGGAGCCACTCTCATCCATAACCTTCTTCCAGTTTTTCGCCACTAACTTTTCCTCTTCGCTCCATTCACATTTCTTACAGCTTAACACCCAATGTTCCCAGAGCTCCTCCCCTTCTCCGCATACTCGACAAGTCCTATCTGTTGCAGCCATCCAATATCTTCTACCCCTTTCCTCACTACCGCACCTAAACCGGGCAATCGCTACCTGTGGGGCTTTAGGATTAACTAGATACTCTGGACATCTGCCAAAAACTTGGATTTTGCTGTAGTCTCTATTATAGGTACTCTCACCTATGTGTCTTTGTCTCTCTTGCAGCTCTATCTCCAGTAGTCTATCTGCCAGAATCCTTTCCACTAACATTCCCTCATTCATCATTCTCTCGATCTCTTCTTGGTTCCATCCCCCTCTTTCATACATACGCTTGCGCAGACATCCCCATTTTGTTTCCTTATTACTCCCTTTACCCTCCTTTCTTACCGCTTTCAAAACGTCTTTCACTATTCTTTCTTCTCCCGCACTATTCACTTTCCTTTCAAATTTAGCCACTCTCATAACCGCGGTGTTTGCCACCTTGTTAGAATTTGCTTCTTGTTGAACGATGTACCAGGGGGTGGACTTTTCTAGCTGCAGGGCCCTCTTTATGAACTGTAACTGCACTCTCTCTATGTCGTTTTCCTCTTTCACACCCCAAATTTCTGCCCCATACATCATAATACTACGTACACACGCCTTCCATACAATCATTTTCGCCCTAAAATTTTCCCTCAAGTATACTCTCCATGTATCCCAGAGCCTGTTAGCAGCCACCCACGCTTTTTTTACTATATACTTGATATGTGCAGCGCACGACCCATTTTGTTGGAACATAAAGCCTAGGTATTTAAAACTGCTAACTTGTTCTATCTCACTCGCTTCCCATTCAAAACTCTCTTTCCTTGATCCCTTTCTCTTCCGAAACAGCATCCACTTTGTTTTCAGCACATTTACCTTTAACATTCGTTTTTTAAAAAACTTTTCCATTCGTACCAACACCTCTTTCATTTCCACTTTCGAACTTGCTAAGACAACGACGTCGTCCGCATAAGCTAGACTCCAAATCTTTTTCGTCCCTATTACTACCCCTCCCGCTTGACCCAAGCTTAGCGTTCTCTCGAGGTCCGCAATATATAGATTAAATAGTAGTGGACTTAACGGGCACCCTTGTTTTAACCCTTTCCTAACCTCAAATCTTTCAGATAGCCTTTCACCTATCTTCACTCTACACCATGTTCTCTCATATAGATGCTCAATGCTCTCCCTGATCTGTTGCGATATACCTTTCTCCCTCATATATTCCCACATTTTCTCTCTCACTACTGAGTCATATGCAGCTTTGAGGTCAACAAATACCGCGTACAATTTCCCCTTAGGTTTAGCTATTTCTCTTTGTATGATATAATTCAATATGTATATCTGTTCAGTTGTTCCGCGTCCTTTTCTGAAGCCAGCTTGTACCTCTGGGATTAGATTCCTTTTCTCTGCTTCTTCTTGTAACTTTTTTTCCAGTATCTTTGCATAGATCTTGTATGACGTGTCCATTAGAGTTATCCCCCTATAGCTTTCTAGTTCCTCCTTGTTACCTTGCTTAAAAACTGGTACAATAATTCCTTCCCTCCAACTGTCCGTAATTTGTTTGCTACCTTTGAAAAAGCAGTTAAGTTCACCACGAAGTCTCTCCTTCACAATTGGTGTGGCTAGACACCACGCCTCACCTGGCACCGAGTCTGGGCCTGGAGCTTTCTTTCTTTTGAGTGCTGACATAACCGTTTCAACCTCTTCCTCTGTAATCTCTTGTGATTGCGATTCCACTGGTCTAAAATCTCTCCATCTTTGCTCCCTAATTTCTGTCTCTCCGGCCAGCAACTCACAGAAGTGATTTTTCCACCTTTCTGTGCTAATTACTGATGAGATCTCTCTTTTTGGTTTCCTTGCAGCAATCAGTTTCCAAATATCCGACTCTCTGCTCAGCTGGCTGATTTTCTTTATTTGGCATTCCTCCCACTCTCGTTTCTTTCTCGTCTCTGCTTCTTTCATTTCTTTATTCTGTCTTTTGAGCTTTTCGAGTGTTGTTCTTCCTTCTCTCCAGGCTCTAAATTCGGCTCTAGTTCTTTTCTTTATACCTATTAGTTCCTCGTCTATCCAAGCATTTCCGCAATTTTTCTTTGGGTGTGATATTTTAACAATTAGTGCTTTCTTTATCATAGCAGTGAGTTTCGGTAGTTCCGCATATTCCACTCCATCCATTCTGTCTAAGTTTTCCTGGTATCGCGCAATAGCCGACTCATTCCACATCACCGTTTGTTTAACCACACCCTTGCTTTCCCCCCAGCTGTCTATCTCACCATACAGGGTAATTTCTAGTGGTAGATGGTCCGATTCCAGCCTTTCTCCTATTTTGAATACATCGATACATCTTATGGCGTCTTCGTTGGCGATCCCGAAGTCAATGACCGAGGTACCGCCTCCACCAATATACGTTAACTCCCCTTTCCAATCGCCATTTGTGCACCCATTTAGCACATACCAGTTATGGTTCTCAACCCAGTCTAACCATTTTTTTCCCTCCTTGTTAACTGTTTTGTCTTTCGAAAGTCTAGCTATTTCCACCCCTTCTACATCGAGACTTCCAGCTTGGAGTTCACCGATCCTCACATTCCAGTCTCCGATGATCAGTACTTTCTCTCCTGAATCCCTTGCCAGGCTTTTCTCAATGTATTTCATAATGCTCTCTAGATTGTTGTTGTTATAGACAGTAATTACTCTCCACTTATCTTCGCCTACTCGTACTGCTCTCTCTTGTACCCCTTCGATGTTCTCCATATCCATATTGTATTCTTTCTCCGCTACAAGCTTTATACCGGTAATTATCCCTCCCTTTGCTCTTCCCCTATTGGAGATCCTCTTTGCAGATTGACATTTCCATCTGTATTCCGCTGGCAGTAGGTTTCTTACTTCGTTCCAGTCCTTTTCTTCAACCCATGTTTCCGTTAGCCCTATCACGTGGAATTTCTGTAAGTATTGCTTAATAGATTTGCACTCCTCTCCTTTTAATCTTTTCTTTAGCCCTGCTATATTCCATGCTATTATTTTAAAGTTTTCCCTTCCCCCTTTATGCTCCCCCGTACTTCCATTAATGCTTAGTGAAAAAACAGCTCTTCCAGCGAACTTGTTACTGGGTTATACCTGTGCCATTTATTATCTATGAGGATCTTATTGTAGGCGACTTTTACTACCTTGCCTGCTTTCCTAAGATCAACTGCTTTCTGTCTTAAGATTGTTTGCATTTCTCTTTCCTTTTTTGTTAGATCATCATCGATATATATAGTAGTCCCCTGCAGTTTATGTTTCATTTTCATTAATTGTTTCTTTTCTTCCCATTTTTCGAACTTGACAATGATTGCTCTATCCCTTCCACCTATCTCCTTCCCCATTCTAAACATTTCCCTATATGTTGGGACTACATTAAGCTTCTCGGTAATTAAGCTTTTGACTTCATCTTCCCATTTATCACCTTCTTTGATTCCCTTAATTACTATATTGTTTTTTCTTTCCCTTTTATCCTTGTCCTCTTCGGCTTTGTCGATTTTCTCCATGGTTTTCTGCAACTCTACACCTTTTATCTCCCATGCGGCTTTATCCTCCTTAGCTTGGTTTTTAATGTATACCAGCTCCTCTTCGATTTTATTCATCCGCTCTTTAGTTTTCTCATTTTCCATTTTCATTTCATTTAGTTTTTCCATCACTTCCTTTTTCCATTTGTTATTTTCCGTCCTCTCCTCCTTTAGGCTCTCGTTTACAGCTTCTAGTTGTTTTCTCACCGCGTTCAATTCCTGAAAAATATCCTCCATCGTTGAACGTTGAGACAGACTGTTAATTGGGCTGTCCTCCTTTTTTCTTTTTGATCGCGGCGAATGAGCTACATGTTTTTTGCCCATAAATGGGTTGCGCTCCCGACTTTCACTATCAGTCGACATGACTTTATCTTTATACCCCCTACTCTCTGTGTTGATTAGCGGCGCACAGATTCAAAACACTCTACGTTTGTTATCCCCACACAATTTCTGCTCGCCTAATACTTTATTTAGACGACCGACTTCCAGTACGGGGGCCTGAATGCCTCTCGCAAATTTTGGGGCCTCTAGGGCTTCGCCAGAAAAACGACACTAGCGACTTGTTAGTGGTCGTTTGTTAAACTATATTTAACACACACGTGCGTACGGTACTCACTCCGAAACGAAACTAGTGGGATAGAATGACAGCGGTATTATGCTCAGAGCTAACTTGCCATTGAACTATTGATTGAATACATATACATTTACATATACATATTGATTGAATACATATATTGAATAACGATTGAATACTTTCCAACTAACCATTGAACAAATTTATAAAAATATAACATCAAAATCCCTCTACCTAGCTCCGGAAAACTCCGAAGCGGTCTTGTTAACGGGATATAGAAAGTTGAAAATGTCTAAATACCTTGGATTTACAGTCGATAAAAGACTCTCTTTTACAGAGCACATTAAAAAACGGCGGAAATTGGTATGAAAACAACTGAGGCATAGGAAAAACTAATACCCAATGTTGGAGGACCTAGATGTAGTAAACGCAGGCTCCTAAATACTGTGGCCCATCTGCTATTCTCTATGGAGCTCCTATATGGGCACAGCTCCTTAACAAAGTATGAATAAACGAATTAGCTGTATTTCAGAGGAAAATGACACAAAGAGTCTGCAGTGCCTACAGTATCGCACCATGTAGTTTTAGTTATTGCAGGTATCCCTCCCATCAAACTGCAGGCAAAGTATAGAAATTATCGATGTGAAGCAGGCAAAATTAAAACATCGAGAAATGAGGCCGATACCAAACTCATTCAGGAGTAGCAAGAAGAGCGGAATAACTCGACAAAAGGTCAGTGGACGTATTAGTGGACAATCCTCATCCCAGACAACGATCGACAATCCTCATCCCAGACAACGATTCCCAAAATATGCAGGAGGAATGGGACAATATCCACAAAATGGTCGAAAAATAATAACGGAAAAGGAAAATGACGAGAGAAAAATAAAATTAAAAAATCGAACCCCTAATCGCACACAGTGCGGAAGGGGAAAGTAGATAGTGTAAAAACATGCAACATGAGTGTTCGGGTTAGTTTCGAGGAGCTTACTTGCGTGGTTAACCGAATGGTACCATCTGCATCCCATACATACATATAAAAAAAAATCTGTATAATACACGGAGTATTAACAAGTATTCTCTAACTTTTGCCACAGTTCTAAAAGACACAAGTTTTAACAGTGTAATGTTGTCGATCACCGATTTCTCATTATAACAAATATGCATTTTTTTACCATTTTGCGTTTAATACTGCATTTACCTTAAATTTATTATGTAATTTTTCCCGTTTCATTAGATAAGTAATTTATGTAAATATATTAACATTTAGCTTTTGATATACGGATTTAATACTAAGCTTATTTATTTAGTTTGTTAATTTTTTTAGATAAAGAGTAAGTTTCGTTAAACTAATTCTTCAGTTAGTTTTTAATTAATTAATCTTTAAATTTAATCTAAAATTTTTTAAAAAAAAAAGTGCTTACTCTTCTGCCTATAAGATTTTCAAATCTAGGTTTGACGAACGTCCAGGCTCCCATATTTCTTGGTTCTTCTTGACTCCAAATAAAAACTGAAAAAACACAATATATTGCACACAAAAAAAAAATCGAATTTGTTCATAGAAGTAATAAATTTAAAAGAAATTTTAATTTTACGTTTAGCGTTGCTAAATTTGGAAATTTCGTGTCGCAATTCCAAAGTAGGGAAAGGACAAAAGCTTTCCAGCCTTATCAAAGCTGTATCGGTTAAACTCAAACTTTCTCGTTTCTCCATCAACGTGTAGTAATGTTTTCCTGAGCAAATTATCACTTTTCTGACATTCTTCGGAACGACCGATGGATCACCTGAAACATAGCACAATATATTAAATAAAACAGGCATTTTAGTTTACCAAAATTCCATTTACCTATCACAGGCAAAAATGAAGTTCCTTCGGTCATGTCAGCAAAATTTGAAGTCGCGCTCGACATCCGCAACAAAGTCTTTGGCGTAATTACAATTAAAGGTTTTCTATAATTCCTCAACATCTGAAATATTATTAATTAGTTTAAAAAATCTATTTATATTTATAATTATTTATTAATGCTCGTTGTGTGAGGTACTTTTGTCCGCTTGTTTATTCGTCTTGTTGGTCGTATATGTGTCTGGAACGTCTGGTTGATTGGGTGATGTGGCTGGGACTGAATTTTGACACTGAATTGATATATTCGGTTTCTATGATGAGTCTCATCTCAACTCATGTTTAAAATACGGTCTCGTTTCTCTACCTATGTGGCTTCTCTATAGACTAGTGACATTTCGTGTGCTAATATTTTTGCGTGCATTAAAATTTACTGCTAATCTGGTTTGATGAATTTTACTCAAATGGTGTTTATAGATTTTGTGTATTTAATAGATTAAAACAAATAATAAAGTCTTCATTAAAATAGAACCGTTTTGTAGTCATTTTAGTATATAAAGCAGAAATTATTAAAATAGACAAATATAGTGCACTACTAGATCTAGATAGACACTACTAGATTATATAAGATAGGATAAGTAGATTGTAAATATAAGATAATTAATAAATGTGCAAGAGGTAGGACCTGGGTTCCGAACCTAGGGGTAATTACTCCCACGGGGGTAAATCAGTTTTTCTGCGGGGTTAACCAAGAGCTAAATTATTATGTCATACTAATTAATTAATAGAATAGATAGTTACTATCAATTAAAAAAAAAATTGCAGATAAAGCGCGCAGTAGTATTTACACTCTTTCTAGCAGCCGTGTCGTTGTCGCCTGATTTAAGTTGATAATCCGCCTCCATCCGAATTATCGCTGAGCGCCTAATTACTGAACGTGCCGGACTAACCAACCGCCGGATTTATCATTATTGTACTATAGTTATTTAATTTTTTTTTTATTGTTTTTTTTTTGTTCTATGGAAGAAAACCAAAACACGTGTCTGCTATTTATCTCGCCCTCTAATTATCTGAATTCCCGGAAATTGGTTTCCCTCTATGAAATATTGTAATGGCCACGCCTTTTTGTAAAATTAATTTAAGTTAGTTAATTTGTAGGTCTTAGTGTACAGTCACATAAATACATTTATTAACCCTCTGCCGGGCGCGCGGCGGCACTCAGTACCGCCAATCAGCATTTCTACTGATATGCCATTCAATTGTAACAATAAACTGCGCAGGCCCATTTGTATTTCACAGTAAGAATAAGTAGATTTCGAACTTATCTCATTGTTTAACCAGTCGTGTCTAGACAAATAAGTGAGCAGGTCACCGCAGTCGTCACAAAGTACCGCCCCGCGCCCGAATATGTAAGTTTCTTGTATTTTAAGTTTTATTTTTATATCCAAAGAGGTGCTTGTATTATCTTTTTATTATTATTATTGGACGACTTAGAAGATGAAATCGAAGAGCTGGATGGTACTGACGCTAATGAAAGTGACGATGATTTAGGCAATGAAGTGATTCTTGATGAAGACCATCACTCAATCGATTCAGAGCAAGAAGCCGAAATTGAAGAATCACAATTCCCAATACCCCAAATGGAGTTTGATCAAGATTACAGGTTTTATGTAGCAAAAGACATGGAAACAGTATGAATACGTACACCTCAATCATTACCATCAAAATGTAAATCCAAA
This sequence comes from Phosphuga atrata, assembly GCA_944588485.1. Lineage (NCBI taxonomy): Eukaryota > Metazoa > Arthropoda > Insecta > Coleoptera > Silphidae > Phosphuga > Phosphuga atrata. Next base: position 63,502,495 of record OX155892.1, read on the forward strand.
AATTTAATAAAAATATTACCTGGCTTTCTAAAAATACTAAAACTCCATTGGAAGCATTTTTGAAATTTATTACAAACAAAATGATCAATGATATTGTAAAGTACACAAATATGTACATTCAACAAAAAAGAATAGATGTTACTTATTCAAGAAAAAGAGATGCAAAGGATACAAACCAGAATGAAATTATGGCACTTATTGGTGCTCTATTCTTTCCTATCCATTCTATCCATAAAGAAAGGCAACTCCACAGATGCAACTGAAGCATGGTCGGGCGATGGTTCTGGATTTATGGTTTTACAATCAGCTTTTAGTTACAAAAGATTTCTCTTTCTTCTCAGATCTGTAAGATTTGACGACCGCTCAACTCGTAAAAATAGAGAGAAGATTGATAAACTTGCAGCATTTAGAGAGTTTCACTCAGATTTTATTTCGAATTGCAAAATGAATTATAATCTCGGAGAGTATGTTACTATCGACGAAATGCTGCATGCATTCAGGGGACGCTGCAGCTTCATTCAATACATGCCAAGTAAACCGGCTAGATATAGATTAAAATTTTATGCATTATGTGACGCTCGAACTTACTATACGTATAATTTTGAGATTTACTGCGGTAAACAGAAGCGATTGGTCAAAACGATTGGTTGGATTGGTTAAAACGATTGGTCCAACCAATAGAAAAAAGTAATCGTAATTTAACTACAGATAATTACTATACCAGCTACCCATTAGCACAATACTTGTTAGAACGAAGTATAACGATCCTAGGAACTATGAAAAAAAAATAAAATAAAAATTCCACCTGAATTTCTTCCTAATAAAAATCGTGAAACTGGCAGTACGCTGTTCGGATTTCAGGAGGATTTTGTAATAACCTCTTATGCACCCTCAAAATATAAAGCCGTGATATTACTTTCCACTCTTCATGATTCAGCAGAAATTGACGATGATACTGGAAATCATCATCATCATCACTAATTATTGATTAGAATAGAACCAAATCTGGTGTAGATTCAGTTGACCAGAATTGTGCAGTGTATAGTACAAAGAGACATAGCCGAGGATGGCCCATGTCTCTCTTTTTTTATGCATCTTGATATGACAGGAGTAAATTCTTTTGTTGTGCACACAGCCAACAATATCGACAATGCAGTTAGAAGAAGATAGTTTTTAAAACTTTTGGCTTATTTAACTAATGGAAGCGCATCTTAGGGAACGGGCAAAAATTAAACTTTCTTCCAAAAGATATACAAGTATTTTTTTTTTAAATAAAACAGCTCGAATAATGTAGAACAACCGCCTCTAGTACGCCGTAGTGGTGCCTGTTATACTTGCGGAAGTAAAAAGAATAACAAAACTACTGTGCAATGTGTAAAATGTAATCATTTTGGGTGCAAGAACCACTGCAATAAAATTTCTCGAGTGTCACGAGTGTTCGCAAATGGAAGTTGAATGAGTTTTAAATATGTTTTTTAATTTGTGTAGTAACTGTGTAGTAAATACATTTTTTATGATTAAAAACATTAAATAAGTATATACTTAATCATGTTTAATTATTATTTGCATTAAAAAAATGATGTGGAAGTCTAAAAGGACGGGATTCACGAGGCGGCACCCAGTACCGCCGCTCGCCTGGAAGTGCGAGTAGTAATAGCGCGCCCGGCAGAGGGTTAAAAAAAAGTGTTAATAATAATACAATTTTTTTGGATCAAGACTTATTGCTACTTCCTAATACTTGTCATAAACCAATTGCGAGTCTAAACAGTGACGTGAGTTCTACATCCGCAAAAAACGCTCCCATAAAGAAGCATTTTTACAATGGGGCTTCACGAATATTGTAGAGAGGTATATAAAAAAAGCCTCAGTGTGTTTTATGTAATAAAGTGCTTAATCCAGAGAGCATGAAACCAAGCAAATTAAAGGAACATTTCGAGAAAGTTCACAAAGAGTTCGTATGAAAAGATATAGATTTTTTTAAGAAAAAAGAGAGCCTTTGGATGTCTTCGAGGTTGGATTCCACAGGAAATATGCAAAAGGCAAATGAATCGTGTCTTGAATCTTCATATCAGATTTCTTATCGCATTGCTATGAACAAGAAACCGGACACTATAGGAAACGAGCTAATCAAACCTTGTGTGTGTGATGCAGTATCGCTCGTTATTGGTGAACAACATGTGGCTAAAATTAAACAAACATTACTCTCAAATACAACAGTTCAAAGTCGCATTTCAGACTTGAGTAACGATAATTTGGCAGCTGTTATTTATGAAATTAATGAAAATCCTATATTTGAACTGCAATTAGATGAGTTGCTACGTGTTCACAATTACTAGTATTTACTCGGTATATTAAAGATGACCATGTAGAAGAGGAACACTTGTTCTGCAAGTCTCTGCTCACCACTACTCGTGGTGAAGATGTGTTCGAAACGCTAAAGTAGTTTATGTTAAACAACAGACTAGACTGGTCAAAGTTGTTTGGCGTTTGTACAGACGGGGGCGCCTTCCATGATGGGTTTTCGTTCTGGATTTCAAGCACCCGTGAAACAAGTTGCTCCTCAAAGTTTTATCTTATCATTGCCTGATACACCGCTACGCTTTGGCTGTTAAAATGCTTCCACCAGATTTGCTAAGCACATTGAATGACGTTGTGAATATTGTGAATCATATTCGTGTTAGTGCTACAAACTCGAGATTAGTCAAAGTTTTATTCGATGAACTTGGTGCCAAATTTAAATCTATTTTATATCACACAGAGGTACGCTGAAAAACATTTATCGAAAAGCTGGCCTGTCTTGCTGTTTTTATCAGTGAAATTAAAAGTCTTAATATCTCATTGCAAGGAAATATGACGAATTTCTTTACAGCGTAGGATAAAATTGCAAGTTTTGTGCGTAAATTGGAACTTTACCAACTCAGAGTGCAAGTTGGCGGTGTGTCGATGTTCACACAGCTGTATGAGCAATCGGTAAATACCGAACCAAACAAAATAACGTTTCAAATTTCCTCGGTTCAGCATTTATCTACAGCAATAGAATCACTGAAGCAATATTTTCTGGACATGGATACTCGTCAGTTGAACTCTTGGTTTTTAAGAAAATTTTCTACTGATGATAACATTATTACAGATGAAGATGTGGAGGCCAAAGTAGAGTTTCTCGGACTGCTCGAGAATAATACTTTAAAAGTAGAATTTCAAAATTATGATCTCGGCATATATTGGCGTTAAGCAAGTTCAGAATATTCTGTTATAGCTAATATAGCTATCACAAATTTAATACCCTATGCCACCACCTATAGATGTCAGAGTGGTTTTTGAACTTTAGTTACATTAAAAACAAAGGCCAGAAACCGTCTCAATGTGGAACATGACTTGAGATGCGCATTAAATGAAACTAAATCTAACACAAAAATATTTGTGAATGAAAACAATACCAACCTTCACACTGATTATTAAAATATGTTTAAATTGTAAGATTGTAGTATAATTTGTGATTAATATAGATATATCTATATTTGCTTGTATTGTTTATTTTGATAACATTTTAAAGTAGGGGTAAAATCAGTTTTCTAATAGGTCACAGGGTTCATGGCATTGAAAAGGTTAGGAACCTATATAATAGGTAATACGGATATACATGATTAGATAATAAGGCCGTGTAGGGACTTGCACACGTACAGATATGAACAAATCCGAGCACGACCCAAGCGTATCCAAAACAAGAGGTATGAAAGTGAGCTCGTGCTCAGTGTGGACTCTGTATACATTGTTTAACCGTACATTGACCGTTATTTTAACCGTACAATACATTGTTCATCCCAAATGTCGATTGGGGACGTTAAGCGTGTGTGCTTGCCCAAGACAAGGCAAACCGAGATTAAATAGATAATGGTTTGAATTGTAAAGAGTAGGCTATTTAGGGTTTGCCAAAAATAAGTATATTTCTGTATGTAGCTTCCAATTCTCCTGAAGGATTCCAAACTGTATAAGTATTGTAATATACTGTCTTTCTTCTTTTTCTTAAGTACCATGTCATTCCAGAAAGTTGGTTACCAACAAGGCTATCCTTATTCTGTCGACGGCAAGTCTAAACAGAGAGTTTGAGTTGATTTTGTACCAGTCACGTAAATTCTTGAGCCATGATGTTTTTCTGCGGCCTGGCTTTCTTTTACCAGAATTTTTTCCCTGCATGATGTTCTGCAGCAATCGATATTTTTCGCCTCTCATAACATGTTCGAAATTTTCGAGTTTCCTCCTTTTGATGGTGGTAAGAATTTCGGTGCATTTACTCAGTGGTTGGAGTTTTACCAAGTTGGATAATTTTTCCGTACATAAAACTTTTAATATTTTTCTGTAAGCCCATGTCTCAAAGGCTTCAAATCGTCCTTCGTACATGTTTGTTGTCCAGGCTTCCATACCGTACAGCGAGGTGGAGAAGACATAACATCTGAGAAGTCGGATTCTTAGAGTTAACTTCAGATCTCTGCAGCACCTAAAGACCCTACTCATGTTTCTAAATACTGCCTCTGTTCAATCCTCGATTTTACTTCAGTTTTAATATCCGCGCTGTTAGTCATTATGCTGCCTAGATATTTTATTTGGTTCACTTGCTTCAATAGTTCACCCTCAACTATTATGTTAGCTATGATATTAGATTGCTTGCTAATTACTAATACTTTTGTCTTTTTGCATTTAATCCGAGTCCGGCAATTATATCCGTATATCGGTAATTATAACAGTATATCAGCTAGTGCTTCTTTGAATAATCTTTAAAGTAATTATTACGGAATAAACATTAAAGAGCAAGCGGGATAACATGCAACCCTGCCTTACTCCTCGTTTGATCTCTATTTCCGGTGTCTCATCATCATCTATTCTAAGCAACGATGTTTGGTTCCAATATAGATTTCCAATTAACATAATATCCCATCTGTCCAGTCCTATAAGATCTAAATTCTCTATCAATACATCATGTTTGACTGTCGAATGCCTTTTGGAAGTCTATGAAACATAGACATCAAATAACATATCATGAGTTCTTTGAGCTAGGACAATTATTCCAAATAGAGCCTCCCTTGTGCCGAATACATTGCGGAACCCGAATTGTTTATGTATTCTTCAGACTTATTGTTAGAATAATTTTGAGAAATATCTAGTAAGTGATTCATTAAGTTGATTGTTCTTTAATCAGTACATGACTTAGGTTAGGTTAGGTTAGGTTAGGTTTTTTGAGGATTGAACAGAGGCAGCATTTAGAAACATTAGTAGGGTCTTGTACTGCAGAGATCTGCAGTTGTACGTTAGAGGTTTTCTTTGACTCGGTGACAAATATGGATCTGAGCCAATCGCATGGTAACTTTCCACTGCTGTATATTTTATTGAACAATTTTGTTATCACCTTTAATGCTTCATTATTGTCCATTATTTTATATATTTCGCTGGAAATCTCGTCAGGTCATACGGCTTTGCGGATTTTAGAGCGTTTTATGGCATATTCTACTTCAGTAATTATAATTTGGGGTCCGTCATCCTTTGTTAATTCCGGTGGCGTTGTTGGTCTGTTATCCTTAAATCAATTTGTTAAGTATTTCTTCCACTCCTTCAGTTTTTCTTCATTTAAATGAATCACCTTTCCATTTTCGTCATAGAGTACACCCGATTCCTGAATTTACCTGTAGCCTCTTGGACTCTTTTAAACATATTGAAGGAGTCATATGCCGCTTCTAGAGCTACTATTTCTTTATATTCGTTGGTCAGGCTGTGCTGCTTTCGCGTCTCGGATTTTGTACCACATTAATTTCTGGATACATTTGATCGCCTGTTTGTTGTTCTTAAGAATTCTACGTTCTTTCATCAGTCCTATTATTTCGTTCGTAATCCTGGAGTTCTTTTTGGGTTGGGCATTCCCCTTCAGGTTTTTGCAGCAGATTTGCCTTATCGATGATTCCATTTTCCTCCATTGGCATTTTATGTCTGTTTGTTCGCTAGAATTTTCAGATATAGGATATTCATTCAGATGGGTACGGACTGAGTCTTTGGTAGATTCTTGACTTAATAATGTTCGGTCAATATTTGCAATGGGTGGTTTAAGGTTGGTAAAGGAGCTCGGTGGCAGTAAGAGTTGCCGAAGCTCATTCTGTAGCAAGACTCTGAGTAATGTCCACTGTTTTTCGATGAAAGAGTCGAAGGTTCTAGAAATAGAACTCGGCTCTGCCAACAAATCCTACTCTAGCGTCCTCGAAGACAATGCGTCGTGTAACCACGGGGTGCATAGCGTACAATGGATGTGCATTATGTAGCAGACGAGAGAGGGTGAAAGGCGAGTAACTGGCGCCCCAAAGCGAGACTCTATCGGCTAGGGGAATAAACCTCAACAGAAAATTCTGGTCCTCCAGGTTGGGGGTTGAATCGATGGACTAACCCCTCATCATTCATAAAAGCTCTATCCGGTTAAAACCTTCAATGGAAAGCCTCAGAAACAAGAAGGAAACAATGGAATACGACAACAGCAACGAAAATGGTTAATGAGTTTTGTAATATGGAATATTCAAGGTATCAATAGAAAGCGTGGAGAAGTATTTGACGAAATGAGAAAGATGAAAGTGGATATCGAAGTTCAATCGGAAACAAAGGAAAAGGGAATGAAAAAGTAGGAATATATAATGTTCTACAGCGGAGTAAACAAGAACGAGAGAGCGAAGAGGGGAGTTGCTATAGCGCTCCACAGTAAATATAAATAAAAAATAACGAGCAGGGAAGAAATAGAAGATCGGATAATGAACGTAGAACTAATGAAAAATGGATATGACGTATATCGTGATTGTAGGAGTGTATGCTCCAACAAGTGATACAGAAGCTTTAATTAAAGACCAGTTTTATGAAACATTGACGCAAGTTCTAACGAAGATTAACCCAAAAAAAGAAATATTTGTCCTTGGTGACTTAAACGCGCGTACTGGACGCTGTGTGAATAGTGTTATAGCAGTAAGATATAGAGAACAAGTACTCAATGATTGCGGAGAAAGACTAATTGATCTATGTAGCACACTCTCTTTAAAGATTATGAATGGATTTTTCCCCCATAAAATGATAAATAAATTTAATGATACCTGGAGTCAATCCAAACGAAAATTAAAAATATCATAGACTACGTTATCCAACGACAAACTCTCCGTTGAAAATCAGAGACGTGAAAGTTCATACAGGGCCAGAATGCGGCTCTGACCATTTTATGGCGAAAGCAAGTGTGCTAGTTGAGTTCAGATCTTCCCAGATACAAAACAAGTATGTAACAAAGTAATAAGTAAAAATAATCCGCAACAAAATATAGAATCTCCCAAATAAAATCTACAGAGTTTAACCCAAGAATCGGTACAATTCTTATATGAGTCGAGGCTGGCAACTAAAGTACAAACGTTAGAAGAAGTAACAGCATAAGAAGTGTATGGACAACTTAAGGTCTGTATTCATAAAGCCGCAAGAGACGCTTTAGGAGAAACTGAAAGAAACAATCTAAATAGTAAAAATTGGTGGACAGCGGAATTGGAAACTTTAATCAAACAGAAGAAACAAGCATACCTCAAGTGGCTAACAACTGGAGATTATGAGAATAGAAAACTGTAAATCAGATTGAATAAAGAGCCAAAAAGAAAAATCCAAAATAGGAAAAACGGAGGCATGGAAAACTATAAAAAATCTCAGAAAAGATAACAAAAGCACTAACAGGGAATGACATTCCAAATGATTGGAAAATAGGATATCTCAGCTCCATACATCAAAAGGCAATAAAAAGATATGCTCTAACTATAGAGGCACAACGGTATCCCGTTATGTAGGAAGACTGTACTGCCGAATCCTAATGACAAGAATAGAGCACGACTTGACTTGACTGTAGGAAGACTGTATTGCCGAATCCTAATGACAAGAATAGAGCACGACAATGACAAGAATAGAGCACGACACGAAGAAATTGAAGAACAGTGTGGTTTAAGGGCGGGTAGATCATACCTAGACAATATCAATACTCTACAACAATTAACAGAGAAAAGACCGGAAAGGAATTTGAGTACACACCTGATGTTTATTGATTTGGAAAAGGCCAGATCAGAGCCATAAAAACACTCAGAATGTGCGATCAAATTAAGTAACAAAATATCCGCGGCGTTTAGAGTTAACAAGGATTTAAAACAAGGATGTAGTGTCTATCTCCGACCATTTTCAAAGTATATCTATAAAAAGCCCTGAGCACCTGGATGCAAAAAATGTCATAGAATGGGAGTGAAGTTGTAAATACCTGTTTATATACACTACTGTTTGCGGATGATCAAGTACTGATAGCTATAAACTACGAAGAAGACATTACATACATGACAAGAAAGCTGGTTGAGGACTACTGCAAATAGGGGCGGAACATTTATATCAGTAAAACCGATTACATAGTTATCGGAGAAAGCTCAATAATCTTCAAGTCAACAATGATATTATAAAAAGCACTAATGAATTGAAGTACTTGGGAACATACATATCTTCTGAAGGTTCAACTCCAAAAGTGGATTGTTCAGGGAGAAAGGGCAATTCAGAACCTGAACTCAATTCTATGGTCGTCGAAAATTCACAGACATACAAAAGTCCAGTTATATCGTACTATCGCTGAACCAATAATAACATAGTGCTGGCAACTAACATCAAAAGTAAGGAACCAGCTAAAAGTAGTAGAGATGGACTTTTTACGCCGATCGTGTAGAATATCCATGTTAGACGATGTCCGAAATAGCGATATCAGGCAAAGAGCATATGTAGAATATATCATTATGGATCAGATAGAAATCCGACAACTAATATGGTACGGCCATGTGATGATAATGAAGAGTGAAAGATGGCCAAGAAGAATGATCTCTTACATCCCAACTAACAGAAGGAAGAGGGGAAGGCCAAGAACATAATGGAGAAAAGGAATAGAAGAAACCATGAGGAAAAGGATAAATGATAGAAGGAGATTGGGAAAATAGAAGAGTATGGAGATTGAAGTGCGGGAAGTGGCAGTAGCCGTAAGACCCCCGCTAAAAAAAATGTTGGCAGTTGTTTTTTCAAGATTTCCTTAAGCCTCATGTGGATTATCGCTACTATGGGGTTGTAGTCAGATCCAATATCTGCGTCTGGGTATGTTTTAGCTGTTTTTGCGCTATTTCTGTAACGTTGTTTAACTAGTTTACATAGTGTCTACACAATCAAAAATAAGTTATTCTGTAAAACCGTCCATGACTAAACAAATTGGACTAAAGATATTACAAGGAAATGTTTTCACAGAAAGAAAATATCAGATCAGTTCAACTAGATTTATATATTACCTGTCTTCTTAATAAATGGAAATATTGAGCTGGAGTACTAGGTTGGCACACTTGCATATTAATATTGTCTCCATCGGGTCTGTCTTCCTTAGAATCAGTCAATTGTAGAAATCTTTCAATTCGCGATGAACTGTGTTCTGGTCCGGCACCATCATAACCATGTGGCAAAAGAATTGTAAGTCCAGAACTCCAAAGCCATTTAGCTTAAATGATTTCAAATTATTACGAAAATGTATCTTGAAAGATTTGTGCTTTTACTTTCTCCGCTAGATACAAACGCATCGAAAATAATTTGGGCCCCATTGAAGAAATCCCCAAATTGCGCTTCCCAAATGATCAAATTGTTTGGAGATTCGACGCTCATTCCGTATTCATAACCCAAGACTGCTTCTTCTGATAAAATACTATTGGCTACCTAAAACCAAATTTTTATTGAAAAGAAAAAGGAAACATTCACATATTTTACTTCAATAAATCCAGTTTGGTGTTGGTTCATCGAATTCAGAGGAACGTAAATGTTGCTGGTTTCTTGGTCGACTAACATTACGTGTCTATGAGAAAATGTTCCCCTTCCTACATCTTGACCACTAATACGAACATTATAGCCTAATAAATTTAGAAATCGCCAAATATTATTTAAAAGTATATTTTGTAACTAGGGCGGGAAGTTGTCAATTTTACACGAGAGCGAAATTGGGTGCACGTTCGCTCGAGGGGGCAATTGAGAATACCGTCCGTGTTACAAACAATATTTTTTATTACTCATGCGAAGGGATGTATATCGACAAGTTTGGGATCCAGGTGCCACACACAAAAATGTAAGAAAAAATGAAGAATTTGCTTTTTCAATTGTCTCCGGTAATGTGGATTCGTCATAAAAACTCTCCTCAGTCTCCGGTATCACATAGAGTTCACACTCATTTTAAAACGTTTACTTTAATTTTTATTAAACTTTTTAAACACTCTTTTAATATCGAGATCTTGACTGTATTTCGTCTTTATTTGTTTCACCCAACTTTGAGGTACATGAAATTGTACTGAAATCATTTTTTATAGTTTTGAGCTTTGCTTTTGGTCCAGCATTGCCTCATCCTTTGAAATCTTGCTTCCCTTTCTTCGGCAGAGATGTGGATCGTACACTGTTGTTTGATTTTAACTTGAAACCTTGCTTCTTATCCTTGGTGATGGTTTTGGCTGTTTTGTCTTTGATCATGGTGTCTGTAATTTGGAGTTGGACGAGGTCTTTCTCAGTTTCTTTAAAAAAAGTGGTTTTGTTTTTTATTACGAAAGTGGTCGAAGATCTTTTTGTTAAGTCTGTTTGATTCATTCGGAGGATGTGTCCATAAAAATCAATCTCTTCGTCCTGACATGGAATAATTTGTTGTTATGAAATTTGGGGCCTAAGATTTTGCGTTCTTTCTTTCCTTGACCTCCAGCCTTTCAAGCGGTCCCTGCGTGGTGAGAGACAATGTTTCGGCTGCATATAAAACTTCTGGTTTAATTACCGTATTATAATGTCTTATCTTGGTATTCCAGGAGAGAGATTTCTTGTTATAAGTGTTCTTCGTAAATTGGAAGGCCAATTCAACTTTATTTCTCCTAGATTCCATTGCCCTTTTTCTCTAGCGCATTCCAGCTGATCCATTCCCCAAGAAATTTGAATAATTTGACTATGTCATTTGACTTGCAGCTTTTTTGGTGGGTTTTTTATGTTCGTCATTATTTTGGTCTTTTCAACTGAGACTTTGAGACCCATTTTAACGCTTGCCTCTGGAGTTCGAGGATCTGTTCCTTGGCTTCTTCCCATGTCTCAGCTAGTAAGGCCATTTCATCAGCAAAAGCTAAACATTTGACCTTAATGCCTTTGTTTTTAGTTAATATTCTGATTCCACTGTGGGTCTTCACATTCTTCCCATTGATTGTTTTTATTTTATTTTAATTTATTTGTTTTTTTTTTATGTAACCTAGCGATATTGATTATTTGCGCGCGATACCAGGGTTATTTGGAAACACAATTCGAAGGGGCATTTCTCGTATTAAAAATCGTCAGGAAGTACTTTGCGCGCATGAGTAATAAAAAATATATACATACCGCTATATTTGTCTACATAGCTCACAAGTTATAGTTTACCTTGATAAAGTAGCGATCCAAATGCCATCGCTTCAGCTGTAGCCCAATCCAAACTGTCTCCTTTTTCTAGTTTAGCCAAACGAGTTTTCACATAAGTCCTTTGCAGATGTGGATGAATGTTCTATAATTTAAAACATTTTAAAGTAATCTAATTTTTGTAGTTATAATAGTTTATGACTTACAAAATCTTGTGGGAAACTAACTGACTTCCTCCCAACGAACGATAAAAGATTTTGACTAACTCCCGTGTCCCACGTAGTTATATTAGGCTGGGCCTGACTGAAACCCTCCCACTGTTTTTGAAAACTTGGGTCCTAACGAACAATATTTAGATTTACAGAAAATAGTTTTATTTTATGGAAAATCACCTACCTCTGGTTCATATTTATCTACAGACTTCAAGTGTTCATCAAGGTAGTTAGAATGATTTTTTACTATTGAATATACTTCTTCTTGAGATATTAATCCTTCTTCAATTAATTTTGCTGCGTATTTATCCGGAACTGTCCTATAAAGTTACACAAATTTAAACTAGACCGGATTCGTCGAGAAAAGATTCCAAACAATAACGTGAGAACTACTACTTCTTGTTTTTTTTTAATCTATAATATTTACTTTTTGTAATATTTCTTATATTAATTACCCTCTTGATCTAATAACTCTATATAAGCTTGGATTAGTGAAAGTTGGATCATCCATTTCATTGTGTCCCCATTGTCTATAGCAATTCATGTCTACAAAAATATCCTTCTGGAATTTCCTCTGATATTCAAATGCCAATGTTGTTGCTTTAGCCACCATCTACCAAAAAAATATTGAAGAATTTTTATATTGTTTGCAGAGTATTTTAATTTTACCTCTGGATAATCTCCGTTAACATGGATTACTGGAGCCGAGATCATTTTGGCAACGTCCGAGGAATATCTCGATGATCTTCCTCGTGAAGCAGGAGTGGTGAAACCGAGTTGATTGTTTACTACCAAATGGACTGAACCGCCGATTTCGAAATGTGGAGCGCCGGAGATTGCCAAACATTCTTGATTTATGCCTTGCCCAGCTAAAGCTGCATCACCATGGACCTAAAGAAAATGTCACATAACGATTTAAGCCTAATGTTTTCAAATGTGTATATTAATTTACTTGGATGTTTATAATTTTGTCTCCCAGTTTTCTATCCTTGCTGTAATGTCCAGATTTGTTATATAAATGTTTTGCTCTAGTTTTTCCCATTGACACTGCATTTACGGCTTCAAGATGGGAAGGATTGTATAACATTGTTACATGGAGAAGTTTGTTGTCCACATTTAGATCAACAGAAGAAACTAAAAATAATTTTCTATGAAATGGAAGAAAACTAATTAGAGAAGTATTAATTTTATTTAAACTTACTGCAGTGACTTAATACATCACCAGTGCCTTGATATTTATCTGGGAAATCTGGCATGCCTCTTAATTTGGCAAACATTTTTACTGGGGGAAATTTCAACATTCCTGTTAGCAAATTAAGACGTCCTCTATGTGGAATAGCTAGAACAATTTGCTCCACATCCTCTACAAACAAAATTAAATATTTATTATTTGAAATTAAATTTTGCACATTACCTTTTGCTGAAAGTTGAAAAAATTCGCTGAAGAACGCCATCATGCTCTCGGCACCTTCTCCCCCATACCTTTTAACACCTGTAAATTTATTGGCTAGAAAGTTATCAAAAGCTTGAGATTTCAATAATTCTTCAGCTAAACGTTTCTTGGTCTCATTGCAAATTTCTTCATTCGAAATTTCTTCTAACCTGTTACCAAACCATTCAATTTCTTCTTCTCCCTAATAAGGAAATAGATTATTTTAATATTTCATTCTTTATGAACTATATAGTAGATAACATTATACTGTAAATACAGTTATAGGAGGATAGTTACCCTTGAAATCTGAAAAACATGCCTTTTTTTCAACATTATTTCTGAAGTAATAAATAAAGATAGACAGCTGCGTAGCTATCGTAGGGTCAGGTGGTACAGTGCCCCAGGGCCCCGAAGCTAGCAAACTTCGAGTGTGTTCACAATAATTTTGTATTTATTGTGTTAAATGAACATTAACAATAACAGGATACCTAATTTAAGACTTTCAACACATGCGCCAAGCGTTTTTGATAAGCATGTGCTATTTTCTACCGTTATTTGGTTCAGAACATTTGTAGCACATTGGATTAGCGAGTAGCTCACCTGCTGAAAGTCATGGGATCAATTTCACTCATTAACTCCTTAGTTAAGTTTTCATTTGCCTTTACCTTGCATGCGACTCGAGAAGATCAGGTTCCAATAACTCTCATCAATACCACTGCTGAAAATGACTACGTCGACGTTTCCGCGGAACCTACAGTAGAGAAATCATCCATCTCTACGTCTTCTGAAGTTCTTGAAATATCAAACGACTTGAGAAAGTTCATAAACAAGCAATTGAACGATATCGAAAAACGAAGGACCCTTTTCCGAAGGAGCCCCACTATGACAACAGGAAAAAGGGGGCTAAGAAATGGGAAGAAGAGCAAAAGCAAACCCACTGGAAGAGCACGCCAGGACAGAGGCAAGCTAAAATGCTCATAAACTATTCTGTCGCAATAACGCAGCAGATGCTAAGCTTCTCTAGAAGAGAAATCAGAACTTTGATAGGCATACTCACAGGACATTGCCCGGTGAGATATCACCTACATAAAATGGGAAAGGCAGAGGAAGTTGCCTGTAGATTATGTGAATCAGATGAAGAAACCGCTGAACACATAATGTGCACATGTGTAGCGCTAGCACATATAAGGCTTGCCCACTTCGGGGTCGCAAGATTGACCATCTGGAGCTGAGTAGCAAGTCTCTCAGGAATATCTTAGACTTCGTTCACGATGTTGAATTCCTGGGAGAGTAATTGTAGTAGGGTCAAGCACAATAGATCAAGTTGGTCGCAGTGCAGAAAGGCTTTGCAGCGAAATGACCCCCACATAAAAAAAATGACAACAGGAGCTTTTCAGAAACGCATTATGTTTCTATAGCATATCTTTTTGGATATGCTACTAAAAAATGCTAGATGCTGTCTACTGCTAACCCTGTTGGTTGTTTGCTTTGCAAACAATTGTATCGTACTCGGGTATTCGGAAATGGGGATTTATCAGATAGAGTAGTTAACATAGTTCCAGGAAAACATACACGGAGACATGTGCTGTATATGAAGCGTTGCAAAAAAATCGACTATTGACAAGGAACTTGAAGATGAAATTCGCAAAGAAGCATCATTTTGGAGTTCTTTGGAGATTATTCGACATCATAATTACTCTTGCGAAGTGTTCCTTATCTTTGAGAGGACATCGAGAGGATCTTAGTGAGGAAGGAAACAACGGAAATTTTCTCTCAATTGTACAACTCGTTTGGTAGTGGATAGCATTGTCCGAAAAAACGCTGAAGAGTTCCAGTAAAGACAAACGTAGTGAAGCAGAAATTATAAAATCAAAAATGCTTAATTTGCATTTCTTTGCGAATTCATGCACAGCGAATTAAACAGGATCAATTATATTTCCAAAATTTTGCAACAACGTGATATTTTGCAACATCGTTTTGGACGAGGCGAGTAAGACTTTGGACAAAACAACGTATAATTTGAAAAAGTACAGAAATGAATTCGAGACATTTAAATCCAAGGCCACCGAAACTGCGAAAAAAAACCTTATCGATCCTACCTTTCAAAAAAAGCGACGAAGAAAAACTAAAAAGCATTTCGATGATTTGGCTTCTGATCACCGATTCAAAAATCAGGAAGAAGTCTTTAAAGTTACTATTTCCAACACGCAATGCGCGTTTTAATGTTATGAGAGCAGTTTGTAAAACATTCGACTTTTTAATTCCAAAAAAAATGCTCTACATGGATGAAAAGACTTTACTCACAAAATGTAAAGGTGTATGTTTTAGATGAAATATTGCGATATAATAGGACCCAATTTTTCGCCTCAATTTCTTAATGTATATCATCAGGTCCTTTCTCAATTGACAGAGACGTGGTCCAATCGCCAATTTTGTAAAGAAATTATAACGAAATTTGGCGTGCTTGAATGTGACCTTACGAAAGTGTATACAGCAATGCTACTATATATATCACACTTTTCCGGTTACTCCGCGTCAGCAGAAAGATATTTCAGTAAACTGAGGATTATAAAGAATTATGTAAGAAACAGCATTTTTCGCCTCCGATAGATCGTATCCGACATTTATCATTAATTGCGATAAAAAACAAGACGGCATCAAACTTGGATTTGAGTGAAGTTATAGACGAATTTGCAAAAATTAAAGCGCGCAAGATTATGAATTTGACTGGGATTTTTGTTGAAAATCTCTTTTTCCGTCTATTGATCTCATCTGTATAATATATATTTTTTATTACTCATACGTTAAAAGTATTTTCTGGTGCACGTTTTTTATTGCGAGAAATGCCACTTTTAGTCGTTTTTTCAGGTAACTTGTATAACGCACGCAAATATTCTATATGACTGGGTTACATTAAAAAAAACAAATAAATAAAAAAAAAATTAACACAATCAAGACCTCGCTAATAAAAAAGTGACGAGAAGTGTCTTGACGTGAAGAATTTTTTTTTCCATAACAAAATAATAATAAAAATGAAAGAAAACTCACGAAAAGTGAGTGTAAATTCTATGGTGATACCGGAGACCAATGTTCCCTCTAATTTTTTCACTGACTGCGCGGCACAAAGGTATGATTGTGCAAAAATCTTCGAAGGGTTTTGCATGTGAAAAAAAGGGGGGCTTTTGGACAAATATTCCACAGTAAGTAATCGCCACTGCTATCTGAATTTGCGTGAATATCGTAACAAATCCTTTCACTGCGATATGACTCACTTAGAACTCTCTCATTTTTCTTTTCATTATTAAAAGAAAATACGGCAGAGATTTTATGTTATACCACTCGGTACTCGGCAAAGATTCATGCAGAGTATCGAGGTGGCAAGTGAGGATCGTAATAAAGTATCGAAAGAAAGATATGAACATAAGGCAACAACACGCTTCCTATAGCGGCACGGATGGCCTGACGGAGATTTCATTGCAAACACACGTTGTGGTCAACGTGTTAATGAATTAAATGTTAACCGAATTTCGATCCATAACAGCAGCCAATTCTTCAAATTTTCAATATTTAATTCCTAATTTATTGATCATGTAAAGTGTAAACTGTCCTAAGGAAGGACTCAATATCTTGCATAAGAGATACATGTTTCCAGGCATCATCCAAACCCAAATCTTCTCGGTGTGCAACGCAATGTTGTTCAGTAAGATGAGGTATTTCCTTCTTGAGAAGTGCTGCCACTTCATTTTTCTGCCCTAGCATAACACTTGCTCCGTCCGATGTAAAAATAGCCATTTTTTTAAAGTCTAGGTTAAACATCTTCTAAAAATAATGAAGTTTTGCCAGAATAGAAGCACTGTCTATGTGTGTTAGCTTCAAAATACCTCCAATTTCTGTTTTGTACATTAAACAGAGTAGGTGTTTTGTGGTGGGTGATGTGTTTGTACGGGTAATTTTGCCCCCAAACCACGTCGAAATGCAGGCGACGTTTTGTCGACACCCGTTCTCTACTGAAGTATACGAGCACTTAAGTCGTTCCTCGCACAGAACGTGTTAACATAAAGAAAACCTTAAAATAACAAAAGAGATTTCATTTGACGTATGAACGTCCAATTTCAAAAATTTGTTTGGCCCTCTGCCCAAAAGGCCATTGTGCGCGGAGTACAAAAAGGGCTGCGCAACTTTCGAAAAATTAGTGCGCGGCCGCGCACCCGCGCAGCTTAGAAGAAACTTTGCCGGAGACTGAGGAGAGTTCTTATGACGAATCCACACCACCGGAGACATTAAAAAAAGCAAATTCTTCATTCTTGACATGGGTTTTGTAAAGGTTTAACGGTAACGGTTGTAACATGACCCTCTCGAGCGAATGTGCAAAAATTGACAACTTTCCGCCCTAGTTACAAAATATTCTATTATATGGTCATGAGCATCGTTGTTTATTTATTCCCATTTTCCATTAAACACATAGAGATTCTACCACTCATAAAGAAGACGCGAAGTATAGACTTATTCTATATCCCCTTTTCTTATCCGTATCTATAAATTTGAGGGCCAATTGGCCCTCAAATTTATATTGGTCTTTATATTGGTCTCATCAATTCAAGCTATGTGGAAAGAGGGGATGGGGGCCCGCTTTTTTGTTTATGCACCGAGGCCCTTGTCCACCTAGCTACGTTACTAAAGATAGACACTTGTTTTTCGCCATCATTTATCAACTTATAATTTACAGGCAAGAAAAAAGGCAAAATCAGCAATAACGTGCAGCGTTGCGCGTGGTGTAAACCGTGGTGTAAGAAATGTGTCCGGTGTAAAAAATTAATCGATAAACATGATTCCGAGTGATAAACTCATTCGAAACAGAAAAAGAAAGGGGTTTTATAATTTCTAATATTTTTAATAAATTGTATTTGAAGCAGTTGATTGAACTAATTTATTATTATTTTTTTTTTTTGAATCTTTCTATAAATTTTGCTCCCAATAAATATCCGGTAATTTTTCTGGGTAAGATACACAGTAAAAATACACGGTAAGTTTAAAATTTTATCCAAATTGTTGAAGCGGTATAGAGATATCGCACAGCTAGATCTGAAGAGAGCTAACTAAAAAATTGAGATTTTTGAGTTATGCATACCATTGAATTCCGTAACTCACTACCTAGCGAAATATACAATAAAACAGATTTAAAAATATTTCCAATACTCAACGCTATTATATGAAGCTCTAGATGCCCCTTTTGTTGAACGAGCGAGCCGCTCTCCTCTCCACCAAAACAGGGATATCGTTAATTGCAGTCAGTATTACAAGCGGAACCCAGCTGTCCGTCCTAAACAAATTAGAGTTATTTTAAGTTAATTCCGTGTTGTTGAGTTAAACCAAGAAATTGTAGTACATACTTTCGAGTTGTCGCCGTTTTGATGGTTAGTGCTGAGTAAAATAAAGCTACATTTTGAGTTGAACCAATGTTGATAGTAAGGTGAGTAAAGTTTTTGTTTTTATTTAGAATTGGTACCGTTATGTTGAAAAATTTTTTAATTTGTAGTTGGGTCAGTTTTGTTGTCATTTTTTTAACTTTATATTTCTTAAAAAAAAATTAAATTGAACTTTTTTGCTAGTGGCGATGGAGTCTCCATATTAATTATATTACATTTTCATCCTAGTAAATACACAGTTTGTTATGTTTTTAATGAACAGTTTTTGAGTTAGAGCTGTGTATATGGTTTATTGAATTTTACATTTTATATTTCAGAAAGAGAATGAATTGTGGACGATTTTTAGTAATTATGGTTGAAGAAGGAGACATAGAAAACATCAGCCCTAGCTTACTGACTCAATATGAAAATAATTAACCAGATACTAGCCCTTTAGAATAGGAGTTTGAACAATTAACACAGAAGGAGACATTAATAGTAATCAAACCACACCTAGAAGATGACCTCAACATCTCATTAAGCGATGAAGACTCACCTAAGAAAACTTATGCCTCCTTAACCGTGATTGATAAATCTATTCCGAGCAGGTCTAATCAATAGCAGACATTTTATTTTATTATTTAACATTTAACAGCAGATTGGTACACCAAATTATTACATTTCACCAATCCGAAGTGACGAAAGTGACATTGATGACTCAGATAAGGATCGCAATTTTCGGTTGATTCATAAAAGTAAGACAACATCTAAGGTCGTATTTTCTACTTTACCGTTGTATTCGTCCAGCACCAGCAGTAGCAGCTCTTCAAGTTCTAGTAGCTCGTCGGACACCGAAGATGACAGTGGACATGTAAAACTTGACCCTCCAAACGCCGATAGAAGAAAAAAAAGGTTAAAAAGAGAGTACGAAAAACAACGATGTGGAAATCGAAAATTTCAAAAGCGCTGAGAAATTCTGGTAAAGCCTACCAGTCTTTGTCGACATCGAAGATACAAGTGTAAGAGAGAAGAGTTGGACCCCCCGTGGAGAAAAATGTCGGTTAAAATAAGATAAGATCTATCAAATATCAAGGCAATAGCTTTTTGATGCCTTTTGTGGACTTGGTAATCTTGACAGGCAAAGAGAATTTGTAGTGCAACACTCCTAAATATCGATACTCAAGCATACAATATTTTGGAGCTTTTAACACCACCTTTTATTTTGAAGTTGATGGATCCAAAATTAGAGTATGCAAACGGTCTTTTAAATCCACTCTTGAAACCGAAAAGTCCGTTACTGTGATAAGTCCTTTTTATAAGACGAACATCAGGCGTGTAGCGCACTACCTACGCGCGCTTACCTTTTTCATTACAACTTCGGCAATTTTTGGAATTTTAGATTCCTATTGGATTTAAAAGACGCGTAACGGATGCAGGTAACTCAAAATCGATTTTCAGAAAATTTCAAGGGTAACTATCCCTCTTAATGATTTGTTACCTCGAGGTGCATAAATTCTGCACTGATTTGTTTGCCATAAGCTCCATGTAGAAATTGAACAGCCTCGGAAATTGAACCATTTGATTTTCCACAATGTATGATACCTTCGAAATTTACGGTGTCGTTGTTTGAAAGTCCATAACGTATTGGATCTAATTCTGTTTGAATACTAAAATAAATAATTTAAACACAATGTAAAATATTAGAAATAAAAGCCTACAATAATTTAGAAAAGACTATAATAGAAAGTCTAACAAGAAAACACTAATACGTAAGACTATAAGTCTAGACACTACACTGTCAGTTTATATCAGAAACAAAGAAGAAATATAATTAGCCTAGACAAAATAAGACGATTTAAGGAAAGAACAGATTAAGTTAGATTTAGGCAAGACTATAAAGGACAAGGCAAAACTAGTTTATTCCAAGCAAGTCTACAAAAGACTAGAAGAAATAAGGCAAAACTAGTCTACTAACTAAAGGATTGGTACATTTTTAAGTGAAAATATTCTTGTCTAGTCTTGAACATTCTTTTCTAGATTTGTCTACTTTCGACAAATTTTGACAAATTTGACAATTTTTACTAGTCTACTTTCATGTTAAGCCCTATCTAGCCTTTTGCCTTAGTGCACATGATTAAGACTAGACAAAAAATGTATATTACAACAAATTTTTGTGTAACCCAGCTTAGTCTAGCGTCTCTTGTTTTATCTTGTTTTATGTTACTTAACATGACTAGTATTCTCTTAATGTTACTCAATTCGGAAGTTTAAACAATTACCAACATTATTTGAATATTCAAAACAACTGCAATAGTATCTTCAAAAATCTTCTAAAATTTCATCATCTTCAAATATGTATTTGGTTAAAGCAACCAAATAATTTACCTTTACAAAATATAAATTCTAGCATTTACACATAGTCTTCCAACAAAACATTTATAAATAGTAAACCTTGGCATAAAATTCCCATAATGTTTTCATACACTACCTTATATTTTTAGTTAAAGCCACAGGATTAATATCGGCACTTTTATGTGCGTGTTGTCTAAACGCCGTAACTAATCTGTAGAAATTACTTTCTTTACTCCTTTTCGCCAAAACATCTTCAGGCACTAAAAAACAAGTAATTTTAATAAATGGTTATTAGTTCCTGTAAAACTCTTACCGTTGAATTTGCTTTTGGTTTTCGGTTTGAAACCGAAAAGTGCGTCACTGTGATAATTCCTTTTAAAACAACTTAAATTAAGTCTGTGATTCTTACAAATACTCGAATACATTTTGACCAGTATTGTGTAAATGTTTGTTTTGTTGTATTTTTAGGCGAGAATTCTTTTTTTGTCGTGGAAAATTAAAACTTTCATTCAAACCATTGTAACAGAGTTTAATCAACATATGAACTGTTTGTTGAACTTAAAACGTGCTGACCTCTGTCTACATACTTATATTTTATCAAATTTAAAACATACATGACGTTTTACGCAATCTTAAGCAAAAATTATTTTATCTCAAGCTACATCAACTAACTTAGTACTATTAAATTATTATTATTTTTTATTAATTAATTACATAACTAATAACGAAATGTAAACCAACCAAGGACACAGAGATAACAGGGTAATTGTAAGGTATTCAAGACAACATCTCAATAGTTGACTATTTATTGAAAACATTTCAAACCCTTTCGTTTATGTTTCCGTGTTTGTCCTTGAAAATAATTTAAATATATTAAATTTCCAGTAGTAGATAGTTGTTAAAGCTGGTAATTACATAATACGAGATTATCTCATTGAAATAATGTGACGCTTATATATACGCTTCATTTTGCTGGTACACGCACTTTGGTTTACTGATTAAATAAAATAGATACTTTTTTAGATTATGCCGAAATAAATTATTGAGCTAGTGCGTCAGATTACACAGGGTGTTAATGGTAAAAAATATTGAGTAAAAATGCGGGAAATATTTATTAAAAATAAATAACACATACGGTGTTATTTCGTAGTCGATTCTAAGAACATTTTTTCTTATGATGATTTCTGAAAAAAACTTTGTTTCGAAGATACAGGGTGAACAAAACTTGGGTGAACAAAGCAGGGTGACAGTAACAACATTTTATTATCAAAAAATACATGTAAAGTTGTTCAATTAAACGACAATAAATGTTCGAAATGACTCCCTCCAGCTTGGATACAAGCATTCAATCTTCTCGTCATTGAGTATCGAACTCTTTCATATACACCAGGGTTGTTCCTAATTGAGTTACACCCAGCAATTATCCGATTTCGCAATTCGTCCAAATTCTGCATTGGAGTTGCATAAACTAATGATTTCAGATAAGCCCCATAAGAAATAAACCAGGGGTTTAAGTATGGGGTTCGAGCAGGCCACGCGTGTGGCCCACCTCGATTAATCCAGCGATCTCCATATGTAGCTGTTAAAAAATCACGAGCAACCAAACTCAAATGTTCTGAAATTCATGTCGCCAATGGTACATGTAGAAACTCGGGCAGTGTTTCTTTAAAAAATTCACCATCCTCAAGTAAAGTGTCGAGTAGGCTTTCCGCCAGTTAAAGTCACCCGTAACTCTATGTGCGAGTTTCACGACGTCTTAAATTAATAAAACATAAAATAATCTCTAATTCACAAAGGTAAGTGGAATTTTTTTCATTATTCAAGTGATTTTACTAATAAATAACCTATAAAATCTACTGAACTTCTTAGAAATAGGTAACCGTTATACGTTTAATCCCTTCTACTATTTCAGAAATCAAGCAGTTGCAACAAAAATAAGTCTGCTACTAACACTAAGATATCTTGCAAATGGATTCCACTTAAGAATTACGGCTGATTTTTGTGGTGTCAGTCCACCAACAGTAAGCCGTATTGTTAACAAAGTTACTGAGGCTACTGCTGAACTACGCCTAGTTATAATAAAGTTCCCTGACAGTGACGTATATTGAACGACTGTGAACGACGAATACTCGTAAGTTGTTACTCGAAGCTTTCTTTTCGTTTGTGAAATTGACAAAAGATACTCGTAACTTTTACTTGCTGTTTAACGTTAACTGGTAAGCAACTAATCAACGCTTTACTTAGAGATGGTGAAAGAGGCCCCAAGAGACTGGTAGAAATACTGGTCCAATTAAATAGTCACCCACAATTTCAACGAAAACATTCAAGGAGAACTGATGTTGAAATCTATCTTCACATACCTCATGCGGATTTTCATCTGCCCATAAATGGTTGTAATCAGGGGTGGGCTGCCAAATTTTGAACAACCGGCTCGCTATTATTTCGAAGAAAAAAATAACTGTAAATGAGTACATTTGAATGAGTCTACATTTATTTTTGTACAGTAATTGTGTAATTCAACTTCTGAACTGCTAATAGCATTTGTGTTTGCTATTTTTTAGCCCTTTAGCCTAAAATTGAATTAGCTACATGAACATTTGAACATTTTTCAGTTGTATGTTTGTATCTATAATGTCTCGAAAATCATTAACATCTACTTGAAACTTTAAAATTTCACATAATTTTCTAACCATTTCTTCATCTTCTAGCCATGGTGACATAATTTTATCTAATGACCAGGTATAAGGATCTAAACTCTCGAAGAGCTGCACAAATTTTTCATAGTTATCAGTGTCATTGTTCTCCTTCTTATCATCATTATCCACACTATTATGCCACACAAGAATTCCTTCCTAACATTGTCGATGCACCATGTGAACAGAATTCTATGAGATTTCTTTGCAAATAAATTTTATCAAACCCATTTTACGTACGCACTTGATGTGTGTAGTGTGTTGCGCACATGATATGGTTGCGAGTGTGTGGCACATCGACGCGATGTGCATATTTTGCATAAACATACTATTAAAATGGTTTATTTTTTTGGTTTTAGGGATAATTTAAGAAGCGGCTCGCCGAATTTCAAAAAATTTTAACAACCGGCTCGCGCGAGCCGGACCGAGCCGGCTCCAGCCCACCCCTGGTTGTAATGAAAATACCTTATTACATTTCCTGAGAATTGGCTTCATCGGTGAGAAGAATCTGTGTCAGGAATTGAGGGATCAGAACTAATGTTTGTAAAAGTCATTGATATAACGCAATACGTGGACGATAATCAACAGGTAGTGTACGTAGTGCACGTAGTGCCTGAACACGTTGAATGTGGTATGGATACAACAAATTGCCCTTAAGTATTTTCCAATTTTCCAACTGTCCAATGACTTACACTCAAAGTATTGGCAATTTGTCGCGTAGAAGTAGGTACTTGGATCTTCCTCTATCATGTCCAGCACATTCTGTTCCAGCTGTACTGTTCTTACTGTCATTAATCTTCCTGGCCCTCCATATCGTTTCAATGTGCCTGTTTCACGAATACGTCGATGGATGTTTTCGAAGATTTTAGGTCGGGGATATTACGGCTAGGAAACCGTTCAATCTACAATAGTCTAGCTTGTAATGAATTGCCATCAGCAAGTCGATACATGAAATGCATGTCATCCCGGCATTCGTATACAAGGTAGAGGACTTCACAAACTATTAAAGATATGTAGGTCAACAGCCAAACGTCACTCAATGTAAACAACTGCGACCGATACAGGTGATGATCACCGATGAGACGTATTCAAATGAAATCCACTTTTACGTTAGTAAATAAAACAGCCGTTCCAAGTTATCGTCAACATTAATGATTTTAACAAATATCGAATATCACTATTACAAATATTGTTCACCCTGTATCTTCGAAACAAATGGGGTTTTCAGAAATCATCATACGACAAAATATTCTTAGAATAGGCCAATTATAACCCTTAAATTTTTGCCGCATGTTTACCTAACACCCTGTATAATATCAAATGCTGAAGTTTACTAGTCGGCTTTAATAAATTAATTGGTTTAAAAAAAATACATGATAGTGAATTCAAAATCGATTTAAGTTTAAAGTCTAGTAAAGGGATTATCAATATATAAGTAATATTAAAACATAAAGTTGTACTCATTGTAAATGTTGAAATGGAATCCATGTAGGTAGAATAAAGTAAATAATAGGGTATCTAGTCTCGTCTAATTTATTTTTAGTTGGATGGATGGATATTAATAGATTTGATTATTATATGGGTTTTATACTGGTTTTATACTGTTTTAGATGAGATTTTATATTAGATGGGTTTTGTTACGTAGATATTGTTACGAACTGGGATTTGATATGGTGCGACTCCCAAACCCAAGATAATAATACTAATCACTATTTGATTGAACCCTTAACTGAAATAGTACAAAAATAATGTATGAGAAACTGCGGTCGAAGACTCGAAATAAATGGGGCTACACGAAAATTGTTCTTAGTGATCGCATCGACTGACCAATTCTGATTTTTAATTTACTTTACCTCCACCTTATCATCTTGGTTCTCCAGTGGGGTTTCTCTATTTTTTTTAATACAAGAAAATATCTAATTAAGGTTAAAGGCTCCCATTATTTCAAGTCGAAGTATAAACGCAGAACAACAGCCTTCTATGTTAGAGGCTTCGGTCGAGTGGCGAAGACAAATATATACGTAACCTAGACATAACAAAAATAAAGTAACCCATTATATAAATGATACAAAAGGAATAACTCAGTCTAGCTTAAATATAATAAACAAACATGTACACATTCTTGTCCCGCACCGTGAGATTTTCGTATATAATCGTTGGATCACACCAATATTACATAGATTATTCGCATAATATTATAGTTCATAGATTCGATAGCTAAACTTAATATACATGTGCAAAATCTATTCTTAAAATATTTAAATTGTCTCCTTTTAAACATTGTTTTGAAAACAACAAGATAATACACGAAATTGATTAAATATATAATAGCCTGAAATGCATTTAATAAAATATTTGTTATCAATATTATTTTAGATTTTTAAGACAATATTTTAGGCTCTGTAATATACACTTCTCAAATCAATTAACGGGTCACTAATTTGTGCCTCCATACAATTCAAACGGGAAATTACATGCAAATACAATTAAGAACATCTGCAAGACGCTCTATTTAATTGTGTCTGGACATAATATTCATTTCCCATTTTCCAGGAGAAAATTAATTATTGCAATTTAAAATTTAGTGTTTGTTGGCAAGTCATTATTTGAATATGAAGAAGCTATTTTAAAATATAATTTTATCTTCATTCCACCTTTTCAATATTTGTTTGTCGACCATGAGTTGTTATAATTAGGATTCGATTTGGACTCGGTAGTCGATGGAAGAAATTTAATTAAAGGGAAACCATTAATTTAATAGAAGTCTTCTTCTGTCGGCACTACGGTCCATGTAGAACCTTGGCCTGCTCAATAACTTCCTTCCATTCCTCTCTATCTAGAGCCTTTCTCCTCCAACTTCTTATTTTCATTTCTCTTAGGTCATTTTCCAAATCATCGCTCCATCTTTTTCTGAGTCATCCTCGCTCCCGCGTCATTTTTTACTTCTTGCATAGCTCCGACCATATAGAAGCTTCGTACATTCCATGTGGATGTAATCAAACCTTTCTTCCTTTTCCATTGCCGAGGTTGTCTCCGTTGACCAGTTTGGTTTTCATAATGTTGAGTTTCCGTAACAATTGGTTTTTTTTACGGGGCAGGGTTGTTAACCCTGCGCCCAACCCTCCTCCTTTATCCGGGCTTGGGACCGGCAACGGGCCGCTGGCGGAGTTTTAAAGGGCCTACAGACGATCAACATAGTTGACCAACATGGTTGGCCTTTCTCTACAGACAAGAACGATAGGTTGTTCGACATCATTTTTCAAAAAGTTTTATTGGAAGAAGTTGTTCTGTAGATGTTTTTTTCATTATTTTTGGTTCAGTGCTAATGTATATTTAATTTAAATTGACTTATTGACTATTGCACGTATTGAATTAATATGGGTGATAAGTCGTTACCGCTTAGATTAATTTTGCTGAGTGAGTTGTGCGAAGAAAACTCTTCTGCGCCTAAAAAAAGGAAGGTCTGGTGTAAAAAATGGTACCAGGATCGATCAAAATTTAAACATTAAAATTTAATGAAAGTACTGAGAATAAGCTCAGCTAAAGATATAAAAAAAAAATAAGAAAGCGCAGACATATGATGAGTTATTGGATAAAGTTCGATCAATAATTGAAAAAAAAATACGGTGATGAGGGATGCCATTTCTGCAAATGAGAGATTGTCTGCAACTCTCCGATTCTTGGCTAGTGGTCAAAGTTTTCAAGACTTAAAATTTTTAACGGCGATCTAACCTCAGAGTCTGGGAGAAATAATAATGGAGACTGATCTCTGAGTAGCTTCTATCTTTTTTAGTTCCCTCCGGAAACAGGTTCTAATATTAGTTATTCTTTTTTTTAGAGTCAATTCCGTAGGTCCGTAGCTTCTACTTCTATTTCTTTGTAAACTTCCAATAACTGGTTCCAGGACTCTTTTTCGCCCTGTATTTAGAAACATCAGACTTCACCATCCATAATTCAGGCAAAGATTTAAGGCATTCAAAAAAATCTCTCCACTCTTGAGTATCAGGAATACTTGACATATTTATAGAAACCAATAAAATAACTTAAAACGTAATACAAACAACTGAAATAAATATTTTCTAACCTCAAATTGCAAAAGCAAAATAGTGATGACTGATTTTGAGACAGGTTGGTCAACCGCGCCACAGAAGCTCCAACGCGGTTGGATGTGTTAGGCTCCGCGCGCCAAATATCAAACCTACTTTGATTTTATTCAACCATTGGCCTCAACCAAGCCTCAACCATCCAATCTGCCTGCATACGTTCAACAAACACTTCAACACTGCATTTGACCAATCATGTTGGTCAACCATGTTGATCGTCTGTAGGCCCCTTTATATTTAATAGAAGTACTAATATAAGTACTAATCCTTGAAAAGGTTATGAGAGAATGGCGCAAGGAACTGAACAATTGGGTGCTCAGAGTGGTATCTACCTGGGACGTAAGAACGATGGACTGGTTGTAGATTGCCTGGCCTTTGCAGATGACATGGCACTGTTTGCTGATTCTCTTGAGATGGCAACAATGCAGGTAAACTGCCTCAGAACACAGGCTGCCAAAGTGGGTCTTCAAGTGTCGCTGGAGAAAACAGAATTCTTCACCAACATTAGAGAAGCAAACAGAGAGATGTTACTAGAACAGGGAAACATCAAGAGGACTGAGAAATTTAAGTATCTCGGCGAATGGATTGAACCCAACTTATCAGAAAGAGCATCATTATCCAAGAGAGTCAGCAAGTTAGAACTAGCCTATCGGCTGACTAAGAACACATACAATAAGGAATGCCTGTCACACAACTTGAAACTTAAGCACTACAAATCAGTCTTACGACCAGAAGCCCTATATGCCATGGAGTGTATTTCCTTGAACCGAAGAGGTCTTATAGAGACATTGGAAATCAGAGAGAGGAGAATCCTCAGAAAGATCCTAGGCCCGGTAAAGGAAGATGGCGAATTCCGAAGACGGCATAACTCTGAGCTCTACGAACATATTGAGATGCTCTCTGACTGTGCAAGGAAAAGAAGGGTAGCTTTCTATGGCCACATTGCAAGATTACCTCCAAACCGACTAACCAACCGTCTGTTACCCTTCTGGCAAAACAAAAAGCTTCGTACCACTTGGTTGACAGAGACCGAGAAGGATATTAAAGAACTGGGAATAACAGAAAGGTACCCCCTGGACAGAAGAGAGAAAGGAGTTACACCGGCAGAAGATGCGACAATACTGGGCAAAGATCAAAGCCCAACAGTTGAACAAGCGTGGTCCAAAGTAGGCCTATTCGAAAGAAGAAGAAGAAGTACTAATTACTTTTATCAAATAATACTGGAACAACCAGTTCTGAAATTGTATATAAATATTCTAGAAAAAATTACAAATTCCATCAAATTGTTACTAAATAGATAATCGAATTATATAAAATTGTTTTTTATTAAATCTTTATTAATTAATTTATTTATTCCTATTTGCCTGCTCTTAACAATTGTTTTATGATAATAATATTTATTGTAATATAAAAGTATTTATCGTAAAATGTTGTTGAACTGTTGACACAAATTTATTAAGAGTTTTTTGTTTATTGTTTCAAAATTGCTATTGAACTGTGTATTTATTGAATTCATGTATGGCATTTTAGGTAATTTCCTGACATTTCCTGATAACAAACTGCAAGTTTATCCGAATTGATAAGTTATTATAAAACTAATATTCGTTATAAATTGAATAAATAAAACATTTTGATTACAAACAATTAACAGACATGTAATGTTGTCAAAATCTCGAAGATTTTTGCTTAAATTTTGATAAATACTGATCTACACGTTGTTGAAATTGTTGTCAAAATTAGTAGGGGAAATTGCATTTTGTACATTGTATACCATATACCATTTAAACATCAAACGTCGCAAATTTCAATATAATTGTAATTTTTTCTTTTTAATTGCTATGTCAAATTTATATCAGGGGCGGCCGAACTTTTGATCACCACGGGCGACTTTTTTCTTTAGTTGTGTAACATCATACGTGCTAACTGATTGTTGTAATTTAAAGTCAAACCTAGTTTTAAAATTAAAATAAACTATTCTAGGAATGTAAGTTTACCCTTGAATGCATTCAAGCCGCTAACCATTTCAGTCAATGTTTTGTTCTTTCTTTGAAGTTCCAAATATAATTCATTTAACTTTCCTTTAATATCAGAGAGAAAAACAAGATCAGACACCCACTTATCAGCTTCCAATTGAGTAGCCATAAATACTTTTATTTTAGGCAGAAGATCCAATAATCCTTTTAATATATCATAACGTGAGTGTATAATAGTATTTCCCCAAAATCACATTCCTCTACTAATGCCCTGAATCTTCGTCTTTGCAAATTGCTTCCACGGATAGAACTAACTATTTTGAATACGAAATTCATAACGTCATCTGAATTTAATATTTTTAAAATAAAAAACCTGCTGATGGACGATAGTATAATTTGGAATGTCATCATCATTTTTACAAAGAGTTATAAATTCATTATGATTCCCAACCACAGAAGGAGCTCTATCAGTCGTAATCGATACCAGTTTATGTATTGGAAATGGTAATAAAATTGGTAAACTGTTTTGGTAATAAAAGACTTAAATGAACTATATATTTCTTCACTTTTCCATTGTCCCTTCATCGGTAAAATTGTTAATAGTTCTACTCTAACAAACATATCTTCGAAGCAATTTCGAATAAATATACATAGCTGTGCGGTATTAGTAAGGTCTGTTGATTCGTCGAATTGTAAGGATAGGAATACATTCATTATCATTTTCTTTCAGAATTGTGGGAATGAATTGTGAAGAATTGTGCAACTAGGAATATTACACTTTGGTCGACGCTTTGGTCACTCCTGGTTTATACAAAATAGTTTGGTTGTTTCGTTTTCAATTCTCTTGTTTTCTTGAGTCTGCTCCAGTTAGTTCGAGTTGAATTAATTTCCGACCAGTCCAATACTTCACCATCACTTTCTTCGTCGCTAGAAGGTATTGACAAGGCTTTGTTTCTTCTTGGTCGAATCAATTCTTCCTCGTCACTTTCGCTATCAAATTCGGGAATCTCTGCATCGCTTGAAATTTGCGACAAATCATCTGCATAGACATCACTATCGTAATCCATTGCAAATAAAATTATTCAATTTGTATATATATATATATATATATATATATATATATATATATATATATATATATATGTGCTTTTTTAAAACTTTTAATAAAATATTGTTGCATTGAAATAGTGGTACTACAAACTGATTTATTTTGACGAGATAGGCCGTTTATATACAGATAAATGTAGGGGAGGGTGAGAATAACAAATTGGTTTAAGACCCAAAATATGACAAACAATAAACCTTAAATACTGTGTAAGTTGTAAAATGAAATAATTTAACAAATGTTTATGGAACACAAAGAATGAGTGGTAATGTTTTATTGCAGGGCGATATCCGGATTAAATATGCTAAATAATCAATAATCTCGAAAATAAATACTAAATTCATTACTCCTTTATGGCCATATGCCCTTTTTAAGCAGGTAATAATATCTTGTCCTGCTTTTAACGCACGTACTTTTAAACGGGTACAAATACCCGGCCCACTGATAGACAGCAGTCGGCGAGACGGGTACTAATACCCGCACCCGCCTTTAATGTGTTAAGAAAAAACAGAAAATATAGAACTTCCTGTCGATTTAAGGCTGAAACTTACTAACTTGGCTTTTTTACTAAAAGCTTTCTTTTTACTTTTTTTAAAGAAAAAAGTAAAAAGTACTTTATTACATAATTAAAGTTTTTTAATTATGTTATAGAGTAATTAAGCTTCTATGAAATGTGGAGAGTTTCTTGACCGTTGTTTCATATTGTCTAGACTTGTTTCACCTTGTATAAACTTTTTGTGTCTTGTCTGGTTTCATCTTGTCTCTCTTTGTCTGGTCTAGTCTTGTATAATTATCTTGTCTTTTTTAGTTTACAATTATCTAGCCTTGCTGTTTCTAACCTTTATTGCGTTTTATCTACCCTATTGAAGCCCGTGTAAAATACAGACAAAACAATTTGTCCAATGTCCTCTAGTGTTATCTAGTCTAGTTTTCTATTAATTATAATTGTTTAGAATTATTTTCTAATAATTTTAGTCTAGTCTAGTCTTGTCCAATTGTATGTTTTTTTTTCTCATCCCAATGTCGGTTCAGGGACCATCATCGCTTGAAAACACCGCGGCCTTATAGACCTATTGTTTCCCACACATTGTTTCATTCAAGCAAATAGATCCAGACCATGTATTAGGTCCAGAAATCTATGGCACATATGGAAGTGAGCTTCAAGTACTTTTAAAGTTCCCGTAATAATTAACAACAACTACCAAACCAAAGTACAAAACGAATTTAAATTAATTGTTGATTTAAACTTTTGTAGATAAAATGGTAACAAGTATGTGCTCCCATAGCACGAATAACGGCATTACACCGTCTTAGCATACTTCGCAAAAGTCTTCGAAGGTCTTAAGGTCCCTTAGCTGCTGGATGATCTGTACAGGTTGACGGCGACCACGAATACGTCTGTCGAGCATATCCCAAACATACACTATGGGATTAAAATCAGGACGCAGGCCAAACCATTGTTTGGTGAATTTTGAGGTGAAAGTTGTGAATTTCCAGTTCTTGTAGGAAGTCTAAAGTGATTCGCGCATTATGTGGACATGCGTTATCCTACATTAACAAAAAAATTGGACCTATCCCATAAGCCACAGGGACAACATGTTCTTCTAACACATTGTCAACATAGAGATTATCGTTAAGATTTCCTGGAATTGCAAAAAGATCGGTTCTACGGTCGATATTAATCCAACCCCAAACCTTAACTGAACCACCTCCAAATCTTACGACTTTCTGGACGTTAGCAGCTACGTAGCGTTCCCCTGGGTGTCTATAAACATGTACTCGGCCATCGCAACGAGTAATACAGAACCTTGATTCAGCCGTGAAGAGCACACAGACTTCTATTGTCCAAGTTGCCATGCGACATGTTCACGAGCAAAATTCATCCTTACGGACGGGTCGCCTTGCCTCAAATTTGATTCCCTCAACCAATTCGTAATTGTCTGATAGAGTGACCTCATGCTTCGTCTTGAAGTAAATTAAGAGGTCTTTCGCCGTAGGAACTCTATTGCGAAGACTTGAATTCAGTAAAAATCGGTCTTGATTTTGAGTTGTTTTTCTTTTGCGAGCGTGTCCACCGCGCCTGGTATATTGACCTCTAACCAAGTACCTCCTCCAGAATAGCTGAATAACAGACAGGCTTACAGGTTGAAGTTTCTTGAAACTTTTCAAAGGGTTTCGCCATTTTCAATTAATGTTACAGCGTCAACAACTTCGACTTCGTTGAGATGCCTCATTTTCAATTAACTTATATTGTTGTCTTTATATTGTTCTGAACAAGGCCTTCCTAGCTCGTTGAATCAAATTTGGGATACATTATTTCACTTTAGTTTTGGTAGTTCTTGTTTATTACTCCGGAGTAGGCGATGCTCTGATAACTCCATATCTGTCAATTAAATCAATTCAATAGAGCGTCTTCCAGATGTTCTTAATTTTATTTGCATGTAGTTTCCCGTTTGAATTTTAGAGAGGCACAAATTAGTGACCCGCTAATTTTTTTGAGGAGTGTATTTGTTGCAGCAAGTAGTTTTGTAAATAAAAAAATTACTTGTTGCTATGCATGTTTTAAAGTAACAGAAAATATTTGTATGCGACTGTGATCAAATATTTCTAATTGTAAGCTGTGAAAAATATAAATTGTCTCATTTTTTATAATTTAAAGGTCAATACCTTATTTTTGATAATTCTTAAATTAGATGTATATTAATTATATTAAAGTAGACTAAACAGGACTAACAATAAGCAGAACAGTCTGGACAAACTAGCCTTATTGCCATTTTCACTTTGACGTCTATTAGCATATATTAGTATTATATTAATGTCTACATATCTAATATGGTTTTTAAGCCTTCGATGGTCACGCCACTCAATATCTCCAGTGGTCCACGCTATGGCATGTATACCGACAATGATTTTTTTTGTTTATTACCTTAGAATTGCGAGATTTTGTTTAAATGTTATTACTCAATAAATAAATAAATCTATGGGAATCAAGATAACTTTTATGCATTGTAAAATATTTCTTTATTAAAATAGAAAATTACTATTAAATATTATTATTATATATTATATATTATTATTAAAATAGAAAATATATAATAGAAAAGTGTTTACAAGTGAAGATAAAAATTGAACACAATGTTTTTTACAATCTTGGCACATATTCTGTGTTCTATTGTTTTTGTGTTAGCCACAAATATAATAAATTCCTTCTATTACTCGTTTCTGCAGTTACTGTTTACTAAAAAGAATCGCTGCTCAAATTCACAAGGGCATATTCCGCCCTAAAACTCCTAATCTTTTCTACCAATTTCACTTTAAATTGAGTGCTTTACAAAATTAGATGCTTTCTTCATTCATTTTGAAAATTCTAAATCTACTTATATCTATTTCAAGATGGTATCGATTTAGATACCAACAAAATCTTAAAATTCTAAGGCTTCTGTGAGTCGAAAAATTTTAAAGATCACTGATCTAGAACAAGCTATGATCGGTGGTATATGGTATATGCATTGTCCATTTTATTCTTGTCTATTTTTGTCAATACTTGAACGAATATTGCCTATTTAGTCATGTTTGTCTAGTTTTGTTTGACTAGTCTTGTCAATTTCGATTTGTTTATCTAGATTTGCCTATCTTATATTATTCACCTGTTTAGTCTGCATAGACTTTTCGTCTGCATAGTCTGTCTAATTTTGTCCTGTTTGTCTGCTCGTGTATGTTATTCTTATCTGCCTAGTACTCTCTATCATCTCTTGTATTCCTTGTCTTTGTTAACCAGTGCTGCACTCGTATAATCTTAAATAACTATCAAGTCTATCTAGTCGACCTAGACAACTTATTGTTAGTCGTATCTGTTTCATTTTGCCATCAAACCGAATCTATTGAATCTAATCACCTATAATCTATAACCATTTTATAGAATACTATTGGATCCTATTTAGATTTTATACAAATCCTATTTAACATCTTAAACGCATGTCCCATTAGTTTTCAGAAATTGTTTTTGATTTCTAGAATTTCTAATCTTTAACAACTCTAACAAAATTTTACAAATAAAAGACAAAGTAATTTTTGTTCTGTTATTTAACAAAGTTTCCTAACCTAGTTAATAAATTAATGCAAAAACTCGCCCACCAAAGCAGATATTAGATAAGCACACTTACAAAACGTAGCACAAGAAATTACACAAAGTTTTAGCACAATTTTCACTGAATTTCCGCAATTTTTGCTCACAAGAAAATTCATCCAGACCCGACAATCGCACACCAATAACTAAAAACTTTATGTTCAAACTCATCTTTTTTGCATTGTTTACACTCACATCGACCCGATTTTTTTGCACCCCAAGACCAAGGAATCAACGAAACGAGTCCTGTGAAGTTAGCAACCGAATTTGCAAAAATATAATATTACATCGGAGTTCCCGGCAGATATGAAATAGTACTAGAGAACTTTGTGCAAAATTTCAATAGTTCTGCAGAATTTCGCGAAAAAAAATGGAAAATACCAAAATTGAGCTAGCAACTACTTTTGAGAAAAACTGTGCGTTTTTACATATTCCTGTATCCCGACAATAGTTCTGGAGTACTTGATCAATTTTGCAAAAAGTTCTGCAAAAATTGACATTTTGCAAAAAAAATTAAATTTTGAAACATGCAAAAACAGTTCTATTCGCGGATCTGAGTTCTATCAAAGAGTTCTATCAAAGATTTCTTTATCATTTTTTGATAAAAACCTTAGTTCAAAAGATATTTGCAATAATAAGGGACCCGTTATTTTGAATGAAAATTTAAAAAAATCGCGGTACAGTTCTGTTTGCAGTTCCCGATAGAATGGTAAAGTTAAAAATTGGAAAGATTTGCGAAAAAGTTGACTTCACCAATGCGACGAAGTGAAGATGAAAAATAATCGCACTACAGTTCTGTTTGTAGTTCCCAGTAGAACTCTTAGAGTTCTATCGAAAATCCTTATAACATTTTTCTGTAAAATTAAAAATTGAAAATTTTGCGAAAAATTTGACTTTACCGACGCGACGAAGTGAAGAGAAAAAAATCGCGCAACAGTTTTGTTTGCAGATCCCGGTAGAACTCTTAGAGTTCTATGTAAAGTCCTTACAAGATTTTTCTGTAAAATCAAAAATTAGAAAGAAATGCGAGAATTTAGACTTCCCCGATGAAACGAACATCTTCGAACATCAACATTTTTCTTCAAAGTTAAAAATTCGAAAGATATGCGAAAAATTAGACTTCACCGATGCGACGAAGCAAAGAGAAAATAATCGCGCAATAGTTCTGTTTTCAGTTCCCGTTAGAACTCTTACAGTTCTATCGAAAATGCTTATAACATTTTTGTGTAAAGTTATAGATTGGAAAGATATGCGAAAAATTAGACCGATGTGACGAAGTAAAACAAAATCGCGCAATAGTTCTGTTTGCAGTTCCCGGTAGAACTCTTAAATTTCTATCGAAAATCCTTATAACATTTTTCTTTAAAATTGAAGATTAAAAAGACATACGAAAGAGATTTCACTAATGTAGTGAAAACAGCGAAAAAATCGCACAACCGTTCCTTTTTTTCTTAAATATTCATAATTTTTGAAGGTCATTCATTAAAAGCAAAGTTTAGATTCAAAACTTTCATATCTGATTTATTCACAACATTATCAAAGTGATAATTTCACACACACATTTTGATTTTTTTTAATACAACTGTTTTTCCATTTTAGATATCATAAAATCATAAAATCTACATTGATTTTCGCATAGAATATAAAATCTCGACAACACATTCAATATAAACTACCTTGCCCATCAAAATATAAATCTATTTCCATACATATTTTTTTTTTGTTTCTTTCAGTAGTATCAAAATAATTTAACTTAACTAACGATTCTACTCCAAATATGCAGTAGTACAGATATAATCAGATACCAGATACAAGTACAGATATAATCCACTTATTTTCATTAATGAATTGTCCAATTCTCTAGTACATAATGCAATCTATTTACCGGTTGCCAAAAAAAAGATAATCAGAGTTTCAACTCTTGCATAAATAAGTAAATGTAGACTAGAGTTTTTTTCAACTTTTCATATCTATCTCGAAGTCTATTCTAGTGTGAGTTCTCTCGTAGTCTTGCAACTGTTATTGCAAACCTTTCCTGTTTTAACATACATGATAAGGTGTGGAACAATTTTCGTTTCTTTAGAAATCTTCTGTACATTTTCACCTAAGTCATCATACAGCTTCCACCAGATTCCATCGAGGACGTATGTCGTGGTTCGATGAGGCTATTAAAATGAACATCACCGACGAGTCCATACTCTTGATTTTTTACTAGGAGTAACTTGGCAATAGTTCGCAACACACATTTCTTCCTTTTTTTTGAAGGGAAGTTCGTTTTCGTTCTGTGGACAAGTTGAAAGATTCATATCTATCATCAGGTAACATCCAAATTCTTTTTCTTCGACGGTATCTCCTTTGCAGTTTCTGCACTTTCTGGTCACTTTCAGATTTTCATTCACTTCATCAGCCATTTGCATGAAGTCGTAACCGTTGTTGCACATAACACACGATATTTTTTTGTTCGAAATCGGCATTTCACGGAATATCGTCTCATATAATTGCCCCACATTTGATTTCGCGTCCAAAGTCAATATTTTGTGGGTCGTTGCTCCTCTAGTCAGGAACGGTATGGCATTCAAAATATTGAATCTTCGTTTGAAATCTTCAGAATTTATAACTTTTTTGTCCAAAGCATCCAAAGCAAGTTTCCACATTGGTTGGTTGACTGTTTGAATAACTCGTCTGAAATCCTCGCTGATAGATTGCATGAATAATGTGATCAAAGAATCGAAGGGACATGTATTTTTCAAGATGCAGGCAGTAGATTCAATTGTGGTTGCGGATCCATTCGGGAAAAGTGGTAAATTGATATATTTGAATTTCTTTGTAGAGTCCCAATTTGGACAATCATTTAAGTAGCATTTTTTGCTCTTTTTTTCTTGTGAAAAAAGGGACTTTATTTTGCAATTCTCGTAGCATTAGTTCCTCTTTTTTCGATCAGCATATGCGTCTTGCTTTTCTTCTTGCTTCGAATGGTCTAATAAAATTTCGTTGACGTTGATCGTCAAGTCCGATTCCTGATCCATTTATGTAGAATGAAGCATTTGCTTTGAATCAAAATTAGACGGCGAACGACTGTCTGAAGGTTGAAAATTTGAGGTTGGAATAAATTCGTATCGAAAAACATCTGAATTTTTATCCAAATCTGTCTGAATGAGATCATCCTGTTGAAAGTGACTTGCGACGACACTATTCAAGTTGTCCATAGAATTTGTGGGTGAAATTTTTTTTTCTCCTTGCTTCGTCGCATCGGTGAAGTCTAATTTTCCCATATCTCTCGAATTTTTAACTTTGGAGAAAAATGTTATAGAATTTTCGATAGAACTCTAAGAGTTCTTCTTCATTTCGTCGCATTGGTGAAGTGTAATTTTTCACAAATCTTTCTAATTTTTAACTTTACAGAAAAAAATTATAAGGATCTTCTTTAGAACTCTAAGAGTTCTATCGGGAACTGCAAACAGAACTGTTACGCGATTTTTTTTAATTTTCATTCAAAATAATGGGTCCCTTATTATTGCAAATATCTTTTGAAATAAGGTTTTTATCAAAAAATGACAAAGGGATCTTAGATAGAACCTAAGAGTTCTGATCCGCGAATAGAACTGTTTGTGCAAGTTTCAAAATTCAATTTTTTTTTTGCAAAATGTCAATTTTTGCAGAACTTTTTGCAAAATTGATCAAGTACTCCAGAACTATGGTCGATGTACAGGAATATGTAAAAAACGCACAGTTTTTCTCAAAAGTGGTTGCTAGCTCAATTCTGGTATTTTCCATTTTTTCGCGAAATTCTGCAGAACTATTGCACAAAATTTTGAAACTTGAAAATTTTTTTTAAACGAAATTTTGCACAAAGTACTCTAGAACTATTTCATATCTGCCGAGAACTCCGATGTAATATTATATTTTTGCAAATACGGTTGCTAACTTCTCAGGACTAACGAAACGCTACAAATCGATGCCATTTACTGTTTATCAAACAGATTCTCTGCTCAAATTAACAAGGGCATATTCATTCCACCCTAAAACTCCTAATCTTTTCTATCTACCAAGTTCACTTATATTGAGTGTATTACAAATTTAGATGCTTAGTTTTCAAATTAGAAGCTTAGTTCATCATTTTGAAAAAAAAAATATCTAAATCTATATTATCTAGTTCTAGATGGTATCGATTTAGATACTAACAAAATATTTGCGGTGTAATTACGTTAAAAATTACTTTAAAACTCGCACATATTATTTTTAAATTTTTGTTTTAGGTCGTCACTTCCGTGAGTTCCAGGCAATTTTGTTTTTGATAAATTTTCCTTTTCCATTATTAATGCTACAATAAAGAAAAGTAGTGCATTATCTACTTCAACCAAATGCTTGGAAATGAATGTCTACTCCAAACTTGATGGATACATGTTACTGTTGGTCTGTTTCTACATTTTAAGATAGATAAGTCATATTTAAAATGCAACGTATCCTAAGAAATCATTGTCGTGATGAGTGTGTCACAGCCCTTACTTTGTCCGAAGTAGGGTATTC
Organism: Phosphuga atrata; assembly: GCA_944588485.1. Taxonomy (NCBI): domain Eukaryota; kingdom Metazoa; phylum Arthropoda; class Insecta; order Coleoptera; family Silphidae; genus Phosphuga; species Phosphuga atrata. The sequence goes on from OX155892.1 coordinate 63,541,880, forward strand.
TTTCCGCGCTATCGCTGAAAGACTTGGGATGAACCACACAGCCATTTCTAGCGACAACCTGCGCAGTCCTTTACATATTCCCTAATCGCACTTTAAATAGTTTTAAAACAGTATGTTGTGCCATATTCCCCATATATCCGAGACAACTTCCAATTATTGCACGATAACGTCCACACAGCCAAAATTGTCCTAGAATACCTAGACGACTTTGGTATTCCTGTTGTAGCATGGCAAGCCAGAAGTCCCGACTCGATTGAGTATCGCTTGGACACTCTCGGAAGACAAGTACTATCGGTTGAAGGGAACCCCCACAACTCTTAACGATCTGGGGAATTCATTAGTGAAAATGAATATATTTATATATTCAAACTATAATTCATCTTTAATAAGTTTGTATGATTGTATCTATAATTAGTATAGTTTCTAGTGGCGTAACTATGCAAAATGCCACGGGCCTCCGACCAGGCGGAGCCCCCAAGGCCGCGAGCTCAGAAGTAACCAGAAAATTTAAAACAAAATTGAGAAATAATTATAAATTTTATATGAATACTTAAAATCAATTAAAGTTAAAGACACAACTAGACTAAAGTGACCACATTTTCATTGAGACAAAGCGGGACAAATGGGATGAAATGAGAATTATAATTTGGTTATGAAAGCAGACCAATAATTTAATGTATATATTCATTGACATGTCTATAAATATACAAAAATGTATTTATTATTAATTATTGGTAACTATAAAAATACTTTTTAAAAAGAATAATTTGAATATAAAATTAGGAAAAAATTACGAACCAGGAACCACCACGAGGGCGAACCAGGAACTAACACCAGGACGAACCAAGGACCAACAGCGAGAAGAAGAAAAGAACTGTATGAATCACATATTACAAGAAAATAATTCAGAAATTACCATGTTCTCTAATTCACTCATGACTTATAAAATAAATAAATATAATTACAAGTACGATATGGTTTCCTGCACTTTTGTGCTACGAGAGACCATGTGGGTTGCTAAAAAATGCTATAACTTGATAAATAATAATAATGAAAATAGACGCGTTTCTGCCTTTTGGCTACATCAGTATGGACTTATCGAACGAAAGTGCAGGAAACCAAATCGTACTTATATTTATTTATTTTATCAGTAATGAGTGAATTAGAGAACATAGTAATTTCTTCCTTGCAATAATTTGAACATTATGATTTTTCATTAATTTAAATTTTTTATTTAAAAAAAAATATGATTTTCTTTCACGGTCATAATTTTGATCAGAGTGAATACTGCAATAGATCCAGATCATTTAATAAAATGTCGTGAAATTTCTCATATGAATTGGTCAAATTATGTTTTACGCTCTATTTTTTCAGTTGTCCATATGTTAAAAAATCCTTCAAGGAGGATAAGCTAATCCGTCAATTCGAAATGGAAGTAGCAAAAACCTCTGAAAACACAGCGGAGGAAATGGTATCTATGATCACTAGAGTGTGTAATGCGACGCTACTAACAAAAATAAATACTACCAGGAAACGACAAGTATATTGGTGGAGTGAAGATATTGCCAACCTAAGGAAAATATGTGTTTCCACGAGACGGCAACTCCAAAGGAAAGGCAAGAAAAACCTAGATGCATGCACCAAAGAACAGCTCAGAGGTGCATATTCTCAATCTAAAAAAGCTCTCAACAGAGCAATAAATAAAGCGAAAAGGGAACACTGGGAAGCATTGTGCAGGAAAATTGACGACGACACCTGGGGCGATGCTTATGCAATAGCCACTAGAAACCTGAAAAGCAGACACCCAATTACAAAAAAAACCCTAGAAAAAATAGAAGAGTTGGTTGACAAACTGTTCCCCATCCATCAAGAACCAAGATGGATGCAGCCTCTAGTAACGGAGATAGTACTATTCACACAAGATGAACTTAAAATGGCTTGTGAGCGCCTCAATAGCGGAAGAGCCCCAGGACCAGACGAAATTCCAACAGAGGTACTAAAAATTGTTGTCAGAAATGCTTCCGAGCATGTTCTTGTAGTAATGAATAACTTACTAAAAGAAGACAACTTTCCAGCACAATGGAAAAAGGCTAAACTAGTCCTCCTGAGAAAAGGAGATAAGCCCCTTAATGAAGCTTCTTCGTATAGGCCAATATGTCTACTAGACGTCGCAGGCAAACTGCTTGAGCAACTACTAGTAGACCGGGTCAAAAGAGCGCTGCGAATTGGGACTGATCTCTCTGAAAAGCAATATGGATTCAGAGAAGGAAAATCCACCACCGACGCTATTAAGAAGGTCATTGAAACTGCAGAGGAAGCTAGGGCTGGCACACGTAAAAACATAAAAATCTGTGCCCTGGTAACACTTGACGTGCGCAACGCATTTAATTCGGCTTGTTGGCAAAACATTCTCCACGAGACGACATCACGAGGTTGGGGGGAAACCACCTACTACGTATGATACGCAGCTACCTGTCTGAGAGGAAAATTATTATGGAAGGAGACAATAAATTAGTGGAGCACTAGGTGTACAGAGACGTTCCACCGGGCTCAGTGATGGGCCCTACAATGTGGAACATTGTATACGATGGAGAGCTTCGCCTTAAACTACCGGAAGGGGTAGAGATTGTTTTGCGGACGACCTTGCGCTCGTGGTTTGTGGGAAAAGAGAAAAGGAAGTAGAATCTAAGACAAATGAAGCTATAAAAATAGTAGATGAGTGGATGACAGGGAAGCAACTGCAGTTGGCCCCTGAGAAAACGGAGGCTGTACTTCTGACGGGAAATAGGCATATAAAGCCAATTTCTTTCGAAATAAGGAACCTCACAATCACGCCAAAAGCTTATTTAAAATACCTAGGCGTTGTAATCGACAAAAGCATATCTTTCCAGCAGCATATTAGTAAAGCTTGCGACAAAGCGCTAAACACGGCTTCAGCACTAGAGAGACTCATGCCAAATGTACGGGGACCCAGAAGTAGTAAGCGGAGGCTTCTGTGCTCGGTTGTCCACTCTGCTATGTTATATGGAGCCCCGGTATGGGCAAAGGCAATGAAGACAAAAACCTTAAGATATAAGCTGGCATCGGCACAGCGGAAGCTAGCATTGAGGGTGTGCAGCGCTTACCGAACAGTGTCCAGAGAAGCGGCTCTAGTTATCGCTGGAATTATTCCAATTGAATTAATGGCACGTGAGAGATTAAACATATACATGACCCAACGAAACGGCGACAAACGGACAAGGACTGAAAGAAAAAAGCAGCAAAATCTAAATCCTAAATTACAAAAAAAAACTCCTAAACATCCTAGGACACAACAACAAACGGACAATGGACAAGAAAATTAATTAGGGATGTGAAAATTTGGACGACGAGGAAACACGGCGAGGTGAACTACTATCTAACCCAGGTATTAAGTGGACACGGCTGCTATAGGGATTACCTCCATAGAATTGGCAAAGCAACAGACAGTCTCTGCGAATACTGTGGAGAGGAGAACGGGTTTGCCCATAGCATCTTCGAGTGCAATAGGTGGCATGCGGAGCGCGAAAAAATTAAAAATAGGGTCCATTTAGCAACAATGGTACAATACATGCTCGAGTCCGAAGAACAGTGGCAAGTGATGGATAGTATAATATACAATATCATGTCACAGAAAGTAGGCGACGAAAGGGCTCGGCAGAAAACAGAAGCAGAACAAATATTGGTCTATACAACGCCATCCCGAAGATATGCGAAAAGCGTTCCGAGATGTGCGCAATGCAGAGGGTCGACATATGTTATTCACCACCATATTTATTCATGTATGCTGTGTTTTAATAAATGTTAAACCATCAAAAAAAAAAAGTTGTCCATTGTTATTGATACTAGAAAAAAAACTCTCTCATTTTAAAACAAATTCAAATTCTCATTTTAAACAGAATAATATATTCCTTATCAAAATATTTTGAAAATATTATTCTGTTTAAATTGAAGCAATAACTCCTTCCACTTTTTGTCCGATTCCACATTTGCAGATAACCAACATTTAACTTTTAATTCGCAAATATTATTTTTCGAAAAATGTTTACTAATATATTCAAAAGATTTTTCCACATATTCTCATAAAATCTCCTCTTTTAATGTCTTTCAGAACAAGGTGCCATTAAACGACCGGATTTTCTGAAAGAAGTCAGAAATTTTTATAATAACTGCTTGGAAAATCTTGAAGAATGGACATTTCAATTAAAAAAGTAGATTTAGATTTTGTAGATTTTTTTCTACAAAATTTTTTGAAGATTTTGTGGAAATATGTAGAAAAATATTATATAATACAGTACATTTAAAATAAGAAATGCAGATTTTTTTTAAAAAGCGGGACATTTTTAAAAATCGGCGGGACGCGGGACAGGCCTCCAAAAAGCGGGACTGTCCCGCCAAAATCGGGATGTGTGGTCACCTTAAACTAGACACAACTAAAGACACAACTAGAGACCATATACAAATTCAAATAAACTATAAAGATTGAAACGTATTCATAAGAGAAGGATCAATTTTAGAACGCATCCATTGGTTGCTTCAACATTTAGATGGTTACATATCAACATATCTAGATCTGAGTGGAAGCGAAAAACGAAAGAGAAAGAGGGAGTCTAAAGAAAGAAAGTTACTTAAAATTAGTCAGTACTTTAAGAATGATAATTTTATTTATGGAAAACAAATAAACCATAACAACAAGTTACTTTTTAACAAATAAAACGTAACTAAACCTACCTCTGTGGCAGATGCACCACCCGACACCAGTATATATCCAGATCCAGAACAGCCACAACAAGGTACTAGCAAAAATCAAAGTGAATCATATTTTTGTGTGAACATTATTGCATTTTCATAATATATTACTGATAATTGAAGTTATGAAGATCTAAATGATCAAGTGAAATGGTTCGTGATCGAAAATGGTCTTTGTAAACCTAAGGGTCCTTTCTTAAAAGACACTGACAAGATCTTTACCAGGAAAACATTATTATATTGTTTCCAAGTCTGGTGTGAAACTTAATACTTCAGAAGGCGTATTGTTGACCTTGGTAAACCATGTTGGTTATTTTTGCGCAAATTGGGCATTTAAAAAAAAATGTGGTTGGGAGGCTATAACGACTGTAAAGATATTGTAGATGCCATAGAAAGACAAGGGATATCGAAAATTCACCTGGATTCTTGTCATTGTATCAACATTGGCGGCTACATGGAACACTAGATGATGAGCAAGAGTCCATGATCAAGAAAGAAAAATCTTTTTTGCACCAAGTACGCTTTAGATTCCTTTATGTTACTCTTACACTTTCAATGTGTAATTAAGCCTTTCGTGGCCAAAGAGAAAATGCAGATAGCAATGATCCAAGTTTCTGATGAAACTTTTAAGTATTGTTGAGTTATTAGCAAAATACGATCCAATTTTACAAGAATTGTTAAGTAAACCAAAGGGCCAGATAAAATACTTAATTCCAAAAATACAAAATGAGATAATTTATGTCCTGGTCCTAAAAGTAGAAAATGCACTCATAAATGAAATAAACCCCACATTTTAATATATTCTACTCTTATTTTATTATCATATTCGATGCGATAGGATCACTTTTAGGATTCCATGAAGTTAGAGATGTCATACAATTCCTATGACTACAGTGCGTAAGATCGTATTCCAAACTAACAATAATAAAAACCTATTCATGAAACTCTATGGGACAAGATAGGCAATGTAACTTGGTTATTTTGTCTATTGAAAATTCTATGGCCCTATCCTTAAACTTTAATGATGTTATTGATACTCTTGAGGAACAGAAAGCTCAGAGAAAAACAATTTATTAATAAATATTATTATTATAAATGAATTTATTTTGAAAGTGGCCTAACTCTATTTTTCAAAAATATTGAGTTAGCTACCTTAATAGTTACATTTTTACTTGATCTTTTTATACTGAAGTAACTTGTTACTAATATATTTAAAATCATTAAGGTTTTGTAAAACCAAAATTTGCTGGGTTAATGAAGTGATGAAATAGTTTATTTTGAAAGTGGCTTAAGTCCCATTGAGAGAGTTTCAAACCGATGTCGAAAATATGCAATTAAAGTTTATGTGATCTCGTAAGCTTTATGTTTAATTATTAAAGTAGCAGTTGAATTATCAATGTGCAATGAATTTATTATAAACAATTTAATTTCAAATTTCAGTTTCGATTTGCTATGGGTCTCCTAATATACCATTGTAATTTTCAGTAATTTCTTAATAATTTGTTTATAACAAATTAAATTGCAAAAAAACTGTATGAGAATATGAATATATTAAAATATTCCAAGAGAAAATTTATGAATCTTCGAATATGAATTTCCTCCCTTTTACTCACAAACCTCAAATACAAGGAATTTTGGTATACCACCTTTGTATACCACATTGTATATCACCTGCCCACAATAATTATTTTATATCCTTCTTGCATACACAAACTGGAGAAGACTGAATAATAATTAATAAAACAATATTAATATTAATGTAAAAAATATTTAATTGTTATTTATCATTCTTGATTTTATAACATAAAAGTGTATACATTTATCTTTATTTCAAGGAAAGTTTATTTTATGTATGGAAGGACTTGTGCTTTCTAAAGAGTTGGAAACGTGATTTAATTGATTTTGAAAGTGTCCATTTACAGCCATGAAAACATACTATTTAAACATATTTAACGTTAAATATGCTAATTGAGGTCATAAATTTGACTCCCTTAGAAACACCATAACATTATTCTACTATGTTATCTGTTGCCCATATTTTTAAATTTAATCCAATGCAAACCCTTTAATATCTCGATTCGAACATAAATGGAGTTAGGTCACTTTCAAAATAAACGGCTCAAATATATGATACCTATACTTTTGAAAATGAAATTTATTAGAGATTTAACTAAAACGCACACAATATTAGTAATACTGTTGGGTAACTACTTCGGTGGTTTATTAAAATTAAATTACAATGACGATTTTTACTGGGGCCTCATCCAATTTGGGGCTGGCCTCAGATGGTATAGTTACGCCACTGATGGTTTTACGAATATTAAGTTATCATTTAGAACAATAAGCGTGATGAAGTTTTTGTCTTTCTACACAAATGACAAATCAAAACTTAACCTCGCCAGTCATGCACGTGTTCAAGCTAATAAGTATATTCCAATTTATAATTAAAAAAAGCAAAGCTGCACTGATGAGAGATAAATCTCGAAACGCGTCTGCAGATGGCTATTCAGTTTATTTAAATAGAAAGAAATGATCTTAAAAGCAATGTTATTTGTCTAGTGCTGTTAGTGACATGAAAATCTACTGGGACTAGTAATAAGATGTAAATGTATGTTGTATAATTCAATATTCTGTGTGGTATTAGCCAGGAAGTAGTTGTTGCAACTTGAGATTTGTTCAGAGTCTTAACAAGACTTAATATTATAAAGCTACGAACAGGTTATACAAGCTATATTTAATCTTTAATAAGTTTGTGATATTGAGATTGTTAGTTGTGGTGAAACGAATTTGTTAATTAATTCAAATTAAGTAAATAACATTATTTTCTAAGAGACCCTACAAAAAAATACTTTCAAGCAATACTGGTTGCCCATATAAATATGATGAAATTTTGTGAGGAGGTGATGGGAGCATTCCAATGACAGTTGGTCTACGTAGTTCAGTGACGTTGATGTCGCTGTCGTCGTCGTGCTGGTCAAGTTTGACAGCCTTTTTGCGAGAACTGTTGATCGTGTTCGGAATGGTCTGCCCAAAACTAAACGAAATTTGCGAAACTAACAGTGATTGACAAAGAATTCAACTGATTTTTAATCAGAGGTTATTACAAATTATCAAGATTCCGCCGAAAATTTCACGCCAACCCAAAGGGTGGCTACCAAAGGTAAGAAAATACATTACAAAAATTGTTACAACCTATTTCTGCCATTTTGTATGATATATGTGATAAGAATTTTGTTATAAACGAATTTTTAACGTTTCTAACAATCTGGATCCTAGAAAATTCCTTGGTAAATTCAATATTTTTTTTACGAGATAATTGGTGCTAATTGCAACGTCAAGTGTCAATCAATTCAACGGATTCCTACTTAATTTTCACTTGGTACAACAAATATCTATTCACAAAAAATTAATCTAATATTAATAAACCACAATGGTGTCCATGAAAATTTTATCTTGAGCCTTGCAATCCATATGTTGCCTAATAAAATCACTTGTTAAATTTGACAGAAATCTATTGCAAGTCAATTACAGCTTAATTTACATATAAATCATGAAAATAACTGAATGTGCTAGTAGTCGACATATGCAACATTTATTCACTAAAATATATATAAATGATAAATATATAAGAAAATGTATAATAAGATTACCTACTCTAATACTATATTTATTCATTATTATGTCATTATTTTACACATCACACCCCAGCAGCAACAGTGGCATAACTCAAAAAAGCTATTCCTGTTGCCAGGCTGTGATATTCATGTTTTGTAACTTGAACTCAACATATTATAACTTTTAACTATGTAGAAAAATGCACTATATTATATTCTCCTAATGATTTTTTTAATGAGATACTTGCCAATTGTAATGTTAATTGTCTCTATTTGTGTGCGTTTGATTCAGTTGGACATATATCATATATACTCTTTAAAAAGAGTAATCAGTTATTTTAGTGCTTTTTAATAAAACCTATTTGGTTTCCATCAATATCAGGCCTGCAGTCCATATGTCAAGTGTATATTGGTTGAAATTAAATCTTTGAAATTCAAACCCCGTGAATTCCAATACTATTTACCTTTTTAATTATTAATTAACAGACATTTTTATTTTCATTTATAAATCTAATGTTTTGATTCAAACGATTTTATTTTAGTATTCCTTGGGTTATTCAGTTGCTTTAATACAATATTGGCTGAAATAGCTGGTAATAATCTCACGAGTTAGGTACACTTTTCCCATTTTTTTTTCCAAGAAATTCTTCCATAATGTATGAAATATCTTTAACATGTTATATATTTTTTTAAATCGTTTTAGAAAATGGAAACATATTATTTTTTATCACTCATGCACAATAGTACTATCTTGGTGCACGTTTTTTAGTGCGATAAATGGTCAATATTATTTGTATTTTACATAATTTGAATAACGCACACAAATATTCAATATCGCTAGGTTACCTTAAAATAAACAAATAAATAAAATGAATACAAGCAAGACCTCGGTATTAAAAAAGTAACGTGAAGTGAGAATTTTTTTTCATAACAAAATAAAAATTAAAGAAAACGTTTTAATGTGAGTGTAAATTTTTTGGTGATACTGGATACTGAGTTTATTTGACGAATCCACATCACCAGAGACAATTAACAAGCAAATTCTTCTGTTTTGATTCAATTTTTTTAATGGCACCTGGATCCCAAACTTGTAAGATATCTCCCCTCGCATGAGTGATAAAAAATATTGTTTATAACACGGGCGAAATTGTCAATTTCACTCTCGAGCAAAAGCGCGCCCTACTTCTTTCGTGCGCACATTTTCGCTCTCGAGTAATATTGACAACCTAGTTTCGTCCTAGTTACAAAATCTACTATTTGTTATGCATTGCAAAAATATCTTAAAATGACGTTGTTATTGAAGAAAAGTTAATTAGAATAGGTTTTGGCCAGATTATTCAGTGGGTAAAACCATTATATTTTGGTTAATTAAATTATCAAAGTGATAACATATCGTGGGCTTACGCCAAAAATCCGTTCCTAAATCTAAAAATTGAGAGAAATTAAATTGAAACTTCTTTAAATAATAAAAAAATCAATTGTCAGTTTGTATGTATACAGTATGTCGACACAGGTGATTGTTTGGACTTAAAACAGTGGTTTCCAGTGAATTCTGTGCATTTGTCAGGACTTAACGGTGCAGAAATCGGAATCAAGTTTGCATGGACCCCCCGATATAATTATGTGTTCGAATCTGATCAACCTACTTTAATGTTTTTTTAATCACATTAGATTTACTGCGTTATCACTAAAATTGTAAATTTTATTTAAAATAATAAGTGATAACATTGTTGATAAATGTCATTGTTTCAACGTCGTAAAATAATGATGTAAAATCATTATGGTTTTCATGAAACTTTTATCGTGTTGCAACCCATTTGTTGTCAAGTTCAATCAATTTTGTTAATTAAAATATGAGGTGTTAAATCTAAATACTGTAAGTTATAAAATAAATTAATTTAAATATTAACACCTTTTTAATTGATTATAATATAAAACTTTTTTTATGTTCAGAATCTACTTCCTCATTTGTTAAATATTTATTAAACAATATTTAGACTATAATTAAATTAATATCCCGTCGACATTTTCGGCTAAATTTATTATCTATATAGAATTGTAGCTAAAAACGTGTATTAACTTAATTTTTATCTAGTTTCCGTAATTTACTGTCAATTTACATCTATAAAAAATAATTTTAGATTTAGTTAAAACATCCATAACTAAAAATGTATCAAATAAATTTAATTACAATAAATGATCCTTCGGCTTTATTTCTTCTATAAGATTTCAAAAATCAATATGGATGAAATTTAAACAAACATCAAACCTAAATGAAATTTAGACAAATCAAACAGATTTTTGTGAATTATCACAAAATATTTTATCATAAAGTATCATAAATTATTTAATTGTCTATTACACAGGTTCTTAAACTGGGGCCCGCGTAGCCATTGCTGGGAGTACGCGAGATATAGAAAATGTTCGGAAAAAATTCAAGAAGACGATAATATATTGTACACTTTTTAGTTCTGTTTACTACTATTTCTATTAGGAATGAGTGATATTTCAATACAGGTGATTTATCACCGTGATAGAAAAATCACTGGTCACTGCATGTGATCCATTATTCGCATTCATGGTGGCCGGTGATTTCACCGTATGCAACTTACAATTCGAATAACTATTTAGAAGGGAAGAACTTCCCTATATTTATATTCTATCTATGGTTCTTTCCTTTTGTTTCTTTCCTTCACTGAATGTAGAAATAGTGATGCAAAAGCCAAAAATTATTTTATTTTTAAATGCGAATTACAAATATTGTAATGAATCTATTTTTTATTTTTGTTAATTGTTGCATCCTTTGTTATCTAACTGTAACTTAAATAAATTTAATAAACCAAATGTTTTTTTTTAAATTATTAAATGCGAATTACAAATATTTATGAATAGAGCTATTTTTTATTTCTTCTAAATTAGAGTAGAGTGGAAGTGAACATCGTATCGTATTGGTAGTTAGGTAGTTACTGGTTACTTTAGTTTGAATTCACTAGGCGCAAGATCGGGATTTGTAGTTTGTACTATAATAACGTGATCAAGTAGCAGAAGTAGCAGTCACTGATCACGACGATATCAGAAAATCATCATATCGCTCATCTCTAATATTTCTATTCATTTATGTTGTTGATTCTACATACCAATAAAAATATTTGCGTTTTTTAACCAGAGATATATTTTTACCAATATTTATTATAACATAGTGCCTATGAGAATATTCAGCCAGAAATTAAGTCTCAAGAACGAAGAGAAATGTCTAGGGTTGGGGTGGAGTTAGCAAAAACATAGTTGGACAAGAGGGGGTCCGCAATTAAAAATTTGTTCAAATAGGGATCCTCGGACTATATAAGTTTAAGCACTCCTGATCTATTACACTTTCTTTGTAAATTCTATTGTTTAATTAATTTTCTACTAAGGAAAATAATATAATTGAAAATAGTAAAGCCAAAATTAATAGGGCGAGTGTGAGAGCAATTCTATCTATAAACTAGTGAAATTATTTAACCTTGCTAAATTTTAAATATTGATATAAATCAAATTGATCTGGTCAAACTGGTCATGATTATTAATACTTTTAACAACATGAAATGTAGAGTCATATTTTGATATCTCACATTTCAATTTACAATAACGAAATATGATTTTTTATTTTAACAAAATTATGTTTCAAATTATTATTTTTATTTTATTGAATAGTTTCATATAGATAAGATCGAACAAATTGATTACATTTTTTAAGAAATCTTAATAGTATTTTTTAATACAATGTGCATCTCAGATATCACAAAAACACAATTCAGTTATATCACATATCACAATTCAGGCTTTGAAAACATTTAATATAATAGGTTTATTTTTTTTATTATTATTATAACATTACAGTGTATTTGTTCTTGTTAATAATGTCGGATGTAAAGAAAACGAACATTAAAGAATAGTAACCACAAATGATTTTTGATGTCGTTCGTTCTTGATCTATCGCGACCAATTAGTTTTTTATAATGTCCAAATACAGTGAGTTAGTTAATTGGCATCCAAACTGTATTTTCAAATCAATAGAATCTTAAGAACATTGGGACGAACCGATGAATCTATACCATAGGTTCCCAACCTGGGGTACATGTACCCCTGGTGGTACACGTTGCAAGGGGTACAATAGAAATTTCAAGAAATTTCTTATGAAGAGCGTATTTTTTTTGCGTAATTTCAAATAGCTTGTTAATGTAGTGCACCTAAACATAAAATTTCTCTTCAGCTCCTGTTATCAATTTGTTGTAGTTATCGAATAGCATATACGTGGTTTTTTTCTTGTATATTCCTGATGCCTCTTTTATCTTTTTATGTAAGTTAAAATCATCGTTCAAGTTTTGGAAACTTTTTATCTCCAAGCATTCCTGTTCAAGCCCGGTGTTTTTTGATTGTCGAATTCTGGATCTTATGATTCGTTGCCAACTGTTGTACTTTGCACCATATTTGTTCTTGTCGACTCGTCTTTCATACATTAATTCAAGGATTTCGTCAGTTTTCCATTTAGTTTTAGGCTGATATCTTCTAGTAGGGAGTTCTTTAATGCGCTTTTTTAAATTTCGGCTGTTTGACTCTACAATTCCAGATGGCTTATCTTCTGACAATCAATCTCGTTCAACTTGTTGTTTCATTGAAATATTTTGTTGAATAAAAAAATGAAATTTTTCAGTTGTTCAAGATCATTTTTTGTTGACCACGCACCAACTATTCCATCCATTTTATCAGATCCAACTTTTGCGTTAAAATCCCCTATAATCATGGTCAGTTTCATCATCGATTTTGTGTATTATAATTCGACTAGACGTATAATAATTCGGAGATTTGGGAATAAAGTTCCTCGATTTCATTCTCACTACCTATATAATGTTCATAGAGAAGGGTTTTGCCTTTATTTTTAGAATGTGGCTATTTATAAATACAGTATGTATACGCAATTGGCTATTTATACATACAGTATGTATACGCAATTGGCTATTTATACATACAGTATGTATACGCAATTGGCTATTTATACATACAGTATGTATACGCAATTGGCTACTGATACATACAGTATGCATTCGCAATTGAATATTTGCACATTCTGACTGTATATATAAATATTGTAGTTACTATTTTGGTAATAACTACACAATTATAATATTAATATAATATAACTACACTTTTATTTATTAAAGTTTATTTGCAATCTTGATCAATAAACTCATAAATAAAATTCAAAGTATCACTAAATCAGTGACTTATAGGTTTAAATTTCATTTAAAGTAGGTAAAATATAGTATAAAGTAAAATAAATACAGGTATATAATTTTTTATTCTGTATTTTTTTTTGTAAAAAGTGGTGTGTTTAGTCTTTATCTTTGGACGTCCTTTGGATTTTATTTTAGATTTGAATTGTAAGTTTTTTTTTATTCTGTTGAGGGGCAGGGTTCAATTGACAGGGCTTGGTATTAGACCGAATTTGTTCTTCAATCGCACTAATTGAAAGCCCACTCCTACTCTCTCATGTTCATCACTACTCTACATGTTCATCTTCAATATAATCATCAATGTTTACATTTATAACATCTGTATCCATATTTAGTGCATTTTCAGTTGAAATATATGTTGCATGAAAACAAGTTTTTGAAAATATGTCCAAATTATTTTCTTATATATTCTTATCAAAATAGAATATGAAGACGTGGTACAGCAAAAGAATTCTAAAATGAATACCAACATGTTTCCGCCGATGTCTTCTTCTTCTTCTTTCGAATATTTGGACCTACTTTGGACCACGCTTGTTCAACTGTTGGGCTTTGACCTTTGACTTTGCCCAGTATTGTCGCATCTTCTGCCGGTGTAACTCATCTCTTCTGTCCAGGGGGTACCTTTCCTTCGGGTTTTTTCTGAAATCCACGAACTTCCTTGGGGTGCGTCTCACAGACTGTTTGTTTTGGAGATCTGTTATTCCCAGTTCTTTTATATCCTTCTCGGTTTCTGTCAACCAAGTGGAACCTTCTTGTTTTGCCAGAAGGTGAACAGACGGTTGGTTAGTCGGTTTGGAGGCAATCTTGCAACGTGGCCATAGAAAGCTATCCTTCTTTTCCTTGCACAGTCAGAGAGCATCTCAATATGTTCGTAGAGTTCATAGTTATGCCGCCTTCGGGATTACCCATCTGCCTTTACCGGGCCTAGGATCTTCCTGAGGATTCTCCTCTCTCTGATATCCAATTTCTCTACTAGACCTCTTCGGTTCAAGGAAAGACACTTCTTAGTCAGTCGATAGGTTAGTTCTAACTTGTTGACTCTCTTGGATAATGATACTCTTTCTGATAACTTGGGTTCAATCCTTTCGTCGAGATACTTAAATTTCTCAGTCCTCTTGATGTTTCCCTGCTCTAGTAACATCTCTCTGTTTGCTTCTCTGATGTTGGTTAAGAATTCTGTTTTCTCCAGCGACACTTGAAGACCCACTTTGGCAGCCTGTTTTCTGAGTGAAATGCAGTTTACCTGCATTGTTGCCATCTCAAGAGAATCAGCAAACAGTGCCACGTCATCTGCAAAGGCCAGGCAATCTACAACCAGTTTATCGTTCTTACGTCCCAGGTAGATACCACTCTGAGCACCCAAATTGTTCAGTTCCTTGCGCCATTCTCTCATAACCTTTTCAAGTTGAAGAGAAGTGGGGAAAGTCCATCTCCTTGTCATACTTCAGTTTTTATTTCGAAGCTTTCTGAAATCTCGCCTCTAAATTTAACCTTGGAATGGGTGTTGTTCAAAGTTTCTAGGATGAGTCTGCGGGTTTTGTTGTCTAGCCCTAGTTTCCAGCTGATTTTCAGCCCTTGTTTGTAACGCCTTCGAAAGAAGTTTCCACCGATATATTATATAATTTTGATATTTTGCTATGAAAATTTTCCTCAATAATATTATTTTTAATTCTCATTTTGGAAGTTTGAAATAATTTAAACTGTCTATGAAAAAATTGTATTCCTGTCTCTGTGATGGCTTCAGAACATCCTCAAGTATATTTATTATTTCGATATCACTATCCATCATTTTAAAAACATTTTGTTTATTTTTGGCTAATTTTATATTTATTCTTGAATCAATACAGTTTATGATTTCCGTAATACATGCGTAAATTATTGGCAAACTATGATATTTAGTTTGTATGTATTGTTTAATGATCGTTCAAAATGGGTCCAAAATGATCGTTCAATTTTGTTTGTAGTAGTGTCTTCCATTAATGGTAAATATTTTCTAAAACAATGTACCCACATTTCTTTAGAACTATCCCAAGTTTTAATTGTTCTTTAAGTGTTACATTTAAGTGTTATGTTTATCTTTTGTACCTATAAAAACTTAGTAAGTAACTTCAGTACAGATTTACAAATTTACAAAAAATCTTTTTTCTACTCTTCATATGCTTGGGAATACAAGCATTTCTTGAATTCATCCAATTATTTATGTTTCTCATCAATTTGCCAATTAGAATTTGCAGTAGAAACTAATCGATTATATATAATAACATGGAATTTAAATGTAAAAAAAAGTTTCTTATTGCTTTTATTTCGGTTGTCTTTGTTCTTTCAGTTAAAAAAACGGCCGGATTAGGCTTACATATTGTTTTGAATTCATTCATACAATATATGAATGACGAATATGTTTCTTTAGCAATAAATGCTACAGCTGCAAATTCCGATTTGTCGGTTATACTAGAGTAATAACAAAATCCTAATATTTCCAATATTAAACCAGAAAACAACATCTATTTCTATAACTGGGCACTGAGAATTATTATAATTTAAAGCCATTTCTGAGGAGGCTATAAATAGTGATTCCAGTTCTTCTTCCGAATCTTTTTTATAGCTTAAACCATTTTCCTCCATTTTTTTCATTTTTTGCTAAAAATTCCATTAAATCACTTTGATCTGTTTCTGTGCTTGTGGTAAAAAGTTTTTTTTTAAATTTTGAATATCCTTTCGTATAAACTTTTTCCACTTTTCTTATTCTAAATACTTACATTCCATCTTTAGCGCTCGATAATAACAAAGCCGTTGCTGTATCATAATCATTTTCATTCATTTTCTTTTGCTTTGCCATAATATCCATATTCTGCTTTACCGATTGCATGATTATGATTAAGTAAAACTTTTATTAGTGTCCATTTTGTATTTTCACCTCTATAAAAATTCAACACACTATCTGGTACAGAGTGAATGCAGACTGTATGTATAAATAGACAATTGTGTATTCATACTGTATGTACAAATAGCCAATTGCGTATACATACTGTATGTATAAATATCCAATTGCGTATACATACTGTATGTATAAATAGCCAATTGCGTATTCATACTGTATGTATAAATAGCCAATTGCGTATACATACTGTATGTATAAATAGCCACATCCTTATTTTTAAGAGCATTGTTCTATCTGTGTTTGGTATAAATGCAGTTATAGAATCAGCTATGTAGTTTGATACAATTATACTATAACACCTCTTCTATGTCTATGAGTATCATTTCCTGAGTAATATATAGTTTTGTTTTCTGATTTAAATTTACCGGAACCTGGCCAGAATGTTTCTCTTACTCCAAGAATGTCAATGTTCAATCTTTTCGTTTCTCTGATGGTGTTTGCGAGTTTACCTGCTTCGTAAAGGCTGCGGACATTCCATCCCGATTTGAATGTGTTTTTTTGTTTTACCTTCTTAGCACCCTCGATGAGCCGGAGACTGAGGGCCGTGTATTAGTTGTAACTTCCATGTGACTTTTCGTGGGATATTGCTTCAGTGGTTTCCCGTTGCCTTCTGAGGGATTTATTTATAGTTTTATTTTATAATTATAATTTATATGTATTATCAATTATAATTATAATAAAACTATGTTTTATCATAAGATTATTTTATTTTGTTTTTTTTTAGCCTAAACATAGTACAACTTTTTTCCCCTTACCTCTAAAAAAAGGGGAGGGGTACAGAAATTTTAGCAGTTCATTTTAGGGGGCACAATTTTTCAGAAGGTTGGAAACCAGTGATCTATACTATCAATGTGATGGATGTATACTTTGAGGATGTATATTTATATTTAATTTATTATATTTCGCCTTTAATTACAGCAAGATTTCCTATAAATTAAATATTCAATTAATATTGCTACTTCTACAGATTTGTTGAAATAATGTTTAGATCAAAAGTATCTTAAATTACAGAGGTTAGATTAAAGGGCATTAATTGAATTTTTCCTAGTAAAACTGTATTTCTGACAATTGACTACATTTTAGCATACTTGTTTACATTCATATTTTTATTAAGATAATTCCAACATTAATTGCCGTAATATAAATCAATTTTTAGTTTAAACTAAGATTTCCACAAATACTACAATATTATACTTGATAATAGATTCACGTTAAGAACGATCTTGTCAATATTACATAATATGAAGGCTATATACACACACAAAATCTTTGTTTTCTTCAAATATCAATAGTTATATTTACTTTAGAGGTTTTCATAGAAACAAACTACAGTTTCAATGAAGAGCTTTTATTTCAAATGACCCTTTTCTTATAAAGTCGAGCGGCAGGAAACATACTTTTTCTGCCACTGGTATACCAATAATAGTTATTTATTATACAAGGGGATAAAATTATTTTTTGTTATTGGATTGTTAAATCTTCTTAAAAAAATTAAAAATTATCCCACATATTATTTAATGCTAAAAACAAAATCGACCCCTTAAAAAAATCCGGCGTATATGAGATTCATTGTTGGGAATGCAATAGCGTGTAGGTCAGACAGATCCAAGTATTTCAACTCGGCTTTCAGAACATTTTCGTGCCTTTCATTCATTCAAGTTCATTTTCTAACCAGTGTCAAGAATGTCATCATAAATTCCCCGAAATAGATAATTAAAAAATCTTGCATAATTGCAACAAAAGTCCGAATCTCCTAGAGCCATTAGAATTGTCAAACAAAGCCGTAATCTATCAGTAAATCTTCTTAACAAGTAAACCGACCTAATCTTTTTCAGAACTCTTTAATCTAACGCAATCGTCTCCAGATAAGTCCCTAACTGCAAACAAACACCTTCCCCTCCCCCACCAAAACTTTTAGTATCAATTCAATATCATTAATTCGTAATCCACTTACATACGACAAAAACGTATTTATTGTCCTATCGTCACCAGCTAATTCCACATTTAAATAATATTTTCACAAAAAATAGTGGTAAAAGTATAGTGAATTTTTCAATTAAGATTAAGTTAAATCTATGTGTAATTCAAATTTAATAAAAATAAATTGTATATGTATTTTGTTTGGTATCGGAAATAGTCGTGTAAAAAATAATCTATAAAATAAATCTATAAAATATTCTTTTTATGCAATATTGTTTGACTAATTTTTAGTTAGAATTTCGGATAAATTAAATAAGAAACTTCATATAAGGTTTTCTAACCAAATTTGTATCTTGATTATTTCAGATTATAATAAAACTAAAATATTTGAAGCGTCGAAATACACAGATTACAAAAAAAAGCGGGTCACTAATTTGTGCCTCCATAAAATTCTAACTGGAAATTACATGCAAATAAAATCAAAAACATCTGAAAGACGCCCTATTTAATTGTTTTAATTGGCACATAGGGAATTATTAGCATCACATACTTCCGGAGTATCCGTTATAAATAACAGGAACCATCAAAACTAAAGTGAAATAATGTATCCCAAATTTGATTCAAAGAGCTAGCAAGGCCTTGTTCAGATCAATATACAGATAAAAATGTTTGAAAATGATGATATAATCAGGGCCACTGTATCAGACCAGAGGACCATTAGGAATCGGTTGAGGGAATCAAATTGGAGGGCAAGACGACCCGGCCAAAAACTCTCTTTGACACGACGCCACAGAATAGCAAGGATGAATTTTTCTCGTGAACATGTCGCATGTCAACTGCGACAATGGAAGTCCGTGCTCTTCGCGGATGAATCAAGGTTCCGTATTACTCGCTGCGAAGGCCGAGTACGTGTTTACAGACGCCCAGGAGAACGCTACGAAGCTGCTACTCTCCAGGAAGTCGAAAGATTTGGATGTGGTTCAGTTATGGTTTGGGACGGGATTAGTATCTTGTAATTACAGGAAATCTTAACGCTAATCTCTATGTTGACATTGTGTCAGGAGAACATGTTGTCCCTGTGTCATATGGAATAGGTCCAAATTTTGCGTTTATGAAGGATAACGCAAGACCACATACTTCGCGAATCACTTTAGACTTCGTACAAGAACTGGATATTCAAACAATGGTGTGACCTGCGTTAAGTCCTGATTTAAATCTCATAGAGCATGTTTAGGATATGCTCAGACCATCCAGCAGCTAACGGCGGCTCTTAACAATTAATTTAAATTCGTTTTGCACATTGGTTTTGGTACTTGTTGTTAATTATTACGGGTACTTTAAAAGTACGTGATGTTGACACTTCCATATGTGCCAATTAAAACAATTCAATAGAGCGTCTTTCAGATGTTCTTAATTTTATTTGTATGTACTTTTCCGTTTGAATGTTATGGAGGTACAAATTAGTGACCCGCTAATTGTTTTGAACAGTGTAAGTTTATAAAGAATAACTGGTATTTTTTGCGTCTGATTTAAACATTTTTTTGACTATTTATTAAAATTTACTTTGTCGATATATAAATACTTGATGTCGTTATCGGGAAGATAAATTCATACTTAATACTAGAGTACAGTTTAAAGTTTCTCGGTGTCATGGACCCAGACAATACACAATGCAATAACACTCGTTTTTGAAATCAATTTAAAAAAAAATAATAATCATTTTATAATAATTATTTTTTTTTTTATATAATATATCAACTTTTATCTTGTTTATTTAATAATAGAAAACCTTCATAAACGAGAGAAACAAATCAACGGAATTTAAAAAAACGCAGTTTTAACTAATTTATTTCAAATGTAGTTCTTTTATAAATGTATATAAATAAAAAATATATAAATGTAGTTAGTATATAATTTAATATTCTAATTGTAAAGCTACGTACACACGGTATAGAAAACTAGCGCATAGTCCATTTGTAGTTTGACTATAGCTGTGTGACCGCTTCGTATAGTTACGAGTATAGTACCAGGCGGTCATAAAGCTATAGTCAAACTAGCAGGACTATGCGCTAGTTTTCTATACCATGTGTACGTAGCTTAATTACACAACGCTCTCGCTTCTACAAAGTTTTCAAAACAACGGATTTTCAAAAATAAAAACTGATAAATACAGGAAATTTTATGCGCAGCCATGGACTAGGCTAAATTAGTAGAACTAGTTAACATGATTAATGATAAAAATGATGAACGCGTTGAAGCGAATGCTTCCGTTGCATCTACAGCAAAGTTCATCCGTGAAGGCCTTAAATCGGGTTCCTTTTGTAGGACTAGAATTCGGGCTAAAATTGTGTAATTATTTTCTTTAAAAATACTCTAATTAGCTTAATACAAGAGATTCTACAAAGATCTAACGGTTATCCAACGGATATCTATGAAGTTCAGTACCAAGGCTATCCGATCTGAAATTTTCACTAATTAAAACCCACCAGCGAGAATCGCCTTAAATACTCGAGTGATGAAAGTTAATACTACCACTTAGGAATAAAAGATTAGTAATCATGATAGTAATTAAACATTTAGACTATTTTTTATTTTTATTTTAAATCCTAGTTTTTATAAAATGATTTATTTGTATATTGCTTTATATTATATTATTTATTTACTGACTGATTCATACGAAGTTATCCGGACTGATTCATAAAAACTTATAAAGCTTCTAAAAAAACATTTTCCAAGAACGTGATTCATGTGTCGGTACCTGTTTTAGACTATAAATTTAAAATACACAATTGACAATTTATGTAAATACATATCGATGTATTTAATAGACTTCATAGTTTTTTTTTTGTGCGCATGCATCTGCCATGTTTTTGGGCTTTTTTGACGTATAACCAGTAAAAATAACAAAATGTGCCCTTTCATATTCCCGCCTTTAAAACATAGCGGACGCGCATGCGCTTAACTAACCGTAAATAGGTCTATTAGGTTTATTCAATACAGCATTAGTAGCGGTTGTCAACATTGGTTCTCAACTCAGGCTACGGTAGGGTGACCACACGTCCCGATTTTGGTGGGACAGTCCCGCTTTTTGGAGGACTGTCCCGCGTCCCGCCGATTTTTATAAATGTCCCGCTTTTTAGAAAATATCTGAATTTCTTATTTTTAATGTAATGTAATATATAATATAATATTTTTCCACATATTCCCATAAAATCTCCTTTTTTTAATGTCATCCAATGAAAATATTTAATATCCTCGAATTGAAATGTCCATTCTTCAAGATATTCCAAGCAGTTATTATAAAAATTTCTGACTTCTTTCAGAAAATCCGTCGTTTAATGGCACCTTGTTCTGAAAATTTCATTGGGTGACATTACAAAATTAGATTTTAAGGGAATATGTGGAAAAATCTTTTGAATATATTAGTAAACATTTTCCGAAGATTAATATTTGCGAGAATGATCTTCTTGATTAGTAAAGTTACGTTACTGATGAAAAAGTTAAATGTTGGTTGTCTGCAAATGTGGAAACATACAAAAAGTGGACGGAGTTATTCCTTCATTTTAAACAGAATAATATTATCAAAATATTTTGATAAGGAATATTATTCGCTTTAAAATGAGAATTTAAATTTGTTTTTTAAATGAGAAACAGAAAAAACACAGTTAGT
The DNA here is from genome assembly GCA_944588485.1 of Phosphuga atrata. Taxonomy (NCBI): domain Eukaryota; kingdom Metazoa; phylum Arthropoda; class Insecta; order Coleoptera; family Silphidae; genus Phosphuga; species Phosphuga atrata. The sequence continues at coordinate 63,564,062 of OX155892.1, forward strand.
TGAACATTAAACTTTAAAATCTATATTATGCGTAAAAAATAATTTGATCAATAATGAGAAATTTCACGACTTTTTATTAAATGATCTATTGCAGTATACACTAGGATCAAAAATATGACTGTGAAAGAACAACTTTTTTTTTTTTTTTTTTTTCGTAAGTCCATATTGATGAAGTCAAAAGGTAGAAAGCGCATGTTCATTATTATTATTTATCAGGTTATAGTATTTTTTAGCAACCCGCATGGTCTCTCACAGCACAAAAGTGTAGGAAACCAAATCGTACTTGTTTATTATATTTATTTTAATTTATTATTATTATATTGAGTTTAATTATATTTATTTTATAAGTCATGACTGGATTAGAGAACATGGTAATTTCTTAATTATTTTCTTATTATATCATAGTAATTTTTTCCCAATTTTATATTCAAATTATTGTTTTTTAAAAATATTTTTATAGTTACCAATAATTAATATTAAATACATTTTTGTATATTTATAGACATGTATATGAATATTGTGGTCACCCTACCGTAGCCTGAGTTGAGAACCAATGTTGACAACCGCTACGAATGCTGTATTGAATAAACCTAATAGACCTATTTATGGTTAGTTAAGCGCATGCGCGTCCGCTATGTTTTAAAGGCGGGAATATATATATATATATATATATATATATATATATATATATATATATATATATATATATATATATATATATGTATATATATGTATATATATATATGTGTGTATCATACATATATCATCCCATCCCATTTGTCCCGCTGTTGTCCCGTTTTGTCTCAATGAAAATCTATTAAAAATGTTTTTAGAAAACAACTTTTAACAAAACATCTCAAATCTTGGAATAATTCATTAACTTTGTTTTTTCTGTTCTGTCTCCATTTTCATGTTGTGTAGTTATTTCATACACTTTATATTAAACTACACCAACCTATTTATGCTATAGTATGCTGAATTCCTTCCCGATTTGACGACTTCTGTAAAAGTACATTGGTCAACAATTACCTCAAATGCATTTTATGAGTAAATATAAAAACGCCACTGATGGAATGTTAATGTACCTGTTTATGTTTCCCACCTACTCTTTTAGCTTGAGGCACAATCTCTTCAATATCTCTTCGTTTCGGATGATTTTTGTTTCGTGGTCTTCCTGATCTGAAGGCGTCTTCAATAGGCATCTCAAAAAAGTGCTGAGTACTGGTTGCCATGTTTTCGATAAACGAATTGCAAACAAAAATTAAAATATAAGCGTTTTACTAGGTAGCTGGGTGCAATCCTCCTCGGTAGTGTAGTTGACAACATACTCAACTGGCAAGCGGAAGACCCATCCTGAATGAATGCGAAAAATGGGATACCGGGGTGGCGCATACTAAAAGCTAAAGTGGAATAGGGGATTTAGTGGGGAGAGCTTCCCCCAAACCAGTTAAAGAAAAGGTATCTGGGTGCAGAAAAGGAGGGAGGGTGAGCCCAATATCGTTAAGGCTTTATATATTCTGTATAAACCACTGAAATATATACTAACTGGAACGAGCGCTGCCTCTTGGCTTGTGTGGGCCGAGAGAGAGCACCACAAGCTGTCTCTCGTATCGCTCTGTCTTCGTCTAGTACAGCCCAACAGGAAAATCACTCTCACTCGATCTCACTCTCTTTCTTGATACAACTCAATACAACTAGCTTTTGCTGTATCACATCCTCCCCACTCTCAACTACACTGTTGGCTAGACAAGGATGAAGGGAGGTCCTTGAGACCTCTCTCGGGGCCCGCACAAGCCAAGAGGCCAGCGCTCGTTCCAGTTAGTATATATTTCAATGGTATAAACTCGAGGTGGCGCATACTAAATGCTAAAGTGGAATAGGGTGTTTAGCGAGACCTTTCCCCAAACCACTTAAAAAAAGTAGCTGGGTACAGAAAAGGAGTGTGAGCCCAATATCGTTAAGGCTTTATATACTCTGTAAACCATTCATCCATCCACACGCCTATGTATGTAAATAACAAACATAACCAGCAAATTCTCAAACTTTTTTATAACTAACTTAAAAGTATTTATGCAATCTGATCCATGCGAACATTTCAGCATAAGGTTAGGAATTTATCAGTTGACTTTGGGGGCAGTCAGTCCAGCGATGTGTTATGTATATCATTCATTAAGTGCGTTTGGATGATTATCAAGTCTGTTCCTGTACAGCTTTATTGAGTGTTTAATCTCTTCTCGAACTGTTCTGATATTAAGACCGTGGTATAATTGTTGGTTTGTTGATGTTTGATGAAATGTTTGATCAAACTTACATTAGGGATTTTGTCATATTGTTCGCATTCCATCAAATTAAAGAAATCAGCAAATTTAGTTAATCAGAGAATTGTAGATATCAAAGCCGTATATTTGGTTTATGAATGGGGAACATTATCACACTTTTTTAAAATTAAAAATAGGTTTTAACTATCAAACGTTTATAAAGCATTTTAATTTATTTTTATAAATTATAGTATATAGTATATATAGTCATTAGACTATTAACTATAGATTACTAAACTATCCTGCAAATGACGTTGTTACTAAACATTCGTAAAAAATACTATATGGAAATAAATTTACGAATCATAAACTTTCAATATTTTAGAAATTATAGTTACATTCTTTGGGTTTAAGATATCACATAATAATGAAAATAGTATACATTTCTTACTCTACACAGTTTGAACACATATTCATGATGTGCGCACTATATAATGGCTCTTTTACATTTCATGAAAAAGTTTGTTGTCATTTTTCTGGCCTTAGACAAGTTTTACTAGAATTTGATTCTTGTATCGTTGCCACTCTAGGAATAGTTTCGTTTATCAGCTCTTTGATATCTCGCCGCAATGTTGGAGTATTTATTCTTTGTTTGAGGTGAGGCTCCATAAGAGCATCGGCCACTTCTATCTACAGACAGGCTTTGAAGCGATAAGCATTATATGTTGTACCCAATAAAAGTTTTGAGGGTAGATGATTGCTTTTTAGTGCAGCAGACAAAAGTAACAGCCCGAGTAAAGCTTCCAATTCACGCTATATTCACGCAATATTGGTAATTGTATTTGTTTTTTGAGAGTAGTTAGACTTTTTTGACTCGATTTCCATTAGTACCTATATGTGACTACTTCTTCAAGCATTTCATCGCTAAGAAATAAACAGAACATCTCAGACGGTTTCACAATATTACGTGCTTTACCTTGAGGCCTCTCAACAAAACGTATGATATTTTTAGCAGTGGCTCGCGTTCTTAGCTGTCTAAGCTTCGGTCCATTTATATCCATTTTTGCCTCGAATTATTGATTTTCTTGGAATTACAACCCTGGGATCCATACTGCGTTTTGTATTGACTACTATCAGTTTCAATGGGCACCGAATCTTCAGACTGTGTAGAATTAGATTCTATACGCTGGTGTCGCTTTCGTAACTGAGAAATGCGAAGATCAGAAACAGAAGTTTTCACGATACCTTGCGTAATTGTGTATTCTTCATTATCACTATCGGTCGGCTGATACTCTTCCACTTCTAAGTTATCTTCTGATTCACTCTTTATCTTTTGCTGCTGTGCTCTCTCATAGTCATCTTCGTCATGAACAGTCGCCTCCAATAATTGACTAATTTCATCGTCTCTTTCAACTCGAGACATCTAACAAGGGGAACTTTAGGGGGATTTTCTTCAAACTTTGTACACTTTTAGTAGTCCATTAAGACAACATAATGTGTAAGTAGTAAGGCGTACTATTTCGGCATTTCCGAGAAAATTGCAATTTTCTCTCTTCGAAACTTTCCACATCGAATATATACATTTGCGTTGCGTTCACGTGTTTTTCTATTTTGCGTCTGTAATGGACTCATTTTTTTATGGGCGATTTTTTTATTTAGAAATGGCATAAAAGGGCGCAAAATAGAAAAAAATACTATAAAAACTCGTTCGTAAGGCGTTTTTCAGCACGCGTCCAAGTTTGGAAAATGACGAGCGTAGCGAGGAGTTTTCTAATGGACAAGTGCTGTAAAACGCCTTACGAACGAGTTTTTTATAGTATATAATTGCGCTTACTGAACTCGTCCTTTAATACACTAATAAGATAACGATTCAAGCTTCGTAATTGGTGGATCGAGTCCCATACATTGTTTTTTTTAACGCTGGTCATATTTTTTCTTATAAATTACAATTCAAAGGTAATATAATTAATGAATAGATACGTGTATTTGCATGAATTATGATTGAATTTCCAATGTTATTCGGCTGTTTGTATTCGACTGAATTTTATCATTACAAAAAATATTACAAAGAATTTTATCATTACTTTTTTAAAATTATCGACGAGTAATCGACCAAACGGATAAAGTTTGTCTGAAAAGGTATGCTTGTAGTGATTTGAGAAATCCCTCATCCCTGAAGTCGGTGAAAGGTACCCTGAACCGCCTCGTACCTGGAACCGTGTCTTGCCGTTTCCACGCATTTTTTGGTGGTTTGCATCCAAGTTGTCGGAAGAAATAGATATTTTTGAGAATTTCAACGAGGTTTTTTTTCAACAAGGTTCCATACAAACTCTGACAATTCCTTTTGCATGCAGGAAAAATGCATTCATTCGATATAGTAGATGTCGTTGTAATTTATGTTTTCCATGTTTGTATGACGAATATCACCCTGCAACTTGTAATGTCGTAATTACATCCGAAGATTAATTTATTTTCTTAATTGTATTATTAAATGTATGTTTTATTAAATGTAGTTATTCATTGTTAAACCTTTATTTACGGTGATTTACTTGGGCTTTCTAAGCTTGATGGCCTCCCCTGAAGAAAATCCGTGATCCAGACGTCTGAAGTTCCCCTTGTAAAACTATATATTATATTGTCTATGTATATATTATATTGTCTATGTATATATATATATATATATATATATATATATATATATATATATATATATATATATATATATATATAAACAAAATAAGCGATAATCAATATAGAAGCTTTGTAGAAAGTGATATAAACAAGTACACTAACTACTTTACTGTTCGTAAATTTTACACCCCCGCAATAACTCAAAACACAAATCACAGCTGACCATAATGACAGCGCGTGGCGCACTGACGGACGTAATTAGGAAGGTACAGTGACGCGGGGTTGCGGGAATGACGCGAACTTTGTTTTTTCAAGGAATCATGATTATATCGTCGTAATGTTTACAATTGTTTAGTAATCTAGGGTGAATATTTTGATGGCCAAGAGTTAATTATTCTTAATAAGCTAAGTTTATGCAATAAACGGGCAAGTTTTAAATGCACCAAGCCAAATTGGTTTCTCAAACTTTTTTTTTAAAAAACGCGAACACCTGTTATCAGCTATCCATGTAAGAATTTCTTAGGAATTCGGAAAATCGCTAGTGAGTGTTTTTTTTTGTGTTATTGATCAATGAATTAAGTGTAGCAGTAAAAAGAAGTTAGAAACAGCTGTGATAATTGTATCTAAAATAAGATAAAGATTATATTTCGAAGGTAACACATACCTGAATGAGAAAAATATGATGAGGGCAAAAGTCCAAAGATGTATACAAAATTGACTATTCAAGAGTAGTGGGACAGGGACTAGATTGAATAAACAAGATTAGATAAACAAGGCTGTAAAAAATACAACAAGGACTGTAAAAGATATAAAGTTTAAAATATATACTTCTTTCTATATTTTTATATACATTTTAATTTTTTATTACTAATGTTTCATTATGTTTAATAATAATATCAACAAATGTTGACCTCATGTTAATAAATTTTGTTATTGGAAAGGTCGTTGCTTTATGTTCTTGTTATTACATTTTTTAATTGCGACTATTTGAAATATTAATTCGTGAAATCGAATAGTTTGTTAACTGCGCGTTAGTCTGTTTTTTTCAAACGAATTCTAATTTGTCAGCGTCACGTTTTGTTTTTTATCGTAAATAAACAAATGATTCATTAAGTAAATTCATTGATTGAAAAAATATCGTAATTATTTTTGAAAGTTTTTATTTTATTTCATGTCAAACTCTTCCTTGATTTATTATGATTACTAAATAATTATAATGGATGTGTTTGTATATAATGGCGATATACAATTATATAAAAAAGCTACACTAGACTAAAATAAGTATATTCGGATAAAACTAAATCCAGACGTAATAACTATCTAGTCTTGTTTGTACACTCAACAAACTTCTCTTGCTTAAGCTTCTATATCCAATCTGAAAATAAGTATGTTTGAAAATAAGCTAAAATTTTCTTTCTAAAACTACATACAGATTTAACAAAAGTCTTTTGTTTTGTTTTGTTTTTCAAAAATGTATTTAAAAAAATGTTGGAACAATAATTTTATCAAAATGAAAAATTTAAATTATATTAAATATATATTAAGTCTGCTAGGATTATATATCAGCGTTTCCCAAAGTGTAGGTCGCGACCCGGCACCAGGTCGCAGAAAAATTTTGCCGGGTCGCTAAAAAAAATGTAAAAACACAAAATAATCAACTTTTTTGCTGATAAGAAAAAGGAATTAATTGCGGCTAAAAAAATGAAAAAGTACCCTTTCCTCATCAAATAAAAATTGATAGCTGAGACTGGGTATCCTCATCGTGGCGGAGAAAAATTAATACTTCCCGCTTTAAAAATTGTCGCAAATAATTTTTGCGGAATAAAGGAAAAAATATATATTCAGCGATACCATTATCAAATAATACAGTTAAACGGAGAATTGAGGATTGCATGAAATTTTTAGAAGAACTAGTAGCTAAAGTAAAAAAAAAACCTTTTGTCCTTGAAAGTAGATGAAAGCACTGATAATGAGGATAATACAAATGTAATGTGTTTTATCAGATATATTGACGAAGACAAGAAAATCTTTTGTTTTGTAAAAAAATACCGAGAAGAACGACCTGAGATGAGATTTTTAAACTTACCAATGTTTTGGCATTGGTCACCGGTATTCTTTGTTTGTTTTTTATTATTATCACAGTTCACTATAGTGATTCTGAATTGTTCACAAGAGACAATAAGATTGATAACTTGTACACCTCCAAATTAAAACACCGAATTCAATTTAGTTTCCCAATTAATATTAATGGATTTCATATCCTTGGTCTCCTCCCTCTGCTTATGCTCCAAATCGGCTTTGGCCTACTTCGCCTTCTCTATGTCTTTTTACTACAACCCTGCCGTCACGTCCTTCCACAACGGCCTTGATTATTTCTCAATCTGCTGACTTATCGGCAACACCTGCTTCACAATCCTCAGCTTCTTGACGTCAATAAACTCCTTAACATCTTTATCGTTAATTTGGCTTCCATGATTCGTTGGATGCGAACAAGTTCGCGGTTATTTTGTGCTTCTTGTTGCCGTGAAACGGTTTCGTAAGGATCTCAATGTTACTGTAATAGCCGGTCTTCGGGAAGGTAATCGTCACCGGCCAGCCGAGTTCGATCCACGGCACCGTCAGGATTGACCTGCCGTAACCATTGGGGAACGTCACAATGTAGTGCTCATCGTGAACCAGCATGGAAGCGATACCCCGACCGATGTTGTACACGCAGATCGAAGGAATGTCGACTTGATGTAAATGTACGCGTTGAACGTGATCCACTTGTTACAGTGATCCGCGTAAAAAGCCGAAACTGGTGTGAGACTTGTTCGGCGATGAAGGAAAGTTGGTTCACGGCGGACCAAGGGACCGGAACGCTTTGATACGGTTGCCCTTGGGATCGTTGCAAACGTCCTAGACACAGGAGAACGTCTCGCCAATTTATTGATTGGATGAAGTGTGTTAGTCTAACAAAAGTAGCGACAGAGCACGTGCAATGGCAGGCAGTCATAAACGTTTGTTTAAACAAATTCAAGGATTAGCTATTAATTGTGTATGGGTTCACGGTAGTATCCATAGACAAGCTTTGGCGGTAAAACGCATTCCTTTAAATTCAAACATGACTTTCTAAGAATGTGTCAATTTTATAATCTACATAAAATTTCGTCCATTAATAGCAGACTTTTTACCGCAAGGAAATGATGAGTGATCATAAACACCTTCTGTATTGCAATTCACGATGATTTTCAAAAGGAAACGTTTTTAAACGTCTGTTTGTCAACCAACAAGTTGCCAACCAACAAGCTAGAAGACGAAGCTTTGGTATTTCTGAATGAACACCCATCTAAAAATGATAATATTTTTTTATTTTTCCATTTAAGGATAGATTCCACGATTTCGAGTTAGTTAATAAAAGTAGCTTATTTTAGCGACATATTTGCTACATTCAATTAATTAAAAAAATGACTTTAAAAAGGAAATTTTAAATATTTGGAAACATTACATAAATTTATTAAAACCCATGCAAACTATGATGAAGATTTACATCTAAAACCAATATCATTTTTAATTCAAGAACATCTTTCGGAGCTGGAACTAATAAATAGTTTTAAAGACTACTACTACTCCCAGATATTCCTTCAAATAATATATGGATTAAAGATCCTTTCTCTGTCGAAATTGAAAAGGAAAAAATGTTTAATCTTACTGGACAAGAAGTTGATATTAATTAATCTTAAACTGTGTGAAACTGTACAACTAATTAATTTTTGGTTGTACTGTCAAAAAAAAGGAGTATACAGGCTTAAGCGAAAAAGTGATATAATGTTGAATGCTTTTTCTCACAACTTATACGTGGTTATATAACTTATACGAAGCTCGCTTTCGGCTCGTGGTTTAAACTTCGCAACTCATGCACAAAAGCCCTTCTGCACACACTTGTATCATAAACTACCGCTTATTTACAATACACGTGTGTGAAAGACTTTTGTGCACTTGTATTATAAACTGCTATATTAATGTGTTCATTTTGGTGTGCGAGTAGATTTTTAATCGAGCGAGTAGTAGAAAGGGTTTTTTCATAAGAGGTAGATCGCGAGAAATTTTAAAACCAAAAAAGTTTGGGAAACGCTGTTATATATCATTCTCATAAAAGCCTTACTGTTTTACTAAATTTAGTTCAATTGCATTATTAGCGAATATCTAACATTCGCGGGCAGAAGGACCTTGTGGTCGATAGCCCTTTGTATAAAGTATACAATGAATATATTCTGCTTCTCTCTGTAACATTCATTTAAATGGCTACTGATTTATAAAATGACCGTAGTAAAATAAAAGTAGTTTTGTTTATCGGAAATTTGGTCTAAAACTTAGTCTGTGGCGTCGATACGAATAATTCATTAATTATAAATCGAATACTAATTTAACTTGCTTTTATTGAGGTTTATTTAAAGTAAATTATTTTATTTCCCAGTTCGACTTATTCATTTAAAACATAAAGTTTGTATATAGAATATTTACATTAAAAGCTCATTATGTTCCATATAATTTAGTTTCAAATTACCAATCAATTTACGTATAATCAATCCGTTCGATAAATCGAAAAAAAAGAAACAAAATAATAGGCCGTGTATAAAGTTTAATAACTGTAATAGACTTTGTTTTGAGAGTGATTTCTGCAATATTGATAAGTCCATTTATTGAGTGTGTGTTACAGTTATTGATTAGGTAGACGGACTTTTATCAGTTTCACGCTTTGTGCCAATTGAATGTCAACAACAAAAATGTTTAAGTGAGTATATAAGAGAAATAAGAAAGATGTGTTATGTAAACACGCTATCGTAGATAAAATGTTATCTAAATGATACGTTTGTAGTCTAGAATAATTAAAAAAAATAGAAAAGCAACTGGGAACAGGAAATTACCTACTAGTTTAAATCTCATCAAATAATATCGATATCAAAAATATAAGAAAAATGGCAAACTCATCACAATGAGAATGTCTATAGAATAATACTACTATATACTATTTATATACACTGCTCAAAACAATTAGCGGATCACTAATTATGAACATCATCACATAGGGAATTATCAGCATCGCATACTTCCGGAGTATCCGTAATAATTAACAAGAACTACCAAAACTAAAGTGAACTTCAATTGTGAAACTTGGATGCAGGTCAATATACCAGACGCGGTTGGCAAGGTCGCAAAAGAAAAACAATTCAAAATCAAGAAAGAGATGTTTACTGATTTCGAGTCTCCGCAATAGAGTTTCTACGGCAAAAGACCTCTTAATTTCCCTCAGGACGACGCATGGGGATGCTGGGGTTATTTTTTTTCACTGTATCAGACCATACAATTAGGAATAGATTAAGGGAATCTCTTTGTCACGGCGCCCTAGAATAGCAAGGATGAATTTTGCTCGCGAACTTGTCGCATGGCAACTTCGACAATGGAATTCGGTGCTCTTCACGGATGAAATAATTTTCCTTATAACTCGTTGCGATGGTCGAGTACGTGTTTACAGGAGGACACTACGCAGTTGCTACTGTCCAGGAAGTCGGACAGACTTTGATGTGGTTCAGTTATGGTTTGGAGTGGGATTAGTATCGACAGTAGAACCGATCTTGCTGTAATTCCAGGAAATCTTAACGCTAATCTTATGTTGACATTGTGTTAGGAGAACATGTTGTCCCTGTGGCATATAGAATAGCTCCAAATTTTTTGTTAATGCAGGATAACGCAAGACCGCGAGGAAATTCAAGCAATGTTGTGGTCTGCGTTAAGTCCCTTATGAATTTTTTTTACGGATCATGAAACCCTTGCCATACTTAAACTTCTAAGCAGAGATATAAGCGTTGGCATCGGTTTTGACATCTAAGTTATTTTCGTGTACATAAGTTCAGTTGAAAAGGTATCATTGTTTTTTAATCTCCAATATTTTCTCAAAATTTGGTTGAATATTTGTTAATTGTATTGGTCTGGTCGTGAGCCTAATCTATTTCGATACTTCCTTTTGGTACGTGCAAACCTCGAAAATCCAGATTCGCACAAATATGTTATTGCGAATGACAAAAGAACTCGAATAGCCCACTTTGATATATCTGGATTTTCGTTTTGCATGCTGCACCAGAATGCTGTAAGTGGCATTTACTCAAATTTAGATTTGAATTGGGTATCAGAAACAATATCAATTAGTTTTTCATAATCCAGTGCTGTAAATTCAATGGGCTTTTCTTCAACTTTGAATGGGTTTTGTACCCAATAATTGTTTTCTCTATCATTCAGATTTGGGACATACTCGTTTATGGATATGGACTATTCAAGTTTAATGTAAATTTTTGCAGGAAGTAATTTAGGACAGTAAAACAGTCAAAATTATTTTGTACAACTGATGAGATCCAGTATTTTAGTTTTCGTGTTATAGATATAATTTTATCTTTGGCTTGAAAAACATTTACTTCTTTGCCTTGTAGAGATGTATCAATAAGTTTAGAAAAAATGTCGGTTAAATAATGGCCATGCTGTATTTGTCAGCAGTTCATGCCGTGATTCAAACATTCGTTTAAGAATATTACCCATTGAAAGTTATCTGACTTCCATATCTAAAACGTTGTGTGGAACTACCATCTTGACATAAAACTTAAAAATGCGTGATTGCAGTGGCCGAGTTTTGATTAAATTATCAGCACTGCTTTGAATGTATCGACAATTCTTTTTGTTACTAGCGCGTATCTGAAGAATGCAATGATTAGTATCGCAGCTTTTTGCAACATTTGTTATTCGTGAAATTGCACCAACAACCATTCCCATCATTGCTTTAGCCCATTTCTCTGCACACCGCAATTCATTTTTCCCAATTTATATTGTGCAGTTTCATACAATTATCAATAACACTTGTACACGGTCCGGCAGATTGATTTGATGTTTTAGAAATAACTGTTACGCGCCCTTGCGTGGTCACAGTTTTTTCGGAATGGTTGATATCTACTCGTCAACAGATGCCATTTCAGTTTGTAGTACATCGTTTGTTTATTTACAATACCTTCATTCAAACGGAACAATTTCCAAGCCATTTTAATGTTGGTCGTCATGGTCGTGTTGCAAAACGGAATACCTTTATGTGGGTGAATAATTTTCAAAGAACATGATCTTTGAGACCAAGGACTGCACGAGGACGTCAACGAACTATACGGACCCCGGGAAACATTGAAAGAGTGCGACAAGCGGTGGAAGGCAGCCCTCGTCGTTCGGCGGTACGTCACGCACGCGCTCTTCAGGTGTAAAACAGGTCAGTTCGCAGAATCTTGCACTTAGGCCTTCATTTCCATCCGTATAAGATTATGATTGTGCAAAAACTATTGCAAAACGACTTCATGAGACAACAGAGGTTCGCAGATGCGATGCTGGAATTGCTGACGGACGATATTGTTTTGATCACGAGTGACGAATCCCACTTTCATTTATCAGGGATGGCAAACAAACAAAACTTTCGGAACTGGTTTCATACAATTATCAATAAGAAGTTTCATACAATTTCATACAATTATCAATAACACTTGTACACGGTCCGGCAGATTGATTTGATGTTTTAGAAATAACTGTTACGCGCGCTTGCGTGGTCACAGTTTTTCGGAATGGTTGATATCTACTCGTCAACAGATGCCATTTCAGTTTGTAGTACATAGTTTGTTTATTTACAATACCTTCATTCAAACGGAACGATTTCCAAGCCATTTTAATGTTGGTCGTCATGGTCGTGTTGCAAAACGGAATACCTTTATGTGGGTGAATAATTTTCAAAGAACATGATCTTTGAGACCAAGGACTGCACGGGGACGTCATCGAACTGTACGGACCCCGGGAAACATTGAAAGAGTGCGACAAGCGGTGGAAGGCAGCCCTCGTCGTTCGGCGGTACGTCACGCACGCGCTCTTCAGGTGTAAAACAGGTCAGTTCGCAGAATCTTGCACTTAGGCCTTCATTTCCATCCGTATAAGATTATGATTGTGCAAAAACTATTGCAAAACGACTTCATGAGACAACTGAGGTTCGCAGATGCGATGCTGGAATTGCTGACGGACGATATTGTTTTGATGACGAGTGACGAATCCCACTTTCATTTATCAGGGATGGCAAACAAACAAAACTTTCGGAACTGGGCAAGTGAAAACCCACAACATCTGTATTAGAATCCTAAGCACAGCGAGAAAGTTACTGTTTGGTGTGGCATATCTCGAACTTGCATTATTGAGCATTATTTTGTTCGTGAAAACCGATGAACGGTGACTGTTAACACCGATCGCTACGTTACCATGTTGCGTGATTATTTCCTGCCAGAAGTAAGAAAACTTGCGATACATCAAGTGTAACATTGGCTTTTTTAAGACAACATTTCCCAGGACGCCCGATTTCATTGCATGGAGATATTATGCGTGATTATTTCCTGCCAGAAGTAAGAAGATTTGCCGTACATCAAGAGTAACATTGGCTTTTTTAAGACAACATTTCTCAGGACGCCTGATTTCATTGCGTGGAGATGTGGAAGGGCCACCAGGCCTGTCACCATGTGGCTACCCAACCGAAAGAGAAGTAAAAGGGGCAAAGCCGAGATGATTGCATGCGCATACTTTTTCTCAAGTGACCAAAAATTAAACCAGGCGTTGCGTTGAACATGTCAATTTTTAGGACCACAAAACACGAATATTTATTGAACCAGGCAATGTAGAAGCTTCATTTTTGCATTCCGGTCTTAGTTAAACAGTGCCAAACACGATTAACAACAGTTACACCAGGTAAATAGTTCGCAATACTAAGTTTAAAAAAAAGAACGTATTCTGCACCTTAGCATGGAACCTCAGGGTTCCATAAAACCCACTTCGGAAAACACTGCCATAGAATGGGACTATATATCTATAAAGAATGGGACTATATACCTATAAAGAATGGGACTATATACCACAAGAACACCTTCGAAGACTTTTTCGATCCATGCCAAGACGGCATAATACCGTTATTCGTGCTATGGGAGCACATTCACGTTATTAAGTTACCACATTATGTACAAAAGTTTACATTAACAATTATTTTATATTCATTTTTCACTTTGGTTTGGTAGGTGGTACGAAATTATTACGGGTACTTTAAAAGTACGTGGTGCTGACATTTCCACATGTGCCAACTAAAACAATTAAATAATTCTGTCTTCTTAATTTTATTTGCATGTAATTGCCCGTTTGAATTACCCGATAATTGTTTTGAGAGTGTATTTCATTAATTAATATTTTTTATTCAGTATTGCCCTATAAAGTCATGTTTAATTCCTTGGATACGGATCAATAAAACAGTGGTTTGTTCACTAGTGAAATAAAAATTTTATTTCACTAGCGAAACAAAAGTATCCATGGCAACGCATCAAAATAACTCACTTACGCGCTCCGTAAACATATCTCTAAATGTTCGCTACGCTGATGTTCTTATTTGATCGCCAATCCCAATATTTATTTTAAAAAATTATGTAACTCTCTTGATGTCTGCGGGAGTAATCTTTCCGCAATTGCGTCATCATCTAATAATAATGATTCGGATGCATCCATATGAGGTTAATAAAACACAAATTAATTAAACACAATACTCTAAACAAAATTTTGACGTATAAATCAACAATTTTATCGTTGTCATGATAACAACACAATCATTGCCGGGCGATTTGCTTTTCGTAAAAAAAAACACGGAAAATGAAATTGGTTTTTGAATTCAACTTGTTAAAGCAAAATCTAATGAAAGTTTGTATTACACGCGGATAAAATGATGGTTTAACTCGCTAATTTAAATCCTCCAGCATTTTACAAAAATATTATAAAGGGTTGGCCATTTAACGTGACCACCCCAAATATCTCCGTTGTCGTCGTGAGTGAAGAAAAAATGTCGAAAGGGATTTTTATTGATTTCGAAGGGCCTGGCACAGTGGTTAAAAATTCTTTTTGTCAAGGTCATAGTTTATGCTTCCTCAAGGTCATTAATGGTTTTTCAAATGGAAACATGTTATTTTTTATCAAGACATTGTAGCCACTATTTAGACGAATCCAGCGATCCATGATATCATGACCTTGAAATGGTTTTCACTAAAATACACGTGTAAAAACGGGAAAACGTGATTTTATTGATAATAAAAATATTCTAATAATGTAGTTGATTTTTTTCTGCAGAAAATTTATTATAACAAATGTTTGAAGTGATCACCATTAACCTCGACACATTTTGAAAGACGTCGGATAAATGATTCTCTTGAACTTCATCATGGTAAACACAATCCTTAACTCCTTATAGGAAAAAATCAAGTGGCGTTAAATCCGGCGAACGAGCAGGCCAAGGGATTACTGCACCTCTCACAATCCAGCGTCTGGGAAATTTTCAGTTTATCATTTCACGAGCTATAACTGCCCAATGAGATGGACAGCCATCTTGTTGGTACCAGAGTCGGCATCGCTGTGCTAACGGGATGTCTTGTAGTAATTCTCCTAAAGTGTTCTTCAATAACTCGACGTATTTTCGTCCATTCAAATTGCCTATGAAAAATGGTCCTCAATTATGTCACACCACACATTAACACTCCAAGGACGCTGGTACACAATTTGCCTTAGCCACTTTGGATTTTCTATTGACCAATAGTGCAAGTTAAGCGTATTCAACTGTCCATGGTTATTAAAAGTTGACTCGTCAGTAAACAAAACATCGTTCAAAAAATACGAAATCGGATTCACCTGTAACTGACGCAGAGCCCATTCATAGAACTGAACCCAGTTACCAAAATCAGCACCATGACGTTCTTGATGCAAGGAAATATGGTACGGATGGTATTTAAGACATCTTAATATTCTTAAAACACTCGCCTTGGAAATTCCGCAATAGTAATACTTAATTGCAGATCATGAACTACTGCAGCTAGAGCGGCAATCGTTTCTTTTTTTCTGCTGGTCTCACCATAAATCAGAATCATATCCACTTTCTCTGCTTGACTGTACAATGCCATTTTCGATACGGTTATTCAAAGTTATTTTCAATGGATAAACTTGTCAAATAATTTCAAGGTCATGATATCATGAGTTGCTGGATTAGTCTGAATAGTGTCTACAATGTCGTAAATAAAAATCAACATGTAATTAAATAAAAAATAACATGTTCCCATTAAAAAAACCATTGATGATCTTGAAAACGCATAAACTATGATCTTTACAAAAAAGAATTTTTAACCACTGTGTCAGCCCTTCGAAATCAATAAAATTCCCTTTTGACATTTTTTTCGTCACTCTAACGGTAACGGAAATATTTGGGGTGGTCACGTTATGTCCACCCTGTCGATCACCTTTTTTTTCAAGAAAACCTAAATTCAAGTTTTTTATATTTTTGAAGAAAATATCTCTATCTTCCTAATGATATTTTATAAATAAGATATTTGCGGTTTGAACTTAATACCTAAAAAAATTATAAATCAATGCAAATTATTCCTAGATTTTATATTTTTAGCGTTTATTTCTTCTTTGAATTCAATTATGTTTTATAATGAAATGTGAATTGTTAAATTTGTATTTGTTGTTGTTGTTAAACACAAAAGTAAAATTTAAATTAAGATATCAGAATCTAACGTATGATCAATTTAGGCAGTGAAATTTGTAGTTGAAAATTAATTTTATTGTCAAATTAGTTTGAAACTCTAAACTTGCGAAATAAAATCAGAATTAGAAATTTTATTCTTAAAAAATAACTCATGGTGTAGTACATAGTACTGAATGTTAGTATATTTCTGTAATATTGAGCAATCTTGCTAATATTTGTTTTAGACAAATAAATAAAATATAATAGTTAATAATATACTACTAATTAATAAATCATAAGTTTTTTATGAAATTCAACATACGCAGCAGTCTTATATTTACTTTATAATTCCATCTCATATATTATATCATCATCTCATATATTTTAAGTAGTTTCATTTATTTAGTTTTGTCATTTTTCTTTATTTTTCCATTTTATCAACACCCTCTATTTCAGGTGCTGTTGTCAAAAAAACATTTGTGAAGTGAAAAAGTGAACAAAAACCCTCTAGTGCTGGACCCAAAACCATATTTACATTCATTTCACATTTGGCAAACCTGCCAAAAATGAAACAACGTAAAGTGAAACCGATGGATTCTATTCCCGAGGAAAAATCCGAAACAAGCCTTCAAGGAAAATTTGTCTCGAAGAAAATAACCCCATCAAAGGACTCGCACGGAGAAAAGAAACCATTTAATAAAAAACTTTGGAGAACTCAGAAATATAGCAAGAAATACAAACTACAGCAATGGGAAGAAAAAAGAAAAAAAGTTGTTATGAAAGAATATTACAGGCAAATAAAAGACGATGTTCCTAAATTCGACGTACAAAAGATCTACGAACAAGACGAAGCCGAAAATGACAACGAGAATAATTTAAATGCTGATATTAAAGCAGGACAGAACGAAAACAATAGAAGTAGGAGAGAAAGTTCATTTAAGCGGAAAAGTGTGGAGGAAAAATTTCAAGCTCGAGCTAGTTATAAAGAGAAACAAGAGGAGAGAATCAAGGTTAAAAACGAATATCAAGAACGCAGAAAGGAATTAATGAAGAAAATCAATAAAAGGACTAAGAAGGGACAATTGTGTTTGAATGATAGAATTGAATTATTGTATTCGGAGATAAAAGACAAAATGCAAGAAGAAAAAGGGGGTGGAAGTAGGAAATAGAATCAAGACGTAAAGTTTAATAAGACTGCTGCATTAAGTTTCTATTGTTACATTATTAACGATGTTCTTTTATTATTACTGATGTGTTTTTTATTGAGTAAAAACGTATTGAGTATTCAATTTTTCATAATATTGCATAATTTCATGCAATGTTTAATCAAGGCGGAAATGACCTTTATTTATTGAATATTTATGCTCATTTTTAACTAGATAATTTTTGTAAATAATTTTTGGCTTGAGTCAGTTACATCTAGTTCTACTTATCTTATTTTTCATATTTTTTATAAACATTTAATTGATTATAATTATTATGTCTATCTTTATATATTTTTTCCCAGTAAAATACTATTTTTAATATGCTTAAAAGGTTCAAAGAAATTAAAAACCGTTTAGTTTTTTAATTAAAAGTATAAAAATATTACATCTTGCCCGGTTTTCAAAGTTGATTAATTTAGTCATCCTTTTTAGATATTTGGTATAGCTTTTGGTGTAACAATATTTAGTACAAAAATTTGTAGGCTTTCGATGTACTGTAATGTGTTTTTTGTAATTTAGTGTAAATTTTGTTTTTTATTGCTCTAAATGACATAGGTACTCTAAATGACATAGGAAACTAAATACCGAAGAGTTAATGCGTGATTGTGACCAATTTAGTCTATATAATTCTAGGATTGTAGAATTGTGTTTTACTTCGATTAAATTTATTTTTGAAAGTTTTAAAATTCTTGTATCAGCATTTTACATATTATTTCTTCCAAATTGGAACTAAACTTGTCTTTCCAAGTCTTTGTTTTGAAATAAATGTTTACTAAAAAACGTGAGTTGATTGTTAAGTAAGGTCTCATGTATATTAACACTAAACCTACCGACAGATCTTGTATACCCATTCCTACCGCGCTCGGTCAAATTGACCGATAATTAAAAAAGTATCGATTTTAGTATTCAATGCAGATAATGGTTGATTTATTGTTAAATGTATATATATATATATATATATATATATATATATATATATATATATATACATTTAACAATAAATCAGCCATTATCTGCTCTTTCAATAATTCTCAAATTATTCATAAAGAAAAAACAAATCAAATAAAATACAACATAAAAATAAAAATACTTTTATATACAATGTTATGCATACATACATACATACTTATATGCTATAGTACTGCATGTACATACTTTTTTCGGCTTCCTTACAATGTTTACAAAATATTTTAGTCTGAATACGACGGATGCGAAAGGGCGGTCGCGAACATTTTCAAAAATCTAAAAAAGAGAATTTGCCGGACAGAATTTGACGCAAACGTATTTTTCGCACTTCACAACACTTCTTTGGCACTTTCGCAACAGTTTTTCCAATCTGCATTTATGGTCGCTGTTGGTAAAAGTATTTTTACTGTCGTTTCTTTGAAAAAAACCCAGGCATTTATTCCAGCTGGATCCAAAATTGAAAAATACCTGAAGTGGCCACCTACAACTTTTCAACTTTACACTGTATTTCCTAACCATCTGATCTGCCACATCTACACCAAATTTTGTACTATTATAAAATCTAATAGTTTCCGGTAAACGTTTGTTGCTTTTTTCTATTTCTATTGATTCATGATTGGAACTTAGGACAAACACTTTGTTTTGCTTACTTTTATACACTGTAAGAGTAATGTAATTTGATTTGTACATTTGCTTGAAAATCTAGCCATTTTATCTTTCCTTTCTTTGGCTAACTTTGGTAGCTCTCTTTTGTCCCACGAATTGTTCCAACAATAGTAGTTTTTTTTTTGGAAGTAAATTCTTGGCTTATGATAGACTCTATCTATAATAAAAAATATCTTGTTATTCTATAAAAGGATCCATCAGTTTAGAATCCATGAATTCTAGAATATCGAACTCCCCAAGTGGAGATAACATTCTCTCCTTTTATCCAATTTTTTTTAAAAATTGCCATTGGAGTCGGAGAGCGATAGTGAAAAGGAGAGAATATTGTAAATAAGCGTCGAGGGCAGAAAAGAAAGAGTTTTATTGACATCCGAAAGTGAGACAGAAACTGCTGCTGGTGGAACAGTCTAGGAAGAAATAAACGGAAGTCCCAAACCTGGTAGGATACCAGTGAATAATAGTTTTAGGGTTACGTCAGAGCCAACAGGATATGCTAAACTACATATACTGAAAGGACAAATAAAGACGGCATTTTCTCTTATCATTGATCAGCGTATAATGGATCATATTATAAAATGTACAGAAGAAGAAGCATTTACGGTGTTGGGGACTAAGTGGGAGCTGAATGCAACAAAACTCTTAACTCTTCGGTATTAGTTAAGTATCCAACTAGCGTATAGTCCTGCTAGTTTGACTACAGCTTTGTGACCGCCTCGTACTATACTCGTAACTATACGAAGCGGTCATACAGCTATAGTCAAACTTTAGCAGGACTATGCGCTAGTTTTCTATACTTTCAAAGAACAAAGCAATAAATGCATCAAGTTTTATTGCATTTATCTCCCACTTAGTCCCCAACACCGATCAATGATAAGAGAAAATGCCGTCTTCATTTGTCCTTTCAGTATATGTCGTTTAGCATATCCTGTTGGCCCTGACGTAACCCTAAAAATATTATTCACTGGTATCCTACCAGGTTTGGGACTTCCGTTTATTTCTTCCTAGACTATTCCACCAGCAGCAGTTTCTGTCTCATTTTCGGATGTCAATAAAACTCTTTCTTTTCTGCCCTCGACGCATATTTACAATATTCTCCTTTTTACTATCGCTCTCCGACTCCAATGCACTTGTTGTAAGTAGCTCTTCATCCGTTTCCATAAAGTTTTGTATCATATCGACGGTCGGTAATATTGTCCGGCTCGGTAGGTAGGACACATGATAAATTTTTCTTGGAAAGGAGAAAAAATAACTAGAAATACAGAGAGAGAAAAATATTATATGCATATTCTAAGAATTGTCATATAGTTCTGATTGATATATCATATAGTAAGTGTGTAATTCTTATAAAAGTTTCATTCATACGTAAAAGGTCAATTTGACCGGTACTGGTAGGTTAAGTTTTTAACAACATAAAATAAAGAAAGTAGTATAACAATGGGAAAAAATGTATTCTCTTTATAATATTCTCAATATTAAACCTAATATTTTAGACCAGTGGTTCCCAACCTTTTTTTAATCGCGACCTTTTTTAGTTTTTTTTGAAAATGTTCGCAACCGCCCTTTCGCATCCGTCGTATTTGATCAATAAAACAAAAAATAAAAGGTTTTTAAAGTAAAATATATTTTAGGACTTAACAATTTTGATGATATTTTTTAAGTATTAATATTAGTAATGATTAATGTGATGTTGAGCTTGTATCTGCTTAAAAAGCGTTATAAGTCTTGGTTGAATTTTGGCCAATCTCGTGTCATTTTGAACATCCGGCTTATTCCTGGCTTTTGTCTTGATCTGCAGAAGATTTTAAAATTCACTTTCATAGTGGTAAGTAGAAGCAAATGGCACTAATATTCGAAAAAAAAAAGCATGGAAACTTTACAATACGAATAACGCATAGCACACCAAAATTGAGGATTGAACGATTTTTCCGCAAAGATATCACGTGCTGAAGAATCATTTCGTAGCTCCAAAAATTCATCGTGAACTGCATCGGGAATGTCGGTAACATCCAAAGATACACGAAATGGGTTTCGAACTAATCTAGCTTCTTATTCAGTGAACTCCGGGAAATACCGAATTTCAGTTTCAAAAGCTTGAAGGTGCTTATTAATTTCCTCTCTTAGATTTTCTACAATTGCCGTTTAAATTTACTGCAATTGCCGTTTCCGATTTTTTTAGTATTGGTGCGAAGATGTTCAAACATGACAAGATCCAAGACTTACCGTACGACGCCAGTTTTGCAGGATACTATCTCTGAATTGAATAATGTGCCCTGTAGTTTCAAATTTAGCTTGTTTAGTTGATCTAATATGTCAGATAAATAAGCGATTCTTTGAATCCAAATCTCATCATTCAAAAGTCATGTTTTCCTTTTAGTTCTAAGAACTGTTTTATTTCGTTTTCCAATTCAAAAACTCGACCAACAACATTCCTTTAAAAGATAACCAACGCACAGCAGTGTAGAAAAGAACCTGAACAGAATTCATGTTTTTGAATAGTTTTTTGAACAGACGAGTATTGAGAGCAAGGGATTTTATATAATTGACAATTTGGTTGTTGAAAAAAAAATATCGATTTTTTTTATGTATTTTAAAACCTTACTATAAATAATTCGGATGTGCGATGCGAAAAAGTTCAAATTCAAAAAAATCCAATTAATTATAAACAATTTAAAAGTGACAAAATTTTGAAAATAATCACATGACTCCAAACGCGCCATAATTTGTTTGCGACGTCGAAAGGGTGAAACTTCATTCTAACATTCAAACATAAACATTCTTTATAAAATTGTCATTTTAGGATTTTTTCGGCGCACTGTTTAGAACTATTGGTTTCGACGTTTAACAATGTGGGACATTTAAAAACATTTTTAAGGAGTTCTTTTTGTAGTACTCCTACACGATTGTACGAAACAAGCACGATAACTTTTAATATCTGATATATTTGACAGGTCTACTATAGCTACTATATCAACAAAGTCTGGCGCGGGAAGAAATTACCCATTTTACGTCACAACGAGACCGGCCTGTTTTCGGTACCGAGTTTAAAAATATATTTTCAATTTGTTATAACTTTTTAATTACAACGAAAAAAAGAAAACAAAGAGTTTTGTTATAAAACTTATACATGAGCTTTCGATTTATGACAAAAATAAATTGATTCAAATACCGAATTGTCACCAAAGATAACTGTCATAACAGATAAAGGTCATCGAGTACTTCTTGCAAAGGCGATGGAAGAGGGTAGCAAGGGCAAATCGGTGAATCATGCAGTGTAATCCATTTGCTTGGGGTGCAAGCTCTTTGACTGTTGACTGAATACCCGACCTCGAACCAAGCATGGCTCCATCAATACACACCACACAAGTTTTTTCACTGTAAGACATTACATTCAAAGAATGCACTTCTCCAAGACGTATTCACCTTTTGTAGTAGTTTTTAGTGCTCTACAAAACAGAAACTCTTCTTTGCTGTCTTCCAAGTGAATATATCTCACGAAAACGAATAATTGGGAACATGAACTAATATCGGTTGATTCCTCAAGCTGAAAGGAAAAGACAGGAAGCCTTTGCTTCACATAAAATTTGTTCCATCACATTTAAGCACATGTCTGAAATGTGTCTCCGAATTGTGTTATTGGTCAAAGATATATTACGCATTTTAATCTCACTCGCTCCTCCAAGACCTACCTTAACCAACTATAATAAACATGGTTTGATGAGAGTTTCTGCAATTTTATGAGGCTTCTTACTTTTTTGCAATTTCCAGAGCAATCTAGTGCCAGAAAATCAAACTTTTGTTTTTTTAATGCAGCCTCATGTCGTTTAAAAAGGTCTTTTGTAATATGTTCAGAATGCTTTATTCCTAAGTTACGATTGAGCTTTGAGGGATTCATGGATTCAGCAGTAGGAAGAGCATTGCATAAAACACGCTGTAGCTTATCTATGCCGTTACTAATAACAGTCGAAAATCCAAATTTGAAATATTTCTCCGAATATTGTTTTTTTTTTTCGACATGCCGTTGATATCTAGAAAATAAAATACCTGTAAAAATTGGAATTAAATTATTATATTTTTTACTTACCAAAACGGTTAATAATAGAAGAGTCTATGTTTCTAGGCGTGCCAATAGAAGACGAATTGCGACGGGATATCAATAGTATTGTAACGGATTAAACAATACACTAATTAGCAACAAACTATTCATATACAGTATAATCTTGATAATCCGACACATACGGAAAATTCCGATTATCGGCATTCAAGGAAAAGAATAACAATTTTACATACAATTTTATGTACAATTCTATTTCAGAAAGAATAAAATATGTATCTATATAGGTAAACGTGTACCTAGAAAAAATATGTAGTTAGGTTAGGTTATGTTTGGAATGTAGACAATTGTAGACTGGAGTTAGCTTGGTCAAAATCGTCAATCAAGTTTTCAGAGTTAAAAGCAGGGTGTATGACGTTGGCCAGACCTTTTTCCAAGAACACTGGATGGGTGTAGTTTTTGACTTTATTTCTTCTGTACGCGAGGTTTATATCTGCCGCGGGGCAGCGTAAAGAAAATACATGTTTCCTCAGAGCGTCCGATTTCTGAACGGGTCGAATTAACCAACCGCCGGGTTATCAAGATTATACTTCAATTATATAAACGACAAAAAGCATACTGCAACAACACAATGCGATATTCACGACAAATTATCACGATAACGCGACAAATTATCTGTACACGTTCTGTTCGTTGCTTTGTACAGAGAATAGGGATTTGTCTGTCTGTCCGTCCGTCCGTCTGTCTGTCCGTCCGTCCGTCTGTCTGTCTGTCAAGACCATTTTTCTCAGGAACGCGTAGAGGTAACAAGTTGAAATGTGTATCAAATACTCGGGTCTGTAGTCTCTTTCAGCTGTGAAAAAATCAAACTTGTAAGTCAACGCGATCAAAAGATATGACCGTTTATGTCGTATATTTTGCGATTTCACAAGGGAATCAAAACCTATAGGGTACTTCCCGTTGACCTAGAATCATGAAATTTTGCAAGAAGCGGTGTCTTACAGCACATGTAAAGGGAAAAATATGTAGTTACTGAAAACCGTAAATATGTAGTTTAATTACAAGAAAAATGCGAATTTACTATTAGAAACATGAAAATACACTACACAAGCATATGGGTTGCATACAGTTAGGTCCTCCTAAAGATACCTTACTTACAAGTTTGTACGGAACCCTCGGTGCGCGAGTCACAACTCGCACTTGGCCGGTTTTGTCTCGGATCTTTAGATACTTGTCTCTGATAGGGATTTTAAATCCCTATACTTGATGTACTTTTTCGATTATTCTCGTGAGGCAACGGAGTGTCGCGATCGCTTCAGACTACAACCGGCTAGTTTGCCAAAGTCGAATATCCGCCCAATAATAGGGAGTAGCATGTTATTCAATTTTTGTGTATTTTTAATTCACTGTTTACACCGTTATAACATAGTAAAAAATAGAAATAGTGCTTAAAAATGCTGTAATTAAGTTTAAAAAAATATTTCAAATTGAGAAAAATTTTGAGATGTTTAAACGCCATCATTTTCTCGCTGTCTGTTGATGACGTCAATTACCACTGACACTTCAGTCCATTGTTTACTACAGCTGTTTTCATTGTTAACTTGACGTTTATTTTCTAACCAAAAGACTGCAATGATATACAAATGTAAACAATACGGACTTGTTTATATGGTATGTTACGTCACTTTCGTTTTAACCAATGGTGTTACGTTTTATAAATTTGAATTTCCCTCGCTTAATTTGCTTTTATTTATTAAATTTAAGTATTTAAAAAGATATTAATTACAAAAATAATGGTTTAGTTCAAATGTCCGGTCAATAAAGATTAGAAAAAAATATATTTGAACCAAATATAAATTTCATGCATATCTCCTTTTATGTCGCATATCTCGCGTGTTGCTAAGCATAAATTAATTAACATTTTATTATCCCCCCAAAAAGTCAAGGCGACCACCCAAAAAAACCTAAGGCGACCCCTTTGTGGGTCGCGACCACCGGTTGGGAACCGCCGTTTTAGACCATTACTGACTACTACTATTTTTCAAAGGCGTGTTGTGTTGCTCATTTAGAACCAACATATATTTTGTGTTTTATTTACAATTATTTGTAAATAGCCTTAGACGTGATTTAGGGATACAGTTATAAAAGATACTACTACATTTTTTATTAAACAATTCATGGCAGTTCGTATGGAGAAACCAATTTATTCTACAGCTAGATTTTCAAAACATGTGAATAGATAAACAATAAACACGTAATGTTTCTTTGACTAACGTCAACTAAAATACTAATCATTCACCAAAAAGAAAAAAAAATCAAAACAGTCAAAAACCTTCCGTGAACTGTTGTTATTTATATTTTGTTTAGCAAAAAGAAACAACAAACATACTAAATTATAACGTAATTATATCACAAACACTAAAAAATGTTTTAGAAAGTTTTATTTTAGCCTTCGAGTTAATTTTATCTCGATAGCTTTAGTTAATTTAGCGCGCAGATTTTCAAAGTACAATTTTCTTAAATCGCAAAATTATCTTCGCAAATATTTTTATATGTGTACACGAGTTTGTTGAATGTCAACCTTCAGTGGGGTTACGTAAATGTGTGTCGCACGATTGGCGGATGATCCCAATAAATACAATTGGGGCCCATTAAAATTATTGTTTGTTGTCAATATGTTTAATTTTATAATCAACTACAATTATTGAAAATTATCTAGTTTTCTAGATATTGGTTATTTTAGTTATTATTTGGGAAATAGTCGATTATTGAGATTATTTCGTTGTTGATTAAATTTTAATGGTTTATTTAAACATGTTTCAAATTTTATAATTTGGTAAAAATATACGTTCTATATAATATACGTTAAATATGTTCTCAAAATCAGGACCGATTTTTACTGATTTCGAGTCTTCGCGACAAAAGACCTCTTAATTTCCCACAGGACGACGCATGGGGTCACTGTATCAAACCAGACAATTGGCAATGGATTGAGGGAATCAAATTTAAGGTCAAAATGACCCGTCCGAAAACCCTCTTTGACACGACACAGAATAGCAGGATGAATTTTGCTCGTGATCATCGTCGCATAGCAACTTAGACAATAGTAGTGAGTGCTCTTCACGGATAAATAAAGGTTCCGTATTACTCGTTGCGATGGCCGAGTATGTGTTTACAGAAGAACGCTACGTAGCTGCTACTATCCAGGAAGTCGAAAGATTTGGAGGTGGTTCAGTTATGGTTTGGGGTATACATCCCCAATACATCTGCTCAAAGACTGCGGAGCACTGCTCCGCAAGAGACATATGTGTCTCGGGGCTCACTGCTTGAACGCAGAGGTGTTGCAGTCCTTGAATCCCACACAGATCCTGAAATTCCTAAAGGAATCAGGACTAGAGGAGGCGCTCTATATGGGTAAGTACACCAACGCTTAGAGGAAGAGGGTGGGGTACAATAGATTTATAAAGGTCGCAGTACAAGTCGTCACAACCATATCTAAAATCTATGGTTTGGGGTGGGATTAGTATCGACAGTAAAACCGACCTTGTTGTAATTCCAGGTAATCTTAACGCTAATCTCTATGTTGACATTGTGTTAGGAGAACATGTTGTCCCTGTGGCATATGAAATAGGTCCAAATTGTTTGTTAATGCAGGATAGTGCAAGACCACATACTGTGCGATTCACTTGACTAGACTTCCGAAAATAACTGGAAATTCAAACAATGGTGTGGCCTGCGTAAAGTAATGATTTAAATCTCAGAGAGCAGGCATGAGCAACCTGCGGACCGCATACAATGTCTGTGCCGGCTTCCATGCGCAATGAAAATTACTGTACTGCCCCAAATTTTAATAAATGGGACCAATATGCCAGCCTTGCGTTATGTGACCCCTGTACTGGAACAAAAAGTGGTAATTTGGCCATGGTTCCAAAAAAGATTGCTCATGCCTGCCATAGAGCATGTTTGGGATATGATCGACAGAGGTGTTCGTGGTCGCCCGTATTCTCCTCAGACCGGCTAGCAGCTAACATCAACTCTTATTGAAGAATGGGACGCTATACCACAAGAAGACCTTCGTAGATTTGTGTGAAGCATGCCAAGACGGTATAATGTCGTTATTCCTGCTATGGGAGCACATACTCGTTATTAAATTACCACTTTATATACAAAATTTTACATTTACAATTAATTTAAATTCGTTTTACACTTCGGTTTTGGTAGTTCTTGTTAATCATGACGGGTACTTTAAAAGTACGTGATGCTGACACTTCCATATGTCTATCTATAATCTTGGCCCCATGTACCGTTAAGTGGTTTTAAAAGGTTTTATACATTTCATTCAGTTTAATTTCCTTGTTCATTCACTTTTTGTCTCCAGATGTTCCTGTGTTCTGCCAGTACTCTCTTGTGCTTAAGCCTTTTTCTTTTAGTAATTCCTCCAATTCTTTATCCCACTCTTTCCTAGGTCTTTCTCTTCGTCTATTGCCACTTTTCTTTGCTTCCCATACTTTCCTGACTTGCCGGGTTCTGTCTAGCCTTTTTAGATGCCCCCACCATCTCAGTTGTGCCTTTTGTATGTACTTCCTCGCACTTTCTACTTTTAGGTCCTCCTGTATTCTTTCGTTTTTTATCTTGTCGAGTAGTGTGACATTTGCTGTTCTTCTCAGATATTTCATTTCAGCTGTATTTTCTTTTCTATTTTTTCTGTTGTTACCCTGATTCACATCCATAGAGTAAGATAGGCATGTAGATTCTTTTATATAGCGCGAGTTTTGTTCTAACACTTATTACTTCCATATGTGCCAATTAAAATAATTAAATAGTGCGTCTGAACATCTGAATTCTTAATTTTATTTCCATGTAATTTCGCGTTTGAATGTTATGGAGGCAAACATTAGTGACCGGATAATTGTTTTGAGCAGTGTATTTATTAAAAACGTGTATTTATTAATAACATAATTTATAAAACATAACTTTCAAAATTAATTTTGAGAACATAGCTTTATTTTCAAATATGTATGTATCAGGCTAATTTTCATTGTGGAATGCGCAGTCATTAATGAACATGATTTATAACAAAATCGACAAACCCAGATACAATAGAGCAAACAGACAATATTAGACAGACCAGACGGACACGAGGAGACGGACAAGATTATACTGACGAAACTATAAAATGGTTAATGGAAATTTTTTAACAAGGCAAACAATGTATCAGACTAATGTTCATGAACATGATTTATAAGAAAATAGACAAGCCTAGAAACATTAACTAAACAGACATTATTAGACAGACAAGATGGACACGAGAAGACAAGATTATATTTACAAAACGACGAAATGGTTTTTTGGTTTAATTAATTTTTTAACTTGATAAAAATGTAAATGTTCTTGTTAATTCTCTGATATCGTAACTTTGAAATATAATTTTGAGATTTCAACCTTCATTTTCAAGCATGTATAACCTAACGACCATTGTGGAATGGGCAGTTATTAATGTACACGATTTATAAATAGACAAACCTAGATACATTACACTAAACAGACAATATTAGACAGACCAGACAGACACCAGGAGACTATACTAACTAAAGATTATACTAACAAAACTAAATAGACAAGAACTAGGCAGATAAAACTAGACAGACTAGGCTTAACAAACTAGTTTGTTTGACAGATCGCTATACTAGATGGACAAAACTAGTCATACAAATTATATAAACAAGATTTTCTAGAGAAAATTATTTGGTCAGAGTTAGGACTAAACAAGACTTGTCTCTGCTATGTGGACAAAATTAGAGAGACTGTTTCATTTGTATCGTTTTCATATGTTCGTTATTGCCAAGAGATCCGAAGATAGACTGGCTGACAATCGCTCTAGTTATGAGCTTTCACTCAGGATGCACCACGAGGAGGCCAGCTAGAATTACGCCCCTGGATATACAAAACTAGACAGACAAGATTCGACTGAAGTCAAATATAATTGTATAGACAATACTAGACGTACAAGAGGGGACAACATCCAGACAAAACAAATACAGACTAGACAGATAAAAATAGGTAGTCAATAGTAGACAGACACTAATACCACAGAAAAGATAAGATTTGATGGCAAGACTAGACAGATAAAGCTGTATAAACAAAACTAAAGATATAAGACTACATAAACAAAACTACCCAGACAAGACTGGACGAATGAGACTAGACAGACCATAATAGTCCAAGAAGACTAAGCAGACCAGACATAAGAAACAAGATATACAGACGAAATCCAGGAGAGAAAATCTGGTTTCTGAGAAGGCTGGACAAACAATACTAAATAGACAAAACCGATTATTTTTGCTGTATCATTTAAGAAAGAAAAAAATGTTAAAAACTTCAAAAATCCGCCTCGGAACAATGATGGACATAAAATACAACGAACTAGGCAAAGAAAATTGACTATGAGAATGGCGACCTGGAACATACAAGCATTACGAACAAAGAAAACAGAAGTATTCCAAGAATTAAACAAAATGAGACTGTGATCTGGTCTGTGTGCTTACAGAAACTAAAAAAAAGGAAATGGAGTCGAGATGGTAGGGGAATATATACATGTTTATAGTGGAGTTAAAAAGGACACAAGAGCAAAGAGAGGAGTAGCAATAGCAATACACAGAAAGTATAAAAAATACATTAAAGACCATGAAGAAATTGACGAACAAATAATAAAAATGGAAATTTAAAAAAAAGGACAGAATATAGTTATAATAGGAGTATACGCTCCTAGCGAGGATGCAGACCTTGCCACTAAAGATATGTTCTACGAAAAACTATTCCGAATAATATCTGAGATAAAAGGAGATCGAGAAATACTTATCTTGGGAGACCTAAATGCCCGTACAGGGAGAGAAGGAAACATCCCGGTAATAGGTAGATATGGAGAACAAACTGAAAACGATAACGGCAGACGTCTAAAACAACTATGTCAGAATATGTCTCTAAAGATAATGAATGGTTTCTTCTCCCACAAATATATACATAAATACACGTGGACCCAACCCACAAAAGGACTAAGATCGATAATCGATTACATTATACAAAAACAAAACACAAAAATAACAACCACTGACAACCACTATTGGTAGCAACAGTCCTAATAAATTATAGGAAAACTAATACGGACAAAACTAGTAAAAACGACATCTTAGGAAAAAACACGAATGAAATCATATACAATCTAGAGAGTTTCGGCAACGAATCTACTAAATTTTTGTACAAACTAAGATTAACTGCCATGCTGGCTAAAGTGCAATACGGAAACACAACAGCGAATCAACTATATCAACACCTAAGGAACTGTATGCACCAAGCAGCGAACGAAGCTATAGGACCACAAGAAAGGAATTTTAAAAATAAAGAGTGGTGGTGTGAAGAAATAGAAAGACTAGCAGAAATTAAAAAGAAAGCTTATCAAACTTGGCTACAATCTAAAAAAATATAAGATAGAACGATCTATGCACACTGGAATAGAGAAGTTAAAAAACTTGTAACAAAAAAGAAAAATGAGATTTGGGAAAAAAGATGCGAGGAGATAGAGAGGTGCATGGGAGGAACAAAGGTTTCGGAAGCGTGGAAGACAATCAAACATATTAGAAAAGAAGGGCAAGTAAATAAAATTGAACTAATAAGTATGGAGGAGTGGGAAACATATTACAAAGAACTGCTAACAGAAAAGAGTTCCACATTGATAACCTGGATATAGAGACACCCACAAATGAAGAAGTAAATGAGATAACGATAAAAGAAATAAAGGAAGCCCTAAAAGAATCTAAAAATAAAAAGGCTGCAGGGCCAGGAAATATCCCAATTGAACTGGTTAAAAATGGACCAGAATTATTACTAGAGCTGATAACCAAGATCTTCAACAAATGTCTAATAGAAGGCGACAACATTCCAGAAGATTGGAATATTGCTCATATGAGCTCAATATATAAAAAAGGAGACAAAAGACAATGTAGTAACTATAGAGGGATCAGCGTAACTAGTGCGCTTGGGAGGTTGTACGGCCGGATACTAAAAAAAAAAGAATTGAAAGCAGCATCAAAGAAGTAGAGGAGCAAAGTGGCTTCCGAGCCGGGAGATCATGCATTGACAATATATTTGTTATTCAACAAATTATATAAAAGCGGAAAGATAGAAATCTACCCACACACCTATTATTTATCGACTTGGAGAAAGCTTTCCATACGGTACCCCGGAAAAAGCTTTTTGAAGCATTGACGAGGATTGGGATAAATAGTGTATACTGTCGGGCAATCAGAAATATATATATATCAAGTCAAAAAGTGCAGTCAAGATAGGAAACGTTATATCGCGGCCTTTCCGTACAACGAAAGGATTAAGACAAGGCTGCAGCCTGTCTCCTACATTATTTAAAATATACATACAAGAAGCACTAACAAACTGGAGAAGAAAAACCGCAGGAATGGTAATAAGAACAGGTGAACATTGTTTGACAAGCCTGCTATTTGCTGACGACCAAGTGATAATAGCAAGTGATGAAAGAGATATAGATTATATGTTAACAAAATTGAAAGAAGAGTATTCGGAATGGGGTTTGTACATGAATATGTCAAAAACAGAATATCTTCGTGTCGGGGAAGAAGGAGAAGACCCAGATCTGGAGTTAAGAAAGATTAAAAAATGTAGGGCATACAAATATTTAGGAACTATCATCTCAGAAGAAGGAACAACAAAAAAGGATATAGAAAATAGACTTGGACAAGGGATAAAGGCTATCTGCTTGTTAAATTCAATGCTATGGTCAAATGAAATTAAACTAAAAACAAAAATAAGGGTATACAAATCTATTGTAGAACCAATAACAACTTATGGTTCAGAATGTTGGCAAGTTTCACAAACGGATAAAAAAAGTATAGAAGTAGTAGAAATGGACTTTCTATGAAGAGCTTGTCAAACGTCCAAACTAGATCGTGTAAGAAATGAACATATAAGAAGACAGACGAAGAGAGTCTATGGCACTACAGACGACATAGAAACACGGCAATTAAAGTGGTATGGACACATGCAAAGGATGACTGGATATTCCAATATAAAGATGGCCTAAAATAGCATTCCAATATATACCAAGAGCAAGGAGAAGAAGAGGCAGACCAGCAATAAAATGGATAGATGGTATTATGGAAACCATTAAAGATAGAGCCATAGAAGAAGATGGCTGGAGAGATAAGGAGAGGTGGAAAAAGAAGTGCGGGATGCGGCAAAGGCTGTAGGAACCTCGCTGTATATATATATATATATATATATATATATATATATATATATATATATATATATATATATATATATATATATATATATCCTCATTTTTATTCGATGATTTTCGAGTGTCAAGAAAATGTGCTTGCGGTGTATTATGTATTTTCATTAATTAATTACATATTTTCATTACCGGGAATAAAAACCCGTTTTAACACTTTTCTAAAATTACCCAACCCGCTTGTCAAATTTTATAAATCTAGACTTAACTCATTCGACACGACGTTTTTTTTCGAACACCGTCCCCACGAGCATTGCACAACAGGTGTGCAGCTCGCTCCTGGAAAAAAATTTATTGCGAGGAGCGGATTGAACACCATGTGTGTAATGTAAGTTAAAATGAAAATTGCAGGAATTAGAAACCAAAGTTTCAACTAAATGAATCCATAATTTGATGTAACATTTAAATGTTCTCCTTGAGCAAGAATAGTAAGACTGCATCTTTGCGATCTCTCCCGTTCATATAGTTGTTGTAGTAATGCAACGCAATTGGTTGCAGAATATTTAGTTTTTAATAAATAATTAATTATTTCGAATATTATAGTAGTATTTATTTTCATATTCTTTTAACGTTGCTTTGTATTTACTTGATATGAACACGTCTCTTTTCACGTCTGAACCGAGAAATAACTTCATTTTTCATCAGTTTTTTTTTTATTACTTCCAAGTTTCCTTTCAATGTTCCTGTACAGTAACTTTTGTATTGTAGCAATTTTGGAATCAAAAGAACTTTAATAATTGTCCATGAAAACAGAATGTCCCTGATTTAGAAAATCTTTCATCAAATGAAAGACAACTTTATCTACATGTCCTTTTCCACTTATATCGTTACCACTTCCCTATTATATACTTTCATTCGTAACGCGTTACCAGAACTTTCGCACACAACGTTACAACATGGTTGCGTTTTTTACCGGCAATATATTGTTTAAATATTAACCTTCATCTCCAAGGTTATAACTCTCTATGAGGATAATCCCTAAATTTCTTTCATTTTATTATTAAAATAATCTACAATTTGAATTATTTTCTGTAGGCGATGATCAATTTCATTATCAGACGAGAAATTAAGCGATCGTAACACATTTTGAAATTTTTGTCTAGACATGTGTTGGGAAAAACAATGAAAAGTGTTCGCTTTTTTCCAATAATTATCAATTCTTGGACATTTGATAGTTCCCATATGTAATAATAAACTTAAAAACACTTTCAATTCAGAAATGTTTAAGTCCTTCCATTTTTCCTTTAAACTCATTTCGCCGTACTTTTTGTAACTGTTTGAAACTGTTTGTTTCTTTGACAATCAAAGAGAAAAAGGATAATCAACTGAAAGTTCGAAAAGACCGAGGGACTACCTCCGTTTGGTAACTTTTGGAGACCTGGTTTACCCACAAAAGGAATTTTTGTAAGAGAACCATCATCTTCCCACGTTTCTGTATCTTCAGTAAGCTCACTTTGATGCTGTTCAATTTCACTTTCAATGTCAGTACAATCGTCACAATCATTTTCTTCAAAAACCTCATCCTGTGTATCATCTAATAGTTCAATATTCACATTCATGTTTTCCTCATTTTCTAAATCACTATCCATGATAACAAAATTTCGATTCTTTTTTCTATTTCTTGCAAACATGAAAACATCACTTTCATTATCACTGGTTGCTTCCTGCATTCCTCATGTTCCTGCCTTGGTCCTGCGCTGCATGCGTATTCATAGTATTTTACATGTAAAGGCTTCAGATAACTTTTTAGAATTTTTGGTACATAGTAAAACCAATGCCAAATTTTGTTTTCCTGTACTTTACAGATTTCATTTGTTCAAGAAAAATCTTATTTCGACGACTAGTTTAGTCAGAATAATTAATAATTGCAAATTACTGTTATTGCACACACGGTGTGCAGGCCGTCTTATAGTCTCGGAAATCAATTGCACAAACGGTGTGCAGTCGGTCTCGAATGGGTTAAGATATTAAATTAGATAATAATCTAGATTTAGTTATGCACCTAGCATTTTGTTGAGTTTCTATTCCACATTATGTAGTTTCCACAAGGTGTACATTACTGACTGTCCGTGACAAACATTATTGTTTTCTGTTATTAATGTATTCTCATTTTCATCAATTTTAGATAATGCTCACTAAATGTCACCATGTCATTTCCTTTATTACAATTTAGTTCAATAAAACACTACTGAACTTTAAAACAGACAACCGATAACAGATATTTAATTTGCACCAATTACTATATAATTATTATTTATATTCTGATTACCTAATTCTGTAGAAAAATAAATGTGATCTAAATTTTAACCTTCTGACAAACTTCTATATATTTTTTAAACGCTATCTCTTAGATATGTAAGTTAAGCGATACGCAAATCATGTGAAATTTGTGTCATACCATATTTATTTACTTACAGATATGAAAACAAACAATTTAGTTTTTTCAGAAAACAATATTTACATAAAAATGTAGAAAAATATAAACATTTTGCTTTATTTTGGTGTAAGATTCTAAATATTCAAAATATGTCGAATCCAAATTCATCAATCGTCGTGTGTATTTATTTGTCAAGAGGAATTATTATTTGTGACACGGGCGTAGCCAAGGGTTTAGTTTTGGAGGGGGTTTAGAAAATATTTCGGTGGCGGTTTTGCAGAAATGCACCAGTTTACTTTCTAAAACTGACATACAAGGGTTCCTAAACTCCACCTGATTGCAATATAATATTTATGTTATATTTTGCATATTTCGGGGGGTTGAATACTTAAATTCTTTTCTTTTTGAGATCTTCTTTGTGTTTTGAGGTTGCGATTATACCTAGAGTACGGCAACGTTATAATTATCGACAACTGACAATGAGTGAATTCGACAGAGAGAGTTTTTCATTCAGAGAAATTGTTAATCGTCTAAAACATAACCAATCCTCTGTAGTACGGTGTTATCAAGCATGGTCTACAGATCGTCGGTCAAGAACGTCGTAGAAGAGGAAGTGGACGGCCAAACCAGACAAATGTGGTCCAGGACCGTCATCTCCGATTAATGGCATTAAGAGACCGATTCTCGAGTACAAAATCTATGGTTTGGAAACGAAGGACATCCTGTAACCCTTCGTACAGTTTACCGACGAATTAGACTACCTTTTGTGCTTGCGGCTCGTCATCGACAACAACGTTTCGAGTGGTGTACCTTGCGACTGAATTGGCACGTAGAATGGCATAGAGAGGTTTTCAGTGACGAATTCCGATTTTGCTTGGAAATGGACCATGGTCGCATGAGGGTCATAGAGACGTAGACGTGGAGAACGTCGTCTTGTGCAGTTTTCTGTTGAGCGGCATGTGCATCACACAGTGGGGGTTATGGTATGGGGTGCTATTGTTTATGGAAGCAAATCCCA
The DNA here is from genome assembly GCA_944588485.1 of Phosphuga atrata. Classification (NCBI taxonomy): domain Eukaryota; kingdom Metazoa; phylum Arthropoda; class Insecta; order Coleoptera; family Silphidae; genus Phosphuga; species Phosphuga atrata. The sequence continues at coordinate 63,600,140 of OX155892.1, forward strand.
GTTGGTATTCATCCGAGGCAATATGACTGCCCAACGATATGAAGTGTTAAAACCCCATATCCTGCCATTCCTCCAGGAGCTGGAAGACCGGATTTTCCAACAGGATAATTCCCGTGAGCACAAGTATATATTAGTTATCACCCGTGCCAAAGAAGAAGTGGAATCTGGCGCTTGCAACTTGCGCGCGTTAGAATTACTCCTTTCATAATAAGATGTTTAGATTAGGTTATATTAGAGCAGATAAATCCAGACCATATATCGCGCGTATCTAGCGTAATACAGCGCGACCTAACGATCCAAAATAAGAAAAACTACTACACTTTCTAGTTATAAGAAAGAAAAAATCCCCCTCTTCGCACGTGTGACAACTAATATTTCGTGTGCCCACATTGCTAGCCATTCTATGGAGCGCTTCGAGGAGGCTAACGTCAATATCTTGCCGTGGGCACCCAGATCTCCCGACCTTTCGCCCATCGAACTTGCGTGATCCTCCACAGATACTAGAAGCTCTCCGTCATGAACTACAGATTGCCTGGGATGCAATACCTCAGGGAGAAATCGACAACCTGGTGGAATCTATGCCCAGAAGGGTGCGGGAGTGTGAAACTAATAGGGGTGGTCCAACACATTATTAATTAAAAATGCCTTTATCTTTTGTTCAATTTCTTTGAAAAATTAATCAATACAAACTTCTTGGTGTTGCAGGTTTTATGTTACAGAGTTATATAGACTTACAAATATAATAAATTGATGGTTTGAGAGAAAATAGCTTTCGTTTCTAGAAAATTGCAAAAATTTCGTAGCTTGAATTGGCTTTAAAAAAAATTGTGTAACAATTATATTTAAAAATAGGATACACGATACGGTTTTGATAGTAGCTGTTAGTTTCGGAAGTCTGAAGAGCAAGTGGTGATAAAAAGACGAAATATGTTTTATACTGCATTATGAGAATTAAATATAGCTCCTTGCAAGAGTAGTCTAATGCCCATTAGTAGTATAATGCCAATGATAGGATAGGTCTAATGCCCGGAAGCAATGTGCATGGTCTAGTGAATTAAGTGGATGACAGAGAGTTTCCAATTCAGCTCCAGTAATTTGAACAGCGTTATTGTGCGACTTGTGGTCTAGCATTGTCCTGCAAGAGGATTGATTATTCTCAGCTGCTTAATCGCAAGCTCCCTTTATCATTTCGCTTAATTGGTTTCAATAGATATTCACCGTAATCGATTGATTGCTTTCATTATTATCCACCTTGCTCTCAGGTCTCCGGAGTCGGTTCATTTTGAAGAACAATATCACCAGATCCTATTGATGCATTGAAAATATTTGGCCCCCAAAAAACGATAGACAGATTAGACGATAGACAGATTATCAGAAACAAAATTGTACGTCTAGCAGGACGATAATATGCAAGGCAGATAGTATGTATTCCTTCACAATTAAAAAAAACAAAGATCTGCCGAAGTGAAATATCAGAAGAAGGATATTTCATACTTAATGACCTAATATTATAATCAATTTCAAGAACAAAGAAGCACACGCTTATTTCTGAATTTTTTAATTATTGTAACAAAATTAAATTTTTAACATCGCGTTAATTAAAGTTTACTTTTTACAAAATTGTATGAAATACTGACAAAAAGATTAAAAATAACTAATAACGTGTATTTAAAATATTTCAAATAGTTCCATTGAAATTCATTGAAAAAATTGAAGATCCTTACGTACTAACGCCACCGCAGCTACAGATTTGAACAAAATGGATGGTTAGATTAGGTTATAGAGCAGATAAATCCAGACCACATATCGCACGGTAGCGCGACCTCTCGCTGCGGTGGCGTTAATACACAAGTACCGAATAAAGATTTTTAATAAATAGTCTTGAAATACTAGATTTTGTAACTAGGGCGAGAGGTTGTCAATATTACTCGAGAGCGAAAATGTGCGCGCGAACGAAGTGAGGGCAAGGCGGGCATTCGTTCGAGAGTGAAATTGACAATTTCGCCCGTGTTACAAAGAATATTTTTTATCACTCATGCGAGGGGAGGTATCACTCATGCGAGGGGTACTTCGGTGGTGTGGATTCGTCATAAGAAGTCTCCGGTATCACCATATAATTTACACTCACTTTAAAACGTTTTCTTTAATTTTTATTTTGTTATGAAAAAAAAAAATTCTGACACTTCACGTCACTTTTTTAATACCGAGGTCTTGATTGTATTCATTTTATTTTCATTTATTTGTTTATTTTAATATAACCTAGCGATATTGAATATTTGCGTGCGTTATTCAAGTTATTTAAAATACAACTAATATTGACAATTTGTCGCACTAAAAGACGTGCACCAAGATAGTACTATTATGCATAAGAGATAAAAACATAATTTTATTTTTCAGTCTAAAACATCACGATATGATTTTCTTGAGAGAAAGAAAGAAAACAAACATTCTCAATAATTTCCAATTCTTGTTGGATGCAGATTAATCCCAAAATATAATTTACAAATTAGTGTTTTTGCTCCAAACAATTAAGTGTTTTTTATCCTTTGCTCCAAGCTAAATAAACACTAAATAATGTTAATTCTTATATACTAAAAAATAAAATGTAACTAGAATTTATTCCCATTATCTTGGAAGTAATAAATTGAAAGTAATTAATACCCTTACAGTATTAAGAATTAGTTTTATTGGTCCAAGTTTTGAATCGATTCTCTTTGTAGCCAAAACATCAAATCCATTGACGACTGTACCATACAAAAAGCTGTATATCTTATCGTTAGGGTTGAAGAGCGTTCGCTGATAAGATTACATAAAAATGTCTATAAAAAGAATTAACATGTCGTGTGGATAAGTTCATTGCATTTGGTATACGTAGCTGATACGTTGGCGGCCGTTTGTGCGCGTTTTACGCCCAACTGGAACAAACCAAGCCAGCCGGTCTGAACTGTGCAGTTTGAACCGCTTTTAACTATATTTTGTTAGTTATTTGCTGGTAATAATAATAATAACAGCAGGAGTATTTATTTGAGAGTTTTGTGAGAAGTAGAGTTAGACGTTTGATTTATTTCATTCTAACCAGACCGGCTGGTTAGTACCGAGAATTTAAAATTTTTGTGAATGTGGGGATGCAATAAGTGTTCAAATTTTACTTCTCTTCTCTTGAAGGTAATTTTTGTATATTCAATGAAATAACTCAATAAAAAAAATAATAACAAATGTTTGACTTAATAAAATAATTTCACTTTCCACAAAGTCCTTTCGTTATTATTTAAAAATAAAAACGTCTTGTAAAAGTAATTAATTGTGAAAGTTATGTAAATAAAGAATTGATGGAATCGAAATGAATAGCGAATTTAAAAACGGATGTTTTATAAACCAATTAAGAAATTTAATTAGCAACAAATATAAAAATGGAGTTTTTAATTATAAAACCAATGGAGTTGTTTTTAATTATATGATACTTTATAAATCAGTTATGATAATTAAAGAAACAAATAAATTAAAGGAGAATGGTTTAATAAATGGTTTAAGTTTATATAAATGGTTTTTAAAAGGAAAATAAATATTTCATTAACAAGTCTAATGGGGTTAAGTCTTATCTTAAGTTATATCGAAATAGTTAATAGATATTCTAAATATCATTACAAGCATACTTATGCTTGTCCGATTTATTCCATTTTTAAAAACTAGTATGTAAAACTGTTAAGGATCTGGTTTTATGCAACTAATCGTAATATGACGTACTTTTGAAACATTAAATGAAAAAATATTTATTTATCGATTTACAATTAAGTCATCAATATTATTATTATATAGCTTTAGTTAACTAAGATTATTAAAATTTTATTAAGTTTATTGAATTCGGCCTATTGAATTTTTAATAATTGAAATTTTTTGTTTGACAACATTTAGAATAGTTCTAGAGTTCTTACTGAATTGCAATAGTTCCGGGGAATTGGGCAGAAATTCAGAAAAACAATTTGGGGGCCAACTTTACGCAGCCCCTTTTTTTCAGGAAAAAGAGTTCTGATGTAATATTTTAGATCTTCATAGGAAGTTCTAGAGTTCTCAATGGATAATACATATTGTTCCACTTTTTTCCAAAAGTTTGTTAATTTTTGAAAAATTCAAAAAAATTCTGACAACTGTTTCGGATAGTACTACGGCAGATAAACAAAATAAAATCAATATCTATAAATTTATTTATAAAAATCTTTCGATGATTATAAAAAAAAATACGAGAAAAATAAAATACATTTTTGACTTAAAAAAAAAAGTTTTTTCTAAATTTTTCTAGTTCTAGAACATAATGATTCTCAACTTGGGGCGGCGCCCTCGTACGATTGTGATTCGTAATGTATGTTAAAACTTTCGATTCGTGGAAACATATCAGATCGATGTTTCCAAAATTTGAATATACGCTTTTATTAACCCTTCCTACCTATCATGTTTTAACAGGGAATGATATATTCAGTCTCGCACTTTTGCACAATATTTTTGCATCGATCTTTTTCCAACAAACAGGATATTTGAATTACACGTTATCATATTTGATGTAGCAGCTTCTCGCTACCATAAAATTGTAGAAGAAATTGAAACAAAAATAGCTATTTTTTACTATTCTGTTTATTTTTCCGGAAACTATTTAATTAATTAAGTTCTTCTATTCTTCTTTTAGAGTTGAACTGTTGATCGTAAATTATGCCAGGGGGCGAAATTACATTTGAAAATGTTGAATGTATTTTAGTTACGTATTTTAATTCATGGAATGCGGAAAACTGTTTTGTCAAAATATATCACAAAAAGAAATTGCATCTCTTTTATTGCGCGTGTTGGCCTTGACAGCACGGACTGTGCAGACGCAACACGAAGAGCGCCTGATTTTTAAACACGTTTGAACTTGTCGCAGCACTATTTAAAACCCTACCATGCTTTTATTAACATTCGTTTTTTTTTCTTGGGCACTGATTCACTTTCAACGTCACAAAACCGTGTTTTCCTTGTACAGAATCCTCGGTGAATCACGTCCATCGTTTGAACCAACTAATTATGTCGATTATTTTTTATTACGATTAATACCTTAGGCAGAAATAAATAAGTGAATTAACATTGATTAATTGATGTTATAATTAATATTAGTATGATTAAAATATAGGAACTAAGTTGATTACTGGTTTGTGCTGTAGGTACTGGAGATATTTCTTACATGTTTATGTAACATTAATTTAGTAATAATATTTTTTTTTAAATATTATATAATTAATGGGTTATTTGTTTCAGGGTTGTGCAGTAGCTAGAGTTACACCAGCTACTTGCAGCGAAGTTTTCCCTTGCAACTGGAGATTGTACTTGAACGGAGAACCCCCCTGGTGCTGCTAGCTCCCGCCAGGTTTTGATTTTACCCGCTCACACACAACCTGGACCATTCTGAGCACCTGCTGCCTCGTAAGTTCAAAATAAAACAATTTTTTTAAATCTCAATTCAAAATTGATTCTCTTTGATCTTTGTTCATTTATAATGGGTGATTTTTGAACCGTTTGGGTTTAGAAAATTGAAAGTAACAGAAAATTTGTAAAAGTGAATTAAATATTTATTTAGGCCGATAAATGAATGCCTGCCATTTGCTTTTTAAAGATTTTTTCATGTAAATGTTGTCCGCGGCCACGCCGTAGGTGGTCCATCCGAGCTCCAATTTTGGCATACTTTTTCCAACATGTTAATGTTGTCCCTGAGAGACTTCACGTATCCGCACAAAAAAATAGTCTAGTGGGGTCAAATTGCATGTTCTTGGCGGGCAATGGACTGCTCCGAAATGTATTATTTCACAATCCACAAAACTCAAGTTTAATCGCTCACCAAACTCGCCTCTCAAAAGGTTCATGGTATCGCGTGCCGTGTGGCATGTGGCACCGTCTTGCTGAAACCACATGTCAACCAAGTTAAAATTTTCCATTTTGGGCAAAAAAAGTCGGTAATCATGGCACGGTACCTTGCTCCATTGACTGTAACATTGCGATTATCATCGTTCTTGAAGAAGTACGGTCCCAATGTTGCCGCCGGCCCACAAACATTGCATCTTTCGGGGTGCAATGGCAGCTCTTAAACTGCCTCTGGCTGCTCTTCACACCAAATTCGGCAATTCTGTTTGACGTACCCACATTGAGCCCAAAATGAGCTTCGTCGCCGAAGACAATTTCGATTGAAAAATGGATCTTCATCCGGCTTTCCTAAGGCCCATTCACCAAACAAACGACGTTGTGCTACGTCACCTCACTTCAGTTCTTGCAGAAGCAGTATCTTGTATAGTTTCATAACGAGGTCCTTATGTAAAATCTTCCAGGTAGTCGAATAACACAAGCCCAATTGTTAACAACGGCGACGAATTGACATATTGCAATCTTCATTGACACTGCCCGATACAGCAGCAATATTTTCCTCGGTGTGCACTCTTCGCATACGGGTTGCTAGATTAATGTCCAATAAAGTGAAAACGGTGCGAAATTATGTCGATTATGACGACCATAAAATGGACGTCATTTACGAAACACATGTCTTACACAGCACGAATTTTGATAATAAAATTCAATGATTTGCAAGCGTTGTTCGTTTGTGAATAGTTTGTTAGTCTATTCATTGCAAACCTTACTGAGCATTTTTTACACTGCCACATGTCACAAACCTTTTTTTTACACTGAAAAAATTTACACATAAAAACCAAATAGCAAAAAAATCAACCGTTAATTGAATATTGGTTAAACCATACTAATTATAGATACAATCATATCAACTTATTAAGCTACATTTCATCTTTAATAAATTTATTTGTTCATTTAATTTCTTCGTCACATAAATTCGATTTGTGTTTTTGTTTGTTTTAGCTTGCTTATTACGATTTGAGATTTACGCTATTTTTAACAAGTATTTTCCCACTATAAATCTATAAACATGAAGATGACAAAATTAGATGAACGCGTCCACGTTTTGGACTCCAACTCCGACGTCCACTCGATCCTACAAGACATCGCCGACTCAGGCGTACAAGAGGAAGCTTTCTACATCTGCGATGTCGGGGACATCGTCAGAAAACACAAAACTTTCAAAGCTGCCATGCCAAGAGTTGAACCACATTATGGTATGTATTTATATAACAATCCCAAAGTCACGTAAATAAACTATACAGATTTCCAGCGTCTTAAGAAAAATATTTATATTTAGTGAACTTATTTCTTAGTACCAAATCTATTCTATTAAAATATTCTCTTTAATAATCCCGATATTAAAAAGAACCGAATATAAAAATGTCTAGACTAGACAAATTAAAAATTGTATTTTTATTACTCATGCGGGATAGTTACTATCTTGGCGCCCGTTTGTTAGTGCGACAAATGGCTGTTTTTGCAATTCAATTATTACCACATAACTTGGGTAACGCACGCAAATATTCAATAAAAATCGTTAGTTTTAAAGTAATATTAAGAGAAACAATATACCTTTTTTGATTTCCGTCATGTTTTCGAACACTTTTTGACGTATAACCAGTGAAAATAACAAAATGTGCCCGAAACTTTCAAATTCCCGCCTTTTAAATATGACTGGCGCTCATGCGCTTAAGGGAGTTCGAGCGTAACTAATGAGTCAAAATAGTGTTTGAATTTTTCTATATTTTCATTTATCCTAATAGTTATTAAAATTCATTTGTTTTTATTTATAATAACATAACAAATTTAAAAATTGGTAATTATTATTTATTTAATAATATAGTTATTAAATGACTTAACTTTAATTATTTAAATAATTACATGGTAACGTCACATTACTTTAATGTTATCGTGTTCTACAATTACCTAAGTTTATTGTATATAGTTTTTTATTCCTTAAAGTTTCGTATAAAGTAAAGAATTGAAAAACATATTTTTTTTCGGATAAACTAAATGGTCACTTTCAAATTTTAAGAGGACATAAATAAAGTATTGATCTGCCTGTATAAATAGTTTCAAAGCTTAAACTTATAATATAAGAAATAATAAAAAATATTTAACATGGGATTCGCTCGAACCTTCTTAAGTAAGCGTAAAAAGGTCTATTGAATAAATAAAATAAACACAATCAAAACTTCAATAATAAAAATAGAGACGAGAAAGTGATAGATTTTTTTTTTCATTACAAATTAAAAATGAAAGTAAAAGTTGGCATAAAATGAGAAGACATGAGAGTTCTTATGACAAATGCACAAATGTCTTTTCGGAGACAATTGAAAAAGCAAATTCTTCATTTTTGATTATATTTTTTTTATGACCCCTAGACCCCAAACTTGATACGTCCTCTCTCATGAGTAATAAAAAATATTATATGCAACTCGTGCGGTAATGTCAATTGCCCGAGCGAATGAGTCCAATTTCGCTCTTGTGAGCAATTGACAACTTACCGCACTTTTTGCACAATATACTATTGCATATTATCAATATATTAGTTTTGGTTAGCAACAAACTATATATAAATGAAAGTAGGAATTGATGCATCATTTTCATTTTTTCTATATATTTGCTGACCTATTTGATAAAATTAATCAGGAAATGGGAAGATTAGTAGAAAAAGAAAATACTTGCTCAAGTTGATAAAGTAGTAACTGAGAAGAAACAATTATTACAAAGAAGGTAGACAGACAAAATTAAACAGACCAAGACCTTACCGACAAGACTAGATTGGGGAGAGAAGGCTAGACAGATACTAGAAGACTAGACAATACAAAATAGATGAGACTAGCCACAAAAGACTAGGCAGACACGAGTAGACAGACAAGACTCGACACCCGAAACTAGGTAGACATAAATAGAGAGTCAAGAATGAAGACATAGATCTTGACAAAACAATAAACATTTTGCTAAACACCTAAACCAGATTTTAATTTCAGATACTATTACAATAGAATATTGGCAGCGCTTGTTATGAGGGAAATCGAGCTGCACAAATCCAAATAAGTTTATTTTTGACAGTTTTTCTCTGATTTGAATTTCATAATTACAACAGATTTCCTTGTTTTTAGCTGTAAAATGTAACGACAGTCACACAGTATTGGAAACGTTGGCAGCCTTGGGCACTGGGTTCGATTGCGCCTCCAAGGCGGAAATCAACAAAGTTCTCGCCCTTGGCGTCGACCCATCCAGAATAATCTTCGCGAATCCAGCAAAACCAGCCAGTCACATCCGCCACGCTAACGCAACCGGCGTCGACCTGATGACTTTCGACAACGAATCCGAACTTTACAAGATTAAATCGTTTTTCCCCAACGCTAAAATGGTCATCCGCATCAGATGCGACGCCACTGTGGCTCAATGTCAACTGGGGATGAAATTTGGTTGTGATCCTCTAACAGAAGCTCCTGAATTATTGCAGTTGGCTAGAAGTTTGGGCATTAGCGTTGTTGGCGTTAGTTTTCACGTTGGGTCGGGATGTGGAGAACCTGCTGTCTTCAGGAGGGCCATCGCTGCTTCCCGTGACGTTTTTGACTATGCGGCAAGTCTTGGATTCAACTTCAACTTGTTGGATCTTGGTGGTGGATATCCAGGCGGAAGAGGATCATCCATCGATAAGGTGAATATCCCAATTATTTATCCTACAATTACTATTAAATTCCTTATCGTATTTTGTAGACTGCTGATATCATCAATAGGGCTCTTGAAGATTATTTTCCTGATCCTTCTGTGAACGTGATTGCCGAGCCAGGACGTTTTTACGTGGCTTCGGCTTATACTTTGGCTTGTAATATTCATTCTATCAGGACTGTAGTCGCAATAGACTCTCAAACTGGAGCCAAAGGAAAACACATCATGTATTACATCAACGACGGTGTTTATGGAAGCTTCAATTGTCTCTTGTATGATCATCAACATGTTGAACCCATTCCATTAAAAGTAAGAAAATACAATATTTGTTTTATCAAATATTAATTTATTCTATGCTGTCACTATAATACAATCTCAATTGTTAATATTAGATAACTGCTAGATCCTTATAACCTAGTAGATCTACACTAAATGTGCTTTATTGTTATAGATTAATGCTGGTGCAAAGTATTACCACAGTAGCATCTGGGGTCCGACTTGCGATGGTTTGGACAAAGTGGTGGAAAACCATTTATTGCCCGAAATGAAAATCGGCGATTGGGTGATTTTCGAAGACATGGGCGCCTACACGCTCCCAGTTGCCAGTCCTTTCAATGGTTTCCCCATACCTAAAGTTCATGTCGTTGCTGACCAAAATATATGGTAAATATTTAACCCTTTAGATAAAACAAAGAGGAGACTGATACAAGAGATAACTTGTTTCTAGTCGGGTATTAACATATTTTTTTCTATTTTGCATCTATAATGAAGTCATTAAAGCACTAATATGGGTTCGTTAATGGCTCACCGAGTGCGATACAATTTTCTCAATATATATCCTTGATTTTTTTATTTAGAAATGGCATAAAAGGGCGCAAAATAAAAAATAGTATAAAAAACTCGTTCATAAGGCGTTTTTCGCACTTAGAAACATTGTCCATCTAAACATGGACGCGTGCTGCAAAATCGCGCTTATTAAACTTTAATATACTATTGTACACTTAAAAATATCTGATTGTCATTATTTTAATTAACCTACTTAGGGGTTTAAATATGTTAAATATGTCCATTGATCATATCTGAATCTCTTCAAAAAGAGAGACATTCAAAAGAGTTAATAGTAAATAAAGTACTTACAATCCTCATGTTACAGCCTCAAATTATTTTATAATTTAGTTATTTATGCTATTCTTGAATATATATTCTATTTTAGTTTCTAAATTAAATTAGATTATACATAAACTGACAAATTAGACTATGAAATGATATTAGAAAAAATATCAAGGATAATATCATCTATGGAACAGTAGGTTACATATGAAATTTCTCAAATATAGTCTTAAATTATCATTGCATCCACTATTTCAATTTCTTTTAAATCTAAATTCAGCTTTAAAATAAATTTAGGTTAAACCTAAATCTGTCTAAAAAGATTATTCGTAAAAATATGCAGAAATTATTATTCAAATTGCATAATAATTTACATAATTTTTTTTGTAGAATATTATGATTTTTTATAAAATTAAGGAACATTTAATATTTCTCCCACAATTGAAGTTTTCACTTTTCTTTACGCTAAGAGAAATTAGACTAGCAATTTCTCTTAGCGTAAAGAAAAGTGCCTTCAAAAAGCCCTCACAACTGAAGTTTGAGTAGCGATCTATTATAATTCTGTATAAATTTCCACTTAATTATCATGAATTATTAATTATCATGAATTTTCGTTTATAGGATGTTGCTAAAGGACATGTTTCCGCTATCTGAAAATCATTTTGTAATTGGAAACTCTCAAGCCAATTTGAGGATCGGCTTGGACGAATCATGGACCATGCCCACGTTGCCCATCACAATTCCCGTGTGCAACGGCGGCGAATGCATTGAAGAACACATTCTGGATTATGTAAACATCGCCCAATAATTCCAAACAAAAAAATAATCATTCAAACATCATTTATTAATTTTCCTACAAAAAACAATTATATATGGAACAAAAAAATATTTATAATCATCTGAAGAAATTGTTTCTTCTGCTCGAGACCAAAAAAACAAACAATATTTTGATAGATTTTTTTATACATTGCTTAAAATTTTTTTATACTCAATTTTATTCAATTCTGTTTTTTCTCTATTGATATTAAGTGACTTTTTTTGTTAAAAATTGGGTGAAAAAAAGTTAATGATGATGATTTTCATAGTAGGTTTAAGGGGATTATTTTTTATCTTAATTGGATTTAATTAATTTAGTAAATGCTTCACGATGAGACGATGAGAAAGATCAAAGAGATCTATAATATATATATATATATATATATATATATATATATATATATATATATATATATATGAAAAAAAAAATATAGTTGGGATGTACGATTTGTGTTAAAAATAGCTTAAATATCTGGTTTAGTTGTTAAAATATTGCACTTGATACTATCACTAGATTGTAGACGCGTGTAAGTTTTAATGATTTTTTTTATAAACTTAGTCGTATAAGCAAGGGGGCAGCTTCAGCTTATTTCAAAAACAATTGTTTGCAAATTAGTAAGTTTTTTTAAACACCCTAGCATGTGTTTGAAGAAACTTACTGATTTGCAAATTGTATTTAGCTCATATTTATAAAATAGTAAAAAAAAATGTATAAAATGTATAGGTAAAAATATTTTATTTTCTCCTGTAGCAAAAAAAAAAACTTATTGTTTTACTTTAATCCTTTATTTCCTCTTAAATCGAGTAATATTTAGCATTATTCAATATAAAAGGCCACAAGTAATTGATATGAGTTTCCTATACTGCGACTAGCCTATACCAATAGGACTAGGTAATTTTTGAGACGAGAAATCTTGCGATTCATCCTAAAGATTGATTACAAATATCTACTCTCAATCTTGAGATAAAAAGGCCAAATTTTTAACAATCTCGGCTTAAATAAGTTTTTTTTTATAAAATGAAACTTAAATTTAAATTGTTTAATTTTTCTTCTTTTTAAAAAATCCAACATGGCTTTAAAATGGTCGTTTAATTTTCAAGAAAACGCAACGCAAACTAATTTATTAATCTGTTCTGTACAAAAACATGTACGACCAAAAAATTCTTTTACAACCTTAATACATGTATTCATGTATCTGATTCAATAAATTACTAAAAAAATAGAATCCAATATGGCGGCTCCAAAACTCAACAATAGCAAAAAACAGCGTTTTCCTTATGTTGTTTCATTATTTTCCAGGATAAATCACCAAATTTTGCTCATGGACATCCACTACTTTACATATCTACAAAACATATGTCCATGAGCCAAATTTGGCATATAAATTGATTTATCCCGGAAAATAATGACACAACATAAGGAAAACGCTGTTTTTTGCTATTTTTGAGTTTTGGAGCCGCCATATTGGCTGCGATTTTTTTAGGACACTGCATTGGATAATTAGGTTAACCAGAAATGTATGTGGTTGTATATTAAGTTAAAGTAACAATTGACTTCCAATCAACCAATGTGTACCATTACATTTGCATCTGAGGTTGCCTCACACATGATAAACACTTGCTAAGAAGATCAATTTTTACACATTCGACAGTTTCTTTATGGCCTGTTTTTCTTTCAGTTTGGTCCACCATACTGTAGAGCCATATGTCGGAATGGATCTAACTACCATAGTATACAACCAGTCAGGGCCGGACAAAGGGTCATTGGCGCCCTGATGCAAAACATACTTGGCGCCGTATTAAAAAAATGTTTTTAATTTTTAAATTTTAATTTAAACACCTTTTATTGAACCATTGGCACATTAAATACAGTAACGAATATTTACATTTTAATTTTTCTTGCTTTGACAATGCTAAATTTACTTATAATTTCGGAAATATTTAATGTTTCGCAAAAATCATTTTCTATAGCTATAATTGCTAAATTTATTAATCTATCTTGCGACATAGTAGAGCGTAAATAAATGTTTATTAATTTAAGAAGTGAAAACGACCTCTCTCCACTATCTTAGCTAGTGGATAGAGTGATAAATTCTTAGCGCGATATTTAAATTCGGAAATGAGTCAATCAAATCATGTTCATGTATAAATGATAAAACATGCAATGGATTTTTAAATTGCATTAGTTCGGCTGAAAATAAAGTTTTAAATACTTAAATGGATATGAAGATCAAAGCAATATTTCTTTGTCGCAGAGATTACTCAGGTTTGACAAAAACGCAAATTGCGCATTTTGACTTTTCATTTGATCAAATCTTTCGGCTAGCGATGAGATCGTAGTGTCTAATATGGAATAAAATATATTTATTTTAAATACCTCTTCAGGGGATTGAGGCCCTTCATCATTATGTTCATATTGAAACATTCTACGTTTTCTTCTTATTTATAAACTTTCTTCTTATAAACCTAACTTCATTGTTACTTTTGAAGTGTGGTTTTCTCCATCCAGATCTTTACACATTTTTTTAGCTGATTCTAGTAGTGAATTATGATGAATTTTTACGGTAATTAAAAAAATAATCTTTTTTTTATGGAATCTAAAGCAATGGGAATATTCAATTGTGGATTTTGTAACATTTTACTAAGAGGATTGATTGAATTTAATATATCATACCATAAAACAAGTAAACATAGAAATTCATAATATTTCAATTTTGAACATAATACGTCCGATTCGTGTTTACTTTCTTGATCAAAATTGTCTTCTGAATATATTTCATATAAAGCATCATATATTTCCCCTGCTTGATGTCGTAATGTTTGTAAAGCATTAATGCGACTTTCCCATCGAGTGTCCGAAAGTGGTTTTAAGGTTAATGATGATACATATTTTTTTTAAATAACCCAACGCTTAGTGGATAGTGCAAAAAAATTATATATTGCCTGTATTGTTCCAAAAAAGCTTATTGTTTTGCAATTTACTTTTGCAGCATCGTTGACAACTAAATTAAGGCGATGGGCTGCACATGGTACAAAAAAAGCTCTGGAATTTTGATTAAAAATCAATTGTAGCAAACCATTTTTTCTGCCTTTCATATTGGCACCGTTGTCATATCCCTTGCCTCTAATATTTTGAATGTCTAAATTCCAACTTTGCAATTTATTAATTATCACATCACATAGACCTTTGCCCGTAGAATTCTCAATAGCCAAAAATTCTAAAAAGTGTTCTTGAATAGATACTTTTTTGTCAACTAATGAAAAATATCTAACAATAACTGACATTTGTTCAGTACGACTTTTATCGGGAGTACAATCTAATATAATGGCAACATATTTAGCTAGTTTTACATAGGATAAAATTTTATCTCTAATATTATCACCTAACAATTGAATAATTTCATTTTAAATACGTTTACTTAAATAATTAGTTTTATATTTAGATTTTAAAGTTATATTTATGTGAGTCTCGACAACTGAATCGAACTTTGCCAACAATTCAATTAATTTCAAAGAATTACCATTATTTTTATCATATAACGTATCAGATGTCCCACGTAAAGCTAAACATTGAGAAGCAAGAAATTTTATTATTTCCATAATTCTTAAAATTACATCTGACCAATGTTTTTTTTCTAACTCTATAAGTTTTTGATTTTCCCTGTCAAGTGTTTTATTGACTTTCAGTTTCTTTCTTAAATCATACCACATTTTTAGGCGTGTTGCATGAACCGAACTTTTTTCATGTATTTTTAGTATTTTCGATAAATTTTGTCACTGATTGTATCCATTTGATATAAAATTTGAAGCAGAACCGTCATAATTTGTTAAGCAGAAAAGTTTGCAGCTAAAGCAAGACACTATCTTTTGACACGGAGTAACTTAACCATGACCTGTGTACTAATTCGCCATTAGCCAATTTATTTTTGTAATATGCATACGTCGTTCTTCAATTAGTCGTTCTACAAAAGTATCTTCATTTCGCTGTTCTTCATCATTTGATTTATTTAGTTGGTCGCATTAAAATCCTCCTCCAATCCTTCATGTAAAATCACATTTTTAGATGAGCTTTGTCCACTTTCATTAGAAACATTCTCGTGAATTGAGTCTAGTTTTTTCTATAAAATTATCAAGTGCTCCAAATTGTGTTTGCATAAAGTTTTGTTTCGCAGCTTTTCTTTTTCTTCCCTTCCATATTATTTCAAATAATTGATTTATAATTAATTCTAAGGGAAAAAAAGTAATTAGCACTAATATAAAGACTATATTTATATATTTAACCCGCTAAAGGAAAATGACTTTTAATAATTCTTATATAATTCTTTTTAATATTGGATTTTCATTTTTTTAGTAGTTTAACTGAACTGAACAAATGATGTGTTTAAGAAATTCATATTTTTTTTCAATATCCTGTTAACAAAAACAATTGTTTAGTAATAATTTCAAATTATTTAAAAAACTTTGCTTTTATTTTTATGTTTTTAAAATATTTTTATATTCTGAATATATTTTAATAAAATTCATAATTTCTTCAAAATTAAAAAAAAATAAACGTTTCTTGAAAATTCTAAAAACATTTTTTATTGAAATTATTATTAAAGAAATCCATAAATTTCTTAAATATATTAGAATTGTCTTATCTAATATATTAAAATTGTTATCAAATAAAAAAAGATCAAAATTAAAGAAATACAATTAAAAACGTAAGCAAATTAAATATAATTCGTAACAAAATAACTAAAATTTAAATTTTTAAGAGAAATTAAAAAAAGAAAAATGTCAATAAACGTTTGACATTATATAAAATTAAATCAGAACGCGTTTACAGAAAAATAATTCCAATTTAAAGTTGCAAATGTATAGGTTCATAATTATTATACAACAAAAAGAAAATAATTCTTTTAATACATGTAATATATACATACCTGCAGAATTTATTAATTAAATTATTCAATATTATCTTTCCGATAATGTAGATGTCCAACTAAATTCACACAATGTCACAACTATTATAACAAATTGTTTCACGATAATTATTTTTACAAACGCGATGTATAGTAGTTCGATAGAAAATGAATGTTTTAGGCCCTCCTTAGTGGTATACGGAAATATGTATTTGTTTTTAGTTTTTCGTATAGACCATAAATTAAAAAAAATAATTTGTGGCTTAAAAAATACTCTAACTACCTTGAAAAGGATGTTTGTAATAAAATTAAAAAATATCGAATGCGCTTCCCATATAACTCGTTTAACAAAATATTCACTATATAACGTTTTTCGTTTATCTTGGTTTCAAATAAGTAATGAATTAATAACACTTTAAGTAATTTTTGTTGTTGTTTTGGCGCCCCTCTTGTGTAAGCGCCCTGATGCCTCGCATCACTTGCTTACCGCCTTTGTCCGGCCCTGCAACCAGTGTACCATGCTTGGTTTTTTAGTACCCATGATTTGGCAAGTGTTCTTTCGGTTATCGCCGGTGCCATTTTGCACTTATTGGTAGCTTTCTTAAGGTGTTGACCCCAAGTCAATTTGGCATTCACGGTTATATCTAGATTCTTACTTGACGCCCTCGCATATCTTTAGACGCTCATTGTAGAAAATTAGAACCCCTCCATATTTCTAATTTTTGTAAATGGTACTAGAGTGTACTAGATAGTATTTTTGGGGATTTACTCGAAGGTCTATCCCCTTGCACCCCCACTACCTCGCTATTACCTCTGCTATTCTTCTTCATTAGATTTCCATGGTCCACTCTTCGTATATCTTCCATATCTGACGATTTTGGGCTTTGCGATGCCAGTCTTTAACAGCGGTCGATTTAATGTGGCCCAACCACCTTCTTTGTGGACGATTCCTGCTCCTTGTCGTACCTCTAGGTGGCCACTGGGTAATTCTGGCAGTCCACCTATTGTTGCTGAATCCTGCGAAATGTCCGACTCGAATACTCTGCTATTACTTTAATAAAATTATTAGGAAATAATTATTTTAGGAAATTTCCCTCTGATGAGGATGACTTTGTCGTATGCGGACGACATCGGACCTACCTTGGGTAAAAAATAAATCCTTCTTTGTTTAGTGACACAAGTAGGCTATTAACAACCAAGTCCCACAGGAGTGGAGATAGAACCCCACCCTGAGAACACCCTTTCATAATAGACATCATTGTGTCACCCGCCACTGTAGTCTCAACAATTCTACCCTGCAGCATGGATTTTATCCAACTAATTGATGTGATATTTGTACCATGACTGACGCCTGTATTGACTATACTGTCGAAGGATGTGTTATCAAACTCCCCTCCGGTGTCAAGGAAGGCACCAAGTACCAATTCCTAGTTTTCTCATGTGTCTTATATTCCCACCACAAATTGGTGTAGAGCAGATTTACACGATTTTCCTGGTTAATAAGCATGCTGATTAGAACTCGCCAGTCTTTTTAGCTGTGTTTTAAAGCTTCCCAGTTTTGTTTTTCTTCTGTTCTTTGCTCCACCAGGGTACTTCCCGCTCCAGCTTCCCTTCTTTTGGACTGTTAACTGTTATGATAAGGGCTTATACCAGCCTCCTAGAGAAGTATGGAGGTTTCCTCAATATCATGTACATTGGTTATTTTAGTTTTCAGTGATCTTGTATGTAGCTTCAGCTCTTCCTTATACTGCTCCCAGTCTTATACATAATCTTGGTCTTGTCAATATCCTGGACTTAAAGAAAAATGTGTCGATGGTCCGACTGAGTAACGTTAAAAGTCGCCATCTAATTTAGTGCCCAAAGCCGCGAAGACTTAAACCTTAATATCAACAGTATTACCTATCTAATCTTGTCTGTTAAGTTTTAACTTACCTAATCCTGTATGTTTAGTCGGCTTGGTTTTTATGGTACTTTGTGTCTTGAATGTTGATATACCTACCCTCATTTAAAATAGTCTTATATATCAAAAGTCTGTCTTGTATGACGAGTTTGTCTCCTCTACTCTTTTTTGCAGTCATCAGATCATTTTGTCTATTTAAGCCTATTTAATTTTTATGTTTTCAGTCATTTGTAGTCTGCCCGATGTATATGTTTAGTTTTATAATCTGTCTAGTTTTATTATTTTTTTCTTTCTTTTCCCAGTGTGGGTTCAGGAACCTACATTCCTTGAATTCACCCACATTGTTCCATTCAAGCAAATAGATCCAGATCATGTATTAGTTAGAAGTCCTGAAGTGTACATGACTTGCAGTTCGGCTCAAGTCCCTCGGTTGTAATGTTGTGTTTCATTCTCCTGCGCGCGATTGCTTCACAATGGAATATTATATGGGAGGCAGTTTCGACCTCTTCATTGTCTGCATAGTAGTTTATTTGTCCAGATGCCCATCTTCTACAGGTGTACAGTGTCCCGTTAAGATACCTGCCACAGTTGTAATCTGCTTCCTGGACAGTTGCAAGATTTCAGCCGTTAGGGTGTTAGATATGGAACTTATCATCCGTTTGTTGTGTTGCTGGCCACTTGTGCAGACCCATTATAGTTGGTGACTTTTTTGGTCCATTTTGTTATTATTTTTCGGAGCATATTTATGTTGACGTAGGACCTCTCCCTTGCAATAGGGAGTGCTGTATAAGCGCCCTCTTTTTCAAGTGCGTCCGCCTTTTCGTTTCCTTCCAGACCTATGTGGCCGGGCACCCACGGAAGCGAAAACGCAGTTGTGCTGTGTCAGACGTTTTTAGATCTATAGGCACTCCCAAACTGTCCTAGATTTTATTTTATGAGAGTTAGGGCGTTCATTCTTAAAGTATCGACCGCGAGAATAAAAAACGTTTTGAAAAAACGCTTGGAAGACCGTAGTGTGTCTCTCTAGTGGCACCAGTTATCCTGTGGAACCTAGGAACAGACCATAGACTCCAGCGCCAGTTCCACTGTCTTTCTTCGAGCCATCTGTGTACCAGAATAGGTCTCCTTGGTTTTTCTTGTGGTAATTCCCTTTTGTCCACTGTAGTTGTGTTTTCAAGGGTATTTCAAATGATAGCCTTTGAGGCATCGAGTCTCCTTCCTTGTTAAGTATTGTGTCTTTTATTGCATCCGTTATTGAGGTATATTATATCTTGCTAGGGTTTGCCAGGTTTTGTTGCACAAGCATCTGAAATCTCCCATCCTAGCCTTGCCTGTGATGAAAATATCCAGGGGAAGGAGGCAAAACATTGCTTCGAGAGCTGCTGAAGGTGCGGTTCTCATCGATCCCGTGATAAGTAAGGTTAGGTTAGGCTAGTCTCTGTACACTGGAGAGTATATAGCTTGCTCTCTTTAAGTTTGGTCCACCAAATTGGACCCATATGTCAAGATGAGTCTACTACTGAATTATACAACCAATGTACCATGTTTGCTTCTAAGCCCCAGGATTTGCCAAGTGTTCTCCTGGTCATCATCAATGCCATTTTGCATTTATTGGTCGCGCATATGAGGTGTTGGTTCCAGGTTGACCTTGACACCTGCCTTTAATTGTTCGTTGTAGAAAATTGGGAACTGTAGGCCCTCCAATTTCCTCATTTTCGTAAAAGGCACTATAGTAGATTTGTGGGGGTTAACCCGAAGGTCATGTCCCTCACACCATCCTTCTACTTCGTTCAGAGCTCCCTGCATAAGCTTTGAAATAATGCAAGGAAACATCCCCCTTATGAGAATGACTATGTCATCTGCATAGCCTTGGGTGTAGAATCCTTTTTTGTTGAACGACACAAGCAGGCTGTCAGCAAACAGATCCCAAAGGAGTGGCAACGCTGTGGGCATTCTTTCATGACAGAGACCCACATTGCATCGCCAGCAACAATAGTTTGTACAGTTCTACATTGCAGCATGGATTTTGTCCATTTGGTTGATGTCATGTCAACATCATGACTACAGGCTGCACTAACCATGCTATCGAATGATGTATTGTCAAACGCACCCTAGTATTAACTGTCTCTCAATTTATCCAAATATTTAATTTTAGAATATGTCATTTCGAATATTTTGAATTTAGGGATTTTAAACAAAAAAAACTAGAATATGCAAAACAAAATATTGATCGTTGTAGCATAAAAAAAGCATTTATGGATAAAATTCATATTCCAGTAAAAAACAAACAACCTTTTAGTTGGAACATAAACTTTCAGAAAATAACCTTTACAAAATTATAGAACTACAAATTAGATTCCAATTTCAAAGTTGCTACATTCAAAATGCCTTTCATGATGACATTAACATTGTCAAAACCGATTCCTTCCCCATTTTGAAATTCAATTCTTGACCGAATTTAAAAATTCTCAGTGTTAATAAATATTCATGCCGATGTCTGCGGTGGAATCTCTAACGCTAACTCTTGCTATATGTGGAAGTGTTCATATTCTATTAGCATTATTAGAATCTATGGAACGTGAAGACTGTCAAGACAACAGACCCATGATGAAAGAAATGGCCAGAGAACACTTCTTCAAGAGTTTTAACTTAAATATGAGAACATCGCCAAATTTATTCCACCATTAACAATTATGTTTTACAAAACTGGAATTAAATGGTATTTTAAAGTTGTTAAATATCTGTATTAAATAAATATAGATAAAAAATGTAAAAATAGATTTTATATAACATTTGTTATTATAGATCCTGGGTTCCGAACCTAAGGGTAATTACCCCCACAGGGGTAAATCAGCTTTTCAGCGGGGTAACCAAGAGCTTAATTATTATGTCGTACTAATTAATTAATAGAATAGATAGTTACTGAAAATAATACAGATAAACCGCACAGCAGTTTATTTACACTCTTTCTAGCAGCCATGTCGTTGTCGCCTGATTTGAGTTAATAATCCGCTTGATAATCCGACACATATGCTAGCGGACAACCGCCGGATTATCCAAAAACTCCATCTTCTTCTTTTTCCTTCTTGATTTAGGCGAATCGCCTGTTTATTCTTCGTAAACTTGCCTATTGCTCTGCATTCAGGTTGTCGCTCCATCTCTTTCGAGGGGGCGCAGGAGGTAGGGTCCTGCTCCCCCGTGGTGATTTATCACGAGTAATTTTTACTATTCTCCTGTCGTCCATTCTATTTATGTGTTCATTCCACTCTTTTTTTCTGTTTGATACCCAGCCATTAATGGCTTCTAATCCACATGTATTTCTTATACTTTCACTTCTTTCCCTGTTTAAAAGTGTTTAGGTTACCAGTAATTCTACGAAGTACTCTCATTTCGGTTGTTTCTAATAGTCGTTTAGTTTTCGATGTTTCTGGTCTAGTTTCTGCCGTATATGTTATGATGGGTCTTATTATTATTTTATAGATTCTAGTCTTGGCCTCAATTCCTATAGAGTTTGTGTAAGTCGTCTTCGTTCTCTGCTATCAGCACGGCGTGGTCGGCATAGCACAAAATTCTTACCTCTTCATCTCCCATTTTATATCCTGTCAATAAGCGAACCTTCTGTCCATGATGACGATAATCTCGTCCATGATGATGTTGAAGAGAAGCGTTCTTAATGAATCCCCTTGACGAATACCGCCATCAACTGGTATTGGTTCGGTGAGCTCTCCGTCTAACTTTGCCTGTATTTGGTTTGCTGCATATATGTTCTCTATAGTTTTTATCAAGTTGTGTGGGATTTGTCTGTTGTAAAGATGTGAAACATCTTTTAGTTGGACGCGGTCGAAGGCTTTGGTAAGGTCGATGAAACATATGACTTTCATTAATTTCATAAATAACAGTTGCCAAAATATCGTTACTCAAGTCTGAAATGCGACTTTGAACTGTTGTATTTGAGAGTGATATTTGTTTAATTATAATCACATGTTGCTCACCAATAACGAGCATCACACAAATAAGGTTTGATGAGCTCGTCGTCTCCTATAGTGTGCGGTTTTTTGTTAATAGCAATGCGATAACAAATCTGATATGAAGCTTCAAGACACTATTCATTTGACTTTAGCATATTTCCTGTGGAATCCAACCGCAAAGATATCAGAAAGCTATTTTTTTCTTTAAAAATCTATATCTTCTCCTACGAACTCTTTGTGAACTTTTTCAAAATGTTCTTTTAATTTATATTTAATAATTTATATATAAAAAAAACATTTTGAGAAAGTTCACAGAGTTCGTAGGAGAAGATATAGATTTTTTTAAGAAAAAAAGAGCCTTCTGATGTCTTCGCGGTTGGATTCCACAGGAAATATACAAAAGGCAAATGAATCGTGTCTTGAAGCTTCATATTAGATTTGTTATCGCATTGCTATGACCAAAAATCGCACACTATAGGAAAGAAGCTCATCAAACCTTGTTTGTGTGATGCAGTATCGCTCGTTATTGGTGAGCAACATGCTACTAAAATTAAACAAATATCATTCTCAAATACAACAGTTCAAAGTCGCATTTCAGACCTGAGTAACGATATTTTGGCAACTG
The DNA here is from genome assembly GCA_944588485.1 of Phosphuga atrata. Taxonomy (NCBI): domain Eukaryota; kingdom Metazoa; phylum Arthropoda; class Insecta; order Coleoptera; family Silphidae; genus Phosphuga; species Phosphuga atrata. The sequence continues at coordinate 63,623,066 of OX155892.1, forward strand.
TTATTTATGAAATTAATTTTGTCCTATATTTGCACTGCAATTAGATGAGTCAACAGATTTAGCTTCGTGTTCACAATTACTGGTATTTACTCGGTACATTAAAGATGACTATGTAAAAGAGGAATACTTGTTCTGCAAGTCTCTGCTCACCACTACTCGTGGTGAAGACATATTCAAAACGCTAAAGCAGTTTATTTTAGACAACGGACTGGATATTATTTTAGCATTTATCTGCAGCAATAGACTGATTGAAGCAATATTTTCTGGATATGGATACTCGTCAGTTGAACTCTTGGATATTAAGACCATTTTCTACTGATGATGACATTATTACAGACGAAGACGTGGCGGCCGACGAGGAGTTTCTCGGACTGCGCCATCTGCTGCGCGAGATTACTTTACCCCTTGACATCCGAAAAAAATGTGCGTTGGCGCGTCCGTAGAATACCATTTAATTGCCTATTCTGTAGACATCCTCTCATTATCCACGAAATGAAGATAGTGCGTTACGGCAAAAAAAAAACGTTTACGAGGAATAACTTGAAAAATATGGACGTCTAATATTTTTCGCTTCGACCAATACATGTCTATTTTAGATTTTTTTCGATCACATTTTCGATTTACATTTTTTTAGATCATTTAAATATGCTATAACTTCATCATTTGTTAGTGGACACCACACTCCTTTTCATTACCTTTACCATTTTCGTTACCTTTACCATTTTCATTTGTGCTGCATATCTATTCGTTTCTCTAACGTCTCACATAATACTTCTCACATATAAATTCTTTGAAAACAAACAAAGGTGTTGGTTGCATTTATACACAATCTTGGTAAAACTAAACAATTGATACCGGAAGTTGCAATAAATTGTTTTATATTGACAATATTTTCTTCTTCTTTCCAGTTCCATTCATCCTCTGTGTCAGAATATTCACTGCTCGAAATAGATCTTGTACGTTTACGCACATTTTGTTGAATAGCGATGGCTTCCCATGAATTTGAAGCATCACTTGAATACTCAACAGCATAAACACTTTGATGACCATTTTGAATTTCATTATCACCACTAGAATAGCCTAATAGACTTTCGTCGTTCCTTACATATAATGCATTCAACTCAGATATGTTGGGTGAACTATTTCTAATTTTACAAAGTTCAAATATATGCTATACGGCATTCAGCGTGCGATATCACTTTGCGCTTCTTTCTGTTTATATGTTTGCCGATGCGATTTTGTTACCGATATTATTGGGAGGGGCAACGCATCTTCGACTGTCAAAAAAGAGCATTGTTTCACGGCCAAAGAGATAAACTAATAATATTATACTGCTAGATATTGCGCCGAAGAGATTTCTTGACGTCTCGGAGACATCAAAGTCTACCATGGCACATGAAATACATGATGTGTTAGAGACGTCATTGTATATCAAGGGGTTAATAGTACTTTTTAAGTAGAATTTCAAAATTATTATCTCGGCACATTTGGCGTAAAGCAAGTGCTGAATATCCTGTTACAACTAATAGAGCTTTAAAATGTTAATACCCTTTCAAACCACCTATAGATGTGAAAGTGGCTTTTCAACTTTAGTTATATTAAAAACAAAGGCCAGAAACCGTCTCAATGTATAACATGACTTGAGATGCGCTTTAACCTTTTCGCTACGGCGTGCTTTTATACAAATCGGATAGTGGGGATTCGTACGGTTCCCGCAGTTAGGTACTTACTCTTTGCGTTTAAATACGGTTCCCGCAGTTTTATTTTATTTGTTTCGTTTGATTTTCTTAATGAGTAACTAAAATAATACGGAATGCTGTTCTTGGTAGGCTTAGCATACGTCCGGGATTATAAATGAGAGGCTGGACAGTCCTGGTTGATGCGTTTATTTAGGGGCTGCAGTGAAATGATGCAAGCAGATTAGTACGGTTCCCGTAGTTTGGGAAAAAAAATTATTACGCTGAAATCAAGTTTTGATGTCTATAACATTTTTAGTAGTGTAGATGATAATTATAATACAGCGGATTTGTTGATTTCCCATATTAAGTACAAAAAAAAAAACGCTTGCGTATTAACCCGGTTCCAGTACAAGGGACACAAAAAAATTACGGCTTTATCCGGTTCCCGTAGAGATTTCACGATTCCCGTAAGATTGTAGTATAATATGTGATTAATACAGATATTTGTATTTGCTTGTATTGTTTGTTTTGATGACATTTTAAAGAAGGGGTAAAATCAGTTTTCTAATAGATCACAGGGGTAATGGTATTGAAAAGGTTAGGACCCTATGATATAGATAGTAAGAGATATTTTGATAAAGTTTTTTGCTAAAATGAAAAATTAGATTAAGACAAATTTAAATATGTATCATACGAATTTAACACATCCATGACAGCACAAATTTAACGCGTTATATAAAGTCTAATTTATTTACTCTATACAAATTAAAGACAATTTATGGTATAAATATATTACGTTTGTTATTTAATGGATATAATTTATTTTTTTTAGGAAAAATATTACATAAATATAATTAATTACAATTTTTTTTAAAAATAACAATTACATTTCAGAAATGATTTGATTCTTATATAAAACGAAGCAAAGAAAGATAATTAAAAAGAACAAGGTGAACAATAAAAATCAGTCTAAAAAACGCTTTAAACAATCTGCACGCCGAATTTCGCGAGATACTTCTGCAGAATTTGCAAGGATTGTGGGTTGATTGCATTTACGTATGCTGGTAAACGACCTGGCTGAGATTGACCCAACTGACCTAAACTTTGAGCCAAAAATTGTCTAGGCTCACTAATACCTAAAAATATATATAAATTGAAAAAACAGTTATATATATATATATATATATATATATATAAATAATATAATAATTTCATTTTATTAAAATATAAATGCCATGCAAAATGTTTGTTTAATTTTCCCTACAAGGTATACAGATCCTGAACTATGTAGGCTAATACAAAAGTTTTGCCCAAGCCAAGATTTCACATCTAGCAATAAGTTAGACTTTGTTAAGTAACAGTTGCATAGTGTTTATTGACTATCTGATCAAGTCCAAATGACCATATGGTCTGGAAATGAGTACTGGAAATTACGAAAAGTACATGTAGCATGAAACATTTCTTATTGTTACCATAAACCAGTAATTGTTCCTATTTGCCATTTAAAAAACAATAAATTTCTATTTAATTCAGAATAATTTATCTCAATAACTTTTATGTGTAGACATGATAATTTTTGTTAAAGAAGCTAGGATTTCATATACATTTAAAACGAAAACATATATATTTCCCATTCTTACCAATTTATATGTAAATGAAAATTGCTTACCTTGTAATGGATCTACCTTGTTATTATTTGCAAAATTCAATTTTGCACTAGTTGTTTGAAAACTTGGGGTGTCCTCAATTTCAATAAAATGATCACCAGGGAACGTACTTTCATCTCTTGGCATTTCAAAGAAACATAACAATGCCTTAAAAAATAAAAAACAAAGTTAATTATGTAAATTTAATAACATTCACAAAATATTTACTTGTAATAAAGACGACCATTGATTTTGATAGGGACCCGTGTACATTGCTGGACAATCACAAAGCAGTTTTGTAATTCCACAAGCAACAATTTTCCTTTCAACATTTCCAGATATTTTCTGCATCTCTGATATGAAGAGTTTTTCCAAAACCATTCCAAACATTCTATATTTAAAAATTGAATACAAATGAAAATAATAGACCTTTTTACGGTTGGTTAAGCGCATGTGCATCCGCCAAGTGTGAAAGGCGGCAATATGAAAGTTTCGGGCACATATTTAGTTATACGTTAAAAAGTTCGGGCACTTTTTGATGTATAACATGGCGGAAATTGACACATGCGCACAAAAAAAATTCAACCATGAAAAAATGGTCTATTCCAAAAAGATAAAAAATATTAGGTAAAACTCACTGTGCTTGAATACCATCAATAGTAGAAACCAATTCATTTGGAGTATATTTAACTGAATACAGTGAAAAGAAAACAATTAATCCCATAACATATTTCGTAGTTTTACTAGATGTCAATCTTTGAAACAACAAGCAAAATATTTGTTTATGGAAAGGTGCTAGAGCTTCACTAAAAAACAATAAATTAATTTTTATATCCCCTATGTTCACCGCGGAATCTTCACCGTAGGAACTTTCACCGCTGAGCAGTTTTACCTCTGCGAAGTTTCACCGCCCACGTTTCACCGTTCGGCAATTTCAACCCATCCAATTAAAACAAAAATATAGGAAAATAAATTGATACAGGTGAAACTGCTCATAGGTGAACGTTCCTGCGAATCCTGCAGTGAAGGTTCACTAAACCGTTTTTTTTTAAAATATTTACGTTGGGCAATGTTGGATCATATGTTGCAGTAAATGAAAACCTTCATGATCATTACTTTTTGAAGCTATTAGTTTCTGGAAAACGCCTAAGAATCCACCCTAAAAAAATAATAGGGTAATGATAAGAATGTATATACAAACGTTGTAATATTACTAGCTTGTCTTGTGCTATAATTTGTGGTGAAGCTTGAGTTGCAAATGCACAGAGAAGACGAACTAAAGGACTGATATTTGCTGGTCGCTCCCATAAAACTGGCGCTAAAAGGCAAGGTAGAAGTTGCATGTAGGGTTCAGGAACAGCTCCAGGTGGAGTCATTTCCATCAACATTGATAACAGTTGGAAAACATATGGGATAAATTCTTCAAAAACAAAAAAATACAAAATGTTTCTTAATTATTATAGAACGAAATTATTATTTTTTTATTCTATTTTACTTATGATATTTTACCTTGAATGTCTTGCTGTAATATTCCTTGGAAAATTGGGAAAAGTACATCTTCAAATGATGAAACTGCTGATGGGTTATTTGCACAAACGATTCTAAAATTTTCAATAAAAAAATATCAAATACATGTTAGTCCAATAAAATTTTGTTTTGTAATTTTATTTTCATACAAATCTTATTTTACCTGATTGCCAGTGAAAATGTTTCAAACAAATAATGATTAAAATGAGGCTTAGAAGGATTTTTGCAAACAGCTTGTAATTTTTCTGTGAGTTTTGGTAATATTTCTCCTAAATAGGGAACTACTTTGTCCTGCAAAGTAGAAAATGTTCGCATAATAGCTAAAAATCAAAAACTATTGTAATTTTAGAACATAAATATTTTTTTTCCAGTTTTACCTTTCATAACATATTCATTTTCTTCTGAGACTGGCCGATCTAATATCGCTAATAAATTAGACAACAAATCCCTTGATAATGGAGCCAATTCATTACTTGTTACACTATAAACATAAATAGAACATTTAAAATAAATATAAACTGGAGATATAGAAATCCATAAGTTCTTTTAGATTAAAATATACAAAACATATTGAAACAGAAAGAAATTTCTAGTCCACGGGTGTTCAACCATTTTGTTTCTCTGGACTATACTGGAAGAAGTCCTAGAGTTTTGGGGCCACAAGTATATTACCATATTTAAATTCTTCCTCATTCACGCCTTTCATAGTAAGTATTTGAAAATATTTGTCTCAATAATAATTTATAAACGTTAAATTTGTGCTGCGTGAAACATTTTTATTGGTTTGTGCCCTTAAAATTAACAAAAACATGTTCCAATGCGCCTCCAAACAAATATACTATACCGACAATTTATTTTATTTTTCTTTTTTTGTTAATTTCAATGGCATAAACCAATAAAGTTTCACACATAATACCATGAACATTCACACATATTTTCTCGATTTAAATACACACAATAATACACAAAACATAATGTGAAACAATTAATTTGCAGCTAAAAATAATCGGTGTTTCTTTCCGGATGCGATAAAATAAATAAAAAAATCAATTTACCATTGCTTTACGAAAACTATATGTCCACTTTTGGTTTATTGAAAATTGTGTGTTGTGCTCACAAATCTACCCAATAGTGTTTCAAAAATGTTTATGGTGCTGCTAATGGCAACAGCTGAACAGCTGCAAGGATTTATGGAAAATGTTTCCTGAATAGGCAGCAGCCTCATCATACAACTTTTGCAGAAATTCATCGATGTCTTTGAGAACGTGGAAAATTTAAGAGTTCTATGACAGACTCAGGACGTGATAGAACGGTTCGTTCTGTGACATTAGAGCAAAATGTCTTGGAGGCTGTTGCCAATACTTCAAGAACTAGTGATCAAACTGTAGCACACGAACTAGGAATCAGTGCTTCAACAGTGTGGTTTCACAAACAGCTCTTATGCCCTTTTAAAATTCACAAACGCCAGGCACTCAATTGTAATGACTTTGCTCCACGAGTACAGTTTTGTAGGTGGTTCTTGAACAGCACACAACAGAATGAACGGTTTCCAGAGTTGATACTTTTTACCGATGAGCCTGCATTTAAAAGGGAAGGAATGTTCTATAGCCATAATATGCACTTGAGGGCTGAAGAAAATCCTCACGCAATACATGGCAGATGTTATCAATACAGATTTTCAATTAATGCTTGGTGTGGGATTGTTGGCCACTATTTGATAGGTTCATTTGTGTTGTCAGAAAGCTTAATGGGGGGTGACTGGCACAAATTTTCTGGAAAATGACTTAACAATGGATTAGACCCGGACGCACCAAGACACAGTGGTCTGAATATGAAAAAAGTTGGCCAAAAATCGAGAAAATTATACGCTGGTTGAAAGTTACCCTTGTCGGCATAGCGCGAACATGTGAAGCTGCCGAAATATCATTGGTAATTCAAGGGCGTGTAACTTTTTACTCGAGTGTACTTTTTCAATTATGTTTGATGGAGGCTGTTAAGGAAGGTATGTAGAATATTTACATATATAATGTTTTCATTAATTCATACTCGCGTGTATTAGAAATTAAGTCAAAGATGTGTATACATAATGGTTTTTCTTGTAAAGAAAAGTTGAGATATAAAACAAGAAGTTGAGATATAAAACATATAGATTACGATGTTTTGTAATAGAATCTTCAAGAAAATTCTGCTCATGTCTGCTTTTGTACGTTTGAAATTAAAAATACGAGAAGCGTGCCGGGCAAATTGTTACTTTAGGAACTACGCACACACAGTTGGATTGCGTGACTACCTGCTATTACAAGATTTGTTTGATAATTTTCATTTGTTTGATAACACTCCCCGAAAATATTATTGTGAATAAATTACTTAATATTACATCGCTTTATGTCTGCATTTAAGAATCACGTATTCATAAAATAATCTGTACTCGTCGAGAACCCTTCGAGAACATACGGAACGATTTGAACCTAGACTTGGAAACTCAATGTAAGCGTTTGGAGGAACATTTCATCACTAAAATGGAATGTTTTCAAATCCATGACGAGGATCGATGTTCTTTGAAGAAGCCGTTGTCCACACTAAAAAAGAGATGGAAACTATCCAAAAGGGCAAAAGAAAGCTTTCTCTGAAACAAGGAGCAATGACATTTTCATTACAGTGGTTATTATTCCATAATACCACCTACTCCGATAATTTTTTTACATAAAAATCAATTAAAAACATACCGTTTATTATTTCGCAATTTTTATATTCTAATTGTTATCAATTGATCAATTTTTAGTGTGATGATTTTAAAGTGATTGCCATTTTGAATTTTAAAATTGCATTATTAAATTCGTAATCATTGACGTCGAAAACCCTTTATATTATATTGAATACCCTTATATACCTATTTATATGAAATTCCGAACAATTTTTAAAGAATTGCTCGGTCATATAGGATCTGCCATTTTGAATTTTAAAATTGCATTATTAAATTCGTAATCAGTGACGTCGAAAACCCTTATAAATATTTTATTGAATACCCTTATATACCTATTTCTATGACATTCCGAACATTTTTTAAAGAATTGCTCGGTCATATAGATCTGCCATTTTGAATTTTAAAATTGCATTATTAAATTCGTAATCAGTGACGTCGAAAACCCATTTAAATATTTTATTAAATACCCTTATATACCTATTTATATGAAATTCCGAATTTTTAAAAAATTGCTCGGACATATAGGATCTGCCATGTTTAATTTTAAAATTGCATTATTAAATTCGTAATCCCTAACCTCGAAAACGCTCATATACCAATTTATATGAAATTCCGATCAATTTTTTTATTTAAGTGGTCGGCCATATTCGATCCGCCAATTTGAATTTTTAATTTAAACTATGAAATTCGTAATCAGCGATCTGGAAAACCCCCAAGTCCAATTCACATTTAAATCTGAAACTTCTCTCTATTTTTGACCAATTTTTATGAAATCCAGACCACTATGGAATGGTCCGACACAATGGCCGGCCCGCTTGCCAGATCATAATCCCCTGGATATTTTTATGGGGTCATCTGAAAACCATGGAGTACAGTTAGAGCACTTGAGGAGCTACTATCACGTGTAACTGAAGCAAACTGAGTCGAACAGTCAACATGCCCGCCGTTTTTGGACACGTTGGTCTTTATTTATTGCAGCGTTATTGTGCATGGAATATCAGTGTTATTGTGCATGGAACATGGGAGCATTAAATTTTTAACAATTTTTGTAAATAGTCCATAGTTCTTTTAGTTTGTAAATTTTATTAATAAATTCCACCCCATTGCTTGTGTTGTTGGTAAAACTTTTTTGTAAAACGTTGGTAAAGCGTTTTTGCCCCTATATGTATTAAGAGTTTTCTGCTTATTTTGGATCAAAGAATCAGCCTGATCAGCCAGATCATAGCAAAATTTATTGGTGGAATTCTGACACACCCTGTAGATGAAAAAGAAACTACAATATTAGACATGACGAAACTAACCAGTAATATTTAACAATGTGGCAAGGGAGGACTATACAAGATTACATGAAACCAAACAGAGAAAACTAGAAATGATTGACCCAGGTTAGTTTGAGATTATCAGGAGCCTCTGGAAAAATATTTTAGTCAGACCTCAAAATATTTTGTTAGAAAAGTCTAGGGCCCAAAGAATTGAGAAAGTCCTATACTACACAAAAAAATCAATAGAAAAAGGTAATATTATACTTGCCAAAAACTAAGCTTACTACTCATTGTTCTTTCCCATAATTATTTTATACTTATCTGCCTTATACTTTTTATACAAATTTCTATAAACAGATTATAAAACTTACATTAAATTGTTGCTGCTATCTCTCATAATTAATATTTTCTCTATTGCACACGCAGCATAAGTGTGTATTACAGCACTTTCTGAAAGGATATGTCTGACTAGCTGGGGCATAGTGCCAACAACCAATTCCTTTTGTAAAATTGTTCGGAAAGTCATCACGTATTTAATAGCATCCGCCTTCAAAACAGGCAATTCATTTACTAAAAAATAACAAATGAATGAACAATTAGTTACAAAAAGTAATTTTTTTTGTGATTACTATCAGGTCTTTCAAGTTCTGGTAGAATATGTTGTTGACAGAATTGTGGAACAGAGACAAGTTGACTGCTTTTTGTGACACCGTGTTTTTGAGTTGCACCTCGACTAACCAGGGAAGTTACCAAATATACAGCTGCATCTTTGCTGCGCCAGTGCTGTTGAGGATTTTCTGCATACTTTTGCATCATTACCTATAAAACAAGATTCAATGAGTTAAAGAAAATAAAAACGATTATACTTGGAAAATTGTTAAAGTTACTTGTAAATATTGTCCAAAAATTTGCATAATTCTTTCTTCAAAGTTTTGACTAAGTGTATTAACTAAATCACAAGCTGCTCTTCGCCTAGTGTCCATATCAGAACCTTCTATATCCCTTCTTGTATATTCTTCTGGATTATCTTCAAACAATTCCTGATCCAACTCTGTAAAACAAAAATTATCATTAATATTTATTTAAAAATACTTTTTATACTGTATATTAGTCTAAAATGTTTAACATGAACATTTTCATTATCTAGCATTCTATCAAGGTTTCTTCTTAGCTTAATCCATTTAGTCATAAAGTCATGCATAGTCTAAATTAGACTACATTTCATCTTCTATTGATATGCCATGCTTTTGAGTGCACTGTGCCATTTAGTTATCTTATGTAGCTTGACTTTTACCTGAGTAATAAAAAATTATATAAACATTATTGGTGGAGTACTGACACATCATACTGTATATTAATAAATATCTAACAGTGTGGCAAGGCAGTAATATACAAGATTACATGAAACCGAACATAAATGGAAAAGACTAAAGAAGATTAGATATGGTAAGATCAAACTAAACATGATTGTTATACAAGATAATTAGACTAGACTAATAAGATAGCATAAGACTAGGCTGAGAATAAAAAATACAAAATAAGTAGGAAGATAATAAATAGCAGTATCTATATGCTGTTGTGTATGAAAATCAATTCTTAATGTTTCAGGACAAATTAAATTATTTCTGCTATTTCCAATTGATTAGTCAAAAAATATAATAAAATTGAATTGACTAGATAAAACAAAAGTCTTAAACTTATAATGCTTGTTAATATAAACTTCATAGTTACCTCTGAATTCCATATTTGGAATAATAACCTTTTCACAAATACTATTTAAAACATTATTATCCTCAAAGAGCTTCCTGTAATGAGATCTATCGGCAACAGAAGAAAGAAATTGCAATGCATTTGATACTAACTAAAAAAATAAAAGTGAAAAACTGCTTAATAACTAGAATTTTAGATAGTACTTACTAAATCATATTTGGGCTGTAAACCAGTTGAAACTAATAAGGACCAAATATCTTTAACAAATTGAGGAAGATATGGTTGAAATTCTTCATCATATTTCTGTGCATATAAAGCTACATTATCACAAACTTGTGATTTCAATTGTTCAATAACTCCTGCATCTTCATTATCCTAGATAAAATAATAATATATTGATAAAACAATGAAAAAATATCAAGTTAAGACTTTTAAGAGATATAATAAAAGTATTGAGACTTATAAAACATAATCAATATCTATCAATACATATTATAAAAGTCTTGTAATCCAACAAATATTTAATATTGGCGAAACCACAAACTTATTAAAGACAAAATATAGCTATATTTTGCTATATATTAATTTAGCTATATATTAATATAGCATATTAAGACTAATGTTGAAACAATTACTTTCTGGCTAATATCACACAGGATATTGAATTATACGATAAACATTTGCATGTTATAACTAGTCCCAGTACATTTTCATATCACTAAAAGCACATAGGCTTAATAAGACTAATATATTCCAGCTATATTTCGTCTGTAATAAGTTTGTAACAAATATTTGATAAAAAAACATATTTTATTATAAAATATTTAAGAGAAATCTTTCAAGTCAACTATAGAAATTATCTTGCATCTTACCCCTGTTTCGAGAGCTTTCACTTCCACAGTTAATAATGTGTGGAAATTGTTCATCCAGATTGCCATGTTGTCTTCAAAAAATTCTGGCAAATCTTGGAAATTCAATGAGTAGAATACTTTACAGACAAGCATGAGAGAGTTGTAAATGATTTTAAGAGCATTTACATCACTTGAATGGGTTTGGGCCAAATTCATAGTAGCCTAAAAAAAAAAACTATTGCTTATTTTCTACCTCTAAGCTGTAGAAATAATTCTGATGCTTTGAAAGCAGAAGAAATCTTGCAAAGTCAAATTGGAAATGATTTCATAGTAAAAAAAGAAGAGATTGAAAATCCTAGGCTGAAATTAGTGAATTTGCAAAACGAAATGAAAATTGAAGAATTAGAACAAGACATAAATGAGAGAAACTTTGGTGATACTGATTTGTTCTGCAATGTAATTCAAATATACAAGGGCTTCAATGGTAAGGTAACTAATGCCATTATTGAAGTAACATCTGATGCATACAAGTATTTGATGACCTCAATTGGACATAGTCCCAAAATGTGTAAGAATGACAGCTTGCCTCAGATATAGTGGAAATCATTTAACTAAAGATTGTAATTATAAAGAGCCTGCCAAGTGTATAAACTGTTCCTTTTTTAATGAGAAACATAATATCAAAAGGAACACAGATCACATTACAACAGATACGAACAAATGTGAGTATTTACAGTATATAATACACAAAAAAATCAAATTAACTGATTATCCTAGTAAACCAAAGATTCCAAATTTCTTGGGATATAATGGGAAAAAACCTGAAGAAACAAATTTGCAAGAGGATAAATTACCGACTGCGAATAGAGATAATAGACGAAATTAATGGATCAAGAAATTGATGATGATAAAACAGATCTTGAATTTATCGACATTACATCAATGAATGAGTATTTGTGCGGTAATGAACTAATCATATTACATGTTAATATAAGAGGCTTAAATGCCAATCACAGTAAACTAGAATCTTTTGTAGAAAGGCTGAGTAATAAACCAGATGTAATCGTGTGTACTGAGACATGGATGCTGCAAAGCTACGAGTTTTTCAGTGTGCCTTATTACAATATATACTACAATGAAAGTGGTATAAACAAAGCAGATGGAGTGGTCATGTATGTTAATAAATGCCTAAATGAAACGACTACAATTGAATATGTAGACGATTTCAAATTCTTGAGTACTAAAATAAATTTCAAGAATAAAATAAATATCAAGATAACTGGTGCATACAGATGCCATGATATCACTAAAACCAACTTTGTAGATATATTAGATAAGTACTTAAAAGTGAACAAACATATCAATAATCATTGCATAGTAGGTGATTTTAACATTGATATTATGGAAGATAACCAGATAGTAAATGATTACATTAATAACTTTCTTGAAAGTGCTTATCTTCCCTGATTTAAGGGAATAACTAGACCGAATACCAGTAACTCATCAAGTGGATCATGCATAGATAATATCTTTATCAAAACCAATAATGAGGATGTTAAAGCATGCAAGTACATGAATCCTTTCACAGACCACTTGCCACTGTTCCTAAGTTTTCATCCTGAAAAAACGCAAACAAAGAAGACACATTCTAGCATAAACTATAGTAAGCTACAAATGGAATGTGGCGAGATAAACTGGAACGTTATCAATGAGCAACATGATCCTAATACAGCAATAAATATGCTAGTAGATGCAATTCAACACGCAATTGAAAGAGCAACAACAGTGACTGTAATGAAGAAAAGTAGACAAGGATCTAAATGGATTACTAGAGGAATTATCAAGTCTTGTGAAATAAAAGAAAAACTATACAAGCGCTGGAGAAATGATATTCAAAATGAAATTTTGAAAGAAGAATACAAGAAGTTTGAAAAAAACCTGAATAGTTATATTCAAAGCTAAGCAAGAATATGAAAAAAACAATTCAAAAGGGTAATTACGGACAGTAAGAAATTGTGGCAGCTAGTAAACATGAAAATCAACAGAAAAAATGCAAGCATGAATAAACCTCTGGAATACCTGATCAATGAAGATGGAGTAAGATTAGATAACACAAGAGACATAGCTAACTGTTTCAATCTATTTTTCAGTAGTATTGGACCAAAGCTAGCTAATATGATAAGAACAATAGATGGTGTACAAGAGAGGAGAATCGTATCAAACAGCAATTCCATGTTTATAAATCCTGTTAGTGCCAATGAAATATCTACCATAGTAAACAGTATGAAAGAAAAAGCTGGTGGAGTGGATGGAATAAGTGTAAAATAAGTCCTAAAGCATATAATAACATACATTAGTGAACCTATTGTGCATATCTTCAATCTTTCAATCGGAAATTCAACATGGCCGCTAGCGCTTAAAAGGGGGAAGTAATACCAATTTACAAGTCAGGAAATAAAAATCTACCTACAAACTATAGACCAATTTCTCTGATATCAAATATTGCAAAAATCTTCGAAAAAGTAATACATGATAGATTCACGAAATTTTTCGTGAAACATAATATAATATCAGATAATCAATTTGGTTTAATTAAAGGTAAGGGTACTAGCCATGCCTTAGCACGTATAACAAAATTCATTTATAGCAACATTGATACTTCTACTCCAACAATAGCAACTTTCCTTGACTTGTCTAAGACGTTTGACACGGTCAGCCATTCAATACTTCTAGAAAAACTTGAGCATTGTGGAATAAGAGGTGATGCGTTGAAACTATTGAAAGATTATTTAGCAGATAGAAGACAAATGGTAAAATTCTTGGACTGCAAAAGTAATGAATTACAAATAACAACTGTAGTCCCACAAGGAAAAATACTGGGACCACTACTTTTCCTAGTTTATATAAATGATGCATTGAAGATCATCCCAGAGAGTAATATCATATCCTACGCGGATGATACTGTAGTTATTAGCAATGGCCTGAGCTGGGCTTCAGCCCAAGCAAAAATGAATAACTACCTCGAAAAAATAAGTAAGTGGCTATCAACCAACAAGATTTCTTTGAATACTAAAAAGACTGTTTGTATAACTTTTGGAGCGTATTGTGATAGTGTTCCTGATGCCATTGATGTTCGTATAAATGAACAAACTATTGATAGAGTTAAAAAAACCAAATATTTAGGAGTAATAATTGACAGTAGATTAAAATGGAAACATCATGTACAAAATCTGAAGAGCAGAGTCAGGTATCTGCTGTTTATTTTTAAGAAAATAAGTTATTTAATGGATACCAAACAATTATTAGCAATCTATTATGCTCTATTTCATAGTATCGCTACATATGGCATTATAGCGTGGGGTGGCGCTTATGGTGATGTGATTAATCCCTTGATCACGTTACAGAAGAGAATGTTTAAAATTATTCTCAAAAACAATAAACAAAGCACATCAGTGCCTTTAAACATTACAGAATGTTTCATTATTGAGTCAGTTATACACAATTACAATGACTTGAAAACTAAATTTCTACAATCGAACAGTAAAACAAGAAATAAAATCATAATGCTTCCAAGAATTTACAAGACCTTGTCCACAAGAAATAGCGAGTACATTGCTGTGAAATATTTCAACCAACTGCCTCTTGAATTGAAGAATATCAACTTATCTATGAAATCCATTAAGAACAAAGTGATAAAGTGGATAAGGACAAAGAATATAATATTTATATAATTTCGTGTGTTATGAATATAAAAATTCTAAGATTGTTACACTTTTTTTGTTAATTACATATACACATTTAAATCAATTATGGGTGATAAACGGGATAAAGTGTTCTTAATGAAAAGATTACTTTAAAACCTATCTTAATTAGATTTAAGAATTCCAGAACTATGTACAGGTATTTGATTACCTCTATAGTCTTAGAGTTTATTTTGTATATTTTGGTATATGTAAATATAACTCTATGTATATTTCTGGTTAAATAAATAAATAAATTTGAGAAATTCAAATTGCTTTCTGAATGTCTAAATATAATTCATATATCAATAAATATTTTTTATTAGTCAAGCGTTAAAAGTACTATCTTGGCGCACGTTTTTATTTGCGAGAAATGCCATTTTTGGTTGTATTTTGAAAAAATTATTAGAAAAAACTATTAATGTAAAATGTGAATTATGTGAATAATGTGAATTAACTATATAATGTTTTATAAATAAAATAAACACAATCAAGACCTCAATATTAAAAAAGTGCTGTGAAAGTG
The DNA here is from genome assembly GCA_944588485.1 of Phosphuga atrata. Classification (NCBI taxonomy): domain Eukaryota; kingdom Metazoa; phylum Arthropoda; class Insecta; order Coleoptera; family Silphidae; genus Phosphuga; species Phosphuga atrata. The sequence continues at coordinate 63,638,711 of OX155892.1, forward strand.
ACAGAAACTTTTTTTCATTACAAAATAAAAATTAAGGAAAACGTTTTAAAATGAGTCTAAATTCTATGGTGATACCGGAAACTGTTAAGAGTTCTTATGACGAATCCACACCACCGGAGACAATTGAAAAAGTAGCAATTAAAAAAATTACTTCATTTTTTATTCTTTTTTTTTTAATGGCCGCTGGATCCCAAACTTGTAAAATACGTCCCTTCGCATGGGTAATAAAAAATATTATTTGCAACACGGGCCGTATTGTAAATACTCTTGGCTCTCGAGCAAATGTGCGCTCTCGTGATCGTGCCCAATTTCGCTCTCGTGAGCAATTGACAACTTACCGCCCTAGTTGCAAAATATACTATTAGTTTTGTCAGAAGAAAAAAAAGGTATTCAATCTTATGAATAGGATGGTTGCCACAGTTACTACGTGGTAATTCATACTTACATTGAATTGAAAAATTCACTATGTTTTTACCACACTTAGACTATGTAAAAATGTTATATCGCAACAACTTGTTATTCACAGTAATATAAATTTCTACACATACCACGACTTAAGTTTCGACGTTTGACGGTCATTTTCAAGTGTCACGTGTCACTTGAAAATGACCGTCAAACGTCGAAACTTAAGTCGTGCTATGTGTAGAAATGTATATTACTGTGAATAACAAGTTGTATAACATTTTTACATAGTCTTAGTGTGGTAAAAACATAGTGAATTTTTCAATTCAATGTATTCAATCTTATTTCTTTTATAGTAAAGGCAAATTAATTTTGATTAATCTAGAGCACATACAAGATTAGAAGATGTAAGTAATTAGATATACTAGATAATTGCAATCAAATTTCATTTTAGTTTAAAAGTAGAGAATTAAAAACTCCCTTTGGACAAAATTTAGGTGGTAAAAATAGGGATGGAAAGAGAAGAATTTTTTACACAAAATCAAGAAAAACTATTTTTTCTCAAGTAAAACTAAAACAACTCAAAACAATTAGCCAGTCACTAATTTGTGTGTCCATAAAATTGAAACAGGAAATCACATGCAAATAAAATTAAGAACATCTGAAAGACTATCTACTATTGTATTAATTAACAAGAACTACCAAAACTAAAGTGAAATAATGTATCCCAAATTTGATTCAAAAAGCTAGGAAGGCCTTGTTCAGATCAATATACAGACGAAAATGTTTGCAACTGACAATTTGACTTAAGTTAAGTGAAAATGAGGCATCTCAATGAAGTGGAAGTTGTTCATGTTATGACATTAGTTGAAAATGGCGAAAGCCTTCAACAAGTTTCAAGAAACTTCAACGTAAGCCTGTTTGTTATTCAGCGACTGTAGAACAGGTACTTGGATACAGGTCAATATACCAGGCGCGGTGGGCAAGGTGGCAAAAGAAAAACAACTCAAAATCAAGACCGATTTTTACTGATTTCGAACCTTCGCAATATAGTGACTACGTCGTTTCTTAGGCAATGAGATGCATGGGGCCACTGTATCTTCTTCTTCTGGTGCCTATCCGCTTCGGATGTTGGCGATCATTATAGAAATTCGGACTTTGTTTATTGCAGCCCTGAAGAGATTTGTTGTTGCGTTGAACCAGGTTCGAAGGCTTTTTATCCACAAAATTCTCCTTCTTCCATCTACTCTTCCTTGTTGTATAAGTTGCAATAGACCATACCGCTGACTGTTCCTCATTATAGCCAGGGTATTCCAGTTTTCTTGTCTTTATTGTTACTTCAAATTTGAATCAAATTTGCCACACAATAGCAAGGATGAATTTTTCTCGGAGTAAACATGTCGCATGGCAAGTCTGTGCTCTTCACGGATGAATCAAGGTTCCGTATTATTCCTTGCGATCGCCGATTACGTGTCTACAGACGCCCAGGAGAACGCTACGCAGCTGCCACTGTCCAGGAAAGATTTAGCGGTGGTCCAGTTATGGTTTGGGGCAGGATTAGTATCGACAGTAGAACCGACCTTGTTGTAATTTCAGGAAATCTTAACGATAATCTCTATGTTGACATTGTGTTAGGAGAACCTGTTGTTCCTTAGACTTCCTACAAAAACTGAAAATTCAAATAATGGTGTAGCCTGCTTTAAATCCTGATTTAAATCTCATAGAGCATGTTTGTGATATGCTGGACAGACGTGTTCGTGGTCGCCCGCATCCTCTTCAGACCATCCAGCAGCTAACGGGGGCTCTTATTGAAGAATGGGACGCTATACCACAAGAAGAACTTCGAAGACTTTTGCAAAGCAAGACGGTTTAATGCCATTATTCATGCTATGGGGAGCACATACTCGTTATTAAGTTACCACTTTATGTACAAAAGTTTACATTTAATTTAAACAAATAATTTAAATTCGTTTTGCACTATGGTTTTGGAAGTTGTTTTTAATTATTACGGCTACTTTAAGTACGTGATGCTGACACTTCCATATTATGTGCCAATTAAAACATTTAAATAGAGCGTCTTTCAGATGTTCTTAATTATATTTGCATGTAATTTCCCATTTGTATTTTATGGAAGCACAAATTAGTGACCCACTAATTGTTTTGAGCAGTGTATAATATATGATTCATATGTAGAAAACTGTTGTATAATTATCTGTTGATAATTATACAACGATTTTATAAAAAGAATCTAGTAACTAATTGTAAATAATAGAATAAGAATGTATAAACTTACTACTAGAAGATCTGTTAAAGGTTGTGCCAGCATCTTCAAGACATATTTAATTTCTGTCCATAATTCGTTAGATTTAAATTCATATCTATATTTTTTAAACAATGAATGTGCAGTACGTAAGACGCCATTAATCACATTAAAATCACCTGTAATATTAACAACAAAAATTACTTTGTTTTTTTTAAATCCTATTTTTATTACCTGTTGTAAATTTTTCAACCATTTGAGTAATTAGCTCTGGCCATTTTAAAGGAAAATCAGTTTTTCCAATAATACTAATGGCATCACTGAGTTGTTTTTGAAGAGATTCTGGAGATGAAAGCATCAAAGTTACAATTAATCCTTTGATTGCTGCTCGGTCTGTTTCATGAATTCTATCTGGTTGATCATCCTCCTATTCACAAATTACTAATCAAATAAAATAATTTACCCAAGCATAAATACAAGTTTAGACATCTACAGGGTGTTTCATAAATGTCTGGTAGAAATTCTAGGACATGTTCTAGAGCCCAAAATACGAAAAAAGTCCATATAATGATGTATCCGAGAACGCTTCCTAACTGAGGTACAGGCCTTAAAAAGGGGTGGCCTTGTACAACATTTTTGCTAATATCTCAAATGCAACTAATGGTTATTGATCCAAATTTTGTGTGTACTCGTTACAGGTCCCGAACTACTATTTGTGCTTATTTTCGTCTTGATAGCCAACCAGTAGCGTACCAATTGGTACCAACCGCGTACCAACCACATTTGGCAAATGCTTGACTAGATGAAATTATTCGCAATCAAATACTATACTGAAAAGGTACTCTTTGTTTCTGTTGCTCAAGATAACAGTTTTCAAGAAAAAAATTGATATTGTGATAAAAACAAATAAATCTACTATTTCTTTACCCCAAATTTACTAATTTTTTTTTAGTGCAGGTGCAAATATAAATGTAATGATAAGAAACAAATGTTTGGTGCAAATTAAAATTTGGCATTTTGAGTCAGTCCATCATACAAAACTGTTGTTGCACTGTGTCGCACTTTTCTGCAATTTTGCAACGGTTGGTTTTACTAATGCCAAGTAAATGCAACTAAAGCAATGCAATGCTTTACCAAGACAGGTACCCTGATGGAAAAATATCCAATAGAAAAGCTTTTGAGGCCATAGTTGAGATATTAGCAAAAATGTAGTGTGAGGCCACCCCCTTTCAAGGGCTGTACCTCGGTTCAGAAGCGTTTTCTGACACATCTATTTTCCAATTGTTTGCTCTAGAATACGCCCTAGAATTTCTGCCGGTCGTTTATGAAACACCCTTAATAGTAAAAGTAAAATGGATTAATATATTCTCTAATCTTAATATACATGTAATGATTTAAAATATTTCATAAAATGATACAACTAATACCTATCACAAACTAACAGGGATATATAATAAATATATATTTGTACTTCAAAGAATTTATCAAATAAAAATATCAAATTATTTACATTAAATAAAATATAAACAAATAATCTTTTTTATTCCATTTTTTTGTTATATATTGCTCTGTATATTATTGTTATATATATTTTAGAAATAAGGTTTCATATTGCTTAATATATTGTTAAAACCTTACCACACTCCAATTGCGTTTGATAAAATTTTTAAATGCCACTGCAGCAGCAACTCGGATAGTCATATCAACTTCTGGCTTATGGACTAAATGCAACAGCAGAAGAGAATAATTTTGATTCACTTCCACTCCCTCCAGAAATTTCTCAGCTAAAAACAATTCAACAAATTATTAACAAAATACTTTTATAATAATTTATTTGCATTTCAGTTTAATGAATATACTAAATAGTAAGATTTTTTGTGTAGTTTTGTCTGTTCTCAATAACTTTGGCAGTACAGATTTGTTTATTTCATCATATATAGTTCAATATATATTACACATATCTTCTGGCTTGTGCAGTTAGTTTTTGATACTATTAAATAATCTAGAACTTGTACATACAATTAATCCCTTATTAACCAGTAAAGTATAAATTTAATTAAAAAAAACAATAAAATTTATCAAATAATCAAAACTAATGAAAGAAAAATCTAACTTCCCAAGTAACACAAAAGTTAATTAATTTGATAGGTAGATAGGTGTAGCACATTTGTATTTCTGGAATTATAACTTAAAAAACCATACTCCTAAAATATTGCTTATGATGATGATGAACTGATGATTAACATGCTATACAACAGCTACTAAAAATTACATCTGTGTGAAATCAGTCTTTGACCTATAGTCCATTTTTTTAAAGAATGCAGTAACTAGAAACCTGATTTAAATTATGACAAATGTTCAATCTATAGTCCATTTTTTTAAGAATGCAGTAACTAGATACCTGATTTACACTATGACAAATGTTCAATCTAGTTACAAAATTTGGCGCTAAATTCAAATATAGTTACTTGAATATAAAATTGGTAATTTATTAATAGTTTGATTGAATATCTATTAAATAAACCAAATGGCAACAATAGTAATAAAATACAAACAAATAAATGGAGAAAAACGCACGAAATCTAAATGATACAAACATATTAGATGACAATTGTGAATTGACAGGGCAGCCATTGACAACTAACAGCTGAACATGCATTGGCGTACGAAAAAAATATACTTGGTTTTAATTATTTTTTTTATCTCTAAATTTAAAATTGAATAATAAATAGATATAAAACATTATTCTATAAGATAGTACTTATTATCCGTAGTATAATTTAACGTTCTATTGTATTTAGAAATAATTCGTAGTATTGTATTCATTTAATTACATATCACTAAATTCTACACCAGTGACTGCAAATGTATGTCAAAATAGAGAGATTGAGAAGTAAATATCGTCCGTGTGAACTTCTCCTCAACTTAAGCCAATCAGAGAACAAGGTCAAATAAGCCCTATCTTCCCTGTACTGCATTCTTAAAAAAAATGAACTATAGTTAGAAAATTTGGCGCTAAATTCAAATATAGTTACTTGAATATAAAGGAAAAAACTTACTTGAATATAAAAGAAAAATACAGATTAATACACCAAATGGCAACAATAGTGATAAAATACAAACAAATAAATGGAGAAAAACGCAAAAAATCTAAATGATACAAACAGATCAGATGACAATTGTGAATTGACACGGCAGCCATTGACAACTAACAGCTCAACATGCATTGGCGTACGAAAAAAATATACTTAACTAAACGTTCATTTTTTTTTTTTATGTAATCTTTAAATTTAATATTGAATATTAAATTATACATAAAACATTATTGTATAATATAGTACTTATTAGGTGTAGCATAATTTAACGTTCTATTATATTTAGAAATTATTCCTAGTATTATATTCATTTAATTACATATCAAATTCTAGGGCAGTGACTGCAAATGTATGTGAAAAGAGAGAGAGATGGAGAAGTAAATATCGTGGGTGTGAACTTCTCCTCGATTTAACAATAAGCCAATCAGAGGACAAGGTCAAATAAGCCCTATCTTCCCTGTACTGCATTCTAAAAAAAATGGACTATAGAGTAAAATTAGATACAAAATATCACAAGCAAATACAAAAAAGGCAAATGTATTAAAAAAATTATTTTTGACAAATAAAATGAAAATAATTTTCCCAATGTCTTCTCTAGTCTCATCTTGTAGATTTGTGACCATTAAGACTGTATTTTTATTGTATTTATAATATCTATGTTTTTATTATTTAGAAATTAATTCTTATAATAATTGTGTTAATATAACGTAATTATTTCTCAAATCTATATCTTGTTACTTGAGAACGTGAGAGAAAAGAATAAAAATTATAATATCAGGAAATGAAAGACTAACAAATAAACATCAAATTATGCAGTACAAATAGCCACTTTGTTTGGCTAAACAAATTGCAGAACAGAGAAGCAGAAGAAGAACAAATAGAAAACAAGCCTATAAAATTTACAAAAACAGACAAATTAGACCAACATTAGTAAACAGATATCATCCTACAAAAGCAGAAAGATATACTTTACAGACATATTTTATACACAGAACTAGTGCTAGTCCCACAAAAAAATGCACAAAAGTATTTTATTTTGTTGGAACGAAACTTTGATAAACATTAGACTCAGAGATAGACCAAATCTATTGTATGAAAAATGTACACAGTACCAAATAAAAAAATTATTATTATTATGAAAAAAACTATACAAACTGATAAACTCTGAGTTTTAACTGATGTCATGATAAGATACAGACAGAAATCTTACATTTTTAAAATTAAATTTTGTATTTCAAGTAATAAAATATATGGAAATATGGATATATTGGTTAGTAAAATAATAGAAAAATCGAATAGTGCTTAGTTTAGTACAATAAGACAAAAAACTAGAAGTAATAATAACAGTTTCATAGAAAATATAATTTTATCAGCACTCTAACACTCGTAACTAATTTATCGCATATTATGAAATACATGTTTTTCAATTTTACTAAATATATTTACAAATAAAATAAAAATCTCACCTGGTCTTCGAACATCCACATAAGGACTCAAAGTTTGTTGTAAGTATTGGCTTAAGGTAACCAAATTTTCTTCAGAAACCTCCATTTCAACAAATTAGACTAATCAAAAATGAACAGTAAACGAAACTAACGCTAAAATTTGTACGTAAACGATTATTAAATTGAATATAATGCAAAAATGGGTTCGATCAGAAAATCCGGTTTAAGTTAACCTACAAATATTTAAATAGTTGGATAGATCTTCACTCGACGCTTTTCTGTTTAACTTTGACAGGTTAAATTGAAAAGCCGGTACATTGTAAATTTAACAGCGTTGACAAATTTCCAAAATTAATATTTTACAAAAAGAGCAATTTTCAAATTGTTTAATTATAATATTGAATTGTTATTGAAATATCGATTTATTTTTCAGATTTTTTTTAAATTGAATTTTAAATACAGTTATTTTAAATTCTTTTGATGTGTTGAACATATAAAACATTTATAGTTCAATGATTTAACAACGCGCGACAAAACAGCGTGTCGAAAATATCACAGCGATATAACAACGTACCACATCAGATGAAAGCATCACATCCTAAAATAACACGACTAAAAATAACAGACGTTAAAATACACATCGAATACATCACAGTAACATAATAACATTATTTATATATTGTTGAGTTTGAAGATTTTGAGAATTAAATAGTAACATTTGTATCTTTTCTTCAAAGATTATAATTTCTAGGAAATCATTGTATACATATGGTCAACAAAGTTTACATTAGTATAACTAATCTTTCTATAAAAAACATTTCTTAAAAACAACTACTTCACTGGCAAACACCACGACGAACATTGAATTACATTAAGAAAGTTTTTGGGTTCCATATAACCCTGTAATTTTCCCAAAAAAAAACAATATCCTGATCAAATACAAAAGATATAATAATAAACATAATAACATTTGGAAAATATCAGACCATAATCATTATCATCAGATATTGTAAGGTTTTCGCAGCGTGTTGTATTCGTAGTGCGTTGTTCTGTCGCTGTGATATTTTCGACGCGTTCTTTTATTCGGACACCAACATTTATACAGTTGAAATAATTTTTCAGTTTTTTATAGTTATTTATCACATATTTCAGTTTTTTATAGTAATATAGATATACTGCATTTGATTTCATTCTTATAATTATCAACTTTAAAATATTTGAATTTTACAACATTGTATTACAAAAACGACAGTTTTGTTGATTTTTTATACCTAGACATAGCGGCTAATTTAAATTTGTATACAAATTTCACTATATCTATAATATTTTGATAATCTAACAAGAATATTTATATAATAATGAATTCTAAAATACAATTATTACTAAAATTCAAGAATTTTGAAGTATTTAACATTGTTAACATTTTCGTTTTTGTTTACGTTTATGTGACGTTTGTCAGGACGTGTCTTTTGATAAGAATAAATTGCATATTCAGACATTTCCTTAAAACTTTACACGTTATTCAATAATCAGATCAATTTGTAATTTGCCAATATGTTGAAAGCTGTAATTTTGATTGGGGGTCCACAAAAAGGCAAGTTCGCTCATAACCTATATTATACTATAAATTATTCAAATATTTAACTTGGTAGGTAACAATAACTAAGTAAGTAGCACCTATAATGTCAAATGTACATTATCTAGCTATATCTGTTAGACTAGTACAACATATACAACATACGCCTCCTCAAGACTTTTCCATGTATATTGGTTTTGTACAGTGTTAAGCCAGTTGATAGAAATTATTTTTAAACTGTCTGTCCTACTATATGTGTCAGACCTTGGTCTCCACACTATAACTTTTTTAGTCCACTTACACCAACAATGTGACCAGCCTATCTCTGCTTTAATCTGGATACTCTTTGAATCTTATCCGCTACTCCAGTTTTCCTTTGGATTTCTCCATTCCACAGTGCTGTTCCAAGCATCGAACTCTGTATTAATATTGAGTAGTATTATATTGCAGTTTTCTTACAGATTTGCTGCTTTATAAAGTAAAAACTGGCAGGGCATATATATTAACACGTTGACCACATATTTTTTCCCAGCATTGCCAAAAACTTTTTGAGTACAAGATGGGGGCATATCCTAAACCAACAACAAATGAAGTGAGCCACTCCATTGGTGCATGCCACATTTGAATTTCAATCGAATTGTGTTCCACAGCAATTACTCACAAAGCAGGAATCATATAGAAAAATCAGTTGTGTGGCCTTGGAGACAACTGAATATAACATACTAAATGAAGATAACATACTGAACCTCAAAAATAAGATTTCTGGAAAAAAAAGTACCTGGCTTCACGGAACTTTTTATGTCAATTAAGTGTGGCATCAGTATCAAAGAAGGTACCACATGTGTTGCACATAGGCGATCAACCTGTTAAATGCTGTTCTCTTTAGACTGGAATATTCTTTTTAAAGATCCACCTCAGTTTATCATTGTTTCACAACTTTGGTGAACTCTGCCAATCGTCACAATCTATTTATTTTTCTCCCATATGTATAGATCCACTAGGTCACAGATTTGTCATTTTTTTTGTCTTACTGTAGAAAAAAATATAATATAGTGCCCATTCGTTTTTTCTTCTTCTTCTTTCGAATAGGCCTACTTTGGACCACACTTGTTCAACTGTTGGGCTTTGATCTTTGCCCAGTATTGTCACATCTTCTGCTGGTGTAACTCCTTTTTCTCTTCTGTCCAGGGGGTACCTTTCCTTCAGGGTTTTTTCCTGAAATTCACAGACTTCCTTCAGGGTGTGTCTTACAGACTGTCTGTTTTAGAGATCTGTTATTCCCAGTTCTTTAATATCCTTCTCGGTTTCTGTCAACCAAGTTGTACTCACCTTCTTGTTTTGCCAGAAGGTGAACAGACGGTTGGTTAGTCGGTTTGGAGGCAATCTTGAAACGTGGGCATAGAAAGCTACTTACCTTGCACAGGCAGAGAGCATCTTAATATGTTCATAGAGCTCAGAGTTATGTTGCCTTCGGAATTCCCCATCTTCGTTTACCAGGCCTAGGATCTTCTTCAAGATTCTGATCTCTCTGATTTCCAATTTCTCTACCAGACCTCTTTGGTTCTGTTTTCGCCAGCAGGAATTCTGTTTTCTCCAGCAACACTTGAAGACCCACTTTGGCAGCCTGTTTTCTGAGGCAATTTACCTGCATTGTTGCCATCTCAAGAAAATCAGCAAACAGTGCCTTGTCATCTGCAAAGGCCAGACAATCTACAACCAGTCCATCATTCTTATGACCCAGGTAGATACCACTCTGAGCACCCAAATTGATCACTTCCTTGCGCCATTCTCTCATAACCTTTTCAAGGACACACAATCTGCAGGTTTTGTTGTCTAGCCCTAGTTCCTGGAGTACTTTGCTAAGTGTTTCTCTATCAATGGAATCGTAGGCCTTCCCAAAATCAACAAAGGTGACCACCACCTTGTGGTTTTTCATCTTGGAGTATGCAAGTACAGTTTTAAGATTGAGGATCTGTTCAAAACAGGATCGGGTCTTCCTGAACCCCCCCTGGTACTCTCCCAGTTGACTATCGGGCTGATTTTCTGCCCTTGTTTGTAATGTTTTCAAGAGAATCTTGTATGTTACCGGAACGAGAGAAATTCCACAATAGTTGTTTAGATCAGTAAAATCTCCCTTTTTGTGAAATCAGAGCAGATTGATTTCCAATTGGGTGGAAATTTCTCAGTTTCCCAGATGGATGATCTCGGTTAGCTTGCACATGGCATTGTTTCCAGCACCTTTCCACAGTTCAGCAACGATAGAGTTGCCAGTTGCCTTATTATTCTTAAGAAGTTGAATGATCTGGCCAACTTCTTCCAATGAAGGGGGCAGCGAGTCCGGGTTTGGTATGGTTTCTTTATAGTTGAAGTCTTCGCTGGGTGGGTGGAGACTTGGCGGAGTGTATTTTCTGAGTGTCTGCTTGAAGGTTCCAAATAAATTTCTGGAGTTATTCTTAGCAAAGCTTCTTCGATTTGGGTTAATTGGTTTAGTGTGAAGGTTCATTTGGTTCCTCAAATTATCTTGGCTGTAACCTTTCTTTGTTCCAAAAATTTATGCCAATTTTCGTTGATTTTTTTAGAATTCCACTTCACCCAGGCTGTCTGTCTTTCACCATGGATGTTTCCTTCTTCTATTCTTTTTTATTATTTGAAAGTTTCCCTCAATACTGATTTGATATACTGCTTTCGGTGCTCTGAGAACATGGTTTCAATACAAGATGGAACAAATAATTTGTCTTATAGGAACTTATTAAAAACAAAATATAGCTTGAATATATAAATATATTCGACCTGTCCATAGCTGTATAATATTAAGTCTCATTAAGACTATGAACAAATCCCATGTTGAAACAACTACTTCCTGGCTGATATCACACAGGATATTCAATTATGCAACAGACATTTGCATATTATTATTAGTCCTAGTACATTTGTATGTACTAGGACTGTTGACATGTTATTAAGAACACTTGACAAATAACATTGTCTTTTAAGATCATTTCTTTATATTTAAATTAAGTGAATAGTCATCTGCAGACGCGTTTCGAGATCTATCTCTCATCAGTGCAGCTTTGCTTTTTTGAATTATAAAATGGACACTTACATTAGCTTGAAGACCTCATGCATATATATTCAAGCTATATTTCATGTTTGATATTAATTATTCTATAATTAGTATGGTTTCACCAATATAGGAGTTTAGGAGTAATAAAACATCATATATTTAAAACCTCATAGTGTGGTAATTATGCAAGGCGCTAATTTAAAAAGTTGTTTCCATTTTAGGGACTAGATTTCGTCCATTATCATTGGACATTCCTAAGCCACTCTTCCCTGTAGCTGGATTGCCCTTAATCCAACACCATATAGAAGCATGTGTTTCTGTAGACAAACTGCAAGAAATCCTATTGATTGGCTATTACCCAGTCGCACAAATCCAACAGTTTATCAATGATATGCAACAACAGTACCATGTTAACATAAAGTAACTCATTATTATATTTGTATGGGATTATAAAGAATAATGTTTTATTTTTTTCAGGTATTTGCAAGAATATGTGGCATTGGGTACAGCAGGGGGGATGTATCATTTTAGAGATCAGATTCGCTTGGGGAACCCAGATGCCTTTTTCTTGATGAATGGGGATATTTGTTCAGATTTTCCTTTGGAAGAATTGTATGCATTTCATAAGTCTAAAGGCACAAAAGCAATGGTAAACAAATTATACTGTATTTAATTAAATAATTCTTTCTTTCATCTGGATATATTTATAAACAAATTCATTAATCTATTATTGAATATCATCTGTATTAACTTTGTATACTATTATATAATTTAATATACCGGGTGTGCCAGAACTCCACTGACAAACTTTCAGGGCTTAATACGTATAGGGTGCAAAACGCTTTACACAAAAGTTTTACCACTAAGACAAGCAATGTGGTGGAATTTGTTAATAAAATTTACAAACATAAAAAGAACTATAAACAATTTACAAAAATCATGTTCAATGCACTGACACCCGACACCGCTGCAATAAGGAACGACGAACGCGTTCAAAAACGGTGGGCATGTTCATGCATGTTCGACTTAGTTCACTTCATTTACACGTGGCAGTAGCTCCTCAAGTGCTCTGACTGGAGTTTCGCACACAATTGTTTTCAGATGACCCCATAAAAAAATCCAGGGGATTCACATCTGGGGAGCGGGCCGGCCATGGTGTCGGGACGTTCCTGCCTATCCATTTATCAGGAACCCTCGCATCCAGACATGCACGGGCCTGGCGACTAAAATGTGCTGGTGTATCGTCATGCATAAATCACATTTCATGTGTCAATTGTACATCGACCGGGTCTAACCCATTGAGGAAGTCATTTTCCAGAAAATTTGTGTAAGTCGCTCCCGTTAAGTGATCCGCCAACACCAATAAATCTGTCAAATAGTTGCCAATAATCCCACATCAAACGTTAATTGAAAATCTTTGTTGATAACCTCTACCATGTATTACGTGAGGATTTTCTTCACAAGTGCATGTTATGGCTATCAAACAGTCCTTCCCTTGTAAACGCAACCTCATCGGTAAAAAAGTAACAACGATGGAAAAACGTTGTGCTGTTCTATTTAGTTCTATTTGTTCATTTTGTTCTATTTTGTGCTGTTCAAGAACCACCTACAAAATTGTACTTGTTGAGTAAAGTCATTACAATTCAGTGCCTGGACTTTGTGTATTCTAAAAGAGCTGTTCGCGAAGAACTCGCCCCTGTTGAAGCACTGGCTCCAAGTTCGTGTGCTACAGTCCGAACACTGGTACTCGGATTATTGGCAACAGCATCCAAAACATTTTCCTCTAACGTCACAGTACGAACTGTTCTATCACGTCCTGTATCTGTCATAGAACTCTTAAATTTTTCACGTTCTAGAAGACTTCGATGAATTTCTGCAAAAGTTGTATGATGACGCTGCTGCGTATTCGGAAAACGTTCTCCATAAATCCTTGAAGCAGCTCGGCCGTTGCCGTTAGCAACACAATAAGCTAAATACATGTCTGCCTAGTTCTTTGAAAGAATACATTTTTCACTATTGGGTAGATTTATGATCACATTCATGAACACACAATTTTCAATAAACTAAAAGTGGACATATGATTTTCGTAAAGCAATGATAAATTGATATTTTTTTGGGATTTATGAGAAAGATTTTATCGCAATAGGTGAATGATCTTGAAAGAGAACACCGATTATTTTTTGGTACAAATTAATCGCTTCACATTATGTTTTGTGTATTATTGACCGTTTTCCTTTAACGGAATTGTGTTTCCGTTATTTTTTTGTCGAGTATCTTGCAATGTAAGCATTTTTGACCGCATATGTATTAAGGATATTATGCATATTTTGCGACATAGAATCAGCCCTGAAAATTTGTCGGTGAAGTTCTGACATACCCGGTATAAAAAAAAAACTAAAATAAATAGTTAAAATAACAGGTTGTTAACAAATTTTTTTAATCACTATCACTTCTAGAAAATTATTTAGTTCGCGTGTTTAAAAGCGTTTCTTAAGCTTAAGCTGTTCTAGATATTTGTGCTAGATATTATATCTGGTTTTAAAATATTTTTTTAGGCAACTATTATGGGTACAGAAGCGACAAGACAGCAATCTTTAAATTATGGTTGCATGGTAACTGATAAAAATACTCAGGAAATCACTCACTATGTTGAAAAACCAAGTTCATATGTGTCTGCTTTAATAAATTGTGGAATATATTGTTGTTCTTTGGATATTTTCCAAATTATGGGTGAAACTTTCCATTCAAAAGAACAAGACTATTACAGGTATTGCATATATTAAAAAATAAATAATAACATTTCTACTTTAATTTATTATTTCAATTATAAAATTTTTTTTTAGGGGAAATGGTAATGGAAATTCAAATAAAGATGCTGGATATATTCAACTTGAACAAGAAATTTTAGCTCCTTTAGCAGCTACTGGAAAATTATTTGCTTTTCAAGTATGTAATTCCATAATGAATCGTTCATTTAAAAAAACACATGTCAATTGTTTTTCAATTTCAAGTTTTTATTGTTTTTACTCAAAAGATGTAACAAAATCTGATGTAACTGCGTAGACGCGGTTCACCGTAAAAATTCAAATTAAAAAAAATAAATGGCTTTTTGAAAATAATGATTCAATTACAAATGATTTTTTTTAGGTAAACAATTGGTGGTCACAATTGAAGACGGCTTGTGCCGCAATATATGCCAACAAACATTATCTTGAATTATACAGATCCAAACATCCTCATCGTTTATCACAAACTGGCTCTGCTTCTGGTGATAACACTTCAGCTAAATGTCAGATTATTTCTGATGTTTATATACATCCTTCAGCATCTATTCATCCCACAGCTGTTGTAAGTAAAAACTACGATTTATTCTATGATTCTCATATATAAACAAAAACTTAAGACTAAATAATTCTGAATTAAATAGTATGAGACATTTTTTTCTTTTTAGTTAGGTCCAAATGTAAGTGTTGGACCAGAGGTAACAATTGGTCCTGGAGTTCGAATAAGAGAAAGCTTAATTTTGGCTAATGCCACAATTGAAAATCATAGTCTAATTCTATATAGCATAGTTGGACATAATTCTAGAATTGGTCGATGGGCTAGAATAGAAGGCACTCCATCTGATCCTGACCCCAACAAACCCTTTGCTAAAATGGAAAATCCTGCATTGTTCAATAATGATGGCAGATTAAATCCATCAATAACAATTTTAGGTAACTATAACATTTTTTATTTAATATACATATATATATATATATATATATATATATATATATATATATATACATAATATGTTACTGGTTTTTAGGTTGTTATGTGACTGTTCCAGCTGAAATGATCTTATTAAATTCAATAGTTTTACCAAATAAAGAGTTATCACGTAGTTTCAAAAATGAAATTATTTTATAAATATTTACAAAAATCAATAATTTTTAAGATTTGTAATTTATATAAATAATAAACAATATTAATATCAACTCATACTTTTGGTTTTATTGTAAAAAATAACTTAAATATAATAAATCTAAAACTTACATGCTATAAAATTTTTCAAAGGCACATGTTAAAAAAATATTAAAAACAAACAATATGAATCCTATTTGTTTGCGATAATCCATGGATGCTTCATAACTTCTAATAATGTTAGTCTTTTTTGTTCATTGCGGATTAATAACTAAAAAATACATACACAATAAGTCTTTTCTAATGGCCAAAATATGATTTATTTACCTTGTTAATAACATCAATTGCTCCTGCTTTTATATGTTCTGGATAATTAATTTTCACAGATCGAATTTTTTTGTAAGTTTCATCTGTTGAATCGCTCTCAAATGGAGGATATCCACAGCTAAATTCATAACATAAAATACCTATAAAAGAATAATAATTTAGAAAAATAAATCTATAGAACAAAAACTATAACTATATATATACATATATATATATATATATATATATATATATATATATATATATAAATATATATATATATATATATATATAAAAATAATTACCTAAACACCATTGATCAACATGAATACTATATACTTTGCCTTCGATCATTTCTGGAGGTAGGTAATCAAGAGTACCACACAGGGTTTTACGTTTCAAAGATGGTGCATGAACTGACCACCCAAAATCAGCCAATTTAACGTCCCCACTTGCAGTTAACAATAAATTTTCTGGCTTGATATCACGATGAATTACTTGATTCTTGTGACAATAATTAAGAGCATCTGCCACTTGATATGTATATTTAGCAGCCCTGTAAGAAATATTAGTTGTGAAATAAGATCTGGTTAACATCAAGGGTGTAAGTACTTACAAATGTTCACTGAAGTAGCCACCTGGACTTTTCTTCAAGTGATTATATAATTCTCCTTGACCTGCATACTCTAATACTAGATAGATGCGGAAATCATCATGGAACCAGGCCAAGAGTTGTAAAATGTGTGGATGTCTGAAAAAATATTACTTCTGATTGTCACTTATGGATAGTTAAGAAGAAATTAACTAATGAATACCAAACAAGATTAATTCATACTCATTTATAGATTTTACAGAGTCGCAACAAAAGCCATCCACAAAAGTTGAGAAAGATCATCATAGTTTAAGACAATTCAAAGAAATACTGGGAACTGCCAACTGAAGCCTGCCTAAGATTGAGCAAAAATAAGCTTAGAATATTGACAGATATTTTGACAGAACATTACAAATTAAAGAAACGTCTTAACCCCTTGGATTGAGGGAGGATAATGATTGCACATTCTGAGAGTGTACCTCAAGGCCTACTATATGAGCCAACAAGAAATTCCTAGTGTTCTTGAAAGAAGCAGAATTGGAAGAGATGTAAAATTCGAATAATTAGAAATATAAGTGGGGTACAATTAATGTCAAAGTTAATGTATCATTGCAAATTCAGTTAATACTACAACCAAATTTTTGGGGCATCACAGGTCTGTTGCCCATTCAAATGTTTGTAGCATTCATAAAAAAAATGTTAGTTTAGTTTAATAATTGTTATAGCCAATTTGTCACTTGCACCCTATTGCTTCTGGTCCACTCATATAATATGGACCCTTTTTACAGCTAGACAAATGTAGTACAAAATGCATATTTAATAAGATAAGACAAGATTAAATAAGATCACAATTTTAATTAATATTAATGATTATCTTACTTTAGATGTGATTGGATTTCAATCTCTCTCACTATGAGTTTTTCAACTTTGTCTTTCACGATTTCGGCTTTGGAAAGTGTTTTTATGGCAACAATGTAACCAGATTTCTTTTCCTTGGCACAAAAAACCCGACCAAACTTTCCACGACCCAATCGGGAACCCAACTCGAAATCATCTAAAGACCACTCATAACTAAAAACAAAAATTAACATATAAACACATAGAAATATCAAATATTTATTCATTTAACCCTTCATCTGTAAACATGGGTCAATTACGTCCCCGCCAAAACGGTTTTGGTTAATAATTTTCAAGGAAATGAAGGGTGTTCCATATTATCTCCACCTAAGACAAGTTGTGTAGGGACAGGAACTGTCTGCTTAAGTGCAAAGTTGCTTTTGAGCAGATGCTCAAGTGAACAGTTGAAGTTTGGAGAGAGGATATCTTTACAGATAGTGTATACCAAAAGTACAAATAAGGTAAATGTTATACACTTATGAATGACAAAATGTAGCTTCAATATATAAATATATTCAACCTGTTTGTAGCTCTATAATATTAATAGTCTATTAATAGTGTTATTAAGACTACTATGACTACTAAGACTACTATGACAAATCCCATGTTGGAACAACTACTTCCCTGGCTAATACCACACAGGATATTCAACTATACAACAGACATTTGCATGTTATTACTAGTACCAGTACATTTCCTGTTATTAACAAGTACTAGATAAATAACATTGTTTTTAAGATCATTTCCTTCTATTTAACTTATGAGAGATAAATCTCGAAAAGCATCTGCAGATGGTTATTCACTTAAGTTAAATAGAAAGAAATGATCTTAAAACCAGTGTTATTTATCTAGTACTAGTTAATGGAAATGAACTTGTAATAGTAATAACATGCAAATGTCTGTTGTATAATTCAATATCCTGCACAGTATTAGCCAAGAAAGTAGTGGTTTCAATGTGGGATTTGTATTAGTAGTCTTATTAAGACTTAAAATTATGGAATTACGAACAGGTTGAATATATTTATATAGTGTGTCTGCGGATTGGGGTGATAGGGCAAAAATCGTAAAATTTTCATTTTACGACCAAAAATGGGCAATAAGAAAATTTTAGATCAAATGTACAAAGTCTTAATAAATTAGGAAAGTATGAAAATGCTTCAAGGGACAAGTACCGTTATTTATTATTTTTTACAAAAAATTTATAAAACAAAGTTGTTTATAAACTAACGTAAAGTCTGAATACAAAGTTTGAAATAAAAATTCGAATTTTTAATAATAAAATAATTACAGATTTTATTTGTTTGCATTTTACATTATTAGCAATGCAGCTACATTATTAGTAATACAGTCAGTTTTATATAACCCGAAATTATCTTTAAGGAAGCGACACTGGATTTAAGTAAAAAGGTATTACACAATTTTTATATACACTTGAACCTGTTGATGAAGAGAGACGTTCTGTTGATGAAGAGAGACGTTTAGAGTTTTGTTTATGGATAGGAGAAAATTTCCCTGAAAACTAAAAATTTCATAGACTTTTTTTTTACCGATGAATTTTCAAAAAATAGTAGTCATTGGGCTTACGAGAATCCTAATTACATAATAAACAAACGAGGTCAACGTTACAAAAAGCTAATGTATGATGTGGGGAGTGATGTGATGCTGCGGAGTAATGTTGGGGGGGAGTAATGTTGGTTTAGGGGGGAGTAATGTTGGTTTAGGTCTCAGTGTTGCGCGCCGACGCCAATAGGAGTGCAACGCCAAAATACTGGGAAATGCCTTTGAATATTATTCAGCCAACGAATCCTATCTCTAGCCTCCTCGCGGCACTCCCTGGGCAATGCAACGCTGTTGTAGAAAATAGAGAGGGGTGACTGGCGAATCTCCGGCGAAATAAAAGGGGAACCACTTGGCTAAGAGAAGGAAAACTCCGACAGAAAAGCAGGGTAGGTTCGCATGCCTAAAGGTGGCAGCCCCACCGGCGAACTAGGGTACTGAAGGTTGATAGCCTACATATCCGAAAACAAATTATCACCGAAACTTCAACGAAGAAAATTAACCGGACGGATCTACGATACACGACCTTTAGCATGAAAACACGGACACGAATTGGATGCTGGAATGTCAGAACGATGCACAAAACATGCAGCAATATAACATCAACATCCTTGGACTTAGCGAAACGCGCTGGAACGGGTTTGGTGAAACCAAATCAAGCAATGGAATGACATTCTTGTATTCTGGAAAAGAAAATGAAGATGACGTACATGAGCACGGGGTAGGATTTCTTTTAAGCCAGCAAGCCAAGCACGCACTTCTTAAATGGAGACCAGTGACAGAGCGAATTATACTAGCCAGATTCAATACGAGGGCCAGAAAACTGACAATTGTACAATGCTACGCATCCACAGAAGCAGCGGAGACAGAAGTCAAGGAATCATTCTACAGGAAATTCAGAAACATTCTTGACAATCTGGAAACAAGAAGACATTGTCATATTAATGGGAGATTTCAATGCACAGCTAGGAAGCAACGTTGGTCTAGAAAATATCATGGAAACACATGGAATCGGAAACTGTTCGGACAATGGACAAAAGTTCATTGTCTTCTGCAGCCAACAGAATTTAGGTGGTAGGTGGAACGCTCTTCCCACATAAACGATGCCACAAGGTCACATGGATATCTCCTGACGGCCACACCCAGAACCAGATCGACCATATTGCCATTAGTCGAACATGGCGGTATGTTAGGTCTTTTCAAAAATGAAATGTTCTTTTGGTTGCCTTCCTCCCACCTACGGTGGGGGAGAGGGCAGTTTTAGTTAGTGGAGCTATTGCCCCACCCCTCTCTTTCTTTGTTCTTCAAAATTTTCTCTCAGCAAATTTTTTCCACGATATCTTTATTTCTCCGCGATAGCACCTGATAACTTTTACTTCATACACAAACGAATTACGCGAAAAAAAAGCTCAATTTTTCCGGGAAATGAAAAGCTTGGAAATTATTTTTCTCGCGGCATTCGTTTGCGGATAAAAAGTGGACAATTCCGGTGCATGTATTTCCTCAAAATATTTGTTTTTAGGGTGGGTCCCGCTAACTTTCTGTTAAGTTAGCGGGATCCTATTTTCCCGGGAAATGGGAAGGGCGGGAAATTTTTTCTTTTTACAATCGTTAGCGGATAAAAAGCGGATAATTCCGGTGCAATTATTTTCTCAATATAATTATTTTTAGAATGGGTACCGCTAACTTTTTGTTAAGTTAGCGGGACCCCATTTTCCCGGGAAATGGGAAGAGCGGGAATTTTTTTTCTTTTTACAATCGTTAGCGGATAAAATGCGGATTATTATGTGCCGTCGCGGATTTTTTTTTTCCGAGTTGGTTCTGCCAACTTAACAGAGGTCACAACTAAACATAGACACAAAACCTCCAACCAGAGCAGAGATAAGCAAGTCCATTAAGGAACTAAAGGATGGGAAAAGTCCAGGCATCGACAACATCACATCTGAAATGATGAAAGCTAACTGCATGACCACGACCAAAATGCCTCACCTCTAATAAATACAATCTGGGAATCCGAAACACTACCGAAAGAATGGAGCAATGGCCTTCTGATAAAGCTCCCCAAAAAAGGAGACTTGAGCGGTTGCAACAACTGGAGAGGCATAACACTATTAACAACTGCATTGAAAATACTCTGCAAAATAATATTCACCCAAATGAGCAAAGCAATTGAACCTACGTTGAGAGAAGAACAGGCTGGTTTCAGGCCAGGAAGATCCTGTGTAGACCAAGTCAATACGTTGCGGATTATAACAGAGCAAGCAGCAGAATGGCAAACCACAGTATTTCTATTATTCGTAGACTTTCAAAAAGCTTTTGATACTATTAAATGGGAAAGCATTTGGGCGGCTTTAGACCGGAGAGGCGTCCCACCAAAAATAGTAAACATCATAAAAGCGTCATATGCGGACTACTCTTGCAACGTGGTACAGGAAGGGAATCTCTCAGAAGCAGTCAAAGTGTCTGCTGGTGTCCGACAGGGTTGCTTGTTGTCCCCGCTTTTATTTCTAATAGTACTAGACGAGGTCATGACGAGCGTTACAACACAGCCTCGAGGAATACGCTGGGGGCTATCAAGCAGGCTAGACGATCTCGACTACGCCGATGATATCTGCCTCATGTCCCATACACTCACCGACATGATGGAGAAAACAGCTAAGCTACAACAAGAAGCTGAAGAGATAGGCCTGCACATAAACACCAAAAAAACAGAGGATATGCGGATTGGCGCTACCACTAGCAGGGACATACAAGTAAACGGCGTAACAGTAAAAAGATGCGAACAGTTCTGCTACTTGGGCAGGATCATAGCAGTGGATGGAGGGGCCGACCTAGACATCGCCAGAAGAATCAACAAAGCGAAGGGAGCGTTCGCCCAACTGAATAACGTTTGGAGCTCTTCAATACTTTCCCGTAAAACGAAACTCAAACTATATAATAGTAACGTCAAATCCATCCTGTTCTACGGCAGTGAGACGTGGAAAGTAACTAAAAGCAGCACAAACAAACTGCAAGTTTTCGCAAACTGGTGTTTGAGACGGATCCTTAGAATCCGATGGCCTGAAGTGATATCGAACCACGATCTGCTTCGTTCTACAAACCAACTTCCAGTAGACGTTGAAATAAAGAGAAGAAAGTGGAACTGGATTGGACACACCCTACGGCGCAATCCACAAAACATTGCAAAACAAGCATTGGACTGGCATCCCCAAGGCAGTAAGCGAAAGAGAGGAAGGCCAAAAACAACATGGCGACGCACAATTGAAGCCGAAATCACCTCCACCGGCAAATCGTGGAATGAGTTGAACGTCGTGGCTCGAAATAGAGTCAGATGGCGACAATTGGTAGAAGCCCTATACCCCACTGGGGGAAACAGGAACTAAGAGAGAGAGAGAGAGAGAGAGAGAGAGAGAGAGGGAGAGGGAGAGGGAGAGAGAGAGAGAGTATGTGGATTTCTTTTTGATCGGATAATTGGGCCCATATTTTATAGAGGGAAATTTAAACCAGCATGTGTATTTGAACATTTTGTCTTACCATTTCTTAATACATTAAAGCCAGAAGTATGTAATAATTTGTCTGGGCAACAAGATGGCTGCCCTGCACATTGCACAGCCTTGGTCAGACAATGGTTACATGATCATTTTGGCGAAAGGTGGATAGAGAGGTTTGACCCAAACAATTTCCCAGCTAGGTCGCCTGAGCTTTCATTATTAGATTTCTTTTTGTGGGGTGTCGAAGCAATCCATGATCTCAATCTGCCGCGAACCATTCGTAAAGTATAGTGTAGATTTATTAAGTTAGCAGAAAAGTGTGTCAAGTTAGTAGGTGGCTATGCAGAATAATTATTCAAAATTCGAATTTTTATTTCAAAATTTGTATTCAGACTTTGTTTAATAAAATTTTTGTAAAAAATAGTAAATAATGTAACTTATGCCTTGAAGCATTTTCAAACTTTCCTAATTTATTAACACCCTGTACATTTGATCTAAAATTTTCTTATCTTCCATTCATTTTCTTAACAAGCAGAACTTTTTATAAAGAATGACTTTTGGTAAAATCAAAATTTGACGATTTTTGCCGTATTGGGTGGGGTACCCAATCCGCGGACACACTGTGTCTTTGATAACTTTATATGATAGAATCTATAATTATTAGTATGGTTTCACCAATATTAATGAAAAATGTTTTTTTTTTAAAACCAGGTGACAAAGAAAAGTGAAAAACACGTTATTGCTGTGTGAAATGTCCAAAACCAATTTGATAATCATCGAGTAATGTGTTGTGTAAATTGAGTAGCTATTTTTAATATCAAAATAACAAATACAAATATTTTTGTATAATTATAGAAGCTGTGGTAAAATTAAAAAAATAATTATTTAAATTTTTTCGTTCCAAAATCTAGTAAAACAAAAAAAGATCACTCAGACTTTAAGGAGAAAAAAGACGACATCCTAAGAACACATTGAAATCAATTGAAGAAGAATTCAACATAACACAATCGAGAGATTACTATAAAACATTCAGAGAACAAATTCAGAAATATGAACCTCCAATGCTAATAATGAAGGATGAAAATAGTAATTTGACCCATAACAATACAGACAATGCAAGAATCCTGACTAAATACTTCAATAAACTCCTAAATTGCAAAGAACCAACAAAACTCCTTAACTTTTAAAGACACTGGCACTCTGATAACTACACCACCAGAAAACATCAACCCCACAACAATACCAAGCAGTAGATGAGATGAAAAATTACAAAGCACCAGGAGAAGATCAGACGTTTGCAGAGATCTGGAAATATGCAGAAAGATCAGCAAAAATTGCTCTTCATCAACGGCTTGTCAACAACTGGATTCAAGAAAAGCTACCAGAACACTGGACCACAGCCATCATTCACCCAGAACACAAAAAAGCAGACAAAGCAGATCCTACAGGGGCACTCACTCTTAGAAAAAACATTCAAAATCCTTTCAAGATTCATCCTTAATAGAATCAGATTACAACTCGAGAAGGAACTAGGAGAATACCAAGGAGGTTTCAGACCCTGGAGGAGCTGTCCTGACCAGATCATGAGTCTCAAGCTAATAATGGATTACAACAGGAAGATAAATAGAGATATGGTGATCACATTTATAGACTTCCAAGAAGCATATGATAGCATCCACAGGGAATCCCTACTAAAAATTCGAAGACATCTTGGACTACACCGCAAATGAATAAACATGATAAAACTGACCCTCACAAACACCAAGTCAAAAGTGAAGTTCTGGGGTGAATAATCGGAACCATTTGATCAAAACAGGATTATGCCAAGGTGATGGACTCTCAGCACTACTGTTCAACTGCGCTCTAGAAATGGTAATGAGGGAATGGTTTAAACAATACCACCCACCCAAAAATAAAAATAGGCAGAATGAAAAGAAACTGCCTTGGTTTTGCAGACGATTTGGCACTACTAGCAAATGACATAGATGAAGCCAAAACTCAGATATCAGAACTTCAAAATATTGCAATTAAATTTGGCCACAAAATATCATTTGAAAAAACAGTAATTATGCCTCAAAAACCAACAGTATTCAAAGAAATAAACATAAATGGCAATAAAGTAAAAATTGTAGCCCAATTCAAATACCTTGGAGAAATAATAACAAACAATCTAAATGAAAAAACTTCGATCCAAAAAAGAAGAAACAAACTAGCTAAAGCACAAAAATTAACCTGAGACATCTAGAGAAAAAAATTGCCTATCCATACATGCAAAAATAAAGCACTGCAACACAGTTATAACACCAGAAGCCACATATGCAGCAGAAACACTGTTCTGCTTAAATGAACAATCAAAGACCAACAAACTTCAGAAGGTCAAAAGAAGAATTGGAACAACGTGCATCAATAAAATTTAGCAGAAATACAGACAGTGGAGGATGGTGCCAAACAAAGTTGTGTACAAAGAGCTAGAACCAATTACTGACACTATGCATAAAAGGAGACTGGGGTTCTTTGGGCACACACTGAGAATGCCAGATTTGAGATTTCTGAAACAACTGGTACAATACAATCTCAACTCCAAAAATACACCAACAGGATCAGAGAAATAAGAGAGGATCTGAAAGAAATTGGGCCTACAGCAGAAGACACCACATACAAGATAAAATTAAACTAAAAAATCAAGGACACAAATATCCACTTCCCACTCACAAAGAAGAAATTCATAATATAGGTATTTTCAAGTGAAGAACGGGCATGAAGATCGGAATGTATGAAAAAGTACTGGTGAACTGCAAGCTGAACAAATTGCTCAAACAATCCCCTCAAAGAGACTTAATTAGGGTCATAAAAAAAAAAGAAGAAGAAGCTGTGGTGGCCTAGTAGTCAAGATTACTAAGCCATAAGCTCCACGTTCAAATCCTGGGGCACAAACAAAAATAAGCCACCATACTCCTGTGCACAGCTCTGGCAAAGCCATGACAGTAAATGTGCTGCAAAACCTCCCCTAATAGTTAGCTCGCCCACATTAAAAACTGTAAGGGCTCAGATCAAGACACCAAGCACAAGTGTAGGCAGAGAAAGGCAGCAAAATCCCTTAGAGGGACATAAGGCAAGGAGTAATTATGGAAGCTAAAATAAATGCTTTTTACATTATAAAGTGATTAAAAGCTAATACCTGATTTATTCACTGTTTGTCCTCTAAACCTAAGCAGTTACAACTTCAGTTATAAATCTTAATATGAAAAAAAAAAATTGAACATTTTGATAGGTATAGTTGAAGGTTCCCAAAATGAACACAAATTATTTCAAAATTTTCTGATGTAGGTAAAAGTGGTAAAAAAAAATGACTGGTCAGGAGTGACAAAGGGAAAGTGACCATGAAAAAACATTTATAGATGAAGGGTAAAATTGGTGATGAAATATTTATTTATAGGCACAAGATAAGAGTCCATGTATTGTACTGAAATAAGTTTGTTAGTATTATTAAGCACTTTAACTTACTCTGGGTTGCCATAAGCATCATGTGTAACCATGTTTCTGACCATGGTTTTCGTTCTTTCAATATAATGAGGTGGAATTGCGTGTTCGGCAATATATTTATCGACGATCTTGTCGGGCTTTTGCATTTCGATTTTCTTTAATAAACACTTTGTAATAATAATTTGTTAATAAACACAAATATCTAAAATGACCGTTAATATTTCAACTTGACAGCATTCAAACTAGTATTAAAGTAGTGGGGGTATACGTTTCACGTTTTCGATAATAGGTGGAGAAATTATATTTTGTCAAGCTTGTTTTAAATTCGTCAAAGACTTGTTAATCATTATAATAGTTCTTTACTACATTAAATCGTATAAATGAAAAGCAGATTAACCAGAAATTCAAGATCTATTACCCAACAATTGCCATGGAATGGTGGTACATGTGTGCTTATAAAAAGCTTCTAGCAAAAGATTCAAAAATCTTTGGCTCTTTTCAACCGATACACTTCGGTAAAGTATGATAGATACTACTTCTCAATTTGCTTTGCCTTTCATTTTCATTTTAAATATGCATAAAATATTCCGTCGAGGGCCGCAAGTTGCACAGGCCTCATCTAATTTATTTGTTAAATCGAAAGTTTCAAATATCGCATATCAAGCTTCAGCGCCTTTCTGGCAGAAATCGCTAACTAATAAAAACGATCAGTGGGGGAACACTATTTGGTAGTTAACGGTTTACAATTTTTGAATTGGAATTTACATGCAACATGATTATACATAATGGTTGAATGGTTAAGGATGTGGATTTTAGGGCGTAGGTGAGATTTTGGTCTAATTTAGATCAGATATATCTAGAATCCAATAATAAAGTGCAGTATAATCTTGATTATCTGACGATTGGTTAATCCCGCACGTTTAGTAATCCGGCACCCTGGGGAAACACGTGTATTTTCTTTCCGCTGACCCGCGTCGGCTATAAACCCTACGCACAGCAGAAATAACTCAAAAAGAGGCACCCTTAAACTCTGAAAACTTGATTTCTCTTGAACATGTCTAAGGCAAAGAAACAGAAAGCAAAATTATATTGTATACTTAATATTTTTTCAGTTATTTTTAGTTAGTACAATCTGTTCTTAGATTGTACATATTTTTTGTATGTACACGTTTACCTATATAGATACATATTTTATTCTTTCTGAAATACAATTGTAAATAAAATATGGAAAATCAAGATTATGCTGTAGCAAGTTTCCAAATTATGCAATATTGAATATAACATTAAATTTGTATTTTGTCGCGAGTCGGAATAGTTTTAAATAAAATGCAATGAAAAATCTTTTATCTACGAATTTGAACCCCCAAACCCAAAAGCAGTGCTAGCGCTGCTGTCATGTTAAATGCGGTAAAATTAAACAGGAAATTTATGCATGAACTTTAACGTCAGGTGTATGTCTGTTAAAAGTCCAATTGTAGGTATGTAATACCTGTAACCTGCACCGCATTCCGAATTTTCCCTACACCTATGTGAAAAACCATGAAATGGACAGTGAAAAGTAATAAATCAATGACTGAGACAACAAAACCAAAATAATTTTGAAACTAGAAACAACTTTATTTACAAAAAAAAATGTATTGTCCTTCCCCATCCTTATTGTCCCTTAAATAAAACTAACTTAGTATATTTCTGACGAATATACTCATCTTTTCCACACATTTTGTTCTCTTCATGAAAAAAGCGGACATTTAAATATAAATTTATTATTAATTTGCACAGTTGTGCCCTGTGATTGTCGAGGATACCATGCAACATCACGTGGTTGTTCATTTCGGGGCTGTTGAAAGGAACTCCTAATTTAAAAAAAAAATTCATTAATGATGATGGGTTTAATATTTTTGGCGGTTAAACGATGGGACTTTTGTCTAACAATTTTTTCCGATAATTTACAAATAGCGGACACATCTTTTGATGGTGATAAATAAAATGCTCCACGATCTTTAATTTTAGATAATAATGGTATATCATCTACAATTATATGCTGAACACATGTAGGGCAGTCAATTTTCTTAACTACTTTCTTTGAAATATAGCCTGCAATATATTCCACAACATTATCAATATAAGGGTTTAATTGCCAGAAACTAGTTACATAATCATGCACAAAATCTGATACAGGTTTATCCAGTGTTGGAAGATCACCCAAGGGGCATGCATTCTGTTTTCTCGTTGAGACAACATGCAAAATTTCAACCCCATCAAAGAAGCAGTTGCCATTCTCTACCTCTTTGATTTCGTGTCTCACCAACAAACGTTTATATGCACTTTTGAATTGGAGAGCATCAGGGTTATTATTAAACCCTCCCTTACTTCTAATTGCACTAAAAAATGTCTCTAAATAATCTTGAGAAAGTTTATATGTCAACAAATACGTGAAACCGTTGGTTTTTATTTTATCAAACAGCTGAAACATATTTGTTAATAATATTATTAAGCCTATAAAGCCAGTTTTCCTATTGGATTTTAGGAGGGCTTTGCCATCTGCATCATTTAAACTAGTAATATAGGAGAGAAAATTATCTGCATACTTCTTCATTACTTTGTAGTTGTTCTCTGTTAATGTAGCATCAATTTGTTTTTTAGAGTATCTATTTTTACAATTCAGCATATCTGCAATATTGTTAAAAGTTAAACAGAAATCTGCAGTGGGCAAGCAGCCTGAAAATTGTGTTTTTAAATGTGAATCAAGAACTGTACTTAAAAATACAAAAGACTTATAGACACTCTCACTTAAAACTTGCATTGCTAATCGAACGTTCATGCAGTTCTTAGTAAAATTTACATGCTTCTCTATTAATTTGTTAGCCAATCGCAACCCCTCATGTTTTTGCAAATCTTTCAATTTTACAATATACACCCATTTTATTAAATAACCACCTGCAGTAATATTTTTTTATCTCCAAAGGTGTTTCGAATTAACTTAATCATGTGACACAAATCCAGGAACACATAACAAGGTTATGATGTCACAGGGTTCTGAAAATATGGTTTAAAATAGGGACCATAATCGAAATTTGCCCCTAGATTTCTACACAAGCTTAAATTTGTTGTTGCTCCATCAAAAGTAATGGAATACACTTTAACCTTACTTTCCTCCAACAACCAAAATGCTCGTGTCAATATATTTGTCTGCTCGCTTCCATTTAGGCCATGGTTTAAAAAAATACCCAATGGGAATCTTCCATCTTTCATTTAATGACACTGCCATAAGAACCAGAGCATTATTTGCCATTGGCACATTATCATTGTCCTGCTTAATATCAAATGTTTCAAAATCAACACCACCATGGAATTCATTATGTTGGTAAACTGTTGCTTCTTTAATGGACATTTCATCAATAACCAAATTGATGATAATTTTTTTGAAGTAGCACGAAGGGCCATAGCATCCAATGCCTCTTTTGTGAAGCCTGGGGAACCATCGACAACTCTGTACCATTGTCGCACGGTCGATGGATGTGGAAAAAGTTTTTTCCAATGCTTTTGGACATAATTGTAGGCCTTTAGCGAGTAGAAATGTAGGGTCAAGGCAAAACTCCGTATTTCAGGCGAATACTGTCCCTTTTTCTTTATTTTTCGTGACACAATTTCCCTCATGCTACTAAGTAGCACCTCCTATAAAAAAAATCTATAAATGCATGGAAAAATATAGTGAGTTTGAGAAAAAATAATACTACACCCTTTACCATATTAATCTATTATCATAGGAATAATGCCAATGTTCAAGCATGGTTTTATAAATTTAAAATTCAAACCTTCTATTTATTAATTAAGATAGTCTTGGAGTAGCATTTGAAGACATCATGACATATGTACCATTAGAGTATTTCCTGCTTCTTCAGTAATTAGTCTTTGGTTACGCAAATTTTTGATCAAATCTTCCAGAGAAGCAATACGTTTCAAAAGATATCTACTTTTATCCTGTAATCTTTTTATTTTCTTGTTTTTTTCGGCGTCAAATCGTCTCACTAATGACAAAACTCTTCGAGCTTTTCTAAGGGTTGCCATGTCAGGGGTTGTAATTTCAGAAATAAATCGTGGCTCTTCAAATTTTCGCTTTTTAGGAGTATGAATTATTTATACGCTCTCAGCACCTGAAAGTAAACAAATGCTTTTATAAAAATGAATACAAACTAGTGCAATAACTCTTACTTTCTTCTTTTTACTCATTAGATACTAGTACTTTTCCCAGCCAGCGTTGAATGTTGCAGGAATGTTGCAGCAATGTTCCGAAGGCTGCACAACATTCCGAATGTTGCAGCAACATTCCTGAACATTCCAGTGGCAACGTTGCAATGTGAATGTTGCAACAACATTATTACAACATTTCAGTTGCAACATTACAATGTGAATGTTGTAGCAACATTCTTACAACATTCCAGTAAGGCTGCGCCAATTATTTTTTTCATTATTAATATTATATTTTATTTTTACTGTGATTATTTTTACTCGTCTCACTTTTTTTTATTCTTATACTCAAAAATGTATTATATTTTTAGTTATTTTTCCGAACGGTGCGTGTATTTTCCGCCGATCGGAATTTGCATATACACGCATTGTGATATACTCAATGAAACGTTGGTGTACTTATCTACGCTCTCTCTTCTTTCTGTACTCTTCTCTTCCACTTTTATGTAGCGTATTAAGGCGGGATTACGATGAACTTAACGTGACGAGATGAGACGTGATGAAAACCTAAAACCCATTGTTTTATATGCGGCCCATTACGATCGAGGTAATGTGAAGTATCCGAACTTAACGTAATGTGAAATCTACCAATGTCGAAAGTTTCACGTCGTGTCGCCTTAATCTTTCGGCCAATCAACGCTTTCGATTCTTGCGCGCATGCACTCGAATTCAAGAGTGTCATTTTCCATTGTGTTGACATTCACTTTGTTTACAGTTCGAAAAGTTGTTTATAAATTAAAAGTTAAAAAATGTCGATTAATGACGTTTTGTCAGTTGAGTGTGTGCGGGCGTATCCCCAAATATATGATAAGGGGCATGCAGGTTTCAAAAAAATACTCCCCATGGAAGAATGTGGCCGAAACATTTAATGGTAGGTTATGTTGCATCTTTTGATTCGTAATTTACAGTTCATACTTTTCTATATCTTTATTTCAGCAACAGTAAAAGGATGTAGCTCCAGGTGGCAAATGCTTGGTGAGAGATTTGTCAAAGTACATCGAGGGCAGGCAGCGGCATCGACTCGTCCAGAATGTCCCTTATTGCAAATATTGCAATTCCTGAATCCCCATATTAGGAAAAGGAAGTGTATGAATACTATGTCCCTCTTAAAGGCGTTTACATAACCTACTTGTACAACAAACACGTTGCCTTAAAATTTAGTTGGCAAGGTCGTTCGAATAAGAAACGATGTTTTAGCCAATTGATGATGGTGAAATTACTCTGCAGTAAGTTTATTTCTTTAAAAGTGAACATTTTTATATTTTTGCCAGATATTTTTACTTATGTTTTATATTGTCCTACAATTTTACAGAGACTTGGCGGAGAGAAATGGTCGGAAAAAGATATAGAAGAGACTCTGGGGAAATGACTTATTCAAACTCCAACAAGAGTGAGTCGAGTCAAAAAAGCAACTGCAGAAGTTTCCTCTGATGAGAATAACAATAAAAGTACATGACTTTTAAAAAAAATATTAAAAGTGAAAGTGAAATATGTAAATAAAAGAGAATAAAACTAAAAATATAATTATCTATTTTTCAATATTCAATATTTTCCTATAACATTCCTGCAATATTCCTGCAACATTCATGCAATGTTCGCAATCTTCCTGCAACATTTATGCAATGTTTGTAATGTTCCCGCAATGTTCGCAATCTTCCTGCAACATTCATGCAATGTTCGTAATGTTCCCGCACCGTTCGTAATGTTCCCGCAACGTTCGTAATGTTCCCACAACGTTCCTGCAATGTTCCCGCAACGTTCCTGCAATGTTCCCGCAACGTTCCTGCAACGTTCGCAATGTTCCCGCAACGTTCGTAATGTTCCCGCAACGTTCCTGCAATGTTCGCAACATTCCCGTAACGTTCCTGCAATGTTCCGTGCAACGTTCCCACACCATTTCTGAACGTTGCAGAGAGGCGGACATAGGAATGTTGTTGGAAAGTTTGCAGGAATGTTGCAGCCATGTTTAACGTTGCGAAAATAACATTGCTGCAACGTTCAACGTTGGCTGGGTTGTTGGCCAACTGTATGACAGGTTCTGTTGTGGTGATTTCAACCTCAGATGTTATTACAGCCGGTGTTGCCAATAGGCAAATATCTTGCTTTACATATGTAGATGAAGCTTCAATAAATTCATCAAGTACTGCAGGTGGTGGGTTAGGAACTGATACTGTTGGCACTGCCTCCCTTTTCAGAACCATTCTTCCAATATATAGTTTTGCATTGGGTTCCACATAATCATCCATTTTAAAGTGAAGCGAACATATTCTAGTGTGTGATATGTCATCCACTTCTTCTGATAATCCAACAGCCTTAAATCATTTTTTTTTCTTTGCGCGTTGTTGCATCCTTAGGAAATCTTTGATAACATCATTTGATTAATATATGGTTCAATTTTTGGAATAACATCTACAATACAATAATTTTAATACTTAATTATGAAGACTTCTTTTGGGATGCGAGGATTTTATCGATAAACACAAGTAACAACTTGTCGACATGTTTAAACTAAATACACTTCCGAGCATAAAATTAGGGTCACTCCATAATTTAAAGTTATTTTAGAAATTTTTAGTTTTTTACGTTTTTTTTCGGTTGTAACAGTTTACTAATTGATTGCTTGAATAAAATAAAAGGTTTTTGTTGTTCAAAGTTTATTGAAAGTAATGAAAATGAACAATTTTAATTTGATATGCTAAGTAATGAATATGAACAACTATACATTAATATGCTTTTGTTGAAACAAAAGAAAGTTTAAGGACTTCAGTAGTGGGTATTCCCTCCTCTGGCAGTGACAATAGCTTGCAAACGACGTGTCATGCTCTGGATTAGATTTTGGATCACGTTCTGCGGAAGATTGTCCCATTCTTTCACCAGTATGTCGCGAAGCTCTCTAGAATTTCTGGGGGCCGGCACATGTCTCCGTAAAAGTTTTCCCATGTCATACCAAATATGGTCAATTGGATTTAAATCTGGACTGCGAGCTGGCCAAACAAATCGCGTGATTTCACACTCGTCAAGAGACTCAGTAACTATCCGAGCAGTATGGGGCCGTGCGTTATCATGCATAAATGTTGCGTCGTCTCCAAGAATAACCATGAATGGTAAAACATGGTCTTCTAGAACCTCTGTCAGATACCTATGCGCAGTCAACGTCCCATTCTCGATAAAGACTAAGTCCGTGCGAGTGTCAAAAGATATGCCTCCCTATGCCATAAGTGATCCTCCGCCAAATGGTAGTCGCTCGGCATTACACGCTTGAGCATATACTCTCACCTTATCGTCACCACACTCTTACATGTCTAACTGAGCCCGTAAGACAGAATTGCGGTTCATCGAAAAACAATACGCGTCTCCAATCCGCTATTGTCCAAGTCAAGTATTCTCGTGCAAAATTCAACCTCGCAATCGGGTGTGCACGGGAAAGCGGCGGTCCAGTAGCTGTAGTTCGAGAAGATAATCCAACAGCATAAAGTCGTCTCCTAACTGCCCACTCACTTATGTTTACATTTCTCACTTCTTGCAGGTGATTTCGAAGGGAAACTGCTGTGACTGTTCGGTTTCTCAAAGCACTAGAAACGAGAAAGCTGAAATCCTTAGCTGTTGGAGTTTTGCCTCGGCCTGAACAAGGTCCTCGAGTGAGCAGACCTGTCTCTTCCAACCGCCGCCATACTCGTTGTACACTCGAGAGACTTACACCAATCTTTCTTGCAGTTTCGCGCTGAACGCGACCGTCTTCTAAGCCGCCACAATTTGTGGCGCAACAACGGGATTTATGCTCATTGCAAAATACTAACAATGACAACAATTTACAACAGACAGACGACACCACCGAAACAAATGCTATGCTGTCCTTAAACTTTCTTTTGTTTCAACAAAAACATATCAAAGTAAACTTGTTCATTTTCATTACTTAGCATATCAAGTTAAAATTGTTCATTTTCATTACTTTCAATAAACTTTGAAAAAGAATAACCTTTTGTTTTATTCAAGCAATCAGTTAGTAAACTGTTACAACCGAAAAAACACGTAAAAAACTAAAAAATTTTAAAATAACTTCAAATTACAGAGTGACCCTAATTTTATGCTCGGCAGTGTATATGGATTTAACACACCACACAACAAGAAAAAACCATATATATTGAAAAACACTAAAATTAGGTTAGGCACGTGCATGATACAAATACAAGGGTATGCTCATCCCGTGAACGAAAATAAAACCTGTTCTGCGAATAGCTGGGTCCGCTTGCTGACGTCACCTTCCTCTAAAATAGTTAATCGTCTACCTTCGAAATAGTTCATCAAAATCTCTTAAAATTATCAAGGACCTAAATGTATTTTTCTTCCCCAAAAAATCACCATTTTTTTAACAAAGAAAACACAGTCTGGCCTTCGTACTATTAAACAATTCAAATTCGCCGCGTAATGATGCAGTTATGAGGTCAGCTAGCTGCCGCAATCTAATTGGCTGGCTAGATTAGCATGCGCAAGAGCATACCCTTGTATTTATATCATGGGCACGCGTCTCGTGTTGATGAGTCATGTGTTTAATTACGGGCATGGAATTGGTTGGTAGTTGGCGTACCAGCCAACAATCAGACTACGGTACAGCAACATGGTTGCTATCTCGTTTTGATTTGGGAACTTTCGCCTCCAAATACGCAATATAGACAGTACTATATATATGGGATTGCCTACATCTATGAGCACTCTTATTCCAGTTTAACCTAAATAAGTACTAAATAATAAGATATGTAACCATTAAGAATGTATTTCGTTTCATTTCTATCACGTTATAGTAAACAATAAGTTATAGTAAATAATGTCGAGTAACAGATAATATATATATATATATATATATATATATATATATATATATATATATATATATATATATATATATATATATATATATATATATATATATATATATATATATATATATATGAAAATACAACTGTTTGTTTATTATAATGTTAAATAATGTACCTACTAAGATATAAATTTGTTACATCAAACATATTTTCTTATTAAACAGAAACAGATTAGTATTGTCGTAGATAAAGTATAGAACATAACTCGAGTTTTAAGGCAATTACTTGATCGCGGAATTACGCGTTACGTGTTATTTACTATGCAGATAGCTATTCAGTTAACCTAAAGAGAAAGATACGATCTTTGAACAATGTGATTTATCTAGTTCTTGTTTAGTGCGACCAGACAAATATCTGTTGTATAATTTAATATCCTGCGTGGTATTAGAAAGGGAAGTAGTTGTTTCAACATGAGATTTATTTTTGTAGCCTTAAAAAGACCTACTAATATTATAGAGTGATGGAAATATGTAAATAAAATGGTTTTTTACATTTATATATTTATAAATGTAATATTTTGCTTGATTAAGTTGGTGTGAGTGTATCTATACAGGATAAGATTATGCCAGCCTATTCTAGTATTGTGTAGGATTGTCTAGTCTTGCCAAGCGTAGTCTAGTCCTGTCTGGCATTGTCTGGTCTTATCTGGTCTTGTCTGGTCTTGTCTGTTCTGGGCTGGTCTTGGTTGGTCTTGTCTGCTCTTGGATGGTCTTGTTTTGACTTGTCTGGTCTTGTCTGGTTTTGTCTGATCTTGTCTAATCTTGTCTAATCTTGTCTGGTCTTGTCTGGTCTGGTCTAGTCTGGTCTAGTTTGCTCTTGTTTGGTCTTGTCTAGAGAGTAGACAGAGTTTACACTACGCCACTGCTTCCCATTCAATTGCGCACGCGCGAAATTTAAAAATGTGCGCTATTCTAGGAATTTCCCCAAACATCCCTATTTTTGATTTATGGAAACCTCAAACCATGGAGATTTTAAAAAAATTTGGCTATGCAGATCCTTTTCAAATCTCAAAAAAGTAAATGTAGAACACGTATTCAAATCTGGACAAAATTATCTCTTTTCGGCGGACGCAACTTGGGTTACAACTTTGATAATTAATACATTATCTAGTTTCAATTGCATAAATACTTTTAAATCTCTCTGTATTTTGTTATCTCTTAACATGTTTATCAATAGTATACTATTTCAAATTTGAATGTCATTGTCAGTTATCAAAATATTTCTCTAAAAAATCTTATCAGTTTCTCCACAAAAAAAAAATTAAAAAATGTCCACTAATGTTAAATGATTTTGACAGGCATTGTTATGTAACAAAATTCTGTAATTATTTAAGGTTAAATAAATAGAACGATGAGCAGTAATGAGTGTATTTAAACGATCCATAGTTCAATTAGCACTCAACGTGACAACAAGTTCATTGAGAAATTATTCTTCATTAAATATGGGTACGATTCGTGCTGCCTTGATCCAAAACCTTGTCAAACAAGATCGAGATACCAACTTGGAACAGAGCAGGAACTTAATAGATGAAGCTAAGAAGTGTGGTGCAAAGTTGATTTGTCTAGCAGAATGTTTCAATTCACCTTATGGAGCTAAATATTTTGATCAGTTTGCCGAAAACATTCCAAATGGACCCACTTGTGAGATGCTATCTGCTGCAGCAAAGTGTAACGAAGTTTATCTTATTGGTGGAACTATTCCAGAACTTTCCGATAACAAATATTACAATACTTCTACTGTTTGGAATCCTGCAGGAGAATTGGTAGCTACATACAGAAAGATACATCTTTTTGATATTGACATTCCTGGTGGCATTACATTTAAAGAATCCGATATATTATCTCCTGGGAATAAATTGGCAACATTCAAAATCGATAACATTTTAATTGGAATTGGAATCTGTTATGATATGCGATTCGAAGAATTAGCTAAACTTTATGCACTCATGGGTTGTAAAATGCTTGTTTATCCAGGAGCTTTTAACATGACCACTGGACCTTTACATTGGGAGCTTCTACAACGAGGAAGAGCTTTGGATAATCAACTTTATGTTTGTGCAATTAGTCCAGCAAAAGGAACTGAAGGTTACATAGCTTATGGACACTCACAAGTTACTAATCCTTGGGGAAAAGTTATTGCCCAGGCTGGATATGACGAGGAGATTTTATATTCCGATATAGATTTTAAGGAGTGTGAAAATATTAGGGAACAAATTCCTATTTCCAAGCAGAGGAGAACCGATGTTTATGATACTATTAGGAAAGATATTTAAAAATTAATTTGATGTTAATCTTTAGATATACTTGTATTGATCTATTGATCAAGTTTATATGTTTTAGAGTAAATATATTATTGTCTATATTTATTCCCTTGTAATATTGTTTTATCCAATCTTTTAGATACTTGGTCTCTGGTTTTATCCAATGAAATACATTGGTAGATTTCTTTTATATACTGTGCTTATAATATAAGAGTGTAAGTGGTTAAGAATTTAACTATGATATACACCACAAGAGGTC
Organism: Phosphuga atrata; assembly: GCA_944588485.1. Taxonomy (NCBI): domain Eukaryota; kingdom Metazoa; phylum Arthropoda; class Insecta; order Coleoptera; family Silphidae; genus Phosphuga; species Phosphuga atrata. The sequence continues at coordinate 63,676,426 of OX155892.1, forward strand.
AGATTCTGAATTATATAAATTAAGACTGCATAAGAAATAGTTTACAATTATATTTATGGTCATATTATTTTGTTTAATCTTAAAGGTTATCAAAGTACAATTTCACAATGTGGTGAAATTTATTATATTGAGTCATAATTACTAATTTAGAATACACAAATAAAATTTAAAACAATGATTTTACTATATAGTTTTCCTCATCCATCTAGAGATAGGGACAGAGGGACTGGACTAAAGAAACTATAACAAAAATATAAAGTAACTTAAAAAGTAACTTATAAAGTAACCAAACTAACTTTAAACAGGGAAAAACAAATTAAAAAGATTAGAGGCAATATACTTGGCAGAGATTACATGCACTTTAATAGACCTAGATAGATAGAGTGTGTCCTACTCGGTAGTGTAGTGGACAACACACCCAACAAGCGGGAGAACGGGGTTCCATGCCCGATCGAGGCAGAGGCACTTTCAAACAGGGAGGCACTAACCATCTGAGCTGCTCACCCTGGAGGAATGCGAAATAAGCGATACCGGGGTGGCGCCTACTAAAAGCTAACTCTATGAATACTCTTTCCTTTCTTCAATACTTTTCTTCCAATAAAATGAGGTTCCCGCAAACCACAATAAAAAAATCTTGTCTGTCTAGACATGTCTGTTTAACACTAAACCTACCAAATATCAAATGACCGTTTCCGAAATTTCGTTTAAAAATTTTCCTGTACAACGTTACTGTATCACTATGCAACTTATTGACTTTTCCTAAAACATACATACAACCCATTTTTCAATATTTACAACTTTCTTTATTGTTGCCTTCATGAAAAAAAATTATAGCATGTCTAGTCTACCACGAACGGTCATTTGACCGTTTGAAAAATTCATGAAATTTTCGACTATATTCTTCGGAAAGCGCACTCCTGAAATTGTTTTACGAGTCTACAATGTAATTATGACAACACAGTGCCGACAAAAGCGCGATAAGAAAAAATGAGCGTTCTTTGTACGACAGTACGGTCCAGAGACAAATATCTAAAGACGGTCTGGTACGACTGTACGGACTGACTGGTACGGTCTGGCGATCCGAACAGAGTGCATCAAGTTTGGACAGTGTATCAATAAAAATTATTACGTGGTATAAGTGATAGTTTCGACAAAGTTAACAGAGCTAACAATATTTTATGATTTACATTTTTTTTTTTTTTAATTTTTGGTCTCAATGTTTTAGCCCCCCGCCCCGTTTCATTTAAATTTTTATATTTTAGGTTTTACTTTATCATTTGTGTATTCTTCCCCAAAAATGTCAAGACGCTCTAGAAATATCAATTTATTAGAGAAAATAAGTAATATCGACGAGGTTTGTTCGTAGGATGATCAAGAAGTTTCCGATATCGATAATGATACAGTAGAAAATAATTGTGACTTATTTTATAGCGATACGGACGAAAGGAATATTTAAAATATACTAAGAGGACAAAAAAGAAAGAGATTTATAGGTAGTTCCGAAAGTGAAAATGAGGAAGAGATTGAAACTGCTATGGACGGAACTGTTTGGTAAAAAATAAAAGAAGGGTCTAATCGTGGAAGAGCATCGGTTTATAATATTTTGAAGGAAATAGGACCGACAGGGTACGCTAAACGAAATATTATAAATGGCAGAGTTGAGTCAGCATTTTCCTTGATTATTGATCATGATATGATTGAACGTGTAAGAAAATATACGGAATTATAGGCATTTTGAGTGTTGAAATCAAAATGGAATGTATCTAATGCAAAATTGTATGCATTTATTGGACTTCTATATGCACGCGGCGCATATGAGGCTAAAAATATAGATGTAGCCTATTTATGGAATACGAAATGGGGACCGTCATTTTTCTCTACAACTATGAGCTGAAATGATTTCGCAGAAATCATGAGATTTATTCGGTTTGTTATCAAAAATCATCGAAGCCAACGCTTACAAAACGATAAGTTTGCTTTGATCTCTGAAGTTTGGTACAAATTTATCGAAGAAAGTAAAAATTGTTGAAAACCAGGAGCATATTTTACTATAGATGAACAGTTGTTTCCTACAAAAGCACGTTGTAGATGACCAACAAACCCGACAACTTTGGCATAAAATTCTGGTTAGCTTCTGATGTAAGTAGTAAGTATATAGTAAACGACTTTCCATATTTAGGAAAAGATGAAGAGAGAGAATCAACAGTTTCACTTGGGGAGTTTGTAAGTTTGAAATTAGCAGAACCATATACGGGCCATGGGAGAAATATAACAGCTGACAATTTTTTTACAAGCGCGTCATTAGCGAGTAAACTTCTAGCAAAAGAAAACACGCTTGTTGGAACTATCCGTAGAAATAAAACAGAGCTACCAAAATTAGCGAGACAGGCAAAGGATAGTATGACACGCTTCTCAACAAAATATTATACAAATCGAATGATTTTATTCTTTCAATTTATAAAGCTACACCCAATAAAAAAGTATTGATACTTAGTTCAATGCATTCATCCGTTGAAATTGAAAAAAGTGACACTCGTATACAAGAGACAATGAAATTTTACAATAGCACAAAATTCGGTGTAGATGTAACTGATCAAATGGCCAGAAAATATAGTGTAAAATCGAAATCTCAAAGATGGCCTTTATAGGTATTTTTCTATTTATTAGATTTAGCCGGGATAAATGCTTGGATTTTATATAAGGAAACAAAGGGTGGAGAAATATCAAGACAAGAATTTGTATTTCAATTGGCAGAAGAGCTTGAGACCGAATATCAGAAGGAGAGACAGCTAAGCAAAGGACGTTCATCAAAAACAATAATAAACACTGCTACAGATTCTTCTGTACGGAAATCTTATCAAATAAGACAGGGGTCTCCAAACTTTCCAGCCTTAGGGCCATACTGATTACTCCAGTAAGTTCCGAGGGCCAAAACCATATTATCATTGTTGCCAGTGGTAAAAAGTGAAATAGTCCACTGATGAAAAAAAAAGTCCGAAAAAGTACGCAACGTTTAAAAAAGGCTGCGAATCGGACTAAAGTCCGCAAAACGGCAACACTGCATATTATTAATTTTCCTGTCATTATCTGTAATTTCTAGATTAGTCGTAGAGTACGAGCCACGAGGAGTAACGTGACACGACATCTGGTGGACACAAGCGGAAATAGGTAGTACCTTCTATCGCTAACAGATGGCGCTAATAGCACGTAGAGAATAATCTCGTTGGTTCGAGAAAGTTCTAGTGTCTTCCACTCACTTCTAGATGGCAGTAATTGGAATATATATGAAGGCTAGTGGCGCAACCACAAGTCAGTTCCTATGACACTGTTGTGAAATAAAATAGTGCGTACCTCCTTAAAACGTGTTTGTGCGTGTTTAAGTTTAAGACATCTTTGTAACAGTATTTTGATTTGAATTGTTGCTTTTGTGTTTGATTTAGTAGTATGGAAAAGAAGCGAAAAATTGATAGTGAATGCAGAAAATTCAAAGATCAGTGGAACATTCAGTATTTCGTAATTGAGTCCAGTAACAAGGCGCTATGTTTGATTTGCAATGAAAGCATAGCCGTTCTCAAGGAATATAACATTAAACGTCATTATGAAACAAAACATTTTCAAAATTACTCAAAATATACAGGAAGTTTGCGGACAGAAAAATTCGAAGCTATGAAGCGGGGATTGAAATCGCAGCAATCTCTTGAAATTGTGGCTCTTGAAATTGCAAAACTTGGAAAACCTTGGAAAAGGTAAATTTATTAAAAACTGTCAGTATGTCAGCAAACACTGTGGCTCGAAGGGTAGAAAACATCGCTGAAAATATATCCTCTCAACTGTTCGACAAAAATTGACATGTTGAGTGGTTTTCTTTGGCCTTGGATGAGTCAACGGATGTGACAGATACTGCTCAGGTGTTGATTTATATTCGAGGAGTAGATAAAAGCTATGAAGTGCATGAAGAACTTCTTGGTATGTATAGTATTCATGGCACAACTACTGGTACAGATATTTTTAAAGGAGTTGAAATGGCCATTAATTAAAAGAACCTTCGATGGAAAAACTTGAAATGTATTACAACTGATGGAGGCAAAAACATGAGTGGGAAAAATAAAGGAGTGGTCGCTCTTGTGTCAAAGGCTGTAGAAAATGACGGTGGTTCAAAACCATTAGTCTTACATTGTATCATTCATCAACAGTCTTTGTGCGGAAAATGTTTGGATATGTCTGAAGTTCTGAAACCAGTCATATCAACTGTTAATTTTTTCAGATCTTTTGGGCCGAATCATCAACAATTCTGACAATTTATTGAAGAGATTGGAGAAAATGACTTACCTAATCATACTGCCGTATATTGGCTTAGTTGTGGCAAAGTCCTTCAGCGCTTTTTTGAACTTCGAGCAGTGATCGAATTTTTTTTGAATGATGCTGTGGAAGTTAGCATTCTATGTTGATTTGACAAAACATGTGAACGAACTGAATTTGAGATTGCAAGGAGAAAACCAGCATCTTCCTGATTTATACACTAATATCAAATCATTCCGGAAGAAATTGATACTGTTTCAATCACAACTACGAAGTAAATGTTTTTCACATTTTAAAACATGTGAAATATTCAGCCACACCACTGAGACTGAGTTTCCTATCGATTTTGCAATCGAAACTTTGAGTGCTTTGCAAATAAATTTTGATACTCATTTCTCGGACTTTGATGCCATTGCGAATCAAATTAAGATTTTTCAGAATCCTTTTGATACTGACATTGAAACCTTAGCCCCGGAACTTCAAATGGAAATGATTGATCTACAGTGCAGTGATATAATTAAGAACAAATATCAAAACTCATCTTTGTTGGAATTTTAAAAGTCTTCCACTGACACAATTTGATAATTTGCATAAATTTGCTCGTGGGCTGTTTTCTGTTTTTGGTACTACTTATTTGTGTGAGAAGACCTCCTCCAAAATGAAGTACACAAAAAATGTTTACAGATCTAATTTAACTGATGAGCATCTTAAATCTCTTTTAATAATTGGTACAAGTAAAATTAGTTCACAACTACAAACTATTGTCAGTGGAAAATCTCAATTACATAAATCTCATTAGTATTTCATATATCATTATGCTTGTTATAAGTTATGTTTTTATTTAAAATGTATAAAATGTTAGTTGGATTCATTTCAATAATTTGTTAGTTATTATATACTGAAGTTACATTTTCTGCATATTATACATGTCTTACTCATTACAATTCTGTGTTTCTTTATCCAACTTATCACAAAAACAATAACAATAAGCCTACAACAATGTTATGAGTAGTTAGCCCATGACCATATCAATGTAGATGTCATATTAATAATTATTCAACATAAAATTAGACTATTCAGTAAACTAAATTTAATTTGCTATAAAAAATATGTTCTCTAAAAGGAGTTTTCAAGTATGCTAGCTCTCCGCGGGCCGGACAAAATCTGTCCGCGGGCCGGATGTGGCCCTCGGGCCGTAGTTTGGAGACCCCTGGTCTAGTACACCGCGTCGTAAAGAAGATCAACGATTTAGCATTAGACTTGATGAATGGACGAGTACGAAAATTCGAACAAATCTAAATATGAATTTGCATGGAATTGACTCTAAAGTGTATAATCTGGCTTTATTCAGAATGTTTAACTCATGTACTGCTATACAATTAGTTGAAAAAGTAGAACAACACTTAGGGCCTCTTTCACCATGCTCAAGTAAAGTGTAGAGTAGGCTAACCGCCAATTAAAGTCATCCGTAACTTCATGTGCGGATTTCACGACGTTCGAATAGTACTAAGCATAAGATTAACCTACCCGTAACTTACTTGCCACGGCATCTGGCAAATAGCGTGTTTACTTGACAGTTGTCCGTTCTCATTTTGTGTAGAACATAACCTAGATTTGTGTAAGAATGGATTTATTTGTGTTGATTGAGCATCAATTGGATGAATTAGAAGATTTTACGACGCAACGAGTACCTAGGATTCGTGTATTTTAATTACGTGTTGATTATTTTACGGACCTAGATGAAACATATATTTTGATAGATTCCGTTCTTACTTTATTCATGTTTATTAAAAAACAAATTTAAAAACACACGCTTTAAAACAAGACACAAAAACACCACATATGAAAGTTGACAACTGTCAATGACGCGTAACGAGTAACCTTAAAGTATGAATGAATGTGAAGTGAACTTGAAGTATGTAATGATGAAATTTGGACGAGAATCTTCTATTTTTTGGCATTTTTTATAATGAATGTATATGAATGGATGTCAATAGACTCAAATAACGAGGATCTGAAAGGATTTGATAATTTTTCTTTAAATACAAAAGATATGCAAGTAAGAACATGCAAAAGGGTACCCGGGTATTGACATAAGTGTTAAATCAATCACAATTTATCACAATCAATTACAATCACAATTGTTCAGATAGTATTATTAGGAAAATGCAACTTCCTTTAAAAGGAAAAAGAGTATGAGCTCAAAAAATAGCATGGTAGTGGCGTACAAAAATTTCAACAAGCTGCCAAATACCTTAAAGGTCTTAAAATATAGCAAATATAATATTAAACTTCAAATTAAAGACTGGGTGAGGGAGAACATAGACTAGATGTTTATTTTAAGAAAATATATGAACTGAAAAAAAAACTTTAAATAACAAACATGGTTTTATAAAGGTTTTTACCGTTTATAAAACCAATTTGTTTCCCTTTGTAAAACCACAGACACGGCATGTTTCAAGTTTATTTCAAATATATTGGAGGAATTAGAAAATAATACAACTCCGACCGGATTTCTATTAGATCTAACTACAGCTTATGATCCAGTCAATCATAAAGTACTACTCAAAAAATTAACAAAAGACAGAATACGAGGAGTGGCGTTAGATCTGATTGCATCGTTCCTAAGTAACTTTGAACAAATAACAAAAATAAAGACTCAACACGGTTATGTAAAATCTACTTCTAGAAGAACCAATATTAAATTCCAAAAGGTAGCGTAAAAGCGGTCCGCTGCTGATCACGCTGTTGGTAAACGACCTACCTCAAAATATTGTAAATACAGAACACGATATAATATATTATTGCTGATACCATCAGTCTGCTACTAACTTACAAGTCTGCGGAGGATATTGGTAAAAATGCAAATATGATAATGTACGTGCTGGGCTGGAATGGTTTACGAAGAATAAATTAATCGTAAATAAAGGTTAATTTGATAATATTCAAGACCAAACGGAGTGTTATAGAGCATCATTGAAATACAAAAAAGGAAATGATACATTAGAAATAAAACAATCTGTTCGTTTTTTGGTTATTTATGTTGATAGTTCTCTGGAGTGGTCAGCTCACATACTACAACTAAAAAGCAAACTAAATAAAGGCATATGTTATAACATTAAGGCTGGTATATTTTTCAAATTTTCACAGCATCCTCCGTTTCGGTAACACATTCTGGTGTACCTAGGGAGATATTAAAATTTTATTCACGTTACAAAAACAAGCTTTGCGTATACTTCTTAACTTGAAATATGTTTGAAGTTAATCTGTAAGCATATATTTTCATTATCCGTACTATTTTATTATTAGTATTATTTTTGTTTATTTTTATTTTCTATGTATATTATTTTTCTTCTTTGACACTTTCCATTTTAGCTTGTAATCTCACAATGTAACTTATTTAATGTCGCCCGGATTGATTGGAATTTTCTTCAATTCTGTCACCCCCCCCCACCCCCCGAAATATGCAAAATATATACATAAATGTTATATTGAAATGAAGAGACGAGTAGAGACGACTCTCTTCAAGAGAGCATGGTAGATGTGAAGTTTAGGAACTCTTGTGTGTCAGTTTAGAAAGTAAATTGGTGCATTTCTGTTACTGTATTTTCTTAAACCATTGTTTTGTTGTTTGGAAGATTCTCTAAAGTTTTTCTAAAGTTTTATTAATTTCACCCTCAATTCACTTGTACCTGTTTTTAATGTAAGCATATGTTGTTAATGCAACATTGAAAGAAGTGGCGGTTTCATTTAGTTTTTCAAAGATTTCGGAAAGGTATCCTAATTTAAGCAGCCAATCGAGATCAGTGAATTGTTGGATAAAAGCTCTTCTGTAATTGTTAGTACAAATGTTACTACTAGTGCATCTATAATAGTTCTTCTATTTGTATTTCGAATGGATACCTTACAAACACAAGAAAAACAGCAAAGTCCCGCAGCGTCGGTACTTCCATCAAGCTGTAAACTAAAAAAAATACTAATTTTCAACCTTCTTATAAGCTCGTTCTCCACAGACTCTGAAATTGTGTAAATTCGTTTGCTTATATGCTATTTGATAGCTGCCCAGTATCAATCTTCTTGGACATGTCTGGACCTAAAATGCAACTTTCAACATTCCTCGCGCAAGGTTTAATCAGTGTCTCGGCAATAGTATGGGGCTTTCCAGATTTTGCTAGTTGTGAAATAATATTCAGTTTCGTTTTCATTTTCATTTAAAAAAATTCTCTCCACCATGGATGATCCTGCCTGAAGAGATAAAGTGCGGCATTTGAAGATTTCTTCACCTTATGCACTAAATCAGAGTGATTGCATTCCAGATGACTTTTTAATTTGGATGGAACCAAGCAGGTGTTAGAAACAGTTTTATGACAGATAACGCATTGCCCTTGCGGTGCTTATTCGTTCCCAACAGAAGATTATCTTTTTGTCGTGAGTTGCGTTTTCGCGAACTGAAGCAGACGAACTTGAATGATTTAGACTCGCAGGTGTCTGCTGGGATATTTCGTCTCCTACAAAGATGCTGGTTGTTTTGTTTGAATTTTGATTGAATCAGTCGCTTCAGAAGCTTCAGTGAGTTCATCACCTTTCCGTTTTAAAGACCCAGATTTTAGCCAACTGTCCATAATTCAGCAATAAAAGTAGAAACTCAAAATCGTTTACCTCCTCATGTAATTTTCTTTTAACATTTTTTTACATTTCTTGATTATTGTTGCGGCGCCCTAGGCATACGCCCTAGACACCCAGTTTGAGAACCACTGGGTTATATCGTATCTTTTTGGATTACCGAATCTCGGTAGAAAGATATCCTGGCGTAATCTTCCGACGGAACACCCGCTGGTAAATTCTTAGTTTTGCTTTAATCGAGTTTTTGGTGATGTTTTGTAATCTGCCCGAGGATTACAATATCGACCCTCATAAAATATTTTCATAATTTTGTCCGAAAGTCTTCGGGTAATTACTGTAAAGACCCTTGTAAAACTAAATAGGTTTGAACCAATGATAACGCTATATAGAGTTTGTTGCTGCTGTAGTGGTTTGTTCGTTTGCTGGTTTCCTTCATCGTACACCTGCTTGTAGTCGATGGGGGGAATCGTAGACGTCGTTTGTTGTTGCAGGCGCCTTGTAAAGGATTGAATGCGTCATCGTAGTCGCTGTTGCAATGTTGGTTCGTAGGAGTTTGGTAGACGGTTTAAGTCGTTACCGTAGACGTTGTTTGTTGTTGCAGGCGTCCTGGTAGACGGTTGAAGACGTCATCGAAGACATTGTTTGTTGTTGCAGACGTCCTCGTAGACGGTTGGATACGTCATCGCAGACCTTGTTGTTGCAAGTTTGTTGCAAGGCGTCTTCGTAGACTTCTTTTGTTGATAGGCGGTTTCCTATGCAAAACCAGCATGCACTATCAGCATGAGTCGATACGGAAGATTATCAAGTCAATAGCGGCTTCGTAGACGGTAGAAGGCGTCGTCGTAGACGTTGTTGTTGCCGGCGTTGGCCAGAAGCAGTCTTAATTCCTTTTCCTTTTGAAATTCAATTAGTCAAATAGTTGTCATGTTTATTATTAGCCACTTTGCGCAGCTATTGTTTATTAAGTCTTTCTAAAGACCTTCTAAAGGAATGCAAGGATAACTTCAGAGCAAAAATGGGATCATGCGAGGCATACGAGCGTAGTGTTTTTATGTATGGTTCAAGTGTGGGATTTGAAAGAGGTAGAAAAGATAGCGAGAATGCAGATACAATTGTTGAAAATGGCGCTGCAGCTGGAAAAATGGGTACATAGTGATGCAAGAAACAAATGCAGATAAAATTGCGAGTTTGGCTGCAGCAAAGTTTGCGAGGTAGAAGTGTAAGGTAGAAAGAATGGGAGTTGAAAGGATCGTAAAAGAAGTGTTCAAAGCTGCTATGAAAGAAGGGACAGGTAATGCTAGGATAACTAAATAGAGGAGTGAGAAAAGGAAGTGTATGAAGGGGGTGGCTGGTCGGGGTGGAAGTGGAGATAACGATTAAGTAAGGAAGCTATTTAGAAAGTATAGCAGGAGAAAGGATGTTTAAGAAATAGAGGCAAGATAGGTTAAAGTGCATAAATGATGGAACGTACAACCTCCAATATGGAAATATGCTCGTATTTAGAAAGTTAACTGATTACATCCGAAATCCGACGTTCCTCAAATAGTGAATGATGATAGTGATTACGTGCGGAAGTGAAGAAAGAACGGGTCAGAAAAGATGGGTCGGGTAGGGACGGGTAAAGAAACTTGGGAACATTGTGGTGCAAGCTACAGTGGAATGTGTGTGAAGTGTGACGGAGTAGATAGAGCTGAGAAAAGGGTGGAAGGCGTTGATGGATGAAAGCGGTCAAGGTTGGCCGCTCATGGTAAAAATTGTTAGTTTGAAAGATAGCAAAGGCGGATCAATGTAGTGTAATTGTCGCTAGGGAAATTTAATGTCATAACGTAGCATACAAATGTCGATGTATCTATATTAAGTCTTTCTATTCTTTATTCTTAATTTCCATATATTGCTCCAACGGACTTCAATTTGTTAGGTCTGTACAACATTCTATTAATATAATTTTCTAAGAGAAGTTTCAAACATTATACAACAGATGGCAAAAGACCGTGGATGATGAAGTTAACATGTAAACGATTGGAAAATAACAAAAATATATTTGTGTTTGACTTTAAACCCAAATTATAACAATTAATTAGAAAGGATTTTTTTTAAACCATCAAAACATTTTAAATAATTTCGTGTTACTGAATAAGAACATCCTCAATGTGAAATGTCGAAACAAAATTTCTGTTGAAATTTTTAGTTAATACGGTTTTATTTATTGTTCGCATTCTATTTATATTTAGATAATAGCCAATATTTATTATCTAATAAATAATATAAAAGGCTATTGACCTTTACATTTATTAGCATTCTACGCTAATGACTAACCGCACACTGAAAGTGCATAAAAAACTAAAAAATTGTGTGTCCAAACAGCAATAATTGTTTGCATTCAAATACAGTCTAGCCTCAATCAATGTAGCTTAACTGATTAGTGTGATATTTAATTAAATATAATTGACGCACTATTTTCGATTTACTTTTCATACTAATAATAAACTTACAAAATCTAAAAATATATATTTAGTTTAATTTAAGGTTTTAGGGCGGAAACACCTAGTGGTCGAGAGCCTTTTGTAAACGTTTGTTTTCAATAAACATTTCTTCTTCTTCTTTAAGGTCTTACATTTAACTCATTTCTATGCATATTATTAATTATTCAATTTCCTCCTTCAGTTTCCCTTCTCGGTAGATAGCCGACTGGAAGACTTTCCAATTTTCCAAAAAAGATTCCAATTCTTTTCCTTCCGTTTGGTTTCCTGAAGTTTGAAACAGAAATCGGAAAAACTTTTACTTAGGCTTTGGAGCAGAACATGGAAACTAAAGGAGTTTAGAGATATTCGAGAATTTCTACTCACAGTTTGCTCAGATCATGATAAACAGAGTCATTGGAAAATTTTAAGTTTTTCCTTGGTTTTGGACCAAACTAAGGAGGGATTTACTAGATTTTCAGAAATATCGTTATATGGATTATGGACCATACCTTTGATGTTTAAATCGAATTTGATGTGAAAAATTGATGTTTAGATTTTGGACGATGGCAAACTGAAGAAATTTTCGGATAATTCTTAATTCCCTTTTTTATAACTTCAGCACGATCTTGGAACGAGCTTTGCGGAACTGAAGAATTTTCCGAAAAATTTCGCTTCTTCCCAGACATTTTGGAAAGCAAATCGCGAATCTATGAACTAACTATGACTAGTGTTTGCGAATTGCTGACGGTTGGAATCGATATTTGAATCCTGACCAAAGGAACAGAATATTCGAGAAATCGAATGGACCCTCGGAAAAACAGGAATTTGGAAACTTGCCGAAACGAAAAGCTTCGTAACTAGCCCCTAGCAGTATTTTGAATCGAACAATTTGAAAGGGCCATTTTTTCTGATTTTGCTTTCAAAATTCTGTTATATTTTTCTAATTTTGTATTTCTAGCAATAATAATTGTAGTAAACAATGTTTTATTAATTCTTTAAAAAAATGGGCCGGCGTCTGACGATGTTCACCTTTGTAATCGTCCCATTTATCGTAGATCCAGTGTGAACACGTTCAACGTTTCCAGGGACAGCGCAATCTTCGGGGAGGCTTCTTCTGTGTACCCCGTACTGATACAGCTGTGGCAGCCCAGGGCATGGAGTTTACCGAGGTGGAGGAGAAGTTGCAGGTCGCCCTTGAGAAACTGGCAATCTATTACCAGAAAAACCACCTAAAGCCGAATCCCAGCAAGACTCAGGTCTGCGCCTTCCTCCTGAAAAACAAAGAAGCACGACGGGAGCTCGAGATACATTGGCGAGGCGAACGACTGGAGCACTGCCCGATGCCGAGATACCTGGGCGTGACCCTGGACCGTACTCTGTCCTTCAGGCTACACCGCATCAATACTAAAGGCAAAGTTAGTGCGCGTAATAAAATATTGTGGAAACTCACAGGTCACAGGCACAGCATGGGGAACTCAACCAGAAACGCTCAGAAGCTCGACTTTGGCGCTCTGTGTGTCCACTGCGGAATACGCCGCACCGGTTTGGGCAGCTTCAGCTCACGCGAAACATGTGGACGTCGCTATCAACAAGAATCAAGAATCATGACAGGCTGCCTAAATCCAACTCCAGTTAATAGTTTGTATCCACTTATTGTCGTGGCACCCCCATCTGTGCGAAGAGCCGTCGCCACGGATGCTGAAAGGACGAAACAGGAAACCGATGCTCGCCATTCTCTGCACCAACATAAGCCAGCCGGTCGACGCCTAAGATCAAGGAAGAGCTTCATGGCAAGATCACACACACTCGAGGGGTCCATAGAAAATAGCCGTATCACTAGGTGGACCCAACAGCTAACTACTCGGGAACCCCCAAGAGAAGAAATGGCCAGAGGCAAACACCTCCCTTTCGTGGTATAGAAATCATTAAATCGGCTCAGGACAGGAGTGGCAAGGTGCAAGACAAATCTGTTGAGGTGGGGAATGTCTGAGAACGACGATGTGCTGTGTGCGTGTGGCCAGCCACAGGATATGAGCCACATACTGGTCTGTCCACAACTGGAAGAAGAATGCACGCACGAAGACTTAATTTTATGTAACGACAAGGCTATTGCAGCCGCTATTTTTTGGAAAGATGTCGTATGAGCCGGACACAGAAAGTAAGTAAGTATCGCCCCGTTAAAGTAAGTTTTTGTGCCGTTCATAAAATATCGTTGTAGACATTTATTTTTTACCATCCTGTTTTGAATCTTCAAAATACAGTCCACCATCTAGATCAGGGGTTCCCAAAGTGCGGCCCGCGGGCCAAATGCGGCCCGCAAAGACCGTGAATTTGGCCCGCGATATCGGTACAATATATTATTTTTTTATTAAAATATAAATAAGTACCTAAATAGTAAAATAAATAATAAATATTACAAAGAAGATACAATAAAATATTTTAATATTTTAAAAAAATTCATACAGAACTTTAACCATAAGCGATTGTATTAATAAAATATTGTTTTGCGAAGATGACTTAAGTGACGAAACTTAGGTTATGTAATTGGAACATGGAATGTACGCACACAAAAAAAAAACCCGGAGCCCAACGATCACTGCTCAGAGAGTTACAAAAAAATAAGATAATGATAACAGCAATCCAGGAGACAAGATGATTTGGCAAGTGAGTACGAGACACCAGCATACATACGATTCTATACAGTGGCAAAGAGCAAGGCAAATGTAGCCTTCATAGGCTACAACAAGCTTAAGGCAAACATCCTAGACTTTAACGAACGTTTAACAAACCAAGAGCATTTAATAAACCAAGAGCATTTAACAAACCAATGTGTAAAGTGCGACTAAAAACAAGGTTTTTTTATTTGACTCTGATTAATGCACGCTGCCCCACAGAGAAGCAAGATGAAGAAACAAAGGAGAAATATTACAAACTACTGGAATAGATATGACAAATCTCCAAGAAACGACCACAAAATCATCATTGGAGACATGAATGCGAAAATTGGGAAAAAAGCCACTACATAGGAACAATAGGAAAACACTCCCTACACGACGAGACAAACGAAAACGGAGATGCTTATTAACTTCGCAAAACATACTGAACAAATGTTTTCATTATTTGGGAGCACATGTAAGTGCGAAAAACTGTTTCAATCGTGAACATAAATAAGTCGAAATTAAGATCAAAATTGACTGATAATCATTTACAAGCAGTGTATATTCCACGGACATACCAGGGGTCGTCGATTAATCATTAATTACGTGATGTTTTTTAGCAACTTTTTTTGTTTTAATAAATATATAATTAAACATTTATATTTATATTAAATTTAGTATACTAATAACAAAAATAAGAATTAGTTAAATATATTTAATATATTTAAACCAAATCGTGGTTATTGTTTTAATTTTATTCAGTTTTTCGTTGGCCCGCCAAAAAATCGGTATTATTAAATTGGCCCGCCTAAGAAAAACTTTGGGAACCCCTGATCTAGATATTTCTGAAAGTTTTGTTCTAAAAACCTCTATTTGAAAAAATCTTGAGTTATAAAATGAATATAACTTAAGTTATGTTATAAAAATGATTAAAAGAAAACGACGAATACAGAACTTTTAAAAAAAGTTTCCCTTTCAAAAAAATTGTCTACAAGATGTTTAGTAACAAACGTAATTTCTATATCTTATATGGCTGTGAATATAAACATAAATAATATCCCATAATTTATACCTTTGGTGTCAATAAAAAACGAAAGATGAAATTATAGTATAAAATGATAATTAAGCAAACTACTCGTTGTATTTATTTAATTATTGTCTTTAACAATGATCGCAATTTTCTTCCACTTTCTACCATTAAAATTAATTTTACTGGAAATGCTAATTCAGAACAAAACAAAAAATAAATATTATATGTGGAAAAGCAATTAAACGTTTAGCAGAATAACTTTATCAATACGTTATAACATTTTCTGTATTTCTCTTGTCATTAATTTTCGACATAAATTCCTACAACACGTGCGCAAATAATGAATGCAATTCTAAAGGCTGATGAACATTGTGCAATATTTTCTTCTGGAGCGATATAAATGTCAAATTATTTTGTAAATGCTATTCACAATTAAGTTAAATTGTCGATAAATATAATTGAACTAATACAATTTATTATGTTTTAAAAATGTTCTATTAGCAATTTACTCTGGTCTGTGCTCATGCTATGCTATGCTCATTGGAATAGTCTTGCTGTCTAATCTTGTCTGTCTGGACTTTGTTTTCTACTCGTGTCTCTCTGAACTTCGTCCGTCTAGTCTGTTCGCCTAGTCTTGTCAGTCTTACCTAATTCGTCTGTCCTCCTCGGTAGGGTACTGGATAACTTACCCGCCCGACAAGCAGGAGCCCGGGGGTCAATTCTCCATTTTCAATTCGACATTTTCAACCATGGTTCCGCCATGGTTGAAAATGTCCGTCCGGGACAAATAACCGTCCGGGCAGCCCATCCTGAAGAAATGCGAAATATGCGACTAAACCGGAATGGCGCAAACTAAAAGTCAAGTAGAAAACGGGGTTTAGTGAGAGGTTCCACCAAACCACAAAAAAAGTCTTATTCGTCTAGTCTTATTCGACTGGTCTTGTCCGTCTAGCCTTGCCAGTCTAGTCTTCTCTGTCTAGTCGTGTCAGTTTAGTCTTGCCTGTCTATTCTTGTCTGCCTAATCTTGCCTGTCCAGTCTTTCATGTCTTCTTCATGATCTTTCAGTCTTGTCTTTCTCAGGCTAGTCTTGTTTGTCCAGTCCTATCTCTCTATAACTGTTATAAATTTTACCATTAAAACTCAATTAAAAATTATGAAACTATGACAGTTTTCATGGAACTATGACAGTCTAAACCAGGCATGTCAAACACGCGGCCCGACAATGTTTTGATAAACGGCGAAAGTATTGTATGTCCATTTGTACTACCTATATGTCCTATATACTTATATATATATACCTATATGTCCAGCACAAATAAAAAAATTGTAAAGTGTAAGTTTAAGTCGAAATACTGTAGCAAACAGAATTTATGAAATAGCCGGAAATTTGAGAAATCAGCATAACTCAATAATATCAACATTTTGAAGCCTAATCTGTTACAATTGATGAAAGTACAGATATTGGAAATGTCGCTAAACTGACCGTTTTTATTCGCGGATGCGATGTTAATTAAAAGTAAGTGAAGAACTTTTGGAAGCCATTCCTATGCATAATACAGTAGCGGCAACGAGCCTTTCCATTTTTATTTCTTAGTTTACGAGGGCATTACAAGAATTACCCAAATATTTTCGGACAATTTCCGAAAATATTTTATTAGGGTCGGTAATGTAATCCTCGAGCAGATAAAGAAATATTTTTATTTTTAGTTTTGCGAGGGCATTACAGTAATTACCCAAATATTTTCGGACGAATTTCCAAATTTTTTTATTAGGGTCAATGGTGTAATCCCCGGGGAAATTACGACAAGATATTTTTCCCGAGATTCGGATATCGCCAAAACAACAAATAGCCGAATATAGAAAAATAATCACCCCCAGATGATAGACCAGTATACCTGGACATAATATAAATACCTGGACCCCCGAATAAACAGGACAGTCAGGCACAACCAACCAACGAGTCCAGTTCAGTCCAGCCAGTGGACTAAGTCAGTTCAGTCAGCGAAGTGGACCAGTCAGACTAGCAGTCAGTCCAGCCAGTGGACTCATACACACCAGTCCGGCCAGTGGACACAGTCAGCGAAGTGACACCGGTCCATCCAATGGGCCCAGTCAACCAGATTCAGTGACACTAGTTGAGTTCAGTCCAGCCAGTGGACCAAGTCAGACGAGCACAGCCAGTTCAACCAGTGTCAGCCAGTAGTCAGCAGTCAACCAAACCAGTCGAGTCCAGTTCAGAGTCCAGCTCCACTCAGTCCAGTCCAGTGCGAGTTTCTTCAAGTTATATCTAAGTTCCACGAAGACGTTGCACCTCCGCCACTCCCTCAACAATATCTCTTGTATATTTGTATATATCGTCAATATAAATAAATTTCTCTGCAAACCGTGAAAAAACTCTGCATACCCACGGTTTGCAGAGAAATTTATTTATATTGACGATATATACAAATATACAAGAGATACTGTTGAGGGAATGGCGCTAAAAATTCACTAAACCCCTACTTCCACTTGGCTTAAAAAAAGTACGCCACCCCGGTATCGCTTGCGCATTCCTTCAGGGTGAGCAGCCCGGACGGTTTTTTGCCGCCCTAGTTGTTCGAGAATCTGGCTATATAGTATTGGCTCTATAGTTTTGGTATTCCTTCTTGTAGTTGATTTTTGTCCGTTCGTCTTGTTCTTTTTGTGTCAGGATGTCACGTATCATTGTCTCCGTGTATGTCCAGTCCTCTGGTGATCTCAGCATCGCGTCTACCAGTGTTTGCACTTCTAGGATGAGGCCGGTCTGCTACTTCCATCTGTCCCTCTCGGATACCCACCTACTGCATTCAAACACAGTATGAAGTGCACTGTCCACGTCGCCGCAGTATACACACATTGCGTCACTTGCCCTGCCAAAACTATGTAGATACTCCCTGAAGCATCCGTGGCCGCTGAGGGCCTGTGTTAGATGGTAAGTTATCTCACCATGGTTCCGTGTTAGCCAAGGTTTAAGTTTTGGGATCAATAGTTTGGTCCAATGTCCTGTTTTGGATATACTCCATGACTTTTGCCAGTCTTCATGTATTTGGTTCTTTGCATTTTTTTGTCTTTCTGTCCTATTTGCCCAGTTCCTTGTCTTATATAATTGGACTATCTCGTGGATTTTGCACTCTATCGGGACGATGCCAGCAATCACCAACACAGCTTCCCTGGAGATAGTCCTGTATGCACTGCATACACTGATGGCCATTTTTCTCTGGACAGAGGTGAGCATCTGTTTCATGTACCCCTTTTCAATTGCTCTAGCCCAGACCGGGGCTCCATAGAGAATGGTCGAATGAACTACAGAGCACAGTAGTCTTCTTTTACTGCTTTTCGGACCGCCGGTGTTAGGCAATAATTTTCCTAGGGCCGATGTAATTTTTAGGGATTTTTCTGTAGCTTTCTTAAGGTGGGCTTTGAAAGACAGTTTCCGGTCAATAGTGATGCCTAGGTACTTGACTTCTTGTTTCGGTGTGATGTCCACTTTTTTAATTTTGAATTTTATAGGTCCTATTTTTCTATTGCCAGTGAGAAGTACAGATTTTGTTTTTTCAGGGCGTTTCAACTACAATTCAACCGTCTACTAAGACGCTTGCAATAAGAGAAAACGTCTACGGTAACGACTTCAACCGTCTACCAGACGTCTACAAAGAAACGCCGCAACAGCGACTGTTAGGTTCAAGCTGGTTTTCCATAGGAAATCGCTTATCAGCAAACTACGTCCACGAAGACGCCTTGCAACAAACCTTCAACACCAAAGAACGTCAACGGTAACGACTTCAACCGTCTACCAGACGTTTACGAACAAACACTGCAACAGCGACGATGATGACGAATTCAACCGTCTACCAGGACGCCGGCAGTAATAAACAATGTCTAGGATAACGCATCCAACCGTCTACCAGACGCCTATCAACAAACAAACAACAACAGCAACAAACTCTACATAGCGTTATCACTGACAAGGGCGCGATGTAGAAGCAACCAGCCGTTCCATTTTTATTTCTTAGTTTACGAGGGCATTACAATAATTACCCAAATACTTTCGGACAATCTCCGAAAATATTTTATTAGGGTCGATAATGTCGAACAGATAAAGAAATATTTTTAGTTTTGCGAGGACATTACAATAATTACCCAAGTATTTTCGGACGAATTTCCAAAAATATTTTATTAGGGTCAATGGTGTAATCCCCGGGGAAATTACGACAAAATGTTTTTCCCGAGAATCGGTAATCGCCAAAACAACAAATAGCTGAATATAGAAAAATAATCACCGTCAGATGAGGACATAATATAAATACCTGGACCCCCGAATAAACAAGACAGTCAGCCAGTGGACTAAGTCAGTTCAATCAGCGAAGTGGACCAGTCGGACTAGCAGTCAGTCCAGCCAGTGGACTCATACACACCTGTCCCGCCAGTGGACACAGTTAGCTAAGTTATATCTAAGTTCCACGAAGACGTTGCAGCTCCGCCATTCCTTCAACAGTGTTTGTATCTCTTGTATATTTGTATATATCGTCAATGTATTTCCAATGTAATTCCTCTGCAAACCGTGACCGATATACCTATCCTACGACGTATCCACAATAAAAACCCACAATACAATCACCGGAGCTGATATTTTTTATGCGCTTTTGGGAGTTTTGTTCCGTTTGTCTTGCAGCTGATGGTGCACCTACCATGACCGGTATTACTAAAGGAGTTGTTTCGAGATTAAAAGAAGCATGTACACAGCATAGTAATAATAATTTTGAACATTTTCATTGTAGGATTCAAGTAGTGTGCTCCAAAGTTTAAAATAACATGTTAATTTAAAAAACACATTAAAAATAGTCAAGAAATTGTAAATTATATTGGAGCTCGTGGACTTAATTATCGTCGAATTGCTTTATTTTTGGAAGATATAGAATCTGAATACACCGATCTACCATATTATACGGAAGTTCGATTGCTTTCGAGTCATAAAATGTTAAATCAGTCGAGCGCAGGCACCTGAAGCGTGCGGTTGTAGTGTATGAAGCTAGGTGATAAATTGAAGGTCAGTGTATTAATTATTAAAAATGCCAAGGGATTTAAGATCCAATACCCTTGAAGGACAGAATGATAAAGTGCTGGAATTCTTAACAAGTTCGCAATTTGAAGAGTTAACATAGCAAAAATTGTAAATAAAGAATTAGAGACTGTGGAAGTCAAATGGACAGAGGAAATTAATTTGCTCAATAAGAAAATTGATAAACGATTAGAAAAAAATTAGAAACTAATAGAAACTATTAACAAGCTTACAAACAGTCTTGCTAATTAACTGTGTGAAATTTCAAATAATCCTCAAGAACCTATTCACGAAGGAGAGATAACTAAAAATAGCAACTGCAATCAGCAACGCCGTAGATATGAAACAGATAGCGGATGCCCTACAATCGAAAAGGACACAAAAAAATTAAACGAGAACAAAGACAGAAACATCGAGATAGAAAAGGATGCTGAAATAACAAACACCTGTGACGACGGAGAGGGGTGGAATGTTCAGGCAAAAAACGCAAGCGGCTAAACAGAAAATCGAATGTTATTCACGGAAATTCAGATACCGCACTTATTAAAGCGTCACAAAAATTTGCATGTGCTTGTATACAGATTAGAGCCCAATTTTAATGATAAAGTCATAGTAGACTATTTGATTACTAAGAATATTAATTCCGTTAGCTGTACTAAGTTAAAATCGAAATATCCAGAGGAATATTCTTCATTTAAAATTACGGCACCGTTTGAACTTTTAGATGAATTAAAAATACCTGAAAATTGGCCAAGATATGCACGCATTAACCGGTTTTTCCCAAATCTAGGAAAACCAAAGATTAGATTGTTTCTTCAATATTGCGCATGTGAATGCCCAATCAATTCGTAATAAATCAGAACTTCTGGAACTCTACTTAGAAAGACAAAATATTAATGTATTGTGCATTTGTGAACACTGGTGCACTCGAATTGAGTGCTCTTGAGACTCTTTTAATAGTTCAAGCATGGGGTGTAGTCATCTTTGTGCGTGATAAAATTCAAGTTTCAAAACTTGATATTGAAAAGTTTTCAATTGAAATTGATTATGAAGTGTGTGGTACTAACTTGGTTCTTAATAATATGACTTTTCCTTAGTGTGTATTTTTAGATCTACTTTGGGGAACATTAATTCCTTTTATTATAGGCTGAATGATACTTTGTTAGATGTTCTAAAATCTAATAAATCTGTTATGTTGTTTGGTGACCTAAACATTGATTACCTAACAAAATCAAAACAAAGAAATGAACTACTCAATATTTTTTTGTCTTTTAAACTAAATGTGATTAGCAATGGGCCAACAAGAATAGGGAGGAGGCCAGTTGGATCCTATTCAAAAACAGCTATCGACTATATGGTTACCAACCTTAAGCGTAAAGCGTTCAAGAACAGTTTAGTGGACCCGGTCCTAGCTGATCATATTATCTTAAAACCATCCATTTGGATTTAGTCTTCTTCAAGTCAAGAATCAATGATAAATCAATTTACAAATTATCCAGGGCATACACAGATGATAATCTCTAGAAATTACACCACTGGATTTCAAAGCAAGATTTTTCATTTGTCACTTTAACTGATGCGGAATTAGGATTTAAAGATTTCTTCAATACCCTAATAACTGGTTTAGACCAATGTATTCCCTTGGAACTTAAAAGAATGACCTATAAACCTACCAATAAATGGGTTTCAACTGACATTATTAATGAGGGTAGAAGTTTGCAGGACCTTTACTCAACATTGTGCAGAGGAGGAAGCTCTAATCTCTACAATTTGTATAAAGCATTGAAAAAGCAACATCGTATAAACATATTCACTGCCAAAAAAACATATCACATCAACAGAATTCAGTGTGCCGTCAATAGAACCAAAGAAGCTTGGGAATTAAAATTAACTGTTTAAACAAGAATAGTAAACAAAAAAGCATTTGTATACAAATGAATGGAAAATTGATTACGGTGGCAAGTGAAGTTGCGGAAGAGTTTTCTACCTATTTCTCCACCATAGCGTTGCAAACTATCAATCATTTTCTTCCGTCACCAACATCACGACAATGTACTCTATCAAGTGTTAGATCAATGCATTCCTTCTACATGACACCCATAGACACGATATGGTAGACACAATGGACCTGAAAATGTTGTCTTTAAAATGTGTGCTAAAACTTCGTCAGGTATTGATGGTTTCTCAATAAAATTAATCAAGAACAATCTTGACCTTCTATTAAAATCTCTTGTACAGCTATACAATAAGTCAATAAATGCAGGGGTATATCCAACTTGCCTAAAAGTAGCGTTGGTAGTTCCATTGCTAAAAAAATCGAATCCGCGTATTTTGGATAATTATAGACCAATATCTATAGTCTCTACGTTTTCAAAAATATTCGATTTATTTACAATAGAATGATGGCATACCTTGTCAAAAACGATTCACTTTCCAAATGTCAGCATAGTTTCAGAATAAAAAAAATCTGTAGAAACAGCTTCCTGCAGCCTCGTGAAATTTATTTTAAAGAAACTGGACAAGGGAGATCAAGTTATTGGATTATTTTTTTACTTAACTAAGCCGTTTGATACAGTGGATATAGATTTTCTTATTAACAAAATTGAGTGTTTTGGATTTCGGGGATGTTTTCAAATCTGTTAAGACCGTTTCTAACAAATCGCAAATTAATTGTCAAAATAAATTGATACTTTTCTAATGCAAAAGATATCTCAATAGAGGTACCACAAGGATCTGTCTTGGGTCCTCTCTTATTCATTTTGAGTTTTTAGGTGCTGAAACTATTTTGTTCGCCGATGATACAACAATTGCACTGTCAGCAAAGAGTTCTGAGGAATTACATGCGAAGGCATTGGAGGTTATAATAAAATTTAATAATTGGTGTACCGAAAATAAGATAATATTAAACAGCAACAAAACCGTTTGTCTGCAATTTGGCAAAAGGGAAATTGTACCAGCTAATTTTCGAATAATATAATAAAACGATTCTTCACATTGCTGGACGAAATCATAATTTTCTTGGAAACAAAAAATTATGAATGTGCTGAATTAAAAGATGGACAATGGATAAAGAACTTAGCTTTTTCAGTTGATATTACAAGTCATCTTAATCTTAAGTTTTAAAGCAAAGATCATATTGTTACAACGCTGTTTGGTAATATTGAACGGTTTCAAACAAAAAATTATTTCTTTGGCGAAAACAAATAGAAAAAGAAAACTTATCTCACTTTGATAGCTCTCGATATATATAAATATATATATAAATATATATATATATATATATATATATATATATATATATATGTGTGTGTGTTGTATTGTTTTCTCGGGGATTCCGCGTTGATGCTGAGGGTTGGCTCTGAAAAGAACCGGATTCTCGACGTTTCGGCGAACTAACATTCGCCATTCTCAAGAGATATATGCGTCCGTGCGGGTCAACCGTTAGACGCATACTGTATGCGTCTGAGTATGCGTCTAACGGTTGACCCGCACGGACGCATATATCTCTTGAGAATGGCGAATGTTAGTTCGCCGAAACGTCGAGAAGCCGGTTCTTTTCAGAGCCAACCCTCAGCATCAACGCGGAATCCCCGAGAAAACAATACAACACAGGTATCTATCCGCGAAAACCTCAAATACAACATATATATATATATATATATATATATATATATATATATATATATATATATATATATATATATATATATATATATATATATATATATATATAGATATTGCTTAAATCACCTAAATTAAAATTTACAGAATTTGTAATATATCACAAAATTAGATTATTAGAAACGGAATTTGATCGAAGATTTTTTGATATTAGCAGTGAAGCTGAAGTAGAATTTCGTCGTGCGAACTATTTTCTTTAATGAAAGGTAACAAAAATTCGGATTTTTTTTTCTTAAAATCGGTTAATCTTGACCATTAACCGATCAACATATATCATCAAATTTAAAAATTGCATCATCTCAAGATATTCAACCAAATATTGATGAATTGCTTTCCAAAAAACGATGTCAAATATCTTCTAAAAGTTAGTATTAAACTGTGATTTTGTTTATTATAACTTTTATTTAAGTTTTTTAATTCTAAATTATTTGTAGTTTCAGCGTAAAAAATAACATGAAATATAAAATGTCTATGTATGTAATAATATTCAATAAAAATTAAAATATGTTTATTAGTTCAGTTAAAAAAACATTGAATCTAATAAATACATAATATAATCATTATCAACAACAATCGTATTTTATTAATTTTTTTAACAGTAAAAATATGCGGCCCCCAACTTATTACAAAATAGATCATGTAGCCCGAACGACAAGCTAATATTTAATGCTAACAAGACCGATGCTATATTCTTTTGCAAACATTTTAGGCAGTATATCGGTATTTACACTAACAGGTAGCCAGATGAAGTGTCAGGATCAATTTAAATATCTGGGGGTCACAATCGATAAGAAACCTAAACTTTAAACTACACATTAAACTAGCTTATGGTATGGCCGTAACAGATGAGCGTTCAACTTGATGAGCATGAAGGGTATTAGGCAAAACAGCCTTAAAACAAATTTATAGGAGAGTAATTGAACCCGGTTTTCTATACGCGAGTACGGTGTAAGAGAAATAGCTATTTTTATTTTTTTCATTAAGAGCTTATCGGACGGTGTCCACCGAGGCTGCCTGTGTTATCTTCAGACTTATACTATCTGACCTCTGATTAAAACAGATTTCATTGTACCAAACCAGACATTCCCTAGAAAAAAAATAAGGTACTTAGTGGCCACGGGTGCTATAGGGATTGCCTCCATAGAATTGACAAAGCAACAGACAGTCTCTGCGAATACTGCGGAGAGGAGGACGGGCCCACATCATCTTCGAGTGTAACAGGTGGCATGTGGAGCGCGAAAAAATTAAAAATAGGGTCCATTCTGCAACAATTGTACAGTACATGCTCGAGTCCGAAGAACAGTGGCAAGTGATGGATACTATAATATACAATATCATGTCACAGAAAGTATGAAAGTATGCGACGAAAGGGCTCGACAGAAAACAGAAGCAGAACAAATATAGGTGTATACAACGCCATCCCGTTGAAATGCTAAGAGCGGTTCCGGGATGTGCGCGATGCAGAGGGTCGACATATGTTATTCACCACCATATTTATTCAGGTAAGCTGTGTTTTAATAGATGTTAAACCTTAAAAAAAAGACATTCCCTAGAAAACCAGACCCTAAGAGAAGTAACTAGCCTGGGCGTAGCCATGGGTGGGGTGGTTGAGGGTTTTGTAGGGGGAATATACATAAATGTTATATTGAAATAAAGAGACGAGTAGAGACGACTCTCTTCAAGAGAGCATGGTAGATGTGAAGTTTAGGAACCCTTGTGTGTCAGTTTTAGAAAGTAAATTGGTGCATTTCTGTTACTGTATTTTCTTAAAACCCCCCCGAAACTAAATCGTTGTCTTAAATGTAGTTTACTCTGCGATAGCAGATCTACTTCAAAACATAGCCTCGCCAACCAAAACACAGTTAGAAACGTGGAAGCTCTGTGAGAAGGTCTCACAAAAAACAAAACTAAGCTTCCATTGGATGATAGCACAAGTCGACCTGACAGGTAACGAAAGAGCGGAGAGGCTGGCTAAACAAGCCTCTGGTCAAGACTCCACAGCCCCAGAAAACCACAAAAGTACAGTAACTTTCAAAAAAGTGCCAAACCAAGCAATAAAATACTGACAACTGGATTAATATGGAGATCTGTCTCTCGCACCACGCGGTCCAACTGATTACTACTGGCCATGCTAATTTACAGTCATATCTGTATCGCTTTGGCAAAAGGGTATCGCCACTATGTCGGTGCGTTGAAGAAGACGCAGCTCCACACGTGGTTTTTTATTGCCAATTCATCTCAGAATGGAGGCAACATACCGACCTAAGCATGTCTCAAGCACGATGCCCCTGACCACGAAATGAGGAGTTTGAGAAAAACAAGATATAGTGACAGATTTTTGATGAACGTGCCAAACAACTAAAAATATCACTACAAACTAATATATTTTAAATTAGATTATTGTATGTTTTGCCTTTTTTGCCTTTTTTATTATGTAGATTATTATAAGTATTATTTAGTATATTATTAGTATTTATTATCTTCTTATTCTTCTTTCGAATAGGCCTACTTTGGACCACGCTTGTTCAACTGTTAGGCTATGACCCTTGTCCAGTATTGTCGCATCTTCTGCCGGTGTAACTCCTTTCTCTCTTCTGTCCAGGGGGTACCTTTCCTTCGAAGTTTTTCCTGAAATCCACGGACTTCCTTCAGAGTGCGTCTCACAGACTGTTTGTTTTTGAGATCTGTTATTCCCAGTTCTTTAATATCCTTCTCGGTCTCTGTCAACCAAGTGGTAGGAAGCTTCTTGTTTTGCCAGAAGGTGAACAGGCGGTTGGTTAGTCGATTTGGTGGCAATCTTGCAACGTGGCCATAGAAAGCTACCCTTCTTTTCCTTGCACAGCCAGAGAGCAACTCAACATGTTCGTAGAGCTCAGAGTTATGCCGTCTTCGGAATTCCCCATCTTCATTTACCGGGCCTAGGATCTTCCTGAGGACTCTCCTCTCTCTGATTTGCAATTTCTCTATTAGACCCCTTCGGTTCAAGGAAAGACACTCCATGGCATATAGGGCTTCTGGTCGTAAGACTGATGTGTAGTGCTTAACTTTCAGGTTGCGTGACAGGCATTTCTTATTGTAAGTGTTCTTAGTCAGCCGATAGGCTAGTTCTAACTTGCTGACTCTCTTGGATAATGTTGCTCTTTCTGATAAGTTGGGTTCAATCCATTCGCCGAGATACTTAAATTTGTCACTCTTGATGTTTCCCTGTTCTAGTAACATCTCTCTGTTTGCTTCTCTGATGTTGGTGAAGAATTCTGTTTTCTACAGCGACAGCGACTGTTTTCTGAGGCAGTTTACTTGCATTGTTGCCATCTCAAGAGAATCTGCAAACAGTGCCATGTCATCTGCAAAGGCCAGGCAATCTACAACCAGTACATCGTTCTTACGTCCCAGGTAGATACCACTCTTAGCACCCAAATTGTTCAGTTCCTTGCACCATTCTCTGATAACCTTTTCAAGGACACAGTTGAAGAGAAGTGGGGAAAGTCCATCTCCTTGTCTCACTCCAGTTTTTATTTCGAAGCTTTCTGAAACCTTGCCTCTAAATTTAACCTTGGAATGGGTGTTGGTCAAAGTTTCTAGGATTAGTCTGCGGGTTTTGTTGTCTAGTGCTAGTTCCTGGAGTACTTTTTTAAGCGTTTCTCTAACAATGGAATCGTAGGCCCTCCTAAAATCAACAAAGGTGACGACCACCTTGCGGTTTCTCATCTTGGAGTATGCAAGTACAGTTTTAAGATTGACGATCTGTTCAACACAGGATCGGGTCTTTCTGAAGCCCCCCTGGTATTCTCCCAGTTGATTATCCAACTGATTTTCTGCCCTTGTTTGTAACGCCTTCGAGAGAATCTTGTATGTTACCGGGACGAGAGAAATTCCACGGTAGTTGTTTAGATCCGTAAAATCTCCCTTTTTGTGAAGCGGATGGATCAGAGCAGATTTCAAATCGGGTGGTAATTTCTCTGTTTCCCAGATGTCCTGGATGATCTCCGTTTTCAGCCCCTTTCCACAGTTCAGCAACGATAGAGTCCTCTCCAGCTGCCTTATTATTCTTAAGAACTTCTTCCAATGAAGGGGGAAGCGGATTCTATAATTATTATTTCTATAATTATTATAGTATTTATTATATTATAAATATTATTGTCTATATATTATTGTCTATTATTATAAATATCATTATATTATGTATTAATTAGTATGTAATAATTATTATGCACCAGCATAGTGTCCTTGTTGACAGAGTGCTGGTGACAAAGAGTCGAATAAATAAATAAGCTAAAAACAAACAATAAAACCTTAAACAAACGAAAGACAGCCTGAATATATAAATATATTCAGCCTTTCCGGAGCTCTATAACAATTACTAAGTCTTTTAAGGACTACCAAAAAAAATCTCATGTGAAATTTATAAGTTATTTTATAGCTTTCAGTCCATCTTCGTGGCACTCAACAAAAACCATAAAAATAACATTATTTTTAAGATTATGTCTTTCCGATACCTTAAGTGGATAGCCATCTGTGCCTGCGTTTCAAAATATATCTCTCATCTGCACAGCTTTGCTTCCATAAACAACAATTTGTAAACCACTTACTTGACAACCCATGTGGGTGTTTAGGGTTAGATGTTTTTAATTTTGACAATTTGTGAGATTAATCTATAACGTAGGATAGTTTGATGTATGATTATCTATGGATGGTTTACCCAATTCTAAATAAATAAGCTGTCTAGTCGTGTTAGTTTATACCGTTTAATCTTGTCTGTCTGGACTTTGCCTGTCTAGTCTGCTCGTCTGTCTTGTTAGTCTAGTCTTATTAGTTTAGTCTTAGTCGTCTAGTCTTACTCGTCTAGTCTTATTCATCTTGTGCAAATAGTTATGAATCAGAACTAATTTTGCAAAGGATTTGCACAACGATTTCTGCTGCTCTAAACTTTGTTTCTTTTTATTTCAAATTCAATAAAAGGCTCTTTCACTTTCATTTGTCATATAGCTCATTTTAATCAAGTATTGTCTCACAAATCATATTTTAATAATCGCATCGGTCTTTATTCGTCTATTCTTGCTAATATAGTCTGATATTTCATCTGTAGAGCGTGCTATTGTCTTTCCAATATGATTTTATTTGTGCAATTTAACTTTCAATATTTTAATTAAAACGATTCTAGTCTGTGCAATCATTAATAGATAGCCTTCACACTTAATCTTAAAACGCAACAAAGAAAAAAGATCTTTTCAGCTTCAATTACGCAAAGCGAATTATTAAATAATTTAACATACATTACGATTTGCCGAAATAAAAAAAATAATATAATAAAAAATATAATAGTCATATGCTAAAATTCCCATAAGATTGCTGGTGAGTTTGAAGGTAAGGCAATCGACGAAGGGTGAGAAATTATTGTAATTGATATTGCTCTAACGGCTACGCTATTCAATGAAGTGAATCAGCAAACATTCAAAATTACGTGAACCGTTTTGACAGATATTTTTTGATTAGAATATTTCGAAACACGTTATTAGATTTTTAGCCGACAATAGAAAAAAAGATTATTAATTATTATGCAAACAATATTTACATGATTTCATTAACGCAAGATTTACATTGTCTACTTTTATCTCCTTTCATTATATATTAGCCTTATTATTATTTGTACGTCTAGTTTAATCTCGAAAAGATATGTTCAATTTTGCGTTGTACATTCTTATCTTATCTATTGTATCCTCGTCCTGGCGAATAGTTGCTAGTATTTTCGAGATTAAACTAGTTGCAACTAAACTACTAAATAACACTAGAATATATATATATATATATATATATATATATATATATATATATATATATATAATTATATATATATATATATATATATATATATATATATATATATATATATATATATATCTATAAGATTGGTGATGTCTAGACCAGACTATATGGCAGCAGACAGGAGTATATCATCACTACACGAGACTAAATGGGATTAGACAAGACTAGACAATACCAGAGAAGAAGACAATACAAGACAACTGAATACAAGACCAGACAAACCAGGAAAGATCAGACAAGACCAGACAAAATCAGATAAGACCAACCAGGACCAGATAAGACCAGACATTGTGGACATGTCCAGACAAGGCCGGACAAAACCAGACAAGACCAGATAAGACCAACCAAGGCCAGATAAGACCAACCAAGAGCAGATAAGACCAGACAGGGCCAGACCAAACCAGCGCCAGAACCAAACAAAACCAGACATCACCAGACAAGACCAGACAAGACCAAACAAGGTCAGACAAGACCAGAGAGGATCAGACAAGACCAGACAAGACCAGACAAAATCAGACAAGTCCAGACAATATCAGACAATTATTTTTATAGTTAGTCTTATTCTAGTGTATATTCTTGTATATTCTTGTCTAGTCCAGGGTTGTCTAGTCTACTCTAGTTTAGTCTCGTTTGCACTGCTTTGAGAATTTAGTCGTGTCTAGTCTGGTCATTTTCTTCATAAATTTTACTAATTGTTACATGTTTCATTTTTATATAATGTTGACTTATCACGATTCAAAAAAATGTTTCATATTATCTTGATATTTATTATCTCAACTAAACTATTTATCATAAACATAAGACTTCTAGAGACAATTAGAATCTGGAACTTTGTCGATGCACCGGAGGAGAAAGTAATTGCCGAGCTTCGAAGTCATGACCCGGTAAATTGGAGACGAGAGAAACGACAGAGAACCTAATTTTTAAGCATATATGATTTAAGGAATCGATATAAAGAAGCATTTTGTGTGTGGAAACGCATTCTTTATTTAGGACAGTTACAATGTGTATAATTATTTTTTATTACTCATGCATTAAAAGTACTATTTTGGCGCACATTTTTTAGTACGAGAAATGCCACTTTTCGTTGTTTTACCCCTATAGGGTTTTTTGCCCCTTTTTACCCCTTGGGTAACGCACGCAAATATCCAATATCGCTAGGTTACATTAAAAAAAAATAATAAATAAAATAAACACAACCAAGACCTCCATATTAAAAAAGTGACGTGAAAGTGACATTTTTTTTCATTATAAAATTAAAATTAAGGAAAACGTTAAAGCGTTTAAAGTTTTAAAATGAGTGTAAATTTTATGGTGATACCGGAGACTGAGGAGAGTTCTTATGACGAATCCACAAATTTTTGATTCTATTTTTTTTTATGGCACCTGGATCCCAAACTTGTAAGATACATCCCCTCGCATGAGTAATAAAAAATATTGTTTGCAACACGAGCGGTATTGTCAATTGCCCTCTCGAGCGAATGTGCGCACTTTGTTCGTGCGTTCTCGTGTTCAATTGACAATCTACCGCCCTAGTTTCAAAATATACTATTAAATTCGTTTTACATCGAAATTTGTAAAAACATTCAGTTTTAAAAATTAAGATTGCGTTATTGGAATTTGCGAATAGCGAACAAATATCAGGTATTCAAGCATGGCTAGTCCATCGTCAATTTCAAATTATTTTACTGCTAGAAAAATTTCTTGGAATAGGGATAGTATTTTGATCACCTGAAAAAAGTACATATTGAGAAACCAGTCCTTCACATAGTAACGTGATGTCAATTCTTAAGTTTAACCAAAAGTTCTTCACACTCCAATCAAACAGGAAAACTCTTATTTATCATCGCACATTTTCACACATTCTTTGACAATATGTATCTGGTTTCTTAGCCATATACTTCTGCAGAGTTTCATGGCATCATTAGACAAAGTCTTAAAAGATAGCAACCGTGGATCCAGGTTCTTGAATAAATCCATACTGTATCATTGATACGGCACCTGACACTGGCACCCAGATATGGAAGACCGTCTCCGCTATGGAAGGCATCTTGTCGCGGTGCGGGGGCTTAATTTCGTGTTTACCCTTTGTGCGATACTGTCTGATTAAACTGCCTGGGCTCATGTCACTACGGCCATTGGTTAAACCTTTGGAAGATACTGTCTAAAGACGGCTGTCCGAGCGGAGCGAATCATGTCAGGACGCACTCTGGATAGCGAACTTCCAAACCCGAGGGGTTCGCAACTGGCGAGACAGTTTTTGGCAAAACTAGGCCCCCAGCCGGCTATCTGTCGTCTTACCCTTACTGACTTACGACAGAATCTCTTCTCTTTCTAATCTTCTAATCTTCTATTACTGCCACACTTGGCAAACTCTTTTTCTTGTCTTGTTCTAGACTAACAGAGTACTGGAGTAAAGTGCCTCTACAAGGCTAAACTGCCTTCTTCCTACAAACTCCGCTTTGAATACCCCAAATCTAAACTGTAATCTACCATTGCTAGGGATGGATGACCCTGGGGCAAAAGTGTCTCTAACGGTGACCTCGGGATACAGGGGCGCCCTCCCGGGAGTATTAGCCTTACATCTGCATGTGGGGCTCTGCAGAAGCTCTACCAGCTTATATCCCTAGCTTCTCGTGGGAACAAAAATGAGTAAAAAACGTGTTAAACCCGAAACCATCACAGGGGAACTCCCTTTGGAAGTAAACCCTGAATTCAAAAACACCTGAAACCTTTAGGAGGGTCCACGACTGAAACTACGGTGCTTACGAACACTCACGGGGTGGATCGGAACGCAGAGGCTTCAAGTCTCGAAGATACCAACTGCTCACCCAACTGCTCGCCTCCTAAGGGGAGTATCATTGATACAGCACCTTCAGTTATGGAAGGCCGCCTCCGCTATGGAAGATACCTTGTCGCGGTGCGGGGGTTAGTTTCGTGATGACCCTTGTACGACACTATCTGAAAACACTGTCTGGGCGGTGCGAATCATATCAGGACGGCCATTGGTTAAAACATTGGACGATACTGTCTGAAGACCGCTGCCCGGACGGAGCGACTCATGTCAGGACGCTCTCTGGATACACAAGAACAACTAAGAACTTCCAAACCCGAGGGGTTCGCAACTGGCGAAACAGTTTTTGAAAAAACGGGGTCCCCCAGCCGGTTATCTGTCGTCTAACTCTTACTGACTTACGACAGAGAATCTCTTCTCTTTCTAATCTTCTATTACTGTCACACTTGGCAAACTAAGGTTCTAGACTACCAGAGTTCTACAATAAAGGGCCTCTATTCTTTCTACAAACTCCGCCTTGAATACCCCAAATCCAAACTGTAATCTGCCGTGGCTAGGGATGGATGACCCTGGGGCAAAAGTGTCTCTAACGGCGACCCAGGGATACAGGGCCGCCTTCCTGGGAGTATTAGCCTTACATCCACATGCGGGGCTCTGCAGAGGCTCGACTAGTTTATATCCCTTACTTCATGTGGGTACAAAAATGAGTACAAAATGTGTTAAACCGGAAACCGTCACAGAGGAACTTCCTATGGAAGTAAAGCCTGAATCCAAAGAATACCTGAAACCTACAGGAGGGTCCTCGACTCAAACTACAGTGCTGACGGGCACTCAAGGGGTGGAGCGGAACGCAGAGGCTGCAAGTATCAGCGAAGAAACTGTGCCACCTAACTGCTCGCCTCCTATGGGGAAGTAATTCTAGACTATGCTAGTTCTAGAAGATGCTGCATAGAGTCTACTAAGGCTCAGTGTAACAGAAAATAAAAAAATAAAACACTAGTGCCAAACGAAAAAAAAAAAGATTGAGAGCTTTGGCAAAAGGCACTCAAGGACCCAGACAACTTCAGGCGGATAAGGGTCGGCTCACTGGTGTCACAATCAATGGGAGACCAGACAACTCTGCTACCAAAAGGCAGAGGTCTGAGGGGAGCACCCCGTCGCCAAGACTCATAGCAATAAGCCTAAAAGACCAAAGACATGGTAGACGCTGGGGCACGTACCCGGCACCAGGTCACAGAGCGTGCCGGAGGCGTCCTACTGCGGAGCCCAGTCTGCGACAAGAATAGCTATTGTCCTCCACAACTATCCGGAAGACAGGCTAACAGAGGAACAAGGTAAGCTACGGCAATTAGCCATAATGAACGAAATTTGGAAGGGCGCACCATTGCGAAGCAATCTCGCACAGGTGAATAAAACCCGACATTACACCCGAGAGACTCCCGCCGAACCACAAGTTACGTAGACTTTTGGACCTAATACATGGTCTAGATCTATTTGCTTGAATAGAACAATGTGAGGGAATACAATAAGCCTATAACGCTGCAGTGTTTTAAAGGGATCTAGGTCCCTGAGCCCATATTGGGATGATAAATAAATAATCAATGACAGGAAGACGAATAAAAATAATAAAAATTGAAAAGTATTATTAAAATAATTGTTAGCTATTCAATTTAGGTGGCACCAAGAAATATAAGAATTTATTGAGAGTAACAGTATTAAATTACAAATATAAAAATTGAAAATAATTTACAAGTTTCTCCACCGACTATCGATTTTTTCTCATGAACCACCGGTTGGCGACCGCTGATATCTAGATTAAATATTGTTTCATCTTATAACACATCATTTAAGCTTAATAACGAATGTAGTGTAAATATCTCCTAAAAAAGGGTCTCTGAGTCCATGGAGTTTTATTCGTATAGGTAAATAATAATAATAATATTTATTTATTGTCACCAAGAGGGAACACATGGCTATCGACCATAATCTAGTTAAAATTTATTAAATTATCTAAATTTCTATATTTTCATCTGAATTTAAATTTCTTATATAACGTGTAGAATATAGAGTTTATATATATATATATATATATATATATATATATATATATATATATATATATATATATATATGTATATATATATATATATATATATATATATAATTTTTGCATTGTATACGTATAAAAAAAATAATTATATAAA
The DNA here is from genome assembly GCA_944588485.1 of Phosphuga atrata. NCBI lineage: Eukaryota > Metazoa > Arthropoda > Insecta > Coleoptera > Silphidae > Phosphuga > Phosphuga atrata. Next base: position 63,711,076 of record OX155892.1, read on the forward strand.
TTGTATATGCCAGTTTGGAAATTTATTCTAATTTATTGAATAAATTCTGTCTGGAAAGTTTATTTCGAATTGAATTGTAAACAAGAAGCTTTGTGGCTACTTATTTCGCTACCAGCAAGAAAGTAACATCTACAAGTATCGTCCTTAAGATCTCTCGACGGTTTCTATAAATTTTAATTTGATAAAACTACGAAAACTAGACTTGACATTTCCCTATGCATTACTTCACATAATTACAATTTTATTACCAGAATTACATTGTTATCTCACATTGTACATACTTTAGATCTTATCTGCTCTATCAAACATTCACGTACTAATAACAATTTGTCATGATAACATTTAACAGACATGAAATTTATACACAATTAGAACTACACAATAGTAGATTTTTCTAGTCTAAACATATACAGTTAAATTATAGTCATAATCATCACTTCTGTGTTTTTTAATTATAATCTTCTTATCTGTGAACCATAATTTATCAATTCTGTCCTTCTCGTGCATTCTACCTAGTCTTGTCCATTCGATCTTATTTACCTGTCCATTTTTGCCCATCTAGTCTTATATTTCTAATCTTGTCCATGTTGTATTGTATATCAAATACTCTTCTGCATAGTATTATATGACTAGTTTTGCTTTTTAGTTTCCATCCGTCTAAATCTGTTTAAATTCAACTGTAAGTTTATCTAGTCTTGTCTATGTTTAGTTGTCTATCCAATATTTTAGGTCTATTAAAAAAGATGGTATGCAAATACCTTATCGAGAATAAATAAATGGCAATGTGTAGCAGTAAACCTGAATGCTCCATTCAGGTTTACTGCTTAATAGCATTAGTATTCGCTGCGAATCCTTAGCATACCACATTGAGCAAAGTGGCATCACGGTATATAGATAGTTTAAAGACAAAGGAAGGTAGTTATGCAGGAGTATTTGGATCTCTTTGCAATTACTTCGAATCCAAGGGAGCCTACCCAAGTATCTTCCAAGCAGAGGTACATGCAATCGAAAGATGTGCATTAACGTCGAAAGGAACTATCGCCACAAAGGAATTGCAATCCTGTCAGATAGTCAAGCAGCCATCAAGGCTATTAGCTCATACACCATCAGATCCAAACTGGTATGGGACTGTGTAGACAGACAAGACTAGACAGACAAGACTAGACACACAAGACTAGACAGACAAGACTAGA